>CM036909.1:0-1455000 GCA_020800305.1 Porphyrio hochstetteri | reverse complement strand
AATACCTCTACAGGTGCCTTTGTTTGAGCTAAATACACTTTGGTGGCTGCTAAGAGGAGTACAGTGTTTGGAAACAGTGCTTCCATGTGCCATCCAGGGAAGGGCTCTTGAGGGACCCTTGAGCATGTTTGAGGAGTTGGGGAGGGTGTCTCTCTGAGCAGTGTTCCAAGAGGCAAGTTTAGGCAAATGGTCCCAGGGCAGCGAGGAAGCAATAGGGAATCTTTTCTGTGTACATCCTCTGCACTGTTTGTGGGAGCAACACAACAGAAAAAAACCCAACCAGAATGGTCATCCTAGCCTCTCATAGCACAAGGAAGTTAAAGGGAGGGAATTACACGTCCAGGACCCGCTGCTAACCTGTCAGGCAGGACCCAAAAGGCTAGAGTCAGGTTAGGTAAAGCAGGAAGAAGCAGAGAAGAGAGGGAATGGAAAGGATGGAAAATGTGCTCACTCCGGACTCAGATGCAAAGGGAGATCTCCTGAGAGCTTCTGTCCTACTGTCTCGCCGTAGGCACAAGGATGTCAGATGTCAGGGACGACAAATCCAAGAGCCAGTTGCTTTGTTAAATATAAGTGATGTAATGGGATACAATTTGATCACACAGCTCAACAGGGAGAAGGCTAAGGAGACCAGAGTAGGACTGCTCATGATGTCTGCCTGCTTCTGGTAAAGAAGCAAGAGATATTTTGGAATATATCCAGAATATGGGAGCTGAGAGCACAGTGCTGTCAGCCTGGATCTTGGCCATGAGACACAGTAATTAGCGCTGGCCCATGATAACCAGATGAAAGCAGCCAAAATTGTGACCTTTTAATCTGACCCAAAGTCAGAGAAAACTGGATTGAGTGGACTAAAACAAAGATTCCTGTAGTAACTCCTCAAGACTGCGTGTGACACAGGACTCTGATGAAGGAGGACATCTGCCATACCAAGTATGGCAGGAGCAGACCGAGTCTCTGGGACTGTTTCTGGCACAAAAGGGTCACTATAGCATTACATTTCTGGAAATGGAAAGAATGTAAGCATTCCTTTCTTCCACCCCGAACGCATACGAGCAATATGTAAAGGACTTACAAAAAGTAAAAGTTTACAATATATTTAGTGTAGTTACAGATATTTTTTTCTCTTTTCTTTTGAAACTGTGGTGTATGAAAAGGAAAAGTAACAGCCCTGGCTATTCTGAACTAACTTTTCCAGCCAAAATTGTAGTCAGGGACAGGTTTACCTCCCAAGATGAAATCAGAAGAACTCCAAAATCCTCCTCCAGCATGTAGGACATATATATACAGATAACATACCCTGCCATATTGTACCTGCAGCAACATCTGCCACTGAAAGATGGTTGCCAGTGGTCTTTATATTAAATAGTTTTGGTTTTTTCTCACCCAACCTGAATGGTATACACTGAAAGGAACAGACTTACTGCCCGTGGGATTAACTTCTGAAGAAAACTGCACAAGAGTTCTGCCATAGGAGGGAACTACCACAGGCTTTTCTTCTAAGCAGCACGATACCCAGCTGCATCTCCATCCAGAGAAGATCCCTGGAACATGCTCCAGACCAAGCCCAGCTGCAGGTCATGGTATGACTCCTAACTATGTGAATCGGGCACAAAAACTGAGCTTAAATCTTCCCTGTCTACAAATCAAGCATCAGCCTCAAGAGAAGATACTTAGAGCTTGGACTGCCTGGGAACATTATCCCTCAGAGACAATTCTGATTGACCATTTATGTTTTCATATCACAGCTCAGCTTGCTTCCCAGTGTTTCTGCCACCAAAGAAAATGCCTGTGGGCGAGGGGCCACGTTCCTAAGTACTGCGTTTGTGTGCAACAACATGATGACAGAGCACAAAAGGAACAGAAAAGGAGGGCAGTGATGCATACCTTTTCCTGGCTTGCTCACTTCTCTAAGACTGGCCTGTTCCTGCTCCAGTAATAATGTGTAATCCTATTAACTGTGAGGTTATTCAATTCAGAAGCAAAGTACAAGAAGCCAGCTTATTGTGCAACGTGCTAATTATGTTCCTATAGCTTTACCATCCCGATGCTATCTTCTGTGGCTCGTAAGTGATCAAGAAAATTAAATTATTTGTACTCTAGTTCTCTTTTGTCTACAAAGAGGTACTGAGGATGATGCTACAAAACAAAATCAAAGCTAATTCAGTATCAGCTAAAAACTACTTACTACCTTTCCTAGTTTCCACGGGCAATGCCTTTACAGAGCAGGCACAAGTAAAAGCTAGCAGGTTTAACAGGCAAAGGAAGGAACTTTTGCCACACAGAAGGCAAGAAGCTCTGTGCCAGCTCATAGGCTTGAGAGTGAGAACCACCTCCTGCAAAGGTTCACTAAGCTATTAGGGTCCAGACAGGCAGACAAAGGAAAACACCACGCATGTAGAACCAGCAGAAACTTCCTGACTTACTTTTCTAGCCATTTCCTAGTCAATACAATATTGAAGTTTCGTTCTCAAAGAGCTGCTGTCTACCCCCAGGAGACCAACTGCACCCTGGGGCGCATCGAGCCCGGCACGGCCAGCCCAGGGAGAGGATTGCCCCACTCTGCCCTGTGCTGGGGTGGCCTCACCTCCAGTCCTGGGGGCAGGTTTGGGTGCCACAGGACAAGAGGGACACAAAACTATGGGAGAGCATCCAGAGGAGGCACCAAGGATGTGGAAGGTCTGGAGGTGAAGGCTTACAAGGAGAGGCTGAAACCCCACTACGCCAGAGACATGAGTACAGGGATCTCCTTGGAGAAGTCACCATAAAAAAATATGTTGAGTCTTAAAAATTTCTATATGGGGCGCTGGGAAGTTGCTTTCACCATCCCCTTCACGATCCTTATTTTTTAGTAGTGGTATTTTAGAATGACAAGACAGGCTGACAGTGCTGACTGCAGCCTGAAAACCCCCTGTGTTTGGCATTCTCTATATCATACTTCAATGACAAATGGGTGCCTCCACCATATGGAGAGGGCTTCTTTCCAACCCAGGTAACTAATGAAACACGAGGGTGTCTGCGAAGGAATGTTGGGGGGGTTTCCCCACATGCAGACAGCCAAGACTCTGAAGTCCATGGGTTATTACCTGCTGATAGATGTGGCTTACCTGATGCAAGAGAACAGTCAGTTGTGGTTAAATCTTATCTTGAAATAGAATAAACCAGAGATAAGCCAGACTGAAATAACCTTTTCTGACTTCAGAGGGTAGATGAGTAAGGAGAGATGTTATTAAAAATATACACAATATTGAACTGTGCAAATAAGACAGCTGGGACACGTGCTTTTAGTGCTGCTCATAACACCAGACAAATTTCAGTGAAACGGAGGTGGAATCTGGGGCAGGGCTTGGGGGAAGAAAAGGATGGGGTTTGATTAACAAAGACTAGACCGCAGTTTCTTGACACCAGACAAAACAAGGGCTGGGAATTCAGGAGGATTCAAGAGAGATGGTATATAATAATCCTCGTGCAGGAAGGTTAGGGTGCTTTATGCAGAACGTGGGGACTGAACTGTCCATTGACCATCCTCCCAGTGTATGGCCCGGGGCAGGGAACAGGAACGGCTGTCAGTACGGTGGCTTGAAGCCCTCTGCCAGGCTGATAAAGGAGCCTGTAAATTAATTTTAGGTTTTGTAGGCACCAGTAAGCTATCACAGGCAAATGTCTGTTGGTTTGCTTTGCAAGGTGACAAATGACAAGTAACAAAAGACAAGGGAACAATCAAGGGCCATAGCTTCATAGCTTATTCTACGTTATCAGCAGAAAGGGAGCAAGATTCATTCACGTTGCCTTTATGAGCATGTAGGTGTTTCAGAATATTTTTATTGCACATGCCCCCTCACTTTGATTCCTCTTTATCCTACTTGATGTCTCAATACCGCAAAACGAGCGAGCATACAGCATCCTGGGGACTCTAGGGCCCCTTCCACTTGAGATCCTCGAACGCACTCACTGACTTACCACATCTGTGACTGGTTTGATGTGCACTCTCCTCATGTCAGCGAACACTCAGAGACCCTAATCCATTAACCTCAAAATGTATAGATAAGGCTGTTGGTAGATAATTACTGGAGAAATTATTTAAAAGTACCTCAAGAACCCAAACCCCTGAAGAGTTCCCTTTTGATGCTGCAGCTCCTGCAATCACAGGGTTGTAGGGGTTGGAAGGGACCGCAAGAGATCATCCAGTCCAACCCCCAGCATCTCTGCTGCATCAGATATTTTGTGAAATACACTGAAGTAACAGAAACACTCAAGCAACTCAGATGCTTAACTTGTCATTAAATAAGCTGTAGTTCACATATACATTTGTATACGGATTGAGCGTCTTAAGTGTTCTTTCTTTGAGGTATTTTAATGACTGCAGTAAAAACAAATCAAGTTTTATATTTAGTGTTTCTAATCAAGACAGGTGCTGTGGTGGAAATGAGGGAACCCCTACTGAATTGGGAGCTACCCAGATCGTAACGAAGACTCGACACCACCAGCAGTGGAGACTTTTTAAAGCCCAGCATCTGCTTGATCAGGTATGCACCCTTCAGAGGGCTTTTAATCTTACAAAGAAATACTTCTTTCATGTAGATTATCTAAACTTATTTAGTAGGTTTTGTATTTATTTGGAGGCTGGACAATTAGCACTCAATTTAGTGTTGCACACAAAGCTACTTATTCCAGACACATCTGTACAGCTCTAAGAGGCACTTGCTTAACTCCTCATGAGCTTTCAACGTAGCCACTGTTTTGCTGTGCTAAACGCAGGTGGAGCAAGGCTTCAAAGTCCCCTTTGTGGAGAAAGGAGGAGCAAAGAAGATGCACAGAGAATCTCCCCTACACTTCCACACGGATCTGTGCGCTGCCTGGTCTCACCAAGTTCTACATATATCTCATTTTCTTTACTCACCTCTTATCTTTTATTTATACTGCCACTCCGTAAGCATCATCCTGCCAACAGTTTAAATAACCGAGTCAGCAAATACAACAGATCTCACAGGCTTTTGGCACGGTTTATGTGACCCTGCCAAGAACACAGCAATGCAGAACACAGCCCGACTCGCTGCCCTCCGTGTCCTCTTCTGAACCAAAGCAAACCGCCCCTTAAGCACACCTCACTGTTTTCTTTTTCCAAATTAAGAAGAAAAATGCCAGATGCAGGACATTCAAACAAGCTTAAAATTAAGAATTAAGGTGGTTTTCTTTCAACGAACACACGAAGGGCTTTGCAGGGCTAAAGACTTGTACTATTAAACCCTAGATTTTATATGTGCTGGGCGTAAGGGAATGCTTTCAGTGCCCTGATAGAGTTTTTGTTGTTATTTTAACAAAAGCCTCCCATCTTAGTTGGAATATAAAAGAGAAAGAAAAAAAAACAGACAAGAGAACAGACCTATGACTAATTCTTTTCTATCCCTATAGAACTGCACGATGGATGTAAATTTTAATGACTGGCTTTCACATTTATTGGTTTCTGGGATGTAGGGCAAAGAGGTTACACATGAATGGCGTGATTAGGGCAGGATTAACCCAGTCAGAGGGGGAATTTAGAGGAATCTACCCATTCACAGCTGACTGCGGTAGAAAAGCATCCTGTCAGGTTCAAAGTGCCTGTGCCCATTTCCTCCCCAGGTAACAAAGGAGACAGCAGATGGGATTCAAAGCAGTTTGCCCACAACCCTGCAGTAACTTAAGTCCTGCTTGTACACAAGTGCGATCAATTCAGCCTATATAAGGCCACCTATGTGCAGTAATTTAGCTGGAAGCCCTCAAGAGTTTACTAAAAGAACCTCTAATTTCAGACTTTTGCACCAATTACTTCTCCTTGGGCTTGAAAAACCTGACACTGGAGTAACAGAACTTCCTCACCGCCCAGTACGGCTGTCAGCATCCTGTACTGTGAGCAGGGCTGTGTACCAGAGCCAGGCACTTAGGGCTGGGTGCCGCACACACAGTGGCACACCTGCAGTGCCATCTATGTGTTCTGGCCCTGCAGGGCTTAAAAATATCACCAGAAATATTTTCTTGGTATAAAACTTTCCCCTGTGGCAGAATCACGTCAATTAAATGTTAAGTTTGGGCTAGGCAGGTTACTCTCAATCCAGTTCCTCCCCATGTGGTGGCCCCCTTCCAAAACAAGACATTTACACACATCCATATGGAGTCTCTGAGTTCTGATAAGTGGGTGCTGCTCATGGTAATTACTTTTACTCTGAAATAAGAACGTCTGCTACCAAAATGTTTTACATAGCTACATCAAAACCACAACATCTGCTTGAATTTCTCTATCCTGACACAAACAGGTACAATTTTTGGCCGCCCTTCGCAGCCTTCCAGGCAGAAAGATAACGATGCTCTCAAATGCTGCTACAAATAGTTTTAATAATAGTAACTGGTGAATAGTAATAGCATCTCCATGGAAATGATGTTTGTGTACGTGGGTAGAAAGTGCCACTGGTTTCGTTAACAGACCTCAGTAACAAAATTCAAACTACAGATTGGTTTGCAAAGGCACACAAGTCCGCATGGACGGGCAGCAGCTCAGAATCGCAGGAATCAAAGAATTCCAGGCAATACCCAGCAGCTTGATCTTACACCACAGGCACCTGGTGAGGTATTAATATGGTCCAGGATATTCCAAAGTAGGACCATAGGTGTTTGTGTCTCCAGAAACCTTAGTAAAGGTGCAACTTGCTGATAGAGAAAGAAGATCCTGCTAGCAACGCTCAGTACAGCTTTAGCTCCTGGGAAGCTCACTCTCAATTATAAACTGCATCCGTATCTCGGTGATGGTTTAAACTTATTGCCAGTATAAGGCATAGAAGAAACGCCAGGCCCCAGATTCCAAACTTTCTAGGTAGGAACTGAAACAGAGATTGGCTTTGTTCAATTTAAATCATTCCTTAGCACCCATGTCATGGAATCATAGCATCATCAGTGTTGGAAAGGATCTTCAAAGGCCATCTAGTCCCAACCCTGCAATGAGCAGGGACATCTTCACTAGAGCAGGTTGCTCAGAGCCCCATCAAGCCTGACCTTGAATGTCTCCAGGGATGGGGCCTCCACCACCTCTCTGGGCAACTTCTGCCAGTGACCCACCACCCTCAGAGTGAAGAGCTTTTTCCTCATGTCCAACCTAAATCTCCCCTTTTCCAGTTTAAACCATCACCCCTCGTCCCATCGCTCCATGCCCTCGGGAACAGTTCTTCCCCAGCTTCCTACAGGCACCTTTCAGGGACTGGAAGGGGCTATAAGGTCCCATCGGAGCCTTGTCTTCTCCAGGCTGAACCACCCCAACTCTCTCAGCCTGGCTTCATAGGAGAGGTGCTCCAGCCCTCTGATCATTTTTGTGGCCTCCTCTGGACACACTCCAACAGGTCCCTGTCCTTGTGCTGAGGGCTCCAGAGCTGGACCCAGCACTCCAGGTGGGGTCTCCCCAGAGCAGAGCAGAGCAGAGGGGCAGAATCCCCTCTCTGGATCTGCTGGCCACACTCCTTGGGATGCAGCCCAGGATGGGGTTGGCCTTCTGGGCACATTGGTGGCTCATGTCCAGCTTCTCATCCATGAGTACCCATGTCACAAACGTGACTCTCTTTTAAACCGTATGGGGGTGCTTGGCATATTTCTGTTGGTTGGTTTCTTATGTCGGTTTGCTGTTAGCATTTTCTCCCCTGGTTAAATTGATGAATACACTTTAAAAAGGTTCCTATGCCAAGTTCATCCTCCTTTCTCTGTGTTAGAGCAGGACCTGTCTCATTGCAGGGAGGCAACTGGAGCTGTCCAATACAGACCAGTTCAGAATTCACCGCCATGTGTTAAATGCTTTAAGCACAACTTATTTTCTCTCTAAGCTCTGGGGATGGGAAACATGCCTTGGACTAAAACCACAGGCCACTGTCTTAAAGCAGGAAGAAAGGTTTGGTTAGTTTGGGTTTTTTTTTAATGGATGTCCTGCTGTTTATCTGGGCCTCAGGAAGCCTCCAAAAAGTGTACACAGAATCACTAGGTTGGAATCATCGAGTCCAACCGTCCCTGTCCTGTGCTGACCCAGATCCCTGAGCACCTCATCTCCCCAGCTGTTAAACACACCCAGGGGTGGGGACTCAGCCCCTCCCTGGGCAGCCTGTGCCACAGCCCCACAACTCTGTCAGAGAAGAACTTTTCCCTCCCAGCTGAGCTGATCCTGCCCTGGCACAGCTTGAGCCCATTGCCCCTCCTCCCATCTCCTGTCCCCTGGCTGAAGAGACCATCGCCCACCTCTCTGCACCCTCCTGGCAGGTCAGTGGAGGTGGGGAGAAGGTCTCCCCTCAGCCTCCTCTTCTCCAGGCTGAACACCCCCAGCTCCCTCCACTGCTCACCAGGACTCTGCACTTGGCCTTGTTAAACCTCATCCTGTTGGTCTCAGCCCATCGGTCCAGTCTGTTCGTGTCCCTCTGAAGAGCCTCCCTGCCCTCAAGCAGGTAACGTTCAATGTGCACTTCAGCTGTGTGCGTTGCACTCAACACCAACCAACTCGATGTACCGCAGCCTAAACAGAATCACAGAATCACAGAATTATCAAGGTTGGAAAAGACCTAGAAGATCATCCAGTCCAACCATTCACCTATTACTACTAGCTCCCAGTAAACCATATCCCTCAATACAACATCCAGTCTTTCCTTGAACACCACCAGGGTTGGTGACTCCACCACCTCCCTGGGCAGTGCATTCCAGTGCCTGACTACCCTTTCTGAGAAGTAGTGCTTCCTAATGTCGAGCCTGAATCTCCCCTGGCGCAGCTTGCTACCATTCCCTCTAGTTCTGTCACTGCCTACACGGGAGAAGAGGCCGACCCCCAGCTCACTACAACCTCCCTTCAGGAAGTTATAGAGAGCTATAAGGTCTCCCCTAAGCCTCCTCTTCTCCAGGCTGAACAATCCCAGCTTCCTCAGACGCTCCTCGTAAGGCCTGTGTTCCAGACCCCTCACCAGCTTAGTAGTCCTCCTCTGAACGCGTTCCAGAGCCTCAATGTCTTTCCTGTAGTGAGGGGCCCAAAACTGAACACAGTACTCGAGATGCGGCCTCACAAGTGCTGAGTACAGGGGGACAATTACCTCCCTGCTCCTACTAGTAACACTATTTTTGATGCAAGCCAGGATGCCGTTGGCCTTCTTGGCCACCCGCGCACACTGTCGGCTCATGTTCAGCTGTGCATCAATCAGTACCCCCAGGTCCATTTCCTCCACACAGTCCTCCAGCCACTCCGCCCCAAGCCTATAGCACTGCCTGGGGTTGTTGTGGCCAAAGTGCAGGACTCGGCATTTGCTCTTGTTGAACCTCATGCCATTGGCTTCAGCCAATGCTGGCTTTCTAATAAAAAACCAACCCCTACTACACAAGTACAGTAGCAGTGATGGTAAGTGCAGATGCTTGGCCAGACAAAAGGCTCCTGCATGCAAACACCTTCTCCACTGAAGAGATATTTGCCTTATGTCCTCCCGCTGCAGCAAAGAGAGAAACTCTTCTTTGATCTGAGGGCTCCAAGCAACCGAAATGCTACATTTCCCCCTTTGAACCCCTTTTGTGTTTCCCTGTGAACTCACATCCCAGCCTTTCGGGCAAACACATACCAAACAAGGTCCCGTTCAGCACTGCTCACACAGTCGGTGCTCCTTCAGGAGCAGGGTTATCCGGGAAGCTCCATCTGAGATGCTTCCCTTGAACACCGAGAGAGGACAGTTAGGAAGTCTCTTCCAAGACTCTCCATACAAACCCACAAGAAAAGCGCCTGCTCAGCAGTGCTCTCTGCTCTCTTGAAGCTCACTCCTTGTGCCCTGTCCAAATTTGCCCCATGAAGAAGCAGTATTTGATAGTTACCACAAGCTCACTCTCAACTTTTACACTGTTGTTCCCTCCGGGCGCTTCCGAGATGGAGATTTATCTCGTGAGACTCTGCTGTGAGGGAAAAGCGTAATTAAAGCAAAATGCCAGGAGGCAGCCTTGATTTTAAGTTTCAAGCTGCGTAACTTAAGCTCTCTTAACAGAAGTCAGGTCCATTGAAGAGGCATCTGTACCAAATGGGTACGTACGCCCCTTCCACCCGCCCAGCACAGGACAGCAGGCAAGGGCTCCGGTAAAAGCTTTGGGCTCATTTTAGGCTTTTTTAGTTTCTTTCCTGTCTAAAGATGCACATTTTCCCGCAAGCCCCGGCGCTCGTTTGAATTAATCCCTTCAACTTTGATGCCGAACGCAGCGTTACTCCGCTCCCGCCGCGCAGACAGCTACCGGGAAACCGCCGGGCCGCAGCCGCTGCGGGAACGGGACGATGCTCACCCGGGCACGGCCACCGGCCCCGCGCTCCGACCCTCCGCTCTCCGCGGCGGGGCAGAGCGCTCGCTCCGGGGTTCACCGCGGCGGCTCCGGACCGGAGAGCTCCGCAGCCAGCGCGGCACAGGTGCCGGCGGCGCGGTCAGGCGAGGCAGCAGCGGGCAGCACCTCCCCGGGACCGCCGTCCACCCGCCCGCCGGGGTAACCGCGGCCCGCGTCCCCCACCGCGCCCGCTCACCTACCTGCTCGCCGGCCGCTCCGCCGCCGCCACCGCCCCGCGGCAGCGCCCGCCGCCGCCGTGCCCCTCAGCGCGCCCCGCGCAGCACCATGCCGGGGCCGGGGCGGGCGGAGCGCGGCGCTGCCGCAGTGCCGTGCCGTGCCGTGCCGTGCCGTGCCGTGCCGCAGCGTTACCCGCCGCCGCCGGCTCCGGCAGGGAAAAGTAGGTCAGGGCGGCACTGAGCATGCTCGGGGCCGGGCCGGGGGGCGGCCCCGGGGCCCGGGTGTTGGAGCGGGGGGGCGTACCAGGGGGGCGGCAGCGCCCGGGGGCGAGGCGGGCGCTGCTGGGGGTGTGCGGCGGCCGGAGAGGAGGCGTGGGGAGACGAGGCTTTGGGGTGTGAAACCTGCGGGTGCTTACGAGGTGGCTGGGAGGGGAGCCGGGAGTGATGGGGAGGGGTGGCGGTGTCACTCCGCCGGTGCCCTCTGCCTGTGCGGAGCCGGAGCTCTGGCCGCAGCGCTCCTCCGGGGCCGGCCCGCCCGGCCCCGGCCACTGGGGTGCGAACACCTGCCATCGCATCCCTTCTCAGGGATGGAAGAGGCGGGGGGAAACACAAGGCGCTTGGATCAAAACTGGAGCATTTTGAAAATCCAAATGCGGTGCTTCAGGGAACTGGCACGGCTGGCTTCCCTGCTGGGCTGTATTCGGAAGGAGATCGCAGCACCCAGCTCCTGTTTAAGCCCAGTCCGAGGAGGTCCCGGCCTGCGGGCAGCTGAGGGAGGTATCCAAGTGCTCTGTCACAGGAGGAGAAAGCAGTGTTTTAGCCTGAGCATAACTGCTTGAACGTGGTCGGTGCTGTGTGTACAGCTGCCAAAAATGGGGTGGGATGTATGCGGGCAGCAGCAGGCCAGGAGTCTGGCAGGGACCTGGAGTGTGCTGGTGCTGTCCTGAGTCACCCTCCCATACTTCCTCCCTGACCTGGTCGCATCAGAACAGGAGGATGAAGGGCCACCTTCAGCTGAGCATCAAGGCCAGTCAGTGGGTTAAACCATGGAGGTCTGTATTTCCAGATGTTTGTAATCCTCACACAGCCAAGCTTGGACCCTGCTCTTGTGATATCCTCTTCTGATTGCTTACAGGGCAGTAGTAACTGATGCTCCTCTGCTCCTGGGAGGAGTAATCAGATGAGAAAGCATTTGTTGAAACTGCCAGAAAATCATGGGTTAGGACTGCATCTCATTGCAGTGTATGTGAGGTGCACTGTGGTACATACACATCAATGCAGATCTCCAGCCTGCAGAGGGAAAGCTGAAGAGGAACTGCCACAGAAGGTTTGGAAATGGAGAGCACAAAAGGCCTGGGTGCCTGGACCTGCCACCTTGAATATAAGATAAGCAGTTGAACACAGATGGCAGCCAGTGCTTGGAAGTGCTGCTGGCACTGGTGAGACAAGGGCTGCTGACAGCCAGGGCTTCTTGTGTTCAGGGTCTCCAGCATGGAAGCGTTGGAAGGGAGTGAGGAAGACACATCTGATGTTGTCAGTCTTGGTCAGAGCTAGGTGCCAATGGAGGGAATAGGTCAAGGAGTGTATTCCTTACTCATCCACTCACACCCAGCAAAACATTTTCTTGATGGGAGGAGTTGTTTCAGTCATAGGACCTTGTTTGCTGCTGACTTGAGACTAGCGCTAGCTTGGGCCTGCTTACTGAGCATCTGTTTGTCCTTCTTCCAATGTTTAAGTGCTGGTTTTGAGCACAATCAAGTGGCTTTTATTTAGGGGTTACTGATGGAACAGTTAGATCACCCTATTTAAGACAGGGAGCACTCTGCTGCTCTCTGAGTGCACGCCTGACCTGCGTGAGGTGAGGGTGAATTTTTGTGTTTGGAAAAGTCACACAGTTCCTTAGTCCCTCTGATGGTGGCTGCTCTTTCAGCCTCCTTGGGTTTCAATGAACATAAGCCACGCTGGTGGCTAAGCTTGGTGCACTGGTCTCTGGGAGAGAGAGGGAGAGCTGGGTTCAAATTCATTCCTTATCTAACCTGGAGAGAGGTGTGAACTCCCACTCTGGAGGCATTTTTCCATTGCCCCTTTCCCCTGCACCAGCTGCGTGCAGAGGACTGGCACGCTGAGTGGAGTGGGGGCTGTAACACCAGTCTTCTGGATGTCTACTCTGGCTCTATACCAGCACTAAAAATCCCTCTGAGTTCCTCAGATTAGATTATTATACACAGATGGGTAAAGAATCGGATGGAGAATGTGGTTATTTTCTGTACATAGGTGAGCACAGGTGTTTTAAGCTCAGTACTAGGGTGAGCATGTTTTACTCCTGCAAAGCCATAGCGCTGTTTGGTGAGGCTGCCTCTCACCTTGGAGCAAGCAGAACGTTGGGAGTCATGCCTGAATGGTGTAATCAGAAAAGCCCTGTAGCTGTGCATCGTGGTGTAACCTGGCTGGCAGCTACAACAGCTGCACAGCCACTTGCCTAACCCTTCCCCAGGGGGATGGGGGGAGAACTGAAGAGAGAAGAAAACTTAAAAACTCAGGGGTTGAGGTAAACACAGTTTAATAGGACAGCAAAGGAAGATGATGATGATGATGATGATAAAAAAACGAACAATCATAAAAGAATATACAAAACAACTGTCAGACAGCACAGTTGCTCATCACCCCGACTCAATACTTAAGCTCAAGCTAGTTCTTGAGCTGCACTGCCCTCTGGCCAATCCCCCGTCATATACGGAGCATGACATCATATGGTATAATGACATCATACTTTGGGTCAGATCTCCTGGCTGTGACATCTCCCAGCTTCTTGGGTGCCCCCCCCCCCCCTTCTCGTTGGCAGGGCAAGTGTGAGAAGCTGCAAAGTCCTCGACCACTTGGCAACAGCTAAACCATCAGTGTGTTACCAACAGTGTTCTCCTCATCCCAAGCCCAAACCGCAGCGCTACAGCAGCTGCCAGGAAGAAAATGAACTCTACCCCAGCCAAACCCGGGACATCATGCTGTTAGAAATCCTAGATGGAATTGTAAATCTTGTCTAATTACAGTCCCTTCACCCACTGGGTGGGGTGGGATATAGGAATGGCTGAGACAAGCTTGTGTGCCACCCAATGTAAGGTAACAGCAGAGAAACAGCACACAAAAAAAGGGGGTTTGGGTATTATGGAGCAAAATAGCCATATTAGCATGCCAGTCAACATAGATCCATGAGGGGATATTCCATTTAGGATATTCTCTTTAGGAATTATATTCCATTTAGGAATTAGAATGAGTTTTACATGAAGCAGAAAGGAAAAATAAATTTGATCACCAAAAAAATGCCCCTTCCCGGTACAGTGATGTTAGACATTTTTTCTGTCATTTTTAAAATTTCTAGACCCAAGTAAAATTAGATCTTGCATGAATATTAAGGAGAAAATACTTCTTAAAATGATGATCCATGTCTTCAGTGGGCTGTATTAACTCAATTGTCTTCTGAAATATGAGCTGCATTTCTGGTTTATTTGTCTCGGTTACTTGAGATTGTCTCATTAGTCACTGTAATCACAGAATTCCCATCTGAGAGACTGCAGTTCCCAGCAAGAGAAGCTTGAGCAGCATCTTCGGTTTGGGGAGAGATGTGGGCACCTGAATGGCACGGATTTGGCCTCCAACTAAGATGAGGAGGAATGGGCTCAAGTTGCCCCAGGGCAGGGTCAGCTCAGATGGGAGGGAAAAGTTCTTCCCTGGCAGAGTTGTGGGGCTGTGGCACAGGCTGCCCAGGGAGGGGCTGAGTCCCCAACCCTGGGTGTGTTTAACAGCCAGGGAGATGAGGTGCTCAGGGATCTGGGTCAGCACAGGACAGGGACGGTTTGACTTGATGATCTCAAAGGTCTCTTCCAACCTTGTGACTCTGTGATTCTGTAACTCGTCTTGTGTGGGAGGAATGCCCATGGTACAGGGGGTTGGAACTGGATGATCTTTGGGGTCCCTTCCAACCCAAAGCATTCTGTGATTCTACAAATGGTATGGTCCTGGGAACTCCCAAATGTTCCAGGCTGGTGTGGGAAGAGGTGTCACAGGAGGAGATGGATGTTCCTACCCTCAACTAGACAACTCAGGTCTAGTTCAAAAGACTGTATTGATTTATTTAAGCCAGCACACATTCTTCTACGTTCTCCCAGCAGGTGAAGGAGGTCACGCTTCTTTTGGTAACTGCTCAAGGAAGAGAACTTGGCTTTTTTTCCTCTGCAAGGGTATGAACAGGAACACCTGATTACATTTTATTCCTCCATATGACTTATCATTTCAGGCATCAGGCTGCAAAGCTAACTTGGCTTTATACCTTTACGGTCACCCCTCTCTTTGCTCTTCCCAGAGGAGGAAAATTTGTCTGGCTGAGGAGGACTTTCTCTGCAGTGATTTCATCCCTGAGTCCCAAGGGAAATCCTTCCCTGAACTCTGCTGTAGATGCACTCTGTAAATGAAACAAACCCACCCATTATGTGGCCGCTATAATATTATCTTACGCCAACACGTACATAATTCTTCTTGAAATTAACAGCCTGTCTTTTGGGGTTTCCTTTGCTCTTGGAGGTTCCCTCAGCTTGGCAGTGTACCCTCCTGGCGTAGAGGTCCGTCCCTGTATTACAGCATGTGGCCAGTTTCTACACATGCTTGTCGTTGTGCTGGACATGTTTGTTGCTCAGGCTCTGCAGTGCCACAGAAAGCTTGGCTGTGTGGGTATGCTGAGCCCAGGGCAGATATGTCTGCATAAATTATTGGCAGCTGGGGAGGGGGTGAAATCTACACCTCATGTGATCTGGAGGGAAAATTCCACCAGGAAGTCCCAGAAAACTGAGTTCTGAGGGTTTAATGCCTTTGCTTAGGAGTTGCCAGGCTCATCAGGCCGTGAAGAAATAAAAGCAGGGCTGGTGAAAGCCCCTCTCTCCCCATCCCTCTGCCTAGGAACTCACAGGAAGAACTTTCAGTGTGTAAGATGAGGCTGAGAGCACATCGGACAGATAGAAGAGCTTGGTTCCTTTTTCTGTACCCCACCCCACACACACTTCCCTGCACCCTGTGCCCTCCCTTCTATCTTCTGAAATCTGGAGACAGGGTGTTCCTTCAGATGATACTGATGAGGTGAAACCCTAGGCTGGAAGAGTGGCTGAGCCAGGAACAGAAGCATCTGGGTTCTCTGTCAAAGCCTGAGGGCTTTTCTCTTCAGGCAGAAATGTTGGATGACGAATGGATTGGTGGGAACCCTGGGCGAGCCAAAAGCCTGAGGGTCAAGCCAATTGGTTTACAGCTCCCTCAATAATGTCAGGAGCCTCAGACTCTTTAAGTCTTTTCCTCTGTATGCCAAATAATCTCATTTAGTTCAACTTCCCATTGTGTGAAACTGATAATTTCTATAATCGCCTTTGCTGGCCCATCGCTCTCCGGCTGAATAACTGGAGACAGGGCAATAAAACCCAAATCTACACCACTAATTAGCTTTGGAAACATGGGTGTTGAGCACTCACTGCGTGAACAGGCTGTGGGGCATTATATCCCACCATGGAAACAATCCTCAGCTGCATGTCATGAATGTAAAGGAACAGGAGGCACAACACCCAGCGCCGAACTGCACAGGGAAGAGAAGGATGGGAATGCTGTGTGCCCTTCAGCATGATTCGGGGCTGAGGAAGAGGAGCCAAATTATTCATGAGGCTGGAAGGGGGAGAAAAGACACGGGATCTCAGAGCAGATAGAGGTATGTTATCCTTGTGGGGAAAATCAAGGTGATCCTGTTAATATCACCCATTCTGTCATGCTCCCAGCAGACTCTGAGTTTCAGGACCATGCCAGGCTTTGTGTTTATTATCCATCTGCAAGAAGATGACAGGATTTTAAAGCATCAGTCAATGTGTTTCTTATTCCTTTTTGTGTTTGTGTTTCTATAAAGCAAATGCTTTCAGCAGCACGGTGAATCAATAGGTGTGAATTGTCAATAAGGTGACTAGAGGATGGGGAGCTTTTTAAAATGTATTGTAATCACATGCTAATATGTACAAACAAAAATATGGCACCAAAAAATGAACTATTAAGGATTTTATAAAATAAATCCTAGAATCCTAGAACACATCAGGCCCATGGGGCCCAACTCCTGGCTCCACACAGCCCAGCCCAGTCAGAGCTGCACTGAGGGCATCCTCCAGGCGCTTCTTGCCCTCAGCCCAGCTCGGGGCTGGGACCCCTTCCCTGGGGAACCTGTGCCAGTGCCCGACCCCCCTCTCAGCACAGAACCTCTTCCTGACACCCAGCCCAACCCTCCCCTGGCCCAGCTTCACGCTGCTCCCTCGGGTTCTGTCCCTGGTCCCCAAAGAGAGGAGAGAGATCGGTGCTGCCCCTTCGCTCCCCTCAGCAGGCAGCCACAGACCCCCATGAGGTCTTCCTCAGCCTCCTCTTCTCCAGGCTGGACAAACCCAGGGCCTTCAGCCTCTCCTCATAAGCCTTCCTCTCCAGACCCTTCCCCATCCTCGGTGCCTCCTCTGGACACTCTCTGATAGTTTTGTGTCCCTCTTGTCCTGTGGCACCCAAACCTGCCCCCAGGACTGGAGATGAGGCTGCCCCAGCGCAGGGCAGAGCAGGACAATCCCCTCCCTGGACTGGCCATGGGGGCTGGATGCACCCCAGGGTGCGGTTGGCCTCCTGGCTGCTGGGCACGCTGCTGGCTCGAGGGTAATTTGCTGTTGACCAAGCCCCCCAAATCCCTCCCGGCACAGCTGGCTCCACGTCTTATCCCCCAGGCTGGACGTGCAGCCAGGGTTGCCCCTTCCCAAGGGCAGAATCCCAAAACTGGTTTCAGTGCCACAGCCCAAAGCTGTGCTCTTTAGTGACACTCCAGGCTTAGCAGAGGCAGTGGAGCGTGTCACTGCAGGGAACAACAGGACATGAGCCTTTGAAGATGCTGCTCCTCACTGGGAATGAGCATTCGGGTTTTCTGCATGGCGTGCAGGCGGGGAGCACTGAGTGTGGCAGGTCACTGGGGCAGGTTGCCCAGGGAGGTGGTGGAGGCCCCGTCCCTGGAGATATTTAAGGTCTTGATGGGGATGTGCTGCTCACTCCGCGGCACCGGAGCATTTGTCCTGGCACTGAAGGTGTGCCAGGCTGGGCTTTGTTACTTTTCAGAAGCCCTCTGTGTTGTCACTCCATGCATCTTCTTACAGGATCTTCACAAAAGAAAGCAGGTCACCTCTTTTTATGACTAAATACATTATTTCCACCCATTCTCCAGTTCCACACTGTTACAGGGAAATTAAATACAGGAGGAATTGCAGTGAGGCCCAATCTGGCACAGAGCAAATAAGAAGCCAGTGTTGGGTATCTGATGGCTGCATCCTCTCTGCTGAATAAAGCTGGATACAGTGTGGACTGGTGGGTTTTTCCTGCAGCCATTTCAGTTTACCTGCAGCATACAGAGCTTTGACATTGGTGGTTTATATTGACCTCATCCAAGTCCAGCTGTCCTTCAGGGTTATGCCTCTACCACCTTGGAATTCACTGGCTGGAGTCAATGCAAGCATTTGACATACAGTGGGACAATTCCTCCTGCTTTGGCTGGAGAAGCAGATCCAGGGAATTCTATTTTTTAAGAAGCTGAAGCCTCATCCATTTGTGGCCAGTTATTATGAAGTCTTCTGGGCTGAGTGGTTCAGTTCCCAGCATGTGACAAACCATTTCTGAGCTCCTCAGGGTGCATCAGGCTTTCCTCCTGGCTGCTTCTGAGGGGGGTCCTAACCTAGGAAGCCTTCTGCACCTGCTGCTGATTTCTCATCCTGACAGAGGTGGCACAGAATTCCCTTTTCAGGGAGCTCTTCTTTTGCTCAGTCCCTAGAAAGAGGCGACCCCTCCACTGTCCAGCTGAACTGCTCTTGGTCCTTGAAGGCCACTTTTGCTGATCATTTTCAGTAATATTTTTTGAGGGCTTTTTGCTTTTCCCAGGGCTTTATTCTGCAGATAGCAGCTCCAGTGGATCCTCACACTAACTGCCATGTTTTCTGCCTTGTCTCTGGTGTGATGTGAGCAGTTGTCTAAATGAAGCTCGGGTTTAACAAAGCTGATTTTTAATACTGCATCGAGCTTTTCACTGCCTTAAAAACGTAACTTCAACATTTCCCAGCTTGCATTAGATCATAGAATCACAGGATGTGTTGGGTGGGAAGGGACCTTTAAAGGCCATCTAGTCCCACCCCTGCAGTAAGCAGGGACATCTTCACTAGATCAGGTCGCTCAGAGCCCCAGCAAGACCTTGGATGTCTCCAGGGATGGGGTCTCCACCACCACCACCACCCTCAGAGCAAAGATCAGTTAAACCATCATGTGTTTATGCTTTTCCAGATATTAATTCATTCTGCTAATTAAATATAATTAATCGGTACTCGAACCTTTATGCCACAGCCCTTGCAACTTGAGACTTCCAACTCTGTCACAGGGTAACCCTGCCACCTACTGGGATGTCTTCGGCAATGGCTTTTGGTCTGTAAAGTGGGGTGGGGATGTCTGCAGCGTTTACCCACAGAGAAGGGCCAACTCTAGTCTGAAGAGCACCAGGGAAACGCAGCTCAAATGTGCAGGTAATGAGTTACCTGGGAGGGATCGATATGGAGTGACCAAGGGCTTTTCCTTTCCCTCTTGGACTGACAACCTTTTCTCCATCAAAGGAGTTCAGATCTCACAGAGTCACAGAACGTTAGACAATCGAAAGCTCATCTAGTCCAACCTCCCTGCCAGGCAGGATCACCCAGACTAAATCCCACAGGAATGTGTCCAGGCAGGTTTGAATGTCTCCAGAGAAGGAGCCTCCACAACCTCTCTGGGCAGCCTGGCCCAGGGCTCCCTCACCCTCACAGGGAAAATGTTCCTCCTTACATTCACATGGAGCTTCCTCTGCTCCAGCTGCACCCGCTGCCCCTTGTCCTGTTGCTGCCATCCCTGAGAATAGCCTGGCTCCATCCTCCTCCATGGTTTTGGTTTTAAGACTAGACTAAAAAGTGAGATATAGCAGAGGAGTAATTTTGGGGATTATCATGGAATGGCAGAGATGTAATCAAAGTGTCATTAGTGCTGTCTTTCCTCCACATCCTATTTTTCAAGAGAGATACTTCTTGGTAGGAAACACTTCTATTGTGGGGGAAATGATGTAACTTTGCCAGTACAAAAGACCAAAATTGGTGTTGAGTCTCTTAAAATTGTCAGTTTACAGCTCACCTCCTCTGGAAAGACCTCAAAGAGGGTTGGTGTTACACCCAGATAGCAAAAGAAAAGAGAAATGGCCACCAGAACATTGTCTGGACATTAGTAATATTTCACTTTTACCTCTGTTGAGAAAAGGATTTATTCCCACCCTGTATTAGGAGGAAAGAAGCTTGGCACAACCATGGGCTTACTTCAGTTGAAGCTGGAAACCATTTGAGGTTATTTAGTCTTATGGAGGATTGTCTCCTACACCCTAAGAGATGGCAATTTTACATGGTAAGGTTGTAAAACCCCAGGTAGGAGCCAGCATTTATCTAGGACTGAACTGGGATGAACTGGAGATTCAGGGATGGGACCGGTGGGGTCAGGGAGAGGACCCAGGAATTCCTGGAAGATGATTCCCCCCAATTCACAGGGGCCTGGTATTTGTAAAACTAGTTATAAAACTTTCCTCTTGTCCACAGCACAGGTTGCTTCCCCTGCCTCCTCTCACTGTCCCCAGGCCTGTGCTGATGAGACAGCGTAGGAGAAATCCTAACAGGTTCTGGCAGACTGGCTAAGAGGGAAAAATGTGGTACCACCTCCTAGAATAAATCAAATTCTGAGAAATTCCAAGCCTCACAGACTGCCAACATGTTACCTATGTGCTTTTTGGGACAGATAGATGCCCTAAACTTACTGCTTTGAAAAGCAGGAGGAACAGAGCAGGGCATCCAACTGTCCAGCCTCTCAGACAATGGCAGCATCTGCAGCTCTGGAAAAACAAATCACTTCCAACCTTGGTACTTATTGTTTGATGAAAGATACTTAATAGTGCCTGAGGAGTTTATTTCAGGAGTCCATCTAATCACTTTAGAAGGCTAATTTATGAAACTGCTGGAAAATACCACAATCTGTAGAGTAACTTAACATGTGTGCAGCGTGGCTCAGAAAACCCATCAGTATTAAAGCATAAAAGGGGAGAAAACTATTTGATAGCATACCTATTATTTAAAAAAATAGTAGCTTGGAAATCAAGATGTATTAGGAAAAACATACTCTGGTCTTTCTTATTTAATTTTGAAAATACAGACTGCTGGTAAAATGAATTAGTGGTAATACCTATCGATTTAAAGTCAACTGAGACTTTTAAAATGTAAAATTAAATGGTTCTTCACTCAAATGTCATCTGTCCTCATGACAATAAAGCTTGTGGGTGTGGGGATTCCCTATTATTGGTTTGCTTGGAAGCAGTTCATGAAGGCATTCTCAAAACTAAACCTTTCACCTTGAAACAACAGTGTTATTAAAAGTCACAGAGATGTTAAGGGAGAGGGACTCTGAGCTACAGAAGGGATTTAACTTTGGTGGCATTTCTCTATGGAAAGTAACAAGTTCAGTGGTGGTGGAGAAGTTAGGTGCTAGTTGTTGGATAACATCTCTTGCCAATACAACAGGTTGGACTCCATGATCTGAAAGGTCCCACCCAACCAAGACAACTCTGTGATTCTATGGAGGAGGATGCACAGCAGGCATAGGAAACGCCTGCAAGGGCCTTTTTGCTGATTGAGAAGTGACCCACAGTGACTGTAGGATTGTGTGTCTGTTGTCCTGGAAGGGAGTAAGTCCATGGCTGACAAGTGCAATTGTTGTTAGAACAAAAAAATGAAGACAGAAAGAAATCTAAGACCAGTGCAAGGATATTTCTTAGACTTTAAACAGCTCTTTGGGGGGTTTCTTCACTGCAAAGGGTTTGTTTCTAGTTTTCTGTTGGCATATTGTCTGTAAACTGCACGACATTCCCATGTATTTATGAATAAAAAGCAATCAATACATTCATTTTTGGTCTTCTGAGAACCAACAAGCTCACAGCATATAAAATTCTCTGTAGTGTGTGTAAATACGTTCCTCATGTTCCACCTCAGGAGCTGGCCAGGCTTCACTGGGGCTGGAAGGAGCCAGTGCAAACGCTGCTGTCAGAGACAGCGTTTCTGGATGCACGACTGTGAGCACTCAGAAGGCTTCCCAGGCTGATGGTGTCCTTACTATAGTCGTACTTCTAGATTCATGGTTTTTAGTGTAAAAACTCCCCCCCAGCCTTGCTGTCTCCGCAGTGACCCTTCTCCTTACTTGCTGATCATGTTACCCCTGCAAAGGATCAGGTAGAATAATTGGCAGGACCTTTTTCATCAGAGAGACTGGCAGGACAATTCACCCACGCTGGCTTTTATACACGCCCAGGGAGGGGAGCATTGTTCTTCATGGGTATTTTCTGCCCCCATCTCACATCCCCACAGGAAATGACGTGCAAGTAACAGATCAGATCCAGCTGTGACAATAACCATGGGATCTCCCCTTCCCACCACTGGAAGATTCCCTGTCTTCTGCAAGAAACCGGCCCTCGACTCCACATGTACACAGAACACCCCAAATCCCCAACACCAGCAAACCCACTTACAGAGTATTATCCTTTTCTTTTTTCCAGGAGCAAAGCGTTTTTCCTTACCCCTGTCTGCAGCTCCTCCCATCATCAGCTGATGTGTTCCAGAGGTTTCCTTGATTGTAACCTACAGAACCATTCCAGTGAAGGAAAGTCCCACTCTGCCAACCCTGGGAAAAGAGAAGATATAATATGAATCTTTATTGATCCCACGGCTCCCCAACGCTGTCACACTGACAGGTAAGGTTTCCTCCACACTGCCGTGAGTAATTTACTACACATATTTCTCTAGAGCCATATTTTATGTGATGACCCAGCAATTGGCTCTTTTTTTGGGAGTCTTTGTCCATCGCTGCTCATTCCAAATCACTGATGTACACAGTTCAGCACAGATTAATCAATGTTTGCTTTAAATGAGAAGTTATTTTAAAGTAATTGTAAAAGCACATTTATCCTCCATTACTACCAGATGTGTAGGGGCACAAAAGGCAGAGTAGTGCAGGAAAGCTGCCTTCATGGTCATGCTGATTGGATGTTTTTCTGCACAGCGTATGTGTGTGTATTGGGGGTGTGGGGGGCACACACAGACCCTCTGGATACATATTCAGAGCCTGGGAGCTTGGTACTTTGCCTCTTTCCATCATTTCCATATGTGGTGTGTGCCTGCTGCTACATCATGATATTTACAGCAAGTCCTGGTAAGAGTTTGTCCTGTATTGTGCTGTGAGAGGCTCAGGAGTGGAGGTAAGGGCAGGGAGAGACCATTCCACAGTCAGCGTCACGGGCAGGACAGACTCAGCACGGGATGAAGGACAGGAACCCTCTGACTGATGGCACTGCACCCCAGTGACACCAGAGCCAGGCAATGAGAAGTGCCACCAGCCCTTAAAGCACCTCCCACCCCTCCCTCCTTCCCTGACCCAGCTTTATCCAGGGTTTCTCTCCCTTCTCCCCCAGTGTGGCATGGGGAGGGGCAGGGACTGGGGGAAGGGGGGTTTGGTCAGTCCCTCACCAGTTGGTTTCCTTCTTAGCTGGGGTGGGGCCATTCCTCACCCCCTTCCCCTGCTGCACCCTGGGGTCCCACCCATGGCAGACAGTCCTTCACCAGTTTCTCCAAGGGTAGTCTTTTCCCAGGGGGCTTCAACTCTTCCCCTTCCACAGGAGCTGCAGGGAAACACTTCAAATGTCACTTTCTCCTTTGAATTGTTTTGGCTCTTGGCAATTGCAGCAGCACAGATGCTGCCAGCACACGGAGCACACTGCCCCTGCAGCAGTTTGCTGGGTGTCAGCACTGTATCCTTCGGGGCCCTGGGGAATCCTGGGGTGCAGGAAGCAAACCCCAGGAAAAGGACACAAAAATCAATGCTCTCGGTGTCAAAGGACAGCGAAGGCATGAGGCAGTCCCAGAGACATCACTCCTTACTCCCCTCCCTGGCATGTTCAGCCATGATTTCATTGGAAATCGATTTGAAGTGCTGTCTCAGACAGAGCTGCTCCTGACTAGGCTTTTCCCAAGTCCTTTGATTTTGGGGTTTTTTTTCATGCAAGCTTTAAGAAAAGAAAAGAACAAGGTCAGCGGCTGACCTCTGGCAAGCGGTGAGTTCATCGGACAGCTCTGGACAAGTCTCAACATTCCAAACCACAGGATAAAAATAATTCACCCAGGGGGTAAAAGTACCATTTTTTGTAAAGAGCATTGTAGAAATTAAAGAACAAAGCATCAAGAGCAACGTGTCTAAGCTGCAGCAGTTGATGTTATGCCCTGGCTTTGCTTCATGAAGCTCTGTTAGGCAGATTGCATCACGGTTTGGGAAGCTGATGAGTCACTGCACTTCTGCTGAGTGCATCTTCAGGGATTGCATTATAGCTCCTGTTATGCCACACGTACATTGCGCATGAGGTGAAGTAGCTCTGCCTTAATTTGCTTTATCATCAACCATTGCAAGCAAAAATTAACTACAGGAGCAGTTATCCTGTACGTGGTGCAGAAGGGTTTGTTGCTAGGCTGTGGGACAAGGCCTGCTTGGTGTTTGCCTTCGCTAAGAAGTATCAAGTCCAAGGACAAGTCCCAAGGGAATCACAAATCAATAGATTTGGGTTTTTTGAGGTATAAGCAGCAAGAGGCAGCTCTGTGGTCACTGATAGAGGAAGAACAGGACTTAATTCTTCAAGGACTTGTCAGGGAGGACCGTCAAATTCGGCCACGCTACTTCAAAGCACTGTTTGAGGTTTCTTTTATACAGTGTGTGACATTCTGGCTTGAAACCATTTTTTTTCAGCAAAGACTGTTGAAGATGTGAGGCTCTGTTTATTTTAGTAGTACAGGAGTCACTAACGTGCTTTGGAAGCTGGTAACAATGTGAAAACATTTGAAATTGTCCTTGCCCAGCAGAGAGGAGTTTGGAAAATAAAAACTAGACCTGACCACTTGACTGTCAGGGTTCATGGAGAGACAAGATTCAGCTTTTAATAGTCAGTAAAAAGTCAGCCTAGATGGCACAAAAATTACCTGGATGGCTTTCCTGGGACAGAGTAAGGAGGCAACCTCTCTGACTTTGGATCTCTGCAGAGCATCAGGTGAAGCTCTGAAGAACCTCACTGGGCTAACATCTGTGGGAGCAGAGCTCCAGGGAAGCTGGATTTTAAGGCAAGTTCAGCGATTTGACTGTGGAAATCCTCCTTCTCCATCTAGGTCAGCTAACTTCACCGGCTGGAGTCACTGAGGAAGGGAATGGTGCATTCAGCATCCCTTCATTGTGTGTTACCAACCTCCCACTGTCAAGTGCATCACCAGGAAGCCCTCGAGGTACCACATTAACCTGCAGAATTGTCAAGACAGCCTCACAGAACCAACACCCACCACTAACCTTCTGGTGTGCTTTTGCCTCAGCCAAGAGCTGGGCACCACGCAGCCACTTGGGGAGGGAAAGGGGGGAATTGAGGGAGGAGGAAAGGGAGGGAGAAAACCCAAGGAACCAAAACTCAGGGGCTGGGATAAGGAGAGTTTACTGGAATAGCAGAGAGAGATATAATAATAACAGGACTTTATAGCAAAATATATGAAACTAGTGATGCACAGTGCAGTGTCTCACTGACCCACACAGCTCAGAGCTGTCCCAAAACCAGACTGTCCCCAAAACCGTGCCTCCTGGAGCTGCCTCCTCCTCCCCCCACCAGCCCCCCTTTATGCTGAGCATGAGGTAACTGGCATGGGATACCCCCTCTGGCCAGTTCGGGTCACTGTCCTGGCCGGGTCCCCTCCCTTCTCGTTAGCAGGGAAATAGGAACAACTGAAAAGTCCTTGACTGCTTGGGAAGAACTAGAAACATCAGGGTGCAATCAGCATGGCTCCCATCCCAACTCCCAAATGCAGCATCCCACCTGCTGCTAGAGAGAAATTAACTCTGTCCTGGCCAAACCCAGGACACCTTCATCTGCACGGATCCAGCAGCAGTTGCACTTTCTAAACAGAAGCACCAGTGAGTTTATCAGCTCTCGAGTTCTCAGATGCACCACGTTCCGCTCTCACCAGGGTGTAAAAGCAGGTTTTGTGGGCTCAGATCAGCCTGCTGCTGAGCAGCAGTGTGGGTACCCTCTGACTGCCACATTTAAAACAAAGGATCTATTCAATGTTTGACTATTCCTGTTGTAACTGGGGCAGATGCAAATATGCTGCTTCTTGGGAAGGAAGAATTGCTCATGACAGGAATATATAAAACCCGTGAGTACTTACCTACTCCTACTGACAGCTAGAATACAGGTCACCCTCTGGCATAAGGAAATCAAAGCCCTGCAAGCAAAAAGGAAACTGCAGCTAGAAAAGAGCCATATCCTACATTTTCTTCCCATCATCGAAGTGTACTGACAGAGAAGAGAGACTGTGATGATCTGTGACGGTGTGGCAAGAACCAGTGGGATTAAATTCTCTTCTTTTCCTCTCACAACACAGTCACTAGGGAAACTGAGGAATGGTTCCAGGCTGGGTGAAGTGGGGGGTTTTATAACATGATGTTTTCTAGAATGATAACTGTCTCCAGTTATATTCTGGTTATATTCCCCCAGGACAGACAGAAACGACACTTAAGGGTGGTCAAAGTTACACAACAAATCTGTCACTGACCAAAGGTACCTTTTCATTTACACAGCCCTGTTGCTGCAAGTTTTCTGTGAGTCAGCAAGCGGAGCAGCTCGGCTGTCAGAATGAAACAGTCTCTCCTGGCACAGTGCCAGAGCTCAGTGTTACCAGAAGCTAAATAAAGTCAAGGAAATTTACAGCAGCAGAATTTTCCAGCACCCCCACGACCTTGCTGGAGAAAGTTTTGTATTCAGCAGCGCCCACAAACATCTCTCAGTGTTCAGAGGTTGTCTTCACTGTGCTTTGTATCTAGAGCCCCTTTCGTACAGAAAGGAAAGGATGGAGTTTGATCACATTTTAAATTCTACTCTTGACATGCTGCAATATACAGAACCATAGAATCACAGAACGCTTTGTGCTGGAACAGACCTCAAAGATCATCCAGTTCCAGCCCCCTGCCCCGGGCAGGGACACCCTCACTAGCCCAGGGTGCCCAAAGCCCCATCCAACCCGGCCTTGAGCCCTGCCAGGGATCCGGGGCTCCCACAGCCTCTCTGGGCACCCTGTGCCAGGGCCTCCCCACCCTCAGAGGGAAGAATTCCTTCCTAACATCTAACACAACCTTGCCCTCTCCCAGCTTGAAGCCACTGCCCTTGTCCTGTCCCTGCCCTCCCTGGTGACCAGCCCCTCTCCCACTCTCCTGTAGGACCCCTTTAAGTAGTGATGGGCTGTCATTAGGTCTCCCCATATCTTCTCTTCTCCAGGCTGAACAAGCCCAACTCTCTCAGTCTGTGTTCATAGGAGAGGTGCTCCAGCCCCCTGATGACCTTCATGGTCTCCTCTGGACTCGCCCCAACAGCTCCGTGTCATTCCTGCACTGGAGACCCCAGAGCTGGACCCAGTGCCCCAGGTTATACACTGTAAAACCACTACGTACCGAATTGGTCTCTCCATCTTGCTTTATCAAGAAGTGCCAGGCGACAGCTCTCTGTAAACATTCCAACAAGGGATAATTTCCTTTCTGCTGGAAGAAGCAGGAAAAAGCTTCAGGGTGCAGGAACCTGGCTTGTTTTTCTGCACACCCTGTGCATTGCTTTCTAGCTGGAATAATTTCCACTACTTCGTTATGAAACAAGTTCTTAAGTTCATTAAGGCATTTGCTGTATTTTCTGAAAATATTCTGGGGCATTAAAACCAGATTTTTTAAATTCAAGAGATCCCACTCAAAGGTTGCACAGCCTAGAGAGTGCAAATCTTTTCAAGAGTCTGATGAAACAGATGCTGCGTGGCTGCACCTTGGGCTTGGCGACATAAGCTGTGGTTCATTGATGGGGTTTCTCAACTTCCCCATCATCTGGATGCTCTGTGGTCTCTCTCCTTAATGGGATGGTTCCTCTCTCTCCTTAACAGGATGATTTCAATAAATCTAATACATCGCTCACAAATCAATTGGTGAGGAACGTCATCCCATTCGTGCTGCAGAAACACCGTAATGGATGGCAGTGTTCCGCTCCATGTCCTTGGAACCCTTCCCATACAGCATTTAATTACGTTTTCTCTTTCCCTGATTAACTTCACCTTTACCTAGATCATTTTCCCAGCTGCTTCAGCTGCCTGCATGCACTCAACAGTAAAGCAGCACAGTCCCTTGGTCGGGGGTGGTGTCAGATGGTGTTAAGGGACCACGAGCTTTGTAAACGGTGAACCCAGGTCCCCAGATGTGTTCTGATCAAACCCCTGCTCTTAGCTGGGAACAGATGATACTTGCCAGAGCCTCATGTCAAAAAGCAAAGGCAAGGATTTCAAAAGGGCTCTCTGCAGGATGCTATTGCCGAGCCCCTGAAACAAGGTGGCCTCTCAAGGAGGTGAGCACAAAACTTCCATGAATAATAAAGACAATTAATATTCAAGAGCAAAACCACCTTCCTTAAGTTACAGCTACTGCAGCAATTGATGCATTTAACACCTCAGCCTGAAGCAAACCAGACGTGGTTTGATGCTGTCTGGTGGAGGAAACCAAATCTTATTTTGCAGATAAGATTAAGTGAAAAATGATGGCCTCAGAACAGAGTATAAATATAAACATTACCTTCTGCATGACATCATCAGATGCATCTGTTCAGCCAGGGCATCATATTCAGCAGCACTATGCCCACTCGGTCCATCTGGCCTGGAGATGCACTCTGAAGGGGGATTATTACAGAATAAATAGGATCTGTGTTGCTGCTGAACGCAAGGCCAGAGAGTAAAAGCACTTCAGGGTGAGATACTGCGATAGTTTCCCTAAGATCTACCTTAATTGGAGATAATTTGCTCTATAAAATGAGCTATTTAAATAATTTTTGAGCAGTAAAAACAAGTTTAAAGGAATTAAAGCGTATTGCTCTTCAATGGCATAAATACATTATGTTATTTCTTCTCTGCTGTCCTTTCCAATGCCTTCTCAGATCAGAAGAAAAATGAAAACCTGAGTTTCTTTCTTGCACTAGCAGGAACCATACTGTGTGAGAACAGAACTCTGAGATTGTGGTAGGGTTGGGCACATTCAAGACAAAAGGAACATTGAGCCTGCACTTAAAACACTCGAGACAAAGAAAATAAAATAGTGTCAAGCAATTCCCAATGGAATTTTCATTTTTAAATGATAGGTAATGTTCCAAGTGGCAGATGTTTGGAGAACTCCCCATCGGGAAGTTTACACCTGAGCCTGTGGTTATTGCTACTTCTCTTTTATCTAATTAATGCCAGTTTCAGCAATGGAAAAGGAAAATGTTATGCAGTAGTAGAAGCGCATTGCTTAGCTACATCCCTCAGGATGCCTCATTTCCATGTCTGAAGAAGTTGGGATAATGGTACCCAAGAAAGATTTAATGGGTAAGATTTTTAAGGGTACCGAAGCAGATTCCTGCTTCATCATTTGAGTGCTGCTTTGCCAGTTAGTGATCTTGTCCACATCTTGAGTGGGAGGACACTCTACATATTATCAACTAGAGACTTGCTAAAATGTTTTACCTTCATGCTTCTTCACTGGCATGGTGAATGACACTTCAGTTTGGAGCTGCTCGTTGCTTTCCAGCCCATCTTCTCTTTCAATGCAAACACCTCCAAGCTCAACATACTCACAGTCTTCTGACACAGGCGTTGTGGACCATATCCTTAGTGCTGTAAGGCTTACAGGAACAGCTTTGCTCCTTTAAAACTTTTCTTTACCCACACAGTATCGCTTCTCTATGTCCCTCCCTGGTGACAGCTCTGTGACCCTGCCCCTGTTCAACCTCAGGCATGCATGAAGGGAAGGCATTTCCTTCTCATTGCACATTAGTACTCAGGTATGTGAAAGGGCCGAGATAGGCTCTGAAACCTGTGTCTGTAGAACTGTGCTGAGATCAGTTAAAAGGCCCAACTTTACTTTTAATAAATCTTAACCAAGTTAAAAAATGAACTCTTTAGGCCTGCTAGAAAAGGTACCTTCAGTCCCAAAGATGACTGGTTGGACTTAACATGATGGGAACGGAGTAACACTTGTGAGAAGAATCATACTGGGTGCTGGGAACTACAGCTGTCTGCACATTGTGGAGTTATTCCCTGGTCACTATTCTGGAGCAGAGTTTATCCAGGAGGAAAAATAGTGGACTTATCAGGCCCTCAGCTTCCACCAACAGACATATTGGTGCCTAAGACTGGAAGGGAAAACTGAAATATAAGTGAGCCAGTTGTATTACCACCAAACCCACCGTTTTCACCATCGTTTTATAACCAAGAAAACAAAAAAAAAAATATTTCAATAATTCCTAAAAACTTCCATTAGGCTGTCCCTGTTCCATGTCTCTAGCAGGAGATCCAGTGGGATGTGGAACAAAGCTGTATTTTAGCTGTGGTAGCTAAGCTAGGTAATCCTGTTGAGGATTAGCTTTGATAGCTAAGATATAGTTTGATAGCTAATAGTCCTCCGTAAGGAGGTGAGTCACTGTAAACTCCCCACAGGGTCTACAGGAGGAAAAGGGAACCTCAGAAACACAATTCATCTGACCAATATTAAACCTCAGCTAAAGAGAAGACAGACTGCATTGAGTGACGTGGGTAATTCACACACAGATAAGTACACTGTGGCCTTCATAAATTGACACCTACGCAGATGGGATCCCAGAGCAGCATCTAGTAAATAAGCCAGTTTAAAAAGCTTTGTAAATATTAATAACAACTTATTTTCCCCTCACAATTACAGTTAATGTATTGATGATTTTTTCCCCATTTCCTGGCCTATGTTTCAAATAGACTTGAAATGAAAACACCATCTTTGCAACAGCTCTAATGAGGAAGATCTTTTTAGGGGGTGGTTACAGAATTTGGTGGAGAGAATCGGGGTAATTGCCTTTGGAGCAGCTGGAGTGACTTAGAGCAATGAAGCTCTATGAAACCAATTGATTTTAGAATGAAAAAAATGCCCAACAAACCCTTTCAAAACTAACTGTCTAAAACAGAGGAGCTGAAATGGTGTGCAAGATCTGGAACACACCAAAGAAATACTGCAACATTCAGCAGTGCCCTGTGGCCAGTGCCACACACAGCTAGTGACAGAGGCTGTATTTCTATGTACTTCAACTCCTCCGTACTCCCTGCTTGTTTAAAGTAAACACTGAAAATAAAGAGTGTCCTGGTTCAAGGCAAGAATTACAAAACTTTTATTATTCATCTTTAAAAATGAGAAGTATTTTAGGCACAACATACATACGTGAAAGCAATGGCTAATTCCTACAGCACCTGCCCTTTGACAGCTTCTCCTTTTCCTCTGCTTTCTCCACCCTCATTTCCTGCGGTCTGACCGGCGAGGACCTGGCTGAAAGTAGCAGCAAGAAGGGATTATCTGACCACCCCCCATGTTAAAATGACAGGCGCCTCAGGTACAGACACCCAGAGCTTTGTAATACCCTCCTGCACATTCAACTTATCCAGCCCCTACTGATGCACCTTCAGCTGGCAACTCTTTATACACAGGGCCTTAGCAAAAGAGAAACCTGGTTAGAAACAGGCACCACTTCTGCTTTGTGAAGCCAAAGCGCCGGATGCTGGAGCAGTGGCGAAATGCCATCGCTTTCAGGGTGTCTCATGGGATGGTGTGAAATTAAATACCTCTGGCACGACACTCATGGAAAAATGGGTCAACCAAGTGTGCACATGAAAGGCTTTCCCTGCCCTTTTATCTAATAACTCTTGACACATTACAGGTATCAGTGTATATATATATATATATTTAAGTGGATATAGAAAACAGGCAAACTGAAGATGCTCGTGGATGGCAAAAATGAGAACTCTTACCTTGGGCTTTATATAATCTGATTTCTTTTACCTAAATCAGGTCACTTGTGTGTCCCTGACAGATGATGTGGGGAAATAATTTCCAGTTCTAAGCAGTGAGACTTAAAGGGGCAAAGGGAAAGAACTGGAATGTGCAATAGGCAAACGTGCAGAGACAGTAAATTCCATCTCCTGCCATGCATTTTCCAGTGACTTCAGAGGGAGTGAGAAGAGATCCTGAAGAGTTCTTTGGTCATCTCAGATTTTAAAAAAACTTCTTGATGAGGAGAGGATTTGCTGCAGAGGCCGCTGCTGGGAAACTGGCTTTGGAGTCTACTGTCAGAGGATCTTTCAGTTTCCATGAAAAAGTCATCAGCTTGTTAAAAGTGTCATTTAATGGGACATGACAGCACACGAGGGCACCGTGACCAGCTGCCGTGTTTGCAGTGTTACGGATATTGCAGCTTATTAGAGTTAAGGGGCTGAGCAGCACTGCACTGTAGAGTCATCTAATTACTGTTCTAGGAGCAGGATTAATGTAGGAGCAGGTACCACTCGTAAAACAAGTGCATCTGAACTGACCTCATGCAGAAACACAGGTAGCACTTTGGCAGGTGACAAGAACAGCTTCTGGAGGGTGTGGGTATTTCAAATAAAATAGAAATATTTGGGGAAAATTCTGGCACCTTGTTTATCTGTAATGATTCCAAGGGGCTTTGCAGGCTTCCCATCTTGTTCTGTAGCCTCCTGGGTGTATTCTCACTAGTTTCCGTGGGCTGAGACCCTAAGTGGGAGAATTATTCATCAATAATGTTATTAGAGGTTTAAAAAAATTTAAAGTCATTATAAATTAGTTAAACATTCCACCTAAAGTAAAGTTCTGTTACAGGAGTCACAACCACCATTCCAAATATTGATATTGGTAACTGCGTCACCTGCTACTACCTAAAGCTCCTGTGGTTCCATTATTAAGCAGTAACACTAACCCAGGCTGGCACCCTCACACCAGTACTTCACAAACAGTTACAGTTCCCTGAAGCCTCTTCTGACTGGACCCTAGACTGTTTCGTTTTCCTAATGTCATCAATCCTCAAAAGAAAAGAGGAGAGGGGAAGGAGGAGGGAAAAGAGCCAGAGATGGAGGTAACTGGCTCACCGAATTAACAAACCAAGAAACCAAACACACAACAGTGATGCTACTTATCTCTTTGAACTCAGCAATAAAGCAGTCCTAGCCCACTGGCAAGTAATAGACGACCTTGAAATTGTTCATCATCCTCACATGTATTTTGTGATGCAGAAAACCTCCTTTTTCTCTCAAGAGCTACACAGACACAGGCTTGCACCGATACTTTCAGTAAAGCTCCAAACTTTGCTGAATGTGTTGCAGGAACCACAATCAGTACAGGTACTGACATTTGGCAGCTGTGTTGCCTGCTACTCCAATACCAATGTTAAGCATCCCTATGGCTTATTTACCTGAAGAAAGCAATTTCTTTCAGGTTCTTAAACATAGTGGTGTATGGGATTTCTCTTCTCTTTGTATAATACCTTCATTAGCTGCTACATTTTACTCAATTTGTCACAAAAAACCCCTTCTCCTTTAACAGAACTGTGACAGGGCAGAGGTCGTCTAATGTAAGCAAAACCACATCACTTTTAGGTAACAGGGCCAGAACCACTAAAGCACTGCTTTAAAATCAGCAAATTACATCTCAATAAATTTGCACCTTGTCATTGCCCAATGGAAGACCCACCCCGTGTCAGCCCCGCACACTGAGAGCCATGGGCAGCACAAGCGAGTTCTGTAAGCGACGTGCTACAAAGGCACCTAAGGAATAAACATGGTATGAAGGGCAGGTACCGCATCAGCCAACGATGGTGGGACCCCAGGGCTTTCCACAGCGTTACTGAAGAGCTGAATGTAACCTACAGCCTGCCCCTCGCAGTACCAGTTGGGAAGAGACCCAACCAAAGCTCTCTGAAACGGTAAACAGGTCCAGACTTACTTATGTGGGGGACTGCGGGTGCACCCTCCAGCCAGCCAACCTTCCTCGCAGACAGTCCTTGCTCTGGTGAGGCGCTGGGGCCAGCTGCAAGGTCACTGGGCAGAGCAGTTAACAGCAAGTGTACTGGAGACTTTTCTCTGCATCTCTGCTCCCCAGAGACCTTCTTGGGGGAGGATGCTGAGGGGATGGAGGGGCTTCCTAGGAGATACCCAAGCAAAGGGCAGTGAGCACATACCCGAAGAGAAGCCCCCTACATCAGCTCTGATGTTAGGACTCCATGCACCAGCCTCCAGGAACATTGAGAGGTAAAATGGGCTGTTAAAAACTATGCTAAAAGCAATGGGTGGTAGAACCCTAAAAAACTGGGATATGCATTTAGAGGGGCTCGAAGGCACCTGCCATGGTTTTACAGGGGAGCAATGTCAAGTGGTGAGGAAACAGCCTGGGGTAACTCAGCCCCCCTGTGCTGGCTGCTCAGGGAGGTGAGCTCTGGCCTGGCCAGGACCAGGACAGCAGGTTATGTAACACAGCTTGATGTATGCAGTGGGTGCTTAAAAAAAAACCCCAGAGGTTGTATACAACTAAGGACTGGAAAGATTTACTACAGTTCTCTTAATTTCCATAGCCCATTTCCTTACTCCTAACATCCCCCTGGGATGTCCTGAAAATAATTCAAGGCATTTCTAACTCCTTTTGTTCAACTACTTGTTGAGTCTTCTACACCAAAAAAGATCTGGCAGCTTTTTTGGAAGCCAGAAAAAGTCCCTGGATGTTGCAGTAGGTTTGTTAGAAGGCTGACAGTAACTACCCAGGAGATTTTCTTTAATACTCAGAAATATACAAAGAGGACCCATGGTAGTTACTCCTCAGGACAGAGGAGTTCCACCCTACCCCTGAAGCACAGTGGCTTACATACTAACAGAGAACAATGAGCTACACCAGCATCTGCAGGCAAACTTTACAGAAAATTCAGAAGGTGGCTAAGCCTAGTATCTTCCAGCCCTGATGCTCAAACCCACATCCTTCTGTTTCTGTTCAGGTTGCTAAATTTTCATCACCACATTTTAAAATGTACTGACCAGTCAGTACCTGGAAGGAAACCCATGGAATCTGCAGTTGCCTGATAGCTCTCAGAAGCACATCTTTTTATAGACACCTGAATACAGGATTCAAGAGCCTAAATTTAGGCACCAAAAACCTGACAGTGTTATCCATGCTAATTGCACAAGACTTGCTGTTCATGAATGACAGATACCCACTCTAGGTATGCTCATAGCAGCCTTCGTGGAGCTGGTTCGCAGCAAGATACAGGTTTGGCAGTAGAAGTGCAACGGGGACTTGTAGTAACACCCACTAAGCAGTATGTGAATAAGGGACTTCAGCAAATATACTGCTTTTTGGACTACAATTTTGGTAATATTCTGTAATATTCCAGATTGACATCGATGTGGCACATACACCCCCAAACCCGGGTGGTGAGAACTTACCAAGGGATGAGAAAGGCAGGGTAATGCCTGGGGAATGAAGATCTGCAGGACGTAAGCATGAAGGATTCCTGCAAGCAAAACAACAGCAAAACTTGTATTCTGGAAGCATTATGCCAAGCTTTTGTAACACCAGCTAGCCTCAGCCATGAGAATGTCAAGCTCTCCTATGTAGTGTCCAGATCATGTACGAGTAAACTAAAAGCAAGCGATGTAAGTTCCAGAGCTCACCCTTAAAAGGATGAAAGCAACAGCACAGCTTGGTTCTGTAATTATCATTAGGAATAAGACAACACAAACAAACTCAAGACTGACACTGTATTAAAAACCCTTAGAAACCCAATTTCAAGTGAGGACTTTAAGCAGCAGGTTACTCAGCTAAATGAAAGCACTTCTCACCATCCAAATGCATTCTTTGCTGTGCTGCTTTCAGCAGCAGAGTCTCCAGCTGCAGCCTCCCTGCATGCAAAAATGTACCACTTGTCAACATCCCAGCAGAAGCTGTGCCAGTAGGATAGAGGCAACACCAGAACTAGGGCTGTCAACAGCGCCGAGACAGCTGTGAGCTTTGATAGATGGCTTCAGATATTGAGGGATGATTCGGTGTAGGATCCTCCCACCCTCATTTTGCCTCTGCAAAAGAAGGCTCTTGCAAGGGAGGAAATTTCTCCTAAAATCCACATGGTTGGAATCATAAAAGCTTGTGAGTAGAAGAGTTTTGCCCATTGCCACCATAAATGCAGAACATCAGCACTAATCATGTAGTACGATCTGGCCAAGGGCACTGTTGATCATCATGCCTCCGAGGATAAGCAAAGACAGGGCAGGATGAGGTAGTACATTTACTACTACAAAAATCAAGACAGCCAAACCTACCTTTGTGCATAAATCCCTTTTCCAGGCATGAAACAGAAACTTCCATGTTTGAGCTGTTAGAAGTTTGGGGGTTTTCGATATTTCCTATTTTTTTTGTTCAATAAAAATACCCAGGAAAAGCAGAACCCCCCCAGTACATAAGATATTGGGACCAATGTGATTTTGTTCCAGCAGTATCTATTTATGGGTTTAAATCAATTTGATCAAAAGCCCACAGATTATATTTCCCTTTATGAAGTATCTTTATGTTCTGGATTATAAGCACCCAAATTTGTGCTGTATTAATTTTTCAACTTCATGCACCCTTTATTTGGTTAAAAAAAAACCTGCCTGCTTCAACAGTGAGAGAAGGGGTATTTACATCAGGCAGACGATGAAGAAAGGAGTTTAAAATGAAAATCAAAGCAGAAATGGTGAAAAGCAAGCAATAAAGGCAAATGGTATAGTCACATTCTCTTTCCCTACCACCTAAAGCATCCTAAGAACCTGGCCAGAAGCAGATATAACAATTTATTACTCTTACACTGTATTCCTCGTGGTTACTAAAGGTGATTTTCTCCCACCACTGCCGTCATCCTTGCCAGGATCCACAGCGGGAGTGTCACTGCCTGAGCTTGTTAGTTCCTGAAGAATCCTCTTTAGATCCTGCAGTGGTTCCTCCTTCAAAACGCCTGGCTTGGAAGGCACCTGAAGTAAGAATCATTCAGTTACAACTACTTACAAAGGCACTCTCGTTTTTAGTTCTTACCTGTACTCGAGCTCGTGTGCTTTTCCCCATCTCTACTCTCGTCTTACCAGTTAGAAACAGGGCAGAGTTTCTGGTATTTTAGTTAAGAAGTGGTGGAGGTGACATCATGATAACCTGGAGACTGTCAGAATACTCTGAATATGACTGCACTTCGATCTGGAAAGTCACCTGACAGCTGTGTACAGAGACTAGATACAACTGAAGGAGAACACAGCTAACATCTGAGTTTTGAATAACAGTTGTAAAAAGATGCTGACTACTGTTTCAAGGTCAAAACCACTAAAATAAGCCTTTAATTATGAGCATCCTACAGATGGGATTCACAGCACGTAAAGTACCAGCAAAAAAAAGGGAAAGAAGTAAAACCCCAAAGTGCTTAGAGATCAGCACCTTCAGTTTTAACAGTGTATAAATGTTACTGCTGATGGTGGCAGGATAAACTCCTATTACCATCTACAGAATGTGTTATTGTCTGGTGGGTTTTTACATTCATTTTGTAAATGGAGAAAGAGAAGCTCTGAAAGGCCACAATGTAGGAGAAGCTACAGAGAACAATCAGACCTTCAGAGATAAGAACTCACTTTTGGATGCTACTGGATGAGATGCTGTCCCATTTACAAACCCTGGTTATTGCTATTCTTCAGAACATCCCCATTTCCTGTGCAGTTTCTCATGCTGAGGCAGGTACTCACGTGAGCGGCAGAGCTGGCCAGGTTCAGGGGAGGTGGCAGGACAGCAGAGTGTAGGTGGGACAGAGGCACTGTGTGCTGCAGTTTGCCTGAAGTGGAAGGTGCAGAGTAGCCTGGGCCCTGCAGCTCCTACAGAAAAAGAAGGAGCCAAGCAGAACCAGCTAAGCAGAACGTACAGGTACAGGCAGCACACCCTCTGAACAGGGCATCTCTCTTAGTCCAGTCTTTTATAATCAGAGAATCACAGAATGGTTTGGGCTGGAAGGGACCTTAAAGATCATCAAGTCCCAACCCCTGCCATGGGCAGGAACAACTACTGTTACAAGTGTAGTGTTTGTTCATAGTGGTAGTTTCATTGCAGCCTTAACAGTTTATGGTTAATATTTACCTTTGCCTTATTTATTTCTTGTCTATTAAACTCATTAGTAAAGATAGAGATTGGAATAAATAAATCCATTGGGCAATAAGAATTCTGGGCTCTGGAACAGCGACACTGGCTGTACATTACTGCATGGTTCCCCCATGCCCTCTCTTCCACTGCTGTGTAGCTCCACAGGTGACAATTACACGTCTTTCCTTTTCCGTCCCAGATGCCTCATGACTATTCCCTTTCCCACTGCCATCGTCTCTCTTTGCTTCTTAAAAATCAGTTTGGTTTTGTGCTGCAAACTCATCAGCAAAATGAAATGAAACTCCCACAGGCTTCCAGCTTCCAGCCTGCAGGTAGCTTTCAAGTCGCTGGGTTTAGTTCAGGCCTGAGGGAAGGTGTGGGTGCCCAGAAGCTTGTCAGCGCTTTCTGACTCTAACAGTTACACTAGGAAAAGGCATCCCTACAGACCCTGTTTCTCTCAGCTGTTTTTTGTAATAATGCCACGAGCACTCCTGGCTTTTCTTTGCCAAGGGCTGCATGATAATTCAGAAGCATCCCTGAAACCACAGCTGAAGGATTTGGCCCAATATCCCTATAGCTGTTTAAACTGTCTTCACTGTAAGTAACACTTCAAAGTAAATGAAGTTGTGGATGTGACTTGAGCAGCAATGAGCTATTCCATGTCGATACAGGTTTCAGAACTTAAACATTTCACAGTGGTTGCAGCAAACAGGGTTAAACCTGAAGTTAGGACACAAAGGGAACGCATCTAACTCGATACCTGTGCTTCTTAGTGATGCACCTACTTTTACATCCAAGGCGTGCTGCAGCCTGAAGCACATGGCTTCTTGTTCCTGACACTGGATTATGCACCGACATTCCGCAAGCTGCAGGGATGCCTGGAGACGGGAGAGAAGCAGCATAAATTAACTCTGCTGACTCTCTGCACATTGCACCTTTTGTGTTTTCTTTCCCATAAAGTACCAACAAGGTACCTGTACAGATGCTGTATCTATCTACTGCCATCAGGACAGAAATACAGCCAGGTGACCAGATACCTTTCTTGACAGGTTTACAACTGACTGGTTCTATGATCCTAGTGGCTGTAACATTCATAACATAGTATCAGAGACTGCTTTGGGTTGAAAGGCACCTCAAAGCCCATCTAGTTCCAACCCCCTGCCATGGGCAGGGACACCCTCACCAGCCCAGGGTGCCCAAAGCCCCATCCAACCCAGCCTTGAACCCTGCCAGGGATCCAGGGACTCCCACAGCCTCTCTGGGCACCCTGTGCCAGGGCCTCCCCACCCTCAGAGGGAAGAATTCCTTCCTAAAGTCTAACTAACCCTGCCCTGCCTTCTCCCAGCTTGAAGCCATTGCCCTTGTCCTGTCCCTGCCCTCCCTGGTGGACCAGCCCCTCTCCCACTCTCCTGTAGGACCCCTTTAAGTAGTGGTGGGCCAACATTAGGGCCCCCCGGAACCTTCTCTTCTCCAGGCTGAACAAGCCAACTCCCTCAGCCTGTCTTTACAGCAGAGGTGCTTCAGCACCCCTGATGATCTTCGTAGCCTCCTCTGGACTCACTCCAACAGGTCCAGGGAGCTAATCCTGTGAGGTACAGCTCTAAACCTACTGAACACCTCTGGGATTAGAAAATTCAACTGTGCTAATGAGGCAAAACGATACTGAAGGGTTTAAAATAGCTGCTTAACTTTGTTGGCCTGTCTTTGCTGTTCTATACTCTTTCACCTTTAAAAGGTTTACTCCAAAATGGTGTGAGAAGATCTAATAATGTAGCCTTTTTTACTGAGTACTTACCAGGATAGAGGATGACCATCTAACTAGAGACATCTCTTCAGGAAAGTGTCTTACAGTACATGTGAACATGACATACTAAATACAGACTAGGACAGTTATTTTCTCTCTCCCCAAGTGGCTGTAGAAGCAAACACCCAGAAGTTTCACTGAACTTAAAGCTACCCAAGGTTACCTTGTCAAGGGCTGTCTCCATCCGAGGTATTTTTTCTTTTAGATGTTTGTCTCGTGATCTCAGAATCTCCAGTTCCCCCACAATCTTTGTATTTTCTGCTCTAATACAGCTCAATTCTTGGCTTAGTTTACTATTTTCTTCTCTGAGGTAACGCTTCTCCTGAAATTAACATACAGACACCAAAGTATGAGTGAAGAACTTCTAACTATGTACATTATACACACGTGGTTTTGGCATTTTGTTTTTCTCTCTTTGAAGAGCTGAAATAACCCTTTTAGAAGCTTAGCTATTGCATCCTGCCAAAGGACAAGGTTTTTCCACAAGAAAATAGATCTTATAAAGGACAGTTCAGTTGGACTTGTCCTGATCAAGTGACATCTTGGTCTTTAAATCCCTTTGAAACTGGAATTTTAAGCTGGATCCAAAGCCAGTAAAAGAGGACAGGTTAGAATGAACAGATATAAATAATCATTCTTTAAACTCTAGCTATTGGTAACATAATTATTTGTCCTTTTGGCCAAGTATTTCTCGGAAGAAAATCTCTAGATATAGTTAAATACTTTTACATGGAACTCTTGTGACCTTAGCTGCATTCGTCATTGCCTCTTCCAAGAATTTCATCTTGCTTTGTAATGCATCTATCTGTCCTCTATTGGCTGTGATCTGCTTCTGCATTCCCACTGCAACTTTCACAGCTGCAAAAGACAAGGTTACTTCTCAATGAACAACATCAATTATGCACTTTGAGTTCTCACAAAAGACACTGGAAGTTAGCTGTCAGCAATACGTTAGAAGCAAGGTGGATCAGGACCCTACAGCCACTTATGTGTGCAAACCACCCATTAAAATCAGCTAGAGTTTTGTCTGAGGTAGTGGCACCAGACAGGCAAGACAAGAAGATGGCATGCCTGGAAATCTGTGTAAAGATCACCTGAGAAAACTCAATTCATGGTTTAAGTTTACAGTGTCTAGTAAAAATGGTAAAATAAAATGTTGTCATCTCCAATACTGTTTTGCTAAATATCTGGAATATCATTACATCATCTATCAGGGGATCAATACTTGCAAAAATCCTCTTGTTAAAAAAGATAAACATGTGATTTTGGGGAAGCTCAGTGCATATTTACCATGGCCATCAGATCCCTCCATAGTCTTCAGGGCAGTCCTGGTCCATTCCAGTTCAGCTTGGGCTGATTTCAACTGCATTTTGAGTCTGTTTGCAGTATTTCCCATCTCCTTCATTTTATCCTGGTAATCCCTCTTCAGATCTTCAAATCCCTCTGGTGAGAGTAAATAAAGATTGAAATTACAGTGACAACCCTTAGCATTCTTCTAGACTAAGATTACTGATCTGTCACTTACTGCCTTTGAAGGAGCATTAGATACACAGGTAATGAAGACACGAAGCAAATCTCACCCACTGCTAACAAAGGCACAGCTCCTTGTCTTGCACGTCAGCAAAAGCTTCTGCTTCAGCAGAAACAAACACGTTCCTGGTTGCTCACCAAAGCAACAGATCAAGTGACATAAATCCACATTTTTGAATTCCTGCTGCTAGAGCCAGCTGCATGTTGTGAAAGTTAAGTGCATTAGTGAGACAACCTTTTCCTTGGTCGTTCTTCTCTCCACCCACACTTGTAACCAAACTTGGGTCTGAACTGATCCAATTTGTCAAGCACTTGTTCACTGTGCTGCTTCTCTTGCTCTGCTGCTTCTCTCTTCAGCTCCTCTTATGTCACCCACTGCACTTGCTACAAGCCAGCCAGTTGTGTGCTCAGGTTTAATCAACAGCTTGACCCTAATTCCTCTGTGGTCATTCACTCCCCTAAACCTTTCTTATACTTCATCCACCCCGATAGAACTATAGAAACCTACAGCAGATCTTCCATGTGAATTCACAGTATGTGTTTCATTCTTAGGGAGCTTAAATGAATTTAGTATAGGTGAGTTGTGAAGAAATAAATGGTACCAATTTATTAGGGGCAATGGGCTCAAGCTGTGCCAGGACAGGGTCAGCTCAGATGTGAGGAAAAAGTTCTTCCCTGTCAGAGTTGTGGGGCTGTGGCACAGGCTGCCCAGGGAGGGGGCTGAGTCCCCACCCCTGGGGGTGTTTAACAGATGGGGAGATGAGGTACTGAGATATATGGGTCAGCACAGGACAGGAGGGTTGGACTCCATAATCCTAAAGGTCTTCTCCAACCTAGTCCTTCTGTGATATGAGAGCACAGGGCTGTGTAGAGAGCAAAGCACATGAACAGTATCATCTGACTGGTCGCACTGCAGATTGAACACAGCATCTCCCTGAATTCAGGTGCTTGCCTTGGGTCCAGTCTCTATTCTTACTTTATTTTTAAAAATAAAAAATATTCTCCTGACCTGCTTCCCCACCCATCAGTTGTGAGAACAGTGCTTGGAGTTAAGAGCATCTTTGGAGCAAAACTACAACACAACAAAGTTCCACTGCAGGTAGATCACAGATGGTTACCGGCATCAACTACTGCTCTTAAATTCAGGAAAAAGTGGTCAGATTTCTGTCCTGTCCTTCACTAGATCTGCTTCTCTGGACCCCAGAATCAGGCAGTTTAAGTATTTTTGCTCAGAGTAATGAGATTGCCTTAAAGGTTGTATTTCCCACTGTTCTGTGCCAGAATCCTGCATCATGACTTAGCTCTCTGCAGCAATGTTACTGTCCAAGGCTGGCAGGGAACCTCCTGCTGTACCAGCAGCCATGTCTGGATTCAGCAAGCAACCTGCTCTTCTAATTTTAATATCAACCTGATTTAGCAGCTATCAGAGCTGAGCTAAGTCGATGTTCCCTACCTGCAAGGCCAGCTAGCTCACTCTGACTGGCCTGGAGTTCATTCATTAGCTGGTCTTTTTCCAGCCTCATACTGTTAAGTGCCTGGAGCCTCTCACTGCAAGTGTTTATGAGCTTCACCTTCTCCCGTTCCAGCTCGCTCAGTGTGGCTTCCATTTCATGTATTCTGGCTTCTTTCTCATCCTTTGCAATCTAATTATGTAACAAACAGAGACAATTATGTGTCCTGTAGATGAGGATATAAAATAACCACAAAGATGTGCAGAGCATCCTCACTACTTTAAATCTCAGTTGTCAGAGAACAGTTGGAGGCAAGAAAGAAAAAGGAGAGTAAAACATGCAATTTACTTTGCTCAAGATTTGCTAATCCAGACAAAAAGGGTACAGCAGACTGATGTGATGGCTTCACAGCGTGTTTAATGTCATCAGGTGTATATGAAACTTATTTCCATCCTCTTGTAGCATTGCCTCCATATTCACGCCTAATGCTCAACTGGCTTCTCATGGAACAGGATGAAATTCCCTGAATTCAAACGGATTTTTTGTAAGACTACCAGATCCTGCAGTTCTTGTCAGAGAAATTACCAGTTAGAAACAGCATCCTCAGTTTGAACTTTTGAGGGCTCACTGCCTGTTATTTCCCAGGAACACTGTGTGTTTCTGATTCTGTTACTGGTGTGAAGGACTGTATCGTTGAGGACAGCGTGCTATGCCCCAGCTTTCACAAACCTTTCGATAACAGATTTACACCAGTGCATTATTCATTTTCAGCAGTAATAGGAGGCTGGGGAAGGGGCTGGAGGGCAAATCCTCTGAGGAGCAGCTGAAGGAGCTGGGGGTGTTCAGCCTGGAGAAGAGGAGGCTGAGGGGAGACCTTCTCACTGCCTACACTGACCTAACAGGAGGGTGCAGAGAGGTGGGCGATGGTCTCTTCAGCCAGGGGACAGGAGATGGGACAAGGGGCAATGGGCTCAAGCTGCCCCAGGGCAGGGTCAGCTCAGATGGGAGGGAAAAGTTCTTCCCTGGCAGAGCTGTGGGGCTGTGGCACAGGCTGCCCAGGGAGGGGGCTGAGTCCCCACCCTGGGTGTGTTTAACAGACAGGTAGATGAGGTGCTCAGGGATATGGGTCAGCATAGTACAGGAATGGTTGGACTCGATGGGCTTAAAGGGCTTTTCCAACCCGGTGAGTCTGTGACAGGATATTATTATTATTCTCTGCCCACTTACTCTTCTGGTGGTAGGATTCAAGGTGCACTGTCTAACCTGCTTTAAACCCACATCAAACCCACTTTAAACCCAGTATTAGCACATTAAGGTACAGATTTAAAACCAGAAAATATTCACCATCTTACAGACACAGAACTACAGCATCATTTGCCCACCTTAAGTTCTTCTGCTTTAAGTTTCCAGTCATTTCTTTCTTTCATAAGCTGAGATTTCTCAACTTCCATTGCCCCAGCAGTTCCACTGTGCTGGCCCGCAATCTGGGTCATGCTATCAATTTGCTTTTGGAAGATCTTAATAATCCTTTCCTTTTCCATCAGCTGCAGTTTCAGAGCTTCACACTCTGAACTGTGTAAACAGCCCCCTTCCTTTAGATGCTGGAGTTCCCGCATCCTACTGCCAAGCTGTGAATGCAGCTTCTTGGTTTCCTTACTGGCAACCTCAAGGGCTCTCTCTTTCTCCTGCAGATGAGCCATCAAATGTGACACTTTTTCCTCAGCAGTCTTCAAATCGATCTGCTTGGCTGTAAGATCATCTTTAACTTTACAGAGTGCTTCCTTGGTTGACTCCAGTTGGAGAGTCAAAGAGGAGATTCTTTCAAGGCTTTCCTTCTTTTCCTTAATCACAGCCACCTGAAAAACAGCAATATAAGGATCGACCAAAAGAGAAGTTTATTTCTACCTTTAGGCTTCCCTGTCACGTTTCAGATGAACTCCAGAAAAGCAGAAATATCTCTGTTTCACAGGAAAATCAGGTCAGCATGGTCTGGTCTACAACTACGTGGTTGTTCTGGTTTTCCTTCCTCTTTCTCCATTTCACTAATAAAGTACTGCTTAGAACATTGGGGTTTTAATCATAGAAAATTAGAAGTGTTTAGATTGGCAAAAAAAGTTAATAAACTGGCAATGTTAGTATAAAATTCAGAGTAGTTGGGTCTAAAGAAATTTCAAGTGTTAAAACTTAATTGGCTACACTAAGTTGGAAAAAAAAATGTACATGAATAATTTCTTACCAATTTTATACCTGCACACAGCGATGTGCACCACTCAAAGCACAAAATACCCCGATTCAAACTGCTAGTAGTACAAAACAGCAAGAATGAACTTCCTGGTGGGAGGATTTGAAAGGAAAAATAATGGAATGGGAAAACATAGAACCATGTGTGAGGTAGCACAAGCTATGAGTTGGTAGAAAATAAAAGAATTGAGTTGATCTTTACTCATGATACAAAGTGGGTTACCTAAGTACAGCTCATTTTGGGGGCAGCCTGAAGTGTTCAAGAAAGGGGAATGTACTACAAGTCAGTGTCTAAGAATCTACTCATTCAGAAGTAATTCTTCTGACGTAGTGCTGCATTCAGCTTGGTTATAAACGCAGGCTTCATTGTGTAGTGCTTAATGAAGACATAAAGCAAAGCATTATGAAGGCATTAATTCACTAATTATTCTTACCTAAGTGCTCACTACCAAAAATACCACCTTCAATTGTTTGTTACATCTGGCAGCATCAAACTTGCTGGAAATTGACAGTTGTTTCAGAGGTTTACAGTCCAAAACAAACGCCCTATCAGCAGAACATTCACCTTCTCCCATGACGTGTGTAAAAAAAACCCCAAAGTTAAAAACCAGAATGCTTCCTTTTCCTCATTGGCAAAGAGAAATGAAGGCTGTGCAGCTCAGATGAATAGTGGGGGGGAAGCAGCAAATGTAGACTGTTGTATAGCTGCATCTTTGGAAGGAAAAGTTTGGCACCTGAGCATCCAGAGTGACTATTACAGTGCAGTTTCTACCCTCAGCAATATCACCCCACAGCTGTTCACCGACCTGGCGCTCCATCTGTCTGTGACATTCAGTCCTCATGTCCTTCACTGCATTCTCCATCCGCTCCAAACGCATGGTTTTGTTGTCCAGTTCTCTCCTTAGATGGTCAATGGTGATGCTGTTGTCTGTGTTCCGATCCCAGAATCGCTTGTTCTGCTCTTTTTCCACACTTAGTTCTATCTCTTTTTTATGAAGTTCAGCCTACAAGAAACGAAAGTCATCTCCCTCCTTGTTCTTAAAAATAATATAAACAAATGAGAATTAATGATAATGTAATCCATCTTATTATCCACATGGTTTTTCTGAAGCAACACTTTATCAAAAGGCTTTTCTTATGTATCTGGAACATTTCTGATCTCCACACAGGCAGTTTAATTGGTGCTAACACACAAGCACATACACACCTTGTCTTTGTACATCCTCTTAGCTTCTCGCAATTCAGAATGCAGCAGAGAAATGGCAGGTTCCAGGTGACTCACTTGATGGGCACACACTGAATTCTGGTTTCTTGCTTGTTCTCTAAGAAAAGTTGTAGGGGGAGAAATTAGAAACTAAGAACCACGAAAGCGTGAAACATTTGCGGTTGTTTTACTGCAATCAGTGTGACCACTGAAAGTGACTGCTTTGAAGGACGACTATCATTCACAGTGGGATCACAAAAAAATTGCACCTTTTTACTGGTTAGATTTGCTCTCTGATGTGTCTCTCACATAAAATTACACAAATTGAAACCTTGATGCTTTTTATTCCTGATGGTAACTCCTTTATTCTCAAGCAAGTTCTAAGGAAGCTAAGTTTGCTCTCAGATGCACCCCAACTGTTCTACAAGCAGAACTCAAAAGCGCTTTGCTATCAGCTCTTCTGTGCCTACTGTGCAAGACAGTTATGGATGCACACTGACACTGAAATCACACCCTCAGTGTGTCACACGGACATAGTGAGCACTGCTTCCTGAGTCACTGAGGGGCTGGTGACAATTAGTGTCATTTCATTCTCACTCAGTTGTTTCCTAAGTCAGCGGTACTGACACAGCTATTTATCCCAGACCAAAGTTCCCCTTTCTTTACCATTTGTACACGTATGCACACAAGCTGTCTGCCCACTGCTTTTTGTGATTCAACCAATAACACTGCTGGAAATCAATTTTTTATCGGGTTCCCTAGAAAGTTCAGAAGGCAGAGATCACTGTGCAGCACCAGCCACTTAAAACCGCGCTCAGCCATGGCTCTTAGCTTACACACTCTTTCAGCCCCTAACTCCAGAAGTGCTCACAGAAACTGTTCACAACTCAGGTAACAGATTTGTCATTACAAAAGCTGCTGGCAAGAGCAGAGCTGACAGCTCGAGCCAGTTTGAACTTCCACTGACTTTGCTGGCCTTACTCTTCTCAATCAGCACAAGCTTCCTCTCAAGCTACGGTTACTCTTAACATTTTCTATACTGCACCCAAAAAACACACTGAACTATCTCCACCTGGCTTTGGACACTTTGCATAGCTGCACGCAGTTAGCTTTAGCAGTTAGTGCTGCCACCTCCTGTTCATGGTCACTTACTGGCTCCTCAATCCTCTTTCAGAAAGAAAATACTGGTTATAATTTTATACTTTTAGTCTTTGCAAGTAGTAACTTCTCCACTGAAGAGATAATGATGTTTTTCAGTAGGCAGAAGTGTAATCACTCTGATGTTCTACAGTGGGTGAAATATTCTGTATCAAGTTATCAACCCTTTTATTTTGAACAGGTTATAGTGTAGTTCAGGAGGTTAGCTGGGGAAACTAGGACTTCTTGAACCAGGAAGGACAAAGCACTTAAAGAAATTACTAAGAATAAAGCTGATGTAACCACTAAAGCGATTACTCAGAGCCTTTTAATGGTGGAACTCGTCTCCCAGCAAATTTTAGGCATCCATCTAAGTGACCAATCACACTTTAAAAAGTTAAGTTTTACAGATACTTCCAAAATACTATTTTTTTGAGGCAGTGAATAAACCAGTAAATTCTCAGCATAGAGGGAAAAAGCAGCAGAAAGTCCAAAGCCAAGTTCTGGAACAGAATAACTATTATGTCCTCAAAAACATTACTCACTACCCCCAGCCAAGCACCCCCCCTCCCTGCCCCCATCATCTTCATAGATTAATTATTTGAGGAATGGGAAAAAACCCGTCTGCTTATGGTTTAGAATAAATAAAGGGAGAACAGGTACCTATTTTGATGTTGCTGAAGCAGAAGTTGGTTTTGGGTCCGTGAATCTTTTTTCACTGACTCAATTTCTTCTTCCACCTATTGTAAATAGATGACAATACTAACCCTAAATGAAAAGACACTCTAAACAGTAATTTCCAAAGTGTAATTTCATTCCTTTGGCTTCCACCTTCAACTGTGAAAATGTGCACAAAAGAGTTAAATTCCAGCAATAAAACCAACCTCAAGATGGGGACAGTGTAGAAGATGGGCATACCAGCTCCTGCCACCCGCAAAGTAGCACTTGGACCTCTTTATGCCAGAACCATTTCTTTAGACCAATTCATATGGGAGGTCAGAGTTTTCAGAAACATTTTTTAAAGAACAGAACACAGCGTTGGAAGGTAAAGCAACACTTTCTTCACATACCAGGACAACCTTTTCTTTGAGGTACGACACCTCTGAGTCTAAATCTCGCAGGACATCAGCAAATGCTGTGCTCAGGTTGTGGATATGTAGGCTAGTAATAGGCTCATGCTCACAGAGTTTCCTGCCTGTGCTGCCTTCGTAGTCCATTAGAATGCCACGTAGTTCCAGAAGTACTTCCTCATGGCTGTGTACCATCTTTTTCAGACGCTCGGCTTCACAGTCAGCTTCCCTCAGCATCTCCTCCTGCAGCTGGTTGGCAGCTTCCAGCTCTTTAATAGTGTTTTCTAGCTGTATTTTTACATTCTCTTGGCTCTGGGATTCCTTTTGCCTGAATTTAGAAACGAAAGAAATAATTTGAAAACCAGGATTCGCAACACAGAATTTTATCCTAATACATGCAATACTTGGTCAGTTAACTGCTGGTTTTTACAACTACAGAATAAGCCATTTTCTAAATCAAGGTGTCAGGTCTCATTGTCTTAATTTCGGAGGGCAAGTTTCTTAGGAGATTTGCTGTGCCTCTCAAAGCCCATATATACCCTTCTCTATGACACACCTGTCTTGGCCTTCATACTTGGTATCCTGAAGTGCATCTCTTTCCAATTGCACTTCCATCAGTTTGGGCTGCAGATCAGCAATCGTCGGTCTCAAGCCCATCCTCTGTTGCTCATGTAGTTCAGTGGCCTAAGGGAGAAAAAAAAATAACCAATCAACCAAACTAAACCAACCAAAGCACTGAATACTTAAAAAAATGAGGCTGAAAGCAACATGGGTATAGGAATTAAGAGTATTTTTGTTTCTTTTTTTAAAAAAAAAGTATTTCTTAGTTAACTGGTTACTCACACTGTGCTGTGGTGGAGTGACTATGCATGGAGCACTGTTACAAGGCTCATACCAACAGGATTATTACCTATTTCTGTCCTCATAAGGACGGGGTTCCACTGCCTTCATCACCTTGGTGGCCCTGCGCTGGGCTCTTTCAAGGAGTTTTGTGTCCTTCTTGAGCTGAGGGGTCCAGAACTGGCCACAATATTCCAGGTGCAGTCTCCCCTGGGCAGAGCAGAGGGGCAGAAGAACCTCTCTTGACCTACTAACCACCCCTCTTCTCATTCACCCCAGGATGCCATCGGCCCTCTTTGCCAGAAGGGCAAACTGCTGGCTGACGCCCGTCCCTAATCGCCTGACGCCCTCCAGGCCTGTAACCCGACTGAAAAAGGCCGCCGCAGGCGCTCATCCCAGACCCCAAGCCCCAGAACTGCTTCCCCAAGGTGGCGCCGCCGCTCTCCAACCCTCACGTAGCAGCGCCGAGTTCAACAGCACCGCCGCAACGGGACTATTTTTCCTAAAGCAGGACGGATTCCGGCATTCACCTCCCGCCCCGGCTGGCATTTTCTCTGCGGGAAGTGGGGCAGGCCGGTGGGTCTCCCCAGTGCGGGTCCGGCCGAGCGCCACCAAACGCCCGCCTCATGCCTGTCCACGGCGGGAAACGAAGGAGTCCCCGAGCCTCCCCCTCAGGCGGAGCTCGGTCCTGAAGTACCGCGCCGCTGGTCTGAGGGACGTTTTACCTCACGAAGACACACACGCACTACTGCCTCCCCTGAGAGGCTAATTCCTCACGGTAAGAACCGACTCGCCCCTGCTCCAGCCTCCTCCCTAGGAAGGAGCCCTGCCAGGGCTGCGACCTGATCCTGCGGTAGCCGCCCGCTTCATCTCGGGAAAGCTGTGAGGTAAAGAGCCCAAGGCCCTCCCGCCTTTTTTTCCCGGCCCGCGCTTTTTCCCCGCCCGCGCTCTGCCCCGTAATGGCTGCCCAGGTGTTCCCTCCTCAGGCGGTGGACGGGTTGCTTCAGAGCCGCTGGATTGCGGTGGCAGGCTCATAAAATGATGCCGCGGTTGAGAATGGAGATATAAATCCTCTCCTACGGAGGTGGGGAGGGTCTGGTTCGTCTTCCTCATGGTATGTGCTCAGAATGGTAACACATTGAGGGGGGAAGATGATGATGACGACGACAACAACGACCATGAGCTGACTCAAGGCAGAAATTGAGTGAGGAGGCCTCCTCCTTCCAGAGGGCTAAAAAGCATCTTCCCAAAAATCCAGTTCAGGAATTAAAATATCTTGGTTTTTTACACCAACCAGTCTCCTCAGGGTGGGCTTTCTGAACTCCCAAAGGTGACTGACAGCCCGACCAGTATTTTCAATTCTCAGGGAGACAGCAGGTGCGGAGTCATGAGGCGATTGCTCTACTTCAGCAGAGAAAATGGCATGGCTGACTGTCCCATTTGGGATTTTGGTTTCAGGAGTGAACATGCAAACGTCAACAGGCTGCCCCTCTTTTTTCAAGATATTCCAAACTAAAACCAACAGCTTGTATCAGACGTCCCATGTTACAAGTTTCCAGGAATAGGAGCATGAACTGGTCTCAAAACAAGAAATCATCAGGGAGCTGGAGAACTTAAGTCAGAGCAAAGTCAGGAGACAGACAAGTATGTTTAAATATATAAATACCTGACTAAGAAGAAAAACACATAACCATTGCCCAACAGAGAACACAACATTTTAATTTAAAAGAGGAAAAACAACCTGTTCATCTGGTGCTAAAAGACAAACCTAAAGACAAAGGAAGAAAAGTGGTTTTATGCGGGCTGCTTCAGACCAAGGGAAGAAAAGCCTGAATTAACCAGCCAAAAACAGGTCTCTGGTCTCCACTCTCCCAGCGGCACCATAGTCCTGAGTTGTCAGCAGCAAAACACACATGCAGAGGATGGAAAACAGCTCGAGGAAAGAAAGGCTTTTTACTGTGCCACGCAGGAAAAGAGGCAGCACTGAAAATAGGAATTTTTCTTCTATCCACGGCGGGAAGAAGCAAAGGAGTTTATAGGTAAATATGCCATACGATATCCTGAAGCCATATTTCCGTGCTCTAACAGTCTCAGGCATTAACAAAGCCTGAAAACTCAACCGGGAGGCAGGCTGCACTTACCTCTGACGGACACTGGTGAGATTTGTTTCTCCTGGATTTTGGGTGGTATCTCCTCGCCGTGGGGCTGGGAAAGGAGGGGGGCATTGATCACCTCATATTCTCTGCTGCCTTTGCCGTGCCCAAGCCCTCCAGAGCCGTTGGGAGCCACCTGCCCCTGATCCCCCAGCCCAACTCCGTAGCCTTGGGAACAAACTCCTCCTCTAGAGCTGATCATGTGCATGAGGGGGAGCCAATAAACGCTGTATCCAGCGTTTGATGTCTACGCAAAGTGACATTCAAAGACCAGATTCAGTGAGAAACACGGTAACTTTTTTCCATCCGGGCCGTGGCAGGGTGCTTTCTCCGGAGCATTCCCTCTCCCAGCAGTAGGTGCCTCTTTTGTTCAGTGTTTCGTGGGAGTCTGGGCCCTGAGCACCCCAGGCCTCTTAGCTGCTTCCCCCAGCCACCAATTACACCCTAGGGACAGAATCCCTCATTTCAGATTTAATTCCTGAATAACTTTTCTCCTATTTTTGGGAAAATCTCTGGGATTTAGAAAAAAAGTCTAAAAATCACCACAGGTTTGCCAGCAAGATGCAAATACGAACTTCTTGAGTTTAAAATAATCAATTCCTCCTTCAGAGAGAGGTATGAGCTGTTCAAAGGATGGTACATCTTTAGAGGAAGGGTAATTTATGCAAGCAGAGGCTTTACTTCTAAATTACCTGGGCCATACCCACCAGCCATTTCAGATTTGGTTAAAGGCGTCAATAACGGCTTTAACTGTTAATAATCTTATTTTTAAGCAGGGGGGACACCCCCAAACAAACAAAATAAACTGTCTGAACCTCTGGTTTAGTTTAGAATGAGAATGGTTGGACTTGATGATCTTCAAAGGTCTTTTCCAGCATTGTGATTCTGTGATTCTTGCGGGGTTTTTTCATGTGCCACATATTAAACATAAATGTCTACAGAATTTGCCTGGCTTTTTACAGGATGAACTCAGACACAGGGCTGTGTCATCACAGCTTGCTGTGATGTCCAGCCTTACAATAAGAGCATCTGCCTTGAAGTGATTTTAAAACAATTGTAAGAAATAGCTCAGCACAGAAAAACCTCTGAGCTTAGCAGATGAGCAGAGCATATCTAAAAGCTGTACATGGCTGGATATGATAGAGATAAGTACTACACAATGCAACTGTTCAGGACCCTGTAAGGGAAGCCCTTATAGCTATTGTATTACACTGGATAATTCCAGGTAATCAGGGAATCTTTTACTAATTTAGTGCTAGAATGAGGACTCGTCTTTGATGTCACTGATTTTGTGCATCATGGTAAGTTATTCCATTCAGTGTGCAAAACGGCCAGTCCTCTGGGAGGACTTATGGTAATACACAGAAAACCAGGGGTTGTTACAGCTGATGTGGCCTCTGTTGCTGCAGTTACAATGCTTGTGTAACAACAACCTACATGTTGTAAGCTTTTGGCAAGTTTGCTTCCTGGTTCTTGATTCGGACTCTTGTTTCAGCGGGATGATTCTCCGTGCCTTCCATCCGACAGGTGAAAATTCAGATGCAGAGAGAATATCTGCTATTCTGAATTCAGATACCCTGAATTCACCTCCTTCAGTTGTGACAGCACTTGTGCACTCCTCTAGGGCTGGATCTGTTCCTCACCTCAGCTTGTTGCTTTTCAGTTTGCTTTGAATTACTGAGAGACCCAGAGCTGTTTTGTGCCAGAGGCAATATTATATGGAGAGGCTTTTTCATGTCCACGAAAGAAAATTCTTTCTTTTCAGACCTGAGAAACAAGTGCCTTTTCCAACACAAAAAGTATGCAGATTCATGGATTTTGCAGCTTGCTTCTGCTTCTCAGCTTTGTTCTTCCCTTTCGCTCTCAGATGTCTATCTTGCCCTTTCTCTGTCTGATTTTTCTTATTGTACCTCAGGCCTGTCCAGAAAAGCAGGCTTATTCTGCAGCCTGGAAGGAATGGTGAATTCAAATCCAACCTGGAATCTGAGCAGAGCTGCGTAGCCCTAGGAGTGTCTCTCTAGCAACAAATTTTGAGCATTGGCAGTTGATGGCAATCCCTTTGAGGCCATACAGAGCCTTAATGCATATTCCTTCATTTACTTTGTTCTTTCAGATGCAAGACTGACATTTTCCTGAGTTGAGTGGATGGATATGTTACAGTCAGCTCAAGCTGATTTGAGGTAAGTATAGAAAAGCCGTATTTTCTATTATTTAGTTGTTTCTAAGTTTTTTTAGACCTTCAGTGGAATTGTTCAGCTTAAGAAGGGATGATTCACTTAAAGGATCCTGGGGTAATTCAGGAGGGTTGTGTCTTTTGACACTTGTGTTTTGTTCCATCTTGCTGCAGATTTAGGTGAATGGCTTCAGGACTAATGGGGAGAGGAAGAAGCTGGAACAGCCACTGGTGCTTGAAGGCCATCTATTATTATTTAAAATTCCTCAGGGTCTGCAGCTTATACAGAGCCCTGTCTGTAGGAAAAAGAGAAGTTAGTCTGTGATAAAACCAGTGAGCTAGGAAAAAGAAGCACTGCTTTCATTTTTCAGCCATTTCATGCTTCGTGTATGAGCATGAGCAAGCCACACATTCCCTCTGTATCTGTGAAAGGTAGGAAGACCCACATTTCTATCCCCTTTTTGTCCACCTTGCAAGGCTTTTCTTGCAAGCCTTTCTCACAAGCAGTTTGCACACAGCTAGAGATACAAAAGACCACAGAAGCAGGAATGAATGCGAGCTGAGCCATCGACCTGCTTGTAATGACAATTTTCAGCAAAACACAACCCACTTGGGTAACTGGTTACACTTCTGCTCTTTTCATGTCCAGTTCTTGAGTCATTTTGGCATGTTACTCCTCCTCAGAAGTCCCTTCAGTAGAGATTCTGAAGTCTGCTTTATTTTATAAAACATCTCCTTGGAGATAAGTTGTGACTTTTCTCTCTGAACTTAGAGGGTATAACTAAACAGAAGGTAGATTTGAACTAAGCATAACATTTAATTCCCCAACCAACAAAGCAGGAACAGATGTATACAAAATTTAGGAGCTGAAGTTCCTTTCTTTGATTCCCAGGTTCACCTTTAACCTGACCTAATGACTTGCCAGCTCAGGAACCCAGGTAAGATCAATAAAACCTCTCTGAAGACTTAGTAAAGATTGCACTTTCTTTCTGAAGGGGAAAAACATAGCAAATGCCCATTAACTAAATTGTGAAATGTTTGCAAAGAAATCAGCATACTGGGACAACTGGTAACTGCCAGCAGATGAGGGCAGCATTGCTCTGACAAACTTCATTTGCACAAGAGGTTTGGAGTGTTTGAAGGAATTTAGGACAAGTCAGAGCAGCCGCCAGCGAAGAGACAGTGCCTTTCTTGATAAATGCAGGGTTTGATGGTGAAGTCTGAGAAGTGAAATAAATGGTAATTTTTCCTGCTTAGCAATGTAGTACTTGACAATTGAGGGGAGAGGGTTCTGACATGACTGTATTCCAACTCTGTTTTCTCTTTATGCCGAAACTGTGCAAAATTTGAATTCAAATACATTCTATTGCATGGACAGCACTTCTCTGAATCTGAGCCTCTTCTGCTGCACCCCAACAGAGATTCTTTCAGCTCTGTCCCTAGAGGAACTGTTCAAAATTCCTTTCTTGTAGCAAACAGGGCTGAGATGCTTGTGCTATTTGAGGGTTTTGCTAGAGACAAAATGAGAAAAAACCGTTTCTATTTAATACTTTGAAATGTTTATATGTAGGTGAACAGAGAATATTGCTTTACTTGTGTTCAGTACTGAAACCTGAACTACTCAGAAGAATCAGTTTTCAGCTGAAGCACGGCAGTGCTCATCTGCACGTTGTTAATCTCACTTTCTTTATCAGTAGTTGCCATATGCTATTAAGTTATCTTTCACTGCTTTTGTTTGCATTGCATCTGGCAGGAAGTTAAATCCCATGTGTGTGGGCTGGAGTTGCTGCTATCTCTAGTGTTCCAAAAATCCTTTGAGTGTTCCAAAAATGTCTTTGGGCATTGCAGAGAGGTTTTAACACTGTGAGGATGGCCCAGACAGTTTTCTTCAGTGGAAGTGTCTGAGTAACGCAGACGGGAACTGGGTTTTATGAGCACCTGGCAGATTTTAAACTCCTGTGTGGAATAACAGCCTGCTGAGACAGCAGCACGGTATCTGGCAGCCCTTTTTGGGTGACTGATCTAACCTTTTTCCTTAGCTGGTCATGGCTTCCTGACATATGCAGGCACCTGATTGTGACCTTTTTTGAGATGGATTAACAGCGTGAGGGACTAGCAAACCTGGAAGTAGCACAGGGAGGAAATGACGTGCTTGCAATGATGACAGATTTGGTGGACTTTGTCACAAAAATTATCTCAGGTTCTGCACCTGAAATGAAGTGCTGGAAGAGAAGGAAAACTCTACCTCAGAAGTTGTGCTGATACCTGTTAACCATCAGACACCATGAGAAATATAACTCTTACTGCAATTCTGGGGTCTGCAGACATTAGGTGTAATGACCAACCTTATGTATTGGGAACTGAGATAATCCAGAGAAGTACCTTTGGCTTGTTAACAGACTGGCGTGTTCTTACACAGTATTAAAAAGTCCTGATGGCTATGGATAGGAGGATGTATGGCCCCAAGAGACAGCTCCCAGAGCCTTAGCCCGTCTCGAGAAGGCCTGTGTAGGGACAGAAATGAATTGCTCTTTGTGGTGACTTGGAATGGGGGGTTTTTACAGTGAAACATTAGGAGTGTAAAACTACAGAAATCTGATTTGAGTTAGGCTAAAGGCTGAGCTCCGCATAAAAGCAATCTGTGAGCTTGACCAGGATGCGAAGCTAATGAAAACTCAGCCCCTGGGAAGGAAGCAGAGGGGACAAAGCTTAATATAAGCAAGGATTGAGGATCATCTACCATGAAAAAAAAAGGGAGGGGCCTCTTTTCTGCATTCCTCTTCATGACTCTTGGGAATGAGAGCCGGGCAGCATGAGGCAAATAGAAGGCTCTGGGGAAACGGTAACATCTTAAAAGGGGTGGGCATGAACAAATGCAAAGATCTCTGGTTTTAGTTTCGCAGCCCCTAAGTGTTTCCTCTGCAGTTGATGATGGGTTTTGTAACACAAGATTTTCAAAATGAGAAATGAAGGCACTAAAAGATGGGAAGTGTGGGCACCTTAGAGGCATAGGTGCTACTATTTGTTTACTCAGCAGGAAAGGGAGTGGTCTGTGGGCTGTGCTCTCAATTATCCAGGTCAAGGGCCGATAAACCCCAGAATTTTTGTTAACACCTTCCATGATACATGCTCTTGACACTTGCTTAAGCAATGAGCCGAGTGCCTAAGCTTACGTGTAAGCAGGCAAGCACAGATGCACCCACATCAGTAAGTTCTACAGTAGTCATTGCCAAGTGCCTGCATTAATAAAAGTATCCCAAGTTCTTCATTTTATTTGTTACTCCTTACATCAGGAAAGCACTGACCTTGTATGATAATGTAAATGTGGGAAAGAAAGATGTCCAAGGCAGTTGGTCAGCTCCACACAGAGGAAAAGCATTTCATGAGAGCAAAATTATTAGCAGTGCTGATTTGGCACTGGTCCATTGTATTTTCAGCAACTGGCAGTTTGGATTGTTACAATTCCTTGGCAAGTACAATAGAAAGATGGTGGTTTCCGGGGGCATAACAAAAGGGTGAGCCTCAGCTTTTGCACACTGCATTTTATAATTGCATTCTTGATGTGCACAATTGGGCAGCACTGCCTTACTTGCCTTAATCCATCTCTCTCTCTCACTTCCCCACCCACCCTCGTAGCAGCCGTAGCTGCTGCAGCTTTGGCAGCCCGTCGGGGAGAGCATGGAAAATGAAAAGAGCTGAGCTATCATCTTAACATTTTTCTGAAAGGATTCATTTCACCTGCTTCTCCAGTTCTCCCGATAGACTTTTTTGCACTTTTAAATCCAATAAACAGGGAGTGATTTCACATAGGAATGACTTTCTCTCTCCTCCTCCCCCAGCTTTTTTTTTCTTTTCCTTTTTTTTGACAAGTCAGAAAATTGTGAAGTAAGCAGGCAGAGTAACTGAGAGCCGGAGAGCGAGAAGACGCTTCCATTCTTTCAGTGCAGTGGGCTGAGGCAAAAAGGCCATTGTAATGGTAAACCGCACGCAGAAAGGAAGAAAAGACTGATAATCAATCACAAATGAAGCATTTGTTTGGTATTTGGCAATTTGCTGGCCAGAGGCTTTTAAATTTATAAACTTTGGGGGTTTTACTCCGTTTTTGCCCCCCAACTTTATAAGCACGGGTTCGATATACTGAAGACAGGAATATAAATATAAATTCTGCCATGGCCAGAATACCTGGGAAAGCGGAAAGCAGAGTGCTGAAAAGCCAGTAAAACCTCACGATTCTGAAGGAGAAACAGCATGCTGAAATGTTGGAGGAAAACATTTTAACCCATCACCTTGGACTCCAGCTCTGAAGGAAAAATTTCCATCTCAGGCTGTTCATGTTTCACGTGTCCAGGGATGACGTGTGGTGGGCTTCTGGGGAGTGTAATTTGCAACTCGGCTACTCTGTGATTGCCTGAGTGGGTTTTGTGTTTGTCTGAGTATGTGATCGGACAGATGAGGATGTTGGACAATATTAACAGCAGCTTATCGTCTTCAGAGCCCGGCATCACCCATAAAGGAAGATACATCTACCTGGAGGCACTGCTTCAGGGAGGTGCTCCGTGGGGATTCACACTGAAAGGCGGACTGGAGCATGGGGAGCCATTAATCATCTCAAAGGTATTTTTCTCTTTTTAAATGAAATGTGAGCAAGGCAGGAGCGGTGCCCGATTTAAAGGGCAAGAGGTGTAAAATAAAACAAGTGTTGCATTTGACACTGCATTTGGCTGGCTTTCAAGCTGAACACTTGATTTCAGTCGGTAGTTTTTACACAGGAGCTACGTATGTGAGCAACACGTGAGAGCTCTGGGCATTGTTTAACTCTCAAAGTGCAGGTTTTGTCCCACAGGAAGTGTCTCAGCTTGCAGGAATTGGCTCTGTTTCGCTGCTATGAAGGGGAGTGAGTGGGGGACTCATGAGGTGATCTTGTGTCACGTAGTGGTAGCACATCTGAGCGTGTTCAGTAATTCATCACGGCCTCTTCTGAAGAGAAAAGAAAGTGCCTTAAGTCACATGATATGCTGGCTAATTAGAAGTGTGCATGGGGAAACAGAATAATAAATACTCGAGTCTATTTGGTATGTGGGTATATTATGCTATGCTAGGGGTTTTCTCACCCTATGTACTCTCTATATACTAAATGTCTATTAAGTTTGGTACGTCTTCGAGATTTTTATTATTTTAATTATTCACAATTGAGTATTGTCAGCAGGCAACTAGTAGCATAGCTTACACGGTTATTTAGAGGGGAAAAAGAATGGGAGAAAGAGTTCCTCACTCTCATCAGAACTGGGCTATTAAAAGCACCCGGGTACCTCAGGATGCAGGTACTAAAGGCAATGGATTTCCAGAAGCATCAGACTTTATCTATGACTATCTAAAATATGTTTGACCTATGGCCCTAAAACTGTTTTGAAAATGGGATTTAAGTAATTCTGAGATGTTACCTGTATTAATCACATTTCTCTGTGTCATCGGTCTGTATTCTGCTTGTTTATAGTATGGATTTATACAGTGAGCTGCTGGGTGCATGTACATACTCACGTCTAATCTTACTCTCTCACGTAAGCTGGGATGTATGAGGGGAATTCAAAGGATCAGAACCGACATGGGCTAAAAGAAAATGCTGATGCTCTAAATCAGCGTTACTCAAATCCTGCAACTCACTGTGCAAGCATGTTCACAGGAAGACTGTCAGTTGCTTGCATAGTTCACCTGAAAGAAATTATTTGTAACTAGTGCATCTACACGTTCAACTAAAAAAGGGGGACTGCCCTAAAAGTTCTTTCAGCGTAAAGGGATTGCAGGAGCTTCACATCATCGTGTTTCTTGCAGGACCTGCTTGCGGATAGTTTGCCATAGCCACATAAAGCAAAACCAGCCTCACCACAAAGGTGGTTTATCTTTTCATTTTATAAACATGAGGGGCTCACACTCGCTTTTACTGGCAGCGTTCTTCATTTGTGAGGAAAAAGTTTCTTTTTGCTTTGACATTCTTTTGAGCACCACCTTTTTTTTTTTTAATTGGGGGCAGGGAAGCCGAGAGGAAGAGAGATGGCTCTGGCTGCTGAGCATTAATTAATCCATGGGATTTGGTTTCCACAACAACCAGGCCCCTTAATGTCAAACACGCCTGGAGTGTGCGTAGTGCCACTGGGAGCTGTATGACTTGTGCCTGCCTTCTGTGAAACAGCACTGCAAAAATGTGGTGGGGTTTTTTTTGGTTGGCGTGAGTTTTGGTGTTTCTTTTTCTATTTTTTTAAACTTCTAGCTACTGTTTGGTTTGTGCTATCAATGCTTGTGCCTTACTGTTTTGCTCATGCATGGGTGATGCAGAGCTGGAGCATGTGAGAGCTCATGCAACACCTATAGTTGTTTCCTGGTTTCCACTTTCAGCTGAAAAATTCCTCTGTGTTTGAATTCGTGATGTGCTCTTCATAAATCATTGCATATTAGTCATTTAACTAGTTCAGTATTACTCTTCTGATTATATGGTGATGAGGATCTGTGAGGAAATGATAAATGGCATCAAGTGACAGGTTAAATTCTGTACTTGCACAAGAGTACTGGTGGAATCATGATTTGGGTTGCAAGGGACCATAAAAGATTGCACTGCTCATGCAGGTGCATCTTAAGAATGATCCAATAACAGTACAAAATAGTATTGCCTATAAATATCAGAAAATGTGGGTGCTGGTTTTATCATTTCTGAAAATGTGGATGCCAGCTTTAAATTCCAGACTATTCATAATTAAGGCGGGAGTCTGACTCCCTATTCTGTTTGGGCAAATACATTCTATTTATGTCCACTTAACTGTCTGTTTGAATTGACAGAGTGGTGTTCAATGGCCCTAGTGTAAATAAAAAATGTGAATTTCTGCAAATATTTAAGCTGGTACCCTTGCAACATGGCTTGAAGCAGTCTAAGTAACGATGATGTATTGTTATAGAATACTAGAAAGAATTCAAACAGAATCTGTTTGAATACAGTAGTTCTTTCTGGCCAGGAGGAACTGATGCTCGCTTGGGACCAGCAAGTGTTGGCCTGTCTCAGCTTCAGACCAATGGCTGGGATGGAAGTTAAAAGCTCAGATGAATGAATTTACACAAGGCCCTGGATGCACGAAAACTGGTTCTCACAGCCCTGTGCAGTTCTTTGGAAAGACAGATTTTTCCACCAATTATATGCATGAAATTACCCAAAAGCAACAGGGGCAACAGCTGGCAGTGCAAAATGCAGAAGCCAGACTCGTGTGCTCAGCTCTCAGAAGGGGCTGGTTCAGAGATCTGATTACCGGACGTTTAATGTCACCTGCAAAATAAGAGCACGTTATCTACCCCCTTTCAGTAGCAGCTCCTTTCCTGTATAGATGTGTTGCTGATTTCTCAGTCTGGGGGGTGGTTTGAGTGCAGAGATAGGGGCGCCTACAGTTAAATGTGCTAGTAAATGCTTTGCTGAATCAGCTGTGATGCTCAGCACATCATGTCATAGAATCATAGAGTCCATGAGTTGGGAAGGGACCTTCAAAGGCCATCTAGTCCCACCCCTGCAGCTAACAGGGACATCTTCACTAGAGCAGGTTGCTCAGAGCCCCAGCAAGCCTGACCTTGGATGTCTCCAGGGATGGGGCCTCCACCACCTCTCTGGCAACCTGTCCCTGTGATCCACCACCCTCAGAGTGAAGAACTTTTTCCTAACACCCAATCTAAATCTCCCCTTTCCAGTTAAAACCATCACCCCTCGTCCTGTTGCTCTGTGCCCTCAGGAACAGTTCTTCCCAGCTTTCCTGCAGGCACCTTTCAGGGACTGGAAGGCCGCTATAAGTCTCCCTGGAGTCTTCTCCAGGCTGAATAAGCCCAAATCTAAATCAACTTGTCAGAAATATTGTGCAGCTAACACAAACTTAGGTAGTTAAAACAGATGTCCTTCTTATGCTAATGCTATTCTTTTTCCCTGTGGAAAGACAAACCTATAGGGAAGCAGTTTCATGACAGCTAAATCAAATTCCTCATACTGAATAATGAATTGGGACCTGATTTCCTTTGGCATCAAAACCATGATAATACCTAGAAGCAAACCCAGATTCCATTTGCATGTTACTTTTTTGGCTCATCCTGAGCTCTAAGATCAATATTGCATGAATGAAAGCACTGACTGTTCCAACTGGTGACAGAAGTGCTCATTCCCTCTTGATTTCCTGCAAGAATGCTTGATTCAAGGCAATTAACCTTTTTTCAGTCTCAATCCTTTTGGAGCCAGGTGAACTATTTCTGCTGTCTGCTTCTCATTGCTCCACACAAAACTTTGGAATAGTTTTAGCTGTTGTAGGCCTCCGAAATGCCCTTTTATTTTGAGCTCCATGTTGATGATACTAACAAAAGAGTTGTTTGCTCTTGCCTAGGAATTAAAGCACCTAAAGTGTTCTTTCTCCAATAGCGCCTGTGTGGGACACTGTTCACATGTTGTGCTGTAGTCCATCGGTTCCCTTCACTCAAAAAGGGTAGGTCATTTACGGAGACCTCATGCCAGAACCATGACACAGAGGTTTACCTCTCAGAGGGGATGTAGGAAGCAATGGAAGTTTAATAATAATAGGAATAGCTCAGGACAGAGCTCGAGAAATAATTCTGAATTCTTGTACGGTGTTTAGACCTTGTTAGGAGCCTTTCTGATGAAATGAATAGCCTTCTAGCAAGCAGGGCTTACAGGACCTGGATCAGGCTGTCTTCCACGAGGCTCCTGTGCCTGTGCTACTTCTCTTTTCCATTATGATGCCTTGCTCACCTCACTTGGATGAACTCATAGAACAGTTGGTGATACGTAATGAGAATTGTTCCACCATTCTTGACAAAACAACCCCCCAAAAGGCCATTCTGGGCCTCAGCTGGCCCAGATACACTTATCCCTGCCTCTGATCAAAACACCCAGAGTCAATTTTCTCCCATGAGGTCAGTACCAGGAGCTTGTTGCTTTCCCCACTTGAATTCCCAGAGTCCCTGTAAACAAAGTTAAACTAGCTTATGTGCTGACAGGCAGAGTTTCTTTGCAGCCATTCCCCATATCCCTGTGCATGACAAATGGCAATTTAGAAACAGTTAACCTTTTTGTAGGGGTGCAAGCCCAAAAAAGATGGTTGATGCTCACGTTAGAGAGGCTTGTCCGAAGTTGGCAGAGACAAGAGACACTTACTTGCCTGTGCAAGAGGACCTGAAGCTGAGCCAGAGGCATGGTGACTCGTTCTGTGATTGTTGAGTTACTTGAAATTATTTTTTCTTTGAAAGTTTCCACACTTACTCTTGTTCTGTAAGATACAGGCTTTATCTATTCTCCTCACTGCTGCAGAATAGCTCAGGGCCTCTGTGTTGTTAATGTTTCAAAAATACCCCTTTCTCTCCCAGCATCCTGTGAGTGGGCTGAGGAAGGTTTCCATTTCAAAGCCATTGTTATGCTCACCCCTTCTTGCAGAGCATTTTCTGCACTGGTTATGCATTTAGGGCCCTGGATAGGGATGTTGCTTAGAATAGAGAGGGTCCTTAGGACTGCATTTTTTCGTGTGTAAGAGCAGCACCAGAATGGTGTTTGAGTCACCTTAGTGCTGATCTTGTACAGTTTAACTACATCAGCTTACAGGACATGGAGGGTCCGTTAGTCCTTCACTTCTTGTATGCTCTGGGTAATTCAGTGAGTGAACATGAAGTGGGCAGTAATTTGTCCAGGACTAAACAATAGTGTCATTGCTTGGGCTTGCTCTCAGTTGCAAGGCAGGTGAAAAAGTGGTCCTGAGAGCAAAAAGAAATACAGGGCTGTACTGACCGGCATCCTGTGTGGGTTGTAGTGAAAAGATCAAAGACCAAATCAGCCCATCAATAGAAGTGATTTCTTCCTGATTCCCCTCTCCCTGCCCCCCAGTACTTCTTTTAGGTTGGGCACCTGAGAAAGCTGTGCTCTGCTGATGTAAGAGGTTCACTGTGCAAAGTCATCTGCCTGCACACCCGACTCCTGTTGCTGTTCTGTGGCCTGATCCTGGACAGCAAGGACACGTGGATGATGCAGACCTTTGCTTCCAGAGAAGCAAAAGGGAACCGGTGCTGTAATTGTTTCAGAAAGCAGAGGGGCAGTTCCTCACCACTCTTCCTTGTTTCTCGGGGCTCAGATTAGGGCCTCACGAAAGACTGCTGATGCCAGTGTAGGGGACAGGATCATCCACCTTTCCTTGAAGCTGAGGAGCTGCTTGCTGAAAAGGCTTCTATTGTCAGCCCCCTGCATTAGGCTGCCGATCGTTCTCTAGCACAAAACCACTTCTGTTCGCTTCCCCAGCGCTGAATTAGCGATTGCGGACAAACCGATGGACTGACGTGAGCACTGGCTTGCTGGGCATTGCTGCAGCACCAGCAAAGCCACTGGGAGCTTTTCAGGCTGCGAATGGGCTGCCTGAAGGAGTAGGAGGAGTAGTGCCAGTTGGTGATGCATCACGATGAGCCCATCTACCAAAAGTACCACAGTTCTCCTTATTAACAATGATCAGCATAGACAAGTCCCAAGGTACACAGACAGCTCTGTGATGCAACGTTTATGAACGTGGAAAGAAATTACCCTTGAAGAAAGCCATCCTTCAGTGCTGAGACCAGGTGGGAACAATGACTGACAGGTGTCTGTCTCCAGTTGGCTAGTCCTGCTTTAGTTACCACCTTCCCAAAGATCAACACAAGCTACAAAGTTTTGGTTCAAATCCACAGGAATGGCTGGGCTAAAAGATCATTTCTCCACCTCTGCGTTGCAACCACCTGATTTACAGAGGACTTTATGCAGTGTAATAGCTTTCAAAGTCACAGAAAGGTGTACTAAAGAACTCTTTTCTTCTCAGGTTCTTGGACAGGGAGGAATCCTGTGTGATTAAACACAATGTATAATCTGTAGGGTTAAGAAATGGACCCTTTGGAAATCCTGCCCTGGCTTTAGCTTACATGGAAAAGACAGAAAAATGCCATGTATCCTTGTTTGCTTGGCTGTAGCGGGTGTAAGCAGAATTTAGATTTACACTGATCCTAGAATGCAAATCACAGAATACAGTCTTTAAATCAGTGTTTGTGCGGAACAGGTGATTGCTTGGGAAAGGCTCTACGACATTCAACCTTTCCCACGCTTCTTGGGAGCCCAAGGCATAGAAAGAGAAACCATCATCGATTATAGAGCTGGAGCTGAGCTAATCTCATATCAAATTTCATCAGTATTTGCCTTCAGGATCTTTTAATGAAGCTGAAAACTGTGGAGCATGAATCCAGTATGGATCCATTTTGCATGAACTCCTCAGACTTTGGGACGGAGTTTTGAAAGTGAAAATGAGCTGAGCTGTTTGCCAACAGACATGGGTTCTCAAAGAAAAAATGCCCAGAGGCCTTTGAAAATATCTGCTAAACCACAAAATCTTTGTCACCTACTCGTGTATTTCCAAAGCCTTGAGTGGGTCACCATCTGGTAGCAGCAGACAGCACCCAAGGCCAGTGTCAGAAAACCATTCTTGGCCACCTGGTCACAACTGCTGGCTCGTGTTCAGCCGGCAGTCACCCAACACCCACAGGTCCTTCTCTGCCTGCCACCTGTCAAGCTGCTCTGCCCCAAGCCTGGGGACATGAGACCCTTGGGCAGCCCCAACTATCACACACCAGTGATGGAGCAAGAGTTGCGAGATATTCAGAGGTTCCCTGAAAATACACGTTGGCTGGAGCAGGATGCTGGTCACTGCTGTGTCAGGTGAATATCATTTAGAAATCGTGGATTTTCAGCATACTAAATATGTTTCTTATTTCCGTTTTAATCTCATCTCACATAAGCTGCGTATCTGTGTTTGTGTCTCACCCAAAGGTTTCCTTCCTTCTTTGTAGGCCCGTTTAAAACACCCAGCTTTGTCTCTTACTAGATCCTTGTTTCTGAGGGAGATCTGAACTGTAGACTTCAGATGGACTCAACAGAATCCTAGCCCTTTAAAGAAACTCAGCTCAGAAGTTGTTAAATGCCAAGAAGCATCTTTCCCCTGTGGAAATACAGCCTGTGTTGGTGTGTCACACTTAGTACTTGGAGTGAAAAAACATCTTCCTAAAGGTTGCAAATCTCTTTTAAGAAAGAGAGGGCTTATGTTGGCTCATTCACATGGCTGAGCTGGAAATAGAGTTGTGGACTTCCCATTTTCAGCCAGGCACTGCCTAAAGCTGTTTCCCAAGCTTTTGTTACATTGTCATGAACTTAAAAATACCCAAATGAATAAATGATGCCAAGTTTCTTGGTCAAATGAAATTAGGAAAAGGAGAACAGGAATAGCCAAGACCAGCTTACCCAGGACACAGCTTGTTAACAACCTGACTGGTATTCAAGCATAATATTAATTTTTCACACTTGCATTAAAAAATCCCACCAAAAACTAAATTCAGCCCCCAGTGAAGAGTGATTCCTGCTGATAAGAAAATCACTGTGCTTAAATTCATTAACAGAATAGGCCATGGGATACATTTCAAAGCATGGGGTGAGAAATAAGCTCCCAAATCCCATTAAGAAATAACAGGATTTATGTGCATTCCTCCCATATATTAACTTTCCCCTCTGGAAACGTCTTGTGCTGAGTTGGTGCCATTTTTCAGGCAGGTGCAGTGTTTTGCAGTTCCCACAGCCCTCTCCAGATAATCTGCCAGTCTGAAAGCCGTTCCCTATTCTCACTCAAGAATGGGGATTTTCCAAGGCACGGATGACTGACGAGTTTGGCTGACAAATGTCGTAGCTCCGTGTGCTACAGGGATTCGGTTCCACACTCTGCCGTGATTCCGTACGCAGCTTTGCCCTCTCAGCTTCAGTGGTTGAAATGCTTTAAACACCAGCCAGCAGAGATAGAAGAGAGAGTAGTTTTCAGTAGTGATTTTCAGTATGGGGTCACTTCTGAACAGGTCTTGATGTATAGAGGTACAATTTGTGATACCCTGATCTTCAGGGACTGGGTTTGTATCGTCACTGGGGTCAGTTTTTGCTAGTGGGTTTTTAATCTTTTTACTGAAGGCAAGATTTTGAAAATACGACAGATCTTCACATGTGTTATTACTTCTAAGTGTTTTCAGGAGTTTGTTTCCTTTTAGCGGCATGGATAAATGTCAAACGTTCATTCACATGAGGTAAAAGTATTGTGGATATATTTGCCAGAGAAATGACAAACAAATCCATTTCAAACAGTGGAAACAGCTTTGTGGGGCAGAAGGGGGCCAGACGTGTCTCCAGAACCCCTGAAGAAGATGTGCAATGTGGCAGGAGGTGTTTCTTTCAGAAGAACTGAAAGAACATACAGTTGCAGAAAATTTCCTAACACCTGTAGAGAACTGGTGCCTTTCTGATGCAGAGTGTTACCTGTAGTCATATGGAAGTGCTTTTCCTGGGTCACTGTTCAGCCTGTAATCAGTAGTTATTTTCTCCTAGTATGGTAGTGCCAGCAGGTCACAGGTGGAAACCACGACCCCTTTATGCTGCTTAAGAGCATAAGAAAAAAATCTGCTTCCAAGCATTTGGAATTTATATTTGGTATCCAGTCATGAGATGTAAATATAAAACCACAGTGAGTCTACAGACCATTGCTACCTCAGGTAACAATGATGTTGCATGGAGTTTATGCATTGTTTAATGTTGGATTTTAAGGTCTTTACAATGGCACAATAATCATGTCCTTGAAAACCTGCAGTAGTGCTGGGCACATGATTGCTGTATTTTAATTTGTCCTGGAAAAATGTGCATTATTTAAAAGAATGCTTCATTTCAAAACGTGTATTGATCCCTCACGTCAGACCTCATGTTTTCATACATTGATTGATGACCGGTCTTGCCACTGGACTGAGAGAGACCCACATTTCTCAAATGCAGTCTCATAGAAACTGGGAAATGAGCTGATGGAATTCAGACCAAAGATCTGATTGTTTTCCAGGAGCAAATACATGGCAAGATGCATTTCCAGTGTCAAGAGAGAGGCTTGAAATGGAGAAAGAAATGCGAAACATTTAGACACAGAGGGGGGAATCTTCATTTTATCAATGATCCCACTCCCTCCCTCCTGCCCCGCTCTGTTTCATGCCTGCTCAAAAGCAGTTGCCAGTGTTTGTTGAATAGTGTCAGCACAGAAGGGATGCAGCCACTGACCTGACTATAAGGCAACGGCAAAAGGTTAGTAGAATTAGTCTTGTACTGCAGACTTGTATTAATAGTTGTATTGTGGTGGTGTTGGCACAAACTCTGCAATTAAAGAAGTTGCTGGCACTCTTCCCTAGGTTAAATTACTACTGCTGTTCCCCCTGCTTGCAAGTCAATGAGTACAACACTTTTGGGGAGGCGAGTTCAAACATTTTTGTTCTTTGGGGATTCTGCACGTTTGTGATTTCGAGCTAAGAGGTTTCTGCTGGCTTTCCAAGCAGACCTCTGCTGTTGTGCTGTCTCTGCACACAGCCCGTGCAAACTAATGCTGCAAGAACCAAGCAGAGGAGGAGGTGGGTGAGGGGGAAAGACACAACAAAAGACCGATGTAGAAACAAATGCCCTTAGAAGGGGTCCTCACTTTCTCTCATGCCCAGACCCATGGATGTTTCTTAGCACTGGGTTATTGTTGTAGAGGATTAGATTTCTATCACAGCTTCATCAGAGGCAACTAACCCTTTTTATCAACCCAGAAAGACAGCCACAGGGTGGGGTATCCCTGCCTATCTTTGCCCAGAATTGCAAAGCAGACACTTTCCAGCCCAAGGCCCTCTTTCTGCTCCAGCTTTAGTCAGTGGGTTTGGTTCAGGGGCCCACATACCCCTCTGAGCTGTTCTGCAGGGACCACTCACAGCAATGCACTTCCCCAGTCCTGCCTGCCAAAAAACTTTGTGCTTATATTTATTAACAGTTCCTCCTGCTTTGGGTAAAGGAGTCCTCACGCTTCTTCCCAAATCTGTCTTTAATTTAGCAACAGATGTTGACCTACCAGACAGTACCTATGTTTTCACCTGCCCACTAAAGGGTAGATCTAAAAATTGCTCTTCCTTGGCATATCATAACTTTGTTCTTCTACACTGTTTCCAGTAAAGCTAGGGAGTCAACTGCAGTCTGACTTCTCCTCGTGACCTACATTAACACTAAGGTGCAGTCCAGTCCTTTGGGGTAGCAAACTGTAACGTCAGACGTAAGAACTGGATGTACTTGAGGCTCTCATCTCCCTGTGGCCAGCGCTGAAATGTGTCACGACACTGGGGAGACCGTGCTACTTACTGTATGAACTGAGAGAATGGTTTTCTGAGAAACTGGTGGTGTACAGAAAAATGTCTAGGGAGAAGCTTCACCTGTGCTTTCCTTAAGACTGGTGGTTATTCATCAGTCATCAGATGTTAACAACATTTAGGGGGTCCGTCGTCTACCAATGACATGATCTTTCTATGGCTTACATCAATGATGAGTGGAGATCAATGGAGTGTGAGCCACTAGCGTGTCAGTAGGAGTTGGAGGTTGGGAAAAAAGAGTAAGCAGAAACAAAAGTAAGTGCACCTGTGTGATCCTGTGTCTGTAGGACTTCTTGTGTATCTCATCAGCTACTAAAGCAAAAGGTTCCTCTGCTGGTTAGAGCTGAAGAGAACCAGGGTGAGCATCTGTTGTTCTATATGTTTTATTATTCTCAGGGTGTTCTTTTCAGCTCTTGTTAGCTTAACAGCTTGGACCATGTCACTCCTTGGATGGAAGACTTCAAAGCACAATGAGAAATGACACAAAGTGGTTCAGTCCGTAGCCCTGCTCCCTCTGAGTCAGTGCTGAACCACTGACCCAGCAGAGGTTGAGGTGGAGAGGATGCGATAGCTTTGGTGATGAGATACTATAGAAGGTCAGGCAGTGGCATGTTTTACTGGGGGGAGAAAAAAGCCATCTCATGAGTCAGATTCTGTTTGGGATGAACTGCATACCAGTGCCAGCACTGTCATCTCATTTTGCTCTTGTTCTAGAGCAGCGAAGGGTGGCAGGTAGCTGGTGTGAGGCGCTTTGATAGCAGATGGCATTGCCTGCAGTGAAGTGGTGTGTTGTGAGGCTCCCTACAGCAGTGAGGTATCGTTGGCCATCTTCAGTAGAAGTACCTAGAAGTCTGCAAGGCAAGGTTACTGCGCCAGAGTAGGTGTTAAAAGTATTTCCTGAAGTAGCTGGATGTCTGAATAAATGCATGTTCTGAAAATCAGAACTGTAGGAGCTGGGAAAGGCAGCCAAAGTTAGAAAGACACCTCTCTGTGTGAGAGACTGCGCCTTTCCAAACTCTGCATATATCCCTGCAAACTCCCTGGCAAAAAAAAAAGATTTAAAAAGAAGATGGACAAAAGGGAAGTGTAGTTGTCTCATAGCTGCTCAACAGGCAACTCTGAGATCCTTCTGGCAAGATCAACTGAAGCTGAATTTGTCATTGTTTGGCTTGTGTCACCCAGCTGGTCGGGTCAGAGAGCTTCTCTGACCTGAGTCCACAAGTGATGGACAGGTCTGTAGAGGGCATTATCACAACATAATCACATGGAATGAAAGAAAAACCGTGTGTGCCTTTCTTAACTTTTCCTCCCCTGTCCTCCAAATCTTTAGAATAATGCATCTTTTCTTATTTTACCCAGAATCTGATAATGCTTCTGTTATGTAATAAGGTATTCACAGCAAAATATGGCCTGGAGAGCAGTAAACGGAGCTTTTCCAAGGACCCTCAAAGATGGGCAAAGATTCTGTTGTACTGCTAAAGGAAGCATTAATCATGGTCAGAAATATTTCCTGCTGGGTTGTAGTGCGCTCTCTTTTCCTCCACCCCCTGGGCACCAGTGGAAGTTCCAACTGACAAGGAGGTGGGTTTGGTTTTTTGGGTTTTTTCAGTTTTCCTCCTTTAAGTTAGCTAAATTGGTTTTGGAATAGAACAAAGGGTCTGTAAGCTCTTAGTGGTATTACCACTCTTAGGAAAACCAACAGCAGCCAGGAAGAAAAATGCTGGAAACCCAAAGCCCCTGATCAGAGAGAGACCAGAGGAAGAATTGTGTTGGCCTGAGGACCTTGAAATACCTTGTATCTTTTTGTATATCTGTACCTATGTGTGTTGCTGGGTTGGAGGCAGACAAAAAGAGCAGAAAAAATTTAGGGATTTGCATCAAACTGAAAAGTTTTGTTCAACCCTGTAAAATACATACAGGTGAACTTTCCAATGAAAATGCTAATTGCAAACAAACCTGAAATACTCTCCTTTAAAAATGGCAGAGTTAAAAGTTTCAATGGTTTGAAGTTGTTCTTTCTTCCCTGCCTTTTAGGCATCAACACCCTTTAAACACTGTTCCCTGCACTTAACCTGCATGTGGAAGAAGCCCTGTTCTTGCCACTCAGAATCAAACTGTAGCTACGTAAAGATGCCCCACTCTCCTGAAAATACAGCTTTAAAACAAAGCTCTGCTCGAACATGGAGCATGTTGGACTTCAGATGACGTGTGAATGATGTTCCTTACTATCTTTGTGGCTTATTTTGACCTTTTGTCTTCTGGTGAAACAGAGATGAAACTTAAGACCTTTCCTTGATAGTCCAAGGGATATATTTCACTCCTAGGAAAATTTAGGTAGTGAGGATGTATTTTCATCGAGGAATAGATGGGGTAATATCCCTGGGTGTTATTCCTGGGCATTTCATATTTCTAATGCAATTCTGATGCTTCAAAACACATCTTGAATAGGGGTATGCAGTGATACCCACCAGTTTGTGCTGTTCCTCTTCTTCCATCTTGTGTACAGGAGTATTAGGGGTGGATGGGAGTCCCGCTGAGCTGCGTAGTCTGAGCTGTAGCAGCTGCTGAGACAGGAACTAAAGGAAGCATGTCCCTGGCTGACGATGAGACACAGGCCCTGGGGCTAAAGGCTGTGTGAAGTTATTAATAGGAGAGGGAGTGACAGTCAGGAGAAGCAGTACTAGCTGACAAATGTAGATGTGGCTTTGTTACCTGGCATTGCTAGTATTGCTCGGTATGAGATGTGTCAGCAAGTTCACAGCTGTGGGTTACTTTCATACAAAACACTGGGTTTTTTTCCTCTAAGAGCTTCGTATTTCTGCTTGTGAGAAATACCAACTCATTTTATCCTTGGCTACTGAGACAGTTCTACAGTGGATAACAAAAAATGTTTTGTGGGCACCTCTATCCATGACAGCCTGTGGAGTAATGTAAATCAAGTAGGAGTTGGTCAACTGGTCAGGGATGCAGGAGAAGGTATCCTTTGTCATTCTTACCACTGTGATGTTGAAGTACCACTCACATGAAGGACACACGAACTGTTACTATCGTTTATCTTACACATCCCAAAAGTGCATTGTCACCTAAATACAGGATTGATGTGCTTTTGGCCTTCGTGTGTTGGGTGTTTCTGAGTGCTTAGTGAGTTGAACAGAGTTGATGTTATCATATAGCCTCTTTTTCTTTCCAAACTGATGAATCTAGTCAACTTTCTCTGGGATTTCTTGTGCTTTTTACTGGCATAGTACCTATCCTGTAAGGTTGGATAGGACAAGGTTGGTAGGACAAGGGGCAATGGCTGTAAACTGGAGCACAGGAAGTTCCGCACCAACATGCGCACCCAGTGACGGTGACAGAGCCCTGGGACAGGCTGCCCAGGGAGGTGGTGGAGTCTCCTTCTCTGGAGATATTCAAGACTCGTCTGGACGCCGACCTGTGCAATATGTGCTAGGGAGCTGCTTTGGCAAGGGGGGTTGGACCCGATGATCTCTCGAGGTCCCTTCCAACCCCTACAATTCTGTGATTCTGTGATTCTGTTGTAGGTGAACCACAGGTGTGGAAAAAGGAAGACTACTTATCAAAAGAATTTTTCCATGTTTCCTCATTTATTTGAAGTCAACAGAGATGTTGTTGCTGCATGATGCTAGCAAAGGCCTTACAGTCTTTGTACCTCAGTGTTATCATACCTAAAGGTGATTGCTTTTTACATCTCCAGGGCACCTAGTGGACCAAAGATACATGTGTCCTGTTCTCTTTTCTTCCTGTGTTGGGAGTGAGGAAGATAAACATACACTGTCTTGTACCCTTTTGTTGGGAACAGTGTGGCATTGTCAAGGCGTGCTTGGGAAAGATCAAATAAACACAAGACAGCAAAACAGCTGTGCTCTTATCCCACTGCCTTGTGTATGAAAGGCATTTTTAGCAGCCCTTCTCTGTCTGATACACATCCATGAAATCATTTCTGTAGCACAGCCACACGAGGCTATCCTTGTCTGTCCGTAAAATACTGGCCAGATGTAATGCTTATCCTGTCCCTATATTGCATTGCCAGTAAATAGCACTGCCAAAAATCTGCAGGGAAGGTAGGGCAGAAAGATACTCATCTTTTATTTATTATTAATGATAACTGGAGCTGAGTGAAGAATGGATTTTCAGCTTACTGGATGTTTAAAAAATATTTGCACTTGACTCAGATGGTTTGTTTCAATAACAGTTTTAGTTTTGATATCTCCCAGAAATGGCTTCAACTACTAAAATCAAATCAAACACTGACCTTTTAATTTGAACTGAAAATTTGAAACTGTTTGTTTCAAAAATAGCAAGCTGCAGGCTGTTTGCTTTTTAATTAATATCTTACCAAAACCAGTGTGTGTTTGGAAAATGTTGCTGATAATAACTTGTCGCCAATTGGACTTAATCACCTAAGTCATGTAGGTTAAAACTTGATGAGCATTCTTTAAAGAGATGAGAACCAGGTTTGTAGGAGCAGTTAATGTCCAGGGAGATTTCCCTGGTCCGTCCTTGTAGAACTGAGTGCTCTTAAAAACCTGGCTCTCTCACCCAAGTTCCCTGCTGGCTACTGATTTTACTTGTTAATACTCAGAAGCTCTCACCCATGGTGTCTTTCCACCCACAGGGGGATACTGTGAATGCTGTGTTGGAGAGAGGCAGGGAAAGAGAGTCTTGTTAGAGTAACTGTTGTGATGACCATCGTCCCCAGGACTGCCAGAGGGACCCCCATGAGAGGACAGAAGGGCATGCTGCCTAACCTGAAAACCTCAGCTTTAATCAAAAGGTTGGGAAGAACTGGATATGGCCAAGAAGGAGACGCTGTGTGCTCAGCATTAATGCTTAACCTCCCCTCACAGCCTCAGCTATCCAACTGTTATTTCAACTGTTCCACATAACTTCTGGGATTTGCCTCTAACTCTGGGGGTAGCACTAATCCGGGGAAAGAGGTTTTGGTAGGGTAAGGCCTTGTCAGTAGAGCAGCTTGTGAGAGTGAAGCAGCTTTTCTTAAAGCTGGCATATGTACACCAGCCTGGTACTTCGGTGCCAGTGTAAGCTGGTGACTTTGGGCTCGAATCACCCAGGTCTGTTCCATTTGGATTGGTGCTGTATGCATGTGTTAGAGTGACACGGACACCCCTAGCCCGAACAGGCTGTAGCTGTCCGTGGCTGAGACTGAAGGTTGGACAACTGACACTCTGTCATGTGTTTTGCCGCTCGTTGCTCAGTTTTGCATGACCTCAGCCACTTAGCTCTGCCTCTGGCTGCACTGTGGGCTTCATGATCAGCATCTAATGATGCGTCGCTGGTTTTGATCAGCCTGGAGCACGCTACAGGAGTGCGAGTGACCTGGGTGCTGGTGCTCAACATAACCCTCCAGCAGCCCACAGCAATGTCAGCTGGAAGGTCGCGAGACTTGGTGTTCCTGCCCAGCCTTATTCTGGGTTAAATATTGAGATAGTTGTAATTCCCAGCACATGAGTTATCGCCCTCAAGCGCTGCCTACCTCCTCGGCTGAGGAGTCACGGTGTTACCCCACCGGGCCAGCTCTGAGGTTAACTGAGGACAGCCGTTGTATGCAGGATGCTTCGCGCTGGCCTCATGCATCTCCTCCCCACGTGAACCATGGGAACAGTCAGAACGGTATTTGAGAGAAGGATGGGATCTGTGTGTGTGTGTGCTAATGAGGCCCAGCGGTGATGCCAGCCAGCTCTCTCAAATGTGGTTTGCACATGAGTGCACCAAGAATGCGCCAGCTATTCAACAGGAATAAGTTTTTATAAGCACACGTTTCTGACCATGTCAAATTTTGTACCCATTCAGCTGCTAAAATCCATGGAATTTGACACTGGGGAAACAATCACATTTGAGAAGAGCTTGTACAAAGGGGAACTCACATTGCTTCCCAGCTAGAGCCCGAGCAGTTGATATGGCTTTTCTAACACAATATCACATATTTATTCCTTAAGCAAGATTAAAACTTTAGAAGAAGAAAGATTAGTCAGCAAGATTAGACTAGAAAACATTCTTAGAGAGTTATATTAACCACAAAGAACCATCTGGTCTCTACAACTGCAAAATTAAAAGGAGATTTTTCTTCCAGTTTTGGATGGTAGAGTTCTACGAGCACACAAATGAGGCCTAGTGTGTTCTCAGCTCAGAAGTCCTATTATTTTCTCTAACATTACTTACTGGGTAAAGTAAAACATGCTTGAGGGTGTGAATAAGATAAGCAAACAGAAAAGGATCTGAGCCCTTAGTTTTAATTTCTAGAGATCTTAGTGTCCAAGTACCCAGGTGACTCCAGAAGATGCTGATGTTCAAGGGGTGCTTGCACTCAAATGTGGGGAATATATTATCTTCTCCATTAAAAAAAAAAAAAAGGAATCTAAATACTTCCTGCTATAGAAGATTACTGGTGAGAGAGACTCGGTACACATAAAGAGGGGACAAGGGAAGGAAATGGGGCCTGGAAGTGAAGAGAGAATGGGGATCAGGGTGATGCTAAAAAAGAAGAGAAAACCAAAAGCAAAAGTTCTCAGACTTCCATCCCATTCAGGTGGGATGAACAGGCTGTGTCAGGTTTAAGCTGCTGTAAATCCACATCATTTCACTGACGTCAGGAGGCTCACCCTGAGGTACATCACCTCTTCCTACTTTTTAAGACCATCTGGCAGCTCACACTGCTGCTCAGTACTGTCCGTTCTTCAGTTTAAACCAAAATGCTTCTGGGCTTAAGTAGCTCCCTGACTGTGAGGCCACCATCATTGCACTAGCAACAAGGTGTCGTCCTTACAGAGTCAAAAAAAAGTGCTTAGATTGACTCTGTTTTTTGTCCCCATGGCCTTCCTGAGGGAAGTACTGAAGCACAGGAGATGAATGTTCTGGAATCCCAGTTCCCACACTGCCAGTCCGGTATCAGCTTACCACAATAACCGCTCTCCGGAAGAATAAACATTAGCTCAGAAGAAGGCAAACTGCAAAACACAAGGAGATGAAATATTAAGGAAACTGTGAGCAGTCACTTGAGCTTGTACAGTAGCACTTAACTTTCTCACCCCAAGGGCTCAAGTGAGGTGGCCAGAGTTACTGAAACTCATTAACCATGAAGCCATTGTTCATTTTAAGCTTTGCTTTTGTGGGGTGATCGATACCTCAGACACTGTGTGGGAACTGAAGGAAGGTCAGGAACGCATAATAAAAGTGAAACCAGATTGCAGGCCTGGTCCTTTCTCCACTGTGGTTTTGTGCATTTTCATTCCTGGGCAGCAAGGAGAGGTCTTTTCCAACCCTGTGATTCTGTGGAAGCAGGATGGTTCAAGAGAAGGGGCCCTGCAGGATGACCAAGGAGCTTCTGCTTCCAGGCTGACCTCCACCTCTGGTCGCCCAGTCACACCATCTTTTGTCTCACTGTTGGTTTGGAGCTGAAGGGACTCAGCAGGCAAAGTAAACTGTTCAGCTCCACTGTGACAAACTGTATGTCACAGAGGATAGCGTGCAGTGCCTGCAGCAGTAAGGTGTGCTTTTTCAGTGGCCTGTGGTTTACAATGATTTGTTTTTTGGGATGCAAAATGCTACTGAACCCTCACCAAATATTACAGCCCCAGAACAACCTGCTGGGGCACAGCACACAGTTTTCAGGCTGAGGATTTGGATCAGCAACATGTATATTACCCATTCAAGGCAAAAATGCTGCAGGAAAAGACTGAGCTTGGGGCTCCTCACTCCAAGAAGGACATGGAGGTCCTGGAGCAAGTCCAGAGAAGGGCAACCAGGCTGGGGAAGGGGCTGGAGGGCAAATCCTCTGAGGAGCGGCTGAGGGAGCTGGGGGTGTTCAGCCTGGAGAAGAGGAGGCTGAGGGGAGACCTTCTCCCCATCTCCACTGCCCTGCCAGGAGGGTGCAGAGAGGTGGGCGATGGTCTCTTCAGCCAGGGGACAGGAGATGGGACAAGGGGCAATGGGCTCAAGCTGCGCCAGGGCAGGGTCAGCTCAGATGGGAGGGAAAAGTTCTTCCCTGGCAGAGTTGTGGGGCTGTGGCACAGGCTGCCCAGGGAGGGGGCTGAGTCACCATCCCTGGGTGTATTTAAAAGATGGGTAGATGAGGTGCTGAGGTATATAGTCTAGTAGAGGACAGGTATGGTTTTAAGTGATGATCTCAAAGGTGTTTTACAACTGTATGATTCTATCCACTGACATATATGTGTGGCAAGAGCGGACACTTCCAGTGGCAGCAGGTGACAAAGTAATAGTTGTAGGTGACAGGGTCATGAGAGTAAAATGGCCACAAAGGGCTTTTTGAAGTGAGACTGCTCAGTCCATCTGTGAGAGGCATGATAAATCCTCAGGATGGGATTCTGCTCCTGAAATTGTCCTTTTTTGTCAGTGAAGTGTCAGGAGTATTTCTTCTGCTGTGCACTGATGCATCTGAAGCAGAAGTTGGTTGTAGCTATTTAAGTGTGATGGATGAGTAGTATTAGCTGCTTGGAGAAGCTGAGAGATGATGGCAAAGTCATCCAAGGACAGCCCTTGAGGGTTGGCCAATATCTCATATTTCTGCTATGGCATCAAAAAGCAGGATTTTTTCATCTGAGCTGCTTCTCTCCTTGCAGCAGGGGAAATAACCTCTTTCCTCCCTGATGCACCTTTGCTTCATGCCTCCCCTGCCTTTTCCAGGCCACAACTAGACTTGGAATTAGCTGTTGATGGAAGAAAGAGAAGTGGAAAATGGGTCTGAGGGAACGTTTATGTAAGACAGAGAATCCAGACCTTGGGAAAAGGGATTTAAATGATCCTACTCCTTCTTTTGCATTAAGAGGAGCTGCTATTGCTCTCTCATAAAGGAAAGACTCAGGAATTCAGGGTGGCAGTGTCAGGCATAAAACTCAGGCACAGTGTTCAGCATAATTTTGAGAGAAAATATTTTTCCAGATGTCTTTTTTCTTTTGGAAAATTCCCTTGCAATCACTGCAGTGGGATTTTCCTGCTTTGCCCTGCTCTTTGAAGGAAGGATGCCAGCAAGACCAGAGTAGGGTGCCCTGTTTTCTCCCATCTCAGCTGTATTAGGAGCACTGAGGTTCACTAAGATACGTGCAGGGCACCTATCAATCTCCGGGTTTGATACTAGAGTATCTCAAAAGGCAGCACACACCTGAACATATTGCAAGCATTTGGGCAAAAGCCATTGTTTTAAACAATAGTTTTTAATCCAAAGCAGTAGAGTTGCAGTTTTGCCAGAATACTTTATTTTGTTTTGTTTTTAATTGGGCCAGGGAAAAGCCATATTTGAAGTTGTATTAAACCTGCAGGTTATTTGGCTGTATTTGAGTCTGCCTGATCAGGGAAACTGGCATTTGTATTCCAGCTCCAGAAATGTTATTGTGGTGATGATGATGTGTGAGATGGAAACAAGACAATTAGTGTTTCAGACACGCCAAGCTGGCACTCAGGCTGACTTACTCTAGCTCAAAGGGAACAAATCTGACATGGAGACCATTCAGTGTAAACAGCAGCTACAAAAGAGCAGTATGCCATTATTTTCCAGTCATGGTAGGTTAACAACTGCTTGTTAGTCCCAAGGTGTTCTCTCCTCCCCAAAGTCCATTGCTTTGGAAAATAAATGGATTTTGCCCTTATTACCCAGTTTTGATCATGAATTTCAGTGATGAAACATGTATTACGAGCTACTGGTAAGTGCCAGGGCAAAATTGTTTAGGGATCATGAGCACAGGAATGGATAAGAGCCTTTTCATTTATTAAACACTTTAGTTCCCATCTGAAACTCAGCAAGCTGAAAAATAATCAGCTCTGGAGAATGGGCACACGGAGCGGAACACGGTCATAGTGTGGTCTTGACATCTGCATTTTCCTGCTTGTGCTTCAGGAGGGTATGCCAAGCTTTGTGCCTCGGGACAATGCTGAGAAAGTGTTCCTTACATGTGGAATGTTATTAGATTGACTGACTGGGAGACATTCTCTGAAGAACTTCAGGGAAATGCTGCCCATCCTGACCCTTCATATTTTAAATCATGTATTAAGTATTAGGGAAGGGGTCCCAGCCCCGAGCTGGGCTGAGGGCAAGAAGCGCCTGGATGATGCCCTCAGTGCTCAGCTCTGACTGGGCTGGGCTGTGTGGAACCAGGAGTTGGGCTCCATGGGCCTGATGGGTCCCTGCCAGCTCAGGAGGGTCTGGGATTCTAGGATTTATTTTATAAAATCCTTAATAGTTCATTGCCATTTTAGGATTCCCACAGCCTGGTAGGAGAAGTATGTTCATGTGGGCAGAGCAGTGCATTTGCAACCACATCCAAGAAGGCAGTTGGTTGACAGATACTGCTCAGCCACACACAGCTGTCCTTGTACCCAGGTTACCCTTGCTACTACTTGGAGTGGAGGGAGAACGAGAGAGGATTTAAAGCATTTTTGTTCATTAAAGTATGACAAAAGATCTTATTCTGCTCAGGCACACAGCCCACAAAGCTGTTTAGGGACTGAAAGGATCAATTGAGGCGATCCAGCGGTAGCAGAACAAAAGAACTCAGCCAGTGTAATTAGCTAAGTACTGCATGCTGTTCCTTCAGCCCGCACTCGGTTAATCAGTCAGGACACTGAGTGACCATACGTATTTCAGGTGGACACAGAATCACACATTGGGAAAAGACCTTTATGATCATAGAGTCCAACTGTCCCTGTCCTATGCTAAACCAGATCCCTGAGCACCTCATCTCCCCTTTTGTTAAACACACCCAGGGGCAGGGACTCAGCCCCCTGCTTGGGCAGCCTGTGCCACAGCCCCACAGCTCTGCCAGGGAAGAACTTTTCCCTCCCAGCTGAGCTGACCCTGCCCTGGCACAGCTTGAGCCCATTGCCCCTTGTCCCATCTCCTGTCCCCTGGCTGAAGAGACCATCGCCCACCTCTCTGCACCCTCCTGGCAGGGCAGTGGAGGTGGGGAGAAGGTCTCCCCTCAGCCTCCTCTTCTCCAGGCTGAACACCCCCAGCTCCCTCAGCCGCTCCTCAGAGGATTTGCCCTCCAGCCCCTTCCCCAGCCTGGTTGCCCTTCTCTGGACATGGGGTGTCTCAGAGGGGGTTATGCTGGCTGAGGTGCTGCCTGAGGGGGACGGATGGCAGCGTGCGCGGCACTGAAATGTCATCACTTCGAAGGACCCTGGTAAATGGAGTGGGGACAAAGGAAGTGGGGAAGGGGAAGTCCTTATATAACGAACATTTCCCCAAAAGGTAAGGTGGAGTGAGCTACCAGGAACAGGTTTGGTCCCTCAGGCTGCAGCAAAAGCACTCAAAAATGTGTGTTCCTGTACTTAGGTAGGTAGCACAAAGCTGAGTGCTGTGACACATATCATGTGCCTTTGTTAGGTGCTCCGGTGAATGTTGCTGGGCAGCTGTGCCAGCTGTCCCACTGTGGTGATCATGAGCAAGTGGCACTGGAGACCACAAGAAGAAACTTAATTCCTTGACCCCAGAGCTGCTAGCTAAACAGGCCTGACTCTGGCGCAACAAGGCCTATTAAAACCCATCTATTTGTCTTACAAACAGGGGCAGCTTTATGACATCCAGCTTCTGCTTTGCAGAGCTTTCTGAGGCAAAGGAAAGATAAGCCAAAGGGCAACCAGGAAGTTAAACATCAGGCTAGGACTGAGGAGAGGCTTGGTTCAGCTTCAGGATGGCTTTGCAGGCCGTTTTATGTAGTCAGCAAATCCCTCACTCTGTCCACACTTCCACCCGTGGCATAGTGTAACGCTCCAAACCTGTCTGTGCTCCGCATGTTTTTTAGCCCTGTGAAGACACTGTTGGCACCTGCAACTTTGGTTGGGATCTCTGTGATCCACTGTTGTGCCAACAGGAACAGCCAAGAGGCCACCACCATCACTGTGCTGTTTCCAGACGTGGTGAGAAACTCCGTGTTTTGGCTGACTGAGGCATTAATCCTTGCACCAGTAAGGGCCAAAATGCAGTAGGGAATCAAACGGCCAAGCCTCTGTTTCCTGTCAGCAAAAGGGAAATTCAACAAAAAGAGGGTCGGCTGACTGGTCCTAATTCAGCTCAAGGAACAGATGCTGGGATTTCTCCTGTAACTGTTGGGCTGTGCAGCTTTTCAAAGGGCCAACACTACATTTTTAATTATTTTGTTGGCAAGGGTGAGAGTAAACAGCAGCAGTTCAGTATTTGCCTTGACAAAAAGTCTCTGCTGGGACAGCTGGGAAGTCAGGCTTGCAGCTCTAAGGTTTGTTGTCCTATTTCCCTGGGATTTTGTTCTTCTCCTGCCAGGGCCTTTGAATGGGATCTGAAGCCTTTAAAGCTCATCCAAGCTTTTCACATGTTTGACACGGTCTGCTTCGGTACAGACTAGACAGTGCTTGTTCTTAACTCACTAGGTTAAAGACACAGCCTCTGAGAGGGCAGCTGTCTTTAAAGAGTATTGCCTTGAGGAGCTACCCTGCTGTCAGTGTAGTGAGTGTGGGTCTGGGGTCACATCACAGGCCTCACTGCTCTCACCCTACACAGCACCTTGCTCTCCGGGCAGCGCTGGTGGAGGGCAGTGGTGGTGCTTGGTGGGAAGATACCTGGGAAAAATCCTGCCCAGGAGGTCAGTGGCACAGCTCACAGCAAGACAAAAGTCTTGTGAGTCACTGCTCACTGCTTCTTGGATTAAGCCAGGCCTAGCACGGACAGGGGGTTGCTTTTTGACGTAGGGGATCCAGCTGTTACAGAGAGGAGGCTGCAAATTTCTGGGTTCAAAGTGTGAGTTTGCTTTGGATTTGGAAGCCTCGAGGAACGGTTGCTGCTGGCTGTCTTTTGTCATAGCAGAGTGAAATACCCTTTACCAGCCCTCTTGCAAGGGGAGGACTTCTTCTCTGAAGAATACTGGCATACAGGCTTCCTCCAAACCCCATTAAATGAAAAGACACACACTAAATTTAGCAATGCTTGGTCAGGTCGCCAGAAGGATGTTAGTTAAACTAATTCCAAACAGCCCAAGCAGCATCTGCCACAATGTTTCTGCCTTGAGGTTCCCAGTGTACTTTTTGTTCTTTCCACTTAAAACTTTTACCCAAAGTTTGCTGCAGCTTGTTTGACTCAAATGTGTTGTTGCATAGCTGTTTGCCAGAAGGGACATTTTCATCATTCACTGGACCTATTTTTAAATTCCACAAAGATTTCCTAAGTGAGAATGATATCCCAGGGAGCTGTACAGGATGCTGTGGGTATGGCAGCTGATCTCAGGGACACTGTGGAGCGACTTGGAGCTGAAACAACTGACCATATTCATGGAAGTGACAGGGAGACCATAGGGAAACAGAATGTAGTTACCTTCACTGGGGTTTGGCCAGCATCCCAGGTACCACTAATGCCTCTGCTCTTACAGGAATGTCCTGGGATTTTCATTAATGTAAGATTTAGCTTACAAAAACATGTGCCTGCTGCCTTAGCCCCTGGAGCCATGGCAGTTAAGGTAATGTTATTTATATTTAGCCAATGTGTATGGCCTGGCTTTAGCGGGCACATTCTCTTCCTTTCTAGCTCTTTCTGTTCCACTCCCCTTCTTTCTCCTCCTCATCCCCAAGATTCACAGAGCTTTAGGGGTTGGCAGGGCCCTCCAGAGCCTATGGAGTCCAACCCCTGCCAGAGCAGGGTCCCTCGGACAGGTCACACAGGTTGGCATCCAGACGGGGCTGGAATCTCTGCAGAGAAGGAGACTCCACACCCCCTGGGCAGCCTGTCCCAGGGCTCCCTCACTCTCACTGGGTGAAAGTTCTTCCCCAGATTGGTGTGGAAGATGCAGCAGTGAGGGTTCCAGTGCGTTGTGTGAACAGCTCATGCGGTGCGCCCCGTTCAGGCAGCACTCTGAGCACACAGTGTTCATGCAGCTTTCATGGTCACAGAAGCACGCTCTGTAAAATCAATCCAGTGAGTGTTGGAGGGGAGCAGTCTCTGAGGTGGGCTGATCCTGGCTGCCAGACTGACTTACCTTCTGCCAGAGAATGGGCCTCCCATGGGTGCTCTTGACCGCTCCTGTCATGTGTGAAGCAGGGATGTGATTTTTTTCAGCGCTTAAGACTGCAGCTAAGGAAATGGAAATGGTTGTGCCATACCATATAAACCACCCCTTGTACCCAGTCCAGCTAAACCCACATCCATTCATACATCACCTTGTGTCTTTAATGCCCTTCTCGTGATGCAGGAGTTAGGGCTGGTTTTGTATGCTGCCCTAGTTCAGATACAAAACTGGAGTAAGCCTAGCAGCACTCACGGGAAGCACACCTTTGTAATCCAATTCTGCCCTGAGATCAAGGGCCTTTCACTGCCAGTAGCCAAACAGGCTGTTTCACTCTGTGCTTGCTAGTGGGAACTGCATACTTGTTTGTCCTGTCAGTTTATTTTCCATGTCATTTTTGGAAACAGAAGAGGAGCAAACAAATGAGAGAACTGTGAGAAACCAGGAAATGGGCACCAAGTGCAGGAGAAGGCAGGAAGGAGACGCTTGTTTTTGGTTTGTATTTGAGACGCTTGAGTTGGACTTTTCCCTGGCTCATAGAGCAGAGGAAGGATTTGAAACCCTCACTCTAGAAAGGCGTTTAGATGTCATACTGGTGGGTGTAAGCCCTGCATCAGGGCAAGGTGTCAATACAAGCTGCCACAGAGTTAGCAGCCATCTGGGCTGGACATTGAAGTTTGTCTTCACACAGAAAAGAGTTTAAAAAGACAAGCTTAAGAGCAAGAGCTCTTTGGCAGACAGGAAGGACGAAGGCAGTGGGCAGTGTGCTGGGTGTTTTTACAGGTATGTTCACTTCATCCACCTCCGTGGCACCTGACAGCAGTGCTGGCTCTGAACACTTGGACGTGCCTCAGCCTGAATCACAGAATCACAGAATCACAGAATTGTAGGGGTTGGAAGGGACCTCGAGAGATCATCGGGTCCAACCCCCCCGCCAAAGCAGGCTCCCTAGCTCATATTGCTCAGATAGGCGTCCAGGCGGGTCTTGAATCTCTCCAGTGAAGGAGACTCCACCACCTCCCTGGGCAGCCTATTCCAGTGCTCAGTCACCCTCACTGTGAAAAAGTTCTTCCGCATGTTGGTGCGGAACTTCCTATGCTCCAACTTGCAGCCATTGCCCCTTGTCCTATCCCCACAGACCACTGAAAAGGGGCTGGCTGATTCCCCCTGCATCCCCTGCTTCAGATAATTATAAACTTTGATTAGGTCCCCCCTTAGTCTTCTCTTCTCAAGGCTGAACAGTCCCAGCTTACTCAGCCTTTCCTCATAGGGGAGATGCTCTAGGCCCTTAATCATCTTCGTAGCCCTTCTTTGGACTCTTTCCAGGAGATCCCTGTCCTTTTTATACCAAGGAGCCCAGAACTGGACACAATACTCCAGGTGGGGCCTGACCAGGGCAGAGTAGAGAGGGAGGATCACCTCCTTTGACCTGCTGGCTACACTCCTCCTGATGCATCCCAGGATCCCATTGGCTCTCTTGGCCACCGAGGCACACTGCTGGCTCATGGCCAACCTGTCATCTACCAGGACCCCCAGGTCCTTCTCCACTGAGCTCTTCTCCAGCAGGTCATCCCCCAGCCTGTACTGATACAAACAGTTGTTCCTTCCCAGGTGCAAGACTTTACACTTGCTTTTGTTGAACTTCATCTGGTTTCTCACTGCCCAGCTCTCCAGCCTGTCCAGGTCTCTCTGGATGGCAGCGCAGTGCTCCTGCCACTAAATTCATTTATAGTCATTTATTTTAGCTGTGGCAGCTAAAAATAGTGTTGCCAAAAAGCGTGTGGCCTGATAAATGAATAAAGTTGGAAATACAGCTATAAATCCCCTTCCCTAAACGAAGGGCTTGATAAGACAGCAGCTTCAGAGGATGCAAGCAGGGAGATTGATGGGTGCCCTGCACGTATCTTAATGAACCTTGGTGCTCCTAGTACAGCTGGGATGGGAGAAAACACAGCCAAACAGTTTGCTCTTGCTTTTCCATGCCATAAAACTTATTCACACTCCTGCCTTTGAATCTGTCAGATATTCACTCTGCCTTAAGTGCAGCAACTGCTTTGTTTTCACAACCACAGTAATAACTGAATGGTCTTTCAGATTAATTTGCTGCTCCTGTCACTGAAACCCACAGGTCTGAAGGGTGACGTTCTGACCTGCCAGGATGTCATTCCTCTTTGCATTCATGCTACATGAGCTGTTCCTTCAGCCCATCGTTAGAAGAACATCCCTCACGGCAGAGTCCCACCACCTACGAATGAGAGTGCGGAGAAAAAGCAGTTGTCCCTTGAATTTCTCACTGCCGCAGGGTGGCAGCAGGGGACAAGGAGAGTGGCAGCAGGGTGCAGGAGCTGAACAAACCGACCAAAGCTGTGCATTTCCCTCGCAGAGTTTATTGTTTCATCTCCCTGACGCTCCCAGTAAGACCAGGAAGCCCTGCAAGACATCCGCAAGGCCTGAGCAGGAACAGGCTCTGCAGCTTTCCGTGCTCTTTGTCATTTGGGTAGCCCGGAAGGACCCTGTTTAGCCAAACACTTGTGCACAGCTGAGACTGCACAATTTCACATGGGTTTGTGGTGAGTAGGTTCTCAAATGCTTGGCCAGCCTGTCCTGGCACAAAGTCTGTGCAAGGAGGTGTGTGCAGCAGTAGGTGGATGGTCATCAGAGTTACACGGACATGTTGATCTTTGAGATATTCATTTTTCCCATAGGAAATATTGTCAGGATTAGGATAGGAGGGCCAGGAGGAAGCAGCTTATTATAACCAGAGTCCCAGAACTTGTACCTCAGTGCAGACCTGACTTTCGGAGGTGGAGTCACGGAATGGCTGGGTTGTGCTCCCACCCCTTCATCGTCTTTGGGGCTGTTTGCTGGTCTTGCTTGGGCCTGTCCAATTAATCACCTGTAACTAATTGGATAAATATAAAACTTACATGGAAGGACGTGAGCCTGTTGGAGCGCATCCAAAGGAGTGCCATGGAAATGATCAGAGGGCTGGAGCATCTCTGAAGACAGGCTGAGAGAGCTGGGGTGGTTCATAATGGAGAAGAGAAGGCTCCAGGGGGACCTTATACCCCTTCCAGTCCTTGAAAGGTGCCTGTAGGAAAGCTGGGGAAGAACTGTTCCCGAGGGCGCAGAGCAATAGGATGAGGGATGATGGTTTAAACTGGGAAAGGTGAGATTTAGGTTGGGTGTTAGGAAAAAGTTCTTCACTCTGAGGGTGGTGGGTCACTGGCACAGGCTGCCCAGAGAGGTGGTGGAGGCCCCATCCCTGGAGACATCCAAGGTCAGGCTTGCTGGGGCTCTGAGCGACCTGCTCTAGTGAAGATGTCCCTGCTCACTGCAGGGGTGGGACTAGATGGCCTCTAAAGGTCCTTTCCCACCTAACGCATCCTGGGGTTCTGTGAAGTTGGAACTCATTGCTCAGGTCCCTGCTGTGCTTTCATTCATTTCCAAATATTTGATTGTGATTCTTCCCTATCTGGGGGCTATGGTAGTATTGGAGAAAATACTGCCATGGAACTCTTTTCACGGGTCAATTTTTGGTGAGAAGACTCTCACAGATGGTGTCCTGAAGTGCTCTTCACATGGACACCGATCCCACAGGTAGCCATGACTTTGTCCCACATGGTCCCTCCGGGGTGTGGGGCACCAGAAGCAATACAATTCTGCTGCACGAATGCCAGTCTTTTAAGAAGAGCTGCTGTACTTGGAGCTGTGAAGCTGGCCATCTCAGCAGCAGTGCTGAGGACCTCAGAGAACTGGTAGTCTTCCTTTTGTCTCTGAGAGGCTCTTCCTTCCATACAACACTAATACACACCGGAGGTGCAGCAGGGAGAAGGGGGCAGGGAGGAAGGGTGACAAGCTGATGTGTAGGCAAGCAAAAGGAATCTTCAGGGCTGTGAGCCTGGCATCTCTCATGGCACTAAATTCACTTGAGAAGACTTTTTAATAATTAGTGAAGGCTGGGGAAATAAAGAAAGGGTTTGCCAAGTGTGATGTGATGACAATGGCTTGGAGCGTAACATTCCTCTTTTGTCCTGGCACTGTCACTCTGAGCCGTGCGGTGTTGCCATTGTCTGGTCCGAGGGGAGTCCTGGCTGTGTTATTGTGAGTGTGTGTGACCTGGCAGGGAGTCAGGGCATCGAGCCGCCGTGCTGTGACGAACCGGCCCAGCTACTCCTGGAGACTCCGTTAGCATTTCCTTCTCATTACCTAGGGATGCCAGCAGTGCTCTCTTGCCCTGAAGGACACATCTCTTGATGTTGAGCTGTGTTTTAATTGCTGCTTGCTGCTCTAAGCTTCTATCTTCAAAGAGGCTCTAAAAATTCTGATGTCTGATTCTCATTAAAATGAGTGAGAAGTGAATACATAAATCCCTTCCGCAGCTATTGGATGCCTGGCAAGAGCAGCAAACAGGTCATCAAGCATGGCTCTGCTGCATCATCTGTTTTTCTTTCCTCTCAAATATACACCGTTTAGTGGTTATTAGTTTGTATTAGTAGGCTCAGGGAGGAAGGAGGAGTGTGATGGAGAAGGGAATATAGGATGAAAGAATGGGAAGTGATTGCACAATGAGGGAGAAGGCAACCACTAGAGAAGAATGAAGACTGTTGAGACAAGTGGGTAGAAAGAAGGACATCTAAGAGCAGTTCCTTTTTGTTGTAGACAAGGGAAGATTGCTGTGGGAGAAAATGGGGGATGTGGTAGAAATATTCGGGGGGGAGGGACTCTCATTTGGCATCGGTACGGAGTGACCTGGCAGCTCCAGCACAAATGTGTGATTCTTTCTGTGACCCTGGAAAAGTTACATAAACATTGCTGCTGGTTTTATTCCTCTCTTATTTGGGAACAATGCTTCCTGCTGTCTTCCCATAGTGTTGAAAGGTCAAATTAGCTAATGGAAGGAACGTTCTTGAGGATCATTATGACTGTTGTCATTACTATTATTAATAACATAATGACAGTGTCGATATTGGGGAGTGGAAATGAGGGAAAGAGAAGTGGCAAACATCAAAAGCGGTAACTGGCCATGCTGGGGCCAGGGATCTGTCTCCAGGAGAGATAAGTACTACCTGTTGCAGTAGCCAGAAAATCCTGTAGTTTTAGCTTTACCTAATTTATGGAATTACCTGATTGTGGGGCAGATTTTCTTGACATTTCTGCTGTGCCAAGGCAGGAGGTTCTCTGTCTAATCACACAGTGAAAAAACCTCTCAGCAGCCGTACTTGGAGAGCCTGCTGGTTGTCTTCTTCCCTCTCCGAACCGATCACGGGTGCATACATCCAGGTGGGATTTTCTTACACAGAAATGTTTTCCAGTTCCCAAAAAGATGTGAGCCAAAGAAAGTCTCCTAGCAGTTGGTCACCCTGTCAGGATACCACCTCTCGGGGTTACGGCATTGTAGGTTGTAACTGCAAATACAGGAAAACAATACAGAAGTCTGGGAAGACTGTAAAGCATCCTATAAAAAAGGGCACAGGGTGGTGCTTGTAACAAGGATCGACTGGCAACTTCCAAATGTTGTCATTTGCTCTGTGGTTTTAGAACACACAGGAGGGAGATTAAAGGAATAACAAGATTTCCTCCTCTGGCAGCTCCTGTGACGCTCTGTTTGGCTTTCCCCAGGCTTGAAAATTCATCCCTGGAGTAGTAACAAACATAATTTTGCAGACGCCTCTCCGACCGGTTTGTTTTCCTAGATGGAAGGGACAGGAGGAGGGAGGGTACGTGAGGTCACGCTGCCAGAAGAGAGTATGCAAAGTGAAGGAAACTGCCACCAGCAAGGGAATGAAAACACGTTCCTATGCCTGCCCACGCACACTCAGTGTGCAAGGTGGCGTTTCTTGATGTGGCCCTTGCACATTTTGTGTTTTGGCTTGGGAGCCAGCCTGCAGTTTGAGGAACCGCCAGAAGGGCTGTGTGGAGATGGTATTGGGGGGCAGTCTGTACCTGTGGAAAGGGTTCAGGAACAGTTGATGCTGTTGACTGGAAATTCCTAGGGTTTGTAGAGTTCAGGTGGTCCCTTAACAGTACCTTACCTCAATTTTAGTAATTAGAACTATTCCCAGCTTTTCCTGGGACATGGCACTGGGGGAGACGTGCTGGTTCACTTGGCTTAGTTCATCTCTGTGAGTAAAGCTGGTGCATGCTGTGCTGGCTCTTGCCACGAGGATCAGGATGGAGATGATGATGAGGATGATGGGTGGCACCCTGCACACCCAGCACGCAATCGGAAGAGGAGTGGCTGGGGAATGGGCTGTGTGAGGAGACCTGGCTTTGCCAGCCATCCTCAGCTGCCATGCTCTCCCAAGCTGCACTGCTGCGATGGACTCCGCAGCCATGCAGTCACTTCGAAGCAGTGCCCTCTCATACCTTGGGTAGCCATGTGTTTGATAGCCCACCCGTGTAACGGGCTCACTGTCTAAATGTCATAGGAACTGGGTTTTTAATGAGTGAAACCTTGTGAGAAATGTGAGAAAGGACTGTGGAGTTGGGGGCAGGATGGCAACGCAGGGTGAAAAAAGGAAACCATGGGTGCGTTGGGGCCAGAGCACACCCTTTCAGCAGACTCTTTGACAAACAGCTAGTTTTAACTCTCACATTGCAAAGCAAATATTAACTCTCAGACATATGCAGTCGCTGGCTTTGTGTGCTCGGAGAGGGGTGAATTGTATCAGATACAACAGACTAAGAGGGAGTGAGTTCTTGTAGCCCCTTGAGCTTGTATCGCCCTGATAATCACTGCAGACCAAACAGGATCGAGTTAACGTGGTGTCACCTGGTAATATACCCTCTGTGGCATGCATGGAATGGATTGTTTGCAGAGACCCAAGAGCGGACAAAGGAGAGAGGCTCTCTGGTTCCCACGTGCACAGGTAGGGTGTGTTCTGCAGGCAAACCTCTCGGGATAAAAGCTGGCCTCATGCAGGGAACTGAGAAAGAGCAGAAGAAAGTGATCCCTCAAGTTTTAACGCCTCAGAAGGGTGAGCGTTACTCTGCCCCCACAGGCATTGCTTCTCCATAGTCGCTGTTAGTGACTCGAGCACAGGTCGGTGCGTTTCTCCTTGCTTTGCCTGATCTCCTTGCTTTGCCTGAGGGAAAGGTAGGAAGAAGCATTAATGTCGCCTGAGATACTGGCTCCTTGGACACCCTGACACAGGGCAGCAGGCAGATGAGCGCCGGAGAGCCGGGAAAGAAGACATCTCCTGTCCTCTAGCCACCTTTTCCTCTGGGCTAGCAGGAGGAGGACTGTTTGCTGCCACTGCACAGCATGTCAGAAGGTTGTTTTGCAGGGCACGTCACAGCTGGCTTTACGCTGGCTGAAAACAGGCAGATTTTTCACCTACCCTGCAGCTGCTCCCACTTCTACTTGCCTCTGGGTTCTGTCCATATGTTGCAAATGTCACTGTGCAACTGTGGGCTTTGCTGCTGCCTTTCTGCTTGCCATTGCCACAGCTTTTTCACATCTCTCTTCCCTGTCCCTCTGGTTGTCTAACCTGCCCATTTGTAGCGCAGGGCTCGAGGCAGGAGCATGTTTGTGCTGTGCCTCGAAAGAGGGACCGATACGGCTCTAGGCGTTACCGTAGAGCAAACACAGATTAGTTCCTTGTCTTACATATATTGAGAGGGGTGGGGAAAACGTATTGTTAGTTTTGCCTCTTGTTATAGAAGAGATCCTGGAGGCTTCCTGAAGGCCTGGATCAAAGCTGCAGTGTAGGCCCAGCTTCATTTGGGCATCAGCTGAAAGAAGATTTGATTTTTCCCTGCCCCTTCCATTTTTAAAGGTAAAATTCTCTGTGGGTCCCTAACAGTTCAGTGTGTAAGAAGGAGGGAAATTATCTTAAGAGCCAAACCTTCTTCTGTTGGGTTAGGAATTCAGAGTCACCAAGAGCAGTCAGATGCAAGCTCACCCAAGCATGTGTTCTTATCTCTTGTAGCTGAAGCTAGCGATCTGTTTTCCACTCGCTTCTTGCCTCTTTTTGGTGAGAGGCTGACTGCTGAGATTAACCTTGCTCCCAGGACAGGAAGCAATCATGCAGGCAGGAGATGGAAAGGTGTGGAAGTGTTGAAGCCTTCAGGGTAGTCCTAGGAATGACCTTGAATCCTCACCGCTCCTCAGTAACTTGTATCTACCCTGCATGGCTCCGAGTGGCGTTTCTGCAGCTGGATTGCTGCTTTGGTGCCCACAGCCGCTTTGCTCTGGTGCCTGCGGGAGAAGATTCGGTTCTTCAAGGAGCCTCTGCACTGGCACAGGGGCATTCCAATGTATTTACTGCCTGCACTCCTGGTTTCCAGCTCATCCGGGTTTGGTGACCATGGGAGAATAGTCTAGTTACTCCTTTGATCCTGTGCTGGGTTTGTTCCCTGAAGTGGGGACAGCCAGGCACTCAGCGAGGCACCGTAAATGGCACAGGGTCAGTGATGCTCCCTGCTGTCCTGGGGTGGTGCAGGTGCAGGCAGGGAGAGAAGGGGCTGGTGCTCAGTCATCATGGGGCAGCGGGTTTCCATCTGGGCCTGGAGCACTTGGTGGGGAACAGGTGTTGTTCTGCTGCTGTGCTGCTGCTGCATGTGCTTCATTTTGGCTGGGAACACCCGTAACAGGTGGGGTCCTGGTCCCTTTGCATCAGAAGCTCCGTACCATTTTAACTGAGCATCCTGGACAGATTCCAGGTTGGGTAAATACAACTCTTACACCTGAAATCCCTCCTCTGGAAAAACCCTGAGCAGCTCCTGCTCATTCCAGCTTCCATCAGGTCAGGTCCAGCCTGAGGCACAGACAAAGGAGGGGCTGCCTCAGCACCAGAGCAGGGGGCAGGAGAGGGGTAAAGCCACGGGGGCTAGGAGTCATTTATCCCGACAGTGCCTTGAGGGAAGCTCCTCTGACCCAGCAAGGGATGGATGGCCTTTGTCTCTGAGCAACACCTACCTTTGGCCACTTGGAAGTGGGGAAGGCAGCTTTGACAGAAGAAGTACACCCCAGCAGTGGGGAGGGGAGAGGGAAGAGGCAGGGAGGCTGTGCTCCTTGGTACCCCACGTTCCTCAAGACTAGCTGCAGCACTTTATCTGAAGCCAAGCACACCTGGTGCTGGCAAAAGAGCCGAGAGAGGATGCTGAGCCCTTGCTGTCCTGACCTCTTCAGCTCCCTGGGGCGGGCATAGCATTGAGGGAAGCTCTGCCACAGCCTTTACGCTGTTTTGCAACTTCTCATATTATATAGATTATGTTATATAGATCCTTACAGCGTGAGCTGATGAATTCTGTGGAGGGGCAGGTGAGCTGATTTTGTCCTGACAGGTGGGAAAGAGATGAATCTGTCTGTCCCCAGAGACACACACACACACACACGCTGCGAAGAAGCCGTGAGCTGTGGCAGCCTGGTGCACCCCTGAGCTGGTGACTCCTCCCTGTATGGGGTCAAACACTAATGAGTTTCTCTGATGTTGTCAGCCACAAAGCTGAAATCAGAGCTGGTGACTGTCACTGCCAACATGGTGAGTTGATGTCCCTCTAGATTTCCAGGGGTGCCTCTCTGATGTAGTATCTGGAAAATTAGCCTGGGAATGCTGGTAGTGTTGGAGTTGTGAAGGGTAGTTCTTCTAAGCCAAGCAAGTATATTCACTAATATGTTTCAGGCTGCGTGGAGGGAGAAAATAGCTGTTTTGCCTGAGGTAAATGACAGATCTATTTCTTTTTTGAAGTGCAAGAAAGATTTCATAGCCTCCCAAGGTGATTTCATTCTATGTGAATCTTGGTACGACTGCCTGGAATAAATCAGGCTCTCCACTATGATGCTTTGTACCTGGGAGCAGAAATGTTACTGTAGAAGCATCCTTGGCACTATGAGAAAGAAGCCCTTCTGTGCTTCCCTGCAGAAGAAAACAATAACTAATTTGGAAACACTTTCTTTGGCCTGGAGTAAATGTCAATAGCTAAATTCTCTGGGGAACCATGTCTGCATCGGGGATGGGGGAATCCAGCAGAGACACGGCTTCAGCGGCAGACCTTTGACTTAACTGGTTTTTTGATTGAATTGTCTTAACTGCTCTGTCACGCTGGCACAGGGCTTGGGGACAATGGGGAAGAATGTATGTCTGCTGCATGGGGAACATTTGCTGCCCCCGAGTTGTGACATGGCATTATGTCTGAATGAGGAGAGCAGGGTATTCTCTGCAGTAATTCAGCAACTCTACAGCTTTTCCTTTTCTGTATGAGAACCATCTCTGAACTCCACAGGGGTTATAAAGTCTCCCTCTCCAACATGAAGCCTAAATCAGTCAGCTGCTCGAGGAGTTCACTGAGCAAGTCCAGTTTGGACCAGCAGGCCTCTTCGTGTGCTGCTCTGTACTGGGTGCAGTACAGGACTGGGCTGATGTGGCTGCATTACGCCTGATGTACAGGCAAAAGGAAGACCCCAGACTCACCTATTCAGCATTTCAATTGCCAGTCAAGGGAGGGGATTGTGCCCCTGGACTGGGCACTGGTGAGGCTGCACCTCGAGTGCTGGGTCCAGTTCTGGGCCCCTCACTCCAAGAAGAACATGGAAGTCCTGGAGCGAGCCCAGAGATGGGCAACCAGGCTGGGGAAGGGGCTGGAGGGCAAATCCTCTGAGGAGCGGCTGAGGGAACTGGGGGTGTTCAGCCTGGAGAAGAGGAGGCTGAGGGGAGACCTTCTCCCCACCTCCCCTGCCCTGCCAGGAGGGTGCAGAGAGGTGGGCGATGGTCTCTCCAGCCAGGGGACAGGAGATGGGACAAGGGGCAATGGGCTCCAGCTGCCCCAGGGCAGGGTCAGCTCAGCTGGGAGGGAAAAGTTCTTCCCTGGCAGAGTTGTGGGGCTGTGGCACAGGCTGCCCAGGGAGGGGGCTGAGTCCCCATCCCTGGGTGTGTTAACAGTCGGGGAGATGAGGTTGGTGGTACTGACCTGCTGCGTGGCACAGCTCTTGCTCATGTAACTGCTTACAGATTTGCTTGCTTGCTTTTTTTTCCTCCCTCTTTTTATTGAGAAACTTCAGCAAGTAAGTTTACAGTTTAGGAATCGCATCCGCCATTCACAATGTAAAGGACACAAAGAGGGAATAATCCATCTTAAGAGCTACGGAGAATTTGTTGGTACAAAAGCTCCTGAAAGAAAGGGGAAAGAGGAATAAATAAAGAGAACTTCTTTAAAATAATCAAGAAAGGCTCTCAGTTAGGCAGCATTCTCCAAACGTACAGTAACCATAGCGAGCCGAACAAAAGGCAGTAGTAATAAGTCTTATGTATCCTTGGTGATCTGCTTAAGCAACTTCTTGCTTTTACAGTAAGCCAAAAAAAAAGGGAGAACAGATGAGTTCAAAGTCTGCTGCGGGATCTACTGAATGACAAGAAGCCTCCTCTAATACAAGAAAACAGACTGGGGTGTTCATGCAAAGCAGGACCAGGGGTGGCCTTTGGGAATTTCAGGAGAGGGCAGTGGGCTGGGAAGGCTTTACTATGGCAAAGGCTTTCCTGAAGGGACTTTTGCATCTGCCCAGGGAGGCTATTGAGGCTTTGGGAAGCGGGTGTGTTTCAGGAGAGGCCAGCTTGGCAGGGAAGATCTTGTTCTCTCCTTTGCAGAGTGTTTGCCAGGTATGTTTGTGTAATACAGAAAAGAAAGAGGTGTGGGAGAGATGCTGAAATCACAGAAGTTTGATGGGATTGCACAGGAACTCTTGCAGATGGCTGGTGGAACACCCTCTGGAAAGTGGTACTTCCCTGTGGCCTGGTTCTAATTGGCACTGACTCTCCCCAGGGTTGGGGACTGTGAGCTAGGGATTCATGCTGATTCCCTCCTGGAATGGGAGCCAAGATTTGGATCATCACCACCCACAGAGAGCTCACACGCTAAATAGGCAGGACAGACAAGGGAGGTAATGTTTGTGTCCATTTTAGAGGCAGGAAAACTGAGGCATGGAAACCAAGAGTCTTACACTGTTGACAGATGTTCTGCTCTACAGATGCTCCTTCTGGTTTCAAGGAGAGGGGTTCTTCCCCCCACATGGCAGTGCAACTAGATGGAACTAGATGGGCTCTGAGGTCCTGTCCAACCCGAAGTGTTCTGTGATTCTATGATTCTATTACTTGCACGTATCTTTGCCAGCATCTTCCATCCTTAAATGCTGAGTGCACCATGGACCCAGGGGATTCCCATCCCTGACTTTGTCCAGCCTTGTCTGCTGAAGCAGGTGTTCATTTAAAGGGGTCACACCTACGCTGCAGCGTGTTTGTGTTGTTGATAGTTGTTACACTGGAGAGCGATAGAGCTTTGTGTTTATAGTGCAGCTTGTTTTGTTTGAATCATTCAGTCCTCTCCTTGAAATATCACCACGCCTTAACCACAAATATTTTAAGAGGCATTCAGAGAGGAGATGAACATGGAGCATCTGAGCGTTCCCTTGGGACTTTTGTGGGAAACTCAGGAGTCCTTTTGCCTCTCTGAGTGGTAGTGCCAGCTCACAGGCTGTTGGGAATGTTTTCCTCCAGGAACTTTAAGGAATTCACATGCAGGGAACCCCAGCCAAATAGATGACACAACTGTATCGAAGCAGTAGACAGATGAGAAGGCTAACAGATTGTGAATAGATGAGGTAACTGTGTAAGCAACGCAAGATCGAACTGTATGCCTGATTATATGCTGTCTGGGCATGTAAGTAATACGGTTTCAGTGCTGCCATCAAAAGCTTCTAATCTAATCTAAAGTGGGTCTTGGTTTAGGTCTTGCTCATGGATAGTTTAAATACACTGGAACCAAGCAGATCATTCTCAGTCTCTGGAATTACTTGTAGATGACTCTGTGCTCGTGCTAGCAAGCTTTCCATAGAGGCATCCCTCACTATGGTGCTTTGGCTGGTCACATGGCCTTGCAAGCTGCATAGGCATAACCTGGAACACATCAGGATTTGGAGAAAGATTTCTTTCAGAGCTGTGTATAACATTAGCAACCTTATTCAGTCGTTCCTTAAAGTCTTGGTTTTCACATTATTTATAAAGGTGATTTTGGAAGAGTCCAAATTTCTGTTTTCACAAAGAAAAAAAAGAGAAGAAGCAGTGTAGGAATGTCTAACCCACATGGTTGCAAAGGGAACCTTAAAACAGTGATCCAGTAGAGTGAAAAAACCCTAGAATGCAGAAGTATGGTTTGGATTATGAGAGGATAAAGCATAGATCACGATTTTGTTGATCTTTTTAAGGTCAGGGTTCATTGCGGCAGCGTTAATACAAGTGCTTCTGGGGAGTAGCTCAGCCTTTGAAGTAGCTGGTGTTTGTCTTAGGAGACACTTTTCTGAGAATGCCTTTTCTCCATTATACGTGATGTCATGGAACAAAACAGACACAGATCCCTCCTGTTCACTACATCACAGGCTAATCCGACCCATAGCATCCCCCTTGATGGTGATACCCACCTGTTTTCCTTCACAGCAGCAACAATCCAGAGCAGCGCTGCATTTTCAGTGAGTTATTTATTTGTCCTGGCAGCAGGGTTTAATGTTTCATCTCTCACCCTTCCTGGTTAATTGTAATACAGGGACCTTTATGTGAAGTCTCATTCCTGTGGTTTTATCCATTCTTAAGAACAAAAGGAGAAACTCATTCATCAGTGGAATGGCTTCCTGGTAGGGTGAATGACAATGGGTTTTACCCACCTTTGGAGGAGGTTCAGAGGCTTTATTAGCTGATGTTTGGGGAAATCATATTCTAAGGTTTAGAATGAACTGGAATATTGTTGTTCTGAAAAAACCGGACCAGCTTCACCTGTAAGAAGTCACCATTCAACACTGAAACAAGTGTTCTGGTAAAAAATCTGGGCAGTACATCTACATGTGCTGAATTACATGCCGGGGTTGTGGCTCAATTATCAGGCTGCCTGACGTGACTTGAAGTGGAGGTAACTTCCAGAAGCACGTGGGCAGTTTTCCTGCTCAGGAAATGGGGCTCCTGCAAATAGCAACCCTTCCCCAGGCCAGATCGGAATCCTAATCCGATACAGATACACTTCCTTGTCTCAGGGTGATGCCTGGGAAGGTGGAGGCCTGAAGAGCGAGGTTATACTTCTGACATGCCACAGGAGATGTTAAGGTTAAGTGTGGTGACATGACAATCGCTAACACAGGTCCCAGCTTCTGCTGAACAGGGACTGCCAGGTGCCTTAAATATCAGCCCTTCTGGTGGCAGGGTTTGTAATAAAAGCTATTCCAGTTGCACTTGGAGCCAGCAGTGCTCCTGAGTCTCCAGAAACTTGGGATTTGCAGTGCCTTACCCCATATATAACCTGGTCCTCTGCTGTTCTAGTCTGCCTTTGCAGAGAGGTAGTGCACAAGGTTGAGATTCAGAGATTCTGGGCCAAGTGTTCTTGTCCTCTGCCTTGTCACTTTTACTTCTTTGCAGACTTGGTGTGCTTCTGCTGGCCTGCTGATGGAGAATCAATGTGCATGGACCACACAAAGCAGAGGAAAATGCCCTGGGATTCTCCTTCTAGCTTTGCCACTACATAGCCTTGAGCAGGCTGCTTGCTTTCTCAGAAATGTAAAATAGTTGCCTACTTTCTTCAGATCCGTAGCTGAAAATCGCTGCAGAGGTGCTACAGGTATTAGCTACACACACTTATGTGCATCTGCTTTGTTGCTGGCCAGTAAGAAAGAAGTGTGTGTTAATCAGCCAGCTTGATTATGAAGAGGAGCCTGAACAAAAAACCACATCCAAGCTCTTCCAACCCCAGCTTTGCCCTTGGGCCTGTGCCTGGGCGCTCTTATCAGGGGGTGTTCCATGGCTGTTCTGCTGGCATTCGCTGCTTCCCAATACCAAAGACTTTTCAGGCTTATTCAAAACCATGCTTCTTGGCAGAGTTAATGTGGCTGATGATCTCCAGCTTCCATCTATGTGAAATGTAGGGGAGGTGGGCACAGACTTTTGGGTGAGCTGGCTGGCAAAGGGAGACAACTTTTCTTGTTCAAAGAGCTGAGTTTGGGGCTGGTAGACCCAACTCCTTCACAGTAATGCATGCTCAGCTCTGCATGTGGTAGCCAAACTGTGGCATGTTTCACTGTTTCTTTCTCCTCTCTTTCCTGTGCAGATCGAAGAGGGCGGTAAAGCGGACTCCCTGCCTTCCAAACTGCAGGCTGGTGACGAAGTGGTGAACATCAATGAGGTGGAACTGAGCAGCTCTAGGAGAGAGGCCATCTCCCTGGTTAAAGGGTCCTACAAGAAGCTGAAGCTAGTCGTCCGCAGGTAGGCAAGATCCAGCACTCCTTCTCTCCTCTCCCGGCGCGCAGGGTGTCCCAGCCATTCCCCCTCTCATCTCCAGCTGAAAGCCTGTATGACCCGGCCTGATCTTGGCAAAAGCCTTGTTAAAGCACACAGGCATGAGCCCCAGAGCAAATGTTTGCTCTTTTCAGCAGACATTTCTATGACTCCTTTGTCACTGATACATCCAAGCATGCAAAGTCCTTATCCATAGTATCCATACTCTTCCACCACTCCCCTGCCACACGGCAATCCAGGGTTCCTGTTCAGTGATGTACAAGCCATCCTGTTATCCTTCAGAGTGCTTGGGGCCCCCAGTGAAGGTGTGGCAGTTCTGTACATAGCTCTTACCTCACTTGCTCTGTGTTATCACCGTTGCTGTGACAGCAGGAAGATTTCCACTGGCCTCAGTGAGATTTTGAGCTGGTTCATGTTCTGCAAGTGAGGAGACAGTGGCAGTGCTAACCGAGGGCAGTCTGACCAATACTGTACTCGGGGTGTGGGCTGGGGGGAAGAGATGCTTCACCTGCTTCATTTGAGCAACAGCCCCCGTGTGATCTCCAAACGAGCGATGTTTCACGTATTCTATGTCACTGTTCCCTGGCCGGCCAGCAGCCTCGTGCATGGTAATGAATAGTGATGCCAGTGTGCTGGGTTTGAGAGGAACTCAGCTAAGCAAATTCTGCTCATCCTCTGGTGACATGAATAATGAATATATCTGTCTCAGGGTCAGGACACAGAACTTGAGTCTCGCTGCGCCTTTTGCATCAGAGGTGTTTGGGTCTGGAATTCGAGGGGGAATTTGAAGACTTTAACAGATGCTCCCTGTGTATTTTTCACTGGGGCACATCCAAAGAGTTTTTTCTGTGCCAGTTAGGTGATAGCTGGTGTCACTTCATGGAGCGCTCTGTCCTGAATTTCCACACTTGGCCAGAAGGGAATCTGGGTCAAGATCAGCATAGCCAAGGAGCTGTCATTAGCCAAACAAAAAGTGTCAGCTTGGATCCCTGAGTTGGAACAACAGACTAACATCTGAGCAGTGACGCCCGAGTAGGGCAGGGATGAACAGCTCATCCCTCCTGCTCGCTGGGGTGTATTTCGTGTGTCGCTGGCTGTACTCCATGGTTTACCGAAAGCACCTCTAGGTACTGACAGTGACCTCGTGGCAAATTCTGAATCTTCATACTCAGAACTGTTAGATGGCTTGTGGAGGGTATTTGGGAGGATATTTGCAAAAGTGGTTCATTGCAAGTTGATTTGTTTTCCAAAAATAATGGTTTATTTTTTAAGGCCCACGTAGATTGCGATCCAGCTCTACCGACTGAACAAAACACTTGGTTCAAACTAACTTAGAAAAATTGTGAAAAGAGAGAGGACGTGATATACTTGAGGACAGCGGTGACATAGCCAGGCCAAAATGCAGCAGTTCCTGTTATTTCTTTGGGAGAATCACAGGACCACATCTCTCAGAAAGCTTTGAGGCCTCTTTCTTCCAGCTACAAGAGAAAACAAGCCACTTTTCCATTTCCTTGACTGGTTTTTCACATGCAGCAGGACCCATGAGAGGCAGGGCAATCCCAGTGGGCATCGATCACGGGGTTCTCATTACAATTGATGAGCTATTGAAAGCAGAGGTGATCCACCTCTGAAAATACTGACAATCAGCAGTGGTTTATGTTCCAAAATTACACTTCACAGTGTAATGTAATCGTTTCTCTCTCCATTATTTTCGAGTTCCCAAGACCTCTTCACCTTTTCTTCTCCTTTTTAATGACTGTGCAAGGGTATTTGGTGCTTTCCTGCTTTGGAATGCTATCATGGACTTGAAAATTTGCTTCGGAGCCTTTCATGGTCTCATTTTATCACCACTAGAAAGATCAAGCACATGGACTTCAAGAGGTATTACATTTACATACTGTGCCCTTGCCAAGGTACTTTAAGCCCTTCGTGCACATTTAAAGCTCACTGACAATCCATAAACGTGGAACTGAAAAACTGGGATTCAGAGCAAAGAGCCCAGCCTTTAGTTCAGGTAACCTGAGCCTGTCCCAGCTGAGCCTGTCCCAGCTGAGCCTGCAGTGCTGGCACAAAAGCAGATAAAGAACAACTATGTGAGTTCCTGACTGCTTTGGGGGCAGTTGGCTATGAGGTTTCTTTCTGAACTCTCTCCATCACCAAAGGCAACAAGACTCAGCACTCTGGCCAGCTGGTGACAAGGCAGAAGACAAAGATTTTGTCTCCAGTGCTAGAGGGAAGGTGGATGAATCACAGACTCACAGAACTGTCAGGGTTGGAAGGGCCCTCCAGAGCCCATGGGGTCCAACCCCCTGCCAGAGCAGGGTCCCTAGGACAGGTCACACAGGTCGGCATCCAGACAGGGCTGGAATCTCTCCAGAGAAGGAGACCCCACACCCCCTGGGCAGCCTGTCCCAGGGCTCCCTCACCCTCACTGGGAAGAAGTTCTTCCCCAGATTGGGGTGGAACATCCTGTGCTCCAACTTGAGGCCATCGCCCCTTGTCCTGTCCCCACAGACACTGAGAAGAGGCTGGCCATGCCCCCCTGTGTCCCACCCTTCAGCTATTGATAACCATTGATCAGATCCCCTCTCAGGCTTCTTCTCTCCAGGCTGAACAGCCCCGGCTCACTCAGCCTTTCCTCGCAGGGGAGATGCTCCAGGCCCTTCATCCCCTCCGTACCCCCCACTGGACTCTCTCCAGGAGATCCCTGTCTGTTTTGTCCCAGGGAGCCCAGAACTGGACACAACACTCCAGGTGGGGCCTGACCAGGGCAGAGCAGAGGGGGAGGATCACCTCCTGTGACCTGCTGGCCACGCTCCTTTTAATGCCCCCCAGGATCCCATTGGCCTTCTTGGCCCTTGGGGCACACTGCTGGTGTGAGAAGGTACAAGAAGGATCCCAGAGGAGAACAGTCAGAAAGATGAAAGCAGTGAGAAGAAAGGGAGTTTTTGTGTTAAATAAGTTTCCCACAATGTGAAATGAAATTAAAGGAGTCAAGATGCAAAAAGCAGCTCAGTACAGAACCTGTACCGATGCTGATTTGTGTATATTGGCTGGAATGACTGAAGTGAAGTGGGTTAGGATTGCTTGCTGCAAATACCAGCAGTCTGAAAACTCACCGACCAGTCGTTTGTGACCTGAATTCTTAGTCTGTGGCTTCAGCATTCACTCTTGCTTAGGAGTGACGCAAATCACGCTGACATGGACTTTACCCCTTAAAAGTCCTATGCAAACAATAGCAAAGTCTGCTTGGTGTCTGTGATTTCGATTCTTTCCAAAGCATATTCAAGGCCAGCATGTTTTTGAAGGTTTGATTTTTTTTGTTTGTTTGTTTTTCAAGTTAAAAACTTGGGACCTGTCTCCAGCAGTGTGCTGGTGACACCAGACCTTTCAATGGACAGCACAGATTCTTTATTCAGTAGTGAGAGCATCAAACAGGACCAACAAAATACTTCTGACCAGCTCCATACAGTTGTGTAGCTCACAGAGCATACCCAGATGGCTACTCAGTCTTGGTTTTTATTTGAGGACAAAGGGAAGCTTTTAGTACAGGTGGCAGCAGAGTGAGCCTCTGCTCGCATTACCAAGGAAAAACTGATGCTACAGCATCTTGCTAGCTCTGTAGGCAGGCTGATGTCTTGGAATGCCATCTGCAAAGCTCAGTACTGATGCATCACTGTCAAGTCTTCATCAGTCTGTTATTGAGCAGTTTAGTGGAGGAAAAGAGTGGGAATAGTTTCGGTGAAGGGAATGGTTTAGTAGAGGACAGGGACGGTTGGACTCGGTGTTCTCAAAAGGCCTTTCCGACTGTGTGAGCCTGAGATTCTGTGAAGGGAAAATCAAGGAAAATTCAGGATGAGAAGAAGGACTAAAATAAAGAGATGAGAAAAATTACCTTTCTCACAAGGATGCTCGATAATGATAAATAGGAATGACTACAAATAAATAACCAGTTAGTCCATGAAGACCACAGTCTGCAGATGCCCTGCTGATGTCAGGGAGGAACTTGCCGTAGGAGACATGTGAAGTTGTGAATTGATACCCTCTCTGCTTCCTTGCTCATGGACTTGGCAGGGCAGCTGCAGAGAATGATCAAATGAGTGTTCCTGTGCCCATTAATTGGGAGATAACTCTGAAGTTATTTTTATGGATGCTCTCTAGCTGCACTGTTTGTCTCATCCTCAGCTCAGGAGCCCTCAACAGCAGTTTCCAAATGTTCCGCTTTCTTTGCTGCTTTAACAGGGCTGCTCCTACCTAACACATTTAAAAGGCTGCTCCTGAAGCCGAGTCTGTTCTTCCTGCTCATTCCTCACTCCCTCCTGTCCTTGTTTTGTCCAGTCATTGCCAGGACAGGAGGCTCAGACACGTATGTGTTTGTTCCTCCTATGTGTTTGTTCCTCCGTGCTATGAGGAAACGGGTGATACTTCACGCTTGGTTGTGCTGAAGCCAGAGTAAGCCAGAGTGAGTGCTACCCTGCAGAGAATTACCTGCCAGAGAGTTACAAAGCCTCATCGAGTGTTCCATAGGTGTGTTTTCCAGTCTCTGCCGAGTCAGGATTTTCTGCCTCACGTATGCCTCTGCTACTCTCTTTTGTGTGCTTTCTGCTGGGTCGGTGGGTCTGGCTTGGTGGTCTGTCCTAGTTCTTCTTCAGCCATCGGATTCTTAAGACCTTTAGATCCATACCAATAAAATTACCTGGTTTTCTTCTTCTCCACCTTTTAACACAGGGGTTTTCAGAGCACTTCCCTTTGCTGTCCCAGAGGAAAGCACTTTCTTTTAGTTCTGAGAGCTTTCATACCTGCGCAGTCAGGCTAAAAGCATATCACTGCTTGGGTGTTCGGTCCTGCTAGCCAGATCAAGTTGTCTGGGGGAAAGAGAATGAACCTTTAAAATGATTGCTGAGCAGAGAGACAAGATACCATTGTTCTGAACAAAGGAGTGTTGCTCCACCCGTGTCAGCTGATGGGAGCGAGCCAGAAAGCTAGGTCCTCTGAAGAGAGGTCTCCCCAAGTATCTTCCATGATTGTCTTCAGTAGAGCTGCGTCACTGCTGGGGACAAATGGCTCTTGCTGTGGGCATGAGCAGGATGGGTTCCATCAAGCCTGAGGAAATCCACAGGCTGATGCTGGGGAGATCGTTTTGCTCATAGTTTGCCAATTTGGGAGCAGTAGGTGTGAATCACTATGAGAAACTGGAGAGACCAGTTTGCAGCAGTGGGATGCTTGCCTACTGTCCTCAGCAAGCTTCCTTCCATAGTTTTCCATACTCAGTTTATCTTTAACCAGCTGGAGGAGACCAAGTATGTGAAAGCTGAAGCTGCAAGCCCCAGAAATGAGGCTTAGCTGCTTAATTGTGAAAGATGGGTTTATTTTTCCCAACTTAGGGTTTTTTTCTGTTGCTTCTTAAGCAGAGTTGGGCACATATGAAAAAAAGACCTGGGCCTTTTCAGCGGTATAGGCTTGATCTGATTGTGTTGTCCATGCTTCTCTCAGCTGAAGATAAGGCTCAAAACGTGGGCATTGCCTTGTCTGCTTTACAGCAACCAGAGCAGCCTACAGCGGTTGCCAAAAATAGACTTTGCCACAGGTCAGTAAGCAGGAATGGCTGTCAGAGCCTCACACTGTTTACACAGTTTTACATTCAGCCTGGTGGTAACAGCAGCAATTAGATCACTGAGGCATGATGGCAAATGTAGCCGATCCGGTGAATATCGCGCTGAAGGGAACCACAGTCCCGGGGACAACAACTCTCAGACACCCTTTTTAACACCAAGGCTGTGGAAACTAAAGCCTCCTACAGGCCGTTCCGGCGGAGCTGCCGGGCATTCACTGTTGCCTGGTACAGGGAGGGCAGAGGTGACAATGTGAAGTCGTTCTTGTTGAGGCGACAGTATGTTGTGAAGGGAGCTTTGCCACGGGTTGTTTGGTCCAGCATTCTCGGTGGGTGTACAGCAGCTGCCTTCACTTGAATGAGGTTTGGGTGAGTTACCTCAGGTCAGAATTTGGCCCTTTGATTCTTTAAAATGTTGAGTCGGTTAACGAATCCACAGCTCAATTAAAATTTGCTGGTGGAACAGCGAGTAGAAATTCTCTGCAGGGAATTACTGATGGTTTGGGTCCTTCCTCTGTACCGGCTGACAGAGCTCTTCTGGGGTGTTGGTTTTAGGGTTCAGGCCAGCACATAGGTTCTGACTTGGGATGGGAGGGATGCCAATGGTGACACTTGCATTTTCAGAGCCAGTGAGATCGCATGAAGTAGGAATCTCGCAAGAGCTGTGGTTTGCAGCAAACCGGCACACCTCCCAGACACGCAACATGTATGTTCTTAGCATATAGCAGATCAGACAGACACCAGCAGCCACAGGAAGCCTGTCTGAGTATTATTTACATAGTATATACAATATTATATCCGAGCTGGAGTACATTATTGCTGCCCTAACATCTTGTTGCACCCTTGAGGCTCAAGGTGCACAAGCTTTGTGCTTCTGAGACCACAGCGTCGAAGGCCACCCCTCAGCTGTGCTCTCCTCCACAGCCCCCATGAGCAAATCCTCTGACCCACACACCAGCAGTAGTGTGAACGGGGATCTGATGCTTTGCGCTTGGTGCTAGCTAGCCATCACTGGGCAGATACTACAGTGAAGTACACAGCTGCTGCTGCTCCTGGTACTTGCTACAGCTTTACCAACAGCTTTACAGGATCACACAGAATCACAGAATCATTACGCTGTCAGTTTAAACGCTTCCATGTGCAGGAAACCTTCCTTTCTCCTGTTCCACCAGCCCCCATCGTGGAACAAACAAAAATAACCCCACCACACAGCAGCTCTTTGGAACACGCTCCCCCTCCTGACAGAGAGGGGGGCGAGTCAGCACCTGTCGAATTCATTTCATTCACAAATCTGGGATTTATTCGATGCAATTTTTTTGGCACACTGACAGACACGACACAACATTACATTAGTGTCATAAGAGGAAAGGATTAGTCGAAAGGGTTCTTTGAAGAATTGTGTTGGCACTTGGCTTTCTGTAAAAGTGCCAGCAGCTTCCCCTCTCTCTAGGAACAGCCCCGTTTCTCTCGGTCAGTGAGGGAAATCACTGCTCAGCGAGGGCCTGTGCCAAAGCCTTTCTGAGTCTGTGGGAATCTTTCCACCAATTTCCACGGGCTTGAATCGGCTCTGAGCAGCAGATGTCAGCTGTGCTGACATCTTCCTCCCACGCTTGGACACTTCGATAGGGTCATTTATCAGGTAGAGCGGAAGGTTTGGAGTCCTTTTTTTTCCTTTTTCACTTACAAAAGCCTCAGTTTCTAAAGCCTTCAGGTTCAGCTCAGATGGGAGGGAAAAATTCTTCCCTGGCAGAGTTGTGGGGCTGTGGCACAGGCTGCCCAGGGAGGGGGCTGAGTCCCCGCCCCTGGGTGTGTTTAGCAGACGGGGAGATGAGGTGGTCAGGGATCTGGGTCGGCACAGGACAGGAATGGTTGGACTCCATGATCTTAAAGGACTTTACCAACCATGTGATTCTGTGACAAGCGCTGTTGTATGTTTGGTTGTGAGCCCCTCCACAGCTTTCCAGTGTGCCCTTGGTCATGTCTCCTCATTTCTCAGCTCCCCATCTGCCAGGTGTCTCTGATGCTGTCACGTGAAATCTCAGGGCAGGGAGGGGGTCTTTTAAAGTGTGTCATTTTAACACTGAAAAAATGAGCCTCCAGCTGATGCAGATGGGTACAACCAGTCAGAGGCCACCAAGGTCCTGATGGTATTTCTGAGGTCTCCACAGCCTGCTCCCAGGTGAGTAAAGGCTTTAAAATTTCCTCGCATGTTGCATCAAGCTGGCAAGTGTTTAACTGTCTCAAGCATCAGTGTTTTGAACAAAGGTGAACAGAATTGAATTTTGAAATCACTGGCAACAGGCTTATTGTCTGGGATTTAATTAGCTACAGCTTAGGACTGCGAGGCTTTTAGGACACTTATCAGAGTGAGCAGTGGGTGTGAGGAAGATCTAGATACGATTTTGGGAAGTGAAAAAAAAACCTGACAAAAGTAACAAAAAAAGAAAAAGACGAAAAGGTTCAGGAGGATGCTGGTGACAGTGGGAAAATGCCTCGGGACAAAAAAGGCCATGCACTGTAATGCGTTAAGCTATAGAGGACCTTAAAGACTGAGCCCTCACCTGGAACTGCTCTAGAAACCCAGCGATTGCTGCCCACTGCTGCTAAGCAGCTCCTTTCCCTGCGTGCTTTGGGTTAGCTTGCCTTCTTCAGGCACTTATCAAACTGGGGGTGTGATTCTTCTGAAAGCAACACTGGACAGGCTGGGAAGTCTGCACCAGTGCTGTACGAAGTGCTTTTGGGTACGAATCTCCTCCTGTTGGAGTTTCCCGAGGAGCCGGATCAGGTCGCGGTAGCATGACAACCTGAACAACCCAGCGTGTGTTCCCCAGCGGATACACACCTTGCTCCTCTCTGTGACTGTGTCTCACCTGTGACCTTTAGTCGATGGGGCAAATACCTGGGCCCTGTTACCTGTCCGGCACACGCACAGGGATGGCAGCTTCTCCAGGCAGCCGCAGGGAGCACTGGGAGTAACCAAATTGCGTCACCATTACGGGAAGAAGCTCCAGTTGCGTGACCCGACCATGAATACTAATTTAGGAGGGGGTGAGAAGTTGGGTGCCATTGATATTTGCTGATAGATGCATCGCCTTAGCTGGGTTAAATATTAATTTCTTCCAGATAAACTAGTTACCCAGAAATATAAAAGAATTTCTCAAAAATTTTTTCCGTGCTTTTCCTGCTTGATCCAAGATGTCCTTCAGAAGGGAGGCGGAGTCAGGAAAGGCTAACAAATGCTAAGGTGATCTCAGCAGCACAAGTGGAGCTTGCCTGGATTCGCTTCAGTCAGACAGATGTTAGGGGGAAGTGGTCACTGCTGTACCTTTTCCATGAACGGGTTCTGTGGGTCACCCAAGTCCTGTGGCGTTGTTTCTGCCTCATGGCTGGATAAATGGAATATCTCAGCTGAACGAATAACAAAGAGGAGAGGCTGCACAGAGGGTATCAAATGACCTTTCACATGCACAAATCCTCCTGTCCGTAGCAGAAGGCAGGCTACCTCGCTCACACAAACATTGGTAGACAAAGAGTATTTACATGCATGCACCTGGCCGAAACTCTGGCTATGCCTGTGGCTCTGGAATACAGATCTTTTCCCTCCAACACCCCTTTCCCCAGCTTCCTGACTGCTTTGGCTTTGGCATTAGAATGGTCTTCAGGACATGCATGGAAAATGCTTTCCTGGAGGTTATACCTGCAAAGTACACTGGTAGTGTTTTATTTCTATTGGAGAATGCCTAAGCTAATTAAAGTTGGAAATATTGGTTAAAAATACATCTTTCAGATGCTGCAAAGAGCCAGTTAGCTCAGCTCAGAGTCACCTCTTAGCCTCCTGTGTTTACCAGGCTTCTTTAAAATTATTGCTTTCATGAGGTGCAATTGCAAGAGGAGAATAGAGGCTGGAGGTGCCATTCTCCATCTTGGGGAGGCAGGAAACTCCTCCAGGATGCTGGTGCTGGGCCTGGGGCACTGGGTTTGGTTCCTCCTGATGATAGATACTTTTATTTGCTGTTACTCTTTATATTCACCTCCCTTATAAAACTTGCAGCTCTTCTGCCTGTAGGGTGTCAGGAAGCTAACCACACTGAAGAGGATGATGATGATTGAAGAGATGATGTATTAGGACTCTTGAAGTGATTCGTAGAATCATCGAATCACAGAATCGGGAAGGGTGGAAAAGACCTCCAACATCATCTAGTCCAACTGCCCCCCTACCACCCATATGACTCACTAAACCACGTCCCCAAGTACCTCATCCAACCTCTCCTTGAGCATCCTGAGGGACGGTGACTCCACCACCTCCCTGGGCAACCCCTTCCAATGCCCAACCGCTCTTTGGGAGAAGAAATGTCTCCTCATTCCTAACCTGAGCCTGCCCTGGCACAGCTCACAGCCATCCCCTCTGTGTCAGGATGGGTCCAGTGCATTGAGGGCCATGTGCTTTCCCGTGCTATTTCCCCAGAGCCACAGGCCCACAGCCTTCTCCTCTGCCAGGGCTCAGCCCCGGTCCTTTGGCACCGGAGAAGAGGCGGTGGGACCTGCAGAGCTGGCAGTTGGCAGAAGGGAACCGTTGTGGGCTTTATTCAACCCCAAGTCTGCAGCTGTGCCCTAACCTGTGGGCCAGCAAGCAACAGAGACTGATATTCCTGCTATGCCTCTCCACTGTGGGATTTTATCCTCTACTCTCACTTCCAACCTGGAATGTTGAATTTCAAAGGAGCAAGAAACAATTCTAGCAGTCTGAACACACTTTTTATTCAATTTAGGGGTTTTTTTCTTCTTCCTCCCCCAAAGTCCCAGCGTTAATTATAAGAAGGGGCCAACCACCAGCCTCCTGGGGGTCAGGACAGAGCTGACTGGCACTTTCACTCTGCAGATTTCCCTTTCCCTTCTGCTCTTTGCTTCTGCCTGTCAGGCCTGCTGACGAGCGCTTGGTAGGAGGGCAGTAATCTGAGCTGCCTCTGCTGAGCAAACCTCCTGCTTTTGACTTGGGGATTAGCTCTGAGGTGCCTCTGCGTGCAGCACCTGTATCCGCAAACTCGTTATCTTAATTGCTCTGCTCCCCGTTTCTCCACCTTCCCGGGGAAGCAGTGCTTGCTCCCTCCTCCCAGGACTTCGTTGGCTACATGGCAGGCTGCCTGCGCCGCAAGGATGGCAGCACCTGAGACTTGCTGGGGCAGCTCGAAAGGTAAGCAGCCTCTCAACAGCTACAGCAAAGCGATCCCAGCACGGCTGTGGGACCCTGCGACAGGGCTTTAGGAGGGGAAGGACGGGTGTCTTAAGGACCCTGTTGGTCTTAAACATCGCCAGCATCATAAACTTCAGAGCAAATGAGTGTCCAGGCAGCACCATAGGGGATTTTCCAGCACTTTAGTAAGCAAGCTTGTGGCAGACAGGGAGCCAGTGCTGTACCGCTGCTCAGCTTCTGCCACTGCTGAAGCTTTTGTGGGGTGTAAGCATATCTCTTGGGCTTCTGGGCTAGAAAAGTGCAGGAAGCTTGCAAAGGGAACTTCTGAGAGTCTCTGGAGTTGTAGAGTATGTCCCAGGTTGTTCCCTCCCTTGGAGTCAAAGGGTGCTAATAATGTCATGGGTTTGGGACACTGAGTCTCATGGGTGGAGGACCCGACCCCCATCCACGACAGGATGAGGGGGTATGCTTTACAGTTTTATAGCCTGGAAGAGTCTCTGCTCAAGTAAGTGGCTTTCTTTTTGGCCTTCACCTCTTACAAGTTGAGAATTGTTTAAAGCAGGTATCAAACCAGGCCACCACGTGGCATCCGTGTTTGTTACAGATGGGCTGGCCATGCAGGCTGGGGTATGTTCTCGTTTGATTAACACGATAACACCACTGATACAGAATGCAAAAGAGACTCTGATTCTTAAGAGATGGCAATCAGTATAGCTCCAGAGAGGGCAATCAGTACAGCTCCAGGATGGGCCAGTGCAAATTTGCATCCGTTGAAGACCTGTCATTCGTTACACACACCTCTACGCCCTTTTGGAGTGGTCATGAATCATAAAACTAAGGTCACTGAACTTTGAATTTTTATTATCTCCTGAGACATTTACTCCTTTAATAAGCTCATTAACTGATCTTTAAACTCATCCCTTGCTTCATTGCTGTTAGGGTAACTTCAGGTTTGCTCGTGGTTGGTTGTTTTCTGTTGCTGTGGGCCAAGCCTTTAGCTGCGGGCTTCGGCTGAAATCCTGGTACCCCTATGCTGCTTCTGCAGTGTGAAATTTAGCTCTGGGCATGAAAACCAGTTGAGACAGCGCTAGTGGAATATTGGGGTCTATGTCCCTGTGCCCCCTCTGGGTAAAATGAAGTATTTTTTGTCTGCTCAAAAAATCACCATGAAACAGCTGGTTCTGAAGTACAGGTGGAGCCAGGACTCCAGAGTGCAACACACTGCCTTGCCTAACGGGTCCTAATCCAGTACCTGTTTGAGGGATTTGACATCTCCTGTGGTCTTTATATCAGATGAACCAGATGTATATATTTCCCTTCTGTTCCTGGGAACAGTGTGAGCAGCGTGAGTCGGTGCTCTGTAGTACATTGTGTGAGGAAAGTTGATGTGTGTAGGATCTGAAATCTGAAGAGAATTAAAGAGGTTTGGTGGTCACCTCCTTCAAAAATCATCTACGAGCAATGCTACTGTTTTCTCTGGTCTGGTTTGTAGTCCGAGACTTTCTGGAGCCTTCAAAGGGTTAAAGGCAATACCTCCTAGAAACCCAAGTGGCTGAAGAAATACCAGATATATTAACATTTACTTCAGTTGCCAAAGCCTGGACATTTCTTTCTGCTTTTTAGAAATTACAGCCTGTGGGGACCGTTTAACAATAAATCGTAGCAACTTGGCTGTTAGAGGGCAACACATGTGCACAGGCACTTCGGGGCCATGCCAGCGTCTCCTTTGTTCAACAGAAGTAACAGCAGGAATTTGATTAAAGACTGATAGAAAAGAGGGGGAGAAACATAGGAAAGATTAAAGAAAGAAAGAGCCACCTGGAAACTTCATTCCTCCTTTTATTTCTAACTTAAGCTCATAAATACCAAATCTAAACCATTGTGTGTGTGTGTGGGGGGGGAATTTCCTGCGTGCCTGCACCAAAAAGGTTGCACACACAGCTACATGGAATGACTTTCAGCAGAAGCCAGGCTCTTTTCTCAAACTTAATGCTTCATCCTTGCCTGCATTGGAAGAAAAACAAACCAGAATATAACTTTATCCCCCCCACACCCCGGTGCTTTGAAAGGACAACACTTATCAGAGTCACACAAGTCACAGCCATAAAGGAAAGCGGAGGATTCAGCTTCACAACATCACAGAATCAGAAGGGACCTTTGGGCTCCATCTTTTTGCAACATCCCCCCCCCACACACACACTCTTATGTGTAATCAGCAAGTGACAGGCAAATCACGCTCAGATTCTGTACCACAGAGCCCACGTGCCTGTTGTTTAGGTGTAGGACACCAGAATGGTACGATTAAGCGTCAAGTAGTGGTGGGCTGACTTTCCTTGAGCCTGGTTGCACCCGGGAGCTGGGATGGCTTTGCCATGCGGTCAGAGGCACGCGTAGGTTCCCAGGCAGGATTCAGTAGGGCGCAGAGAGGAAGGCCGAGGTGATGAAGTCCCCAGCAGCATGGGACCTCACAACCTCAGCCATGGCCTCAGAAGAAAATGTGACATCTTGAGTATTTTGGGGGCTCTTGCAGGTAATCTTGCCCTACACTCAACTGGACAGAGCAGCGAGGCAGAATGCTGTACCTGGAGATTGTTGCTGCTTCTAGTGTCTCTCTCCTACAGATCTGGACATCTCTGCTGCTTAAATCATGCTTTTCCCCACCTGGTACTTCTCTTACTCCAGCTTTACATTGTTGCATCTCTGCATACTCTTTCTCACGCTTTGTAGCTGTTAATAACACTCATCAGGCAACGACGTTGGCTTTGGGCTGTGGTCTTCTGAAGTATTTTGGACATGGTGATGTCCTCTGCAGCAAAGAGGATGTCTCTGCCTCGGTCCAGCCTTCTTCACCTCAGTCTGTCACCCTGAAGGCTGCTGCCTCCTCCATCCCAGGATCTGGAAGAGGCACAGCCTGGGTCTGGATCAGACCCAAAGGTGCTGTGTTCTCTCTCACCCTGATTCAGACCGGTGCGAGGATGCAGGGATCAGCAGTGCCTGTGACTGAGCCTCCTGATCCCAAACTGCTTTCTCCCAGCGATTCAAACTCCCCAGAGATAAAGCACTGAAACTCAGTGGTGGGAAGATGCAGGGATGGAGAGGGACGGCGAAAGGCAGAGGGGCTGGGAGGACTGCATTTCCGCTCACAGCTTGCCATCCCGGGCCCCGCGGCTTGGCACAGGCACCTCAGGGAGAGAGGTCGGTGGGGTGTCGAGGGGGACAAACCGCCCTGTGCCGACGCGAAGCCGCGGGGCCGGAGGTATGTAGGGAATGCGAGTGGTATGCTTGAGTGGACAGCTTCAGAGCGACGCGCAGGGATGGCTCTCGCTGCCATCTGCTGTGAACCCCGCGGGCCCATAGCAACAGCGCCTCAGGAATGGGGCTGCTTTTTCTTTTTTTCTTCTTTTTTCTCTTTTTTTTTTTCCATAAAGAAACTCTTCCTTGCCCTCTTCCCTGCTCCCACATAGGCACGCTCATGAATAAGCGGGACCGGGGCTAGGATTCCTGCTACAGAGTGATGCAAGCTTAAAGGAGAAAAGAGTCTTTTCGAGCTCAGCTTGTATTTGGTTTGTGGAGGCATGTTCCTTTCTGAGCTGTGACACCCTAGGAACGTGTGCTGATGGGGGTGTAATTTATTGTTAATTGCCAAAATCTCATTCTATTCAAATCCTCAGTGGATCTGTGTCTGCCACAAGGTATGATCAGTAAAGTCTCCAGTGCATGTGTAGCCACCTGATTATCCTTGTTGGTAAAATAGAGACTGCTTCTGCCTAAAAGTTATGGATGCCAAGGTTGCAACCAGTGTAAATAACCCCAGTGTATTGATTTGTCGTGCCTATCATTGTCCTCAGGCCCCAGAGCACCTCCCGGACTGGATTCTTGGAGGTTACAGATAGCTCAGCATCACCGGTGTAACCCAGAGACGCAAACTTTTACACCAGGGAGCACTGTGCCGTGTAAGAACTCTGTCTCCTAAAGACAACAGTGTCGAGATGGCACGCTGCCAGAAGGGCTTGATGCTGAAAGAGCCTTTCTTCAGGCAGCAGGAGTAGAAACTGTCTGTCTGTCTGAGAGAATACTTTACTCCTTCCTTTCCCCTGGAAGTTCACTTCTGAAACACGGGCTTCTTTTCTCCCTACACCTTGGCTATGTTTTTTCCTGCTGCCAAAGTAGCCGTGGCCTCATTCCTGCAAATTGCTCAACCTCTCACTGTGACTTGGCAGAGTGGATTGTTTTTAGGCAAGTGCTTTAATGCCTTTAAGACAAAGGATTAGATGTTGTAATTTTACGTGAGCGTTTCAAGAGGTTTGAGGTGAGACATTTAAGAAGTCGGGGCTGTGTAACTTCTCCAAGCAGCACGCTGATTTCTTTAGTATTTCTGTGCCTGGCAGCCTGCAATCAGAGACTCACAGAGCTGTAGGGGTTGGAAGGGCCCTCCAGAGCCCATGGGGTCCAACCCCCTGCCAAAGCAGGGTCCCTAGGACAGGTCACATGGGTCAGTGTCCAGACAAGGCTGGAATCTCTCCAGAGAAGCAGACTCCACACCCCCTGGGCAGCCTGTCCCAGGGCTCCCTCACCCTCACCGGGAAGAAGTACTTCCCCAGATTGGGGGGGAGCTCCCTGTGCTCCAATTTGAGGCCATCGCCCCTTGTCCTGTTCCCACAGACACTGAGAAGAGGCTGGCCATGCCCCCCTGTGTCCCACCCTTCAGCTATAGATAACCATTGATCAGATCCCCTCTCAGGCTTCTTCTCTCCAGGCTGAACAGCCCCAGGTCACTCAGCCTTTCCTCGCAGGGGAGATGCTCCAGGCCCTTCATCACCCTCATACCCCTCCACTGGGCTCTCTCCAGGAGATCCCTGTCCCTTTTATACCAGGGAGCCCAGAGCTGGACACAACACTCCAGGTGGAGCCTGACCAGGGCAGAGCAGAGGGGGAGAGTGCTCAGGGCTGTGCTGGGACCTGGGCACGCAGCTACAGTGGCTTGATCGCAAGGAGGAGGGTTTCATTTCAGTGAAAGCTGATAGGTACTGGGAGGGGGGAATTTGAAACTCACCCTATTACAGGTATTTATTATCACTTGACAGCTGTCAGTTTGTGGTAGGTGATTTGCCTTCCTGTCAGCTCCCTGAGAACTAGGCATATTTGCCTAAGGTTGTGAGGAAGGGTAAAAACCCTGCTTTCAAGTGCAGGTATCATTTAACCATGATAAGAAGGCTGGTAAAGCATTTCTACTGCAAGGCGGCTCTGGAGAACAGGGGAGTAAAGTCTTTCTGGGCCGACTTGAGACGGGAAAAAACAAGTCATTAAAATCTGATACCTACCTGCTTTTAACGAGAGAAACCTTGTTTGAAGAAATAATCTCAGCCCTATCACCACCCAACTATTTTCAGAAGCCATTAGCCTTTCACCTCCTTGTATGGTTTTTATTTTACTTTTGATCTCATTCAGGCAAGGCTTCTGCAACAGGAGATTTGGGCTTTAGCTTTAATCAGGAGCTCACTTGCTCATAACAATGCTCTTACAGCCTTTCCTTTCCCGTAAATGACCTGCAGAAGATCTAGGGGAGGAAGGTGTAGCAAACAACACTTGGAATCCAGCACTCAGCGCTTTTAGTTGTGCTTAGTCCCTCGGTGAGCCAGCATGGCTATTTTTTTGCAGGTTCTGCAGTCCTCCCTTCACCTTTAGTCCCTGCTTTCTGCCCAGAAACATTTCTCTCAGCAGCTGGGGACCGTTTTCTGTTAGTTGCTGGCTCAAAAATTATCTGTCGTCAGTCCATGAGGGAAGTTTATTTGCTGAAGACAAACAGCGACCAAGAATGTGAGTTATAAAGGAGATAAAACACACCCACAATGCTGCTTGCCCTTGTTTCTTTATTTCTTTTTCTTCCTTTTCTCTCTGGCTTATCAAAAAGCAAAAACAAAATGCCAGGAATGTCCCTGCTGACAGTATATTCAGAGCAACCCACAGCAACAGCTGTATCGCCCATCTATCTCCAAGCAGAAAATTGTACATCATCCGGGACAATGCAGCACATCACAGCCCTACACAGGGGCCACATCGCCGTCACGGTGGGAACCGTCACTCGAGTCCCCTGCCCGGTTTGTGGCACAAGAATCACACTTATAATATTGCTGTAACATAGCGCTTTGCATCTAATTTAAGCAATACTGGGGCTTTTGTTTGTCTTACAAGGTCGAGCCTAAAGACAAAAGACACAGTCCAGCCCAAAGTTTACGAGACATTACCAGACATTCGTGTTCACACATACACGCTCCATCAGAGGAATTTATGGCCATTACGATGTTCTCTAATGAGTCCAAAATGAGACCGTTACATATTCACTTAATTAGTTTGACAGATTTTAATTTAAATATAAAAAGACTTCTGGTCTTTAGAGAACAAAAGGAGGGCTTTGTTTCCAGTGCAGTTTTTGACTCCGCTTTGCTGGAGCAGGAGGTTGGGGGTGACAACTGAAGTGAGACGATTTAGTGTGAATAATTCTCATCTTTTGATTTCATGTTGCCATTTCTTTGCTGCTTTTCCAGTTCCCCTGGAGCACCTTGAGGAGAGTTGTGTGATGTTCCCCTTTCAGTTGCAGCCAGGAAAGCTCAAGTGAGGACTTGGCTTTTCCAAAGCATGATGGATGCTTTGAGATTTGGGGAATGGGGGGGGTGGGGGGGTGGGTGGAGAATATGAGCTGCTGTGAGCCCCAAGTGAACTTTTGTGTCCAAAGCTATTAGCTCACTCTGTCTCACTACTGGTCTAGTTCTTTGGCCTAACTTCCATCCCATAGTATCAACACGGGCGACTCCTGCTCTAATGAAAGTTGGGATCTGGCACTATAAGCTTGCTTGCAGTTTTATTGTGCCCTTCTAACAGCTCTGGGCATTACAAAGAGTTCTGGAGCACAGCACAAGCTTTGACACCCAGCAGACAGGCAACGCAGGGACTTGATCTTTGTGGGAGCCCATTCATTTGTGCTCTTTTTTTCTCAAGTGCCTGCTTTTGAAGGGTAACTGTGATTCCACATCTCGTGGGATGGAGCAGGAGAGGGCACCATACTCTGGTTTCTTTGTACCCTGGAGTGAGTGCTACCTTGGTGTGGGCCCCGCAGCTCCTAAGCGCTTTTCTCATCTTTGTAGCTGTCTCTTGAGAGCATAAAACCCAAGAAGGTGAAGTTGCTGTGGGCTCACAGCTGCTGCTGTAAGGCAGGCTAGCCTGGACTGTTCTCAAGCCTTTCCACAAAGCACCTCTAACGCTTACCTGTCGTAAGCTTAGTGGCATCGAGTAGTCTCCTGTGTCTTTATCCCTGCGTCTAGGCATCTCCTGGGTGGGATCAGACAGTAAACAAATGCCATGCCAGCTTTGGCATGCTTGAAGTTACCTGGGAGTGGGAAACATTTAGAGATCCGACGCTGCAAAACCAGCTGCTCTCCATGCACAGAAACATTGACGCTTCAGCCAAAACCCCATTTGTATCCTGTTCTAGGAAAGGAGGTGTCCCCCATTCAGGGTTATCCCTGAGAAGGGTGAGAGGTTGTTGGGTAACAAGTGGCACGTCTTCTTTACCCCTCTGCTGCTGTTTCACTCCACGCAGATGGATCACGTGCAGCACTCAGCAGCAGCGGGGCTCTGGACTTAAGGAAAGGATGAGTCTAACCCTTGTGTTGCGGGCTTGCAGCTTTCCCCTCGGTCTCTCACTTACATGCAGGCTCTCTCCAGCTCCCTGCAAGGAGGCTGTGGGGAGCTGGGGCTCAGCCCCTTCTCACAGATACCCAGCCACAGGATGAGAGGGAATGGCTGTGAGTCATGCCAGGGGAGGCTCAGGTTAGGAATGAGGAGACATTTCTTCTCCCAAAGAACGGTTGGGCATTGGAAGGGGTTGCCCAGGGAGGTGGTGGAGTCACCGTCCCTCAGGATGCTCAAGGAGAGGTTGGATGAGGTACTTGGGGATGTGGTTAAGTGAGTCATGTGGGTAGTAGGGTGACAGTTGGACTAGATGATGTTGGAGGTCTTTTCCACCCTTTATGATTCTGTGATTCGATGATTCTGTGGTAGATTTGGACTGGTTTAGGCTTAGCTTACCCACCTCAGATCTGCCCTCCAGTACAACAGGTTACTGCCCTTGAACTGTTCAGAGCGTTTCTTTGGTTCCTAACGTGCCATCTCTGGGCTGTTCACCTTTGTGTAACCAGCCTGTGCCCTCAGCAGAGCTGACAGAATTTGTTCCTGCACCGGGGTTACACACTGGGAGCCAGGACTGAGTGCAGGACTACTTCATTTACACATCCAAATGCCTCCTGGTAAATTCATGGATGCTTGAGGTTCCCAGTGACATTTTAAAAAACAGCTTTTGTGCCAGAAAGTCTTGTGCCAAACACATACTGGCTGAGTTGTAGTAACACTTCGCACACCTCTCTTTAACCATTCAGAGCTTGTGACCGACCCTGTTGTCCTTTGGATTACTCTCAACATCCCATCCCTGGACGTGCCTCCCATGTATCGTGTCCAGCTGAGAGTAGGAAAGCCTTTATTCAGGGGATATATTTGTGGGAATAGAATACTCGTGGAAATGGAGCTGTGAAGTTTAGAGGGAGCATGAGGTGTTTTGCCACTTCAGAGTGCTAAAGCCTGGGAAGTGCCCGATGTTTCTCCTCAGCTGCTTGCCTACCTGTGAAGTCCCTGGGCTCTTTTAAATGAGCTAATGAAAAGGAGTTTGGGCCTAATGATGAATTAGTGCTATGGAATTCCAACTGCTCTTGTTTTTCAGTCTTATCAGAGAGGCTGTGCTTCTGGAAGAGGAACACAAGCTGCTCCCTTTAGTAAAGCTGACAAAGTAGGAAATGATCAGCCAGCCCTTGACAAAATTGTAGCTGAACATTTACTCTGAGCCACAGCAGGGGAGCCCCAGACTCATAAATCAACCTATTAAGCCTTCAGACACGAGTTGTTGGAACCTCCGAGGCATTTCTTCTTTCTGCTGCTGATAAGAAATCTGTTAAAGCCTCAAGCTTTGTGATGTCACTGAGGGCAAGAGCAAGTGACATTACTCCAGGCCTGGAGTCAAGGCAGCGAGGGACCTTGCCCTGGTGTTTTGGTGTGCCCTCAATCCAGCCCTGTGTGCAGTCTGAGTAGGGTGCTCTGCAAAGAGAGAGCGAGCCTTCACGTGAGCGCTGTGGGGTGAAAGAAAACCCCAAACCATCAGCACTCACTATCATTTACATTTAGGAACAAGGCAGCTGGTAGTATTCTTCCCTGTTTACCCAACTCTCATCCCTGTGGAAGCTTAAGGAGAGAATAATTAACCAATACCTACTTCTAAAACACCAGCAGTATTCCTCTTCCCTTACAGAAAGTGTTAAAATCAAGGTCTGTAGTTACATCACATAGAGCCTGATCACTGACAGGAAAGGGAACTCACTGCTCAGGAAAGCAATTGTTCCAGACATAAGCAGGTCTTTGATGACAGATGGGCCCTGAAGTTGCAGAGAAACCTGTATCTCACCCAGTGAGCTGGCCAGCCTACAAGCTGACGGTCTCTCTCGCCCCATGGAGCAAGTCTTGTGTCAGCCAGAATGTTTTAGCCATGCGCTGTTGACTCCTCTTTAGGCTGGAGGACCTGCAGAGCTGAAGGGAGCGTCTGGTGTCAGTGTCTTCTGCTCTCAGCCTCTGTACTTGTAGTGGGAGCTGGGAGGAGAGGAGTAGAATAGGAACCAGAGTGGTGCTGCTGAGCAGAAAAGAGTTTTCTCCTTTCTTTGGAGGTGTCAGGGAGAGATGAGCCCAAATATTCGAGGGTCAGGATGCCCGAGTTTCATTTCTGCCCATGCCATGTGGTCACTGGGAGATGAGAGGTGCTTCCTTCTGTGCATGACGGTCCTTCCTAAAGTAAGGGATGTTGTGAGGCTTAATGACCATGTGCAAAGCACTTTGCAAAGTACATTGCACCATTGAAGGTCTGAAATGACAATTAAAAGGGGAAAAAACCCCAAAGTCTTCCTCTCTAATTTTCAGAGGAATGTCTTTGTGCTCCCACTTGCTTGTCCTAACCGCAGCCCGGGAGATTTTCCTGCTAAGTAGATGGTGAGAACCGCTCGTTAGCAAAAGAAAAACACTGCCTTCCTCAGCCCAGGTCACCCCAGAATGAGCCTTTTGGAGCTAAGAAAAGAAGCAGATTCTTCATCTTCTCCCATGCAGCTGGTGGGAGCCCCCAGGGTTAGTCAGCCCTGCGTGCCCAGGAGCAGGAATCCACCAGTTACAGGGAGGGCACGCAGGACATTTCTGCCCATGGTGAGAAGTAGTGTTTGAGCTTCATGTAGCTGGAATGATGCCATGATTGCAGCTCCTGGGAAGTAGTTGTGATCTCTCCAGAGCTTGGAAGATGTGGGCTCTGGTCACAGGGTCAGTGTGACCTTCACCTTTCTGCTTTCCTTCTTCCCCATTTCCTAAGGAGTCATTCTGTCTTTGCAGAGGGGCTGGTGCCACAAGCAGTACAGATTTGGCTTGCAGAATCACAGAATCACAGAATGCTTTGGGTTAGAAGGGACCTCAAAGCCCATCTAGTTCCAGCCCCCTGCCATGGGCAGGGACAACCTCACTAGCCCAGAGTGCCCAAAGCCGCATCCAACCCAGCCTTGAACCCTGCCAGGGATCCAGGGGCTCCCACAGCCTCTCTGGGCACCCTGTGCCAGGGCCTCCCCACCCTCAGAGGGAAGAATTTCTTCCTAATATCTAATCCAAGGACTACTTCCAGTGCTTCTGAAAGTATGTGTAGTAATCAGAGCACCCCAGGTACCTGCAGCTCTCCCAGAGCGTTTGAATCTATGGGATTTTACCAGTAAAGCTCACACTGCTCCATGCAGTCCCAGTAGGTCATGACATTCCCTGGCAGTCTTGCCTCTGAACTCAGGATGTCGTCTGCTGAAAGGGACTTGGACACTTAGAACTCTGGCATTTCCCTCATGAGGCTCCTGCAGTGCTTCAGGTCTCAGAGGGTTCCCTGGAAAGGAAGAGCACACGGAGGTACCATCAGGCAGTCCTGCCACAGAGGAGAGCCCCGGAAAACACAGCGTTGTACCTTCCTTTACCTCTATCTCTCTCTGTTGGAAGATAAATCATAATCCCTAGGGCTGGAAGCCAGTGTACAGCTCCTGGTGTGGGAATGGGTGTGTGTGGGTGTGGGTGCACACACTGAGTAAACCTGAAGTAAGCCCTGTCTGCTTTGCACGCATGGTGAGGAGATCCGTGCTGGGAAAGAAGCGGTGAGGAGGAACAAGGGGGGAGTTTCCTGTGGTCTGCAGATTGTCCATCTCTCTTTTGGGGGTTCTCTTTGGTATGGTCTTTGCACACAGAAGTGCAGCTAGTGACTTTGAGCAGGTTGTAGGGAAAACTTACCCTTCCATGGAAGTAGTGAATGAAGCAAGAGCTTCTCCTCCTACGCATGCTGGACTGACCCTGTGAGGAGTCACACAGACCAGAGCCGGAGAACCCGAGCAGCTGATGGACCTGCAACGCTGAGTTGGAACAGCTCTTGTAAGCAGGTTTTCCTGCAACACCTGTGTTATTCCCAGCCTCTCCTAAGGGTGTTTTTACATCTGTCTGCAGCTGTGTGATGCAACACCACACAATGACATTGCCACGCAGCGCATCCGGCCTGCAATGCGTGTGGGCCTGCAGGAAAACACCCACAGTTCTTCTCAAGGGCTTTTGCCTCACTGGCAAGGACAAATACTGGAGGAAAAGAAAGAGGAGAAACAAAGGGATGGGCTGGGAAATGTGGAAGAGTCACAACAGAAGAAAGGGTCGCAAAAATACTGCCACGTATGTCTCAGTGCACGTTTCCTCTGCTAAGGCCTCTCCTCCTCCTCCATGTTTACATGCGCACCCCTCCCCTCATGCCTGCAGTGGGAATAATCAGGCAATAAGGATTCCTCATGTGAGTAGAATCTTGCAGACCTCAACTGCCAAGTGTTGCCCACACTCACGTTTGCTCTTCCCAGCACTGACTGCACCCTGGGACATGGGCAGTGGGGTATTTTTCCAAGCGCCCTCAACTTCTTAGCAGCAGTTGCAAGGTTAATTTGAGCTGTCTTACGACCTTCTGACCCGCAACATGCTCTGGGGTGAAAGGTGCTTTGTTCCTTGTCCCACTTTTGTCTGAGCATCTGAGGAACGGACAGTCCGGAGAGCTAATGCGCTGTCCAGATAATGGGGAGAGGTCCAGCAGTGTCAGCGCTGCTTGGCGTTAATGACTGGTCCGGAGTCGCTGTGATAGGAGGTGGCAGGGTGGAGCAGCTCCTTGGCACTGCCCTATATCTTCTTTTATTTCTTTAATGAATGCCTTCATCAGCTTCATGACCTGGTTCCTATCCGGTGTTTGCTTTGGATCCTGTCTGGCCCACTCTGCTGTGTTGAAAAGACGTAGCTGAAATGAGGGGATCCAGATGAACGGTGCGTGAGCCAGAGGCAGTAAGGTGTGCTCGGTGCAGCGCTGGCCTGGAACCAGAGCACAGGCTTCTAATTATTGCTATCTAGTGATCGTTACCTCCCCTGCTGTATGTCACAGGAGCCTGGCTCACGGGTTAGGTGCTTGCCAGCGTGAGAGCAGAGTGAAAGGCAGAGTCAGGCCCTCGGGCAGCAGGAATCTCCAGCCTTGCCCTGTGGTATCAGGCAGTCCTGCCAGCCCACAGGCGCTCAGGGCCATGGCTGCAGGACTGTGGCCTTCGGGGCTGATTTGGAAGGTCATGTTTATTTGTAACACGAGTGTGTTGGTCCCTGTGGAGTCCCAGAGTGGAGTTCTTTGGCCCCAACACCTTTATTTTCCGAGCCATGCTCAGTGTGAAGTGCTTCTGTCTAAGAAGCACTGAGTGGCATAGCAGTGTGGCTGGCCCAAAGAGCTGCTTTGAAAGGCCATCGTGGTCTTGACCAGTTCAAGAGATTTGTCCTGTGAAAGAGATGAGCTTCACCAAGTGCTTTCCATCCTTCTTCTTTCTCTCTTCTGGTAAGGAGCAAATGTGATAGCCAAATGTTTTTGTGATAATTGCACTTCTTGTGTCGTTTCCAGAGAACTAACTGACAGATAAATTAAAAGATGCTACTTTAACAACCTCATTAAGCAGGGATGCAGGTCTTTTAAAGTGTGGGGTATCACTTGTGCTGGTTAGGTACGTCAGGTTAGCTCTCGAAACAGCACTCGGTAGCAGAGAGTCATGTGGTTTCTTCCTTACACATTGATGCACCGAGCTGCACTGTCCTAATCCCATCTGCACCGACAGGCCGCTGTAGGGAGACACAGTACTTGCTTTCCAGAAATCATTCCTGGGAGCAGGACATGGAGCAGCAGCAGCTCTTACTGGGGACAGATCTGAAAGTTTCAATTTTACCCAGCATGCTGTTTGGTGACAAACATGGGCAGCTACACCTCTGGCCCTGTCAGGGCTAACCAGTCCTTGCAGCCTTCCTCTGCTGCACAGCGATTAGTCATCCTCCCGCAAGGTTCAGACATGTGGGATCCATTCCACTGCCCGCTCAGCCACTCATCTCCAGCGTGCCGCTGGGTGTGTGCTTTACCTTTTCCTAAAGAAAGGACCTAAGAGCTACACATTATTAGGGTAGACAATGGCAGGACAAAGGGGGAATGGATGGAAGCTGAAGGAGGGAAGGGTTAGATGAGATCTTAGGGGGAAGTTCTTTGCAGAGAGAGTGGTGAGGGGCTGGAACGGGCTGCCCAGAGAGGGGGTGGATGCCCCATCCCTGGGGGTGTTCAAGGCCAGGTTGGCTGGGGCCCTGGGCAACCTTGTGTAGATCCAGGCCTGGAGGTTGGTGGCCCTGCCTGTGGCAGGGGGTTGGAGCTCTGTGATCCTTGGGGTCCCTTCCAACACAGACCAGTCTGGGATTCTGTGATTTTTTCATAGTTAAGGATCCTCTCTCTTTAACTTTGAAGTCATTAAAATATTTCCTATCATGGAACTTAACAGGCAGGCATCTTTCACCTGACTTACCCCTGGGGGGTGTGTTAGGAGATTTTGTAACAAATGGCTTTTTAAAAGAATGAATAAGGCTTCGCAGTTACCATAAGCTGCCTAAGAATTCCAAAGGATCTTATCTTTTTAATGAAAATGACTCTAGTGTAAATCTTCTGCCAGCTCTGAGTTCCTGCTGTCACACTGCACGTTCCTTACCCCCATCTGCTCTTAGGGGCTAGTGTTCAAAGGTGGACTCCACAAGGATAAAATGTGCTTGAGGAGAAGGGGGTTTTCTTACTTTTCAGCGTCGCTGCCATTTCAGCTTCCCTCCAGGGAAACGGAGAGCACGGTATAACAGCTGCTGTGATCGCTTGCTGCCTGAACAAAGCAGTCACAGTTCGTGCTGGAGGGAGGTCGTACATCGCTGTGTTTCTGTAAGGCAGGAGTGGTAACGTTTATAAGAGTATTCCAGGGAAAAATCATTCCCTGGTTACCTTTAGGAAGATTTCCCTGTGATGGTATGCAGCCATGGGGCTCCATCACTGCCTCTGGTGACTCCTGCGTCTCCTCTAGTCAGGTACCCAAGCTCTCAGTAGTTCCTTCCTCTGGAGAAACAGAGAGGAATGTGGTAGAGGCTGGATCCTTGGAAGTATCCCCACGTCCTATGCCCATGCCTTGAAAAAAGCCCCAACTATTAACTGCTAGCCTACCCCCTAAGAGTTACTCCTCATATCGAGCACCTGCCTTTATCACCCGACACGCTGGTGGGACCGGAGGGCTGTGCTGATGTCTGTTCCCTCAAAGCAGGAGCAGGATTCGTTCCCTGGGTCAAGGCACCAGTTTGCCTCTTTGCCAGGTTGGAACCACAACCTTTCCAACCAGTTTGTCAGCTCGATTATTTAGCAACCTGCTTTGTTTATGCTATAAAACCTGGCTCCTGCATGGAATGGGGATTGCCTGAGGGCGCAGGAACAACAGAGTGTGTTGGTTTAAACCCTGCCCATCAGGCCTTGGAGGCATAAAGGGGAGGTTTCTCTCTAGCCCATAGATTTACTCTCAGTCACATTCCTGGGACATCAGTGGAAGTGGCAGGCTGAGCAGACCTGGCAGGATAGAGCAGTGGGGTTAGAATAGGGAGACCAAAACCCATTCCCCAGGGCTGGGGGGGATTAGAGGCAGGCAGGCAGACAATGGGGGCTTTAACTCCCTCCGGATCTTTCACCTGACCCGCTCTTTAAAACCATTTGAGCTCTCAGAGAAACAAGGTGAATTAGAGGGTGATTTTCCTTGAAACCTGAGTTAAAGAGTTTTGAAGATGTTAGAACAAGTCACCTTTCGGCCAGACCAGCCAAATGTCTCTTATGGGGAGTCCCCATAAGTTCAGTGAGCTGCTACAGGCCTGCGGGTCATGAAGTTTTCTTCACTCCCTTTACTCACAAGAACTGATGTAGCTAAAGGCAAGGCAAAACCAGGCATGGTTTACACTTCAGCCTGGCTCTGACCTGTCCCAGAGTTTGGAAATTGCTTTGCTCATCCTTTCATTGCCCTTGTCACTTACTGGGGACGTTTGTCAGGCTGCTTAAACAAAAGGGCATGTTCCCTGCCATCAGGAGCTGCAGGCAGCTCAGCTCAGAGTCGCCTTTGAACGCCGTGCTCCGTGAAGGGGATCAGTGGGCCTGATAGGAAGGCTCCCCGAATTAAGTGGCTCCCGAGTGACCCGGTCCCATGCACTGCCAAATATTCTGGTTTGATCCAGCAAAGCTTTTAAGATCATGATCAGCTTTAAGAATGTGAGTAGTTCCACTGAAATGATCTGGATTACCCCCGGTGCTGGCGTGAGGGCAGCACGCAGGACTGAGCCCTCGGCTAGAGAGGCCGTGTGCCGGAGCTGGGGACTGAGGTGACTGCTGGTGCTCCCGTCACAGAGCAGCACCCTGGAATTTGGGGCAAAAGCACATAGGACTTCTTTTCTTTAATGCAAATCTGCCTGGAGTCCTCAAACTGTGCAAGCCAGGATCAACAAAGACGGGCTAGAACCTCCAACAGCTGCTTCTGTAACGTGCTGTGAAGGACACTGAGGTCCTGGAGTGACTCCAGAGAAGGTCAACCAGGCTGGGGAAGGGGCTGGAGGACAAATCCTCTGAGGAGCGGCTGAGGGAGCTGGGGGTGTTGAGCCTGGAGAAGAGGAGACTGAGGGGAGACCTTCTCCCCACCTCCCCTGCCCTGCCAGGAGGGTGCAGAGAGGTGGGCAATGGTTTCTTCAGCCAGGGGACAGGAGATGGGACAAGGGGCAATGGGCTCAGGCTGGGCCAGGGCAGGGTCAGCTCAGCTGGGAGGGAAAAGTTCTTCCCTGGCAGAGTTGTGGGGCTGTGGCACAGGCTGCCCAGGGAGGGGGCTCAGTCCCTGCCCCTGGGTGTGTTAACAGATGGGTTAGGGATACGGTTTTGGCATAGGACAGGAATGGGTGGACTCGATGATCTTAAAGGTCTTTTCCAACCTTATGATTCTGTGATTCTATGCTGACAACAATGTCAAACACAAACCCAGATTCTTTCTGGGTGTCAGGTAAGTCAAAGACTGCGGAGTGCCCCAGAAGCAGATTCTTGGGGATTTATGTTCCATCAACAAGACGAGTGATAATTAAAGGCTGAACCTTCCTGCTAAGCTGGGAAACAAAGAAGAACCATCCTAATTCCTTAAATTCCTCGTGCCAGGCTGTAAAATATATGCCATTCATGCCTGTGTCTTGCTGCTTGTTCTCTCTGTGCCTCTTTCTTTAGTATTCAGCCACCTGTTTGTAACCAGTGTCCTGCAGGTTCTCAGGGCGCCTTTCTTCACTGCTTTCCCTGCCCTTGGCCTTGTTGCTTTGACACTGAGGCCTTGTTGTCTGCAAGAGACAGTACATTAGAGCTCCCTGGCTTGCCCGGCTCCCATAACTTCATTCTTGGAAAGTTTCTGAGTTTCCCGGGTGATAAAACATGAGCAACATTTGCTCTGACCTGAATCATTTCTGAAGGCATTCAGCCCTGTTTTGTTATGAAGGTGACTCGGGGTGGGTGGTGGGGCATGAGAAATCCCAGCAATGGCCATTCCTGAAAAGTGTCAGGAAGTCGCTGCCTGTGCCTCTTACGTGGGGTTATCTTGATTAGGGGGTTGATTAGGGGGTTTTTAGGGGTTTTTTTAGCCTATGCTGGAAAAATATATCAGATGTGCCGGAGGGTGAGAGACACCGGCAGAACAAATGAGCCGGGTGTAAGATAGGCTGTGCTGCCTTTACACCAGCACCCACCAAAAGAACTAGGGGTGGGGAGGAGAAGAGAGAAAGAGAGAGAGAGAGAGAGAAAGGGAGGAAGAGATGAGAGAGAGAGAAAGAAGGAGAGGAGAGGAGAGGAGAGGAGAGGAGAGGAGAGGAGAGGAGAGGAGAGGAGAGGAGAGGAGAGGAGAGGAGAGGAGAGGAGAGGAGAGGAAAAGGGAAAGGGAAAGGGAAAGGGAAAAAGTCCAAGTTCCGGCTCTGTATGTACAGCAGCTCTCGAACTGCCACAGATCACTACTATTAGATCATGGGCTGGGATAACAGAATAGTGGAGTGTTTGCTAGACTTGTAAAAACCTCCAGTTATTCACCAAAGACCAAACTAATGAATCAAGCAGGATAGCATTGAAAACTCTTAAAAAACCCTATAAAATTACCCAAACCCCATAAAACAGCTCTGGAATGTTGCGGGTTGAGTGCATGGGATTTTGATTGTTCTTTTCTTTGCTCTGCATCATTTATCCCCTTAAAATTAATGCTCTGTGTGTGATGGGTGGCTCGGAGCCTTGCAGGGCTTTACAGAGCAAGGTCACTAACACTTCTCAGGCTGTTACTGCAGCGTCTGATTCTCTTCTTGTTTATTCCAGAGTATATGGGTAGTAACTGTGCACACTGCTTGCCTGTGTAGTACGTGCTAGGGAGTAGTAACAACTTGGGGGTCTCAAAGAGAGATCTAGACCACCCCGAATACTCTCCAGTCATTTTATCTCGTTTCCCTTATCTACATTTCCTGGTTTACAGACCAGGACCTCCTGGAGAGAGTCCAGTGGAGGGCTGCAACGATGACTTGTGATCTGTGCTCATGCTGCTGGTCTGTGCTGAGTCAGACTTAGAAATGGGACTTCTCTACATAGGGATCCTGAGTGCTGGATGAGAATAAACTGCTTTGCATGTAGGAGAACTTAGAGAAAAGTTGTGTTCTAAGAGTGTTCTTGAAATGACATCCTTTGAGTCTCCCTGCAAGTTCTCTTTCCCAAGCCATTGAGTCAGTATTTTTGGTGAAATCTTCCAAGAGATTTCAATCTTGCAGGAGTTCCTGCAGTGAGCCTTAAGTGGGTGAAAACCCAATGACCAAGGTGAAGGGTGTTTCTGAGGGACTTACTCCCAGCTGGAAGCTGCTGGTCACCCAAGAGCTGCTGGCAGTCAGTCCACAGGCAGTGATCTGCTCTGTACTCAGAATTTAATTCCTTGGAATCACACGTGTGTCGAGGTGTGGGTGCACTTTATTTCCAGCACCGTGGTCACCTTTGCAACTGCTTCTTACTCCACATGGCAAGGGTTTCTCTGCTGTAGTAGGAAGGATGGCTTGATGAGCATCAGCCTGTGGCAGACAGTTCCTGCTTTTCCTCCCACATGTTATGGGAGTTGGCAAGTCTGGCCATGGAGCAGGAATCAGAGGACACTTCCTTGTCAGGACTGCTGTTGAGAAGAGGTTTGATTCATGGTTCAAGATAGGAATGAATGAATACCCATCCATTTCTGCCCCGTCCTGCTTTACTGTGTAGTTACAGCGTTGCACAGAGACCCTGTGGGGGTCTCCCCAGTGTGTGGATGGTTTATAATCCAATCAAGACCAATCCTAAAGGCAAAACCTTAATGCCTGCAGTGGTTGACAACCCCGTTTCCCATCCAGCAACCCATCTTGTTGTAAAGCATTAGCAAAGCCATGGTTGGCACTCACAGTGATGCTTTTAGTCCAGGGTGTAGCTGCTTTCAGCATTAGCAGCTTCAGAGACGTATATGGTGAGGGGAGAGGAACCATACTTGGATAATTTGAGAGAGCCATCATCTACCTGGCAGTCTAGTGACCAAATTGCAATGAAAAACACTCCCATCTCCAGCACAGGCCTTGTGAATCTGCCCTGGCTGTCTGTAATTAGAGAGGCTGAGTGGATATATTGGGTTTGGAGTGAGATTATTGGTATTTAAGGTCTCTGCCTCCTATTTTACGGTGGGATGTTCTTTGGGACATCTGGAGGAGTTCAGTATCGGAGGGAACTGGGGAAGGAGAGGAGCAGGAAGCGGTGTGAGCAGGTTGAAGATCAAAGGAGAGCTCTGCCTTGATGCTTGTGTACTCTTTAAAAAAAAACATGTTGAATTTCAGCACATCGTTAATGAAGCTCAAGGCAGACTGATCTCCTGTTACTGATACAGTGAGAAGACACAGACCCCCTGTATGGGCAGGGGAAAAGAACCATAAATTCAGCAAATACACACCACACCAGGCCAGCACACGGGCAGGGCAGAGCTCACTTAGGAAAATCAGCCCTATCTATATGACAGGTCAGATAATTCCTGCTTTCCTCAGGATCTGAGGCAGTGGGCAAAAATGCCCCTATCTCACAGGAAAATTTTATTTCACTTGGTGTGGCTGGGTACATGATGGACCTGGGCCTCTTTCTTTCAGAATATAGCACAGAATTAAGTCCTTTTCATCAATGTTTTATAGTACCCTCTGTGTTAAAGTTAATGGCTTGATAGGGTGGCACGAAACATTCATGGAAAGGTTATCCTGTGCGATTCCTTTTCTTGGAAGGATTCCCTTGTCTGCCTTTCTCTGGGCCTGCCCTGTGTGTTTCCTCTGTCATTCTTTTCTGGGTTCCCTTATTAATTTCACCATACCACTACCCTGCTCTTTTCGATCTTGTTCTCCTCCCCTCCGGGGCAGGTGAGAAGCAGCAGCAGAGAAGGAGAGGGACCCGTATGGCAACACCTTATCTGCAGTCCTCAGCCCCGCAGTATCGCTCCGGATAGAGAAGCAGAGGACTTTCCCAGGACTGGTTCTCATTGCTAGAGGAGGAAAGGCAGAGTATCTGAAGAGGCACAATCTGAGCCAAGAAAGCCCAGGCTATTGCCCAACCGCAGCCTTTAGTTCCCAACGCAAGGGCTGGGCTGAGAGTACCTGGAGGAGTGGCTGTGAAACTGGCAGTAAAATCTGTTTCCAGTCGCTCTTCACAGGTATTAGAGATCAAACAGGGTAACTGATCAAATCCCCAAAACACAGGAGAGCTGCTGGCATTGCCTCTGTTTCTTTGTATTGTTATTTCCCAAGGAGACACACTGCAACTGAAATAGGAGCTTTTATAGGTATTTATAAGGACAGTTCAGGCTCTGAAGGAGGAGGGAAGGGTTAGATGAGATATTAAGGGGAAGTTCTTTCCAGAGAGAGTGGTGAGGGGCTGGAACAGGCTGCCCAGAGAGGGGGTGGATGCCCCATCCCTGGGGGTGTTCAGGGCCGGGTTGGATGGGGACCTGATCAACCTTGTGTAGCTCCAGGCCCGGAGGTTGGTGGCCCTGCCTGTGGCAGGGGGTTGGAACTCTGTGATCCTTGGGGTCCCTTCCAACCCAGACCAATCTATGATTCTATGAAGGAGGTGTCAGCGTGGGGTTGGGATAATATATATGTATATATTCATATATATAAAGCACCTATCACCATATTGATAAACTTTCTTTGGAACCACTCTGACTCCATCGTGCAAGTCTGTGGGGCAGCACCGATCTGCTTGAGCTCTGACAGCTCAAACACCTTCCTAGCAGACAGCAATGGCTCTCCTAAGGGGTGACCAACAAGTCAACGTCTCCCTCTTGCATCCCTTCTGCTTTTCCTTCCCTGCTTTAGTCACCTCACTCTCCTTTACTGCCATCTCATCAGCCTAGTGCCTGCAGGGAGGGCAATTACTGCAGCATACGCCAAGCTGTACTGCCTGGCTGCTGGTGAACAGGGCTCTGTCATTATTACCGCCTGCTCGTTAAAAGGCTGAGCGTGGCCAGCCCCTGCTCCCTCCCTGCCCCCGGCCTGCCTCCCCATGCGCTGCCTTGCCTTCCCCATCACCACCCGCTGTGCCGATGGTGAAGGTTCTTCGCCCTCCCCACAGAGAGCAGGCTCCTGGCAGAGCTCATGATGCAGTCCAACCTGCATGTGCTTAAGAAGATCCTGGCCTTCTGGACCGCGTCACGACGGTGCGTACCCCAGCTCCGTGGGTTTGAGTGGCTCGTGTGATTGTTACAGTCGGTTTGGGGTTTTACACCCCACTTGGGGCACATGGGGTCTTTTGCTGCGGCTTCCTCAGCTGTTGTGAGAACTTCTGTGGTGACAGCTGATGGTAATTCACCACTATTTGCTTTGTGCCTTGTTTTGTGAGGGATTGGACACTCAGAGACATGGTGAGCCGGGATGCTGGGACATATCCCAGACATAGATACAGCCTGGGAGAAGAGCTCCTGGGGAGCAGCCCTGCTGAGAAGGACCTGGGGGTTCTGGTGGGTGAGAGAATTCACATGAGCTGGCAGTGGCTCCTGCAGCTCGGAAGGGCGATGGGATCCTGGGCTCCATCAGAAGATGGGAGGCAGCAGGGACAGGGAGGGGATTGTCCCTCTCTGCTCTGCCCTTGGGAGGCCCCAGCTGGAGTCTTGTGTCCAGAGCTGGGGCCCCAATACAAGGAAGATGTGGGATTGTTGGAGAGGGTTCAGAGGAGGCCCGTCTGTGATTGTGTGATGCTGAAGGTTTCTGTCACCTTTCTTTTTCCATGGCATTTTCTTCTTCTTTTAAGCACCAACCTAAATGGGTCAACTCAGCTGAGTGTGTTGGGTGTAGGAAACAGTATTTCCCTGTGCAGCAGCTCCCCCAGGCCCGTGAGCAGCAGCTGCACACGGTGCTGTCGGTGGGCTGGTTTGCTCTCTTCATTTGTCTCGTGGTCTGTCCCCACACAGACTCTACACAGTCTCTGTGTTGCGACAGCGTGTGTTTCTGTGGTCAAACTGTTGTTAGGGGTGATGACAAGTTGATCAGGACAGCATCATATCACACTGGGAGCTCAATCACAGGTGGGCATCGCGACAGGTAAAGCTGACCTAACTAGGAGCAGAAAGAAACCAAGCGACACTTGGAACCCAAAGGATGCTCCATCCCTCAGCTGGGAGAAACAGCTGAGCAAATTCCTATGGTTCCAGCAACAAAGTGTAACCACGTAATGTACACATGCTGTAGTATTCATAAGCACAGGAGAAAGTCTCTGAGACCTGTTGACTTGCAGATAGGGACTGGATCTGGACAGGGGAAGCCAAACTTCCTCCAGTGGTAGAAAGGAATGTGGGGACTTGGGATTTTTCATCCAGAGGTTTTGGAAATTAAAGAAAGGAAGGCAAGTTGAAGCGTGCCTTTCTGCATACCGCTAAGGGCAGTTCTCCTTTCAGGAAGTAATCAGTAAGATGTCTCAGGGAGGACTAATAACAGGGCAGAGTGGAGTCAGGGCTCTGCGAAATAGCTCCGTGTCCTTGGAGTGGGCATAACCAGTAACTACCGGCGGCGCGTGACGCAGCCTGGTTACCACGCACTGGTTCCTGCTGATTACAGACACACAACCCACAGGATTCCGGGTCTTGGGAGAGACTTGGAAGGAGCTCAGCCTGTTCCGAGACAGGGCAAGGAGGCTTCCCAGAGGGATCTCCTGAGAAAACGAACAGATTCATTGCATCACCCTCGTGAGGACGTCTCAGACCAGGTTCATTGCTGGAGAGCAGACCAGAGTGAGAGATTCCAGTGGTTCTGTGCAGCTGGCCAGTGGCAGCGTGTTTTAAAAACATCCTTGGCCCACAAACCTGGGGATGATTTTGCAGCTGAGGTTCTCTTCTTGGTTTTACTGGGTTGCACAGTGGTTACTTGTGAGACGGCACGTGAAGGAAAATTATTCTTCTTACCGGGACTTTGAGGGATCCCAAGTGTGTTTCGGCATCCAGGCCTGTTGAGTTTGGGCAAGCCTCGGGCACGTGCCTTTCCCTTTTGAGTAAATAGTATCCCTCCTTTTGGGAAACAAATTCCAGTTGAGTTGAGAGGTGGTTGTTGCAGAGGTACGGGTCTGTGTATGCATGGGGCAGCTGAGATCCCAGCCCTTGTGTTTTGGCAGAGTTAGATCTGGATCAGAAGCTTCACGCTCCCAATACCTTCTGAAGCCTTTTTCTTTCCTCACACCATTCCAGAGACACTTGGATCTCTGAGTCTGGGCGACAGATTCATAGTCAGGGCGCTGGGTCCCTGCCAAAAGCTACAGAAGGGGTGGGGACTGACCTCATCATGAGCTTACGTCAGGGTTGTGCAAGCTGTAGTTAACTGCTAATTGCTGGGTGATAAGAGGCAGTGCTCCTTGCTTGCTCTTAAGTTAGATTACACCTCTCAGTGAGTTTGAGGAAGAGGGCGGGAGAGAAGGTGGCCACAAAAACATGCTTATAAAGTAGAGCCACTCTTAGGTAGAGCAAAGCACAGGGGTGTGTTACAGGTGGAATGTGACATGATGCGCATGGAGCGGAGTCTGAAGAGGCTGTGATGGGGTTGGGAAGGGGGCTGTAGGAAAGAGGTGGAAGATACAGAAGGTTTTCAGCAGCAGGATGCAGTTAGATTAGATATTGAGGGGAAGTTCTTTGCAGAGAGAGTGGTGAGGGGCTGGAAGGGGCTGCACAGAGAGGGGGCGGGTGCCCCATCCCTGGGGGTGTTCAAGGCCAGGTTGGATGGGGCCTTGGGCAACCTTGTGTAGCTCCAGGCCTGGAGGTTGGTGGCCCTGCCTGTGGCAGGGGGTTGGAGCTCTGTGATCCTTGGGGTCCCTTCCAACCCAGACCAGTCTGGGATTCTATGAAACAGTTGGAGGCTGGGGGCTGTGTTTGATGGGGCTTTTTGCAAACCTGTCTTTCCTTACCTTGAAGATACTGTAAGGGCAAACATGTAAGGGTGGGATGTATATTCTGTGCTCTTGTGGCTCTGCCTTTCTCTCCTGGTTTCCCTGAGCTTTGTCAGTAATTTGGTGTAAATTACCCCTCATGTAAGAATCACCTGCAAGCCCCCTCTCATTAAAGGTTAGGCTCCTGACTTGCCTGTAAGGATGCAAGGGAAAAAACCCTCCGTTTGTTTCTTAAACCTTTATAAAGCCATTAAAGCAGAAGTGACCACTGACCTAGAAATACGGCAGCTGCATCTCTGGCAATCACTAAAATAGCCTCTCAGTGACCCAGTTTCTCCCAGCACTGAGCATCACGCTGCACTGGGAAACTGAGGGACAAATGCTTCTTGCCACTGAGGTTTGAGAGGTTGTTCATGAAGAGGTAAAAGGGGAGAAACTGTGAAGCTTGGGGAAACCTGACTTTAGGTAAGCCTCAAGGGCAAGAGTCCTTCCGTGGAAGGGAGGTTCTTGGGTGCTTGGGCAGCTGCTTCAGGTTCCAATGACCAAGTCCCAGTTGTCAGGCACGGCCCAAGAGCCATACAGAACTGTGAACACCCACATCGCTGGATGCTTTGGGAAATGCCACCTTGTAACTGTTTAATCCTGGAGCTGCTGCACCTTTGCTTGTCCAGCCTCAGAAATAATCACGAGGGAGTGGGGACTGGTGGCTTTCAAAATCCCAAGAAAGATAGCCCTGTTTTTCCAGCCCTTGAGACAACTTCTCAGGGTTTCCTCCCACCGAGGCTGCAGTGCGCAGAAGCCATGGAGTGAGGAGTACTGCAGAAGCTGATAGCCTGCCTGCTGTGTCTCTGATTTCCATTCTGCATCTCTGTTAGCCCTGGTAATGGCCTTCCTTTTTTTACACACAGCTATTAGGCCGACTTTCTCTCTGTCATTAACAGTGTGATACATGAGATGGGCACTTAGGAAGCCCCTGAAGAAGCTGTCCAACCCAACTGGCACACACTGGGTAAGAGCATGAAGTGTAAGCCCTTGGGAACTCTCTTCTGTAAGCTTCTTTTGTTTTAATTATCTTTTTTGCTTTCCCATTTTGGGTTATGTAGAGCAACAGTGACATCCATTGGCCTATTAAGCTAATCAAAAGTACACACACCATGTATTTACTCAGGTGGAGGTCTGTACGGGAGGCCTTCAGCATAAGTTTCTCATTTCAACAATAGCTACTTGCTCACCAAAGCAAGAACCTCTGCAGCAGCCTGACTGCATCCTCATTTGGGATACTGACTCTTTATTCCTGCTAAGATGCTTAAAACATTCTTCCTAAAATGCAGCTTAAAGCTCGGATTCCCTCTTTGTGAGAGATCCCAAGGCTCACAGAGGCAAAGCTGAGTTATCCTGGCAGCTCAGAGCTGGTGCAGTGACTCTCCTGCTTTTCAATTCCAAAAATACAAACCTGGTTTATTCTAAAAGCTGCGTCTTCTCTTGGAGACAGGAGGGTTTAGAAGAACCTCAGAAGAGAGAACTGGGAGGAACTGGACTATGTGGTAGAGGAACCAGCAGGCAGTGGGTTGTAAAAGAAAAAAACAATGGTGAATGAAGGACTGGAGTAGAGGATTTGGTGGCAAAAAACCCAACCCAACCCAAACCAAATTACTCCTGGAGCTGGAGGATTCTGATTTCATTCCAAGAAAACCTGAAAACAATTCCATTTATTTTTAACCCTGTGGGTAAATCAGCAGACATTTCCTGCAGACCTTTAATTGAGCAGAATCAGTGCCTGCTGGGAATTTACAATCCCATTTGAAGGTCAGACAAGCCTTGCCTGCACAGAAGTCAGTCTGAGAAGCAGGGCTGAACTCGTAAGCCCACAGGCCCCTTTTCCTTGCCCTGAGGCACCACACAGGGTGTTTGTATGTGCAGCGAGGTGCAGCCTCTCCCTCGTGACTGGGACAACTGGAACTTTACCCAGCAAGGTCAGCACGGGCTTTTTCCCTTCCAGCATCACCAGAGATAGAGGGGAAGGGGGCAGGGGGGGGAAGAAGTTATGCTGATTCATGCTGTCTGATTTGGAGTTCATAGCTCTTAATTAGAAAGGAAACAGTAAGTGCTGTGCATCCTTCCTTGGAACAGTGGTAACTGAGGGGAGCTGGAGGTGCTCAGCATAAGGTCTTCCATTCATTTCAGCAGCTGTGGATCAGGCATTACATCCACAGCACCTGAGATGAGGGATATTCCCTTTATTTTTCTGGTTAGGTCCATCTGGAGAGCCTGGGAAACATTTCCCAGTGATGCTCAGTGCACTGGAGGATTTCAGACAGTGCTTGTGGGTGTGCACAGAGCAAGCAGGAGGGATTCTCATGGAGAAGCTTTGCCTCCTGTCCCTCCAAACTGGGATGCATGGGAAATGGTTCCACCCCACGTATGTGATTTTAGCCCTCAGAGCATCTTCCCTGCACATCTCTTGCGCCGCTACTTTGTACGAACTCACAGCTTGCAAATCCTTCTGCTGGATAATGCAGAAACTGCTGGTTTACACAGCTCAGTCCAGGCCATACCCTGCCTTCTCTGTGCCTGACTCTGGGCACTTCTCTGTGGAGATTCACTGGTGCTTTCCCTGCTTTCCCACCTCCCCCTGAAGTGCTTTCGTGCCTCTCCATGGATGGGTGTCTGTAGTTAAAGCCAGCGTGCCATTGCTGTGCTTTCCTGGACCAAAAGCACCTGGGGTTTTTCTCCAGCTCTCGTGCTCATTCTCTGGCTGATTCTCCTCTCACACACAGCAGCTGTACAGGTCACTACGCAGAGCGCTTGGATTTGCAGGGGCTGATCTTGCCGAGATGCTGGAATTTCCCAGCATGTTGACTTTCTGATGCCTGCCGAGTTCCTGCTCTCCTTCTGCAGCGTGTGGTTTCACAGGGAGTGGCTGGCTCTCGGCTCGGGTTTCCCTGGCCATATTCTGGATACATTTTCCATGATCAGGGCCCAGGGCTGAGCACAGGGTAAAATCCTGCTGTTTGGGGATAACACGGGATAACATTGTCACACTAACAGACAGTTGCATAAGAGCTCTGAAAACAGCCCCATTCATACCCTCTGGGACGGGTGCTCCGTCTTTCATCTGCTTTGAAATCTGAGGTGGGTTGTTGCTCGATTGCATAAGGCAACCGGCACTGCCACAGCCTTCTGCAGGCTGCAGGTGTGCTGGACTTATCTGTCCTGGGCCAGGCTGCCAACAGCAGGAGGATAAGGGCGGCATTCCTGCTGCGGCTGCAAAGCTCCTGGCACCCCCAGGGAAACCACAGGCAGCTCATGGCTGTCTCATCTACAGCCTGAAATAAGGTGTGAGGAGTACTGGCACTCTGCAGCAGGCTTAGCATCGTTCTTACCCATAAAGTCAGGGTGATTTAGCAAGAAAAAACAAAAAGCTCCAAATGCCTTTTGGTAAGGAGTCAGCCAGAAGGGGTCATCTTTCCTTGGCTGATACTGATGTCCCACTGAAAAATAACAAACCCAAAAATGCACTTGCATGCACAGCCCACCCTACAGAATCACAGGGGTGGGAAGGGCCCTCCAGAGCCCATGGGGTCCAACCCCCTGCCAAAGCAGGGTCCCTAGGACAGGTCATATAGGTTGGTGTCCAGACGGGGCTGGAATCTCTCCAGAGAAGGAGACTCCACACCCCCTGGGCAGCCTGTCCCAGGGCTCCCTCACCCTCACCAGCAAGAAGTTCTTCCCCAGATTGGGGTGGAACTCCCGGTGCTTCAACTTGAGGCCATTGCCCCTTGTCCTGTCCCCACAGACACTGAGAAGGGGCTGCCCATGTCCCCCTGTGTCCCACTGGTTACACCTGGGAGACCTGCGTTTACTCAGCCTTTCCGGTGGAGGCAAACAGGGTTATCATCATTCTCGAGTGTGCTTGTAGCCCGCAGTGAAAGGAGGGCTTTCTTCCTCAGTGCTAAGGGCAACCAGGGTTGATGCTCTCCACTCACCCAGGGACCTTCTTCTGCCTCTTTGTCCCTAATTAATAACATCCTGGTCTGATTACCGGTGTCACACAGCAGCTTCAAGTGCTGCTCGCTCAGGTACTTCATTTTGCTTGTGCTGCTACACCTGGCTGGCAAAATACAGCAGATTTGAGGCAGCGAGGAAGCTTTAATTTAGGAAATCCTTTCTTAAGTGGGATTCTGCTAGGAGCTAGACTTGCACCGGTGCCAGAGGTGACACGATGTGGCCCTGCCTGGGAGGGTAGGTGCCCTCGTAGGGATGAGTCCCTGCCATGGGCTTTCATGGCTCGGTGGTAGCGATGGGGAACTCTGTGTTTGGTCTTTCACTGAGCTCCCCGTGCTTCCACGCTCTCACACGTGGGAGCTGTTTGCACATTTTCAGCAAGTAATGCTTTATTACTGTCATGATGAAAGGAGGAAGTCAAAATATATATATATAAATAAAATAAAAAGAGAACATCTTGTGAACCTGCTGTTCTCAGATCTCTCTGATAAGGACAGTGCCGAGTGCGTGAGAAGTTTCCTACTCTGAGATTTATTTACTTCTGAAAGAAAAGCCACCTTCATCTCATTATTTTATTTTCAATACAGGTTTTAATTTGGTGAGAAAATATCTTCCCCATAAAGAGCCTATTCTGCCTCATTAACTCCCACAAAAAGCATCCCCCCGAGCTTGAAATGTTAAAAGAAGCATAAATTAAGGCTAAGTTTGTTGTTTGCCGCTTTAATCAACAAACAACCTTGAAAGGGACCCACAAAAGGTTCTGTAAGCTAAATTTATTAGTGAGCAGGAAAACAGGCCTTCAGCTGTGGCCTCCTCCCCTTCCCAGCCCCCCCAATTTGGAGGGGGGTGAGGGTTGGGAGTGAGCCGTTTTGTTTAGGTGCCTTCCTCTCTTAGGCAGGTTCTTGCGGTCCCATGGATCTCTGTCAGACTTTTGTGATGCAGCTGAACTCAAGTGACTTGGGCCAGAGTCTGTTAATTGGATCATCAAAGCCTCCTCCTTTTTCTTTGCTCTACAAATGTCCTTTTTTCCTCTTCTTCCCTCCACCCCCCTTAATCTGCTTGTCAGTAAGTAGCACTGAAGGAAAGAGGAGGTTTTTCATGGCAAGGGAAAACTACCGTTCGTTTGGCCTGCCTTCCTTTCACCTCCCCAGGCTGCCAGAACAGGCCTGCGTCTCTTCTCTGCCCCTTTCCTCTCCTCACCTTCCTCTGTTTCATCTTTATGCTATTTGTTATCACTTAGATCTTAGGGATATAATTACATCTTAGGAATATCATTGTTATCACTTAGATCTTTGTAGAGAAGGACCTGGGGGTCCTGGTGGGTGACAGGTTGGCCATGAGCCAGCAGTGTGCCCCAGGGGCCGAGAAGGCCAACAGCATCCTGGCTTGTGTCAGACACTGCGTGGCCAGCAGGTCTGGGGAGGGGATTGTGCCCCTGCACTGGGCACTGGTGAGGCTGCACCTCGAGTGCTGGGTCCAGTTCTGGGCCCCTCACTCCAAGGACATGGAGGTCCTGGAGCGAGTCCAGAGAAGGGCAGCCAGGCTGGGGAAGGGGCTGGAGGGCAAATCCTCTGAGGAGTGGCTGAGGGAGCTGGGGGTGTTCAGCCTGGAGAAGAGGAGGCTGAGGGGAGACCTTCTCCCCACCTCCCCTGCCCTGCCAGGAGGGTGCAGAGAGGGGGGTGATGGTCTCTCCAGCCAGGGGACAGGAGATGGGACAAGGGGCAATGGGCTCAAGCTGTGCCAGGCCAGGGTCAGCTCAGCTGGGAGGGAAAAGTTCTTCCCTGGCAGAGCTGTGGGGCTGTGGCACAGGCTGCCCAGGGAGGGGGCTGAGTCTCCACCCCTGGGTGTGTTTAACAGCCAGGGAGATGAGGTGCTCAGGGATCTGGGTCAGCACAGGACAGGGACGGTTGGACTCGATGGGCTTGAAGGTTTTTTCCAACCTTGTGATTCCATGACTCTGTGATGGATAACCCTGGCTCTAGCCCCTCCTTGCCCTCATCTCCATGCTTTGTGGGTAGGTCAGACTTACAAACACCTCCTCAAAGGAAATCATCCTCCTTCGATGCAGCCCATGCCTTACTTCAGACACTCATTTCCTGTGTCCATCCCACGCCTTCCCTTCCTCCCCCACCAGACTTGACAGGGGTTTCTCGTTTCACACCAGCTGCCTGGTGGTTCTGCACGAGGTGGAGAATGGAACCACCGTTGGTCCTCTGACAAGTCTCTTTAATATTTATTTCCCTTTGGATATTTTGCTGTTCATCTGTGGGTTTGGAGGACTTTTTGGTGGCGACTAGAAAGAAGTGAGTTAACTGCCAGGTACCTGTCTGCATCCTTTGCTTCCCCACAGCGTGGTTAATCCCATCATCTCTGCTGAAATACATGGGGAAGGGGAGGCATGAAGAGTTACTCATGGGGTCACACTGAGAGAAGTGCTTGAGTGCTCTGCAGGTCTGGGGCAGTTGTATCCACTTACCATGTACAGGTTTTGATCCTCCTCATCTGGAGGAAACGTGCTGTGTTTGTTCTTCTGACTCCATCACCCGAGTCCATCGGTGACAGGAACTGAAGTAGGTAATAGCTTGAAAGCTTCCACCACCCTCAGAATGCCCCAAGACACAATTTGACAAATCACAGGACCACAGAGCATTAGGAGTAGGAAGGGACCTCGAAAGCTCATCTACGACAGCAGCGTATACACTGAGCTGGTCACTGTGACATGGGAGCTAGAGTGAATTCACCTACCTGCTTTTGATCTGACTCCCACCCTTGCCCAGTGGGAAGGGTCAGTAAGATGGGCAAGGTCTTCCCTGTACCCATCGAAGACTTTACTCATCTCTGTCTCTGCCATACTGCACCCGGGTTCTCAGGCGACTTGCAGCAATTGGGAGAACCACATCAGAAAGCCCCCTGGCCCCTGGAGAGTCCAGCCCTAGTTTCTTCAGTCCGTCTTTTAAGCCAAAGGAAGTAAGGTTTCCAAGGGCAGTGAAAACCTCAGCAGCACCGAGGAAACTCTGCTCCACCGGTGACTGCAGTTTGTCAAGGGAGACCTGTGACCTCTGTTCTTGAGCTTAAACAGGATTAAACTGCCATTGGAAGCAAACACCAAGCCAGAAACCAGAACTATGCAAAATAATCTTTAAAACATCCCTGTGAATCCCCCCTCTGGCTTCATATCATCCTTGCAGGGTCTGGCATTTCACAGCAGGGTTGCAGGAGTCACCTGGGAAGGACTCATGCTGTTACACCTTTGAGGACTCACGCAGGCTCAGCCTTCAGCATGTTCCCGGCTGGAGAAGGTCAGGGAGGTAGTTCAGTAGCTGAGCTGTGCCAGAGAGGTGGCCCTGCTCCACGTGCTGGTGTGTGTAAGGCCGGTGAAGTGTCCTAGCCAGGACGCTGCCACCACCACTCAGCAGGGCGCCAGCCCAGCGCTGACATTCCCCCACAGCCTGGCTGTATCCTGATGGAGAACAGTCCAGACATTTTAGAAAGATAACCGCTATCTAAACCTAAATTGAAGCCGTGTCACCAATGCAGGAGAGACAAAAGGGGAGCTGTGGACATGGAGCACCTGCTGGATGTAGTGTCCACCAGCCAGAGCTGCCTTGCAGCACCTCAACTCTCCGGTGGGGATGTTTGCCTGACCTACGCCTCTTTAGTCTAGAAGGGAAGCTGTAGTCGTTGCTCCAGGGAGGTAGGGCTGGAAGTTGTGTTGGAGGTTTCCTTTGGTCCGCAGTATCAGCTTGTTATGATCCCTCAGAGTTAATTCCCACTGGGACTAGCTGCCTGTCCTGTGCCTCGGGGTGAGTTCCCATGCTATCCTAAGTACATAACGCCTAAATAAATACTCCGAGGTTACAGGGAGCATCAGGTTCGTGCTACAGGTGGTAATTTTTTGTGTTGGTGTTGTTTTTATCACAGAAGGACAAATGCTGGTGAGCTTTTATGGTTGTATCCCAAAAAAGGACTTTGTTTCATTGCCTGGTAACTTCTTGGTGACTGTTTACCGCTTGGTATCTGTCAGAGCTGCTGGCCAAGATGCAAAGTACACCGACAGTCCTGAAATTCTCAATAAAACCACCTGGAGTCATTTCACAAAGCAAATTATCAGGGGACCATCTGGCTCCTGAATGGAACGATCCTGCACAGGTGACATGCTGCACATGCTGGTGTGGGGAAGTACAGCGCTCCGCGTAGCGTTCCAGGCACAGTGAGAAGGCTCAGGAGAGCTGATACCAGAAGTCATGCCTTGAAATGAGTGACGTTTGCAAGCAGGAGCTCTGCTGGCAGCAAGTAGTCCCACGTGCTTCTGGGTAAAGCAGATTTGAGCTGGGTGATGGGTGTGTTGGGTTCGGCTCCGAGAGGGACCCTTGGCCCAGAAGCCAGTGGGAGGGCAGGTGTCGCCCGAGTGATGCCTCCTCGCCGCTGGTATCGGGCTGTTTGATTTCCAAAACCTGACCTTTCATGTCCTAAGATGGGCATGGAGAGCTGGTGAAATTATTAACCTGCTTGGATGGCACGTCCCCCGAGGGAGAGCACGGGAGGAGTCTGCCCTTGTCTCCTGAAGGAGATCCGACCGTGATGATGGCTGTGCTGACTGCCTGGCCCGCTCCAAGTCAGCACAGATCGGGGCTGTATCCGGGGGTGTGATGGAGAGGAGTACTTTTCACTGGGAAACAGTCCTTACTCTGCTGTGAGGGGTGCAGGTTCACGTTGTGTTCCATAACTCAGGCTCGTGGATAACTCGCTGCCTTTATAACGTCACCATAACCGCTCGGCCCACATCTCGCCTGTGGGTTTATCACAGGCTCTGTGATCTCCGCATCTCGTTAAACATTAAGCATCGCAGGCTGGTGCCTATGAGTCAGTCAGTAGGGGAAGAGGGATGTCAGCACACGAAGTAGCTGACTGAGCGCAGTGTACCCCGATACAGGGGCACCTGTGTGAAGGGCTGTGAAGCCACTTCTCTTCTTTTTGGGGGAGTAGGATATTTTAGTTCAAATAAGACCGACAGGAACCATTTTCTGCTAAGACAGAATAAGTTACTTATGAACTGAAATAAAACTAGCCATGAAACCTTTTATGGTAACATACCAGCGCCTCTTTCCCACTGGAATTAAGGGCACGTCCCTCTCCCCCCCTCTGACATTGGGATACTTTTGGATGGCCCTTGGACAATAATGGATGAAAGATCCATTATCAGCCTGGTGCTCACGTTGTGAAGGGCAACTTTTCCAGCATCTCCTTCAGGCATCTCTTTGGGGTCAAAAGGTATTTTCTTTCCTTCAGTGAATATTCATCATGCTCCCCCCACAGACTCGCCGTCCTCCTTCTGCATGGCTCTCCAGTGATAAAGGCTGGAGTAGCGTCAGGAGCTGGTACCATATTCCCATTGTCCCAGAGAACAAGGATGAACATGGAGCAGCCTCTCAGGAGGAAACAGCTATCGGCCAAAAAACCCCAGGAGTCCTAAAGGAGGATACCGGGCAGAAAGGGAAAGTGTTAGGCATCGAAAGTGGGTGGCAAGTGGCAGGGAGGGAAAGCAGGAACTGATTTCATTTCACCTGCAAAATCTGTCATCACCAGGAAAGTGAAATCCTGCGGGCTCAGCCAGGACGATTTCCGCAGCACTAAGTCTGCCCACTGTAATTCCTGGAGGTGAACCGGCTTGGCTCGGTGACAGCACCGTGCCCGTTTTATACCAGCTCAGAACAGGGCATTAGAAGTACAAATTCCTGATTTAAACTCTTAACTCCTCCCCCTGTCCCTAACACAGATCATCCCACAGCTTGTAAAAGGGGGTGTTGGGGGGTTTTTTGGTTATTATTCCTGGCAAATCAGAGAAATAAGAAGGGTTTATTTATCCTGCCTTCACCCATCATCTTCCTCTGTGAGATACAATTCAGCTTCGTGTAGCTTTTCCATTCATTTCATACAGCTCGTTTGCCACTCCAACATCCCATACGAAGCAGAGCTGGCAGGTGACAATGGGTGCCATTAGAGCCACCCCAACATCAGCAGGGCTTGCTGTGGCTGGTGGGACCCGCTTTGAGGACCACAGGGCTGGGATAGCACGGGATCAGAAGCTCCAGTAATGCAGCCCGATTCATGGGGTGGGGGGACTGGGCAGGGAAAGGATGGCAGCGCTTTGGAGGGAGCCTCTGAGGTCTCACACACCCACCACGACCAGACAGGAGCTCAGCTGGCAGCACAAACCCGGCGGAGCTCTGCAGGGAGGGTGAGCTCCGTACCCAGCCAAGGTTTGGGGTGTGCGATGGCTGCGTTTCTGCCCAGCCATGGCGGCCATAGAACGCACAAAGCAGCGTGAGCTGGTGTCGCTTCCCTGAGCTCCGGTGCGGGTTCCGGCTCCGTCTGGCGCAGGCTGTGGCGACCCGTGGCCCCACTGTGGGAGGGTGCAGCGGCCAGATTCGGTGGGCAGAGCCGCAGGCCGCCCCTCGGCTTCGGTTCCTCGCCCCAGCACCCCGCACCGGGCAGCAGTGAGGGGTCCCCGCGCCGACACTTTCTAGGGGGCTCCGGGCTGCAGCCTTCCCGCCGCCCCGCCCGCAAGGCCGCTTCCTCCGGGGAAGCCCCGGCACCGGCTCCCCCGCGCCGGCGGGGCGGTGCTGGGGGCGGGCTGCCCGCCGCGGCACCTGCCGGGGGCGGCCGCAGGCTCCGGCGCCCTCACCCGGGGCTGCGAGCGCGGAGCCGCCGGCGCCGGGAGCTGCTGGCGCCGCGGGGCACGGTGAGTGCAGCTGCTGCCGGCGGGGAACCGGGCTGCGGGGGGACGGGGAGGGGGACGGGGGGGCACCGGGCTGGCGGCGGGGGACGCCCGGCAGCCGGGGTGCGTGGCGTGCGGGCTGCGGACGGCGATGCGTGGGGACCGGGGGATGGGGGGGAGTGCGGGCGTGATGGCCAGGGCGCGCTGAGAGCGGGGTGCTGGGGGCGGAGGGCCGGACGGAGACCGGGCTTCGGGGCAGCCGGGCTGCGGGGCTGCTCGGCGCCGGGGGCGGGCAGGGCAGGGCGGGCTAACAAAGGGCGGCGGCCCCGGAGCCCGGCTGGCACCGGCGGCGCTTCCCGGGAGAGGGCGGTTGGGGGCGACCGCCCCCTCCTCTTCCAGGTGTTACCCTCTTGTTTGGTGTTTTTGGAGCCTCTGGATGCAGGGAAGGAGCCGTCAGGGAGGGAAGGGGTGTAGGATCAGAGCCCTGCTGTCCTCTGTCCGCATGTGGAAGCTCAGAGCGATTCCCCAGGTGGGATTTAAAGCCCATCTTTCTGCTCTGATCACACACACATCTATAGGACCACATGCCCGGAGCGTCCTGTCCATGGTGCAGCTGGGCGAGTGCTGCTGGGTTTGAAGGGTGCCTTTGTGGCCCTTCTCTAGAGGAAGGTGCTGGGCATCTCAGTGGCTGGAGGTTCCTTCTCTTTGCGCTGTGTGGCTGTGCCATGTTTCAGTCAGTAGTGTTCTTGGAGGTAGTCCTGCTGGCATGCACCTTGCTGTGAGATACTGGGAGGGAAGCTGGGAAACTTTATTGCCTGGTTGGAATGACCCACCGACTCCTGAAACTGCCTGAGAACAGAATTATATTTGAATGAGACATCATCAGCCAGAATCTTTCTCTGTAACTTTGTGAGGAACGGGACCCACAGACCTCTTTCACCTTCATTCCAATTCTTCTCCTCTGTTTCTCCTGCCCAGAAGGTCCAGAGATGTGTTATTCTCATTCCTTGTTATAATGCCTTTTTCAGACTGATCTCTGCCTGTTCATCTGCCCACACCCAGCCTTACATGTCCTACCCCTTTAGCACTCCCTGCCCATTAGGTGACAGCAACAGCATCCCTTGAAGCAGGTGCATTCTTCATCCCAAACCTCAGTCATGCTTTGCTTTCTCTTCCTTCTTCTTTCTTTCTCTTTTTTCCATCGAGCAGTGGGGTGAACCTCAGCCACCCACAGTGTTTTCTCAGCAGTGAAGATCTCACTCAGGTCCTGCTAGGTGCTTGTCAAGATTTTCCTTGACTCTGTCAGGAACAATATTAGGGAAAAATCAATGTCCTGAAACTCCTTTGGCTAGGAGAGGTGAAGTCCAAGCCAGCCTACACGTGGGAGAGAGAAGGGTGTTCCTTCAGGTCCAGAATATGGGGATTTAGCGGATTGAGAGCTTGCTGGCACATATTGAACAGCACTTGGCACCTGTGGTTCTTAAATGAAAGAGGGAAGGTTGGTTGGACTTAAATAAGGATTACTGTAATTTTTATGGGAAAGTTCAGGCTGCCATTTAATAATTTCTGCCAGAAGTCAGCAGACCGATAGTTCGGGGATAAAACATTGCTGAGAAGCCAACAACTACGTACACACTGAGCTCTGGGCTCCTTGGCATTGCTGTGCAGCGAGGGCTGGTGCCACAGCAGGTGGGAATCCTGCCCCTGGAGACATCAAGCTGCAAGTCTGCAGCAGCTGAAAGCCTTGTCAAATGTCCCTGTGTTCTGGAGGTGGCAAACAAAGGGACCCTGGATTTTTTCAATGAGAAGGAAAGCAGTGTGATGGAGAGCCCTTCTCTCTGTGTTGTGGCCTAGCTCTTGGCAGCAACAGGAGAAGAGCTGTGCTCCTTGCAGTGGGATGTGGTCAGTGAGCAAGCAGGTGGACCCGAGAAGGGTGCTGAGGGAACGGCAGTGATGGGGATAACATCCTCCCATGTTTCTTTAGTTCAGGAGGACTCTGTTTTTAAAGGTAGACCTTCTGGATGAGCAGTCATCCTTCACTGCAGCCTTCACAGGGCACCTGGTCCATTCCTGGGCTTCCTTACCTCAGTGGCTGCATAAGTAAATAGATAAGCAGGATGTGATACCAAACAGGGTATTTTATAATGCCACTCTTCCCTAGCCCTGCGTGATCCCCACCAGAATCTCTAGCTCAGCTGACATTTGGTTAGACAAAGCGTTCCTGTGCCCAGCACTGGGACTTTGCTTGTGGCCTTTGGGCTTGGTGTTGGCCTTTGGACATCCAGGTGGAGGCTGCGGTACCTCTGCTTCTGGCAGTAGGAGAGGGGCTGAGCCCCTGTTTTGAGGGCCCTGATTCAACACACGCTCAATTTTAAACCTGGGGTAGGCTGACCTGACTCTTAGGGTGGGTTTCAGCGGGACTCAGGGGATGATGAGCTCTCGATGCTCACAGTGGCAAGCTGGCTGACTATAACGGATGCGGGAGTGGAGAACGGCTTATGGCCAGCAGGATCAGCCCTGCTGTGGCCACGCTCCGTACGATACCAGTGCTCAGATGGGAAGGGAAGCCCGTTAGTGACATGGAAATGCAAGGAAGCTGATTTTTGCCAGCTGCAGAACTGGCCTCAGAGGCATTTGAAATGAAGTACTAATTGCCTTGTTCTTGACCGTCCCCAAGTGGAAGCTTATTTGTGCTCTGGATTCTTCTAAGAGTGCAGCTGGGAGACTTGAGCCTCACCACCCAAGGACTACCTGTGTATTACTGGTCATACAGGCATGCTGCACAGGGGGATAAGTGTACTGCCCTGCCAGAGGAATACCTGGAGCTCGGCTACACTCCTGTAAACCAGGGGAGAGATGACGACAGTGTTTCCCAAATTCTTGTACCGGTTTTAGACAAGCCCTGACTCCCCTCCAAAGTAGGACTTCACAGCTTCCTGCTGCCAGCCATCCTGGCTGACAGCCTCTGGGACTGGCAGTCAGAGCGTGAGTCACCCTTCTCCTCTCACTGCTCCTGCCTCTCTCTCTTGGGGATGCAGCCGGGATGTTCCCCAAGGAACATCCTGTCCCGTGGAGAGGAGAGTGAAAGGGATGCAGACCATTGATTTGCATGCTCACCTTCACATCTCCATTTTCCTGGCGAGTGCCACAGTGAAAACAGGGGATTTACTCCAAAGAACCCGAAGCTGCAAGAGGATAAATATCTAAACTTTTCTCTAAATATCTAAACTTTTCTCTAAATACCTAAACTTTTCTCTAAATATCTAAAATTTTGCAATACCCAAGTGGAAAGAAGAGAGCTAAGAGAAGACTGCAATGATTGAGGAGGGTTGTTACCAAGTTTAGCTTGAGGGAAGAGCTTGGCTGGTTGGGATGTGATGCATGCTTGCCTGTATTCAGCTGCGAGCCACTTCTCTAATCCTTTACATTCTAGTTGCACCAGACCTTGGATTAGTGTCACTGTCCTTTGGGTTTAAAGGAACACGAGGAATTTCAAGCATGGGTTGTTCTTGATGGAAGAGGGTTGGGTGCTTTTTTTTGTCTGATGGAGTGGTAGCTGCTCTGTGGGCTCAGTCCTGGTGGTAGGGAGAAGGATCAGGAAGGGTACATTTCTGCCTTTGAAGGAGGAATCTGATGAAAATAAAACCAACCCACTTCAACCTGATTAGATTTCATCATGTTGTGACTTCAGAATGCCTTTAGCATCCTGGTAACCAGGGCAAAAATTTGAGAAACATCCAGAAGTTAAAAGGACAGAGTTCCTGTGGACTGCCAGCCTGTCTGCTTTAAAAAAACCCCAAAAATCTCATCTTTGCTATTCTTTCAGCAGCTTAAAATGGCATTGAAGAAAAGTATTTGGTCGGACAATAAAAATAGCCAAGTGCACTCCAGTGGTGACCTGATCCCGTCTCGTGTGTTACGGGGAGCACAGATTCCTTTGCAGTTACAACCAGGCTGCAGGCTGCAGACAGGCTCCATTTCAGGCTAATTTAAGTAAAGGACGTGATGATAACTGCTGGCCAGCTCACTGTACGCTTACAGTGGGGACAGGGTCCTCCATGCAGGATGGCTGCATCCTGATCATGCTTCAGTTTCCCTGGAGAGATGGGAGCAAGTCTGGGCTGCAAAGCATAGCTCTAAAAACTAAGCTACAGCCCTGATGGAAAGATCAAGCCTGCAGTATGTGTGTCTCAATATTGTGTCTTCTCATCCAGGCAAGGAGAAAGAAACCTCATTGTTACACAGCTCACAAGTTCTTTTGAAGCAGATTTCCCACCAGATGGTCTGTTAGGGATGTGCATCAGTCCTGGCTGTGCAAGGCAGATCATTAGATCCCAGGTACAGAGGATGAGGAATAGGGTAGCAGTCCTTAAAGAGAAACAGGGAGATGCAGGGGTAAGAGGAGTCCTAGCAACAGCACGGAAGCAAAACCAAACCTGGCCTATGTGTCAAGTGAGGGGCAAAGAGAAATTCACTGAGCTGCATCAGTCAGAAGACCTGGCACCATCCTTGTGTTTCACCCAGCATGGACTCCTTTTTCTGACAGGGGTGCAGAGGAAAGCTGGGTCTCTTTCCAGGCCCTGGAACAGGCATCTTCAGGAGGGTCATTGGGCAGAACTTGTGCTGGGCTGGTTCCCTTCCCTGATCTCCAGCACGGCTGCAGGCACGGTGCTGTTAGCACACCCAATGAGACGGTGTATGCCACCACCCAGGAACAAGAATGACCCCCAGGGAGAAGGAGAAGCTGAAGGAGTTGTCAGGGCCTGGAACAGGCTGCCCAGGGAAGGTGTACAGTCACTGTCCCTGGGTGTGTTTAACAGATGGGTAGATGAGGTACTTAGTGATATGGGTCAGGACAGGTCAGGAACAGTTGGACTCGATGATCTTAACGTTCTTTTCCAATCTGGTTATTCTGTGATTCCATTTGAAGCAGCTCTCCTGACTGTGTGGAAGAACTTCTTCCCAGTGAGGGTGAGGGAGCCCTGGGACAGGCTGCCCAGGGGGTGTGGAGTCTCCTTCTCTGGAGAGATTCCAGCCCCGTCTGGACACCGCCCTGTGCGCTCTGTCCTAGGGACCCTGTTCTGGCAGGGAGTTGGACCCCCATGAGCTCTGGAGAGCCCTTCCAACCCCTACGGTTCTGTGACCAAGGAGTCTGCCTTGTGAAATCATCTTTTTATTTGTTTGTCTTCCTGGGCAGGTACCTTCTGCCTGGCAGCTCTCTCAACTGTCCTTATTGCAGCACTTACTTAATGTGCAGCGGTCCAGATCTCAGGACAGTGCTGCTCTTTGTTGGGGAAGGAGCTGTTAAGCCAGCACAGCCTCTCCAGGCTGGAGAGAGGTGTGTGTTGGGAAGTAGATTGAAAAGAAAAGACTTTCTGGGGCCTGATGGCTTTGTTGTGAAGGATGCCAAACCTTCAGGCTGGAAACCACGGGCTATCACTCTGCAGAGCGAAAAAGGAGCTTAGTTTCTAAGTGGCTAATGAGTTTACTACCTTGTTTCTGTCAAGGGTTTTGCAGGGGTGATGCTGATTAATGTCATGTCCTTTCCCCAAGGCTATCCCCTTCCTCTTCAATCTCACCAGGCTCAGTCTGACACCATTTATTAGGCTTCTTGCCCCTGATTTGTAAGGAATAAATATTGACACTGATGGCTGCTTAATAGGATTTGGGTTTGCTGTTCGCTCTGTGGAAGAATTTGGCACTTCTGACTCAAGTGAGTTTCTCTTTGGAACTGGCTCCACCTAGGCTTCACTTTGGAGGAGTTGTGTTTCTTTTTAATGAGGATGGTCACAGCGTATCCCCTGTATGAGGAGAGTCTGAGATTGGGGATATGTGTGGCTCCCCTTTTTCCTATTGATGTGCAGAGCAGAGATTTCCAGGCTGTTGACAACAGATCCGTGCCTGTCCCTAGTGAAGGTGCAGCTCCCTTTGAGAGGTGTCCACACTGGGGAATAATAGTTTTCATGTGAACTGTCTTGCATCAATTTAATGGCCACCTTGAGGAAGACTTCAAGTCAGACTGCTGGTTGGCCTTGCTGAGGGAGGTAGTCATCTCCTCTGAGCTTTCTTGATGTGCTTGGAGCTGCTCTAAGGAAGAGTGGTTCCCGCTGTTTCCAATGGAATGGTTTGGGGTGGATTTGTAAGATGTGTCTTAAGTGACCTGTGAGGAAAGTCCCATTAAAAGCTGGTAGGCATTTAGGCTAAGTGGAGCTTTCTGGGGGTCCCAAGAGCTGTGAAAGGTTCTTTGCCTACAGAGCACCTTCACATTCCTGGGAACCCAACAGGACTTGTTCCCTTAGAAATCAAAGCCATACACTGACCTGTGGTGTGATTTCTCTTCACTGTCCCTGGGGGTGCTTTGTCCTGTTGGTACTCAAGGGCAGCACCACTGGGAAAGCCCCTGACCTCATCTAGGTGAGTGTGTGAACTTCCCTGGCCTCCACAGGTGCTAATCCAGCCCTGCGGCACAGCATCCCAAGTCCCAGCCTCAGTCTGTGGGACACAGGGGGACATGGTCAGCCTCTTCTCAGTGTCTGTGGGGACAGGACAAGGGGCAATGGGCTCAAGTTGGAGCACAGGGAGTTCCACCCCAATCTGGGGAAGAACTTCTTCCCAGTGAGGGTGAGGGAGCCCTGGGACAGGCTGCACAGGGGGTGTGGAGTCTCCTTCTCTGGAGAGATTCCAGCCCCGTCTGGACACCGACCTGTGTGACCTGTCCTAGGGACCCTGTTCTGGCAGGGGGTTGGACCCCATGGGCTCTGGAGGGCCCTCCCAACCCCTACAGCTCTGTGGTTCTGTGATCTTGCTTTGAGCCTCGGAAGGGTTTTGTGGCCCTGCTGTAAGTTTCTCACCCATCTCCGTTGGGTGCTAATCAGCAGACTCGAGCCCGCTTGTCTCTTCACCCTTACAGTGCTTCCACAGCTGCTGAAACTGGAATAATCACTTTATTGTGGCTCACAGTCCTCCCTATTCTTCACTTCCCTCCTGCTTCTTTAAAATCAGCTGCTTTGTGCGCACTCCCCGAGCGTGCCCCTTACCGCTGGCAGCAGGAATGTGGGGCGGCCGCCTTTCCCTGCTCCCCCAGCACTGGGTTCGGGGTGGGCAGCCCCCCACCGCCCTGTGCTCCTGCTGGTTCTGCAGGGCAGGGCTGGGTGGCCGGTCCTGCCTTTGTTGGGGGAGCTGCAGGTGGCTGCCGGAGGGAGTGGAGTCGGGAGGCCAGTTCCTCCTTTGAGGGGGTTTGTGTGAGCACAGTGGGGATGCACTGGGGCATAGCGCCAGGAGACAGAGGCCAAGGGTTCCCCTCTCATCTGATGTGTCTTGTCGTGGCTGCAGTCCTCATCCTTTTCCAAACTCCTGCCAGACATCACTCATGTCTCTGCCAGACCGGCAGGTCTAAAAGTCATTTAGATTCTTGGGCAAACCCACTGTACTTTTAAAACCAACAATACAAGGAGGTGATGGGCTGGGCTGCGACTCTGCTCTAATTATCAGGCTTTTGTTTGCTCTGTGCTTATTCCCTGTATGTACCCAGAAAGCTCATTGTCCTGCCATTGCCAGGCTATTTTAGTGGCCTCCCTGAACCAGTACCTTGTTTTTCCACTGGACCTGTCCACTAAACGTGATTCACAGGAGACATGATGAACCAACAACAGCGTTTCTTGCCTGAGGGATGGACGGGCAGCTCATGGGCAAAGCAGCCATAGTATTTTCTCTGCTTTTCTACATTCCAAGAGCTGCAGGTCTCTGAGCTCGGTGCACAGTGATGCTGCAGGTGCTGCAGAGATTGCAGTTTGCAAAGCAGCTGGCCAAATCCTTCTCTCCTTACTCAGTCTGTACTCATTTCTCACTTGAGCCGAAGTCCTGAGATGCTCTGTTGAGTAAGGGATTCAGGAGTTTGTCCAGGAAAAGGTGGGTGATTGGGATGGAGCAGCAGTTCATACAGAGTAGCTCATATTCTGGGGATTAGGTGTTGCTACACCCACGAAGGTGTTTTAGGCCTGTAAAATTCACCCCACCCAGCAAGTTACTGCAATTTCAATCAGGTATACCAGGAAACACTGCAAAATAACCAGGTTAGAGAGCAGAGAGGCAACTGAGCTGCAGGGCTTGAGGCGCTTCTTGCTGCTGAGTGTCCACCATGCCCGTGACAAGTGTGACTATGAGGCTTTCCTCTCCTGCCTCTGGATACATGCTTAGACCATCACTCACCCAGTACCAACCTCTGGGACCAGTTTTTCAAAATACAGCTGAGCTACTGGTCCCAGCACTTCAGGAACATCCAAAGGAGACCTGCTAGGGTAAAAATTCAGGATGTATTCTTTAAAGTGCAATGCATACACAAGCCAGAGGGAGAGATCCAGCTGTGCTGGCGGAAGAGATTAATGCCCTCCCTTGCTCATCGGTGCCAGAGATCTCATCCATCTGCCACTGGGACAGTTCATGCAAGCACTCCCTTAATCTTTAGCGTTAAACCATTTAAATTGCTGCTCTGAACTGACCTAGTTTGCTTTGCCTCTAGCATATTAGGAAGCGCTCACGCAAACCACTGCCCAGCAGATCCAGTCTGGCCACAGCTCCGGTGTGCTGCTGGGAAAGCTTCCCGGCGCGGGCTGGTTTTGCCTTTCGGGTCTTGGGTCTGCACCCTGTTGGGCCAGGTCCCAGGTGGGACACATCTTGCCTGATGTTCAAGACAGCCCTTTTGTATCTGGAAAATATCACGGTTCTGAAGGGTGAGTGTCCGAAGAGTGATTCTGGGGTGATACCTTCTGCTTACTGACTCTCGCTCCGGGAACGTAACTCTTTTCTCAGCTTGGAGGGCTTGTCATCTCTTCCCATGGAATCATTTTCATTCTCTAATCCTAAAATGAAAACCAGTCCTTATTCTGTATGACTTTTGCTTCTTTTTCATAGCTGCCTTTCTGTGTAGGAGCTGCAGATAGTTGGTTCATTCGCACTTGTCCTTTAGAGCCAGCTTGCCCTTTGTTTTGTGTTACGTAAGGGAAGTTGGGTGTTGTGCTGTGTTCAGAGTGACTTTTGATCAGCATGATTCTGCACCAGGATACCCCAGAACCTGTAAAGATAACCTTACTGGTTCACCTGTATGAGGTAATCATGGGCCTTAAAGAGGCAGATGCGGTAACAGCCCTGCTTGCATGAACTCTTCATCATCATGAAGATGATGAGTGGCTTTCTACAGTGGACTGATGGCATCAGTGGACAGGGGAAGAGCTATGGATGTCTTCTGTCTGGATTTCTGCAAGGCCTTTGACATGGTCCTCCACAACATCCTTCTCTGGAAGTTGGAGAGATATGTCAGTGGATAAGGAATTGGCTGGATAGTCGCATCTGGAGAGTGATGGTTAGTGGCTTCAAGTCCAGATGGAAGATGGTGACAAGAGGAGTTCCTCAAGGGTCTGTGCTGGGACCGGTGCTGTTTAATGTCTTTATTAATGATATTGACAGTGGGATTGAGTGCACCCTCAGCACATTTGCTGATGGCACCAAGCTGAGTGCTGAGGTTGATGTGCGTCTTGAGTCCAAGGTACAGGAGAGCATTTCACTCTCAAGTAGAGTCAGGGTGCGTTATGTACCATAGCCTGGGCTCTAGTGCCTGAGCCAACAGGCTCTCTGGGTGGGACTGTCTCACAAGCAGTAAGCTATACTGGAGTACAACCGTAAACTTCTATTACAAAAAGCCTGGAATTGGCTAGGGATAAAAGCTAATTTCCCAACCCTCCAGGTTGTTCCTTTTAGCCAGGGTCTGGGTCTTTCTGGCAGGGCCACGCAGGGAACCGTGCGCTCCGACCGCCGGCTCGACAGCACAAGAAAAGGCTCTTGGTCTTGAGGGCTGCGTGCCCGGCTGCCTGCCCGCCCGCTGAATTCACAGGGGCTGTCTGGGGGCGAGCTGCTCATGCAAAGCAGGGCAAGGCCCGCGTTTCAGTTGGGTGTCTTTAAAAAAGGGTGGCAGTCTCTGGGGTTGAGGTCTGGGTGCAGTGGAATGCCTTATTGTCCAAGGGAAAGACCAAAGCAAACCGCTACATATTGTGGACCCGAATGCAGCTGGCACCAACCAAAAATGTGCATGTGAGTGCCTTTCTAAGTACCCAGTAATCCTCCGGGGCACACCGAGGATTAGGTCTCTCTTCCCAGACAAAGGGGGAGTTCATTTTCTCAAAGATCCCTTGGCCAACCCCGAATGGAGCGAGGAACCCAAATGAATGCGAATCCCCTTTCACAGCCCTGCCTGCAGACAGGTAACGGCGCCTGAAGCTGCTCGCTCCTGCGTCTGAGCGGGACCGTGCAGACACGGTGCAGCTGGGTGGTGGGATTGAGGTCAGGTCAAACAAAACCCCATCCAGGCTCAGGGAAAAATGGACAAGTAGGGCTAAGCAGTACCACACGGTTCAGCTGCAGTCTCCTTACTCCAGGCTTTTTCTCGGTGGACCTGAAGGTCAGCGCTCATTGAAGGTATTTAAATTGGAGCTGCCTAAGTGAAGAGCCCTCCTGGAAGGGAATCTGTGAGTCTGAATGAGTTCCAGGTGACTTCTCGGCCTCTGTGTCTCTTTGCCCTCAAATACCTTGTGCTTGGCATGAGGAGCCATTGGATAGAATGCAATGGATGCTTAAATCTGAGATACATCCATCTAAAAATCACTGCCCCAAGACAGCTCTGTTATTTCTGAGCTCTTTAATTTGCCTCTGAACGATTACCTGTGCATTCAGAAAAATCCAAACCACCTCTGCACTGTTCCTGGAAAATTTCTCCCTGTCCCTTGTGGTGACTGGCTTATGGCACAAAGATCAGCTCTAGTAATCGTGCCTGAACAGATGTCAGCATGGGCATGGCCGGGATGCGCACAGGAAGTGTTTGTATGGAGCAGTCCTGGTGTTTGGAAGCAGCAGCCAGCAGCGTTCTGGATGATCTTGGGTTCTGTGGGCTTTTGTTCCCTGAGCTTTACTGCCCCACCTGACCCCAAGACGTGGATATTCTTGTTTCTACTTGATCCTGCTGCAGAAATCTGGGAGGCATACCTAATCCCAAGGTTCGTGTGCCCGATGAGCCTTAGGGAGGCTTCAAACCCTGTCTTGCTCTGCGTTAGGGTGACAAGGTCCTTCTGGGGGATTTCACGGCTGGAACCTGTTGCATTTTGAGGTGCCCATGAAACAGCCTTAAATTCCTTATCTGCCTGTGGACTTGTACCTGGCTCTTCCCTATCCCAGCTGAGCATCCTAAGCATCAGGCTAGGGATTTTACCCAGGAACTGAGAGACTTTTTCCAGCCAAACCTTTAGTCCAAACTGCATGCTCTCCAAGGAGAACTTGTCAGTTCAATTGATGGGAGTTTTCCTGATGAAAACTTGTTATGCTCACGTATTTCCAGCTAGTCCTGGCTTTGTCTGGCTTGGGGGTCCCATGAGCACAGCTTAACAACCCCAAACCCATCCCACTACCAGCTGAGACCCACATGCGCCCCGTCCAGACCCTGGGCCTTTGTGCTCTGACACACGGGGTGCTTCCACTCCAGCTCAAGGGGATTCTGTGAGCGGGATGGATATGTGGATTATGGGCTATTTCTGGACCTGCCACAGGAGGTAACGAAATAAGAACTACGTAGGCAATCCAGTCTTTTCACTTCAGGCGGAGCAGGAGGATCTGCCCAGTGGTGAGTGCAAGGTCGGTGCCCAGGATAAGCGTGGTCCTTCTGCAACCCTGCCCGGGGTAGGGAGCCCTCTCCTTGGCAGCGTGGAGGAGGCAGGAAGGCTGAGAGATAGGGGGGAATGTTTTCATTTACAAGGAGACATAATTCCAGCTCATCAGCTGCCGAGAACTCGCGTGTAGCCTGCCGGATGAGGATAGCCAGAGGTGAAGATGCCAGACTCTCCTTACGTCACTTGGCTGAGCCGGGGATCTCAGGAGCCCTGTGACATTGTGTAACGTGGGGGTGCCATGAGGATAAACCGGCAGCCTTAACTCATCCATCTCTCTCCTTGCAGGGCTGTCAGAGCCAAGGTCTGCTTTGCTGCTGCTTCTCCTTATTTCTGTGTCTGGGCTGTGCTTTGGCTAGTTCTGTAGCAGAGGAGGGTTGCCTCTTACATTCCTATTTAAGACAAAGGGGGAAAAAATATAAAGTGAATAAAATGCCTACAAATTGCTGTAGAACTTGGAAGAGGAGCTCCTTGCTTTCATCTCAATTTCAGAAGTGTCAGTGTGTGAGCAGTTAGTTTTCTAGGAAAGCATTTTACTCTGATAGTGGTTTTAAACACTCCTGTTGATCCCAGATGATTTAAAAATCAGAATCTAAGCTCCATCCTCTCTTCTAGGAATAACACTGGGCTTAGAAGTAATGAGACATTAAAAATTACTAAACCTATTAACATTTGGGGCTTTGATCCTCTGGGACTTAGGTCTTCTATTACCATGGCAGCAAACCTGGCGTCCGTTTAAAATAAGTGCTCATGACTCTGAGAGGTGGAACCATTAGAAAAATAGCCATTTAAAAACAAAATAATTAAATTAAAAACTTTAATCATTTCTAAACATAGTTCCAGGTGCTGTTTATGGATGATCTCAGCCATATCCTAGACTCATACCTGGAGGTACAGACAGCGAAGCGGAAAAGCAGAGCGCGGGGTGGTGGCACAGGCAGGAGAAGTGTGTGGGTGATGTGCTGAGAAATGAGTGCTGTGAGCAGACAGAACCTGAGGAGTTTGGGTTTTGTACAGCTTCTCTACAAAGTCCCTCTCTGGGAATCGTTTGCTGGGTGGCTGAGCTCACAGAGCAGCGTTTCCTCAACAAGAGCAAGGATTTCTGTTGCATCTGTTACTCAGGGAACGATTTTTTATGAAACAGGGAGTATAATTCATTGAGGATAATACCTCTGTGGCCCCTGGCTGAAATTGGTCAGCCCCTTCAGATGTAATTGTTGGGGATCTGCTGGGCAGAGGCACCCCCATCCCCTCCCCCCGTTATTGTCTAGGCTTGATTTAGGAAACCACTCAGTGTTGGAATGTGAAGATTATAAATAAGGATAACGGAGACCAAAGAAAGTGAGAAAGAAGAGCCAAGAGCCCAAAAGGTTACTATAAATGGTATGAAACATTTCAAGTATGCAGGTAACAGGAGGTCAGCACAGGAGTCAGATAAGGTGGCCCGAGGAGGTCAGAGTCATCTGTGGTCAGAAGCGAAGGATCTCCCTGAAACAGCGAACGAGTTCTGCAGGGCACTCATGGCAGCTGGGGGAGGATGTGAGCCAAATCAGGCTTGTGGGGAGTTAGTCGATAGAAAATAAGGCCACCCATGCTTTCTTGAAGATCTCTGAGAAGGGGAAATGTTTGGCAGATGCTCACTCAAGAGAAGGCAGCGCCAGGTGTGCAGAGGGGATGCTGCCTCTTGCTGCTGGTGGCTGGTGCTCTCTGTCTGAGGCAGAGGAACCAAGCTGTGGGTCAGTGAAACTTCTGAGGAGCGTGCTTTCCTCCATAAAAGGCTTTGGTCCACTGTACCATACGCCTTCATTGGCTGTCAAATCCTAACAGGCTGTATTTTTAGGAGAGGGAAGAGCTGGGCCGGGGTGCCTGTACGGCCACTCATTAACATGTGTGGTATTAAATACCAAGGGCACACTGGAAGCAGCAAGTATAAATAACAATTCATAATTAAACATGAACTTGGCAGAAAAGGAAAGATTTTGGAGGCAGCTGCCCGCCTCAGGTGGGAGGTAGAGGAGTTTTAAATAGGCCGCGCTGGGTTTCCTGTCTCCCACTCGCGAGCTGTACAAATGGCGGGCTAGCAAGAGCAACTGCAGGCCGCTCCTTGCCGGGAATGCTCCTCAGCTCTGGGACTGGGAGCAACATCCTGATATAAAATGCAGCCTGGACCTTAAAGAGCATCCCAGCAGGGTGGGTGCCGGTGCGGAGCCCTCACGCGTCCTGTCCCGGCGAGCAGAGCTAAGGAGAAGGCCTGCGGGTCAGGACGCAAGGTAGGCCCTCCAAACCTCTGCACGAGGGTGGCTGTTGCCATGCCGTGGTTGGAGAAGGAGCTGTACAGAGATTAGTGGGCTCCTGATCGTTAGGCTGAGCTGCCTCAGGAAATGATTTAGGAATGTCTTAGAATGTCTTGGAGCCGGGTTGCTTGAAGTGAGCCTGAGGCAGAGGGTTGCAAGGGGAGGGAAGGTGCTGGGCCCTGTCCAGGTGGATCTCCAGCTCTGGGGCTGCAGTCCCAATGCCAGGCTCGGGTATTGCCAGGCTCAGGGAGCTGCACTCTCCTGGAGGCACCCCTGTGTGGGCATCGTCCTCTCTGGGAAAGCACCTGGCCGTGGCAGCTGCTGAAGAGCTGCTCTGCTCCATCCCTGACGTGTGTGCTTCTGCGGGAGAAGGATCCTCATCTCTTGTGTTCCCCACTGGCTTTGATTAATGGTGTTATTTATAGACTGGCTGATTAGTTTTCAATGTCTTATTGAGCCCGCTGTTCCACACAGAGCTCAGTAATTATAGGGGTGGGTTTTTTTAAGAGGCTCAGGGAAAAACCTCCGTAGCATTTCCTTCTTACCCCCCGAACAACACCCCCAGAGCCCATGCAGACACTCATTAACGGTCCTTTGTCTCTGTGAGGTAAACCCCGAAGTTATGCACGCTGGCGAGCACGGGTTTCTCACTGTGTGGGGAGTCGGGGGGGAACACCCAAGCTGCTTACCCCCCTGCTGCCTTTCGGGAGGGTGGGATCTCTGTGGATCCGTGTGGGGAACGCTTGGAAGTTACTCAGAAAGCTCCGCTCATGGCAGGGTTAAGTCTGTGTTGCCTCTTGTTTTCTTCACGTGATTCAAAAGCTGTTTCTTTTTTAGTTAAAAACCAAAAAATAACAAAGACCTTAAGTGCTGGAAGATGGCTGGGCTGCAGAGACCGGGAAGCCGTAGGCACTCGCTCGTTATATCAGTTTCTCAGGCTGCTGATTGATGACTCTCTTAATGTATCTGGCACAGGGGCAGCTTCCCAGTCCCGACACCGTCACTGGCTACTTTGGAGATAGCTGAGCGGCGAGAAGACACGAGCAGCTTTGCTCACCGCAGGGGCACAGCTATTGTGGAGCCTGGGAGAGCCCAAAGCTGCTATTTAGGGAATGAATAGGGGAATTAGGACTGAGCCCTGCCGGAGGTGCGTTAGGAAAGTTCATTGCTGGTCCCAGACACCTCCTATGAACATGGCCAAGATCATCTTCTGCTGTGTCGGTAGCTGCTTTCAGACAGGCTGAGACAGCACTCAGAATTTTCTCAAAGCAATCTCCCTGTCGTGATGAGGTTTATAGCATTGTGGCGGCACTTTGAGACACCCAGATGCCTTTCCTGAAAGGGCTTGGCACCTGCATTGCCCCCCCAATTCAGGGGGAGCCCCAGACATCGGTGCTTGTGCAACACAAGGCTGCTAGGCTGGCCCCCCTGGGGTGAGGGTACCCCCGATCAGTGAGGTACAGTCACAGCCCGGTGCCTGTTCTCCCCTGTAAACTGAGGTCGCGTCACCCTGATGTGTTGCTGCCTGTGAAGCATCTCCAGGTGAACTGGACCTTCTCTTCATGGTGCCCTGAGCAAACCAGGGGGGTGTAGGGGGTGGCCGTTCCCTGTGTGGGAAACGAAGCTGGGGTGGGGTGGTCGGGGGTACCCCAGAGTTAAAACAAGTGCCTCTGCTGAGATCCATTCCCCTCTGATGGGGTCCTGCCAGCAAGACATTGGGCTTCGGAGTGATATGCAGCAGCCTCGCCATGAATTTGAGCTGTGCTTAAATGCTCCCCTGGGGGCTTTGTGGGTCCCCATGTCACACAGGTCTCTCTCTCAGAGCTGGTGGTGTAGGGTCTGAGACCATCTCTCCCATGTTTCCATACAAAGCCATAAACAGAGGACTTTTTGTCCTCTTAACACTGCTGTTGGAAATACAGTTTGCTTATGAAATCATGTACCTGTTTGCATATATTAACTGTTTATGTACAGCCTTTTAAATCCTGGGCTGTAACAGGCTGCCTGTCCTTTATCTCAAAGCTCTTAAAAATCCATGATTTGTCATGGTAAGCAAAGAGAATTGGAGTGGTGAACGCTCCTGGCACTTCACCGGGCTGCAGTAAAGGAGGCTGTGCTCCTGGTACATAGCGAGGCCGGTACAGGAGCAGCAGGGAGGAGGATCTGTCCAGTCTGATGAGAGGCTTGACATCATCTCAGGAGAGGGCTGGCGGAGACAAAGCAACCCGGGATTTGGCACAGGGAAAGAGCAGGCGTTTCCGAGGCAGGATTTGGAGGAAAATGTGGATGAAGATAAGTGGGGTGAGCAAAAAGGGCCGTTCCAGCCCAGTCGCTTTCCCTAATCTAGGTGAAAGTGCTGCTGCGCTTCCCTGCTATATCTCATCCGCAATGTGAGGCTTAACATTCCTGCCTGGCACGTGGGGGCTTGGGGAGGGAGCGTGGGGGAGGACCCAGCCGGACACAAAGACGGCTGGCCTCTCACCGGAATGGCATCCAAGCCATCTCAGCTATCCAAAGCCCCAGATGCCGGCATGTGCGCTCAGCCCGCAGCCGGCTGAGCACACAACAAGAGGCAATTACAGCGCTCAGCAGCTCGGGCCGCGGCCCGCTGCGGGCCGAGGGGGGCTCGGAGGGGGTCCTTTCAGGCGCGCTTTTATTCGGCGTGGGGGTTCCTTGAGCAAGCAGAAATTTCAAATCTCTCCCGCGTTTCAGTGCTAAAACCCCCGGGAGCCATGGGGAACACGGGCTCGTTTTCAGGCTCTCCCGCGCCTGCGGGAAGGAAGGAGCTGAAGTGATGCTCTGCACCATGTGTCGTGTGGTGAAGCAGGGTAAATATTCATTTGCTAACGTTGGGCAAATAGCAGTAGTTGGGCAGGAGGAGGGGGGGATAAGCTTCTGTTTCGTGCTCTCACCGCGTGGACCTTTCTTTAAGCTTTACTCTTGTGCGTTCAGAGCGTTCCCGGAGCTCTTGTGAAGATGGTTACAGGTGGGGAGGCGCTGGAAACCCTGAACTCCACACTTAGGAATTTTGAGTCCCAGAGTGCAGGTGGTTTTTGCCCTGGATGGTACAGCTGATCCCTCTCCTGTGTGCTGAGCAGCAGTGCTGCTGTATTGCACAGCTCCTCCAAAATGCTCGTGAGGAGCGCTCACAGGGGCTAGATAGAAAGGAGAACAAAATCCCACTCCTCTCACCGGCTTGGGCAACGACACAGAGAAGAATAAAAACACACGTGGCTTTTCTGTGACATCTGCTTTGCACTTTTTAAATCTCAGCTGATGCCCCTGCCTTGGCCCCTGGGTCTGTGTTTTGCCTTCTTTCCTAAAACCCATGGAAAATGTAAGATACAGGGGCTGAGGGGCTTGTGTGTCAGTGTTTACATGGCCTTGGTTTCTTTTGACAGGGACACACACGCAGCGAAGGGATGCTCCGACCTGGCTCCCAACCCGCTCAGCCCAGACTGTGTGAACACGGACTGTCAGCCCAGCAAAGCCACGTGGTCCGGAGGAGTTAAGCTACGGCTGAAGCCCAGGTGAGAACGTGTGTGTCTGTGTCCCTCTCTGCTGCCTGCGTTTTGTGGCCGGTGTTGTGTGTGAGCAGCTGGCCAACTCCACTCCTGGGAGCTGTGGGAGTTGTGGGAGCAAGGGTGGCAGCAGTGCTGGAGTAGAGCAGCATGAATCCCCAGCATCTGCAGCGCCAGGCAGTGGAAAAGGTCCAGGACAGTTCCTTAACCTCACATCCACCTTTTCCTGAGGCATCCTTGTGCTCAGCATGGGAAATGAATTTGCCTTTTGGGCCTTGGGTCGAGCGTCAGCGATGCTGGACATCGGTAATGCTTGTGTAGGGCTGGGTATAAAATACATACTGCTCTGCCTGCGGGTTTGCCTGAGGGTGACTCCCTGAGGAGTCCTGGAATAGGTGTCCTTTGTCAGTGGAGGTGAAGGTCATCAGAGGTGTTGGACCAAAATACCTCCACGGAAGCGATGTAAGCCTGCTGTGGCTCCCCAGCTTTAGGTGCCTGGCTTTCCAAAACCACCTGGTTTCTTCCCAGTCTGTGAGTTTTGGTGGGAGTTTGTTACTCGTGACAACCCTGCTGAGTGCCAGTCTGCGTTTCTGAACGATTAAATATCTTCAGAAGTCAGTTTCCTGCATTGCTTTGGACCTGCCAGTGTTGTGGCAGAGCCCGATTTCCTTCCTTTGTCTGTGAAGTTTAGGACCAAATCCTACAGCGTTTGCTTGGGCCAAGCTTTTGCTGGCATCAGAAGAATCTCTTGTCAGTCAGATGGCAGTCTGCATGATCTCATGGAGTTTTGTGTCTTGGTCTTCTGAGAATTGCACCACGAAGCCAGAGCAGTGACTTTTATTGGCAATGCTGCATTCAGGCCAGACCTTGACTTACTTGAACTCAAGAAGCTGCACTGATGCCTTAGAGCTGGAGGAGATGTGGCCCAGAGCCTGTGGCCCTCCAGCTTTGGCTGGAGCACTGGGTGCAATTCCCCTGCTTGTTTACCTTCAGCAGACTCACCCCAAGCAATGAAGGCGACGGGTCCTGGTCGGTTTCTAAACCATGGGGTGATGGGTGAACATCCTTAGTCAAAGGGGGAGTCTGGAGCTTGGGACCAATCTCTCAGGTGTTGGAAAGGAGAGCACAGCCCTCACGAAAGCTTGCCTCCTACCCTCCACTGTGCAAAGTAAGCAAGGCCAGGGTGGCACTGCCAGCCAGTGCTGCCACAGTACTACAGCTCTACCCATCGGAAAAGGGTGAGCTGAGATGAGAAGAGGGGAAGGATTAGGTCTAGAAGTCTAGCTGCAGGGGGATCCTTCACCAGAAGGAAATGTTTATTCCCAAAGTGATGGAAAGTTGGCCAAGAGAGATGGCAGGTTCACTGGCTGTTCTGCGGCTTGAATTATGTTGGATCACTGCAGACTTCCTACTCCACTCCCTGAGGGAGCACTGCAGACTTACTACTCCGCTTGCCCCGCTGATGTGAGTTCCAGATACACTCAAGGAGAGCCACCTATCCCACCTGCTCCCTGCAGGAACAGTGGGAAGGCAAATTCCCAGCTAGGAGTAAATCATAAGTTCACCTGATGAACTCCAAGTCTGAACTCCCCTTGGTACCCTTTGCTTTTTTGTTCCTGGCAGTACCTCAGCAAGCAGCCTCTGAACAGCTACCCACCCACACAGCATGTACGTGCACACACCGAGTGTGCACACCCAGAGGACCTTCTCCTCCCCTATTTAGCATTTGGACATGAGCTCCTTGGTGTTGAGTTTATTAGCGTCGCCTGTGATTTGTAGCCCTGTAACTCAGAAGAGAACCTGGCTGCTGTCTGAAACACTTGCCCTGAAAATCCCCTTGGTTACCTGCCGTGACTCATTGTCCACGTTGGGTTTGGATAATCAGGCTCAGAGGGCAGCGTTTCTCCTGCCAGCCTCCAAGTTCCTCCTAAGCACCAAACGAGTGGGGGAAAACACATTCCTTCCATTGTTTCCAAGTCTCTCCTGTTGCAAGTTGCTGTGTGTTCGATACCAGGGTGCAGAAGCATCCGAGCTATGCTTGTTTTTCCATCTTTTCAACTAATTTACTGGCTGGAGAAGAATGAGGAAAAAATTATTTGAATTAAGCCTGTTGGGCCAGTTCATCAGTGCAGATAAATCAGGGCAGCTCGGTGGCTTCTGCAAAGCCATGGGCAGGGGAAGCCAGCGAAGGGGCTGGCTGCTGAGATTCTTCTGCCCGTGCTCCGAGAGATGATGTGAAAGCCTGGAGAAGACAGGAAATAATAGTGTCCTTCTCAAAGACTGTACATTAGGGTTGTAGGTTTTTCCCTTGTCGGTTCTTTATTTTTTGCCAGCAAAGGAAAGGGAGTGAAATTGTAGCAGGAAGAAAGTGGCAAGAGGGTCTTTAATCCCTGCTCAGCAGCTACTTGCTCCAGCCTACCCATGCCCTCAGCACCAGGCAGGAGGCTGCCATGGCTTCCACCTGCCTAGGCCGCAGTCCTGTGTGAGCAGTGCAGGTGGACTGTCCTGGCAGCAAGTGCTTTCCCAAAACGGAGACCCAAAATAGCTCCTTGTTTTGCAGTTTAAATTGTGCTTCTCATGTTACTTGGTAGGTCTGGGGAGGGGATTGTGCCCCTGTACTGGGCACTGGTGAGGCTGCACCTCGAGTGCTGGGTCCAGTTCTGGGCCCCTCACTCCAAGAAGGACATGGAGGTCCTGGAGCTTGTCCAGAGAAGGACAACCAGGCTGGGGAAGGGGCTGGAGGGCAAATCCTGTGAGGAGCGGCTGAGGGAGCTGGGGGTGTTCAGCCTGGAGAAGAGGAGGCTGAGGGGAGCCTGTCAGGCACAGGGAAACGGGAAACGGGAGCACTGGCACAGGGCCCAGTTCCCAGCCCTGTGCTCTGTGGGAGGCCCGGTGGGTGATGTCTTGTAAGTCACTTCACCTCCTGAGGCCTTTGTTTCCTTTTCTGGAAAATGGATAAATGCCTCTTTCAGGGATAAGGGAGCCTGGGGGTCACCAGAGAAGTGTGATAACACAGAGGCGTGATGTGCAAGGCCAATCATCATTAATTACAATGTTTGACTGTTCCTGAGTTCAACGAAGGAGCGACCGTTGCTCACAGCTGCCATCACCTCTGAGCGATCCCAGCAATCCTTCTGCAGCCCAGGGCAGAGAGCATTTCATCAGATCACAGAGCTGTGAAGGTTGGAAAAGACCTCCAAACTCATCTAGTTCAACTCTCCCCCTACCACCCATATGCCTCACTAAACCACATCCCCAAGTACCTCATTCAACCTCTCCTTGAACACCCCGAGGGACGGTGACTCCACCACCTCCCTGGGCAGCCCATTTCTTTCAAGAAAAGTCACCTCTGATCTCCTGCAACCCCTGGCAGATTGTTCTGCTCTCAGCTACGCTCAGCCACCTGCACCTTGTCCCTTCCCAGCAGCAGCGTGATGAACATCCCTGCGCCCTCGGTCAGTCCCATCTTTCTGCACCGCTTTCCCCTGACCGCTCTTGGTGCCCCTGAGCCTGATGTGTCACCTGGAGACAACACACAGATGTGAGTGACATCTGCCTGTGCCACTGGGAAAGGGGCTGGAGAGAGAAACGAGGCCAGACTGGTCTGGGGCAGAGCCCGGAGCTCAGCTGGGGTATTTTGCTCATGGTTTGTTTCTTCTGTGGTTTCGTTTGACGGTTTTGGGTCATTAAGACAGAGACTGCTAAAATGAGATGCCCTGAAGGGATTCCCTGGGCAGGGAGTTGTCCTCTAGAAGCTGCAGAGATCAACCTGTGGAAGGGTGTGTGCTGGTATGAGAATATTCACACGTGTGTTCTGAAGCGAGGGGTTCTGCAGTGTCTTTTTTACTTAGGGAAAGTTTGAATCTGGGCATAAAGCAGGGTTGGGAGGAAGAGGAGCAGCTCTCCATTTGCTTTATAGGTGAGGAAACACTCTTGCCCAAGATCCATGACATGAAGTGTCATTTCAGGTCTTTCTAACAAGTTCTCCTTCTTTTAAGACAGAATCGTGAAGGGACAGAACTCACTCCAGATCCCTCCTGCACCAGAATTTACCAGAAGGGCTCTGTCAGCCTGGAGAGACAGATTCAGTGAAAGACACATCAAGCTGAGGCCGTTATGGTCCGACTTCTTTCTAATTGGCCTCGTCTGTTATGCTTATTTTTAGAACCATGACTGAACCTTAATGAAGAGCGACATTGCTTTGAGTAGATTGCGGCCTCGCTCTGTCGAAATCCTAATAGGCTTCTGAGTGCTTTAGTTTTTCCTTCATCTCCTGCTTAATAGCTGGGCATAGGGACTGTGGCAGTGCGTTAGAGTATCTGTAGAATGTCTCTTTTTAGATCTGGACATCTTGGAGGCGGGTCCACAGCAGTGAAAATTCAGGTTGTTGCTTAAGCCTTGTGTTTATGCAGGTACTCAGACACCCTTGTGCTTCAACTGGATCCAAGAGGCACGAGCTCTGCACTTGGGTCCAGAGCTTGCTTCTCTTCTAGAGGAGGAGGATCTCTGCTGCAGGGTCCCCTGTCTCCCTTTCCACCCCCCCAGATGACCAGGCCAGGCCATGGCTATCCCTTCCAGCTCCCCCAACCTCCCACACAGCCACCTGCACCGCACGGCTGCTGGGGGAAAGCTGATCCGCAGGGATTGTGGTGGCCGGCGGCAGCACAGAGTGACCCTTCTGGCCTTAGGTGTCTCTTCTTTATTTCTTCCCATCTCTCGGGTACATTAACACCAGCAGCTGGTCAAAACTACAGGTCATGGAGAATGTGTTCCAGTGACTGCTGCTCCTGCCTGGAGCAGCAGATGGATTCTGCTCTTAGGGGAGATTTGCTTTCCCTGAAAAGTTTTGCTGCCCTTACGTTCGGTGTTCCCTGACCCTGAGGGGAAGGGCTTTGGAGCTGGCTGGGACAGAGGGAAAATGAGCACAGGGTCAGTGGCAGAAGAAGAATTGTTCCCAGATGGTCCCTGTTGAGCCATCTTGGATGATGTGTTTGCCAGACACGATGCTGATGAATATTTCACTCCCCCCCAGCTCTGGGGGTGTGCTGCAGTAGAAATAGATGGGTTTGGTGGGGCACTGACGGCTTTGAATTGCTAATTGGTCAGCCACAACATCCCCTCCCTCGCCTTCACTCCTTAGCTTTCTGAAAGGCTGATTTACATCCTCTCACTGCCTGCAAGGATAGAATCCAGCCTGCCTTTTCTAAATAAAGGTGCTCTCCTTACAAAATTCTTCTCGTGGAGCTTCAGCAGCTGGCTTTGATACCCTCACTCTGTGTCTGCTCTGCACAGCAAGTACCTCCCGTGATGTGCCTCAGGATCCTGCTCTGTGACAGGCCAGGACATGGCGCAGGAGGGGAGGGAACTGCTTCCTTCCTGCTTCTCCAAGTTGGGTGAAGGATCCTCCTGCAGTTGTTGCAGCAGCAGCAGCAGCAGCGGTCGGTATTGCTGTTTGCTGTGCTCCCTGACCACAGCCAAAATGTGGTGCTGGCAACCTGGAGGTTGCTGTCAGAAACTGGAGCAGAGGAATCCACAGGGGTTATCTGAGCATCTTCTTCTTTCCTTCTAAAACCGCTTCACTTGGAGGCTCAGTGTCTTGAGAAAAGAAGCCTGAGAGGGGATCTGATCAATGGTTATCAATAGCTGAAGGGTGGGACACAGGGGGACATGGGCAGCCTCTTCTCAGTGTCTGTGGGGACAGGACAAGGGGCGATGGCCTCAAGTTGCAGCACAGGGAGTTCCACCCCAATCTGGGGAAGAACTTCTTGCTGGTGAGGGTGAGGGAGCCCTGGGACAGGCTGCCCAGGGGGTGTGGAGTCTCCTTCTCTGGAGAGATTCCAGCCCCGTCTGGATGCCGCCCTGTGTGCCCTGTCCTAGGGACCCTGCTCTGGCAGGGCGTGGGACCCAGTGGGTTCTGGAGGGCCCTTCCAACCCCTGTGACTCTGGGATTTAGGGAAAGGGAACCATTTTTAGACAAATGTTGAAAAAAGAAACTGGAAAATGGAAGGAGCTAGGGTCTGTGCTTTGGTTAAAAGTGGGACTTTTCACACAGAAGGATCTGTGCCCTCTTGGAGGACACTGGGCTGGAGTGCATTTGACTCGGGAAGTGCTTAGGCTGTACTCTGGCAGGGGTAAGGAACGTGATGTAAAGAGCAGCAATCAGGCTGGATACATTGCTGCCAGCAGGTATCTGGGGGGAAAGGTGAAGTGACCCCTTGGTTGTCCTGTGAAGAAAGCTTCAGGTAGCGGTTCTTGAGCTGCCGGTTCATGTGTAGGGTCAGTGCCAAGGTGTCTTTATAACAGCCCTCAGAAGGGTCTGTGTGGTCCTCACAGCCCAGGCTGCATCAAGCCTTTGCCAGGCTGGGTTAGAGGAGAGCTCCAGTGCTCTGGTCGCATTTCTGCCAGGAAATGCTGTGACCAGTATAACAACAAGGAACACCCAGGTAACAGCAGCTGGGCAAGATGAAAGACTCCTATTTTCCCTGTGGTTTTCCCAGTGTATGGTGGGAATTTGGCAGTTTCTGGTATGCTGTCAGTGTTACAGGTGTTGGGGAGGCCAGTGTTGCATCAAGGCTCACTGACTTCTCTGGGTACCTTCTCTCAGAGGCTTTAGTCGTGATGCCAACCTGACCTGGATGCCCAAGTTACCCGACTGCTGGAGCTGTCCATGAGGAACCAGGAGTCTCTTTGCCAGCCTTGGCATTTACAACACCAGGATCGCTTTCTCATTATGGGAAACGGAGAGGTTTTTAGTGATAAGATTGTCCAGACATCTCACAAGCGTGGTACTGGTGCAGCCCTTGAGGAACTGGTATGAAGAGAAGGGCACAAGGTCATTTTGTTCTTGCTGTTATTACTGTTCCACATTCTGAAACCCTACAGCCTCCTGTGGAACCAAGTGTCAGCTGCTGCTCCACGCTTTGTTCAGGGCAGCTGAGCTACAGGTTAAAGATCTCCTGATTTCTTTGTCTTCACTTAGGTCAGGACTTAGCTGCTGTGTTTGCAAGTTCTGTCACTCACTTTGTCTGGGATGAATCGGGATATGATGCTGTGGGCTTTACACAAACACCTCTGCCACACTTGCCCCAAAGTGTTTAATCTCAGAGGTTTTTATTGCTTCCTGAAGCTCTGCAGCAGAACAGGTGTAACCAAAAGCAAATTGGCTTTTGAACCCCATTCAGCTCCCCCACTGTCTGTAATGGGAGGTGTGCTGCTCATCCAGTTCCAGGCCTTTTCCCTAATTAGGCAATCCTAATTATGAGCTAAGCTTAAGGAAGTAGGGTGAAGCAAGGTGCTGTTTTCAGAAGAAAGAAGGTAGGAGCTTCTCGGCGTTCCCTAATGCCCACACACAGGCAGCAATGGCTGTACCTTCCTTTCCCAAGCACCAAGCTCCATCCCAAGGAGGGTCTTTCAGTTGATTCAGTGGGAAGTGGGTCAGGCCCCTCTGTTCTCTGGGTGAGTGCAGGGACCCTCCATGCTCCCACCCCGCCGCCTCCTCAGAGATCACCTGCCTGAGTCTGCAACCTGAGCTGGAGATCATGTGTACCGAAGTGCTTCCTCTCTTGGCTTGAGCTGGGCTGGGATTGGGTTACCCTTAATCCAGGTTTCCAGGATCAGGTAGGTGTGGAAACAATGCTGAGCTGGTACGGCATGTCTTCGGCCCTGAATTCACGGCTTGGCTGCTCACGTGCTGTGTTATTACAGGGCTGTCAACCCCAAGGGTTTAGCATACCTGTGGCTCAGAAGTGGCTGCACAGCGCCCAGGCAGCTTTGCCACCGATGGACGCGTGGGATCACCTCACTTGTGGTTGTTTGCTTTGCTGGGGATCACTGGGGGTGCTTTGCCGAGGGAAAAGGTAACGCCAGGGACTGCTTGACAATACACAAAGCATCTGTAAATCCCTGCACTGGAACAGGCAAGGCTGTTCTCCATAAAACAGTTCTGTCGGCTTCCCTTCCGGCAGCGTCCAGCTTCCTTCTCTGGGCAGGGAGCTGAACAAAAGAGCTTTGTTCTGAACACACCTACATGTGATGGTAAAACAGGGCTGAGTGCAGCTCACCCTCTGCAAACCTCCAGTCAGCTTTCTGTAAGACAGTCACAGAACCACAGAGTCACACACTTGGAAAAGACCTTTAAGATCGTCGAGTCAAACTGTTCCTGTCCGGTGCTGACCCATATCTCTAAGTACCTCATCTGCCTGTCTGTTAAACACACCCAGGGGCAGGGACTCCCACATCCCCACAGCTCTTTCAGGGAAGAACTTTTCCCTCCCATCTGCGCTGCCCCTGCCCTGGCACAGCTTGAGCCCATTGCCCCTTGTCCCATCTCCTGTCCCCTGGCTGAAGAGACCATCACCCACCTCTCTGCACCCTCCTGGCAGGGCAGTGGAGGTGGGGAGAAGGTCTCCCCTCAGCCTCCTCTTCTCCAGGCTGAACACCCCCAGCTCCCTCAGCTGCTCCTCAGAGGATTTGCCCTCCAGACCCTTCCCCAGCCTGATTGCCCTTCTCTGGCAGTACAGGGGCACAATCACCTCCCTAAATCCTGTCACAACAAACATTAAAAGGATGTCCCGTTTTTCTTTTAGCTGATGCTGAGGGAATGACCTGCGCTTCCGAAATCCTTACAGGGAAACAGTTCTACCTCTCACTTTCTACCAGTGCTTTCCCACGTCACAGAACATCAGCTGGTGGCCATTAAATTGTGACAGTAACAGATCCGATCCTACCAGCCATTTTCTACTTCGTGCATGTTCCTGTATCAGCTCTTTCCACAGTCCCACAGCACCAGGAGAAGCCTCTCCCAGTGCCTGGTTTACATCTGCAGAGGGCATCGTAATCTGTTTCCTGCCTTACACGGGACATGGCTGCGCTGTGAGATCTTCAGCCAGACGAAGCCTTTAAAGATGCCTCATCTGGTCCCTTTGCATTTACACTCCATAGGTAGCCAGGGCTGTCCCACAGGCTGTCCCGTTTGGGGCTTCAGGGGTACACAGGTCCGGTGCTGCTTCTCGTTCTCACACCCACCGCTTCGCCGGGCAACCCATTCCTGTACCTTAGTGCCCTCATCATGAAAACTCCTTCCTCAGCTCTCAGTTCAGTCTGCCCTCCTTCAGCTGAAGGCCGTTCCCCCTTGTCCTATCTCTACGTGCCCTCACGACCAGCCCCTCTCCAGCTTTTCTGTGACCCCTTTGGGTACTGGAAGGGGCTCTAAGGTCCCCCCAGAGCCTGCTGAACCACCCCAGCTCTCCCAGCCTGGCTCCAGAGCAGAGGTGCTCCAGCTCACGGATCATCTCCGTGGCCTCCTCTGGACTCACTCCAACAGCTCTGTGGCCTCCTTGTCCTGGGGACCCCAGAGCTGGCAGGGGGTCTGTGTTCCAGAGCGGAGGGGAAGAATCCCCCTTTCCCAGCCCTGCCGGTCCTGCTGCTGGGGATGCAGCCTGGGACACGGGGGGGCTTTCTGGGCTGCCAGCACACAGTGCTGGCTCATGTTGAGCTTCTCACCAGTGAATACCCCAAGTCCTTCTCCTCAGGGCTGCCCTCAATCCACTGTCCCCCCAGGCTGTAGCTGTTCCTTGATTGCTAACCCCCTGCTGCGCTTTAAATACCAATGTCCTCCATGTGCTTTAAATAAGGTTGTTAGTGGGGTTTTTTATTCCTAAGAGCTGGTGGCAGCCTTCCTTAGCACTGGTGCCTGAAGCAACCCAGGGCCAGCTGTACTGCGCTGCGGGCACTCCCGGGCTCACGTGCTGCCGCGGGACAGCTGGCTGGCTGCAGGATGCGAAGGCCGCGCTTGCTGGCGCTTGGTTGTCATGTCTCTTCCTGCATTGCTGTCAACACGGAGGAGAGATCAAAACGGCACCATGCAGCTTGCACCCCCTCGTGGCATCCGATGCTTTAGATGGCTTTGCCAGCCATCACTGTAACACCAAGGGAGCCTTTTGAGCAAAGTGCCCCTCCAGCATCACGTGCAGCTGCCCGGCTTGGGCATCGTGTGGGAGTGCGCAGGCAGCCCGGGGGCTGTAAACTGATCCCTGGGAATGGGCCCCCAGGCTCGTACCCGAGGGGTAAGGCTTCTGGCGGGGAGGCAAAGGGGAAGACCCCCCACGTTCAACAGTAACCTGCTTTTCTGCCTGTACCTGGTGCTTTGCAGATCCGAGGGGGAAGCGTGTTGTGTGAACGTCTGGGGCTGTGCGTGGTTACTGCGGGATTCGCTTAGAGGGGCCACGAACGTAGCAGTGGATCAGAAGTGAGCCCGAGCAATTTCCAACGTGGCTGGTGGTGTCACTTCACATTCCTCTTCCTTGGAAGAGCCTGTTGCTGATGTGCCAAATCCTTCTGCTTTTCCCCAGGCGAAGTGAAACTCCAGGCCGACCTCACTCCTGGCATTCAACCAAGCTTGTGGAGAACCAACCCGATCCCAGCATGATGCAAATATCTCAGGGTACGCTTGGCACCCCTTGGCATCAGTCCTACCACTCCAGGTAAGCACTAACACCCATGGTCCTGTGCTGTGCAGGCAGAGATAGAAGGCAGCGTATCTCATATCACTTTCCCTGTCTTCACAGTCTCCCATGGATGTAGAAATCAGGCTCCCAAGCTAGCGTAGCTCTAAACTAGTCCCCAGTCCTGTCCGTCCTTGTCTCCAGCGTCATGCTGGCTTCAGAGAGGCTCTGCCTCATGCCCAAGGATGTGTCTTGATGGTACTGACTGCAAGGTCAGGGCCTAAATCTAGAGTGTGGGAGTGAAGGAAGGACAAGCGTCCTTCCACAATGAAAGACGTGGTGGAAAAATGTTACTGGTGGCCTGCATACAGCTGCACAGGTTTACAACAGCCAGGGTACCTTATGGATCATAAGTTACCCTGGCTGCCATTAAAAGAAGGTGATAGGAGGCACCTCTGGTTTTGGCCGTGGACCCTGGAGGGGCAGGTCGGAAGCAGTGATGGGATCTGGTGAGTTGGGGCTGTTTCTATGAGGCAACACAGTGTGATGAGTGTCAGGAGAGCTGCTGGGGCAGTCATACGCCTCAGCTACCCCAAGCAGCCCCAAAAGGTACGTGGTAGTGGCAGCTTGAGAGGGAACAAGCTTAAATCCTGCCCTTGGAGGCTTTTCCCTGCAAAGGCAGAAGGGTTTCAGGAGCAGGAAAGGCTCCTTATAGCCCTTACTGGGATTGAAACCTCATTCCTTCTACAGGTGAGCCTGAGCCTTGGCTGAGCAAGGGGGGAAGAGAGAAAGAGAGCATTATAAACAGCGAGGAGATTGTTGGTGGAATCCCCCCTGCCACGTTTCTGTCTGCCCTTCAGCACGGGCCATGCTGTACCCCATCCACTTCCACAGCCAGGGGCTTTGCTTGCCAGGCGCAGCTCCGGGCAGAGCCTTTGGCAGCGCGGCTCTGTCTGCGGGGCGCTTCAGGAGGAGCGTGGGGAGCATCTAGCGGCCAGCTGGCCAGGGCTCTGCTGGGCACTGCCAAGCAGATATTTGAAACTAAAACAGAGCTGTGCTTAAACGAGTGGGCCAGCTTTATCCTGAGATTCACCGTAGCTCTTTCTGCCCGTCTCCATGTCCCTCTGCAGCTCCCAGCAGGCTTCCTTCCACCTTTCTTCGTCTGTAGCGGCCTTCTCCCCTGCTCTCTGTCCTTTGGGCTTGTTGGCAGGAGTGACTGTGGCCAGGATGTGACCTGGAGCAAGCTCTGGGCTCTTGTTAGATGCTTGTTAGGAAGCGGGGCTACCAAACACACCCGCTGCCTCCTTGATTCCCAGGGCTGCTGCGCATCCCCGGCTCTGCGGGCGGCAGTTTTGGTTTGCTCATCCCAGACATGGAGCTCACCTTTCCCTGAGCCAGCTTGAGGCCAGTTCCCCTTGTCCTGTCTCCTGCCACCTGGCTGAAGAGACCATCGCCCACCTGTGCCAGCCAGGCTCCTCTCCATACCCGCTCCCAGCTCCCAGCCTTGCCCTGCTGCCGTTCGCAAGGCACAGCCATCATTCCTTTCCTGGTGCTTCCATGTGGCTCTGCCAGGACAGCACACGTAGGCACACAGGGAACCAAGGAGAGTAATAGCTAAGGGAAGGGAGCTGGGAACAGAGAGAGAAAAGGTGAAATCCTCAGGCTGTGCTCCCCAGACTTCAGTGTATTTGCTTCAGTTCAGGAGGAGAGATCCCAGGGGAAACCCTGCATAAATTTGTGATATCCCCTAACTGAGGCTGGCACAAGGAGCTCCCTTCCCGCTGATAGGAAGGGATAGCCTTCTTTCTGAAAACATTTCTGTCTTCAAAAAGGACTTAAGAAGGACATGGAGGCCCTGGAGCATGTCCAGAGAAGGGCAATCAGGCTGGGGAAGGGGCTGGAGGGTAAATCCTCTGAGGAGCGGCTGAGGGAGCTGGGGGTGTTCAGCCTGGAGAAGAGGAGGCTGAGGGGAGACCTTCTCCCCACCTCCCCTGCCCTGCCAGGAGGGTGCAGAGAGGTGGGCGATGGTCTCTTCAGCCAGGGGACAGGAGATGGGACAAGGGGCAATGGGCTCAAGCTGTGCCAGGGCAGGGTCAGCTCAGATGGGAGGGAAAAGTTCTTCCCTGGCAGAGTTGTGGGGCTGTGGCACAGGCTGCCCAGGGAGGGGGCTGAGTCCCCACCCCTGGGTGTGTTTAACAGCCGGGGAGATGAGGTGCTCAGGGATCTGGGTCAGCACAGGACAGGGACGATTGGACTCGATGGGCTTAAAAGGCTTTTCCAACCTGGTGATGCTGTGATTCTGTGGCCCCAAGTCCTCTTTCGACACAGGTGTGTCTTGGAGCCGGTGCCACAGTGTGCCTGCACCTGCTGAGCTCCACGAGGAGGTGGCTTTGAAGACTTCCTGGGCCGTTCTCAAAGTGCTTCTGTTGCTGCACACACCCTCACACACACACTTCCCTCCACGCACAAACACATGCATCTCTTCTCTGTCTTGTCAGTTTAGTTTTCTCACAGCAAACAAACTATCCTTGGGACAGCTGAATTTCCAGGAAGCCTGCCAGGACATAGCCTTCATCTCCATAAAAAGAAATGAAATGGGGAAAAAAGGAAAGAGATTAGATCCCCTCCCCCCAGAACGCCTCCTGTGTCCTCCTCCTCCTCCTCCTCAGTGGCGTCTGCGCCCATTCAGCTTTCCAAGTGCTTTGGATAGGTTTGATGGGTGGGGTTGATTCTCCCTGGCTCCAGAGATGCGCTGTCTTTCTGTCTGCGTTTCCCTCCCACCCTTCTGTGGTAAATAAGAGCCATGTGTTGCAATGTCAAGCAGTTCCTCTTTGTGAACTGGGATGACTGCAAACAGGGGATGGAGTAAGGCCCAAATATGGGTTTTCATCTGCACTTCCCAAAACTAAACATCTTGCTTCTGAGCTCACTTATAAGTCGTTGTGCCTCTCCTCTGCTGACAGTGGGGTTTTACTCTTCTCTCGCTCTTCCCCAGCTCCTCAACCAGCGATCTCTCTGGCTATGAGCATGGCTATCTGAGGAGAAGTCCTGACCAGTACAGTTCCCGGGGCAGCATGGAGAGCTTGGACCACTCCTCCCCTGGCTACCACCCTTGTCACCTGTCCCCAGCCAAATCCACCAACAGCATCGACCAGCTCTCCCACCTCCACAGCAAGAGGGACTCTGCCTACAGCTCCTTCTCCACCAACTCTAGCATCCCCGAGTATCCTGCTCCTCCGTTCAGCAAGGAGCACTCCTGCTCCACGGACAGCGTGCCCTCCCGAGGCGGCTTGCAGGAGGGGATGAGGCAGGCTGACATCAGGTATGTCAAGACGGTCTACGACGCCCAGCGAGGGACCTCTGAGGAGTACGAGGTGAAGTCCTCCGCCTTGCTTCCGAGCGGCGAGGCCCGGGCCTCGCTGGATGGCCGTGGCCACAACAGACTCCATGGCTTCAGCCAGCCCAGCACAGCTCCCTCCTGGGCACAGCCAGGCCCTGGCTCCTCAGACAGCAAGACCCAGCCCCCCAAGGGACCTCCCTTGCCTCCCACTCGCAGCGACAGCTACGCAGCCATCAGGCATCACGAGAGGCCCAGCTCATGCACTGGCCTTGATCTGAACAGGCCTGGTCGAACCCAGCTGAAAGGGACTTGGCCTCCCCTTGTCAGCACCCTGACCCAGGGCCCGCTGCTGAAAACCCCCTTTGGAGAAGGGCAGTTGCACACTGTGGTGGAGAAGAGCCCAGAGAGCAGCCCCACCGTGAAGCCGAAGCAGAGTTACTCCCAGCCAGGGCAGCCCTTGCTGCCTACTGGTGTCTACCCAGTACCTTCCCCAGAGCCACACTACGCCCAGGTGCCCCAGCCTTCTGCCAGCAACAGTGGAACACTTTATCCTGCTCTGGCCAAAGAAAGTGGGTACCCCCCACCTCTTCCAGCCTCTTACGACAAGGCCAGACCCAGCAGCACCCTGGGCTTTGATGAGAATGGAAACCAAAGCACTACCAGCAGATCAACCATCTTCTACCAGCCTCAAGCAGCTGAGAGAAAGCACGACGCTGCAGCCAAACTTCTCCAGCAAAAGCCTCCTGGCACGGCAGGCCCAGAGCTCTGCCCGACCACGCTGAGGAAGGAGGAGCTGTTACCTCCTTACAAGGTAGCACACGGCAACCGTGAGACCACGGGTACTGCACAGGCCTCCAAACAGAGCTTTCAAACTCCGCAGCTCCAGTTGAGGGATGCCAGTGAGAGAAGAACCCATTACCAGCCCAAAGAGGACTGGATGGCTGAATCCCAGGAGGACAAAAATGGTAATGCCCAGATAAATGAGAGAGATGCTGCTGTTCATCACCAGTGGGGTCACAGCAAGGCCAAGCAGTACAGCTTCTCCTCTTTGCAGAACATCCCGGAGAGCTCCAGGAGGCAAAGCAGCTCCAACCTCAAAGAGATGCAACCAGGTGAGAGTTCCTCCAACAGCAAACTGTCCCTCATGAACGGCAGCAGCAAAGAGGAGAAGGATCACAGGGGACAGGGGCACAGGCAGTGGAGTGATGTGGACCCACAGGCCTTCGCCAGGCAGGAGGAGGAGGGCACGAGCGTGACTCTGTTCCACGCTGCCGAGCCAAAGTGCGAAGAGCCCCCTTCTCCACAGCACCCAAAGACCTCTGATTTCGGGAGGAGCCAGCTCAGCTCTAGCAGCACCCAGAGCTTTCCCTATGGCAAACCAGACACCAGCAAAGCTCGCTGCTCCGTGCTAGAGAAGGTCAGCAAGTTTGAGCAGCGAGAGCAAAGCACTCAGCGGCCCCAGAGCGCTGGCCTTCCCATCTTCGGCCAGCACTACGGGCCGAGCAGGACAAGCCAGCCCTCCAGCACAAGGTGTTCTCTGAACAGCCTGGAGGACATGAGGCACAAGCTCCACGAGCCCAGCCAGCCGCCCAGTGAGCCAGGCAGGGTCTCCAGCCCCTCTGTCAGGAACGGGAAGCTGGAAGAGGCTGACTGGCGCCCCATAGAGCTGCAGATGGCAGCTTCAGCCAAGCAGACAAGACTCAGCGAATACTACAGCTCGGGTCCTGAAAATGAGGTGCAGATAAGGGCAGCTCAGCTGCCGAGGAGTAAAAGCACGTTCCAGCTGGGAGGTGAGCCCGAGAAGGAGATCCTCTGGAAGGATAACGTCCAGGATGCCCACGGGTCGCAGCTGGACACCCCATTTAACAGGGCCTACAGGAACAGCATTAAAGATGCCCAGTCCAGGGTGCTGAGAGCCACCTCCTTCCGTCGCATCAGCCCCCCGTTTGGGAGCACGCCCAAGAGGACAACCCAGAGGCCTGCCTCAGCCCACATGGGCATGAGGAGCACAGCAGCATCTCCCCACACCCCGAAGGAGAGGCACAGCGTCACACCAACAGAAGGCAGCCTCTCTGCCCTGGACTATGCCAAGACACAGCACGTCTTGCGCATCGGGGGCCGAAAGCGGCTGACAGCAGAGCAGAAGAAGCGCTCTTACTCCGAGCCAGAGAAGATGAACGAGGTGGGCATCTCTGATGGGGAGCCATCACCCTTCTCCTTCCAGAAGAAAAGCATCCATTTCGTCTTCCCAGAGAATACAGTGGCTGACCGGCGTAAGATCTTCGAAAGGGATGGCAAAGGTTCCTCCACAGCCAGCCTCTCCAAGCCAGAGCTCAAGCAGCTCCAGCAGAACGCCCTTGCTGACTACATTGAGCGCAAAACAGGGAGACGGCCGTCCTCACAGGATGTCGGGCTGCTGAGGGAGCGCTCCCACAGCTCCCACCTACAGGTAGGTGGCCCAGACAGCCAAAGCCTCTCCTCCGCCTCCAGCATGAATTCCCTGCAGGACCAGAACCTTTATCGCCGGAGAGAATCTATCGAGCGGATATCCAGGACGGGGCGGGTATCTTCTACCCTTCCTCCTGGGCTGATGGGCTGCCTCGACAGGAGTGCAGATGAGAAGAAAGGGCGCCTGGACAGCTCGGTCACCAGCCGACCAAAACCAGAGAGGTGCTGGGATTACAGAGCCAGAACAGAGCTCACCAAAGGCACTCAGACAGACCCTCTGGGCATGCAGGGCCAGCCTTGTTATGGGAAGCAGGAGCAGGCCTTTGAAACACCCTCCTCTGCCAGGAAATCTGGGAAATCGGTGTCTGTAGAAGACCTGCTCGATAGGTACGACAATCAGACAGTCCCTGTGCACATACGTTCCAGATCGTCTCCCACAGCCGATAAGAAACACCAGGTATGTGGAAACCAGATCATGGGTAGAGGCAAGCAGGGTGCTGGGAACCAGGGAAGGAGGGGGCATGTCAGAGGACAAGCTGACATTCAGTGTTCGCAGTCACTCCCCTGGTTTGAGAGAGGTTAAGTGCCTGCTGAGACAGAGCCCATTCTCAGGGGTGCTGGTTTCAAGAATTACTGCTTCTGCTCAGCTTTCACACTGCTGGGGCTCCTTCAGGGATTCTGGAGACGCTGGGATTTCGGTGCATATGCTGGCAGTGTGCATGTTTCCTTGCTCCTCCTGACATCCCATCTAAGTGTCCTATTCTCACCTCGCCAACATCACCAGGGAAGCACTGAGCACCTCTCCGGCTGGGTCTGCCGTTACAGCGGTGATACACTGGTGGTGCTGCCTTGCCTTTGCCTGCTTTCCTGCTGCAGAAGTAGAGAGGACTAAAGGCTGCTTGAAATTTCCCTGGCTCCCACTGTGCCTGACAGTGCTGGGAAATGCTCGGTGGAGGCACCGTTAGGTTTTGCCTCTGGCCCTGGGGGGAACCACTGCACTGGGGGGGACCCTGGCTGCTCAATCCGTGTCCACTGCTTGGCGGTTGGGAACATTGCACTGATGTCACAGACGGGGAATCTGACTCACTCTGATGATGGTAAATACTAGAAACAGGCTGACTCCTTAAAGAACAACTGCCCAGGCCAGCTCTTCAGCAGGCTGCAATCCCTTCACACCTATTTAGGGAACTGCAGGCGATGGAGCCGCATGGATTGAGAGCAGTCTGCTGCCCCGCTCCCCAGTTCCACACTGTTCATCGGGGAGAGGGAGGGAGGGAACAACCAGAATGCGTGGACAGGCTCCTAGCTCCAAATAGTCTGAGTGTTTGGGCAGCCATGCATATTTACAGGGCAGCTGAGACCCAGGACATCTCCTTCTACTCTTGCCCTTGTTGCTGGCCCAGAACAGATTATCTGGATGCCACGAAGCAGTACTGAGGCGAGTAATGTAAAGGAGGCTCTGAAACAGGCCAGACCGGGGTGCGGGGGGAAGAAGCCACCCTCCCAAACTAGTTGTGTGCTTCATTCCCAATGTCCTCCCTCGACAGAGCTCAGATCCCACGCTGTGTTTTTAAATAGAGAGAATTTTACACAGCAGCTTGGTGACTGTCGAGGGACCAGAGTGCATTCCCACAGCCGCTCGCTGTCCCATCCCATCGCCGGTATTCTTCCACACCGGACGGGCATCGGGATCATCTGTCCAACTTGCCAATCATGAAGTCTCACCTTCAGGCTTTAAGAAAGAGTTAGGGTGAAGGCCAAGCTGCAGCTCTTTCTCTGCCTCCTGGAACACTGAGAGCAGCAAAAAACCGGGCATCCAGAAAGAGGAAGATCGCTGGCATGCACATCCTAGGCTGGACCATGAGTGGCTGTAGGTTGTTTTTACCCAGCCAGTTCTTTGGGGCAGGGGACATATGGGGTGGTTCTTGAGACCTTTATTTCCCCCTTGTTTCTCATTTTCAATCTTGCATGCATTAAGCAACTACGCCAGAGCTTCTGCCTGTGGAATCTGGCTTGAGGAAGACAACAAACAGCACGGCAGACCCACTCACAGGTTCTCAGTTTGAGCGTAGAAGCAGCAAGAGGCCTTACTGCTGTTTCTCGGAATGATTTAGCTGTATCCCCTTCTGGAATGAGGATTTAGTCCCCAAGGCAGGAAGGCACTTGTGAAAAATCCTGTTCTTAAGTCTTAACTCAAGAAAGTGTGTTTGACTTCCAACATATGCACCAGTTCCCAAGTGTCTGTTTGAAAGGGAAGTCTATCTTTAAGTGCTCTCTTCATCATGTTTGTTTCTGATCTGTCTCCAATACCAAACCACAGCTATAGAAGCGGGGGACAAAGCCAAAGCAAGAGGGTGACTTGTAAAAAAACCCCTTTTCTTCTGCCTCTTCAGATATTTTTTGGTGGGAAATGCGTATTTCCAGTGTAAGACCAGAAATCTGTGCCTGGCTGTCTGCTTTTCAGGGCCTTGTGGATGGTGCCTCATGTTCCTGTAAGGCTGTCTATAAATCACATTGTGATGTCAGTGCAGGAATTTGTTTAAAGATATAAGGAAATTGATAGCCATGTGGAATTACGGGCTCTCAGTCTTCAGAACACATTCTCAGCCTGCCTTCTGCTCTGCCTTTTCAGTCTGTCTCAGCCTGTGGATCTCCCAGGCTCCTAATCAAGCCCCCCTTTTACTCTCTGTAGTGACACCACCCAAAAAAAGCAAATTACTAATGGTGGGTGTGGGGAAGGGGGGCACTGAAATGGTCTCTGCTGGAAAGATGGGATAGGAGAAAATGCCCAAGCTCTTCAGAAGCAGGGTTAGTGTTTGCTTTCACGTCTCTTAGTAGCCCAGTGTCCTGCAGCAGGAGCTCTAGGGCAGCGAGAAGTTCGCAGAGGTATGGCAGCTGCCAGGCCTGCCTGGTTGTAGGTGACACCAGTGCCTGAAGAGGAGGTAGCTCCCATGCTTTGGTTTTCAAAGAGAACTAAGTGCCAGGCACTGTGATGTGTTTCAGCGCCGCTGCCCATGGCTGGAGTTTCCAGCCTTTGCAGCGTTCAGCATCTCTGCAGCATCTCGGCCGCGTTCTGGCACTGGGTGCAGATGGTTCACTGTCCGGTTTGCCCAGTACAGAGTGGGGGATACAGGCTTCAGTGACACCTCAGCTTCCCACCTGCATATAAACACCCAGGTCCCACCAATCCCATTGAGCAGGTCCCACCGATACCGCTGAGAAGATTTGAGCAAGGACCCCACCCCATTTCTCTGCAAGCTTTTGCCTCTTGGCTCACAGTCCACCCAGCAAAGGGCAGGCAGGTGCTCGAAGCAGGACTAGGGTGCTGGGGGGTGGCATGCTGTGCTGGAGTCTTCTCTCCCACTGTCGTGGCACGTGCTGTGCTCTCCTCTGGCTCGGAAGCTGTTTTGTGCTGTTGTGTTGCTTTCTGCTCGCTGCTGACGCTGTCTCTGCCTCCAGGACCTGCTGAGGAGGGAAAGCGGTGAGTTTCGCCCCATGACGAGAGATCCTTTCTGTGTCATCACTGCAGGAGCCAGGTGGGTGTCTATGCTCATGTCCCCTTTGTCACTGCAGGAGCAGCTCTTGCTGTCCTACAGCCAGCAGCAGTTGTCACACATTGTCTGTGTAAAGCAATGTGTCAACACCAGCTGGAGCAACCATCTGCATGGGCACAGTCTGGGGTGCTGTGCCCAGCGGGGTCAGGAGCAGTAAATTGCTGTGAGCTTTTTTGGGTTCCACCACAGACAGTAATTCACTATCAAATCACAGAATGACAGGTTGGAAGGGACCTCAAGAGATCATTAAGTCCAACCCCCCCAAATCCAACTTGTATCATTCCAAACTGTGTTTGACCTGCTGGTAGAGCTCACATTTCAGGTGCTGTGGCAATGGAGAGATTCTCAGGGAAGGGAATACCTTGGGAGTGGTGAGGGACTGGAACAGGCTGCCTAGAGAGGGGGTGGGTGCCCCATCCCTGGGGGTGTTCAAGGCCAGGTTGGATGGTGCCCTGGGCAACCTTGTGTAGCTCCAGGCCTGGAGGTTGGTGGCCCTGCCTGTGTCAGGGGGTTGGAGCTCTGTGATCCTTGGGGTCCCTTCCAACCCAGACCAGTCTGGGATTCTGTGATTCTATATTAAAACTACAAGAAACAAAATAAGACTACATCTTAATGAGCTCAGAGAAGAGTGCCCAGATGCCCACCAAGGATTTACCAGGGCTGAATTCCTAACGTAGATGTCCCAGGCATCTTCCAGTGTGCGGAAGAACTTCTTCCCAGTGAGGGTGAGTGAGCCCTGGGACAGGCTGCCCAGGGGGTGTGGAGTCTCCTTCTCTGGAGAGATTCCAGCCCCGTCTGGATGCTGACCTGTGTGACCTGTCCTAGGGACCCTGCTCTGGCAGGGGGTTGGACCCCATGGGCTCTGGAGGTCCCTTCTCACCCCTACAGCTCTGTGAATCTGTGTGAATCTGTGAGTGTCCCACCCTGACTGCTTTTCTCCAGTCCAGGGTGCTTCCTCCCAAAAAGCAAGGGAACATTTGTGTGTGCTCAAAGCTGGAGCTTTCATTTATCTGGCTGAACTGGGAGCTTGTGCTTTCCTTTGTGCTGGCAGCACATTTCACTCAGCAGGAGGGGAAGAGAGAAATGCTTTTAAAAATAGAAAAGTATAATCATAAACCCCATAACACTAGGACTTATGTAACTACCCCCTCAGCCCTGGGCTGTTTGGAAGTTAACTAGCCCTGAAGTTGATCTTGCTGTATTTACATTTAAATAATAAATAGATGTTTGCTCTCTGCTCCGATTCCGGAGCAGCTAACTCACATTACAGTAAAACCCATCAAGAGGGACTGAAGGAATGCTTCACAAAGGAGCTCTGTGTCTCACAAACTGGGAGTGAACGTCAGCCCGCTCTGGTGTCCCAGCAGGATTTAACTCTGCTGTCTCCAAAGGTTTCACCACGCAGCCTTGGGTCAGGCAGCTGGAAGTAGAGGAAGCCTCCTTGTCTAGCTGGAGCTGACTCCTGCCTGGCTTGCCATTTTGGCCCCTGAAAAGACAGAGATGTTGTTCTAGAGGGCCTCGGTCTGCCTTCAGGCACAGCCTTCTATGATTAGTTCAAACACGCCCGTTTGCTTTGATCTGCAGGAACTTCTCCCATTTTTTTCCCTGAGAGAACAAGACAGCTGGTTTAGTTCATCCTGCCTCCCCTATTCTTCTAGAGATGGTGGTTCATCCTTCTTCTCAGTAATGACTCCAGGCTTCCTTTTATTTGCTTTTCTTATCCCCAAGCTCTTTTCCAAGTGAGGGGATTGAGCACCCAGACCCAAACGGGTTTATTAGGGCACGAAATGGAGGTTTCTCTCCACCACATGAAGGTGATGAACAGTTCCTTGATACTTCTGCTGTGCAGGCAACCTGCATTTCCTGCAAGCACACTGTCTTCTGGGAGATGTGAGGTTGCTTTCCCTTCTTGATCAGAACAGGATCTCCCAAGAGATAGTATGGAAGGATGGGAGAAGCCAGGAAAAAGCTCTGAGGCCACAGGGTCCCAGCACACAGCCTGGAAATCACTCCTTGCACCCTCAGCCACTGAGTGGTTTTCCTGACGTTACTCAACCTGAAAGAGGATGGGTGGGCATCGGTTTGGGGAGCCAGAGGGTACTGGCTGTGCACTGCTGAGCCCAGGAGAAGTTTTACATGTGAAAATGAATCTGAATCCCCTGCAGACCGAAAGGCAGGCTAGGACTGTACCCATGCAGCGGTGATGCCCAGGAGTTCACTCCGGGGACGCTGATGAATGTTCCCCTGCCCCAGTGGGAGGGAGTATTTCTTGTGGGATTATTGTAGCATTTTTAATCCATCCCTTACGAGATGCAGTCTTTGTCCTGTGATCATCAGCCCTCTGACATCTAAACATCACCAGCCTGTCACTGTCTGCAGCATGACTCCACGTGCAGGCCCTTCAGGGAAGGCAGCAGCAGTAGGAATACGCTTCTGGGTGTCCTTGGGACACAGCTGCTTGGGGTGCTCCTGCTTAAGGAGGAAAACTGTCAAATACTACAGAACCCCTGGCCAGCAGTCACTGGGTCTGGCCACACGTGCTCCTACACGTTAACCAGGTGTAGCTGTCCCATAAGTGCTGTTAGGGACGGTTGTTGCTCCACCAACCTCAGACTCCACGATTGCTTCCGCAGTAGGACAGATCCTGCAATTAGAGAATTACCATCTGGTGTTTCTGACAAACACTGAGCATCTGAAAGGAATACACACTGCTACTGTCCAGGAACCACAGACAATACCAAGAGCAGTCTGTCTGGGAAGTTTCCCCACCCCCAGGCAAAGGCTGCCAAATTCTACTCCTCAGTTACACCAGAATAAAGCTGGAACAACCCATCTTTGACAGTTACTCTCCATTTGCACCAGTACATCTGAGAGCAAAACCTGGGGCTGAAGGCTCAACCATCACAAGTTGGCAGCGCTGGATTACTGGAGCAACACATCTCAGGATCAGAAAATACACCAGCAGTGGAGTTTTTATTTGGTTTATTTTATTGGTTTATGGGATGGCCTCATGTTTCCACACCATCTTCTCTTGCATCCGCTGGTGCTACTACTACTGCTCATGTTGCTTTCCAGCTAAGGCCTGGAGCATCTCCCCTGCGAGGAAAGGCTGAGGGACCTGGGGCTGTTCAGCCTGGAGAGAAGCAGCCTGAGAGGGGATCTGATCAATGGGTATCAATAGCTGAAGGGTGGGACACAGGGGGACATGGCCAGCCTCTTCTCAGTGTCTGTGGGGACAGGACAAGGGGCGATGGCCTCAAGTTGGAGCACAGGGAGTTCTCCCCCAATCTGGGGAAGAACTTCTTCCCAGTGAGGGTGAGGGAGCCCTGGGACAGGCTGCCCAGGGGGTGTGGGGTCTCCTTCTCTGGAGAGATTCCAGCCCTGTCTGGACGCCGCCCTGTGTGACCTGTCCTAGGGACCCTGCTCTGGCAGGGGGTTGGACCCCATGGGCTCTGGAGGTCCCTTCCAACCCCTACAGCTCTGTGAGTCTGTAGGTTTGTCTGTATATTCAAAGCAGGATCCTCACAAAGGCCAGACACTGTTTCTCAGAGTCAGGTGAGAACATCTGAGAAGATCTGGGAGGAACAGTTTGATCTGACTTTGCAGCCTCAACATAAGTTTGCAGTAGAAGTGGCTCTGTGTTTTGCTCCCCCTGCCTGAGCAGAGCTCTGTTTTTCTAGCAGGATTCCACGGTTGTGAGAACTTTTCTAAATTTTTTTCTCTGCAGTCAACATTTTTTTGCATGTTTTTGGCCTCCTTTTGTTCCTGTTGGATCATTTTAATGGCACCTTTCCAAGAGGAGCAGATAACCTTGTGGGAATTTCTGGCCCATAAAGCTGAAATTCTTAACGTGATCAGCAATTGAGAATGGAGTTTGATGATAGGTAATGTCAAGTGGGTCTGTCTCACAGCAGTTGCTACTGGCCCCATCTGTTCCAAACAAAATTCAAAGCAAGGCTGGAAAGAAAGCCTAAACTTTTAACTATGAAATTATCAGGTAATGCTTGCTACCCATAGCACAGCCTGGAAATGACAGGAGGTGGTCACTGGGAATGAATCGGGCTCTATGTCCCTAGCATTTGTACACTGGATTGTATTACCAGTTTCAAAGCATGACTGCACCTCGCCTAGATGAGCAGGCACTGCCCCAGGCCTCTGCTATGGCTGCATAAATTCCTCATTAAGGAGACGCACAGTAACTTTTCCTGCTCCTTGATTAATTCTTAATCTTACCGTGATCTGTCTCTTGGTGTTCAGGTCTTCCAGCAGGCAAGAAAGAAGCCTCTCAGAAAAAATGGCCTTCAGAAGTTACTATCCCCATCCTCACCACAGCAGCGAGGTTGGCACTGGGCCCACCACACTGCCTGAGAACCACAAGCTCCCAGAACTCTCCAGATCGGATAGCAGGACTTCTGCCTTTCTCCCATCCCCGACAGAGGCAAGGAGTCACTATCCTGAGCAGAAGCAAGGCTTTAAACCCTTGTTTCTTAACCTTACTACTTCTGGCTCTGCTCAGCCCTCCTCTAACACTCCTACCCAGACTCCCTCAGACTTCCAGAGTGCGGGTGACAGCCAGGCTCTGAGACAGCAGCATGCCAAACGAGACGCTGTTCCCCCCGAGGGCAGCGGTAATGGCCAGGCCCAGCCCTTGGATGCTGTCCAGGACCGATCCCCCGAGACTCCCACGGAAGAGATGCTGTGGAGAAGGAAAGCAGGGCTGCTTCACAGACCCCTCCCACCCAAAGTGGTGTGGGCCCAGCCACTCAAAGACAACAGCTACCCGAAGGCTGTGGTGTCTCCTCCAGCAGCTGGGCCAAACTACAACCAGAGGTGGCAATCCCTGCTGACCCAGAGCAGCACTTCCTCTGACCCAGAGACTCCTTCTCCCCAGGGGACGACCCATCTCCGGATATCGGAGTCGGGCCTGCAGCTCACACCCCCCTCCTTGCAGGACGATGAAGATGACGAGGTGTTTGTCATGCCTCCCCCGCCCGCTGTCGTCGCTCCCCTCTTCTCACCCCCGCTGCCATCCCATCTGCCCCCCAAGCTGAGCACTTGCACTTCTGCACCCCACACGGAGGAATTCCCACCTCCTGCCCCGCTGGCAGTGCCTGGGGGGAGTGGGGCAGCTGGAGACAAAGCCACCAGGCTCGCAGAGGAGGCCGGAGTGAGGTAAGGGAGGGCTGCGCCGCAGCCGCTCGAGGCCAAATACAGTAAGATATGCGGGGCCCTGGGCCCAGACAAGTGTGACTGAGCCCCGCAGCCCCGCGTGCCATGGCCACCCCTCCGCAGCTGTTAGCTGAGCCAGAGGCTTGTGGGGCAGTGCACATGCTGGAAGGGGAGCGGGACAGACAGACAGACGCGCTGCCGCTCGTGACTGGCAGACACTGTGGCCAGGCTGGGCACAGAGCTTTGCCACCCCTCGGCAGAGGCACTGGCAGATGCTTAGAGCTGTCAGTGGGGACGATGGGTGCAGACCTATCCCAGTCTAGATTCCAGTGGGATTGCTTCTTGCTCCAGCATGAAGAGTTAAAGTGGCTGCTGGCTCCTGCCAGTTACTGGGGTTTGGGGAGAGAGCTATGAAAATCCGTGATGGTTTTTCCCAAACCATTAGAGATTCCCAGAATACATTTTCACCCTGGCACAAAAGAATGCTGTTATGAAACAGTGACCATCTGCCAAGGAGTGACAACACAAATATGTCACAGTCACACTCTGTAGGGAGTTTTTCCTGGAGGATGGGACTTTGGGCTAGGTGCCCAGCTGGTTTAACTCGGCGCAGCTCCCCTCACTCCTAAGGAGCTGCTCTGATTTCCAACTGGGAAGGATCTGGCTGTGGTGATTGACTTGTCCAATGTGAAAAGGATGAGTATAAACGGCTTGGGATGGTTCTCCCAGGTGGTGAGACACGATGTCCCCAGCCGGTGAGCAGAAACTAGGGTGGCTTCTTGCTCACTAGTCCTTTCTGTGTTGGAATGACAGAACGGTGGGGTCCAGGTTAAGGGGACAATATGCTTCTGGTGCCAACAGTGTCATACTGTGGCCTTTCTAGGCTGAAATGAGGAGTAAGACACAAAGATAAGCAAGAGAGAAGGAAAACTTGTCTTAGGCCTTCAGCGTGTGTTCACAGTGGTCTCGTGTGGTAAGTTTACCTTCATCTCACAGAGTTTTTCTGTCCATAGCAGCTTCAGAAGTGTTCCCAAAGCCCTGGCTGAGAGGGAGATCACAGGGTTGGGCAGCAATATCGGTGACAATTGGCCCCTTTCGCCGCCTGCGTCAAAGAGGACTGGCTCTCCATCTGCTGTGGAGAAGCAGCACCAGTTACCTGCTGCTTCTGAAGGGCCTCACAGCGCTGGTAGGCAGCCCGTGACTGCACCCGAAGGTGACCACAGAGAGCCTGCAGCCATCACCGGAGAGTCGGGAAGTGGCAGCCTGGACTCTGAGACCCGCGGCGCAGCACCTCCAGTGAAGACAAAGACCCCAGAGGATATAAAGTCAGAAGCTCTAGCAAAAGAAATTGTCCATAAAGACAAGTCTCTGGCTGATATCCTGGATCCTGATTCCAAAATGAAGACAACCATGGACTTAATGGAAGGGCTTTTCCCCAGTGGAACCAGCTTGCTGAAGGAGAACATGAAAAGGAAGATGATGCAGAAAAAAGCCAGCAGGACAGCAGCTGAAGATGACACGTAAGCACTGCTTGTTGGGGTAGGGGGCTAATGGCATGGCACAACTCGCTGCGTGCTTGCTTGCTTGTGCTGAACTTATCTGTATAGGTGGATGCTGGGGGAGAGTGAGTGTGTCAGTTCTCAGGCGTGAGGGCTGGCAGGGCATTTCTGAAGCCCTTTCTCACGAGCTCTGCTGTACACACGGCCTTTGAGCTCTCACCTCTGGGCCGTGTAGAAGACAATGCTGAGCTTGGTAACGGGGCAGGAAACAAACTGTCTCTGGAGACAACATTTGATTTTGCTGCCTTAACCTTTGTGATCTGAAGTAAGTCAGGCCAAAGCGCAGGAACAGGTGGGAGCTGTGCTGACTGACCTCCAGCAAGGCCCTGATCCTGTGTGGAGCTGTTAACCAGGCCACATTTAAGCAGAGCAGCTGTGCTGTCTGCGCAGGGGAGAGCCATGAAAGCGGCTGACAGGCACCCTCTGATGGCAGGAATCACCTTGTGCCTGTCCTTAACACAGGGAAGGTGCTGAAGAGGCACTGCTGGGAAGCCGTGGGTGTGGGGAAAAGTCAGGTTCAGGCTGAACAACTCCTTTTTCTTCACTGTGGTGCAGGAGAGAAGAAAAGGAAGCTCCTGTAACACTGGTCACGTGCCCTGCTTATTACAGTGTTTCAGCACCCAAAGCAGAACTGCTGAATAAAATCAAGGACTTGCCAGAGGAAGTAGGTGAGGAAGAGGAGCTGCTGGACATCAATGAGAAGAAGGTAAATTCAGCTCACACCACCATTTGCTGGTTGCATTCCTGAAGTACTCCCAAGCCCTAAAGTGCATTGCCATTTGATGTCAGCTTTTGGCTGTCCCAGGTTGCATGGGGACTGGGTGCATTCAGGTCACCCGTGAAGCTTCGTTATGGGGACCCAGATTGAAGGAAGAAAACTAATCTGAGTAACGCTGCAGATCTGAGTGCAGATCGTGCACAGCCCCGAGGCAGGCCTGTACTATGGCACATTCCTTCCCTGTCCCATAGGAAAGGAAGGAAGAGGGAGAGGTGAAGTAACCTGAGCGAGGACAGCTCAGGGTAGAAACAGGAGCAGAGTCCAGCTAGTGACCTGCACAGTCTCAGCACAAGAGGTTTTGCCCTAGGGTTGATTGGTGAAGCCAATTCACCCATCTCACCAGCTGTCTGCACTCACTGCTCCAAAGAAACATCACTTGCTCTTTCTTCCCCCACACTTTATTGTTTCACTGACCTGCCAGAAGTGACACAAACCTCAGCAGCTCGGTCAGCGCAGTCTCAGTGCAGGGACTGAGGTAGGGGGAGAGAGGGCAGGAGAGGAGGAAACATAGGGGGTTGGACCTGATGATCTCTGGAGATCCTTCCAACCCCTACAATTCTGTGAGTCTGATTTTCCTCCCTCGGTACAGCCACATTTCACCGAGGAGCAGCCCCCACAGTTCCTGCTGTAGGCTTGGGTGCTCTCCAGAGAAGGAGACTACACACCCCCTGGGCAGCCTGTCCCAGGGCTCCCTCACCCTCACAGGGAAGAAGTTCTTCCCCAGATTGGGGTGGAACTCCCTGTGCTCCAACTTGAGGCCATCGCCCCTTGTCCTGTCCCCACAGACACTGAGAAGAGGCTGCCCATGTCCCCCTGTGTCCCACCCTTCAGCTATTGATCCCCATTGATCAGATCCCCTCTCAGGCTGCTTCTCTCCAGGCTGAACAGCCCCAGCTCACTCAGCCTTTCCTCACAGGGGAGATGCTCCAGGCCCTTAATCCCCTCCGTTCCCTCCTCTGGACTCTCTCCAGGAGATCCCTGTCTGTTTTGTCCCAGGGAGCCCAGAGCTGGACACAACACTCCAGGTGGTGCCTGACCAGGGCAGAGCAGAGTCTGCAGGAGCTGTTGCTCCGTGCCACCAGAGTGCTAGAGACACTCCCCATGTCTGCTGTGTTTTATTTCTGTGGTCCCACACAGGTTCTGGGTAGCGAGTCTCCATGTGCATGTGTTGCTAATCAAAAGCATTTGCCCAAGACCTTTGTCTGCTGCTTAATTACCTGTCCCACAGCATTGGTTTTGGAGCATCCAGCTTCAAAGGTGATCACAGCCCCTGCCGAAGCTCCGATCAATTCTCAGGGTGCTGTTCACTTCCCAACCAGCTGCCTGCTCACACCTCTGAGAAAGGTAGGGAGTGGTTAAACGAGATGAGGGTGCTGCTCCAAGGAGTCAGTGGACATGCTGCAAGCATCTGAGAGGCTTGCAAGTAGATGTCAGCCTGACGTGGAGGACAAGTCCCAGGCCTCAAAGGTTACATTTGCATGGAAAAAAGAGAAATAGATGGGAGTGATAGGCCAAGACAGCAGGATCTGCCCTGCATGTTTGTTCATGGTCTGTGTGAAGGAACATTTGCATAGGCATTATCTGAGAAGGCAGCTACTCTGAGAGGTTGTTTGGATGAACCAAGCTCATTTCCATTGTAAGTATGCAAAAGAGCTATATTGGTTGGCATTTGGGATATGAGAGTCACTGATTAATGCACACAAAGCAAGTATTTCACAGTCCCTGTCCAGCTGCCATGCCTTCAGAAGGAAGGAATGTCCCTCTCAGCAGTGCCACAGCCACCTGCTGTGGTTGGAGGACAGGTCTGCACCTTGAGCAAAGCTCCCAGAGCAGGGAGGAACAGCTCCCAGTTCTGAGCAGCTCCAATGTTAACACAGGACTTTGTGTCCAGCCCGTGGAGTCCTGCTATAGAGATTTCCCCATAGTGATCAATCATAATGATGGAAAAGGGATCCCTTCTTTTGCTCCCCGGAATTTGGTCCAGCACTCAGCTGGTCAGGACCGTGGATCTCCCTTTCGAAGGTGCCATTAGCATCATGGGCACAGGGAAGGGTGAGTGTTGGTACCTGTCTCTGGGTGCTACCCATCTTGCTGAGGGGAGAAGCCAAGTGAAGGAGTTCTGGTTGCCCCTTACCTGGGCAGGTGGATTCAGTCCTACCTTTGCACTCCTGTCCCCCTGAACTGTGCTGCTGTCACTGTGTGACTTAGAACCATAGAATCATAGAATCACAGAATGGTCTGGGTTGGAAGGGACCTTAAAGATCACCAAGTCCCAGTCCCTGCCATGGGCAGGGACACCTCTCACCAGCCCAGGCTGCTCAAGGCCCCATCCAACCCGGCCTTGAACACCTCCAGGGAGGGGGCAGCCACCACCTCCCTGGGCACCCTGTGCCAGGGCCTCACCACCCTCACAGTGAAGAATTTCTTCCTAATATCCAGTCTAAATCTCCCCCCTTCCAATTTAAAACCATTCTCCCTCCTCCTATCACTCCAGGCCCTTCTAAAAAGCCCCTCCCCAGCTTTCCTATAGCCCCCTCAGGTACTGGAAGGCCTCTGGGTGTCAGTGGAAGCTGACAGCAGACTAGCTCAGGGTGCACGCAGAGTGTACCATCTAGTGGTGTCTGGCCAAACAGTGCTGCGGTAGCTTCTGTGACACCCTGCTCTGACAGGCCACCCTTGGGGGCTGAGGACCACTTGAGAGCAACCCCCAGCCTGACCTGGGTCTGAAGATCCTTTCTCCTTTGAAGGAGACCGTCCCCCTGCTTGAAATGACCCTCAATTTTGATGGAATGAAGATGAAGAGAGAACATCATTCAAGCAACCTTGTGGTTTGCTTCTGTCTCGCCCCACAGTGCTTGTGTGCAGAGTAGATTAACACACACATGTAAGGCTGCCTCAAGAGGCTGAAAATACCCAGGCATTGCAGGAGGAGCTCTTCCTGCTCTCTCTGCTCCCAGTTCCGAGGAAATGGAAGCAAGAATTGCAAGCCCTGGGCCACAGGCTTCTCCTGTCGCATATGTCTGTCCCCTAAATCCTAGCAGAAATTAGGATCTCCAGCACACATGCAGCTTTGGGGCTTGCACCTCACTGCTGAGACTGCTGAGTAAGGAGCAGTCAGTGGTTCCAGGGTACCAGAGAAGCAGGAAATACGTTGCAACTCCTTTCTCGCTAAGGCAGGTGTAACCAGTATGTGTCAGCTCAGCCTCCTGTTGTGCCACTAATACAGCTTAAATTCATGTTGTTTTGTACAGTTCTGGGTCATAAAACCCGGGACATCCAAGCAAGAGATTTCAGGCTGGGGCAGGGAGCGGGGAACATGGAGGAGATGTGGCTGTAGCTCTTTCCACTCAGAGACTTCAGAGAACCTCCATCTTTCAGATGCAGGTAGCTGGGAGTCAGAAATCCAAATCAGATGGCTCTCTCAAGCCTTGCTGATGGAAGAACAGCTCCATCTTCATGTGCTCTGACTGGGTATTCAGATTACCACCCACACGTGGAACTGCAGTTTTCTCTAGTTCCTCCTTAATGTCATCTTGGTCACCTGTGGCCGACCTGACCCTGCTCCTCAGGAACTGTACCAATGCACTCTTCCTGCTGTCATCCACATGACTGGGGTAATCGTAGCAATGACTGATGTGGCAACATGTTTCCCGTCTGACAGGCTGAGCTCATCGGGAGCTTGACCCACAAACTGGAAATCCTGAAGGAAGCCAAGGAAGGCCTGCTTGCAGACATTAAGATGAACAACGCTCTCGGAGAGGAGGTGGAGCTGTTGATCAGCACGCTATGCAAACCCAACGAGTTTGACAAGTACAAGATGTTCATTGGCGATTTGGATAAGGTGGTGAACCTCTTGCTCTCCCTCTCGGGGCGCCTGGCCCGTGTAGAGAACGTTCTGAGTAGTCTGGGGGAAAACGCCAGCAGCGAAGAGCGGGTAGGTATCTGCACAGCCTCCTGGCTTCTTCGGGGAGCGGGGCAGCAGCAGTCACAAGAACCTGCTGGTGTGAGCCAGGACCTCCAAAGGCTCACGGGCAGAGCCTGTATAAGCTGTAGCAAACGTGGTTCTGTCCCTGGGAATCCTGGTCCCAGCCTATAGAAGCATCTCAGACCCTGGAGCTTTTGTCTGGAAGCGGAATGGCTGTGTCCAGGACAGCATGGCTGTGCCCTGCCGCTGGAGGAGAGGCCGCACGGTGTTGGGAACAACCCTGCTGCCTTTTGCCGCAGATGAAGCTGCTTTGTAACACCCTTTGGGTGGTTGTGAAATGCACAGGCAGATATTCCTGGCAGCTGTTGCTTTCCAGACAGTTTTACTGACTTTCTCAGAGTACTTTCTGCCCCGTATTGACTAGAACACTCAGAGTCTGGTTCAGTAGAATCCACGTTCAAACCTTGATGAGTTCATCCTCCTCCCCCAGGCTTTTGGCTGTGTGTCTGAGCGCTGAGCAGCCATCCCACCTCACCCAGAGGTGGCAAACATGGTGTCAGGGGTGGGGGAGAATCAGAGGGGGGAAGCAGGGAGTTTGTGCTGCTGATCCTGAAGCACTCTCTCTGGTGTGTGCAGAGTTCGCTGAACGAGAAGAGGAAGCTGCTGGCTGGCCAGCACGAAGATGCCCGGGAACTGAAGGAAAACCTTGACCGTCGGGAACGGGTGGTCTTGGAGATCCTGGGCAACTACCTCTCAGAGGAACAGCTCCAGGACTACCAGCACTTTGTGAAGATGAAGTCAGCGCTCCTCATAGAGCAGCGAGAGCTAGATGATAAAATCAAACTGGGCCAGGAGCAGCTCAAGTGTCTGATGGAAAGCCTCCCCACAGACTTCACACCCAGGGATGCAGCAGCAGCAGCTGCCCTTGCTGCAGCACTTGCTACCTCTGCTGGGGTGGGTGGTAAAACACCTCCAGCGGTCTCCTCCTCGCTCTAACCTTTCCCAGGTGGACCCGCGGTAACAGTCCTCTCGCTCCAGTCTATTTAATCCGAGTACTTGGCAGACAGTTCTCTGCAAAGACAGGTTTAAACCAAGATTTTAATGAAGGAAAAAAGAAAGAAAAAAAAAAAGCAATAATAAAGGTTTTCTTTTCCTTTCCTTCCACCTCTGCTTCCTGGAAACTTGTATCAGTGTGGAGGGAAATCTCCTGCCAGAGATGAGGAAGAGTCTTGAGAGCATTAAACACAGTACCTTTACTCAAAAACGTGACCTCCCCTCTTCCCTGCCTCCCTGGCACCTCGCTAAATAATGAAGGATCTGAAAGAATGAAGCCTTAAAGATAAAACCGACCCGTTCTACTGAGCGTTACTGATATTTATATTTTTTAAAGAACAAGACAGAATGTGTAAGTTTTTGTACAGACTCTGAGCAGTTACTTGATTCCACTTTGTTCTGTATGTAGGAAAAGACATTTAATTTTGTATTTTGTGGAAACCTTAACAAAAAGAGGGAACCCCAAAGATAATTAAGCATTAGCTTGGAACATCTCCTTGTGGTTTTGTTGCTGATGATACTGGGTTTTTTTAATATAATAAAGGGCTACCAGAAGAAGCTTTACCCTGTTTTGACACACACTAAATCTACTGTTAAGTGGCCTTGTGAAGGAGATTTTGGCCAGGAAGATACCATCTTTCCTCTTCTAGATCTTGTGATTCTCTGATTCTGGAGTGCAAACATGCTTTTATGAGAGCCTACATCTCAGGAGTCCAAGTTAGCATGGAGTAACAAGCTCAGTTCTGGGCCATGCAGGAGTGTGGGGGGAGTCTCAGTGAGTTCTGAATAATCTGTCTCATGATCCATGATACAGCCACAGCCTGAATGTGTTTTTGTGAGACACAAGAGGGATCTCTAACGATGGTGTTGATAGGCCTGGTTCTTTGAAGGGATGATGCACACTAGAACTGCGTTCCTGCAGCACTACCTCATTTGTCTGAACCCACCTCATCGGGAAGTGTTTTACAGACTAGGAGAGGCATTAACTGGAAAGCCAACCTTCTCTTCCTGCCCACAGAAATCCTGCACGTGTAGCGATAACGCTGGGCACTGGGGATGGGTGGACAGGAGCCTAGAGTGAAAAACAGCAGATCATTTCCTACTCAGGGTAACCTGGAGTCACTGAAATTCCCTGACTGAACTTCACCCTATCATCTTACCAAGTGGCTGGAGGACTGCTGCCAGTTTGCTGTCAGCAAAGTGGAGTGGGGCAGCCTCCCTCTTTCCACATGGAACCTGTTCTCCTCTCTAAGGAGACGCATTGCCCTCGCAATGAACCGGCTAGACACTGCATGACCAGCTCACCACCACAGCTGATCAGCCAGATTTGGGTCATCTCTCTTCTAACCTTGCAGAGATTTCCTCCTGCAGCAGCAGTTCAACCTTCTCCTTTCTCCAGGGTGTCGTGTTGCTCATCCCATCCTGTTTTGCCACCAGGACCAGAGCAGAGATTTCAGTCACGTTGGTTTTAAGTCCGTTTGTTTTGAATTTCAGCTCCAGCACATGACTGCAAATTCCAACATCCACTGCTTTCAGTGCTGGGCTTTCCTTTTCTTTAATAGCTCACATCATAGCTCTTCCACGGGCAGCCTGACCAACTGAAGAACATGCCAATGCCAATGTCAGACCAAGAATCAATCCTCTGATACCCAAATGAAAATCTACATGGCTTTGTAATGCCTGTTAAAGCAGCCAGCCAGTTAGGCACGATGACAGCAGACAGATCCTTCTCATTGCTCCTGAGCTTAACCACTGCTGGGGTGTGTACAGCATTTCAGGAGAACCCTACGCAGGGGAAACTGATTTTTATGGCTTAATAACTGAGTCAAAAACCAAACTTGGACGGACAGGTATTGTTGGGATGGGTCAAGAATAATTGTTTGAGTGGATTTCAGGAAGAACAGTGGGGGGAGCTGTTTCAGCCAAATCAAAACATTAAATTTGTCCTAAAAAGAAAAAAAAGAAATCCTACTTTGGTTTAGTTTATTGTATTTAAAGGTTGTTTTAACTCAGATTTTTTTTTTTTTTACAGCCACCCTTCCATCCTACACTTACCAAAGCAAATCAGAAAGACTTGGCAAACACAGTGGGCTTTTGTGCACAGCTTGAGCCCAGCCAAGGGTGCATTGGGCTAGGAGGAGCCTCCCATCCAAGGGTGGGGGAAGGTCTGCCTTTTTTTCTCTGGGAATCAGCACTTGGGCTGTGCACACTGCGAGGTGCGGCTGGCTTTGCCTGGGGGGGATGCAGGAGGGTCAGCAATCATCACTATATGCTGGTGTGATGCTGCAAGGCAGGTGTTTCCCAGCAGCGGTGGTATATAGGGCTTCACTAGAGAGCATGTAAAGGAGTTTGTCAGGTTTCCAGCTAAAATGGTTGAGGTTAAGGGTTCGTGGTGGTTTACAGGAAATGCAGCTGTTTGGCATGGTCCTGTGGTCCAGCAAATTGGGGGGGGGATGATGGAAGTCCCGTGCATGCTCCTGCTGTGTACACACATGCACCAGCTGATGGGGGAAGTTACAGTGACTTAGATTTTTATAACCACTTAGATCTTTGGGTGCAAAATGATTAAAGCCCGTATTTCTGTTCTAAGTGCCACAGAGTTTATCATCAGGGAGACTCTTTGCACAGTTCACTCTGTTCACCAGTTGCTCTCCTAACTGCAGGGCTGGCTGAGCTTGGCAGAAGCACATCCTGACATGCACTTAAAGGTCATCTAACGTCGGCCAAGCCAGTAGATTTACTTCTCAGTGCCTTTGGTAAAAAGAGGAACCTATTCATTGCTCCTTACCCCTATCCTGCCTTGCTTTATCCCTTGTGTTTTTAAAGCTAGAGGATAATGGAAACTCATTTCCCAGAGCAACGGCATGATTTTGTGGGATGAGAATATTATGGAAAACATTTTGCACTTACTGTCTAGTCCTTGTGAACTCCCTGAATGAAAGCTGAATCTTGAGTCTGCCTATGTGAGATTTTTAGAGCTGAACCCGTAGTTAACGTGGCTGCAGTGGAGAAAGGCAGTAAGCCAGATACAGCCAGTGTGATTTGTGTTGCTACCCCTTCACAGAGTCACAGAATTGCAGGGGTTGGAAGGGACCTCAAGAGATCATCGAGTCCCCTAACTCCAGCGTCTTGTGTATCCCAGAACCAGCGTATTTCCTCTTGGAGCTGCAGCAGGGGCGAAACATTACAGCTCGTTACAAATGACTGGAAACACCTTGTGCAACAAACAGTGCCTCTCAACTGGTACTCTCAACAGATAAGGAAGTATCTGTTTGGGATGGAGGAATGGCCTGCCCTACCTCCCACCCTGCCGCAGGGACAGCGGCACTGTTTGCCAGCCAGCACGTGGCCTCTCTTCATAGGTGACAGTGGATGAGCCCACTCTCCCACTCAGTACAGAGTACCCGAGCCAAGTGCCCTCTCCAAGGCGATCTTCAGAGAAGCCCGTTGACTGTCGAAGGATCCAGCGACAGCTACCTGCCCCGTTCCGCTGGCTGCAGTCCCTGCCGAGTGCAGGCTGAAGTGCGCAGTCTGGCTTCACGAGCCTGAGGAAAAGCCTGGTGAGGACAAAGCGGTTAGTTACGCTTCAGACACACCTTGCCCCTTCCAAGTGAAAAGCAGTGGTGCAAAAGCAACAGGGTGCCCGCTACGTTACGTTCATTGCCCACTACGTTACATTCTGACTGCACACTATAGGTGGGAACATACAGCATTTCCCCAGCACTCATTCGCTTGGGAATCTGGATCTCTATTCTGCTTACTTCTGTCCTCTGCCTTTCTGGCTTAGGACACGCACCTCCACAACTAAACGATGCTACCTGCCTTCTCCACATTGTCCACTTCCCCATCTCACCTGCAGAGAAAACTTCCAGTTTACCCAGTGCTACTGGCTTTTGTCTTTGGGGCCAGTCAGAAAGGCACAGGGAATGGGATGGGACCATATTTTTGCTGAGTCAGCATTCCTTAAATTGTTATCTTCCACGGTCAACCAGCTTCTGAGGGACCTCTCTGGAAAAAGGCAAATACAAATCATCATTCCACAGCCTCCTGCTCAGGCTCTAGCCTTGGCACTGGAGAGCAGGGCTGCACTTTTCCTGGGCTTTGAAAAAGATCAAACTGCATCGCTGTCATAGAACCCAGGAAGAGGCTATCGAAGCAGGCCTTTTAATCCTGGCTCGCAGTAAGTCCCTAAGAAGTTTTAGCAACATGCTGCACCTCCAGTTGGCTCTGCCACACTGTGCCACATAATACAAGTGTCATAAAAATCTAGTCATCCGATTTACAATTTGCTTTTTTTTTTTGTTTTAAGCAGAGCCATTGGGCAATTGATGGTCACAAGGAATTCATGTCAGCTGCTTTCCTCAAGACTAAATCTAACCAAGAGCGTTTACATGTTAGGGTCTGTTGGTTGCAAGTTTATATACAACATATTTTGCCAAGGGTACCTATTAAATTGGTCAAACACAGAGCACCAGAAGAATTTATGCATCATCCCTGATCCATCATGCCTACAACTTGGCCAGTACTGTGATAGTTTCGGCTGTTAATTAAGAGAAGCAAGCAATCCAAACCAGATAGCATTTCATGCACTCGCCACAAAAAGTGTGAACATTAACACGAGCGCTGACTTGTTGTTTGTGAAAGGGAGAACAGAGCGAGCTTTCCCTAGGAGAACCACGCTTTAAATCTTGTGTATGAGCAGACCAGGGCCGTCTCCAGAGACCCAATCCCCAGGTTTCTCCACTCCTCATTCCACCATCCACCAGGCCAGTGTTTACATCTGGGCTCGATTCACACAAAACCTCTTTCTTCCTTTATCTTCCTTCCAGAGGGAATGTATGCTGACCCTGGCGTGGTGTTATTGCTGTGTTCCTATGGGACTGCTGCTCACACCCCTGGACCTAAACCAGGTGTTGCGGACCTCATGTGTGTTAGAAGGTGTTTCCAGGGATGCATCACCGAACAAACATTGTTTGTGTTGTGCAACTGAATGTATTTAGGTGGCCAGAGTGGTCTTATTCTAGTAGGCAGGCCTCTGCTGCTTGGTCTGGCCAAACCTCTGCTCTTCCTTTCCAATACAAACTACAGACACAGACTGAATTCAGGGTGTTGACTAGCCTAGAAGATGTCCACCAGGCACTTGTACACACAGATCTTACGCTGTTGCTTATTATGAGGTAACGCAGCCTCTCCAGCTGTAGCTCTGGCTTTTGTGCAGCGTGCTGTGCATTAGTGCTGAAAATCCTGTCAAGAATCTTCTCTGCCATCACCTGTCGCAAGATGGCGGGAAGCTGGAGCCAGCCAGGCTCAGCACCCCTTGGCTGGGACGGAGGGGCACGTCAGCACAGTTCTGCTTGCTCTAGGATTTGGGATTAGGAAAAAGTGTTTGTTTCCTACTACACCACAAAGAAAATAAGGTGTGAGCCAGGCAGTGTTTTTCTCTGTGATTTGCAGCTTGGGAACATGGCTTTCTGCTAGGGTTGTTCTGGGAGCAGCCAGCCTCGAGAAGAAACAAGAAAATGCACTTCTTCATATTCATATTACCACAAAATTATTTCTTAGGAGTGAAATGAAAAAAAAAACAACCAACCAAACACAAAACATAATTCATCTGGTGAAAATCTGACCAAATCCTGAGGAAACAGCTCTCCAGGGACCCACTTTTGCAGAGCTTGACACAGGTGTTTTCCTAGCCAAGTAATTAAAAAAAAAAAAAAAAATCCAGGCAAGCTTGGAAAACACGGCATTTTAAAATGAGAAGCTATTGCAGGAAGTTTTGGAGGAGAAAGTGGCTTCCCGCAGAAGTCTGTCTCGGGGCTGGTGTGGAGGCAGGCGCCATTTTGTCTCCCGAAGGGGCTGGTGTGGAGGCAGGCGCCATTTTGTCTCCCGAAGGGGCTGGTGTGGAGGCAGGCGCCACTTTGTCTCCCGAAGGGGCTGGTGTGGAGGCAGGCGCCACTTTGTCTCCCGAAGGGGCTGGTGTGGAGGCAGGCGCCATTTTGTCTCCCGAAGGGGCTGGTGTGGAGGCAGGCGCCATTTTGTCTCCTGAAGGGGCCGGGCCTCACACAGTGCCTGTGCGCAGCCTGGGCGGGGGGACATGCCGGAACACCCCCTTACCCATCACCAAAAATCTCTGGAAAAAAACATAGCAGGGCTTGCTGCCCTCCCGCTCCGGGGTGGGTTTATAGTGGGGTAATCAGGGCTTACAAGGGACAGCAGGGCCGGGCGGCAGCCCACACCCAGGGCATCGCAAGAAGGCACGCACCTCAGACAGCCAGGACAAGGTGAGTAGAGACGTGTTTTTATACGTTTTCTTCTTTGTGCAGTAAGGTTTTGCAGCCTGATTGCTCCTGCTGTGGAGTCAGCGGGTTGGGGGCTGAGGGGAAAAGCGTGTTTTTGGAATAAAAGGGTGCTGAAGGTTTGGTTCTCACAGGGGTATCCCTCAGAAGGAGGGCCCCTGCATGCAGAGACAAAATAGAAACGGATCCAGGGGCTCTCAGCATGGTACGCAGGCCCAGCGGTGTCCCCCTGGGCTCCTGTCTGCAGGCAGCTCACCATTTTCAGGTGATGCAGCTTCTTAGCACTTGAGGCTTTCTGAAATTAGGTGACAAAAGTTCCTTTTGTTTTGTAAATGTTGAAACCGGAGCCAAGAGACCAGGAGGTGAGGAGACTGAGGAAGACCATGACTGTCAGCACAGCACATGCTCTTCCAAAGCTGGCTGGTGGTCATCTCTTCCTTTGTACAGCAGTCACATCTACTGCTTGCAAGAAACCGTCTTGTACCCTTTTTGCTTGGAAATTCCAGTGGGAAGTGATCGGGGGGGGGGGGGGGGCGGGCTTCCCCTCCCCTGCCACCCCCTCACCTTCCCTACCACTCTTTCCAGGCGCTGCACCTACTTACCCTGTGTGTAGTTTCTAGGTGCATCCTGTCTGAACACTGACATGCATACTTGTGTACCTACAGAGCAAGCAGGGTGGCCTATTTCTGTCAAGTGAAGTTAATGTGAACTGCTCAGGGAGAAGTTATTTTTTGAGATGACAAAGCTGCTGGTGTTGGGCATCACTCGGTCCCACATGAGATGTTAATTCATGTCACATCTACTGTTTTCAAGCTCGTATCTTCTGCAGTTGGTACTCATTCTCCTCCTCCTAGATCTGCAGTGGTAGAATACATCAATTACTTTATGTTCATGGAATCAGTGAATTTGGAAAAGACCCTTAAGAGCATTAAGCCCAGCTGTTAGCCTCACACTCTCCTGTCCACCTCTAAACCATGTCCCCAAAGGTCACTTCTACAGAGCTTCTAAATACCTCCAGGGATGGCAGCTCAACCACCTCCCTGGGCAGCCTGTTCCAGTGCTTGCCAACCCTGAAGGAATTCTTTCAAATCCTTTCTGTATCTCCACATTACGGCACCAAGCCTGACAGCCATTCTACAGGGGTTTCAAGGTCCACGTTTCCCTCTCCATGATGCTGTGAGGAGATAAAGTGGTGCAGCTTTGGATTCTGGTGAATCATACCAGGTATGGTAGCAAATTCGGAGGAGTCAGGAAATGCATCATCCTGAACAGTGGTGTCCTCCCCACCTCAGTCTCAGAGGCAAAAGGGTAGATTCTTCCTGTCAACCGTTGGCTCCTGTCAGGATGTGCGGCTGGACTGCAAGGCTGCCTACACACAGGGTTTAAAAAAATAAGGGAAAAAAAGATAGGGAACCCATACCTTTAGGCCATGCTGTGGTGCTCTCTGCTTCCCCACAACCCCCTTCCTTAAGCAAGCAGGGCTCAGGGTTCTCCCAGAGATTCTGACAATCCGAGTTCACCATGCACTTCCAGGAGACCACGCTTGGCAACGACAAGCCCTGCCTGTCAGCTCACCATGCCACTCTGCCTGCAGCAGGGCATAATATCCCTGCTTTCCCAGTTTCTCTGGCAGGGGAGAGGTCTTGTCATCACTCCAGCAACCAGCCAGGGCACTCCATGTTTACTCTGCCCTTTCACCGATGTCACTTACAAGAGCAGGATTATTTATAGCTCTGGGACACAGGAGAACAAAACTCAGGAGGCAGGAAGCACTGGCAAAGGCGTGCTTCCTTCCTACCCTTTCTCCAGTGTCATGGTCCCCTTCACAGTAACTGCCAGTGATCAAAAGCAGGATAAGCCTAATTAACTCTTGGGGGAAGTACAATAGGGGGGCACCCCCCCACCCACCCCCCAAAAGGCACTGTTTGTATCCTGAGCAGAGAGATCAGGAAGGCCCGTAGCTAACCTACTGACAAGTCAGGACTGCCAACTTAAGAGGCAAAAATGAGATCAGCTTTACTCTTGTCAGCCCTGAGACTCACATCCCATCATCCAACCAGAGCAGCCAGGAACAGGGACAGCAGACAAGCCAGCTGGAACCATCACATGCCTCCACAATGTAAGGGCCTGGTAGTTTTTAAGTATTTCATCATTTAGCTTACCTTCAGTCAGACAATGAAAGGCAGGGATAGAAGGGGGAACAGGACAGAAGCCGTCTTTTCCCCAACACCCCACCCCAAATACATACATCCTTTGAATAAATAAAACCAACATAATTTGAGACTTATTTGGCAAGGCAAAGCATCAGGAAAGCTTCTCTCATCCTTCACCTAGTAAATGCATCCTATGCTGTAAATACCACAGCACATGCGGGACAGGGATTACAAGCACCATTACCTGTGCCCCCATCAGCATCCCGCAGCATAGCCAGGCTCCTGCTACTGCTGGCCTACTCCCACACAAGAGAGGAGTTTAGCAACCCTCTCCCCACCCCGCCAGCTGAACCTCCACACCACAGCAGAGCCTATCAGTGCATTCCCGAGATACATGTGCCTCCCCAGAGAGAGGGGTGCCCAGGGAGCCTCCTGCTAATCTGTGCAGCAAACCCCTTGCTATCATTAGGTGCATCATTAGTTCAGCCTGGAGAAGAGAAGGCTGTGGGGGGACCTCTTTGCAGCCTTCCAGTGCCTGAGGAAGCAGAGGAACAGGAGGGGAATCAGCTTGTTAAAGGGCAGAGACTGGCAGGACAAGGGGGATGGAGTGAAGCTGAAGGAGGGAAGGGTTAGAGGAGAGATTAGGGGGAAGTTCTTTCCAGAGGGAGTGGTGAGGGGCTGGAAGGGGCTGCCCAGAGAGGGGGTGGGTGCCCCATCCCTAGGGGTGTTCAGGGCCAGGTTGGATGGGGCCCTGGGCAACCTTGTGTAGCTCCAGGCCTGGAGGTTGGTGGCCCTGCCTGTGGCAGGGGGTTGGAGCTCTGTGATCTTTGCGGTCCCTTCCAACCCAGACCAGTCTGGGATTCTGTGATCTCTGGAGATCTAAGAGGAAGGGTATTGGCTGCCTACCTGTGCCCATAGGGCAACTGGCAGGACATGGCTACATCACACACCCTTCTGGCACCGCAAGAAGGCCTCCTTGACAAGGGTTATCAGGCAGCAAGGAAAAGAGGCCATCACTAAAGGAGGAGGACCCACCCTCTAAAGCAAATGCCCATCACTCACAGGGATGCCTAGCTCCCAGGCAGCTGCTACAGTACAGACCTGGGCAGCATTACTGCCACGCAGCAGTTGTACTTAGAAGAAGGCAACAGGCTTACAGCCTGTTGTCAGCCTCTCCATAAAAAGCCTTCAGCTGGCTTGGGCCAAGCAGCTGGCCCAGCTGCTCAGCTGTTTAAGCAAGCAGCAAGCCTGACCTTAGTCCAGAAAAGCCCTGTTGAGAGAGCTGAGCCAACAGGAATCAAATTCCATCACTCCAGCAGCAGGATTTGGCCAAGGCAGACCTCAGCAGCACAGTCACCACCTGCGCTGCGGCAGCACTGCTGTAGCTTCACCAGTCACAGCGCCAGCCCCCCAACCCCAGGCAGCCTGCCCAGGCTCCCTGCTCTCCACAGCGAGCAGGACTTTACCTTTTATTGGCTCCTCGAATCCTGCAGCAGGCCTGAAGCTCTTGGAGAGGCATAGCTGGGGAACAGCAGTGGCAGACACACTCCAAGACACAGCCCAAGCAGAGCACAGAGGTTGTCAGCAGAAGTGCCTTTCTGCTAAGCTTTTCCTTTTGTACACCAAACAGCAACTAGTTGGTCTTGGTGTACTCAGAATTTAATACCTGTAGTAACCCTGTTTGCTACAGCCCTCAGGCTGCATCTCTAGCTCAGCAGCCAAGCGTCACAGACGCTGACTGACTCACATGGAGCCTCTCAAGCTCTCACCACTGATTTTTTCAGTCAGGCTTCACCTTACACCTCACATCTCCCCTCTACTCCCGAAGTACATTAGTGCCAGCCTGGAACACGCCCGGCTGCTGAGCACGTTCCTGGAAAGCAAAGCTATTTGCAAAAGCTCAAGCCACACCCCGTCCCCAGCCAGCTCCCCATCCCCAGCAAGGGGATGTGAGCAGCACTTCTTGGCCAGAGATGGCTTAAAGCAAGCCCAACACACACTAGGGCTTCCCTGGCTGCGACTAGTCCCAGTTTAGAAACCAAACAGCCAGGGACTCCAAACAGGGTCAGGGGAGCAAGTACTGCTAAGGTAGTGTTACTCCCTGTACTGGGAAAGTTCCAGTGCCCTGGAACTCAGCACTGGCTGGAAGGCCACAGCCAAAGTAGGCACGCAGGTGGACAGGCAACCCCTTCCCACCCTATAATGCACACAGGAGCAAGCAGATTAGAGCAGAAAACAGCCGAGAAAGCAGCCATTGCCAATTTGCAATTTATTTCACTAGGCAAAGGGAGGAGGGAGGGAGGGGAAACACACAAACCAAGCTATAGCAGTTAGCTGAACTTGATGGCTTTCACTTTAAAGTCACCCTCCACTGCCAGGTACTCAATCTTCTCCATGCCCAGGCGATTTGGGAACTGGAATTCCGCCTCAGGCACTTTCACAGTTGCCTCCGTTTCACTGAAGGAGATGCAAATCTGTAGAGAGCCACAAGAAGGAAGGCTAGCACATCCCAGCCCACAAGCCTCACACCCCGCTCCCTCCAGCCAGGTTCAGGACAGATGAGGTGGCTATTGTGGCATCAAGGCCATGCTCACCAGCTCAGCCATGGAGAGGAGGAACCTTGTTTGCTCTGCCCCAGGGTCAGCTCCTACCTTGTGCAATGAAGGGATAAGCAGACCCAGACCTAAGCTCGGTCAGCAGTGTAACTGCTTTTGTCTGGCTTGCAGAGGAAGGTCAGAGCTGAACACTAAGCTGAGCTGTCAGGTGTTGGTGTGACCAAAGCAGGTCTAGATCTTTGGTTGACTTAAGCTCCTTCCTTGGGGCTTAGACCCCTTTCCACACCTGTTCTTCTCCATTGGAAGGACGAGGCAGTGTTGGGGAACTGCACCCTTGGCCTATCAGTGCTCAGTGCCAGGGCCTTGCATGCACCCCTGTGGCCTCACCTCAATCTTTTCACCATACTGGAAAGGGAAGTCAGCCTTCCTGTCCTCCTCACCCCAGGCACCATCCTCCTTCGAGTTGCACACAATGGTATTGACATCCCCATGGCAGTTGAAGCGAGGGTTGAAATGCAGTAGGAGGGTGCTGCTGTCCTTCCCCACGTTCACGGCAAACCTGGGGAAACAGGGAGGCAGCATGAAGGAGGTGCCCACACAGCAGCTCTGGCTACCCACTGCTGATGAGCTCAACAGGCTGGAAGCACAGGCTTCCCCCAGCACCACATAATAGCAACCCATCTGAGGGAACCTGCTTTGGCAGGGGGTTGGACTCAACAGTCTCTGGAGGTCCCTTCAACCCCTACGATTCTGTGGATACATACACCATCTCTTCACTCACCCTTCAGCATCAGACAGGATCTTCCCTTTGACCTTGATGCACTCACCAGGCTGTATGTCCAGCTGAGTAACAACCAGTCCCTGCAGGGTCAAGCCAGAGGAGTTAGTCTGTCCCGGGGCAAGCCCACCCTACCAGCAGTGCCTGGGCCAAGGCACAGACCAGCCCTGGCATATCCCACCGCCTTTGCTAAAGGAAGCATTGAGGCACACCAGCTGCCTGTCTCAGCCCCCTACCCAGTTCAGGGCCCCCACCCCACTGGGGTCTCCCACCCTAGCAAGTGGTAAAAGCCGATGAGGAGGTGATTCACACCAGTGTAACCAGACAAGGGTGCAGGAACCAATTTACTAACTGCTACGGAAGACAGCCTTGCAAGCACACTTGCACCTTTACATCCACAGAAGCCAGAGCCCTTAGCCTGGGATCTGTGTTACTTAGGAAGCTTTTTTAACACCAGTTCTCCCTCCTTCCCAAGGTGGGTCTCCAGGCAACACGAGCCACGAAGAAAGCTTCTTGTCTTAGAGCACAGAGAGGGGTCAGTGGAGCCTACTTCTGGCTGTAGCCCAGTAAAGCAGAACAAACACCCCCTGGGAAGCTCCCATAGCAGAGAGCAGAGCTTGATCCTTCCCTCAGAGCCAGGTTCTTCAGTCCTTCTGCCACATCCCCCCAAAATAGCACTTAACATCACCGACATCCCTTAGCTAAGAGGAAGATGTTTGTTGAGGTCAGACAAAACTCAAGTCATGCATTGCCGCCCGTGCTCTAGGCCCAAGGACAACGATGCTGAGCTCCACCAATACACCAGATGAGACAGGGCAAACAATTTCCTCTTAGTTATATTATTTACTTGGGCTAGTTCTGGCCTGGCTTGTGCAGGTCCATGCCCAGGACTGCTCTAGGGCTGCCACCCAGCCTCAGCGATACTTGTTCTCACGCTTACTCCCTGCTCCGCCCACACAGACCAGCTGCGAAGGTCAGCTCTCTCCCAGTCAGTCACTAAGCTGCTTATCATCGCAACACGGCTGCCGGCTCTGTTTCTAGCTCAGTGCCGGAGCACAGCCTGGAACAGCCTCGGTGCCCGGGGGTCCTTCTAGGAGAGGAAAGCCGGGGGGCTGGGGTGTAGGGGGAGGCTGAAACACACTGCCGTCCTGCTCTCCTCTGCATTCGCATCAAGAACTCTCCCAGTCCTGTACCCGGAAGGCATTATTCCAGAGAGAAAGCACAGAGTTTAAGGGGGAAAAAAAAAAAAGGTATGAGGTGTTTCAAGCATGGAGTTGCAAATGACCCCAAACTTTCAGGGTACACAAGAAAACAAACACGCAAACACACACACACCCCCCTCAATAACATGGGAAAGAGGAGGACAAGAAAAACTGCTGCTTAGCCCTTACGATTCTTCCCACAGTCATACCTCTGCCTAGAGCTTCCACCCAGTTAAATCCTTCTCCTACCCCTGGCACCAAGCCCAAACCCCACAGGCAGGCAGGCAGGCAGCCAGCCAGCCAGCCCCTGGTCCCGCTGGGCACTCCAGCCCATCCCAGGCACTCACTTGCTTCATCCCGCAGACACCAGCCCCACCGGGCAGGACACCCCTGAGCCCCTGCTTCGCAGCCCGGTGTGACTCAGCACTGAGCTCCGGCAGCTTAAATCGCTTGGGCAGGACCATCACATGATGGCCGGGGGCGGGGGGGTGAAGAAGGGGATCGATTGCAGCTGTTCGGGGGAGCTGGAGCTTTCCCAGCCATTTAAAGCAGGCAGCAGGAGATCTCAATCGGCATTGTTCTTTGCAGGCAGGATGGGGTATGGTTTTTGAAAGCCGGTGGTGGTTCGCTTCAGCGTGATCCTGGAAATCCTTACAGTAAGCTCTTCTGACTGCTATGCGGTGCGTGTTTGGCTCTTATCCCAGGAGCCCGAGTGTGGCTCTGCGCTTGCAGCGAGGTGGCTGCTTTTTGTTAAGCCATCCCTGTCTAAAATTGGGGTCGGTTGTGCTCTTGTAACCGCTGCAGAGCGGCTGCCTCCGTGGAGATGCACACATGCATCCTCCGGAGCCCAGCTTCGTGCCTGCGAGGAGCCCAAACGGGTGGCAGTTCGGCTAACTTCAGTGAGCTACGTGCAGTTAAACAAAACCAAAGAGTTTGTTACACCCCATGCCATCATTTTAAAAGTGCCTGAAACTTGAGGCTGTTTGTGCGGGGTGCTGTTAAATGCAAGAATTCAGGCTGCAGCCTTTGAATTGTAGTTGTGATCTTGCTGGTTCCATGCCAGTCGCAAAAGGCTCCGGAGGGAAAAGAGAAATGCTTTGTTAGTGAAGGAAGAGGCCAGGCAGGGCTAAGTACAGCATCAAGAAAGGAGGCTGCTTTCCCAGCTAGTCCCTAACCCTTGCTTTTCCCCCTTGCTACCTCACTTAAAAGCACATAGGGTGACCGCCCTCAGGGTCTTCTCAGAGCAGGGAGGTGAAGGTGGGAGCAGTTGCAGTGTTTCGTGGGTCTGGATGACCAAATCAGCCAGGTGCTGCTTGTAGCTTTGGGTTGGCCTTATCAGGACACTCAGGCCCCCGTGCCTCAGTTTCCTTCATACATGAAGTGACACTAACGGCACACAGCTCCACAGTCCCCCTTGTAAAGCTTCAGTCAGAGCTGCTCTGTAAACGCAGCACGCTGCTCCTGGGTTAAGCCAGGCTAGCCTGTGAGATACCCATCTGCAGATAGCTTTGGGAGAGGCTGCGCTGGGAGGCAGCTTACAAACCCGTGCAGGAATTTATGGCCAGGTAGCAGTCGGAAACATTCTGCTGGAACTTCCATTAGAGCATACTTGCTGCTATACCAACAGCATCCCGACTCCTGACACCATCCTTCATCCCAGATATGTCCCCAGGCCCCTGTTTCCCAACATTCATGTGGCATTTTAGCATCCCATGTGACTCCAGGTGAATCAAAACCGAGCTGTGTTTGAACTAGAAAGTCACAAGCTGGAGCTGGAGCCCTGTGACCTGGGTGGATAAAAGAGGACAAAACGCTGACAGGGAGTGCTACAGGGAAAATACTGCACACGCTCCGGCCTCCAACTAACTCCCAGCTGTGCCATGCATACACAAGAGCCACAGCAAAGCTGGCAGTTAACTGCAGGAGCAGATTTGGTGCAGGTAGGATATGACACTGAGAGCAGGTCCCTCCTCGGACAGCTTGGAGAAAGCCCAAGTAATTCCACCTTAAGCTTGCCCCAGTCCCCGGCACGATGTTAGCCAGGATCACGTGCCTGAGTTACTGTGCAGTTGCTCCCCCGGTCGCTGCCACGTTTGAGAGGTTAAGCAAGCTGTATTTGGATTTTTGTATTTGTTCTCCATTCAGCTCTGTCTGACCCCTGTAGACTTCTCCTTTCGGTGCTGCAGGAAGTGCTGCCAGCGAGGGGGCCATTGCAGTGCCAGGGCCACGCAGTGCCATAGCACTGGGCACACTGACTCCCCTCCCAAAACACACATTTCTCGGGATTTTGTGGCCTGAAGCCTCATCCTCTCACCCTTCCATTCAGGCAGGGGAGTACCCTCCTAATAACACACAGAGACTGCGCCGGTTGTTCTCCTCGAGAGGGTTGCATGGGCTGTGTAGGTGGTTTAGCCACGAGCCCTCTGGTCTTGCCCGCCATTTAAAGGACTCCTGGTCTTACACCCTGTGAAACCAGTTGTTTATTCTCAGCCTACAATCCTGAAATACCTGACTGCCCTCCATTATTCCTAGGGATTAAAGCCAACCATGGGCAGGCAGAAGAACAAGCCTCTTCCCTTTCACGGCCTCCAGAGGGAGGAAGCAGGAGAAAATTCCCCTGTGGGTCTCCTGCCCTTTCAAAGGGTTTGTTCAAAGAGACAAGCTCCAAAGTGAGGCCCCGCTGCCCACCCCACCAAGCCCGACCCCGGCCCCTCAGCACAACACAAAGAAGATGCCCAGCACAGCACCACCCACAGAGAAGGGACTCAGCCCCAGTGCACTCTGCTTCCTGGGATGGGAGTTTTATGCCAAAGGCAATGCTTTTATGCCTGATGGGAGCCCAGGTTTGGTTTCTCTGGATCGTGGCAAGGGATTGCAATACATTCAGGTGCTGAGAAAGAGTGGTTGAGCCGCATATAGCACATGTGCTCCAATTTCCAGGAGTTACTGCTCTCCAGTGTTTTGGGGAAACCAGCTGCAGCCACCAGGCAGCTCTGGCAGGAGCAGGGAGAGAAGAGCAGTCTCCTACTCATCTGGAGGGTGATGCCCAGAGGAATTTTCGCCAGTGGGGAAAATATGGGTGACCTCCCAGCATCAGGTCTCATAGGCTTGCTTGAGGACACAGGGCACTGTCCAGCACCTGATCCCCAGATCAAACTCCTAATTAATCTCTGGATTTGCACAGGCTGAAGTCAGACAAGCCATCAGTCCAGTTTACTTGGGACTCCCTAGGAATGCCCCAGATTTTCTTTAGGAAAATGTAAATACCAAAAGGATGCATCATGCTGATGGTTATTCTTTTTAATCTTCACTGGAGAAAAGACACCCTAGCCCTCAGCAAGCCACATCCTTGGCTAATCACTCCCGCCATTAGAAACTGCTTACCCCTGGTTTTAGAAGGTATTAGAACACACCTCTGCTGCTGGCTGGCTGGCTCTAGTCTGCATGGACACAGGGTACAGGGGCCAGTGCCGCTGGCTCTTCGCTATCAGTGCTTGGCTTGTCTTGTGCCAAACCTACGCACACTAGTAGCTGCTGATGCTACATATCCTAAGTGATTTGTTGATGAAAGAGGAGCCACTTCCTTGCTGAAAGAACAAATAGGAGCTTTCTCTTCTTTTGGAGCTGGCATCTGGCCTCCACTCCAGCACAGCCCCTGTAATGTGCATTGGTGAGGCCGCACTTCGAGTGCTGTATCCAGTTCTGAGCCCCTCACTGGAAGAAGGACATGGAGGTCCTGGAGCGTGTCCAGACAAGGGCAACCAGGCTGGGGAAGGGGCTGGAGGGCAGATCTTCTGAGGAGCAGCTGAGGGAGCTGGGGGTGTTCAGCCTGGAGAAGAGGAAGCTGAGGGGAGACCTTTTCCCCACCTCCACTGCCCTGCCAGGAGGGTGCAGAGAGGTGGGCGATGGTCTCTTCAGCCAGGGGACAGGAGATGGGACAAGGGGCAATGGGCTCAAGCTGTGCCAGGCAGGGTCTGATCAGATGGGAGGGAAAAGCTCTTCCCTGGCAGAGTTGTGGGGCTGTGGCACAGGCTGCCCAGGGAGGGGCTGAGTCCCCACCCCTGGGTATGTTTAACAGACAGGGAGATGAAGTACTTTGGGATATGGTTTAGCATAGGACAGGAACAGTTTGTCTCGATGATCTTAAAGGTCTTCTCCAACCGAGTGACTCTGATTTCTAAGTTCTAACAGCAGCGCTGTATATGTGCTTCCCTGGGAGGGCACCAGTGCTTCAGCCATCGCACCAGTAGGAACACGACCTCAGCTGCTCCTGCTGGCTAGGGAAGAGAAGACACCCCTCCGGTTCATTTTTGCTGGTGCAAGAATGACAATGGTGAAATACCCAGGAGAAACACTCCTCACTCAGCCTTTTGTGAGCTGAAGCTTACAGTTTGCTTTAAGCTCAGGGTGGTTGTTTATTCCCCCACTTAAAGGAAGGTTTGTTCTTGTCTCCAGAAGTTCATTCGCAGCTCATCAAGCAAAGGCAGCATCTTTCTCTTGCAAACATGGGAGTCAATAGTGTCTGGATGGGATCCTGGCCTCAGCAGCAGCAGCCACCCCGGTTGCTCTTGCAACCTAAATATTACGAGGTTATAGCATAACAGATACATACATTATATATATATATACACACACAGCTGGTTTCTACCGCTTAGAATATATGGGGACTTTAAGTTAAGCAGTCATTTTCTACTGCTGTTGGTGAGCAATTCTTCCTATTTCTCCCGTAGCACATTAGTCTCCTCCATAAAGTTCCTGCCTTTTTGCTTACACCGTCGTAACACCCCAAAGAGTTTTGCTGTATACGGTTTCTCTGGACCTTTCTGCACAAAAGGTCCTTTGCTTCACTTGCAGTACTCCCAGCCCCCTGCTATCCATACGGAAAACTTCAGGGTTGGTCTGGAGACAACAGGGGAAACTTTGTACTTTTCCCCCCTCAAAAAATCCTTAGCCTGCTCTTAAAAGACAAAGGAGGATTGTGGGTCCGGGGTCAAAATTGGCAGGAGGGTGAAACGCCCTCCCAAAACAGTTCTTCACAGGGAATTGTGTGCCAGGAGGAAGGGCTGAAGGTCCAGTCCCCTCGATGCCAACTGGGGTTACGTGGCTACATGTTATTACAGCATTTTTATCCCAGAGGGTTTCCTGATTTCATCTTTCCCTACATGAGAAGGGAAGCAGCTCTACTCCAGGTTACTTATAAATTAAGTTAATTATAAAGAACTTCTTGCAGTATCTCAAAGTGATGAAAGGAGTTTGCTGATCCCTTCAGTGGGATTTAAAGTATGTCTCATTTTATTTCCCTCATTAACACTGACCCAAGCTGACAATCCCTGTGCTTTTTATCTCCTGGTGGATTAGATTTAATGAGAGCAAGTTGTTAACTACCCAGGAGAACTAAGGCTTTGTTATTTTGAACTCATTTTGCTCCAGCACCTCTCCATATAACTTAAGTTTGCAGGTGGCAAACATCTCAGAGTCCGGCTCATCTCACATTTGCATTTGTTCCTCTTTGGATGTCGCCACTGCTCCAGGCTTAGGAATCCAGGTACATCTCTTCCTCTTCTCCACAGCTCATCAGACAGCAGGAAGATTCCTCTCTCCTCCAAAGCCATGGTACCTGCGAGCATGCAGTAGGAAGCGGTGTGCTGACCACTTTATCCCATTCCTTCTGGCACTGCGGGGCAAGGCCCACATCACCCAGGGCAGACCTACCCTCATACCCTGTGATGCCGTGCCCCAAACAGCAAGATCTTGCCCCGCAGCTGGAGGCCACAGCAGCTGCTGCAGTGTGACTTCATAGCAGAGCCCACAGGTTCCAGACCCTTTGAGTACACATTTTCCAGAGCTCTGTCCACTCCAGCAGGTTTAATTATTTATTCTTCTTCACAACCTTGTTGTTTACATCTGTGACCACACTGCAAACTTCTGCAGATTCTCCCCTCACACCGGTGACTGACAAAAATAATCATCTCTTGGTCCTTTTATAAGGATTTGCCTTATGTCACTCTAGTTACACAAACCCCTCGAGCCAGCATTCTTCCTCGTGCTGAAGGACTGCAGAGCAGTTTGTTTCAGAGACCTGCATGAATCAATGGGGGAAAACACCTCTGACTGACTTTGAAGAGGGAGGGACCAAGCTTTCTGCACTGGCCCAGTGTCCACCTTATGCTGGACTGATTTAGAAGAGCTCTCCTCTAGTCTGACAGATTGCACATACGCCATGCCAGGATGGTTTAGAAACTCAAGCCATCTGGAGTTCTTTCCCACAAACACATGTGCACGCCAGAATTCATCTCCTTTGAGCCACCCACAGTGAGAAGGGATTGTATTAAAGCTGGCTCAGATTCCTCAAATTCAATTTTAGGCAGAATAAAATTGTCAATAAGTATTCAGAAAATGCTTTGGAAAGAAACAGCTGATAAAAAAAGTAATAAACTTTGAAGAAATATTAACACTGTCCATTCTGAGCCCCAAGATACTCCAGATCCTTCAAAATTACGCTATTTGGGATGAAGCTCCTTCCCCTCCCTGCCACCTTCTCCCTCAGTGTTTTATCTGCCAGATTTAGGGTTTACCCAAAACAGGTCCTGTGTCACAAGGGCTTCAGAAGCAAGCTCAAATATTCTGCCTGTTGAAGTACAGTAGGTCAGGATACACTCAGCTCTGAGACTAACGTCGCCAGGTCCCCTTAATAGAACAGCCATATCAGTGTCCAGTGCAGGCGGATTATCCAACTGGCTTCCACCATTGACAACAGGCTGTTTCTCAGCTGATCAGTAACGAGCAGGGAGTTAGAATGACACATGTACATTGAGAGCTGCCCTCAGAGGTGGTGGTTAGAGAGTTCTGCTCAGAAGCACGAGCATCACTACCAGTCACTGTGGGGGGAGTCGAAGCCATGTCCTCAAACCCGCCAAAGGCTGCCACGCTCTCACCTGCAGCTGCTGGGCAAGTCCCTGAAAGAAAGACTCTGGCCACAGCACGATGCAAGAGGCGGGACACAAAGGGAAAAGGAGGGTGACAAGAAGCAGGAAATCCGGAGAGTGTGACTCATGATGGGACATGCCCTCAAGCCCCACGGGAGAGCACAGCCTGACCTGCTACCTCAATGCATCTGCCACCACATTACTGGGCAAAAGGCAGCAGAGTCCACCGAGGCACAGACCTCCCCCGGTAAGCAGGGGTCTGCAGCAAGGGGTGTTCAGCACCAGAGGGGAAAGGGCACACAGCCTGGCACAGCTCAGCTGCATGTTGCAACAGCGCCTTTGGAAAGCTCAGTCCAAGGACAGGCCAGCAGCACACCTGCCAACGCCTGCACAGTACCAGAGTCTGCCCTCCTCTCCAGCCACAGGCAAGGTGAGCAGGCCTTTATGGATGCTACAGGTGATGCACACATACGGCCCCACGGCTGGCTGCTGCTCACCACTAGCACAGGCTGCCCAGAAGCCAAAAACCCGCCCAGCGTAAAATCAATAGGCAAGTGCTGTAAGGAACAGCAACCTCAGGCTTGATGCGAGGCAGCAGTGAGAATCCAAGGAGAGGGAAGACTCTCAAGATGTTTGCTTAACTCAGCTATTCAGTATTTATAAAGCAGACAAAAAAATCCAAATCAGATGCAAATAACTCTCGAACCGAAAAAAATCTGCATTTCCCTTGAGCATCCAGCAGATGAGTAAACCAGTTCTATTGTTTATGCAAAGAAAAACATGCAACTCCCCTTGACTGTGCCCATCTGCGTGCTTTAACCTGGAGGCAAGGCTGCCAGGCTCAGTGACCTCCTGCACATTATACTTAAGGCCACCCTGCCTTGGCAAGATCATTCCACTGCTTTTTTCGCCCCCCTCCCTCTAAAACACTGAAGCTGCATCCAGTCAAGGAGATGTAGCACTTTGTGCAGTACCATGCAGCGGCTCATCTTCTGGCAACAGATGTGTTTTGACATATACAAGCTAGATGTTGCCAAACAACATTGCTCATCCCCCCCATCTCGATTTTATCTACACAGATTCCTGACAGGGTTTTGTCAGCTTTCCCCATTTGCTTTAAACTAGCATCTCCTAGCACGGTGGTATGTTCCTTGTAGTGACCAGGACTCGGATGGGGAGAGCAAATCCATAGAACAGGCTTGTGGTTATAAACCTCTAGGAAAAAAAAAATATGCTAAAGCAAGATTCAGGCTTTACCTTTTTTGTCACTGATGTTATGACTCAGACCGCAAACCCAGCTGAGGAAATACTTAAATACAAGAAGCTGTCTAGGAAAAGAGCACCGTGTTTCCTAACATGGTTGGACTGCTTTATACACGTTTCCTTGTACAGCGATTAATCCCCTTCCCGTGTTGGTAGGGCTTCACATTTCACACCCTTCAGTAATATTCAGCACATGCTTAGCAAAGGGCTTCTGCCTTCAGGGCAGCTTGGTGCCACACAGCACATGCACAGGCGCCGTAGGGGGGACGCACAGCCTCACCCAGACAGAGGACATACTGCAGCTGGGGGGGGTCATGCAGGCTGCGTACATGGTTGCATTTGTGGGCTGAACCAGAGGCACTGGCTGGGCCCGGCAGGGATGTGGAGCAATTTGGGGACAGGCAGGCTTTCCCTTGGGTAAAGTCTCAAGGAGACTGAAGCTGCAAGAGCCACCAATGGTAATGAGGTAGGACTGCTGCCACCCCCCAGCTCCCCACAGCCTCTACCAAAGCTGCAGCAAGCAGCAGCACTTGCTTTTCCTCTTCAGCCTTTACTCTGGAGCCCCCACTCTCTTCTCTAGCAGGCTTGCAAGCCACCTGGCTCTGAGCACAAACCCTGCCCTCATGCTTACCAGCTCCCCATTTTGTTCCAGGACCAGAAGAGGCAAACCACACAGCAGAATCATGAAGGTTTGAAAAGGCCTCCAAGCTCATATAGTCCAACCATCCCCCTGCCACCCATATGATTCACTAAACCGCATCCCCAAGTACCTCATCCAACCTCTCCTTGAGCATCCCAAGGGATGGTGACTCCACCACCTCCCTGGGCAACCCCTTCCAGTGCCCAACCGCTCTTTGGGAGAAGAAATGTCTCCTCATTCCTAACCTGAGCCTCCCCTGGCACAACTCACAGCCATTCCCTCTCATCCTGCGGCTGGTTATCTGTGAGAAGGGGCTGAGCCCCAGCTCCCCACAGCCTCCTTGCAGGGAGCTGGAGAAAGCAAGGAGGTCTCTCCTGAGCCGCCACTTCTCCAGAAGAGTACAAAGTTCTGGCTCCTGGGGGCCAGAAGAGGAAAGCTGCAGCCCCAGGCACTCATTTACCACTGACAAGGGAGCAGCCCAAATCCTTGCACTCCAGATACCATCACCAGGCAGCTGGTGAGATAAGGAGGGCAGAGTGCTTGTTACTGGTGGGAGCACAGCTCTGTATCCCAGGGTAAGAACACTCCCCGTTAAGGCCCAGAAGTACTTCTCATCCTCTCTGCAAGCAAGACTCAAGGCCTTCCCATTTCCCCTAAGCAATCTCTTCTGTTTACTGCTGGCATGCAACTCCCATGTGGACTTTGGGCAACCCCTGATAACGCCTGCTCTGTGCTTGGGCAGCAAAGGATTTGCTCCCTGCTGCTGAGTTAAGGGACTCCCTGCCCAAGACACACACTCATGCAAATTCTTTTAATTCCCACTTTCACTAGAACATCCCAGGCTGCATTAAAGACCACGAGTTACCTCTCCTGGTATCAGAGTCATCAAAACATTCCTCAAGTCTAGAGTTGTGCCTCAGGAAAACCGAAAGAAAAGGCTTAAACCAGTAAGTGTTTTGGCAGAGGGCCCCTGGCAAGGGGGAAGCTGCTGTGACACATCTGGAAGAACTTTGGTCATTGCTTCCCATAGCAGCATTACAAACTCAACCCAAGGCCAGTCCCCACAAACTGACACGCTGCGTAGAGGAACTGGGGAGTAGCTTTAAGGGCGTTTCCTTCGCAACAGAAACCATGGCTTTAAAAGAAATAATGTTTTGCTGGAGTCCAATACAGATTTAAAGTGCCCTCATCTTCAGCTTGCTGAAACCACCCAGACACAGTTCAGCTCAATGGGGCATATTAACTACTCTAACAAAAGGGTCAGGGTGACCCACACAAGGTCACCCATCCACATCTTTTCACAGAGAGCCCTGCACTGCAAGTTGCCGTGCTCCATTAGGTGCTTAACACAAGGATACCTCAGCACCAAGCTTCCTATCCACAGCACTTAGTGCCTTGAAGTGCTGAGCTACAGAAAGCTTCCCCCAGAGTCACCCAAAACCTGTCCTTCAGTCAAAGGGCTGCACCTCGTATTTTCCACTTACTGCCTCTTAAGAACAGCTTAGAAGCTCTCTACTCTCCATCCTTTGCAATACTCTCACTTGCTTCTAGCACAACATTTAAAGCCTTGAGTCCCCTCTCACTGCTCTGCATTAAAGTTAACAACTGAGCAGCTTGTGCTAAGTGTTTCCTACTGCAGAATTATTTCATTTCAGTACAGTTTAAAACAACTGAACCAGAAGCACATTCCCCTAACCACAAAATAAAATGCAGAAAAAGTACCTAGGTGCTTCTTGCTTTACCACCCTGCTGCTCTCAACCATCTAAAGAACACACTTGTGATAAGGAGAGAGCCCTTCCCAGCCTGCTTTTAAGCAGGTCTCACCCAGCACTGAGGCTATATAAGGGTGCAGGAACCCTTATTTCCTTCAGGTGTGAGATTTATGGCTCTGGCTGAGGATGTGTAGGCTGGGCAGGAACAGTTTTAAGTGCTCCTGGAAGTTTTGGGGGTGCTGCTGTACTTGATTGTGTGAGTGGTTTTTTTGGTTTTGAAGGTGGGCAGTTTGGTTTGGTTGATGTTTTTTCACATGTGTTAAAACCCAGCATTTTGGTCAGTGTCTTTGATATTCTGTTGATAAATGTTTAGCTAAATCAGTTTAAATTCATATCTTTTCTGGTTTTGCTAACAATAAAACAAATTTAGTTTCCTTAAATAGCCTTACACTGGGGCTGAGGGATATTACTTAAGTTAAACTGAGAGTTGTACTTGTAGTTTTTCCTCATGTGACTCAGTTTCCAAAGACAATATCTTTTTTTTTCACCCTCCTGAAGGGTCAGTGATTCTCATCTTAATAATGAAACGTCGGCTGGAGGAAACTGCACAGTTAATGGGTAGGGTTTTTTTTCTTGTAACACCCACCCTGCTAACCTACCATCTGGTACTGCTTGCAGTAGCTGTAGTCACCAGAAACTCCACCTTTAACAAGGCTTAGTAGCGATCGGTCTTGTTAAAAGTGTGCAAGACATTCCTCTTGCTGTGGAGCTGTATATAAGCTATTTAAGACAAATAGCATTTGTCACAGTAGGAACAGCTCAGCCACAAAACAGGACTCAAACCGCCACGCTCCTCCCTTTGTGCTGGGCTTACCCCATCCAGCAGAAAGGACTGCTAGTTTTACAGTACTCTTGAGAACTCTGCCATTCCCTTGGACTTGAGTGGCAAAGCCCCCATAAGCAGAGGACAGTTGGTGATTAACAAAGAGACTTCATTAGTAGCTGAGCAATCACATCGGGCTGCCAGCTCACCCCTGCAACTTCTGTTAGTAAAGGCTGGAGCATCAGCCTAGTCAGAGCTGTGATTTGGGAGTGTGATCGGGAGCTTAACAGAAGCCATGTGAATAGAGATCAGCATCCAGCTCGGCTGCGCTGCCCGCTTTTAGCAGTAAGCGTGTGCCCCGGGACCAGGGCAGCACTGAAAAGCCTGAGCTTGCAGGGTTCCCTTTACCGTAACTCGGGGTTCATGTGTGGTGGGAAGAGGCTACTGCGTGAAAAGCTCCTTTGAAGGATGTGGCTTTTGGAGTACAAAGCAGTTGGCTAAGTCTAAGAGATAAGCGTTGGAGAGCAGAGGGAGGGTGGACTTTATCATCATCAGCTGTGGAGTGGGAGGTGTGCTCTCAAAAGCAATGGGAGGAGAGGGCAGAGTCCCGCAGCGCGTTAATCTCTGACATGTCCTGTGTTTCAGGGTGGTGCGAAAATCAGATGCCGGGATTGGGTGTGAAGCAAGGAGACACATCCACCTGCAATGAGGAAACGGCGGTGTGCATGGGTGTGGAAGGGGCCAGCCAGGCTGACGAGTAAGTAGCGAGGGAGGTCAGGAGTGCTTTGAAACAGATGCTCAGGCTGTGTGCATGTGTATCCAGGGGTGGATTTTTCATGGGGACTGCGCCTGCAACACCCATATCGTCCCTGCCTGGTGCCCTGGGGTGACAGGGGGATTCCTTCAGGTATGGCTGAGGAATGATCTGACCCTGCCTTCTGTAATGGATTTCACTCTCTGTTGCTTATTTCACCAGCAGAAAACTTGGGAGGATGGGGATTTCTGTAGGTTAAAAGAGTGGTTGCTCCCAGAAGCAGTGACTGCTTCTAAAAACTGGTGTAGAAGTAGTATTGCCAAAGTTAGCAGCCCAGGAACTCCCAAACATTGCTGGATCGATAAACCAGAGTGAACACACACTAATCCAACAGGGAAAGGTTTCTTTGCAGTTTGAAAGCTCTTTTGATCAAGAGTCACTTTACAATTTAAAAATTGGAGACGGCATCTTGTTGGTATCATCTTGACAGGCAAGCAAACGGCGGTCACTGGTTCCACAGCTTGTTAGGCTGCGGAACTGAATGCTCCTAGGGAGGGGAAACTGCTCTGAAAAAGATGAGAGAAAGGGCAGCAGTGCACAGAAAAAAAGGGCTACTTAGGTTTGCGTCACGGAGAAAGGTTATGGAAAGGCTGTAAAATGAGAATCCCAGGGTAGCACTCGCTGTCTTTGTCAGTCTTTGTCTTGGCAATGCTGGAGATAGGAAGGTGAAAACCTTATTCTTGGGAAGCTGCAGATAGCCATGGAGCCAAAAGTACGTTCCCTGCCATACAGCTTTATACAGCTTGCAAAACTATTTCATTTGAGGTCTCTTTCTTGAAGCTTGCTGTATGGGACAGCTCTGGTGGCATTCCTGATACCCCATCAACAGGCTGCTTTTAAGAGCTTTGAGCTGTGGCTCACGGAGGGCTTTAGCAAGCCCTTTCCTGAGGGAGCCTGGTGCCCGCTGTGAACCATAGCAATGGCTCTGAGGAGACTTAAGCATCTTACCAGGCCATGGCCACTTGGCATGTTACTGCTGAGGTAGGGTAGCACCTCTAGCTCGATCTAAGGGAGGTACATAGGATTTCTCCTGCTGTGGAGAATTCCAGGGTGAGGGAACCCTCCATGTGTCCATGCAAATGGCTCAGAGGCCACATCAGAGCTGAATTTATGAGTTTGAGACGGTGTCTCTTCAGAGAGGAATGATGAAAGACACTGCCTTGGTTTACTGAGCTCTTTCCCTTGTGAAAGGAGAAAGCCAGGGTGGGAAAAGGCCACAACCTTTTGTGGCCACAGAGTCGGGCAGAGCGGCTTCCCTTCAGCAGGAAAGAGTTCCTCCCTCAAATAAACCCCAAGCAAAGCAGAGACCTCAATTAGTGCTTGAGCAAGGACTCGAGGCATTCCCTGGCACTCATGTTATGCAAGGGTCAGGTTCTGCTGCCCTGATTCCCATTCCTCCCCGAAACTGCTGGCATTTAGGTGCATGCCTCAAATACACAAGCAGTCTCACGTCCTGCACTGGTCTGCCCCAAAGCATCCTGCCAAAGCAGAGCCAGCAGCTCTGGTTTCACAACCGCTGACACCCACTGGTCCTGTGTCTGGGGTCACCCAGCAGCAGGAGCATCAACCAGGCAATGCTGTACCCCTCTCTCGTGTCTCATATCTCTTCCAGCCTTCATAAAGCATCTATCTATAGGAGAGCCAGATGAGGTGCAAGATTACCCTACTACATTTTTGTTCTGTTTAGAAGCCTGTTTACGCTAAATCAGTGGGCAGAGTTCAGTATAGGATCCATATAACCCAGCGAGATTCATAAAGCCAGCTTGTTATTTGTAAGCTCTCAGGAATGACTGCACTGGGCATCTCTTCCTTCCACCTGCACCCACCAATCCCACCTACTCCCACATAACACTTAGGAGGCAAGTTAGGGCTGGGGTCTCTGGAGAAATGCAGCTCTGGTTATCAAACTGCCTGGAGGTCCCTACAAGTTTGGGACAGCTCCTTTTCTTCCCAACCCAGATTCCTGCGGCAAGGCTTTCCGTCCCCAGGCATGGGAATGGGGCTCTAGCCACAAGGTACCACTTCCTAGTCCAGCAATATGAGGAAAGGGAGCAGAGACACAGGAAGGAGGGGGCGGTATCGGTGCTGCGAGGCAGCCCGGGACAGTCGCGGGGAGGAGTAGAGCTGTGGTGCTGCCCTGCATTCCTTCCTACATGGGCCAGTGGGCAAGACGGGCTGAGCAATGGAGTGGGTGTGTTACGCCCTCCTCATCTCTCCAGCTGCCACCCTCTGCCACAGGCAGTCACATTCCGAGGACTTGCTGGAAGGCTGAACCTCCATCAGCTGCATTTTTAAAGGTGAGACTCATCCCTAATCCGCTGGGATTAAAAAGGGATACAGTCGTAATTACTCCCCAGAATTCAGGCAACGTAAACAAGTGTTTTGCAAACCTCAGAACCAACAACAGTTTTTTTGCTTTAAGCAAAAACAAGTGCTCTGCCCTGCTTGGGGGCAAGCTGAGAGCTTCACACCAGAGTCCAGGACCCCAAACCCAGGGTCCCACTAGCACTGGTGATTCTGGCTGCACCCAGCAGCTGCTGCCCTCTCTGTGGGGTGCATAGGACTTGCCTACCAAGGGTTCAGGTGTGCTTCCAACAGTCACTCCATCCTCTCACTGTCAGGAAAGAAAGAAATGGGAGGGAGGCAGAGAGACTCAGACAACAGTTCACAGGGTTAATTGAAAAGTACATTCTTCAATATGTTCAGTCTATTTCACAGCTTTTTTTTCTGCCTGCCTGGCTTCCTCTTGTAGGATGGCCTCTGAGGTCCCATCTCCACTGGCAGAGGATGCCAGGAGCTGTCTCTCAGTCACTCTCGCTCCCAGTTCGGTGGGATGCTGCCCCACAGCCATGCTGCGGCCTGAGGCAGGCAGGCAGTGCTGACCTGCCAGCGGACGGTGAGACCTTGCTGACAGATGACATGCTGTGGGCCAGGGGCTGTGTAGAGAACATAATCGTGCCTCGGGGTGCCTCCAGAAGCTGCCAGATCTCCCCTGAGGTGGAGCTGCCCAGGTACTGCCAGGGCCGTCGCCCGCTGCCGTCCCGCACCTGCACCTGGCACCCCATCTGCAGCACCAGCACCTTGATGACGAGCTGGTGGCCGTGTATGGCAGCCAGATGCAGAGGAGTGTACCCGCAGCCCGAGCGGGCATCCACGTCCAGGGCCAGCCCGGCCTGCCGTGCTGCCTCCGCCAGCTCCTGAAGGCCTGGCCCGTCCCCATGCTTGGCCAGCCAGTGAAGGACTGTGAAGCCTGTCATGAAGTCCCGCTGCAGAGCTAGCTCTGGCTCTTCCAGGAAGAGCTCCCGCACACGAGCCCAGCTCCCTGCTGACACTGCCACGAGCCAGGCGTGCTCCCGCTGCCCCAGCGGTACCCGGCTTGGGACATTCCTAGGGAAGCTCTTGGAGGGCATTGTGCAGGGCTGCCGTCCACAGTCGTCTTGCAGCGATGGGGTGATCCCCTGCACCTCCAACAGAGCAAGCTGGCACCTGATGCTCCTGAAGACCCGCGGCTGTTCCGGTGGGCTGCTCTCCAGAACCTGGGACCCTTGTACTGGCAGCAAGGACTGGGATGGGGGCAGCCTGGCAGGGGGTGGCTGCAGGGATGAGAGTGCCTGGGTGGCGTACTGTAGTGAGGATTGGGATGGAGGTGTCCTGGAGGAAGAAAGCACCCTAGGACCTGATGGCAGCGGCAGGGTTTGGTAGGGGTGCAGCAGGAGGGTTTGAGATTGGGTTGGTCCATTCGGGGTCAGTACCCTGCATCCCCTCGATGGTGATGGGGATGGCCTAGTGGGGAGTTGCTGCAGGGACCTGGACTGTGATGGGGGTAGCTGAGTGGAGGGTAGCACATCCAAGCCTGATAAAAGTGGTGAGGATGTGGGGGAGCTGGCAGGGAGTGCCTGCAGGGACCGGGACAGGGGCAGCACCCCTGGGGTGGACAGCAATGACAGGGACCGGGATGGGGGTGGTTCAACAAGGGGTGGCTGTGGGGACACAGGTAGCGGCAGTTCGGTGAGGGACAGCACCCTGGGGCCCAATGACAGCGGTGGGGACAGGGGTGGTTTGGTGGGGGCCTGCTGCCTTGGTCTTGCTACTGGTGGTGAGACCTTCAGTAGGGGCATTGCAGTGGGAGTCTGTGGCACAGAGTGGGGCTGAGGCAGCCTGTCGGGGTGCAGCACCCCGGGGTGCTGTGACAGGGACTGGGATGGGGGTGGTTCTCTAGGGCATTGTAGTGACTGAGGCCCAAGTGGGGCCAATACAGCGGAAGGCAGCACCCCTGGTCCCGGCGGCGGGGACCGGGTCGGTCTGGCAGAGGGCGGCTGCAGGGGTTGGTATGGGGGGGACCTGGCAGGGGGCGGCGGCTGGGCAGGGGGCAGCACCCCGGGACCCGACGGCAGCACCAGGGGCTGGGAGCGGGGTGACCCGTCGGTGTGCAGCGTCCAGGGACTCGAGGACAGCGGCCGAGTCCGGTACGGAGGCGGCTGCGCAGGGGGTGGCGGGGAGCGGGGCGGCCCGGCGAGGGTCAGCGTCCCGGGACTCGAGGACAGCGGCCGAGTCCGGTACGGGGGCGGCTGTTTGGGGGGCAGCGGGGAGCGGGAGCGGCGCGGCTGGGCGGGGGTCAGCGTCCCGGGGCCCGGAGGGGTGGCGGCGGCAGCGCGGCGCGCCCGGCGGCACTCGCAGCAGGGGCCCCCGCGACCCCGGGCGGCACAGCCCCCCCCCGCCACGGCGGTCCCCGGCAGCTGCCCCTCGACGGGATGCCCTTTTGCCTCTGCGTCCCCCGGGGAACTCCGCCGCCAGTCGGGGTCGCGTCGGGGCGGCGGCTCCTTCTCTTTCTCCTCCTCCTCCTCTTTCTCCCGCTGTCCGTCCGGCGGCGGCAGCTCCTCATCGAGGAGGTCGCGGTACCTGCGGCGGAGGACGATGTCCTTGGAGGCGCCGGGAGAGGCGGCGGGGCGGACGGTGGCCAGGGAGTTGACGAGGCTCTTGAAGTATTCGCGGCGCTCCCGCCGCTGTTGCTCTGTCAGCGCCGGGTCCCGGAGGAAACGCTGGAAGTGGCGGAGAAGCGCCGTGTTGGGGGCTCGGCCCCCGGCCGCCCATAGGAAGTCCAGCACGGCCTCCTGGCTCAGCTCCCGCGCCATGCTCTGCACCGCCCGGCTCTCCTCCGTGCTCCGGTTTGATGCTGCACCGTCGGTGCTCGGCGCTGTACCCCAGGTGCCCGGCTCTCCTCCGTGCTCCGGTTCGATGCTGCACCGTCGGTGCTCGGCGCTGTACCCCAGGTGCGCGGCGCTGCCGGGCCGGGGAAACCCGCCTCCTGCCGCGCCGGGCTTCTCCGCCTCCTCCTCCTCCCACTCCTTCGCAGCCCAGTTGCCTTTGCCCGGGGTGGCGGCGGTGGGAACGGACGGTGGAGAAGGAGGGGAGTGGGGCAGAGTTAGTGCTCCTAGAGGTGCGATGTTAATGTCCTGGCATGCGGTGAGAAGAAAGAGCACTTTATCAGTCCTTGTGTCAGAGGAGGGGCAGGAGGCAAGGGGCACGAATGGAAAGGCAAGAGATTCCATTTGCGTACAAGGAAAACTTCTTTTACAGTGAGAGTGATAAGGCACTGGAGCAGGTTGCCTGGCGGGTTGTGGTCTGCATCCTCAGGGACATTCTAAGCTCCTCTGGACATAATCCTGCTCTGTGTGGTTGTGCTGGAGCTGGGGCTGGAGCAGACCGACTCCAGAGCTGCCTTCCAGCCAGAACCGCGCTGTGATTCTGCAACTTCCATGGCACGAAGCTGTGCCAGGGCAGGGTCAGATCAGATGTGAGGGAAAAGTTCTTCCCTGGCAGAGTTGTGGGGCTGTGGCACAGGCTGCCCAGGGAGGGGGCTGAGTCCCCACCCCTGGGTGTGTTTAACAGCCGGGGAGATGAGGTGCTCAGGGCTCTGGGTCAGCACAGGACAGGGATGGTTGGACTCGATGGGCTTTAAGTTCTTTTCCAACCTTGTGATTCTGGGATTCTGTGACTTACGGAAACGAGCAATAAAGATCTACACGAAGGCGATGTGGTTCAGGGCAGCTGTCATTACAGGTGGGTGGGATGGTACCTCTCTAGGACAACCACACACAGCTACCAAGGCTGCCTGAAGCCAAATTATGTCTCATTTCACCTCCGTATTGACTGTGTGGCTAACAGAGGTTGGACACGCAGCGTGCTGGAGTGGGCGCCTAATGCTGTTCTGTGCTGCCAGTGCTGCTGCCAGTGTATGTAGGTTACAGCTGAGAGGGATGCATCAGATCAGCAGTGGGCAATACACCCTGTATACACCACACAAATGAGACAGCCCCCGCCCTGAGGCGTTTGGGGAGCAAATAGTAGAAACTCTGGGAGAGAGGGTGTGCTGTTTGATCTGTCTGCAGCATGGAGGGACTAAGCTCAATCTGGGCTCACCGGCTTTAGATAGGTCTGGATCAGGCCCTAAGTCACACTTCAGAAACCATCCCTACTACAGGCTCCTGGGTATCCATAAATACCTGGAATATCAGCTCCAGCTGGCCGCAAACCCAGGAGAGTATGAACCTGGGCAAACCCCGGGGCAGAGATTGTGGTAGATGGTGTCTACAGGCTCATGATTTCTATTCCTTACGATAACTCTTGGGGTTATCCACACATGAGAGTGGATGCGAGTGGCTGCGTTGCTCTCAGGTAAGCAAGCTATGTGGGGCTTTGTTTTCAGATTGCGGGCTTTGAACTCTGCTACAGGAGGTTACCCTCCAGATTTGCAAGGAACTGCAGGAGTGCTAAACTGTAACCACTGGAGCGTGGGAGCAGCCCTAAAATAAACTTTTTAAAGTTTCTAAGTTAGAAGTTACAGTTTAGGCAATGTGTCAGGAAAGTCCTCCAGCGTGCCAAGCCTGGGCTTGCTGGGGTGGCACAGCAAGAGAAAGGGCATTACGTACTCAGCCACATCTTGCTTCTAGTTTTCCCTCCGGTGTATGTCGTAGGAGAGCGTGGCTCCATCCCATCGGTAGTGTTCATCCGAGTAGGGTGCGGGTGCTGGGAAGAGGGTAAGATTCCTCTTTGGGTTTTTTTTGCAGGTGCTTTTGATACGGTTCTTCAAGGCATGAATACCTTTCTCCATCTTCTGATGAGCTCTGAATTGCAGCCACGGCTGTGTGTGACAGCAACACGCTCTCAGCAGAAGCAGATGAGAGGGAATGAAGGAGCATAATGGTACAATCGTGATCATAAATGAGAGAGCAGGGTAGACTCTGAAGATAAAAAAAGCCGACTAAATAACAGTGGTAAGTGACAACGCTACTGTGAAATTGTTGGTTTGGTTTAATGGCTAAGGTGTAAGCAGGAAGCTTCCCATGATGGCATGTGTTCATTTAAATACCATTAGAGGTATTATCTTGCTTACTATAAGCTTAGCTTTGACCAAAAAAAAAAAGAAAAGAGAGGTTTTTCTACAGAAGAATGTCAGCTCTGCCCCACAAACTTTTTTCTTGAAGTTACTGAACCGCTCGGTAACATTAAGTGATGGCTGAAGGACCTGCAGGACTGGGACTGGCACTGAATGCCCATGCTTTTGCATTGCTGGGGTCAGAAAAGCCTCGCTGAGCTCGACTGAGTGAGATGGGTTTAGGTAACGGGCCTTACTTGACTCACTGCTGGCAGGAAGTGTGCTGCTTGCCGGGCAGCTCAGGTGACAGACCACACTACAGCTCTCGGTTGTAACTCCTTCGGTTGTGACTGCCCATCGATCCCCTTTATAGGCAGATGCAGAAGCCTGCTGAAAGAGCAGCTCACGTTGATTCGGAGGCAGACCAAATGCTGGCATGCCTCACTCCCTTACAGCCTGAGCTGCAAAGCCTCACTGGGGGGTTAAGGGGGTATAATGGTGCCTGCAGGCCCACAGAAGCGCAGCCTCGAGTTGTGTTGGTGCCTGCTTCTTGGTAAGAGCTTTAAAGAGACTCTTGTTTCCCCTCGTGCACTACCAGTTTACCCTCCCTGCAACTTGGTTGTGGGTAGGAGTATTCAGAATGGCTGAATTTACCCTGGCCTTGCCCTCCTTGGGCTGAGCTCAGGACACAGCAGGTCTCTTGATTCGGGGAGTAAAACCTGAGTAAGTTGTGAGTGGTCACAAAATGGTGGGATCAGGCCTTATTTAATTGAATCAAAGAATCACACAGTTGGAAAAGACCTTTAAGATCATCGAGTCCAACCGTTCCTGTCCTATGCTAAACCATATCCCAAAGTACCTCATCTCCCCATCTGTTAAACATACCCAGGGGTGGGGACTCAGCCCCCTCCCTGGGCAGCCTGTGCTACAGCCCCACAACTCTGCCAGGGAAGAACTTTTCCCTCCCATCTGAGCTGACCCTGCCCTGGCACAGCTTGAGCCCATTGCCCCTTGTCCCATCTCCTGACCCTTGGCTGAAGAGACCATCGCCCACCTCTCTGCACCCTCCTGACAGGGCAGTGGAGGTGAGGAGAAGGTCTCCCCTCAGCCTCCTCTTCTCCAGGCTGAACACCCCAGCTCCCTCAGCCGCTCCTCATATGATTTGCCCTCCAGCCCTTTCCTCAGCCTGGTTGCCTTTCAGTGTTGCAAAAAGAAGCAGCAAGCCCCACTGCTTAGCATGTTAGCAATGTCCTGTTGGCGTGTGAAAGACGTTGCCTTAGGGAGGTGTACACCCATGTTTGTGTTCAAACAGGAGGTAAGTTTACCCAAGTTCTGTGTGTGCTTGCCATCTTCTCATCACGGGCCACCTGGCATTGCCTCACAGCTGATACAAAACGTTACTGAAGCACTGACCCACCGTATCTACAGAGTGCTGCAAACCAGCTTTGGAAAACTGGAACCAGTTCCTGCAGGATGGCTGGAATGAGGGACCAGCAGTGCCCTTTGCATGGGTGCCTGTCTGTTAACAGCAGTTAGGAAACTTTCAGGAGTGAGGGGTCTGCTTCTTCTGGCTGGGCTTTAGGAATGCAAGGAACTACACTTGCTGAGATCTAGAAAGATTGCAGGCTATTTCTTTGTCTTGATGGCTGGGTGGCTTTTTCCCCCCTCTACTCTTCCAGCACCAGCTATACCCAGGAAGGTCCGTACGCCTGACTGTCGCAGAGAAATCTCAGCCGTGGCTCTCACAGCTTCACGCTGAGGAAGGACAGGGTGAGTCACGTCGGGGTTTTGCAAACACAGAAGATCTCCACCTTAGTTACATGAGGCGGATGCAGGAGTGTCCTCCGTGCCTCATTCAGAGAAGGGGAAGCTGTGTCTGCCTCACCCACAGGTGAAACGAGGGCAACTCCTGAGATACCATCATCAGGTTCCCACTAGAGGCTGCACTGGTCCGAGCACATTTCCCAGTGCTGGCAAGCTCAGCACCTCCTCACCCTGCTTGAGGAGAAATCTGCTATGGAAGCACAAACATGTATCTGATACAGCAGGCTCCTTGGGATACTGGGAGTAATGCCTAACATGTTAGTGTAATAGAAGCACGGTGTTAACTACGCTTGCAGTATCCTACTGTTAGAAACTCCGCTCGTTACCCTCATTTGCAGAGACAGCTTAGCTAATCTTGGCTGCACCTGTGCCCAGTTAAGTGCTGCAGACTCAGGTGCACATCTTCAGCCTAGGTGAAGAGCAGTGCGGGGCAGTGCTCCTCCACTTCATTGGGCTCTCAGTCAGGCTGGGAGCAGGTATGGGTGGCTGCTCTCAAATGCTGGCTCCTGAGTGCTTCAAAACATGTCAGAAAGAGCTGTGGAAAGGAAATTATCAGACTTTGTAGCCTTCTGCCAACAGCCACGTGTTTCTCCATAGCGGTACAGGAGTAGCTTTATGGAGTAGAAAGGCAAAAGCTTCAGGTTGGAGGGCGTATGAATGGTAAGTGTGCTGTTGAGGTCTATTTACTTGCTACTTGGGGTCATTTGCTTGTAGGAGGGTGCGCTCAGCGTTTATCTCTCTGGCTTTTTGGTTTTGACTCAGTGAGTGTTCATGTGAAGGGGTAGGTCTGTAATTTATGTATCCTTCATGCGTGCAAGAAACTGGGTCTCTGCCTTTAGGGTAGCTTTTGGGGGTTTGAAAAGCACTTGCAGGGCCAGACCCTGCTCTGCTCTTCCTCTGCTGCTGCCTTGGTTGAAGACTTGTGAGCAGGCATACTGACTCTAGCCCTGAGCCTCCCACCTTTGCAGGTAATGGGGTGCTGTGCTTCACATCTGGCTGTGAGGTGTTTTGCCAGTTGGGAGCAGCAAGGAACCAGCTGTGCTTTGTTTCACCCCTGGAAATCCTGCATTGGAGAGGGAGAGCAACTGGCCATCATGGCTATGGTTGGGTGTATGTGGCTTGTTTGAAGAGGGACCGTGGGTTTGGCAGATGGAGAGAGCCCAGGGGAACAAGGTGCCTGGCTCTGTCCATTGTGCGGTTGTATGAGGGATTGGGGGCTCCTGTTGGAAAACAGCCCCAGGTATAGGGGCTCCTGTCTGACTCTTACAAACCTCTCTGCTGAGTCCCCATCCTCCCCGTTAACCCAGCTGGCAGCGGGAGGACCTGTCTGTCTTTGGGAGGGCCCCTAAAGCAGATAAGGCTCTTAGCGTTTGGCTGTTCCCCCTATCATTGTGGGGCCACCACAGTCGCAGAGAGTGATGCTGCCATGGGGTACGGAGATGGGTACGAGAGGCTGGGCTGGGGGGAGCGGGCAGGGAGCAGGCTGAGCTCCCCCTCCCCAGGCCAGCCCGGCCGCGGGGCAAAGCAGCACGGCCCCTCCCCGGAGGGCTCTCCAGGAGAGGGGTTAATGGCGATTACGTTTGGGGATTGACCGAATCCTGCTGTCAGACCCCTTGGGGCTCCAGCCTACTTTTGGGGCTCCCGGAGACCTTACGGCTTCGCAGCCGGCCGGGTCCGCGTCGGCCGCTCCGGGGGGAGGGCCGGGGGGGGTCCCGCCTCGCCGCCCGGCCCCTTTGTATTGCGCATGGGCCCTCCCCGCCGGGTGGCCATGTTGCAGCCCTAGCAGGCGGCGCAGAGGAGGCGGCGGCGGGCTGGGGAGCGCAGCGCACTGCACCGCGATGGCCGTGGCCGTGGGGAGACCGGCGGTGGGTGCTGCGGAGCTGGTGGGCGGAGGGGCGCGGTGCCGTGCCGTGCCATGCCATGCCGGGGCTGAACTGCCCCAGTACGGCGGCGTGCGGTGCCTGGGATGCTATGTGCCGGGGGGTTGTAGGGGTGCGGTGCCCGGGTTGTAGCTAGGAGGGTTTGTGGGGCTGCGATGCTGGAGGGGACGGCGGGCTTGTCGGGGCGGCGTGCCGGGGAGCCGCCGCCTGTGCCCGTTCCCGGGACCGGGCCGGAGGTGGCGGGGGGGGGAACCCGCGCAAAACTTTTTCGCCCCGGTTTTGGGCCGCGGCTCTTTGTTGCGGCGGGGCCACCGCCGGCGGCTCCTCACGGAGCCCCTCGCTTCGAGCCGCGGGGAGACACCGGGGGTGGTCCGCGGACTGCTGGGGCCGCGTCTGGTGGCTTGCCGCGAGTGTTCGTGCCCCGTCGATTCCCATGGATAGGAAAACTTGGGAGCACGGAGGGCTCTGCCTCGGACGGGCTGGGCGGGCGGGGAAAGCACCCGCAGCCCCTGGGGAGAGGCTTTGGGCGTTCGGCTGCGGGCTTGGAAATCCCGGCGTGGAAGTCTTCTGAGCGCCACGCGTCTCTGGCATCTTCTAGCGTGACCGTTTTTCCTGGGAATATGGTGGCCGGGAGTGGGTTTTTTATATCCCTGGTGAGAAAAACAAAAGATTTCCCCTTTACACGGAGAAGGCGGGGAGGGAGGGAAAAACCAAACCCACCATCCAAACCCAGAACACCCCCCCCGCCCAAAACCGAACGGCTGCTGCGCCTGAAAAGTCTCCCTTGGGTCCAGCTTGCAGAACCGTGAATGAAACTCCCCTATAACTAGGCTGAATGCACTTTTGTGCATCGTCAGCCGGGGGAGAGGAGAGACTTGATGGACTTCCCGGTAACTTTTTCAGTGCTTGTGAGTAAAACAGATGTTGCACATGAGTGGAGGACCTCAAGCTCCTTCTCGTAATAAGGAAATGGTCTGTGTTCAAGATGTGACCAGGATGAGACAGTTCCCTTTAGCTTTTATTCATGTGCTTGTGGATCTGCGGGGCTCTGTAGTTCCTCTGATGTGGCAAAGCGAACGTATGAAGATGGGGGTTAATGATGTTAACTGGAGGTGGGGAAGTTACGCTGCTAAGCAAAATAAGAGCTGATGTTTGTTAACAGAACACATATAAATTATCCCAGCTGTTTGTAAAGCTGTATCTGAAATCATTCCTTGATCTTAAGGTGTAAATCATGCTTAGAAATTGAAGTTTGCTTTTCTGTGTAAGAAGATGCCTTAAAACCATTACTCCAGCTGAATTTTCTTGGCAATACCCTCCAGCCTGCCCTAAGAGCTGTTTTGCTTTGTGTGGCGTGCCGACCTCTCAACGTGGATAGGCTCTGGAACGTGGCTTATCACGAGATGCCATCGCCGTTTGATCTTGTGTATGTGTTTTTGCTTTTATTTTTCTGTCATTACACAAAACTGATGCCGCTACTGAGCCTCTTGCGTTGTCGGTTAATCAAAGCGTGTGATGAGCCCCAAAACAGCATCTGCAGAGGTTTCATACCAGTTGAACTAAATCGCCATCTGTGTGCCACCAAGCCCAGTCCAGAGGGACTGGGAATAAAGAGGGAATAAAGCACCCTCCAGCTTGGGGGGCGTGTGAGGGCACTCGCCTTCCTTGTGAGCAGCTGGCGGGCAGACCCCAGAATTTCAGAACGGGGGCTTTTTGGAGCAAAGAGTTGCTTTATCTCGGGGTGATAAGAGAAGAAAGGACAGTGGGCTGGTAAACGGGTAGGTGCTGTGGGTGTTTCATCTCATGCACCTTCTTATCTAATCCTCTCTGCTACCCTGCTGTTGTGTTGCTGGGGGGTGGTAGGGAGCTTGTAGAAATAGTTAATTATACAGTAGGGCAAGGCTGATGAGCGCTCGCTTATCAAGCTTTCAACACAATAATTGTATTTCTTCTGGGCTCTGAGTGATACGTATCTTGTTGGAGGCAGCACGGGGTAGAATTAAAGGAAGGGGGAAAGAAGAGAGAAGGAACGAAAGAAAAAGCAAGCCAGTTGACTGAAAACTGTGATAACATTCCTGAGTCAACCTTTTGCATCCTGGCAGGATATGACATTATGTTAATTGTAAAAGCATGCATAAAAAAATAACTCTAGCAAGCTGCTCTGAAGTGTCTGTGTTTAATTGTAGCTGGGCAGGGTGTGTTTTGGTGGGATGGGCGGCTTTCATTTTAAGGCCCTCATCCCACAGATGTGGAGGCAGATGTGTAATGTGCTGCCTGTAATTTCATTTGACTTAATAGAGACTGAGCTCCCTATGTAAATGGGAGGCCTACATAAGCGAAAAATTTTGGCAGGATTGGTGCTGGGTGCTGCCACGGGACCCCTCAGCTGGTGGGAAGCTATGTGTATGTTTGGATATACATCAGGGTGGAAGGATGCATGTGGTCATCTGGGCTCCATGAGAGATAAGCCACTGGCAGTGTGGGAACTGTTGGGATGTGCTAGATAGGGGACCCTCTTCTTCCTCCCAAGTTAATTCCTAGCATCTTGACCAGTGCTGGCTGGTTTCGCAGTAGCTCAGAGCATGGGGGAGAGCTCTGGCCTCCCTACCCTGCTCTTTGTTTATCCTAAAAGTTTACAGACTGTAGCCTGGTCTAGTTAAAGGAGCAAAATGAATGTTTACACATATGTATACGCTAATGTATACTCCTCTCCAAGGCAAACAAATTGATGGAAAATGAAGCTGAGATACACAAATTTTTACGTGGGAACTGCGGGAAATGTTGCTGGAGAGATTAGAACAGCACAGTGTATTCTTCCATCTGTTTTAAAAATACTTGCTAATGAGAGACTGCCAGTATCCATGGAGGGGAAGAAATGAGAGGGAGATGAGAAGGTAGAGCAGGGTTGACACATCTGAAGACTCTGCGCTCTGTCTTTATCTGAGCATCAGATCATAGAATCATGGAATGCTTTGGGTTCGAAGGGACCTCAGAGCCCATCTAGTTTCCAACCTGATCGCCATGGGCGGGGACACCCTCACCAGCCCAGGGTGCCCAAAGCCCCATCCAACCCAGCCTTGAACCGTGCCAGGGATCCAGGGGCTCCCACAGCCTCTCTGGGCACCCTGTGCCAGGGCCTCCCCACCCTCAGAGGGAAGAATTCCTTCCTAACGTCTAACCCAACCTTGCCCTCTTCCAGCTTGAAGCCATTGCCATTGTCCTGTCCCTGCCCTCCCTGGTGACCAGCCCCTCTCCCACTCTCCTGTAGGACTCCTTGAAGAAGTGGTGGGCCATCATTAGATCCCCCCACACCCTTCTCTTCCCCAGGCTGAACAAGTGCAGCTCTTTCTACCTGATCTCTCAGATGTACCAGCTGGGGTCAGCAAGAGCCATGGGGCAGAGCCTTAGGAAAGCCATGTCCATGTATGATGGTGGGTTACTGACTGTAGGCAATGGGATGAGTGCTAAGAAAGGGGAGTCTTGCTGTGCTCTTGCTAGCCTGGTGTCCAGTCACCTTCTCTGATGGAGGTGCAGCTGGGTGGGAGAGGAGCTGTCGCAGGAGGAGAGCTGAGGCTGGGGGATGAGGGAGGTTGGGGATGGACCCTCTGGGAGGGATTGTAGATTGTCCTTACCTGGGTGCAGGTTGGCAGTGCCCTGCCTACTCTGCACCTTGCTGCTTTCCAAACTGCCTGTGAGGCTGAGCTGTCTTGTACCCTTCAGGGAGCGTTGCGGGGCTGCGGGCTCTCTGCCGAGTGAATACAGAGATGGGTGTTGGGTGGGCTTGGTGGCACTTCGGGCTGTGTGGGTGGCTGGAGCATGGGTTTTGGCTTCCTTGCCTGCTTTTGGCTGTGCAGTGTGACTCTCTGAGCCTGGCCTGGCTCGGCTGCCTGTGCCAGGGAAGCAGGCCGGGGTGGTGCACACAGGACTCAAGTATTTTAGTTTGTGAACTCTTCATTTCCTCTATTCGCCTTGGGGCCCTGTTTGCAGTAGGAAATTCTTTCAGACAATTCTTGTTGCTCCTGTTGATGTGAACAATGGTGGGAACCTGCCTCCTCTTTGCCTTGTTTTCAGCACTGCTTCACTTGTGGGGCAGGTTATGTGTCCAGCCCGCAAGCTCCGGGCCTCTGGCTTTTCCAACGTGAAGTGAGATGGCTGGGAGTCAGGATCACAGCATTGGGAAGGTTGGGAAAGACCTCCAAGCTCATCTAGTCCAACTGCCACTCTACCACCCATATGACTCACTAGACCACATCCCCAAGTACCTCATCCAACCTCTCCTTGAGCATCCCAAGGGATGGTGACTCCACCACCTCCCTGGGCAACCCCTTCCAATGCCCAACCGCTCTTTGGGAGAAGAAATGTCTCCTCATTCCTAACCTGAGCCTCCCCTGGCACAACTCACAGCCATTCCCTCTTGTCCTGTCACTGGGTATCTGTGAGAAGGGGCTGAGCCCCAGCTCACCAGTTATTTCTGTGTAGACGAGATCACAGGGAATCAATTTTAGTGTCTGAGTGGGGCCTCTGAAAATAATGATGGGGATTGATTAAGTAAGCAGCATGAATCTGAGAAGTAAAATATTTACTCAGAGCTGAGGCATGTTTTATATGTCCCCTTCCCACCCCTGCAGCCCCTGGGGGATGGCTTGGCTGCCTGCCTGCTCTGGGGAGATGTGAGGGTTGTTGCTGCTCCTGTGCCCTTGGTATGTCTCTTTCTCCCGGGATAATGCCGAGGGTGTGAGGTTGCCCATTAGCTTGTGGCTTGGTTTGCAGGGGAGATGCTGATGGGACAGGGTCTTCTGTTGGCTTGGCGAAGGCTTCTACTTCATCCATACTCTTTGTTGGCTGGGTTTGGCTCTAGCCTTCAGCCTTAGAACATGGAGTGGCTCTTCTGGGAAAAGGTGCCAAAGCAGTTTCAGCTCAGAACAGTTGGGTACAACCAGGTGATCTTAAAAACAAACAGAAAAAGCCCCACAAATAGTACTTGAGGCTTTTTTTAGGTACGCTGCGTAGCTGCCTTCGCTTCCAGCTCTGTGAACAGCGCTCCAGCCTACTGTAATCAGTGATGCGTAATAATGGTTCAGACAAACACCACGGTGCCGTTAGCATCCAGCACTAACGCTGGTGGAGAATGCTCCAGATCAGAGGCCGAAAACTGTGTTCAGGGTCTTGTCTTGGCTAAGAGCAGGGGTAACAGAAACTTACCCAAAATGTTCTTCTTTCTCCCCGTGCTGTAAGTGCTGGCTTGTGTGCTGCCTGCAGTGAGTTTCCTGAGATGGGAGTCAGGGATGCTCTTTCTTGGCTGCTTCACTCCATCTGGATTCCTTCCCTCCCTGCTTCAGACCGCAGTGTCGGATTGAGATGAATGTGGGGCAGGACTCACCAGAGCTGTTTTCATCTACCATGTAGGTGTAGGCAAAGCCGGCGAAGCTCCTTCTGGTTCTCCATTGGCAACAGCCAGCCTTTCCGTCAGCTTTGTCCCCGTGGCTCTGCTTTCCGCTTGTCCGATACGAGCGGTACCCGCTGTCGGCATGAGATGTGCTACGAATTGCCATTTCACTAGTAGGGCAATTGATTTGCTGAGCTCTGCAGTTGAAATCCTGAGCTTTGGGACCCACTGCGCCTGTGTCTCGACAAGTGATGAAGTTGCCTTGGGATCTGGATTTCCAGTTCGAGCTTTGAAGTTGTTGAAAACTGGGAGGAGGAGAATCTGGTTCTTGCAGACTTTGGCTTTTTGTTTTCTTCGGTAGCATCCTGCATAAGATGTGGGATCCATAAAGGCATCCATAAAAGACATGGGACAGTTGGAAAGGGTTCAGAGGAGGCCACAGAGATGATCTGGGGGCTGGAGCACCTCCCCTACAAAGAGAGGCTGAGGGAGCTGTGATCCTTGGGGTCCCTTCCAACCCAGACCAGTCTATGATTATTCTGTGATAAGGTGATGGCGAAGCACAGTCTGCTACTGGCTTTTGGGTTGGTTTGGGGTTTTTTTCCACCTCGGCATATAGCTTCCTTAGATCTTTATCTACTTGGATATTCTCTTTCTGTTTCTGCATCCCAGATTTATTTTTGGATGGGATCTAGCTGCTGGAAATATGTTATTGAAGTACAGTAATTGCAGGTTATTTCTTTACCAGATCCTGAATACTTGGCACAATAGAACAAGGCTTGTTTTAGCAACACTTTGGTTTTGCCACAGATGGTGCCCGCTTTGCCAGCAGCTTCTGAGAGCTGATCACCCTGCACAGTGGTAGCTTGACTGTGAATTGTTTCTGGAAATCAGGATATGTCTCATGCACTGCACTCCAAAATGATATTAACCCATCTTGTGTGACGGGAGTGGAAGGGGAGAAGCAGTGGTGTTGTAAATGAGTTGCAGGACTGTTTGGGACTGTCTGTGAATCTGAAGGTGTCTGTGAACCCATGTGTTGAGTCTGTTTTGCACGGGGTTCCTTGGGCACACAGTGAAGTGCGGTGTCCTGTGTAAGCAAAGAGGCTCCACAGAATCTGTTTCCCAGGTGTGTGCTGTGTGCACTGCATGTGTGAGATGCTTTGCTTGGGCACATTAGTATGGCTTGAATTAAGTTGCTGATGGTGGCAGCTTCTTTTTGTCTGTAAAGAACATTAAGGTGGGAGAGGAGTGAGTTGGGAAGACAGCTTGGTGACAGCATGAGCTCATATTTCCCTCTTCAGCAGGGCAGTGCGGTGAAGTACAGGAGCACAAACTGCGGCAGCGGTTGGATTCCCAGTCTGGCTTTACTCTCTTGGATAGAGGTTCCTGCTGGCAGCCACGCCAAAGTGTTGTGTTTCAAAGCCCACAAATCCTCTCCTGTGAAAACCCATCTCCTCCAATCTAAGTCAGCCCAGGAGCTTTGGGCAGCTTTTGGGTGAATGAAGAATAGCAGGGCAATGGTCCTGGCTTGAGTTTTTTTCTGGGACAAAATTTAGCAGGTGACAGGCTAGCTTGGAAATCAGATATGAGCAACCTGAAAATGGGAAGGTGTCTGGTTATTGGTGACACCTGTTCTTGGCATCTCCCTGCATTGGTGGGGATTACCTCGCATCATCGAGAGGTGTGTGTAGGAAATGCACGGGGTGTGCATAAATGTAGCTGGTTTTTCCTTTTCATGTGACTAAAAGATTCTTCTTTACTCTTTCCTGTTGTCTCCTTTTGTTTTGCTAGGATGAAATTTCTTGGCTTTTTGTGGGACGAACTTGGGAACAGTATGGCTAATGATGTTTCACTAGCCTTTTGTTTCTAGCCTGAGTTGCTAAGACTGATGCATTCTGAGATTAAATAACTGGAAATAGTTCTCACTTATTCACAGCTTTTATGGCCAAGAGATAAGGTTGCCCTACTGCGAGCAGGTATATTGCTAGCTGTGAATGCTAGCAGTGATTATACAGCTTAATGCAGCCATCTGGGACAGAACACATGCACAGGCCTCAAATCTTCATGTCAGGACCCCAGGAGGAGCAGGGATTTTTGCCAGGTTGTCTGGTGACTCGTCCTGGTGGTAAATCACCACACTGCTTAACTGCTACATCTGCTGGCGGCAGGTTTTCTGTTTCGTGTCCAGGTTGAGCTGTGGCAGGTCTCGGGTCTCCTTGCTCCTCTTCTTTCTCCGTCAGTTGCAGGCCTGTGTTAGGCCAAAATATTTAGTCCTCCCCACTGGGAAGTGTCTGCCCTTTGAACAAGCTGATTCTCTGCTCCCTTCAGGGACTGGAAGGCTGCAATGAGGTCCCCCCGCAGCCTTCTCTTCTCCAGGGTGAACAAGCCCAGCTCCCTCAGCCTGTCTCTGTAGGGGAGCTGCTCCAGCCCTCTGTGGCTCCTCTGAACCCTCTCCAACAGCCCCACATCTTCCTTGTGTTGGGGCTCCAGCTCTGGACACAGGACTCCAGCTGGGGCCTCCTGAGGGCAGAGCAGAGAGGGACAGTCCCCTCCCTGTCCCTGCTGGACACCTCTCTTCTTATTTAAAATTATTTGTAATTAAAACTGAGAATGGTTTTGCTTGTTCCCTATATATTGTAGGTAATTTCCAAGCTGAGACAAATCCTTAATGCTTTTAAGGCTCTTCTACCCCGAAGTATTTTGTCCTCATAGAAAATGCCAACCTAGTCTCATTCTGTTTCATCTCTCTCATTAATATTGAATCCGTGGCACTTTAATGTGGCAGCTGGAGCGAAGCAGGGAATTTCAGCTAATATCTGACAACAGCAAGCTGAGATTAAATGACATCTGAGTGCAATCTGCTATATATAATGTAATTGGCGTTTTTCAGGAGCATTTGACCTAATTTATGGTCGTTTTTTCCTCCCCCTGCCCCCTCAAATTTGTCTTCAGAGGTTGGTTATTCTTAAGGCTTTCTGTGCTTTCAGCCTGCTTTTGGGAAGATGCTGGGTGCCAGCCAGCCCTCCGAGCCCCTGTGTGGGGGAGAGATGCTGAGGTTTGGAGGAGATCTGGGGTTAGGTGCGCCTCTAGTCAGTGGCAAGGCTGGTGGGTGAGGGGTCCCCATAGGGACCTGCTATGAGAAGGGTCAGAGGGTGTTGCCTCTGCAGCCGTGAGCTTCCAGTGTGCTGTGCCCATTTTGGAAGTGGTGGCGCGAGTCCCTGTCCAGAGACATGTCCTCCTTCCTGCCTTTGGGTGAGCTCTTGCAGAGCATTCCTGCCTTTCTCATAGGCCTGGATCAGTCTTGTGGGGAACGGGAGGGTTTGGCAATGATAGCACCAGACGCTGGTGTCCGGGGGGTTGGCAAGTGGCACCAGATCTGGGAAGCACCTGCATGTAAGTCTCTGCTTTGGCCCTGGGGCAGCTCTTCAGTGAGATAGTAGTACACCCTTCTGGAAGCTTGGAATTGCAAAGGATGAAAGTTCATAGAATTAGGGAGCCTCAAGTTCCGACCCCCTGCCATGGGGGGTGGTCATGAAGTTCCACCCACCTCCACTAGCCCAGGGTGCCCAAGGCCCCATCCAACCCTGCCTCAAACTCTGCCAGGGATCCAGGGGGTCCCACATTAAGAAATTCTTCCTTGCAACTGAACACCTCCCAAACTCATTCAGGTGTGATACCACTGGGGTTATAGAGCAAAGCCAGGAGAATGAATGACTTCTCAAAGTACCTCACCTTCTGGGAGGTGCAGTTGATGGTCACTGAACAATGGGAATGACCGACTTTGGTTTCGAATATGTAGTTGCCAAAAAGTAGTAGTGCCAGAGGACTTTGGGGTTTGTGTTTGCAGGTAGCTGAATACTAATCCTGCTGGAAACCTCTTTAGTTGGCGTTTGGAGCTATGCAATTATTCATTATTAGCTCATTAATTCCAAGAGCCGCTTGGGATCGGGGTTTGTGTGGCTGGCATGCTGCAAGTGTTTTGGCTCCTGATTGTTGGGCTCTCTTGGGCAAATATCTTCATTTTGGTGTTTGCTTTTGTTTCCTCCACACACAAGGCCTTGTGTAAGGTGCAAAGCTGCCATCAGTTAAATAATAGTCAACTTTACAAGCCCTGTCACACTGAAGCCAGCAAGATCTCGTGGCACAGAAGCATTGCTAGACCGACGCTTTTAATTAAAAACACCTTCAAGAAAATAACTATTCAAATAAGGTCATATGCAAGTTATGTTTTCAAGGAGATTTTACGAGCAATTTCACCAGGAAGTGAGCAGTGTGAGTAACTCTGCTGACCTCGTTTCTCCAGGTTGATGTAAAGGTGATTCAGGGCCACTTTCAGATAGACCCTTCCTAAGGCACAGTGCAAACCCAGCTCTTTCTCCTGGACAGTTGAGAGGAAAGAAGAGCTGGGCATTAGCCTTCCTCTTCTGAAGGCTTACTGAGCTTCTGGAGAGGTTATTTCCCTGTCAGACCCCAGCTGCACTGGGGTACAAGCAACCTGTGCAGGGCTGTGCTTGGCTCTGTGCAATACCTATTGCATTGAGCAATGTGGAGGTGGAGACTGCTGCATCTCCAGCCTTTGCAGCAGTGCTAGTAAGAAATATGCAGCAGCACATCCCTTCCTCTGGTATCTCATTAAATAACTTGAGCCAAGGGCAAAAACATGCACCACGCATGGGAATTGCGCTCCAGTTTTGGGATCGGCAGGTCTGCAGTGCTTGGAGTTGTAGAGTGTGTCGGAGCAGGGAGCTCCTGCGTGTGAACTCATCCTGCAGAGTCCTCTGCAGGAAATGCTTGCTCCAAGCAGGCTGAATTTGCCTTTGGATACGTTCGTCTTCCCTGAATCCCCGAGTCTGGCTCCATAAAGTTGTGACAGGATTTACCTGCTCTGACAGGCCTTTAAAGCCTTGCTGCTGTGGAGAGATGAAGCACCCCTGCTCACCTGTCACAGCCCTTCTTGCTCTAACATCAAGTCGTGCTCAGCTGTTGTGCACTATGTGCTGGTGTAGTCAGTTGGCCAAGCTCTGCAGCTCAGTGCCTTGCTTACAGAGGGGTGCTGGATGTGCCTTGCTGCCTGTCCTGGTGCTTCTAGGAGACAAAACCCCCAAAAGGAATGGCAATAGTTTCGCTTTGTTTCAAGTATTTGGAGTGCATGGGAAAATGTCAGGTCTCTTGCTCTCCCAGTAGCTCGGTACCACTGCAGACCTGCTCTGGCTCGGGAGCTTGGTAATGTGAGTGTCTCTTCTGCAGCTGGAGAAATGGAAGCCCTGCCCCAGCACCAGATGTGAGCCTAGCGTGCTGCCCTGCCTCTCTTCCCAGCCTCCTGCTTTTAATGAAACTGTCGCGACACCGCCGGCAGAGCAGGGACCGAGATACTAGGAGCCAAAGGTCCAGCTCAGAGGTGTTTGGGAGCCCTGGCATGCAGATGGGAAGCCTGTGATGGCGTGTGGGGTAGGGCCTGCCTCCCACTAATTGTGGCTTGTTTGCTCTCGGCTGGTTCATCTGCTCTGCAGCAGGGCTGGAAATACTGAAGTCTTGGTGTAATGGCAAAGTGTGTCCTTGTACCTGAGGAGCACTTGAGATGATGGCTGCCCTCAGAGCCTCTCGCTCCTGCAGTGAATGTTCACCTGCATCATTTGTCTGTGAGAATCTTTGTTGCCTTGAGAGTAGTTGCAGGCGGCTGCAGGCAGACTTGCTGTAGCTAATGTGTTACACAGTTACAAAATTGTAGGGGTTGGAAGGGACCTCAAGAGATCACTGAGTCCAACCCCCCTGCCAAAGCAGGTTTCTGGGCTGACTTTTCACCTTATGTCTCCAGATGTGGTCTTGAGGTGCAGCAGTGATTGCATTGAGCAGCTGGGCAGCTGCCTTCTGTGGAGGGTTCTTTGTGGTGGTAGAGGCCAGGGACTTTGTTATGGCCTGAACTGCTGGATGGAGGAGGCGCGGCCTTCGGACAGGAGTGCGCAACTCCTCTGTCGGGTTTGCTCTTGGAAGTTGGGCTTTGGAATGAGCAGTGGAAGCCTGCCAAGCAGAAACTCCTCCATGATCTATCTTGTAGCTCAGCCTGTAGTTATCATCCCTAAGGAAGGGCCAATGCAGAGTGCTGATGGTGAAGCAGCAGGAACCTCTGTGTCCCATCAGTGACCAGCTCAAGTGTGAGTTCATTGCTCTCTGGTTGAAGACCCCATGTTTCTATAGTGCATGTAATAATTTAAATAACACCCAGCGTCGCCTTGTCTCTTTTGCAGGATGCTGATAACTAAACTGTGTTTTTACTGCAGGCCTTTTCCTGGCACACTCTGGTCCTGGGAAGCATGATGAAGTGTTTATGGCTGACGGAGCATGGCCAGTAAATGTCCCGTTCCATAGGAAGAAAGATGACATGTGCAGCTACCCCATATAGTTCTGGTTCCACAGCTGGCGTGTGCAGCAAGGAGCACAGCTCCTTCCAGCTGGGGATACTGGGGGCTGCACAGACTTGGCTACCCTGGCAGCTGCTGCGTTCGGAAGCCTTGGATAGCTGCTTCTCTGTCCTCATGGAGCTTTGCAATGAAAGCATCTCCCCGCTCATTGCCAGGCCAAGCACTGTTTCTACTCTGTGTGTAAATGACTGTGTATTCCCTCTCTTATTAGAGATGTTGCTTTTGCTAGCTGAAATGCAATGTAATCTGTAAATGATCTGGAGCTTTGAGATACACCATCAGATCCCTGAATGTGTGGCTCTCCTGGGGCAGTGTTGGGATGGACAGCTTATGAAAAAGTAGCTATGGGAAGGCTCTTTCTGGCACTGTACTGTTGGAGGGGGAGGCCAAACACAGAACCTCCTTACTGATGCTAATAGGAGCTGGGAAAAAAAAACCCACCAAGGGCTAGAAAGGAAGTCTCCTTCGTTTGGGAGCTGCAAGCTTCTGTGCTTTGATCAGATCAGAAGGTATAAAGCTGGATGTTCTGTTCGGTAGCAGGTTCTAAGGGGACTTGTATCTGATCTCTGGGGCTCAGAGAGTAACCAAATGAGAACTGCACCTCCCAGTTGAGGTAGCTTCTATGTGCTGGCTATGGGCTGTTGCACCCCCTTTCTCAGAAATACCTGGAAAATGGTAAATCACAGATACGGTCTGTGGGGTTACAGGGCTTGATGAACCTCCTGACAAGGTACCGACTGCAGTGTCTGTCAGAGGGATCTTTGACTAGTCAGGGGAAACCAGGTAGAGCACAGCCATATCTGTAAGGCAGTCACTCTTCATTAAGTGAATTAATTTGATCGACTGTATATGATGGTGTTAAGTCGTCTGCTTTCCTCCATTTCTGGGGACAATTTATAAATGATTTATAAATCATTTCACTCTTCTCTGCTGTTAAATACATGACTGCAGCATCTTTCATCACCTTACTGTGTGGATGATGCTGGATGTGTTCTTGGAGTGCGTGGCAGGGGCTGGTCCCTTCGCTGAGCTGAGGGGGAATTAAAGGCTAAGCCCACAGAAGACAGAGAGCCGGTGCCCTGGGACTAGTTCCTGGGATGGGGCTTTGCTGACAGTGGGGCCCTCTGTATGTGAAAACCTTTGTGGGTTTTGCCAGGTTGGTGTGTGACAGGCTTCCTGAGGCTCTAGGGTTGGGGGTTTTTGCCTTTGCCTGTTTTCCTGATGGGATAAACTTTAGAGGGCCCAATATGCCAGCCATACAAAGCTAATAGGAGGTTTTGGAGCAAGATTTCAGGATTATGTATCAGTAAGAATAGGATTTTATGACTACAGGATATGCTTAATTAGCATCTGGAATTTAGCCACTAACATAAGCCTGTTTATAGAAGTGCCGTTAGTATTTTCCTTTTGGAGCTGTTGGGTATTTTTACATGTCCTCCTTCCAGTGCTGATAAAACTCAACAGCAGCCGAAAGCAAAATCCTTTTTCTCTCACTTGTTTCCTTATGCAATGGTTCCTGTTGGTCTTTTTTAGTTTTGGGGGGTGCACATCACTTTTCCTAGAGCAAAGATTGAAAGTTGTTCACCCCTCCCCAAAAATGTCAAGCTTTTCAAACTATACCACTTGTCTGCAGGTTATGGGGCTGGTAGCATCTGGGCCTACTCGTGTAAGGAAACATTTGAGACCTTGAAACTTTATTTATTTATGTATTTCATTTCATGTTGGACAATCCTTAGGATATTTCCCCCCTTTCCCAGCCCTGGGAATTTAATGGGGTGCTTTTCCATGGCTGCTGCTGCATAAAGGGTGGTGTTTGTAGGAAGTCGGTCGTGGGATTAGTCTCATCTCCTAAAGAATGAGCTTTCTCCCCTGAAATCTAGCTAGGCTCCTTGGAAACCTGCTGTGGGTATGCCCGAACTGCTGAGCTTGAAGTACGCGCAGGGAGATGGCAGGCTGTAAAACGAAACTGCCTGGAGCAAGCGGAACCTCCAACGACGGCTGGTGTGTGCCAGGTCTGGCATAGCAATGCCACGGTGCCGTGCTTCACGCCCTGAGCACCTGAGCCTCCTGGGTGCTCCGTGGCAGCAGGGGGTTGGGTTTGGTTGGGCCATGGGAGGCTTTGCACTCTCCTTCCTGATGCCAAATTCCCCCAAATCCTATAGCTGACACTGGTGTCCTTGCAGGACGCCCCCAGGTCCTTCTCCCCAGCAGCTCTCCAGCTGCTCTGCCCCCAGCCTGTAGTGCTGCTCGGGGGGATTCTGTCCCATATGTAGGACACACTCCAGGCTGGGTCTTCCACCACAGGGACTGAGGTGATGTGCTTTACTGTCTTCTCCATGTACTGCACAGTCAGTGGGTGAGGAAAGAGAGCAGCAGTTTTCCTGGTGAAGTGCCACCACTGAAGGGCACTACTCACAAGGATGTCTGTCAGAGATGTGCTGTTGCGTGGCTTTTCTTCCCCCCTCCCCTTTGAGTGGCAGCTGGCAGGCAGTTATCAGATGTCCAAAACTCTGCATGTGTTTGCTTGGAGACCACAAATACCCTGGGGACTGAAGTGGAGGATGCAGAGTGGAATACTGGGTCCGGTTCTGAGCCTTTCAGCTCAAGAAGGACATAGAACTCCTCGAAAGAGCCCAGCGCAGGGACACCACGGTCATGGAGTAGAGCACCTCTTTATGAGGAGAGGCTGAGGGAGCTGGGCCTCTTTAGCTTGGAGAAGAGGACACTGAGGGGTGACTTCATCAATGTGTATAAATATGTTGAAGGATGAGTGTCAGGAGGATGGAGCCAGGCTATTCTCAGGGATGGCAGCGACAGGACAAGGGGCAGCAGGTGCAAGCTGGAGCAGAGGAAGCTCCGTGTGAATGTAAGGAGAATCTCTTTCCCAGTGAGGGTGACGGAGCCCTGGGCCAGGCTGCCCAGAGAGGTTGTGGAGGCTCCTTCTCTGGAGACATTCAAACCTGCCTGGACACATTCCTGTGGGATTTAGTCTGGGTGACCCTGCCTGGCAGGGAGGTTGGATTAGATGAGCTTTTGAGGTCCCTTCCGATTCCTCATGTTTTGGGATGCTGTGATGGTGAGCTCTTTGAGCTCACTTAGAAATTGTAGCCTGGTAGCAAGTACAAGAGACCTGGCAAAGTAGAAGACACAGGTGGAGACAAGGGTAAAAGTAATTTCTGAGCTCTGGCTGAGACCACAACTAGTGTTAGTTCATGATACCAAACCCCTTAGTCATTGCCCAGCGCACTTACGGCACTCAAATCAGGCGGGGTGTAGCCACAGCAGTTAGAAAATGACAAGTTTGTCTGCATGCTGCCATTCGGCTGAGAGGCTGAGGCCTGCGTCTCCCCCAGCCTGGGGAGACGCTGCCATTTCGGCTGTCTCGGTAGCTGTTCCTGCCCCATTACAGGTAAAGGTGCAAGCAAGGAAAGGCAATTTGCCTGCCCATTTCTCATTCCGGATGCTGCAGTGTGCAGCAGCAATTGGGTGTCCAGAGCTGACCCTGCTTTCCTGTAGGATTTCTTAGCAAGCTGGGGGTTCCATGCGAACCCCCAACGCTCTGTGCTGGCACAGACCCACTGCTGGGATCTAGCCCCAGGGTGGAAGCTGTGCTCAAACAGCTCCCGAGCCTGGAGCATCCAAAGAGCTATGGTGTGGCCTCATTGCCTGGGAGCCTGGAGCATCCAAAGAGCTATGGTGTGGCCTCATTGCCTGGGAGCCTGGAGCATCTGAAGAGCTATGGTGTGGCCTCATTGCCTTTATTATATATTCCCAGTTGCACCAACAAAACCATTTATTTAATTCCCCAGGAATTCCTGCCTCAGTAATAGAGCTGCTTGGAAAATAGGTCCCTGCAAAAGGAACTTGTTGGACAAGCCTGACATTAAGTATCAGTGCCTGTAATTGAGGGGAAAAGATTCCTCCAGGCTGTGCCGGGTGCCCAGGCTCGTTTCCGCTGAGGAAGCCCTGTGCTTCAAGTGGGGTGATCCTGTCTGCCCAAGCCACCTTTGGAGGTGGGAGGGCCCAGAGCAGGGAGGGAATGGCATTACTGTCTGCTTTGTGAACAGTCTAAAGGTGTTTCTGTGAAGAAGCCTCCACTTTCTTCCACTTTTCCGCACCGATCTCGGAAAGGGCTTCTTCCCAGTGAGGGTGAGGGAGCCCTGGGACAGGCTGCCCAGGGGGTGTGGAATCTCCTTCTCTGGAGAGATTCCAGCCCCGTCTGGACACTGCCCTGTGTGACCTGTCCTAGGGACCCTGCTTTGGCAGGGGTTTGGGACCCCATGGGCTCTGGAGGGCCCTTCCCACCCCTACGGTTCTGTGAATCTTTCCTAGTGCCTTCAGAGGGATTCAGCCTCACTAGCATCCTGCTCCTTTGCATCCCTTTATCGGGGTGGGTGAGGCGAGAACAGCTGCTGATGCAGGTTCCTCCTGAGTTAATTAGCAGATGAAGTTGATGGTAGCTGTGCTTTGCTGTCTGCAGTCATGGAGACCTGATGTACAGGGGTTGATGGTCTCTCTACCTTGGTGCTAACAGCTGCTAACAGGAGATGGGATCTCATGTCCCTTGGCTCTTGGTGTGTCTGCATGGTGTGGAGCATCTCTAACTTTGTAGCTGGTTTGTCAGGCTGGAGGGTGCAGGGGATGTCATGGAAGCTGGATTTCTTTGCTGGTCTGTTTGCAGTGAAGGCTGAGGACGTGTTTTGGGCTGTTTGTGCTGCATAGAATCATGGAATGTGTAAGGTTGGAAAGGGACCTTTAAAGGCTGCCTAGTCCCAACCGTGTAGTGAGCAGGGACATCTTCACTAGAGCAGATCGCTCAGAGCCCCAGCAAGCCTGACCTTGGATGTCTCCAGGGATGGGGCCTCCACCACCTCTCTGGGCAGCCTGTGCCAGTGACCCACCAGCCTCAGAGGGAAGAACTTTTTCCTGACACCCAACCTAAATCTCCCCTGTTCCAGTTTAAACCCATCACTCCTCATCCTGTCGCTCCCTGCCCTCAGGAACAGTGCTTTCCTACAGGCACCTTTCAGGGACTGGAAGGGGCTGTAAGGTCCCCCCCCAGAGCCTCCTCTTCTCCAGGGTGAACCACCCCAGCATTCCCAGCCACAAGAGACCTTGGTGGCCTGTGCTGTGGTGAGGACTTGTAATTCTGTGATGTCCTTTATGTTGTGTTACTTGTAGTCAGTGACAAGCAGCAAGAGTGTGAGGAAAGCCTCTTTGGGGTGTAAGCCTCTTTCCTCCTTTGGGGTGTGTAGCTCAACATAAGTTCCAGTGCAGACAGTAGGGATGGGGCAGAGAGGGGCTCTTCATGCCTGTGGGAGTCGAGTTCGATCTGGGAATTAAAAGGCTTATCTCTACCTCAACCCAAAAACTAGACTGTAGAGCTCATGCTTGGATTCCTTGTGAGTAGAGAGTTAATCCTTTCTCCTGTTGCTGCTAGTGTTTATTTAGCTGTCTCCCTTAAGCATTTACGGAGTTCAAACATTCTTTGAGTGTGTGTTGGGCAATGGCTGGTGTCCTGTCCCGGGATTCTTTATGACTTGGAGCATCACCAGGATGGCAACGGTCATCAGAAGCCTCTGTGACCCTGCCCCTTTGCAAGCGCTGGATGTGGGGAGGGCTGTGGGAACGTTCCCATCCGTGGGTGGCTGCGCACTAGGGAAATGTTGTGTCTCGCACTGCTTATCGAGTCCCGAGATGGGAAGTGTCTGCAGCAGCAATGTGGTGAGGGAGATGAAAACCCTGGTGTAGAGTGGCCTTCTCATCCCATCTCTTCCTAACCATATCAGTGCCATGGATGTAGATCCAATGTGCTTTCTTCTGCAAGAACTATGGCCAGTTAACTCCTCCTGGAAGGATAAAGCGCAGTGTTTCAAGGCAGCCAGGAAAACTTGGAGTTCATGAGGCGGAGGGAAGGAAGTACTTCAGCTGGAATGGGCAAGTGCTCCTTGGAGCAATGTCCTGTTTGTGAAAATTCTTGTGTAGGCTTTCCCTGGTAAAAGGAGGAAAGCCAAGGCTTGCGGAGAGCAAGTGGGGAACGATGCTGCTGTTGAGTCAGTTGAGAGCCTGCTGGCTGCTGTTCCAGGACTGTCAGCGGAATAGTCAGTGAACCTCGGTGCGCAGATACAGTTAAACTGAATTCCCCTTTCCCTTCTGCTGAGGAGGAAAAACTGCACGCTATTTGTGGTGCTCTCTGTGCTTTGATTGCTGACCTCTCTTTATGAATGATGGGTGACTTCTGGGATGCCCTAGAAGAGCTCCGTGTACCGTAAGGGGCGATGCACATTCCCTTTTCATTTTCTGGCCAGAAAATTAGAGCAGACAACGAACCCATTAAAGCCTGGCTTTCCTGCTTCGCTTTTGCTGGTGCACACACTGGTAGTGAGAGTGAAAGCACTTGGATTGCCTAAATGTGTTTTCTGGCCTATTATTTAATATCCTTAGTGCCGTGTCTTTGTGTCGTGTGTGAATTTAAGAGCCTGACCCAGCTCTTTCCATTCAGTTGATAGTGGATGGACACCTCCCAAGCCCTGTCTGGATGCTGACCTGTCCTAGGGACGCTGCTTTGGCAGGGGGTTGGACTTGATGAGCTCTGGGGGTCCCTTCGGGCCCCTGTGATTCTGTGATTCCTCCCAGTAAAATTTCCTTGGCAAATTCCAGTGTGTATGTACCACTTGTTGGGACCCTAAAAGTCCTGGTAGGGACTTTCCAAGAAATGCCCTTCCCTACTTCATTTAGATCCTCCCATAACACCAAGCCCAAGACAAGCTACCACTCTACTGACCATGTAAAATCATGTTGCTGGGTTAATATTTTAATTCTTTTTGTTTCTGTCCTTAAATAATTAACTCCATCATAGCTTAAACCAGGACAGTTTCAAATCAAGACCTGTTCATATTTGCTGCTGTGGTACCTGGGCATTGAAGAAACCATGTATGTATTCATATCAGCTTTGTTCCATAGCTTTGATATGAAGGCAGTTACTGTGATAAATCTGAACTCTTCAGTCCAGACTCAAGAGAAGGATTAAATAGATGGTCTGAAGCGATACACCTTCATAGGCACAGCTCTGCCTGCCCTACTTGGAAACTGGGGCTGTGCAGGCAACACATCCGCATGTGGGCAGCACCATGCCCTGGGGTCCTCTGCCCGTCTCCAAGCAGGGCACGGGATTACTGATGATCCTGCTAGTAGGTCCCAGGGTAATTAATTATCCAGAGCATTATACAGGCCACCTCTCAGTCCTGGAGGCTGCCAAATGGGAGCTGACAAAAATGCACCCTGCATGTGTGACTAGAGCTCGTCAGGAAAGAGAACGCGGGGTTGAGAGGCTGCCCTGCAGTACTTCCCAAGGAAAGCTTGCGGATGACACCAAGCTGAGTGGTGTGGCTGATGCAATAGAAGGACAGGAAGCCATCCAGAGGGACCTTGGCAGGCTGGAAAGCTGGGCCAGGGTGAACCTAATGAGGTTCAACACTGCAGAGTGTTGGGTGTTGCACTTGGGCCAGAGGAATCCCAGACACAGCCTGGGAGAAGAGCTCCTGGGGAGCAGCCCTGCTGAGAAGGACCTGGGGGCTCTGCTGGGTGAGAGGCTTCCCATGAGCCAGCAGTGGCTCCTGCAGCTCAGAAGGGTGACGGGATCCTGGGCTCCATCAGCAGAGGGGTGGCAGCAGGGACAGGGAGGGGATTGTCCCTCTCTGCTCTGCCCTGGGGAGGCCCCAGCTGGAGTCCTGTGTCCAGAGCTGGGGCCCCAAGACAAGATGTGGGACTGTTGGAGAGGGGTCAGAGGAGCCACGGAGATGCTCAGAGGGCTGGAGCATCTCCCCTACAGAGAGAGACTGAGGGAGCTGGGCTTGTTCAGGCTGGAGAAGAGAAGGCTGCGGGAGGACCTCATTGCAGCCTTCCAGTCCCTGAAGGGAGCAGAGAAACTGGAGGGGAATCAGCTTGTTCAAGGGCAGAGACTGGCAGGACAAGGGGGATGGAGTGAAGCTGGAGGAGGGAAGAGTTAGAGGAGAGATTAGGGGGAAGTTCTTTACAGAGAGAGTGGTGAGGGGCTGGAAGGGGCTGCCCAGAGAGGGGGTAGGTGCCCCATCCCTGGGGGTGTTCAGGGCCAGGTTGGCTGGGGCCCTGGGCAACCTTGTTTAGCTCCAGGCCTGGAGGTTGGTGGCCCTGCCTGTGGCAGGGGGTTGGAGCTCTGTGATCCTTGGGGTCCCTTCCAACCCAGACCAGTCTGGGATTCTGTGAAAGCCACTGCTCTTTGTTTGCAGTGGCCCTTTATCCAGTTCAGGTATCAGAACAGTGCTGCCTTGTTAGGGTTTTATAAGGAAGCCTTACAGGCTGCTCTCCTTTCTAAAATAGTATCAGTGTTTTGTCTTCCTTGTGTTCACACCCTGACCTGGGCCAGGGCAGCTTTGAGGGAAACCTGCCAGTGGGATCAGATGCTCTGTTCCCAGGTTCACACTCCCGCCTTCCTGTGCCCAAGCTGGGTGTCCCGGAGAGCTCCCCGCAGACACCTCTGTGTGAGCGTAACCAGAGTCTCACTGAGCTCTCACAGGACACTTCCCTCTGCCCGAGCCCCACGTTGTGCAGAGTATAAACCCATTTGTTTCACGGCCCATGGTGCAGCTGTTTGGGAGCTATTTTAAGTGCATGACAGTGGAGTACAGAAGGAAATGGCTGTTGTTGGCTTTTTCCTCTCTGCTGTCTCTCTGGACTACATCTGGATCTGTCCTGGTGTGGGACTGCAGCCAGAATGGCTGGAAAGGGCAAGAGAACGGGGAGAGGGGGAAACAGCCGTCTGTATGGCAACATGCCTTCCCCGATCTCCCTGTTAGCTTCTGTCCTACTGCTCTGAGTTGTTTGTAACTCTTTCAGGCTACACGTTCTCGAGTTTAACCAAAAAACTCCATCTTCTCCCATATTTGCTGGTGTAAAGTGGCCTGGTGTCACTGGCTGACCTGGGTGCTGTATGTCCATGCCCAGTGGGCCATGGTCCCCACTGATAAATGGGGCTGGTGTGAAGGAGCTGGTGTTTGGGGCTGATATGAAGGATCCCTCCGGCTTTGTTAGCAGAGAGAGGGGCTGTGGGGGATGCTAAAAGGGATTTATCTGCTCTTCCTTGTCCGGGGCACCTCGGATGACAAAAGACAGGGAAGCAGCAGGATATCATGGGATGTTTTTTGTAACAGGACGAGTGGACCATTTTGAGCTGGGGAGCCTGGCACTGGAAAACAGCTCCCATTTTATTTCATCAGCCTCGTGTGAGCGGTCAAAAAGGCAGCTAGTCCCACATCCCTCTCCTGTCAGGAGAGAGATTGGCCAGAGGAGCACAGAGCATCTGGTTCTCATTGGGCTCTGCCCCTGGATGGTCTTCATTCTTGTTTGTCACATTAGGTCTTTTTTCTTTCTCTTCCCCCTTCCCTTCCTCTTTTCTCCCTCCCTTCAGTGAGTTTACAAGCCTTGCTGGAATGCACATATGGTCCTTATCATCCCTGAAGTCCAGCTCTTGTAGTTTTTTCTTCACTGGTTAGCAGTTTGTGACATCAGGGGGCTGTTAGAGGCATTAGTCACTTCTACTCCAAATAAAGGTCCGTGGTTTTTGGAAACCTGTGGAGGAAAATGTCTTTTATGTCGGTTCTTGGCAGCAGTGGAACTGCTGGTGCTCTGCGCTTGTGCTGCCCAAACGTTTTGCCTGGAAGACAAACGTTCCTTCTCACTCTGTATGGTCGCCTCTGAATTGTCAGATTTTGCTGACTTCCCTCTTCCCAGAAGAATGTGACCATATCCTTTTTCTCCGTGCTCCTTCCGAGCTGCCGCGGCTGCCAATGTAAGCAGCTCCCCCTCCGGAGGCTCTGCCTGCTGTGGGGAACGCGCCCTTGCTGCGGGGCAGGAGCCGGACCTCCCAATTGCAACCCGTTAATGACTGGGGGAGTTTGGTACTGGATGTCAGGGTGATGAGCCTTGTGCTTCCCACCCCACGCTGCATCCTCCATGCTTGGGGAGCATGGATTGGGGCAGGGGTTTTGCTCTGACAGCTGTGGGCTGGGGTGGTTTGAAGTGTCTGTCCCCGAGTGTCATCCTGCCATTTGCTCAGGGAGAGAGCATGTGTCCTTCTCCGTCGCTTCTGCGTGCCGTTCCCTGTGCCCACGGAAGCGTGTCCAGGGTGTCTCCTCAGGGGGGCCCCTTCCTTTGTTTTCTTGGCACCCTCCTTCAGCCAGATGAAATTTCAGGTCTCTGCAGAGCAATATTTCACATGAGGAGAAGCAGCACCCACACCTTCCCTCCCTTTCTCCTGCTGCTGGGTGCCACTTTGCTTCCAGCCAGAATAATTTCCCTTCAAAATAACTCTTCCTGCTATCCTGATTCTCTGCAACTAAAAGGAGGAACCCATGGAAGGAGGCTGTGGGGAGCTGGGGCTCAGCCCCTTCTCGCAGATACCCAGCCACAGGATGAGAGGGAATGGCTGTGAGTTGTGCCAGGGGAGGCTCAGGTTAGGAATGAGGAGACATTTCTTCTCCCAAAGAGCGGTTGGGCACTGGAAGGGGTTGCCCAGGGAGGTGGTGGAGTCACCATCCCTCGGGGTGTTCAAGGAGAGGTTGGATGAGGTACCCGGGGATGTGGTTTGGTGAGTCATATGGGTGGTAGAGGGATGGTTGGACTAGACTATCTTGAAGGCCTTTTCCACCCTTTGTGATTCTAAGAGCCTTTTTGTGTTCACTTTGACCTCCGTAGTTGCTGGGCAAGGGAGCCGTTGTTGCTGAGAGCAGGGAGACTTGTTGTAGCGTTCCTATGTTGGGTTTTAGACGTTGCTGGAGGGCCTGGGCAGGGGCTCTGTTGAGAAGCTGTGTGCCCCATAGCTGCTACAGCTGAGCGTCGTAGCCAGGAAGAGCAAGATAGTGTACCGAGGTCTGGCCTGTGGGGGCAAGAGCTGGAGCAGTGAGTCGCTCTGTGTTGGTGGCTTCAGCCTTCCAGCTTCCTCCCTCTCTCTGATGAGTCTTCTGGCTTACTTCCCACGTTCATCTATGGGAGGAGGATGTATGTCTCCCAAAGGGGTTTGCTCTCCCTGTTCGGGGAGAAGCAGGGGGAGATAAAGGGGAGGGGGAGGAACCCCCAGATGACCTCCTGCACTTCAGAGACATCTGCCCCAGTCTGCAGCCAGGAGGAGAAGCACAGAGCAGGAACTCCCCCTCTTCTGCTGGTGACACTGATGGTTATCCAAGCCTCAAACGGCAACAGCCCTTCCTTTCCTCACTGATGGATTGCCAGGGCTGTGTCCCGGTGGCACGGCTGCCCTAGCTGCGGCAAGGAGGGAAAAGGAATGGGGCTTTCTTTTGGTTTCCCTCCCGTACTGTTGTGCTCGAGTTGCCTTGTCCAAGAATTAAAGGTTTAACCATCGCCTCAGTCTGTATAAGGAAAGGGTGGGGGTTGTGGGATGCTGTTTCAAGGAATTTCAGCAGTGAGCTTGGCCCTGGCATAGGCTTGGGGAAGGCTTCGTGCCCCATCTGCAGAGACCCCAGCTCTCGGGTTTAACACACGATAAATCCATCACTTGCCAGCTGCTCTCTGCTGCTGTGCTCGCTGCTCTTGTCCGAGTAGACTTAAAGTATCCCTGAGGTTGCTGGGTTTGGATGCAGCATCTAAGATTACTTCAGAAACATGGGAACATGTTTCTAGTAATGGGGCAAAAATGTAGCTAGCCTGAGCCATGGTCGACAATAAAAGCTTTCAGAATTCCTTAAAGGTGCCTCCTAAGTCGTGTGGCCCCAAATAACTAAACACTTGCTTCATATTTGTGGTTGAGCTCAATATTTTGCATACCAGCACTTTTCCCTCTTGAGTTTAAGGCTTGTTTTTGTTTTGTTTAACTCTTTGGAGGCCGTGTGAAGCTGACTCCCCTGCCTGCCAGGAGCAGTGGGACAGCAGGGTGGAAGGGAAACATCCTGCCAATGACCTTAAAGCAGAAGGGGCTCAGCCCAGGAGTTTGCGTGGGCTGAGGGAAGAGCTGTCAATGTGATGAAGTCCTGAGCGAGGAGAGCAGACTGGGCAATAAATGCTGATGTCCTTGTGGACCATCTCTCAGCATTTTAGAAGTGACATGCTCTTTTTCTAGGAGATGAGGGACTTTGCTTTATTTCAGATCAGCTACCAAGCACCTTCTGAAGCATAAGACAATAGTCAGATCTGTTACCTCAGCCTGGTGTGCCAGAAAACCTCTGGAGAAGCGACACGTTTCCCATCACGCCCCTTTCTATCCAGCTCCCCATCCATACATAGGTGTGCTGTTGCTGGCTCCAGGGAGGAGAAATTCCTCCTTATTCCTGCCAGCTCTGCCAAACTGCTGTGGCATAGAAAGAACGAACTGATTCTCTGTTTTGTAGACTGCCCGGGGGTGTGGAGTCTCCTCTGGAGAGATTCCAGCCCAGTCTGGATGCCAACCTGTGCGGCCTGTCCTAGGGACCCTGCTTTGGCAGGGGGTTGGACCCCATGAGCTCTGGAGGGCCCTTCCAACCCCTACAGCTCTGTGATTCTCTTTGCACGTGCCTCCTCGGCCAGGTTGGTTTATAAAGCTTCACTGAATGACATCCAGGCAAACCTGCTGCTTGCCCCAGAGCATCCATTACAGCATCGACCTGTGAAACCTTTGCTACCGCAGGCCCTGTGTGAAGAAACCATGATCCAAAGTAGACTTGACAGGGCTGAGAGATTGCAAACCCTTTATTGTCTCTTGCAAGGCAGTTTTGGTTTGTTTTTTTTTTACTCTCTGCTAAGATCAAGAGCACTAGGGAATTGGGTCCTGGCAGTCGGGCTCTTTATGGTGATGGCACACCTCGGGATGCCTCTCTCAGCTTTTTTTACCCCTTCCCCTGTTAGAGTTAAACCCAGCAGCTGCAATAACAGCATCTGAAAGATTGTTGTTGACCCAAGAAAATAGCGACTGTGGGATGCCTTGTAGGTCACTCTACAAAGAAAAGTGATCAGCATCTTTCCCAATAAACAAGCATCCCTTTGTTCCTGTTAACCTCTGCAGAGTGGCGTATAGCTCTGGAGGCTGAAACCACTTCCTGTATGTGAAGAGGGAGGTATAGAATGTGAGATTCGTTAAAGAATACATGGCTCTTAAGGCAGAGCTTAAAAATAAAGACTGCTCTTGGGGTGTATTAAGCTTTCTGGCAGCAGAGGAGACTGTCCGGCCTAGCGGTGTCTGGTGCAGATGGGCCGATCTTGGTACAAGTCTGAGGAGCTGCAGCTTTACCTGTGCTGATCTCATCCTTCGCTACTGAAGCCGCAAGCGAGGAGAGGCGCTTGGCAAGACATGGTCATGCTTTTGGCACGTGTCAAAGTCAGTGCTTCCAGACACACAGACTTGTGTCTGTGTTAGTGCAGAATCCTCCTGAGCTGGCAGGGACCCATCAGGCCCATGGAGCCCAACTCCTGGCTCCACACAGCCCAGCCCAGTCAGAGCTGGCACTGAGGGCATCATCCAAGTGCTTCTTGCCCTCAGCCCAGCTCGGGGCTGGGACCCCTTCCCTGGGGAACCTGTGCCAGTGCCCAACCCCCCTCTCAGCACAGAACCTCTTCCTGACACCCAGCCTAACCCTCCCCTGGCCCAGCTTCACGCTGCTCCCTGGGGTTCTGTCCCTGGTCCCCAAAGAGAGGAGAGAGATCGGTGCTGCCCCTTTGCTCCCCTCAGCAGGCAGCCACAGACCCCCATGAGGTCTTCCTCAGCCTCCTCTTCTCCAGGCTGGACAAACCCAGGGCCTTCAGCCTCTCCTCATAAGCCTTTCCCTCCAGACCTTCCCCATCCTCAGTGCTTCCTCTGGACACTCTCCAGTAGTTTTGTGTCCCTCTTGTCCTGTGGCACCCAAACCTGCCCCCAGGACTGGAGGTGAGGCTGCCCCAGCGCAGGGCAGAGCAGGACAATCCCCTCCCTAGACTGGCTGTGCCGGGCTGGATGCACCCCAGGGTGCGGTTGGCCTCCTGGCTGCTGGGGATCTCTTAGGACTTCGTCACTGTGAGTGACAGCTGGGGGTTTGTTGTAGCCCAGGAGCGCATTTAAGTGCGGTATAGGAGAAATAAGGAACGCCCTTGGGAAGAAGCTGGTGAGGCAGAGTGATGGTAGGCCCTTCTCCTTGGGCTGTAGTGGCTGGGCAGCACTGCTGCCTTTCTCCGGAACAGGCACCCCGTGGCAGGAGGGGTAAGTGCTGCAGCATTGCTCCCCAGTGTGTTGGGTGCACACGGGAGCTCTGGACGTGTCTCAGGGTGGGGCATGAGGCTTTGCTGATATCAGCCTTTGGCCACTCTTCAGATAGAGGTGCCTGGGTAACAGGGGGTGACTCCCTTGGGATCAAAACCCAGCCCCCTGACCCTTCCCAGGAGCTTGTCCCAGCCTGAGCAGCGCAGCCATCTGACATAGCATCCCCTTGTTTTTAAAACACGTCTGTTTTGCCAGACTGAACGTGTGAATCACTCGCCTGTTCTGCTGATTGTACGCTGAGCAGGCGTGCTTGTTGCTCTCCAGCTGAGATACCCACGTGGATAAAACCTGAGCTGGGGAGCTCCTCTGGTGTTCCCTGGGATTTTGGTCCTTGCCCCTCTGCAGGCAGCCCCAGGGCTGCAGGCTGGTGAGCTAATAAAGCCAGAACTGCCCAGTTCAACATGATGGGGCTAACTGGTGAAACTGCCTGGCGTGGTTTTGCTGGTGGGCATCCTTGGCAGGCCTGTGCCTGGGCTAAAGGGACCACAGAGCCTTGTTGGGGGGGTGGGTCTTGCAGCTTCCAGCCTGCTGCCCAAGCCTCTGTTGCAGGGAGAGCAGAGAAAGAAGGCCGGGTTTTTCTCCCTGTGTTAGCATCCTCAGGGATGAGCAGGAGCCAGCTGCCACCTCGAAGAGGGCGCAAGCGAGAGCAGAGGCCTGGGTGGCAGTGGTAAGAGGTCGTGCAGTGTGTGTGCCTCCCTTTAGCCCGTCTCCTCAGAGAGTGGCAGCCTGTGTATCCCCCCAAAAAAACACTGGCTCCCTAAGCCCTGCAGGCCCTGGAGCTGGCTGGTAACTTGCACTGTGCTTCCATTTGTGTGTTGGAGGGAAATACCCAGGTACACCAGGTGCCAGGACAAGGACAGTGGGCTCAAGCTGTGCCAGGGCAGGGTCAGCTCAGATGGGAGGGAAAAGTTCTTCCCTGGCAGAGCTGTGGGGCTGTGGCACAGGCTGCCCAGGGAGGGGGCTGAGTCCCCACCCCTGGGTGTGTTTAACAGCCGGGGAGATGAGGTGCTCAGGAATCTGGGTCAGCACAGGACAGGGATGGTTGGACTCAATGGGCTTAAAGGGCTTTTGCAGCTGTGTGATTCTGTGATCTCAAGTCCCTTTGGCTCCCCTGCTCTGCCGAAATCATGCATCCATGATGCTTCTGCAGACAGGCATGGACCTTCTGTACCCACTCTCCTCACAGAGATGCTCTGTGGCCTAGGGAACACCAAGGGAGGGGAAGGCTTGGATTTGTTTCATCTCTGCCCGTGCCTTGGGCCTGACATTTCTGTGAGTGCGTTGGGGTTTCAGGCAGATACTGGACGCTGTTTCTGCCTCCTGTTACACAGCCTGGCTTGTGAAAGCCCCTTTGGCGTTGGAAAGAGTAGGGTTAGCTTTTGTTTATTCCAATATTGATGTTTGCCACCAGCAGGACCAAAAAATAAAGGGGAGGGGAGAATTAAACCAGCGAAGGTATGCAGCAAAAAATAACTGACACAGATGCAGGAGATGAGTCTGACTCCTGTTCCTGCTGAGTAACTGATGATCGGGCAGCGCTTGCTTTCCTAAAATACATTCAGGGAAGAGATACTGGTGCTGTGCTGAGAGATGTTCAACACCCACGGCTTTCTGTGAAGCCTCTGAGTCACAGACACCTAGTGCTTTCTGGGATCTGCTCCCAGCTCCCCGCACTTAATCACAAACACGAGTCCACTGGGCTCTTAAAAATACTAATGCTGCAATGTTCAATTTAACCCCTTCACATCCTGCCTAAATCCCAGGGTCTCATTCCATGGCCTGGAGCTTTTCCTGGAAAGTCAGTCTGGATTAAGTGAGGTTGATGGTATCTCTTTGTTTTGTTTTCTGTGTTGGGTTGGGATTTTTTCTGACCTGTTGGAGAGGAGCTCTGCAGAGAAGGACCTGGAGGTCTGGTGGGAGACAGGTTGACCATGAGCCAGCAGTGAGCCCCGGGGGCCGAGAAGGCCGATGGGATCCTGGGGGGCATTAAATGGAGCATGGCCAGCAAGTCAGAGGAGGTGATGCTCCCTCCCTCTCTGCTCTGCCCTGGCCAGGCCCCACCTGGAGTGTTGTGTCCAGCTCTGGGCTCCCTGGGACAAAACAGACAGGGATCTCCTGGAGAGAGTCCAGAGGAGGGAACGGAGGGGATTAAGGGCCTGGAGCATCTCCCCTGTGAGGAAAGGCTGAGTGACCTGGGGCTGTTCAGCCTGGAGAGAAGCAGCCTGAGAGGGGATCTGATCAATGGGGATCAATAGCTGAAGGGTGGGACACAGGGGGACATGGGCAGCCTCTTCTCAGTGTCTGTGGGGACAGGACAAGGGGCGATGGCCTCAAGTTGGAGCACAGGGAGTTCCCCCCCAGTCTGGGGAAGAACTTCTTCCCGGTGAGGGAGCCCTGGGACAGGCTGCCCAGGGGGTGTGGAGTCTCCTTCTCTGGAGAGATTCCAGCCCCGTCTGGATGCCGACCTGTGTGCCCTGTCCTAGGGACCCTGCTCTGGCAGGGGGTTGGACCCCATGGGCTCTGGGGGTCCCTTCCAACCCCTGTGAGCCTGTGATCTGTTAATTATCTCTTTTGTGATACAGTAAGAGCTGCCCAGTGTGGCGAAGAGTCTGGTGTACTGGCTGGTGTTAACCCCTCAGACCAGCCTGGGTCGGATGTTTAAAAAAGGTTGAGGTGTCAAGCTGCGCCTGCAGCATGGCAAAGAGACGCCCTTTGTCCTTTCCACTTCCACGCAGTGGTGGCACAGACTTGGACACTGCCTTTTTCAGACAATTCCTGTGGTTTTGGGGCAGTTTGGGGATTTTTACCTTTAAATCTGAGCTGCATTTTCATCAGAGCTCGGCCCAGGTGTAACTTCATCCCGTGGTCGGTGGCTGGTCTGTGTGTGTTGAGGCTGGGATGCTCAGCAGTTGCGCAGAGAGCAGGAAGTCCTCCTCTGCTTCTGGTGCTTATTTTAACAACCAAAGAGTGTCTTTTTTTTTCCCCCATGTCTCATCCAAAGCCTGCTGATTTTGTGAAAAAAGAAGCTGGTGCTTCCAACGCCTTTAAACTAGGCTGAGGCTGCCCATGGCTGTAATTTAGCTCAGTGGCACAGCCTGTGTGGAGCGGCTGCTGGAAATGCTTGGGTTTGGAGAAAGGTTAGTGTCTTCAGCTAAGGACAACAAACCTTTGGAGGAAAACACTGTGTGAAATAACAGCAGACCCACTTTTGGGCTGCTGAGGAGGTTTTTCTTCTGGTTTTCTTAGTCTCAGCTCAGGATGTAGGCACAACCATGGTTTGCTGGGGGAGAGATAACAAGGCTAGCTGCTTTTCCCAAGCCTCCCTGCGAATTGCTGTATATCTGTTGTGGAAAGGGCCTAAAGAGAGTCTCGGAGTGGTTTCCAACCCTCACAAGGTCAGCACTGCCCCATTACCCTCTGCAGAACAGCCTTGTGGTGGGTGATGTTACGGGAAGCAGGCTGGAAGAGGAGAGCGGGTCAGGAGGGGCAGCTTGCACCTCATGGCGTGCCAGCTTTTTTCCCTGCTGAAGGCACAGAGGAGCAGCGTGCTGGGCTTTGTCGCTGGTGCAGAATGCTGGGAACGGTGCCCTGCTTTCTCCCTTCCTGTCAGGTGAGGCTGCTTGCAAACCAAGACATCTGCAGAGCATTGTGCCTGGTTTGTTCTTCCCTTCCAGTCGACACCTGTAAAACCTGGAAAGGTGTTCAGCTGGCTCCAGAGGTGGTGATGCTATCTAAGCTATGTCCTGCTATAGCCAGGGGTTGGGAAGCACAAGAGTGTCGTGTTCCCTTCGTACTGCTGGGAGGATAGAGCAAGCCTGAGCCAGGGAGAGCACGAGCTTGGCTCTCTGCTTGCCTGCACGAGTTTCTATCGGGAGTAGAGTTTGGAGCCACAGCCAGGGCTCCGTTGGAACCTGTGCTAATCTTCTGTGTGCTGTGTGGGAGAACTGGCCTCGCTGGGTGGTTTGGAGAGGCTCCCGTGCTGCTGCAGGGGAGTCTTGGAGGGAGGGGAGCAGAGGTTGGCTGGTTTCTGCCACGGAGCTGTATGGTGAGCACAGAGGAAGTGGACTCCACCGCTTCACCAGTTAAACAGGAATGGGCCTGCTCTGAGATGGGACTCGTTCACAGCGTCCCTTCGAGGTGCCTGCCAAGATAATGGTTGGGTAAGCCTTGGGAGACGTGACTCTGAGCCCTCAGAAACGATGTTCGGGTGTTGCACATTGGTACAGAATCACGGTGTGATAGTCTTGGGCTCCAGGAGAAACAAGGGGTGGTGTTTCGGTGCCTTGGGGTTGGGGATGCTTTAGCTCCCGAGCCCCAGAGCGCAGAGCTGTATAGGAGTAAATGGAGAGCGTGTCTGGGAGGCAAACCTAAGGCAGAAAGATCTTGTGTCCCAGAAACTCCCGTGTCGCTGCTGTGTGGTTCTGACAGGACTCAGTGCAGCCTTTTTCTCTCACAGGAGTGTTGCAACCCAGTGTAATGCTTTTCTTCTCCATCTTACAGAATGATGACCTTAGGAACCTGTCCCTCTCTGGCCACGTGGGCTTCGACAGCCTCCCTGATCAGCTTGTCAACAAGTCAACATCGCAGGGCTTCTGCTTCAACATCCTCTGCGTGGGTAAGTCCTCCTGTGCCCCTGGGTGGTGAGCTCCCACCAAGGGGTGCACCCATATCCACAGATCCTCATGTCCTCCCTCTTCTGAAGAGTAAGGCCTGAGTCACAGAATCATAGAGTGGTCTGGGTTCAAAGGGACCCCAGGGATCACAGAGGAACCTGAGCGAACTTGGGAACTTAAATGTATTTTTAAAAGAACATTGACTTAAATCTGCCTTTCCCTGGCTTGGGTGCGGAGGCTGTTTCTCAGTAAATGGTGTTCCTTCCCTTCCAGGCTTTGCCTGCCTGGTTATATTCTTAGCTTCTCCAGTTGGAAGCGATGCTGTTTTTAGTCACCAAATGATGTACTTGAGAACAAAGCCTGTCACCTGTTCTCTGCTGTGTTTAATCTGCATGCTGCAACTTGGGTTTATAGCCTGAGCTAGTCCATCTCTTCTGAACGCCTTCAGGATGTGACATACAGGGAGGCAACTCTTTCCCTTGGCAGCAGAGATATCCAGGCTCTCCTGGTGCTCTGTGGATACCACATGGTTTGAGATCTGTTGCTCAGCCCTAGGGAGCTCTGTGCCAAACCGGTGTTGACCTACTGGTGGATCTCTTCAGGATTATCCCAGAAAACCAACAACACCCCTGGGTTTTGCTCGTAGTTTGGTACAGCAGACTATAAACGTTGTCTGTGGGGGTTGGACCCGATTTGAGGTCCCTTCCAAACACTACAGTTCTGTGATTCTTTCTATTCACTGTTCATTTAAACCTGGGAGATGGGAGTATTGTCCCTCCTAATTAGTTACGTTAATTAGCTGGAAAAAAAAAATCCCTAGCCCTCTGGCTGTGATTTATTTTAAAGCAAGTAGAGAATCTTTGTCTGCAGCGTGGGGTGAGCTGTCTGGAAAGGAATCTGGTGACAAACCAGGCTCCTCTCCATAGCGTCACGTGTCGAAGAACGGGCTAAGAGAATAGTTTCAGCTCATTCCAGCCCCTCACCACTCTCTGTGGAAAGAGATACAGTATCTCATCTAACCCTTCCCTCCTTCAGCTTCACTCCATTCCCCCTTGTCCTGCCAGTGTCTACTTGGCTGTCTCTTTGGCTGGAGCTGCTTCAGGATGTGACTCCAGCCCCCCGGCTCCCAGCGCAGGCTGCAGTAGCGGTTTCAGGGTGTAATTGCTAAGCAAACACTTCTTGACTTAAAAATGGGATTTAGGCTAATGCTTTCATCCACGTTGCTAATTGCACTGGGGATTAGTGGACTGTAATAGTTTTAAAAGTTGGTATTTAAGCAATGTGCTAGTTTAGATTTTTTTAGAAAAACCTTTTTATCTATTTCCCTGTCTGAATCTGTTACTGACCAAGTTCCACTGGGGGGCTGCTAGTGATTTTTTTTTTTTTTTTTTTTTTTTTTTTGGAAAAGGAATGGAAACCGAGCTGGGGAGGGAAAAAAAAGTGGCATAAAAACTCAAGAGAGACTCAGATACCTCCTTGGGAATAAAGTTGAGAGAATTTACCAAGGAAGTTACAGCAGAACTGGGACTTACCCTGCACTATGCAGAAGAAAATGAAGTATTTCTAGAGTAAGAATGGTTCCTTGCTGTCCTGAAGACAGACATTACTTGCAGGGTGTGAAGGGTTGGAGTTCTTCATGCTACCAAGCAGGAAGGGAGCCTGCATCACCATTGTGTCATACCAGTATAAGAACCATGGGCAACTTCAGCTCTTGCCCATGATTCTTACATCGGTATGACACAGTGGTGATGCAGGCTCTTACCTTGGTATGAGACAATGGTGATGCAGGCTCTTACCTTGGTATGAGGCAGTGCTGGTGTCCCAGCATTTCTGAGAAAGAGGTGATTTTTCTGTCTTGCACTACTGGTGTAGTAAGCCCAGTGTGTGGGTTCCAGGAGCAGTAGGTTGTTTGCTGGTTCATGGTGGAAGGAGCCCTCTCCTTTCTCCAGGGAGCAGAGGGGTCATCTGACAATGTCTAAGTTAACAGTTCTTAAAATTGTCAGGTTTATTTTCTTGTAAATTCCTCTCCCTTCCAGTCTAGTACCTTCTCATTCTTCTGTTTCCCATGGGGAATGTGAGCAGAAGTATTACTGGGAAGAGCCGTGTGTCAGTGCGTGTGAAAAGAACCCCCTTTCCTTCCCAAACCAATGACAAGTCCCTGAGGTCAGTGGTGCTGGGTATCTCTGGTGGTGCCCCTTCTGGTGTCCTCACTTGTGATTGCAGTACACCTCCCTTGAAAAACCAGCAGTGGGTGGCCACTTCGAGCTCTGAAGGCATCTGGGTTAGTTTGATGCCTGTTAGGGGCAGCAGCTTTCACCTAGCAGGGGCTCCTTTCGGATTCACATCCCCAGTGTGTGGTGCTTTGATGGGGTATGTCTGCAAGGCGTGCTGCCGAGGCGGAGGCGCGGGTGGTATGACCTGTGGAGGAGATTTATTAAGAGCCTGGCAGCAGCAGCCAGAGCTGCTCTCACCTCCCAGTGTCTGCAGAGTCCATGCTTCAGTCCTGGGGGATTGGTAAAGATGGAGACTGTCTCTAAAGGCATCTGTTCCTGCAGGGATTATTTAGCTGAGCTGCGTGCATGTAGCCTAATTGCAGCGCTGCCTGGGTGGAATAACTCCTTAGCCTGGTGAACACGATGGAGAGGGAGGTGAGGAAGGGCAGTTGGGCCGTACTAACATTGCCTTTATCTGCTTAGGCGAAACTGGCATCGGCAAGTCGACATTGATGGACACTCTGTTCAATACCAAGTTTGAGAGCGAACCCGCAACACACAACGAGCCTGGCGTGAGGTTGAAAGCCAGGAGTTACGAGCTCCAGGAGAGCAACGTCCGCCTGAAGCTGACGATCGTCGACACGGTTGGCTTCGGCGATCAGATTAACAAAGATGACAGGTAACTTTCACTGGAACTCACATGGTAGCTCTCTTCATGCCAGCACGTGCTGTTCAGGCTGAACTGGGCTTCAGTGTTGTGCCTGGGTGCCGACTGTCACGCTGCGTGCGTGACGTAAACATCCCGGGCAGCCTGTGCAGTCCCTCGTGTCCATCCACACGGACTCTTGCTCTAGTCAGTCTGTGATCCTGGCTAGGACACCAGTTAAGGTGTTTCCTATATGTTAGGGCCACCTGTTCTCTCGTTGCAGTAATTCCAGTTCTCTCTGGAGGGTTGTTTGCCCCCCTCATCTCAGCACCTTGCCAGGCAAGGGCATGCTGGCTGACCAAGAGCTGTTAGGGCAGTAGGCAGACAGACAGCGTAAGCTCTTGGGAAACGTGAGCCGAACATGGACACCTCCTCCGAGACCCCTGTGAGCATGGAGATGAGCGGGCTCGGCTGCCCGTCACGTAAGGAAACCTGTAGGTTTCTAAAAAGGTTTTAAGGCTCACCCTTAGGCCAAAAGGCAGCTTCCACCTCCGCTCTGAGCCTCCCGTGCCTGGCTGACCCTGCAGAGCCTAAATTGCGAGGGGCACTTACTGGCAGGGAGAGCTCTGCATGTCAGACGCTGCCATATGCTCTCGGGAGAAAACAGAAGCGGCTCGGAGGAGGAGCAGGTGCTGGGAGTGGGGACATTGCAGCTTGTCACTGCTGGGTCACTGCTGCCTTCCCCAGACAAGAAGAGCGGGCAGTGTTGGTGGTGAAACCCCTCCAACTTCTCTCACAGGCACTTGGGGAGAGGGGCAGGGCTTTTAGGGATGCTTTGCCCTGCTGTGTCCTGTCACAAGTGGCTGCAGTGGGTAGTGGCTTCTCAGTGCTCCTGCTCTGAGTCCTCCCAGTCCTTTATTTTGCTGGGTTTTTTTGTGGTGCTTCCTCTAACAGGATCTCCCACTGCGAGGCCTTAATGCTTTCTTGGCAGCGTGCCTCTTGCTGAGGTTTCTGGGGTCTCGTGATCAGAGGTGGGCTCTCCAAAAGCAAAGAAACCAGAGCATTGGTGACATTACAAACCCACCTAGTCCTGCTCGTGATGCCTCCCTACTAAGTAGTGCTTAGTACTGCCTTGTGGCTCTCTCACACAGCGCTGCCTGCCTTGTGCTGGAGCTCTGGCTTGGTAAACCAGGCAAGAGCCTGTCCTAAGAGCCTGTCCTGCCCCTCACCAAGGGTCTTGAGCAGCTGCTCCAACAGCTGCACAGGCATCTGGAGCAGAGGGGCCAGACTGGAGCCTTGCTGGCTGCCTGTCCAAAGGGTGTTTCTGGAGGGATCTGAAAACTGATAGCCTGTTTCCTTTCTCCCCTTGAGGGAGGGCACTGACACCACTGTGAATCCAGTGCTGAGGGCAGAGGCCGTGTTGTCTCAGCACCCTTCCTCAAGAGATGCCTTGGGCTGGAGATCTTGTAGCTGCCCTTGGAGGAAGGGACAAACAGAAAAGTTCCCTTTCCAGAAGCACAGTCAGATCAGGACTTGTCATGCTGCACAAAGGTTTTTTCCTTCAACAAAATTGCCCCCCAAAGTATGCAGACGATGCTCTTTGCTTGCAGGCTTCAAGGGCTGAGCCGTCCCTTTTATCCCTTTCCCTCTTCAGATCACAAACAAGGTTTTGGCCAAGCTAGGGTGAGTGGTGGCTTCACGTCCAGATGTTCTTGGATGACTCCCAGTGACGCTGACAGAGCAGCAGCTCAGACTGTCAGTGGAGAGACCACAAAATACGTTTCTCTTTTGGGGTAGGAGCCTCGAGTGGCTTCCATGCCCCTCAAGACCAGGGTCTCAGCCAGTTTATCTCGCCAGCATGCCTGTGACACTCTCCCCACACACCAAGTGGAAACACACGCTTGTGAAGGGGGGCTGTATGTTGGGGGCGGTGGGGAGGATCCCAAGAGCAGCGCTTGTCCCATAACATAGAGAGCACCCATGGAGCTGCTTCCCAAGCGCTGATGGGTGACCTGTGCTGTCCCAGCGCGAAGGCTCTGGTTTTCTCTGTGCCCTGTTTTCTCTCTTCAGCTATAAGCCTATAGTAGAATATATTGATGCACAGTTTGAAGCCTACTTGCAAGAAGAGCTGAAGATCAAGCGATCTCTGTTCAACTACCACGACACCAGGATCCACGCCTGCCTCTATTTCATTGCTCCAACCGGACACTCGCTGAAGTCCCTGGACCTGGTCACCATGAAGAAGCTCGACAGTAAGGTACTTGCTGCTCCTGTTACGACCCTCACGTGGCTCTGCTGGAGCTTTTACGATCTCACCGCAGGCGTAGTTAAACCTGTTGAGAAAAACACTGTCTGTGGGGCGTTGCAGAGGTGCCCTGTGAAAGTTGTACCTTGGGCTGGCTGCTGGAATGGGTGGTTACTTGCTCCTTCGTATGCCGCAGAGATTTGCTAAGTGTTCGGTCTCCTAACCTCTCCCAGTCCTGTCTTGGGTTGGGGAACTTGGCCGCTTGCTCCACAGCTGTGTGGCCATCTGAGAGCAGGAGCAAGACATTAGGATGCACCTGTTCATGAGGCTGTGTTAGGAGACCACCGTTGTTCTTGTGTTCCTCTGGGTTAACTCAGCCAAGCTTGCTCGTGACCAGCAATCGGTTGGCTGCTGGGAAGAGGGAAGTGTGGTTTTCCTCTTTAAATGCATAAATACAAATGAGAGTGTGAAGCTGAGCACTGCTGGTTCCAGCGCTCAAGTGCGTGGCTGCCATCTCTATTTCACTTTGTCCAAGAGATTAATTAGGTTCTTATAAACAAAACCCCCAAACTCACCCCCCCAAACCACCACCACCAAAATAAAACCCCACAACGCCCCCTGCCCCAAACCTGATTTGTTGTGTGTGAGAGAAGTAAATGTAAACTGCTTTAGGTCATCTTACTCATATGGAAACCAAATCAGAGTGCTGTGTCTGCGTGCTCTGGCTGCATCCAGCTAGGCACAAGCAGTGAGTTGACCCTCTGTGGCAAACGGAGCGTTGTTCTGAGCAGAAACAGGAAGAAGTCCAAATAAATACGTTACTCAGCACGTGCTTTTTCAGTTACCCTCCTCATCAGTAGGGACAGGAGCCCAGCTCAGTTTAAACTAGACACTTGCAGAAAGGTTTCACCTCTCTGCTGCTAGGGAAAGTAATGGGGTGTTTGAACTGGGCTTCTCTGTGCTGCTTTACATCATGATGAAGCAGATGAAGCAGTTTGTAGGAGTTCACCTTGCACCTTTGGCTCATCGGGTCCTGGTGCTGTGGAAGAGAAATGATGACAAAGGCTCTTTTTTTTTAATCTAGAGTGGCCTATCGATTGGGTTTTATGCCGTGATGGAGAACTCCACTCTGCTCAACTTAAAATAGGGTTATGGAGACTTCCCTAAAGTGAGCTAATTGGCATTCACGTCCTCTCCTTTGGCAAAGAGGGATTTCATAACTTCAGGCCATCCTCTGAGCAGAATTATATGATGTAATATAAGAGGATTTTCAAGTACAGTAGTTAAAATCCCTTCATATAGCTCAGTATCAGCATCTTCCTCACCACAATTTCTGCCTGCTGTCGCAAGGAAAAGCAAATTCTGCAAGATCAGGAGAACTGTTCTGCTGGAGGGGGAGTAGAAAGGAAAAGAAAGTGGGATTCCTTGTCCCAGTGCATTCTTGCTTTCTCTCAGCAAGGCAGACGCTTGTGTGGTGCGCTCTGTGCAGCAATCCATGCTGAGGACCCCGGGCTCTGTCCCATCCCTTGGCCCTTAGCCGGCGTTGCTGTTTGCCATGCTGCTTCCTGTGTAGGAAATAGCCCATCTCAGGAAAGAGAAGCAGTAATTTCAACTTTTTTCTTAATTTTTGGAACAGCTTGTGGCAATCTGAGAGCATTTCCTGTCCAGCCAGTTCGGATGAGGAGAGGAATGTGACAGGACAGGAAACAGCATGTTGCCAAATGGCATTTGACTTCTTTTGAAGGCTGTTACTACTGCTGCTGCTGCCTGAAATTGTGTCTGTCACCAGCAGCCCTTTCCCAGGGGGACACGGTGGCTGGTGGCACTCAGAGGGCCGGTGCTGCGGTCCTCTCGCACACCGCGATGCGTGCGGCCCTGTAACGCAGCCGCTCTGCCTTTGTCTTGCAGGTGAACATCATCCCCATCATCGCCAAGGCTGACACCATTGCAAAGAACGAGTTGCATAAGTTCAAGAGTAAAATCATGAGCGAGCTGGTCAGCAATGGCGTCCAGATCTACCAGTTCCCGACAGACGAAGAGACAGTTGCGGAGATCAACGCCACCATGAGTGTACGTCACTTGGTTTGGGTTGTGTGGGCCCATCCCTGAGGGCCAGGCACATTCTGCCATGTTTCTTTTGGCTTTAAGACTATGTAGACTGGCCAGAAGGCTTTTGGACCTGGAAATACTTGTGGTGTGGGCTGCTTGGCTCGAACCTCTCCCCTGAATGGCAGATGATTCTCCTTCAAGCGTGGTTTTTCTCATATCCTTTCCCTACTGCGGCATTCCCATCTCGGGGAAAGGAAGAGGATGGGAGGCAGGGCCCTGCTGTGGTCAGGGCAAAGGGCTTGAGGTTTGGGTTTCCTGTCCCACACCGGCCACTTGCTGCTTAGTTGGGGGGTGATTCACTCCTGCCTTTGTTTCGCTTTCCAATGGGTGAGAGTGGGACAGTCATCAGGGATACTTCAGCTCTCGGCAGGGCTGGTGGCCATCAGTAGCAAGGGCTATGCCCTCACTCCTTCCCTTCTCTCCAGCGGTAGGGGTGGGATTGGAGGGCAAACAGGGCTAGGGTAGACCAGACATGTCAGTGGGGTTTATAGAGGGAAGGAGCCGCTTCCTGCGGGCCTGACTGGGAGTGCAGGGGGAAAGAACCTCAGCTCAGGGTTTCTGGCAGTGACATGTACCGCAGCGATGCTGGCAGGGCCCTTGAGTGGCTTTAGTGGGGCATGTAACACCACAGGGGTGGAACCTGCTTTGGCCAGGGGGATTGGACTCGATCTCTGGAGGTTCCTTCCAACTCCTACAGCTCTGTGAGGTGCACTCCAGAGCCGGTGCAAGGGGGATGGAGTGAAGCTGAAGGAGGGAAGGGTTAGAGGAGAGATTAGGGGGAAGCTCTTTCCAGAGAGGGTGGTGAGGGACTGGAACAGGCTGCCCAGAGAGGGGGTAGGTGCCCCATCCCTGGGGGTGTTCAAGGCCAGGTTGGACAGGGCCCTGGGCAACCTTGTTTAGCTCCAGGCCTGGAGGTCGGTGTCCCTGCCTGTGGCAGGGGGTTGGTTAGCTCTGTGATCCTTGGGGTCCCTTCCAACCCAGCCCAGGCTGGGATTCTGTGATTCCCACCCTGCCTGTGACCATGGCTTGGCTGACACAGTACCCGTTCCCAGAGCTCAGGCCCAGCCCTTTTTTGGATGCTCTGAAGGCAGAGAGAGCACCAAGGGGGTGGGCTGGCAGCAGGAGCCAGCTCCCTCCTGGCAGAAGCTGTGCTTCTTGGAGTAGGTCCCAGTTTGCCACCTCCACACCCGCGGGGAGACTGGGATGCAGCAGAGCTCGGTGACTCAGACACATCAGCCCAGGGCTGGGTTGACTCTGCTCTTCCCGTTGCTCACAGTTTTGCCCTTTTTAAAAGGAAGCACTGGCAATTATTTCTAGCAGCAAAAATCCCCTGCCTTTCTAGGCCACCTTCCTTGGAAGGACCCACTTGATTGTTTGGCAGCTATTTTTCCTCCTCTGTGGTGAGTTCCAGTTTGTAAGACCACTTCTGTGCTTGAGAGAGTCGTGCTTTGTAAGTACAGGAAAAAAGAACTACATCCCTTGAATTTTTAGGGCTTTTTACCCTTTTTTAGGGTAGGTTTCTCATCCAGCCTGTCCTGTCAATCTTTGTAAAGCCCCAGAAGACTTGCAAAGGTGTTCAAGTGAATTAAACCCAGCACAGCTGCCACAGTAAACAGCTTGCTTCCGTAACAAGCCCTGGCAAGGCAGCAAAGGAAATCCCTAACCTTATTGTTCCTTTCCTTTTGTAGGTCCACCTTCCTTTTGCTGTGGTTGGCAGCACTGAAGAGGTGAAGATCGGCAATAAGATGGCAAAAGCCAGGCAGTACCCCTGGGGTGTCGTGCAGGGTATGTCCCAAAGGCATGAATTAAGACCTTGATGAAAGGTGGACTGGTCTCTGCATGGTCCTCATCAAAATCTGTCTTGAGAAAGCCAGAGTAGAGCTCTGAGACTTGTGAAAACCAGGGCTTTTCAGTCTGGATCTAGATGTGGATGGGGTTTGGTGGGAAGGGTGGTGGTGTCAACCTAGCTGTTGGCCTTGGGAAAGAGCAGGCTAACACTGGGAGATGCTAAATAAATAATGAGCTTGGATAATGAAAACTTAGATCTCCATTCTCTGGTCTCCATGCCTTTCTGCCAGCAAAAAAGGTGTGAGCAGCAGGGAAGGCTCTGGCAGCCAGGGGGCTCGGTTTGGACCTTTCATGCAGGCCTGGATGCAGATGTGTAGCTGGGGCTTTTTGGGGTTGGTTAGTGGGAGAACTAATTCAGCAGTGTCTGCTTGGTATCATCAACTGTGGACTTGCAGCTTTGGTAAGCAAACCGCAACTGCCCGTGCTGAAGCGTGCAGTCCTTTGGCCACAGGCTCTTCATGGGCTGAGCAGCTTGCTTGCCCCAGAGCTGACAGTGGCACACCAGACCCTGCTCTGCAGAGAGGCACTTACAGGAAGCCATGTTACGCTCTGTGTGCTGCCTCCCTTTGGTGCCAGGAGCAGGGGTTCAGGGCTCCTTTCTGAAGCTTAGCTGGCATGGAAAGGGTATGGCATCTCCAGGAGGGTCTACTCATCACCTTTCCTTTCGCCGCTGGTACAAGCTGAGGCTTTGTTGCCCACCTAGGCCCCTGTCAGAAACAGGGTGGGAAGTGAAATCCAGTGTGCAAACGGATTGTCCCTGTACTGTTGGAGAAATACGCAGAGACAGGAGCTGCATGACAGATGAGCCACACAGAGACACTGCAAATCCAGTGACAGGCCTTGAACTGGTACCCATGTGTTGGCATTGGGTGGTTGCACCCCGAGTTCAGCAAGGTGTTTTGGTATGGGCTGACCTTGGGGCCCTGTGGGCCTGAAGAGCTCTCAGGCTGGCCAGGGGGACCTGGCTGCTGGGTTTAACGTTCTTGCCATGTATGGTTTGTCTTCTCTTGCAGTGGAAAATGAAAATCACTGTGACTTTGTGAAGCTGCGGGAGATGCTGATCCGAGTGAACATGGAGGATTTGAGGGAGCAGACGCACACCCGACACTATGAGCTGTACAGGCGCTGCAAGCTTGAAGAGATGGGCTTCAAGGACACGGATCCAGACAGCAAGCCCTTCAGGTATGAAAACGTATCTCAGGCCTTGTACAGCCACAGAGGTGGGAGGTTTGGGGGTTGCTGATGTTTGCAAGAACCAGGGAGGGAATAGCGCTGGTCTCTCAGAGCAGCTGAGATCTGAAGTGTGTGGCTGGGGAAGAAAACCTTGTGCAATGCAGCCTTGCCCTCAGGGCCTAGGACTTGTACAGGAGAAGTTTGAGTGGCTGAGACTGCTAATTCTGGCTTTCGCATTTTGATAACCTCTGCAGCACTGCAGCAGCGCCATACAGGTTCTCTAGAGCCTGCAAAATGTCACCAGGATCCTTGAAGCTGATGTGTTTTGAGGGTAGGCTATGACTCATTTCAGACCAACCTTGGAAAGTTTACAAGAAGAGCAGGTCCGCAAATCTATCCCATGCCCTGTTGCTGCAGGTGGACTGGTTTGCTTTGCACCCTTTTCCAAGCATCCCTTGCCACGTTCAAGTACAAGCTACTGGCCCTCACTTCCAAGCACGTGCCTTTTAGTCTGTCTCCTGCATGTTACCTGTCACTTGGTATGGAGAGCAGTTCCTCACTGGGCTCCTCAAACTGATTTTGCCATCCAGGTTTGAAACCGACTGCCCTGCGTGGCTGAGAGGCTGGTGTAATGGCAAGCCTGCTGTGAGGATCACTACTATCTCGTGGTGTGTTTGTGTCCTCAGCATCGTGGGAAGGGGCGTGTTTTCCTATAGAGGCGGTGGGGAGAGTTGGTGGTAGTATGCCAGCAGGGCTTGCAGGCATGTCTGGGAACAGTCAGCATGAGTTAACTGCTTACACCAACTTTTTTCCACCTGAGAGAATCTCACTTTGAGGTTGAGAAGCTGATTTTTATTTTCTTTCTTTTCTTCCACCCTTACTCCTGCTTTCCAAAGGCCTCTGAACTGTTCCACCTTACGTGAAGCTTACGCTCACGTTCCTACCAGCAGTACGGTGAGCTTCACGGGCACTTGAGTGAATCTGCTGAGTAGCGAGTTTGCTGATCACTTCAGAAGTTCCTTCTGATGCTTTTTGGGCTCAGAGAAGGGCAGGATCTGAGCTGGGCAGTGTTTTGCAGCCAGCTGGCTCAGCTGCAGGTTGGGGCTACGTGCGATGGCTGGGCTCGCAAAGCGGAGCCGTGTCCGTGCAGAGATGAAGGTGACTTGTGTTGGGGTAGAACTGGTCACCCGCAGGGACATCCAGGGAGCCACCTTCCTGTTGACCCTCCTCAAGCTTGTCACCGCTGGCCTCTGAAGAGGGTGCTGTGATCCGATGCTCGAGGCTTGGCTTTCTACTACAGACAGGATTTATGCTGCCTGACAGCTTTATTGGTCCAGAGCCCAAGTCGTTAGCCAGGGACAGCAGCTGTGTGGGAATTTGGGAAGGAGTGTTTGTTTTCTCCTTCCATTTCCTGTTTCCCATTCCCCTCCAGCTCTTCCCCGCTAGTCGCACCCGCTGCATCCCACGCCCCTCCCTACCCCAGGGGAAGGCGCTCAGCGTTCAGTGTGTGTTGACGTGGGGCTATCCCTGTAACACAAGTGCCAGTCCTGAGATGGAAGCCATGCTGGCACGGATCCCCACAGGTGAGGTTCTGATCCTTGCCAGGAGAAAGCCAGGTGGACTCTGGAGCAGCAGGCAGAGTGGTTTTGTTCCTGGGAAACAGCACTCCATGGTGAGCGAAGCATGGTCTGTGCTACGACACGAAGCTTGTGCTGGGTCAGGGGGATTTATTTGTGACTTGAGTTTATGCAGCTGCGTCTCTTCTGCAGCACAGAAACTGCTGGAATTGCTCAAGCCCAGTTCTGTTACTGAGCCCAAGTGTGAAGTTTTATTGGATTTCCTTTCTGGAGAGCAGTGGCTTAAGATGGGCTCAGCCCTTCCCTTTGAGGAATGTGAGGAATTTCCATTGCTTCCTGTACACGAGGCCTCTTTTGACCAAGCTGTAAGTAGAAAGGAAATGAAAACGTACAGAATTCCCCCATCTGGTACGTGCTAGTTCAGAATGGTTTGCTCTGGGTGCCTCCTTCCTCTGAGAAACAAACCAACCCCATGATCCCAAGCTGTTTGGCCAAAGCCAATGCGTATCTGAAGCAAGGAAAACAGTAAGTTTGATCCTTTCTGTTCTTCCTTCTGGGACCAGGGATCAAAAGCTTGATCAAAAATTACTGAAATTCTACTTCTTTAAATGAAAATTACCTGTAAGGGTATTGTGTGGTAAGTGGGTGGGGAATGAAGTTACTCTTGTAATTTAGGTTCAGATGTTTGTGTACTTAAAACACCAGATTCCCTTGTCATCTTAATCTGGGAGAAGCTGTAAGGATCCCAGTTGGTTTGGACTGTTTGCTATTCCTTAGGGCTCCAACTGGGGCTTTTTCATAGGCAGCCTGAGGTTGCCAGGCCACTTTCTTTGAGAACTTGCACAGAATCCCAGACTGGTTTGGGTTGGAAGATTTCTTAAAGATTGTCTAGTTCCACCCTGCTGCCATAGGCAGGGACAAGCCCCGCCAGCCCATGGTGCCCAAAGCCCCATCCAACCCAGCCTTGAGCCCTGCCAGGGATCTAGGGGCTCCCACAGCCTCTCTGGGCACCCTGGGCCAGGGCTCCCCCTCTCCCCAAGAAGGATTTCTGCCTCAGATCCAGTCTAAATCTCCCCTCTTTTAGGTTAAACCCATCACCCCTTGGCGTGTCCCTCTCTGCCCTCGTAACCAGTCTCTCTCCAGTTTTCCTGGAGCCCTTTTGGGGTACTGGAAGGGGCTCTAAGGTTCCCCCGGAGCCTTCTCTTCTCCAGGCTGAACCACCCCAGCTCTCCCAGCCTGGCTCCAGAGCAGAGGTGCTCCAGCTCACGGATCATCTCCGTGGCCTCCTCTGGACTCACTCCCAAGCTCTGTGGCCTCCTTGTCCTGGGGGCTCCCAAGCTGGAGGCAGCGCTGCAGGGGGGGTCTCTGTCCCAGAGTGGAGCAGAGGGGCAGAATCTCCCTTTCCCAGCCCTGCCTCTCCTGACACTGGGGATGCAGCCTGGGACACGGGTGGCTTTCTGGGCTGTGAGTGTGAATTGTTGGATCCTGTTGAGCTTCTCATCAACCAGCACTCCCAAGTCCTCCTTCTCTTTGCTTCTCTGGATGTCAGAGTCACTTAACAGGGAGTTAGGCTTGCTGGCTTTGGGGTGCTGGCATTTTTTAACCTTGAGTTTGGGATTTAGCATGGAACCTGGGACGATCTAACTGCAAGCCCCTGCCACCATCCTCACTCCTGCCACCTTTTCCTGCTTGCCCCTCGCCCGGCATTGAATTCTGGGGAATGGGCTTTGCAAGAAGTCATCAGCTGTACAAGATGCAATTAGCAAGGATTTCATTTTGGTCTGTAAGGCTCTGCTGCTCCCTAGTACAGCCTGTCGCTCATTGCAGTCTGTCTTTGCTTGCTGAGCTGTGAAGGCTCATCTGCCCTCGGGGCTTTAGCCAGACCCTTCAGAAGGGGTTAGGAATTTGAGTTTTCATGTCCCTGTTCAGAGGATTAAAGCCAAGACTGAATTTTAGGGACATCTTGATTGAGTCCCCTGATCTCTTGCTGCTGTGAGTGTGCTGGGTCTTGATTTAGTTGAGAAGCCAAAGGCCCATCTTGCTTTATTCTCCCATGAAAAGATGGTTGTTGGTTTTAGATCTGGGATTTTAGCTTTAGCCTGTGGGAAGCTGGTGTGGTCAGCTGGAATCACACGATCCCCTCAGGGCAGCCAGCACCAGGCATCCCCTCTGTGGAGTGCTTCAGGAGGCAGCTAAAGCGCCCCGTCCATGAGCAGCATTAGACCCAAGCATTGGGTTTAATCTGTCAAGTTCTGTTCCCCCACTCAACACCCTCACACCCCATCTAAAAAACCTCTAATGAACAGAACTGAGCAACGCAAGAGCTGCCAAAACCCCCATTGTGCCAGTGCCTGGCACTGACGGGATTAAGGTGTTCCTCCAGCCCGGGGCAATGTGTTCCTTGGGCACGTGGATGCACCACCGTAGCCATGTGACATCAGTCGGTTTTCATTCAAAAGCACACTTTCCAAAAAGCATCTCAGGGGAAATAGTTCTCATTCCCACACTATCACTCCAGCTGACATATCCAAATCCATTTATGGAATAAAATGAAGAGGAAGTTGGTGTCTGAGTTCCCAAGAGGTCCTGAAAAATCAGAGGTGCACGGACAATGTATTTTGTGTCCTGAATCTTCGCTGCAGTATCTCAGTGCTGGGGAAGTACAGGAATGTTGGGAAGTGGAGGGGGAATAAAGGAATGAAGAAACCCAGCACGGTGGTTATTTGGAGGAGGAAAGCTGCAGCTCGTTTCCAAAGGCTTAGTCTCCCTCCACACCTAAAACCACCTTAGGAGACCTCTCTTCCTCCTTTATCTAAATAAAACCCCTTATCTGAACCCATTAGCAAAGAGTAGTGAGAATTAGTTTTACTCTGTCTTAGTGTTGTGCTTAGTAAAGTAAAACAAGCCCGATTTCACGCTCTGATGTGCCCATCTCTTCCATAAATCTTGCACCTCAACTGGAGAGGCTCACGACAAACTGGGGGAGAAGTGAGGAGCTGTGACTCCGATCCCGAGCCACGTGAGTACCAGGGGTTGCTGTAGATGCTGACGTAGTGGCTGTTTATTTCTGAGGGTAGTCATCCCTCCTGCTGAGTGGATTCCCAGCATCCCCAACAGTGTGCTCCGTTTGGCTTGTCTCCTGCTGCTGCCACCTAGCAAGCTAGGGCTGGTTTTGATGGAGGTGACAGTGCCCGTGACAAGACAGGAAGGTGACGGAAGGCTGGAGACTCATGGCTCTGCTTGAAAGGCAGCTCTGACTGGTGTTTTCCATGTTTTTACAGTCTCCAAGAGACCTATGAAGCGAAGAGGAATGAATTCCTGGGTGAGCTCCAGAAGAAGGAGGACGAAATGCGGCAGATGTTTGTCATGCGAGTGAAGGAGAAGGAAGCAGAGTTGAAGGAAGCAGAGAAAGATGTGAGTATGTTGTAATTCGGAGGACTGTGTGTGAGGCTTTGGGACGGGGTTATTCCGAGAGCGCCCCGAGAAGGCGTGCATCTGGATTCCGACATCAGGCCTGCGGAGGCGCTTGCTGTGCGTGAACGGTCTGAAGAAGCAGATGGGAACCCAGTCCCCGGTCCTGCCATGGACTTGTGGTGTGACCTCGTTGCACAAGTCCTCTGCTGCTCTCCTGTGCCTCTAAAATGGAGTGAGAGTATTCCCTGGCTCCGGGCAGCTGGACAAGGGTATGTGCTGTGGGGTGAGCGGTGCCCTGGTGGCTAAGAGCCGATGGGAACCTGGGGGGCATTAAAAGGAGCATGGCCAGCAGGTCAAAGGAGGGGATCCTCCCCCTCTGCTCTGCCCTGGTCAGGCCCCACCTGGAGTGTTGTGTCCAGTTCTGGGCTCCCTAGAACAAAAAAGTCAGAGGTGCTTGGGGCAGGCCAGTGACTTGGTAATGCTGTACAGCCCCAGTGTCAGTAAACAGCATCAGGCACCCTTACTGGTAATGGGGGGTGGGGGTGGAATGTTCTTCTCTTCCCCTCCAATTCTTGTTTTCTCTGTCCTGGCAGCTCCATGAGAAGTTTGACCATCTAAAGAGGACTCACCAAGAAGAGAAGAAAAAAGTGGAGGACAAAAAGAAGGAACTTGAGGAAGAGCTGAACAACTTTCAGAAGAAGAAGGCAGCAGCTCAGCTATTGCAGTCACAGGCTCAGCAGGCAGGTTCTCAACAAACCAAGAAAGACAAGGACAAGAAAAAGTAAGCGGATGGCACCCATGTCCTTTGTAGGGTTTGTAACACTTTGGGACGTTGGTTTGGGTTTTTTTCTCTCTTACTGCATGTCTCTGTTTGCTTTTTCCCCGTTACCAGACTGGAAACTTTTTATCAGCCTGATCAAATAAAGTATTTTTTTTCTAAAGGGTGGGCCAGGGGCATGATCTTAATTTTTCTCTGGAGAAGTACCTCTGGGTTTTATGTCAGAGTCTGCCTGGTGTGGGACAGCAGGATGGTGGAGGCTTGGCCTGTGATCCGTCCAGTGTCTTCTGCAACGGCTCTGGGATATTCTGAACTCAGATTTATCTGCCTGAGCCAAAATCATTCTGGGAGGGCGAGGTCTCCACTCTTCTTTCACCTCCCATTCCTTAAGGTTACAGGTAGAAGTAGATCAGAAACCAAACCCACCGTGTTATTTTTACATGGGAAATGCTAGAGCCAAAAGTGAAAGCTTGGAAGCTTGCTTTAATTACAGGAAGTTCTGATGTTGGGTTGGGGTTTTTTGGAGGGGACTGGTCCGGTGTGGGGTTGGTGGGTGGATTGTTTTTTGGTTGGTTTGGGGTTTTTTTAAATGCAAACTACTCTGGTACCGTAACTGCAGGTAAATGGCATGTGTGGTCGTATCAAGCTGACTTAATAAGCGAAGAAACCCACAGTATTTAGCAGAGATAATGGCACTGTTACTCTGTGTTCATAAGCTAGGAGTATAATCCTATACCCTCCAGTACTCTGAGGTGCCAGCAACTTAGTAGGCACCAGGCTTGTCTGTGGACAGAGACTGTCCCGCGGTCAGTGTTGGGAGGAGGGCTTGTCAGGTGTGCTCCCTTTGGACCTATCTCTGCTCCCGTCGAAACTGGAGGACTGTTGTGATTGGCTTGGGCTCGAAGTTAAGTAGGGGAGCCGCTCCCAGCCCTCTGATCACCTTTGTGGCTCCTCTGAAACCTCTCCAACAGTCCCACATCTTCCTTGTGTTGGGGCCCCAGCTTTGGACACAGGACTCCAGCTGGGGCCTCCCCAGGGCAGAGCAGAGAGGGACAATCCCCTCCCTGTCCCTGCTGCCACCCCTCTGCTGATGGAAGATACTGGCTACTCCACCACCCTTTAAAAGCCAGAGTGCCAGGTCAGGTCTGCTTCGATGCGATGAGGTACAGCGAAGCCAGGCAGAGCTTGCAGGGGTGAAGTAGGTGCTGGGTGGTGTGTTTGTAGAGCGCAGCAAGACGGGCTGCAGTAGCAGAGGCTACCTTGAGGCCTGCTGTCGTCATTCCCTCTGCTGCTTCTGTATCCTTTGTGGGGCATCTGTGATAACAGCACTAGTCTGTAACTGCAGTCAGGGAAGCTGTGGAGATGGTCATGCAGCAAACCTCACTGGAAAATGCTTCTTTAACCCCCCCACCCCCCAGACAGACAGTTCCATGCTCCTCTTCATGGGCGGCAGCAAAGGGGCGTGTTCCTTACCAGAGTCCCTGTGTGATTAACACTGAGCTGCTGCTGTGGAAGGACCGGGATGCCATTAGGGATGTGATGTGGACACGTCTGTCCCATTGCTAACCTGTGAAGCTGAGCCAGGTCCGAGCTGCCTCACAGCGCGAGCCCCCGGGGTCCTGCTGTATCACATAGGTACAGGGATGCTTTTATACCCTGCCGAGTTACGCTGCCACTCGCTGCGCGTCCCCTGCCTCTGCTGCTGGTTCGGTACCCATCGCTTGTTGCTTCTGCCCCGGCTTCCTGGGCAAGGTGTGGGGAGGGTGTAGGGCTGGTTCCTCAGCTGATGGAACCTGGTGTAGCTCCTATGGAGCCCTGCTGCTCTGTGCTAACTGAGAACCCAGCCTTTGGTGCATGCCGGAATACAGAGTGTTTGTGCTGCTGCATGCTTTGCTCGGGGAAAGAATCACTGCAGGCTAATTGGTGTCCTGTGGAACTGCAGAAACAGCAAGCTGCAGGCTGGGGGAGACTGGCTGGGGGTAGAAGGACCTGGGGCTGTTGGATGACTGCCAACTGAACACGAGCCAGCAGTGTGCCTGGGGGGCCAAGGCAGCCAATGGCATCCTGGCTTGTGTCAGACACAGCGTGGCCAGTAGGTCTAGGGAGGGGATTGTGCCCCTGCACTGGGCACTGGTGAGGCTGCACCTCGAGTGCTGGGTCCAGTTCTGGGCCACTCACTCCAAGAAGGACATGGAGGTCCTGGAGCTTGTCCAGAGAAGGGCAACCAGGCTGGGGAAGGGGCTGGAGGGCAAATCCTGTGAGGAGCAGCTGAGGGAGTTAGGGGTGTTCTGCCTGGAGAAGAGGAGGCTGACCTGCCAGGAGGGTGCAGAGAGGTGGGTGATGGTCTCTTCAGCCAGGGGACAGGAGATGGGACAAGGGGCAATGGGCTCAAGCTCCCCAGGGCAGGGTCAGCTCAGCTGGGAGGGAAAAGTTCTTCCCTGGCAGAGTTGTGGGGCTGTGGCACAGGCTGCCCAGGGAGGGGGCTCAGTCCCCACCCCTGTGTGTGTTTAACAGCCGGGGAGATGAGGTGCTCAGGGCTCTGGGTCAGCAAGGACAGGGACGGTTGGACTCGATGGTCTTAAAGGTCTTTTCCAACTGTGTGATGCTGTGAAATGCTGTTCCACAGTTGTGCCCGCAAATAGGATGGGCTGAAACGCTGGTCTTCTCTCAGATTCAGACATGGTCACCTGTTTCCTAAAAAGACTGGAACATTTTCAAGACTCATCTTTTTCTTCTCTCTTCAAACAGGGTTGGCAGCTTAATAGTTTTAAGAACTCTGCAGTCAGTTTTTTCTCCTCTGGGCTCTCAGGCCGGTGCGGTATGAGATGGTCTGGGGGGTTCTGGCATTAGGCAGTCAGTGTTAGCTCATGTTTGCTGCCCTGAAGTCGGCTGGCACACGGACGGTGTCGTGGCTGTGAGACATGGGTGTGTCTAGTGCCCATGGCAGGCACAGATTCTGTTTGCCAATGCATTCAGGGAAATCTAGGCACAAGGAACACGTGTGTGCTGCAGTGTGCCCTTTCCATGCCACTCCTCGCCAGGTGCTCTAACTGCTTCAGTCGTTCTTTAGGGTCTGGAGTACTAACGATGGCTCTAAAGGCGAGTGCCGATGCTTCTGCCTTGGGGGAGCGCACCTCAGTTTCTCTGAAGGCTTTAAGCTCCTCCTTGCTCGCTAAGCCACAGTTTACTTGAGGGAGGCTTCCAGCCTTTCTCCTCACTGATGGGGCCTGTGGTGGTTCTTGTGCAGCTGTTGGAGGAAATCCCTTGCTGGGTGCAATCCTCACAGCATCCCCAGGAATGATCCATGGGAACGCTGCGCTCTCAGCTGGGACGAGGGAGACTTCCCACCGTGCTGGAGGGGAGGCTCAGGGTGGAATCTGCTGCTGGCTGAACTCCATGAGCACAGACCTGCCCCTCTTGATTTCCAGACTGTCCTTAAAGGCTGGAGTTCCCATAGCTTGGGATTCCCATAGCTTGCAGGTGTTTCATCTACAACCATGGCAGCCCTGGCCTGGTGACAGCAGCACACGGGGTACCTCAGCCACGTACTGAATGTCCTCCTGAACGTGGGGCTGAGCATACGCACCACGTGCCTGCTGCAGTTTGGGGCTGGGACCGTGCTTCAAACCAGGATGCTCTGGAGATGGCTCTTAGCAGCAGGCTTGGCAGGACTGCCTAGGAGCAGTGCAGCCGCCTGGTGCTTGCCTGTCCTGTGGTAGATGGCCACATGCATGCCTCAACATGTGTTACTCGCTCATCCTCACCTCCCCCCCAGCCCCAGGAGCTGGGACCATCTGTTTGGGCTCCAGTTCTGTTTATTTCAAGCTATTTCTGAAAACCACATGAAAAATTCTATTTTTTTCCCGTTTCCTCCCTGTGTAACAATTTCCAGCCTGACGTGACTGGTCTGGCTCTCGGGGGCCGTTGCTTAGGCCCGAAGCAAACCCTGAGCTGTAACACAGGCCGATGGCGCAGCCCGGCCTAACACCCTGTAAAAACGAGGGGTTTGTTGGGGTCCGACTTGGTTCTGGAGCTGATGTGCTGGGAGACATCAGTGGTGCCTGGGTGTGAAACACCCGTATTCAGAGGCTACGCAGACACCTGCTGTGAGAGCACCCATGTTAAATGACCCAGGCCAGAGCCCTGCAGCCATACCCCCCCCCGGCCAGGCACAGCTTGACGAAAAATAAGCTCCAAAGACCCCAACTGCTCTGTGGTGCCAGCCTGGACTTATGTGAGGGGTTTGGGTGTTAAGCAGTTCTGCCCCCCCCTCAGTTTTTCTTTTGGTTTTGCTTGTTGGAGGGTGGAGCAGAGCCCAGCCCTGAGGTTTAATGTCTTTGTGATGCCATCATCCATCTGCATGCCCGCCCACTGGAGCTGGTTGCTGGTGTCAGCTCTCCCAGCTTGCTTTGATTTTTTTTTTTTTTGGGGGGGAGGTTGGTGTTGCTTTTTGTTTTGTTTTCATTTTGAGTTCATTTATTGCTAACTTTTTTTGTTTTTTGTTCTTTTTTTAACTTGCAGTGCAAGCTTCACATAAAGCCTGGCAAGCCAAGGATGTTCCTGCATTCACCTGCTTTTGCAGTAATGTGTCTCTGCCATCTCTTGTCTTTTTTTTCTTTTATTTTTCTCTCCATTTTTTAACACAATAACTATTAACTCATCTAATAACATAGTGGGAACAAGAAGGAAGAAGGATTTGGGTACAAGACTTTGCAACTGGAAACTCAGGGGTGGGTAGAGGGGCACAGTAACAATGCCATGTATTTCTCTTCTCAAAACCAGCAGCAGTAAATCATCTGCAGCTCCAGACTTGACCTGAGGGTCAGGGCTGGTTGATGGGCAGCTCGGGTGAGCATCGCTGGCTGGATCCGGTCCGGAGTGCTGCTGGCCCACCCGGCTCTGAGAGCTGCTTGCAGTGGCCCTGTGCTGAGCTAGCTGGTCCCTGGCACTGCAGAAACCAGCCCCGGGAGCTCCTGCTCTAGGAGGGTCACAGCCCAGTCCCTGGGGTGGCCAATCCCCCGGTGTCCATCCCACCCCTATTCCCCCATTAGTTACTGTGTTAGTGATAGGAGTCCCGCTGCTGGGGGAGTGGGCAGGGGGTGGGTGGGCATGTGTGTGTAGATAACAAAAGCTTAACCGACCTTGCATGCCGTTACATTTGCATGACGTTGTTGATTAGTTCCTGGGGGTTTTGATGTCTTGACTTGATCCTACCGGTTGGCTTGGATTTATTGTCATGTGCTGGCATATTTTTACAGCCACTCTTCCAGTTGGGTGTAGTAGCCACCTGCCAAACGCTGCAGTGGGAAACAAGCAGCGCTGCGGGTGCCCTGGGAGAAGGACCGTTTCTCATCCCTGCTTTCCATGTTACCACTTGCCTGACCTTGTGTAGCCTTTGAGACCTCACTTAAACCAGCACCCGGTCTCCGATGTGCATCGCCTTAGGAAGGCTTAGCAGCCCTTAGGGAGCAAAATGCCTGGTGAGGGGAGCAACACAGCCTCAGCATCCTCTTAGAGGCTTCAAGGAGGAGTCCTGCACCAACTTAGACCCCCAAAACTGCGGGATCCAGAATTCCACGTTGAGGTAGGGAGGGCAGGAGGGTGCCTGGACACACATGCCCTGCACTGGGGATGCTGTGCCATTCAGGTGCCCCTTGAACGTGCCAAGGAGACTTAGCATAAGCCAGGCCTCAGGCGGTGTGGAAATGGGTCTGTTTAACGCGTGTCCTCTGTGCCATTGCTTTTCGGACAGAATCTTTCCCCTCCTGCCCAAGAAGTGGCGAGCCACGCTTACCCTCTGACTCCTGGACTCTGTCTCTGCCGTGACGCGCAGCCAGCCTTTCCTCTGCTGATGGCTAGGTAGTCTCCCATTCCTTCCTTTAAAGCACTCGAAAACCCCACCTCAGCCTCGTGCACTGCAGTTTGCTTGTTTCTGGGATGGAATTTCCTGCCTCTCTGGGGGAGGGAACAAAAAAAACGCAGAATTATCACCTTTTCCTGAAGCCTTGGACTGGGAAATGTGTTTGGGGCTCAGCTTTTGGCTTGTCTTTCCTTTTAACCCTCACTGCGTAAACATGGCTTTGGGAAGAGGAGATCCAAGTACGATGTCTTGGAGAGATGGGAAAAATTGGTTTGGGATAGATGGGCTGGAAATAAAATAGCTGAGCCTTTTTTTTTGATGGGGTTTTGTTGGGGTGGTTGGGGGTGCTTTTTAAAGCTAAACCTCCTGGTCTTACCGGCCACAGTGCCATTTTTGTCACGTTTAAAGAGGTTTGCTAGGGAGTTGTTTGGAAAAGTGAAACTTCTTGTGGCTTCTGGCAAACTCTGCTGTAAAGTCTTGAGTCATCAAAGGAGAAATCTGGGTTTGGGCTTGATAATCTTTGTTTGCAGTTGCATCGCACGTACATCACTCGCTGCTTGTGGCAGGATGCTTCGCTTCAGCTCTCTGTGCGTGGCCTCTTGCTAATTACCAGCATTTTGTGCCAAGTAGAGAACTTAATTTTAACATTTATTTGTCCTGCTTCCTTTAACAGCCCTTCAAGGGATGGGTGGAAGGGGAAATCAGCTGAGTCTGGCTAGTTTATTTTTAATTGTTAACCTTTTTTTTGGACAGAAAGCCGTGCCCAAGTGCATTAATGTATCATTGGTTTGAGTTTCTCCAGCAAAAAACCAAGCTGCTTTGGAGAAACTGGGAATAAACCATAAACTTGCAGAAATTCAAGGTACTGCGTTGGTTTTATAACCAGAGGAGATGTTCATGGGGGTCTCTTTCCCTCCTTAACCCCCCAGGCCATGTTTAGCTTGTTACTGCTGCACTTCCTTCCTGAACACCTTTTCTTTTCCACCAGTAGCTCCTGATTCTGCACAGAGGATGCTTGGATGTGCTTTCACCTTCACTCCCCCTTTCTGCCTCACTCCTGATTGATAGGAAACTGGTTGTGTTTTTGGGGGGTGTCCTTAAGTCCGCTTTCACTTACGAGCAGCTTTGTTAAACCAGCTTCACAACTTCCTGAGACAATCTGCTTGTTTTGCTGGGATGTTTGAAAAGGAGCCGTAGGGAACGCGACATCCAGGGCCTGAGGAACACCTAGAGCTCCCCCACTCAGCTTCTCCCTGTGCTTGGAGCTAACCAGCCAGCCGGTTGCGTGGGCCAAGGGCCCTTAGCGTGCGTTACCGCCGATAACCAGCTGGTGGCGCTGCATGTTCCCACCGGGGGGGCTTCAAACCTTATGATCGTACAGAAGGAGCAGGGAAGCACCCAGAGACGTGTGTTTCTGGGGTGATGGTATTCCCAGGGCATGGAATGAATGCCCAGAGTGGGAACACAACCAAAATCCAGGTCGCAGAGGGGGACTGCGGTTGCTCTGTAGAGGCGGGCATGGTGTGCCTGGCAGGGAGCAGAGAAGATGGAGCCCAAGAGGGGTTTGCTCTCCCAAAGCCTCGCTGGGGCTGTGTGGTTGCTTTCCAGGAGGGACAGGAAGTAAGAAGGTGCCCTTTGAGCTCATGGTCGTTAAATGCATCACCTGGCATCTGGTGCTGCCAGGGAGGATGGGACGGGGAAGCAGCGGCTGGCACCCACCCCAAGCCCCCTGCAGCCTGACTTGTGTCACTCCCTCTGGGAGCTTTGGATTGCCCGAGGTCCTGTCGGGGAGATTTGGGTGCCTGTGCACCTTTTCCTCTTGGCACAGCCGGTGTGTCTCCAGGTAGTCCTCGCTCTGCAGCTCCCAGAACACCCAGCTGAGAACGGAAGGGTCTTTTCTTGTGTGTGCCCATACCAGACGTGTCCGTTTGAGTCCCGTTTGCCCTGCTAAGCCCCTAGGAGAGTGTGTGGCCGTCCCTTCCCTGAGGAGCCCGGTTGTGTTTGCAGTGTACGATGCCTGTGGCGCTCTCAGCGGGTGTCAGTGTGGAACTGTACAAATATGAAGGGTTTTGTGGTTTGGTTTTTTATGAATTAACGGAAAATAAAGCTGTGAACAGCTGTAGAAGTATTGCATTTGTATACATTTTAATATCCTGATTGCCTTAAGCTGTAGGTGTGCGTAGCACTTTTCTTACCCTGCTCTTTGAGAATAACCCGTGGTGTTTGTAACTGAAGTGTGTAACCTCCGTGCGGTGTTACCCTGGATTCTGTGTACGCATCTGTCAGACGTTGTTTGGTGTTAAAGCTGCTGGCTTCGAATTACAAACTGTACCAGAACCTTCTAGCACAAGCTCAGTTGTCTCTTTTACGCGCTTTTAGGTTGCATGTGCGAGTAGCACCGGCGCTGGGAGTGCGGAGAGGAGATTTCACCCCCAGGCGTTGGTCTTTGCCTGCACTTTGAATCACAGGCTGTGTTGGGTGGGAAGGGACCTTCAGAGGCCATCTAGCCCCACCCTGCAGTGAGCAGGGACATCTTCACTCGAGCAGGTCGCTCAGAGCCCCAGCAAGCCTGACCTTGGATGTCTCCAGGGATGGGGCCTCCACCACCTCTCTGGGCAGCCTGTGCCAGTGACCCACCAGCCTCAGAGGGAAGAACTTTTTCCTGACACCCAACCTAAATCTCCCCTGTTCCAGTTCAAACCATCACCCCTCGTCCTGTCGCTCCATGCCCTCGGGAACAGTTCTTCCCCAGCTTTCCTGCAGGCACCTCTCAGGTAGTGGAAGGCCTTTGTGACTTTCCTATTCTGTACCAGTGTGACAGGAGGGGGTGAGGCAACATGAGGTTTCCCGACAGGTTGTTCTGTGCCTTCAAGGGGCCTCCAGAGATTCTGGCTGGAGTTTGTCGGGCACTTTCTGTGGCGGCTGTGAGCTTGTTCTCTGAATCAGGTGTCTTGAAGAGGTCCAGGTGTGTCTGGTGCCGCTGGTTTCTCTGATGCCTCCACAGTGTGCTCTTCCCTTCCTGCCTTGCTGTCTTTAAAATGTTGTTCCTCCCTCTTTGTGTGTGTTTTGGTTTTGTCTGTCTTGCTTTTCCATCCCAGTTCTGAACCTCTGTTTCTTCTCTGTTTCTCTCTCTCTGTAGCTTCTTCTTTATGTAACCGTCATCTTGCCAAAAAGCCCCCACACCCCCTCTCCCAGTGGATAGTAGGGCACTGGAAGAGCCCGTGGCTACGGGCACCCCTGCCAGGAGAAGAGCCATCTCATTCTTCCATCACGTCCGCCCTTCTCTCCTTACCTTTCCGTGTCCCACCTGTGCGTCCGAGGCTGCGCTGTGCTGTGTGTCTCTGTGCGGGATCTGTCCGCTCCCGGCGCGGCTCCGGCAGGATCCATGGAGGTAACAGCTGGAGGACAGGGCTTGGCCATGATGCTGCACCTGGTTAGGTGTTCTGGGGGGGTTCCTTCCCCCCCTCCTCCCCATTGTGTTTCCTTTTGCCGTGTGTTGCAATGACAAATAGAACGTGACAGAACTGTGTGTGAGGGTGAGCGTGCAGGGCTGGAGACTTCGTTTCTGCCCCTGAAGATCTGCTTTGGATCTGCATCTTCCTCACGGGCACATCCCGGGCTCCTCTGACACGTGCTGCAGATAAGCGCCAAGACCTGTGCGGCTTCGTGGTTTCGGTACGTGGGCACAGATGGCTGACGTCACCCACCGTCACATCAGAGGAGCCTGTTCTGGACCGTCAGAGCCTTATTCTTCTCTGGGTGATGCGCCTCAGAGCGAAGTGCGTGTACCTCCCCTTGTGCAGCTGCACTGCACGGACGTGGACTGAAGCCTTTGTTCTCTTTCCGTGAAGCCTGACCAGGGATCCTTCATTTTTTTTAGCACCCTGGAATGTGGGATAGTTGTTTAACTCTGTAACTCATTTACTTTGGAAATGAATTCAGCCAAAAAGCTCAAGAAGTGCCAAAGCATTGCTTGAAGGTAAAACCCAAAGCTCGTAGCCTTGTGTGCAGTGACCTCAGCTGGCTTGGGATGGATGGAAGGAGAAGCGGATCTTCTGAGTGTTTTCCATGTGGGGAGATGCACTTTGGTTTGGATTTTTAACCGAATACTCGTGATTTTTTTCTTTATTTTCTTCTTCTCATCTGCAAACCTTAAGCAAGGAATTCAGCTCCTTCAGCCTGCTGTGGAAAAGGTACCGTTGAATTGCCCTGGGGCTGCCTTTTCCGACCGGCGTGGGAAGCACAACGTGCTGAGGGGCTCTGCTGGAACCTGCTGAGTTCTCTCCAGAAGCACAATCTTTCTCAGCACCCTTTGGCGAGGGGCTCCCCCCCCCCACAAAGCTGCTCAGGTGGCTTGCTTCCTAAAGCAGCAGAAGCACCAACACTGGAACTGGAGCCTGCAGTGGGTTTGGGTGCTGCCTGCTGAGGATCTGCCCTCCAGGCTCATGAGGACAGAACGGAGCCACCAACGCCTCGGAGGGTGTTGCTGTGTTAAACCTTGTACCTGCTAATCCCTCCTCCTGCTGACGGATCTATCCTTGTGGATGCTTCGCTAAAGGGGAAGAGGTTCCCAGAGGGGGAATCCTTTTTGTTCTGGGGCAGCAGCACCCACTCTGTCCCTAGCAAAAAGCAATGGGTCAGGCCCTGTGTTTTCTGAAGCCAGCGGTTAACTTTGCAGCCCAGGGGCTGCTGTGGGATTTGGGCCATGCTGGTCCTTGAGTCACCCCTGTGCCTCATGCAGGACACGTGGCCTCTCTGGCCCCAGGTTCTTTGCACAGCATGGAGGTGGTCACTGGTTACTGAGGAGATGTCTAGCTCATTAAAATGCTGGGTTTGAGTGCTGTGTTTCTCTTCCAGTGTTGGTGCCTAGGCCAGCCTGCAGCGTCCAGGACAACTGCCTTGGGCCCAGGGTCCTTGCTGTGGCTCAGCCCCTTCTGTGATAGCCTCTGACCCTCCTGGTTCCTTGCCCGGAGGCCAGCATCTCGTACAGTGAGACCCTCCCCGTTTCAGGGAGCGAATCCTCTCCTCCTTCTCTTTCTTTTGTTCTTAGACTCTTTTTTTTTTTTTTTTTTCCCCCATTTAAAAATTGTCATCTGGGTCGATCTGGTGGTAGTGGGAGTCTGCCTGCAAAATCCCTTCCCTGTGCTATCAGTTCTCTCTTAAAGTAGTCAGTGATGGTCATGGAGTTGTAGGAATTGGAAGGACCCTCCAGAGCCCATGGGCTCCAACCCCCTGCCAAAGCAGGGTCCCTAGGACAGGGCACACAGGTCGGTGTCCAGACGGGGCTGGAATCTCTCCAGAGAAGGAGACTCCACACCCCCTGGGCAGCCTGTCCCAGGGCACCCTCACTGGGAAGAAGTTCTTCCCCAGATTGGGGTGGAACATCCTCGGCTCCAACTTGAGGCCATCACCCCTTGTCCTGTCCCCACAGACACTGAGAAGGGGCTGGCCATGTCCCCCTGTGTCCCACCCTTCAGCTATTGATAACCATTGATCACATCCCCTCTCAGTCTCTTCTCTCCAGGCTGAACAGCCCCAGGTCCCTCAGCCTTTCCTCGCAGGGGAGATGCTCCAGGCCCTTCATCCCCTCCGTTCCCTCCTCTGGACTCTCTCCAGGAGATCCCTGTCTGTTTTGTCCCAGGGAGCCCAGAGCTGGACACAACACTCCAGGTGGGGCTGGAGTGGCATGTTACCACAGATGGCACAGAGCTGTGCTGCTGTGCTGAACGTCGTGGTGGGTCACCTGCGTTGGGCTGATGATGGTGGTTTAGAACCCAGCCTCGGTCGCAGGAGGCTGAGTGTCCTTTACAGCAAGTAAGGAGGAGAAAGCCAAGGTGGTGGTGGGGCTTTGCCTTGCCCCTAAAGAGAAGCTGATAAGTGCTAACCCCCATCATCTTACCTGTTGTCACTGTGCTCTGTGACTCTCTGTGACATTAAGAAGTTGGGACCAAATCTGCAGCTTGGCAGCACCGAACAAGAATCTTGACGGATCCCCATCTGCTGGGTCTGCCCTGGGCTTTTCAAGGACCTCTCAGACCTTCTGCTTTTTGGGCATTTCTTCTGCCCACAAGTGCTGGGCTGTGCCAGAGGAGGATGCTCTTCATCAGCTGGAGGGGGCCGAGGCTGGATGACACACTGGTCATGCTGCTGCGCCAGGGAGGTTTGAAAAGGGGTGAGACTTTTTTGGTTGGTTGACTAGTTTTGAACACCAAAGAGAATTTTTGGGGGTTCATGTGAAGAGGAGCAGGTAGGCAGAAGCCAAATGCCAACGCTTACTGAGATGCCTTTATTTTGCAGCTCTAGAGTTTTGCTGTGCCTGGTGCCTCGAGCCCCGCGTGCAGCGTTGGACTTGCTGTCTCCAGAAGGACGTAGTCGAGTTAGAGGAGGGCACTAATGCTAAGTGGGATGGAGCAGCAGCTCTGCCAGGTGAGACTGCAGAGGCTTGCAGGCCTCAGCTGGGGGAGAGAGAGGCTGAGAGAGGCTTAGATCTGCTGTGGGCTGCGGGTTGTAGCAGCTGCTTTCTAGAGGCCTCTTCCAGCCCAAATTAATGCCTGAGCCTGTTACCGATGCCCTGAGGGTGTGATGGCCATGGCTGCAGACAACCTGTGTCACTGGAACCAGAGGGGCTAGAAGCAGCCCACTCAAACACGGAGTGACTGACAGAGCGGGCAGCTCGCCTCTCAAAGTAGCTGCCCCGGCAGATGGTACCTTGGGGTTCGTTTGGGGTTTGAGAGGTAAATCCACGAGGAAACTGTCATAAGGAACTTAAAGGGGAGGGAAAACCAGATGGAAACATCTTGACATCCGTTACCTGGTTGTGGCAGGTGCCGGGGCAGAGGGAGGGGATGCTACTCCTGGGTGTGCAGCTCTTGAGAGGGCTGTCAGCAAGGGGAGGGGGCAGCAGCGTGAGACCTGTGGTTGGACAGCCCCTGGAGTCTGTCTGTCACTTGGTGTCACCAAATGTCCCCAGCAGAGCCAAGAAAGCTGCTGCTTGGTCTGCAGGAGTGAGCTGGATGCCTGAGTTTCAAGCCGTGCTCGTGTTCTTAACCCTCCTGTCACTGCTGGGGGGTGAAACCGCAGCAAGGGCTTGCTGGGAAGTGTGTGGGAAAGCCACGTGGCTGTGAGGAGCCCCAGGCATGGGGGGCTGCTCTCCTGGGGGTACCGGGGAGTCGGAGCAGTGCTCCATGACAGTCCTGTGCTCCGACAGCAGGAGCAGCATGCTGATCAGCCTGCTTCTGCAGTGAGGAGGCAGCGGTACAGGTCAGAGCAACGTTTGGACTGTGTCACTGCCTGGGGGTTTTTTTTCTGGGCGGGAAGGGGGAAACATTTTCTCTCTCTGGCAGTGCAGGTTGCTCCCAGGGGCCTTGCTACGTGCGAGGGCTGGTCTTGCTGGGATGTGGCTCCTCTTCAGAGGCAGGCCTGTCTCTGAGCTTCAGAACACTGTGAATCTGTATGAGGGCAGCCAGCGACGTGGCCCTGTGTCCCCTGGGCTCCCAGCTGGGCCCTGCTGGCCTGGGACACTGGGCCCTGGTGGCTGTGGCAGCAGGAGAGCTGAAGGCCACCTCCTGGTGTTGCTGCAGCCCCCTGTGAAGGCCTGTGCCAGCCGTGGCCTCCCAGACCTGCTTCCCAAAGCCCAACTCTTCCCCACGGCCGGTGCCTGAAGTCGGCTGGTTTGGCTTTGGCTCCACAATGGAACTGGGCACCTGCACTGGGGGCACAGGTGGTTTGGGAAGGTGATGGCCCTTGGTGCAACTGGGCGCTTGGGTGCATTGAGGCACTGCAGGCACAACTGGGTGCTGCTGTATGTGGTGGTGGGTCGGGAAGGGGTGCGTTGGAAACGTGTGTTCCCAGCAGAGGCAGGGAAGGGAGGAGAGGACTCGGCTTTGCAGTTGTGGAAACCGTGTTTTTTCCCCTTTGCACCTGGAAGAGCGGAAGGTGGCAGGATGCTGCCGGGTGGTGTAGCCGGGGAGCTGGCCCAGGGCCTGCGTGGGGACAGCCAGACCCTGCAGAGGTATGCCTGCCAAAAGGGACAGTACCTCAGAAGACACAAGGCAGGGGGAGGGCTGGCTGCTGCCAAAGGGGCAGGAAGGAGGTGAGACAAGAACTGAGTCTTTATCCATCTCCTGAGCTTCCAAAAGAGCAGAGATCCAGACCGTACCAGCCTGGTAAAGCTGACCCTGGACTTGGATGGAAAGCACAAAGCCAGACTCAGAACCCAGGACAACTTTCTTTATTGCTACCAGAAGGCTTTTTCATCAGGACAATGGCTCCACATGCGATACCTTCCTCAGGGCTGCAGAGAGAGAGAGCTTCTAGTTGGGACAGGTCGGTCTGAGCAAAGGAGGCGAAACATCGACGAGACGAGTTCTGGGGAGGCTTCACTCTCGGTGAGGAGTCAGACGAACACAAAACTCAAGGGGTGGGGAATTGTTTGGATTGGTTGTGTGGCTGATGTGACCCACTCTTCAAACACGGGGGTGTACCCAGCACCTCACCGAGCTTGGAAACGTATGGGGACGGGGGAACATCCCAGACTGCGGAATTTTAAGGTTTACACTTGGTGTTAAGAGGGTCAAGCACTGGTGAGAGTAAATCCACACTGAGTGCAACGATGAGAAGGGAAAAAACCCAAATAATTAAATAATACTGGTTTTGTTACAGCAATACAAAATCCCTTAACTGCTCTGTGTGTCTGGAAACACAGACTGTTGGGACTCGGAGGAGCCGAGTGTTCTTTGGGAGTATGTTCATGCTCCCGTGGTTATTGAAGCTCGGAGCAGCTTCCCAGTGGTGTGTCTGTGTGTTGTCGGAGGCTGTTTGCTCCCGACTAACCTTGTGTTGAAATCCAGGGGTTGTTTTTTAATTATCACACTTCAAACACCAAAGCACTAACAAAAGGGGATGGAAAAAGGTCTTTTTCCTCTCAAAAAGGGAAAAATTGGTGGTTGGAGATGGGGAAGTACAGAACATCACACACAAGAGTGGTGGAGAATGAAAAGGAAGAGGAGCGAGTAGAGGAGAGCGAGAAGCAGCTGGAAGTGGGATCGGAGAGGTGTTAGGTGGCTGGGAAATCTGGACCAGCTCTGCACAACTGGTGTGAGTGAGCTCTTGGGCATGGAGATGGGTTACGATACACAGGAGCAGAGGAACAGTGGAGCTGACAACACTAGAGAGAAACAATCTTTTGCTACTTTTTTTTTTGTTTGGATTTTTGGGTCTTTTTTTTAGCTTTTTTATACTTTTTTGTGGTTTTTAAGTGCTTAAATAGTGGAACTATAATTAGCCGCACAAGAAAAACAATTCAAAAAAGGGCTGGGAATTTTTTTTGTGATTTTTTTGGGGGTTTTTTTTTTCCTGGTTTTGGCTCCCTTCAGTTCAGCCTGACAAGGTACGGCCCCTCCTTCCCCTGCCGGGATGCCAGATGCTGCCCGGTTTCCAGAACAGCCGTGGTGGGAGCGGGTGGCGAGCGCTCACGGCTACATAACAGACACGGGCTGGAGGGGCGGGCACGGGGACACGCTGCCCTCCTGCCTCGAGACGTCAGCGCCGCAAGCAGAGCCCATGCTTTCCAGAGCCACTGCCTCCGGAGCCGTGTCTTCGTTGTAGAGACGCTTGATGCCGTCGTAGAAGTCATCCACTTCCATCTCTTCCACTTTACGCTTGGCAGAGGCTTGTTTGCAGCCGGTGGGAGCTGGCAGACGCTGGTAGAGCGCGGCTGTACCTGTGACGGGCGCTTCTGGCTGGCCGTTGTCCTTGGAGAAACCCGGCCCTGGGACAGAGGAGGGCTGGCGTTTGAACGCTCCTCTGTTACAGGTCACCAGGGTGTGCTGGAGGGGACTGTAGACATATACAGAGTTGGGCGGCAGAGAAGACTGCAGAGTGGAAAGGTGATGTGCCACGAGCTCCCGGCAGTGGATCAGCTGTGAGCTATCCATCTGGAGTGGGAAGGCAAGAGAGAACGAGGGTTGTGGGATCCCTGCTGCAGAACGCACCGGCCACCCCTGCACCCTGCTTCAAAACGATAAGCTGGATGCAGGAGAAGGGAAGCAATGAAAGGACTGGAAAAAAACCCAAACACAGTAACTTCCTGAAGCCTGGCCCTCTGCTGCTCTTACACCTCGAGGGAATGGTGGGGAGAAAACACCTGCCCAAGATTGGAAGGGCTCACCAAGTCTTTGAGCAGCTGGGGTGAGTGCCTTGCTGGTGCCTGTCAGACCAGCACCTGTGCATGAGCCACCGAGCTGCTAACAAGGATTTTCTCCCCAGTGCAGAGCCCGTGTCCCTCTGTCCAGGCACATGGCTCCTCCTGCAGTCACCTACTGACTGCAGTCAAGGTCGTGCCTTTTGCAGGACTGTGCTAACAACCCGTCCTGCAGGGCTGGAGCTCAACCACCCCTGCAAAATCACAGAGCTGTAGGGGTGGGAAGGGCCCTCCAGAGCCCATGGGGTCCAACCCCCCTGCCAAAGCAGGGTCCCTAGGACAGGGCACACAGGTCGGTGTCCAGACAGGGCTGGAATCTCTCCAGAGAAGGAGACTCCACACCCCCTGGGCAGCCTGTCCCAGGGCTCCCTCACCAGGAAGAAGTTCATCCACAGACCGGTGTGGAAAGACTGCAGGCAGGTAACGCTCCCCAAGCCCTGTCACGCTTGGACCACCGGAGTACTGAGCGAGGTGCAAGCGTTCCCTGGCCTCCATCCCCCTCCAGCTGCACCCTAGGGGGCCAGCACCCCCTCACCTGTGCCTTCTGGAGCAGCTCGATGATGAGAGCCAGCCAGTCAGGGAGCAGCTTCTCCAGCTCCAGGCTGACGATGGCCAGTGCCAGCATGGAGCCCTTGAACTGCAGCAGCTGGTAACAGGCCATGCAGTGCAGCAGCTGCTTGGTGAGGGCCGCCACGTGCTGCGAGGGGCTCGGCTTGGGCAGGACGGTCAGTAGCTGAGGCCTGCTGGACACCACAACTGCATGGAACTGGGGAGAAAAAAGCACACAGGCAGCTGGCATCGCCAACAGGCAAGGTCAGGCCAGGCCTTGAGGACGGCACGGGGCATCTTTTGTATGCTCAGGGGGACTCCGAGCTTAACCTTCAAGGGAAGAAAACCCACCCCCGATGCGCTAGACCCACCAACAGGTTGGGACCTGCTGTCATACCCATCATCTGCCCGAGGACCAGACTTCTCGGGGCTTGGAAAAAGGCGTCTATCCCCTTCCACCCTTCTCATTCAAGAACACAGGTTGGGCAGCTTACGTCTCCTAGACAAAAGCTGCTCAAGCAAGGGAGCGGAGAGGAGGAAATTCAGGAGGACCCTCAGGACATGTTGCTTCCCTTTGTCTTCCCATGAAGGTGGTTCTCTGGCCATGCCTTTCTGTGCCACATGGGGTCTCCTTGGATCTACTCAGTGGTCCTGCGCTGCCTGGCACGCAGCTCTGAGCAAAGCCACTAGCGGGTAAGACTTGAGAGGAAGGTTTCCAGGAGTTGAGGCCTAGCAGGTGGCTTAACTTGTCCCAAAATGGGTGAGGGGCCAGGCCCACGGTTTGGACACTGTGCCCAAAGTGTCCCAGGTCTGCTGGGAAATTCTTTATAGAAAGGCTTTCTCTTTCAGAAACCGCCTGTACTACTTCTAGGAGGTGTAGGAATTGGGGATGCACCCTGAGGCCTTGGCTCCCCCACGGGCAGCGTGTCTCTGTGGGTGCCTCTTAATACTCTATTCACACCAACAGCCACCAGTAAGAATGCAAACATCCCTTACAATGTGCAGGAAATCCAGCGGCGTCGCCATGTGAAGATCCCAGTTCAGTTTATCCAGGATAATCTTCTCCATTCTGCGAATTTCAGCTGGAGAACAACCACAGAAGCTGTCCCGAGCCAGCACCTTCAGGACTGGAATCCTCTGCAAAGAGCCAACGCCGGAAGCAGCCAGCGGTAACAAAGCGCTTCGCTCCTGGCCCGGCAAGCGCCGGCCGCCCCGCACAAGCCCAGGCCGGGCTGGGAGGCTCTGTATTCCAGCAGCATCCAGGAGCAAGAACAGAAACCTTACCTCATCTTCCTCGAGGGTCTTTGCAGCGAGGAAGAAGCAGCTGATGGCGATGCAGTTCAGGTACTTTGGACGGGCCTATGGACACAAAAGCAGCACAGACGCTGTGAGCGTGGCACAGAAGTTATGCATAACCCTTTCTGGCCTCGGCCACCCCCAGCCCCCACCCACCCTGGGGTCTCAGCTGCCCCTGCCAGGCGTCCTAGGCCTCCCGACTATGCCACGGTGCTGACAGAGCCGCACTAAGCCCAAATCCCCGCTCCGTGACCTAAGGCAGAATGGCAGTCTGCCAGCATCCCCCGTGATGGCAACTGGGACCCCCTCCCATCTGAGCTGACCCTGCCCTGGCACAGCTTGAGCCCACTGCCCCTTGTCCCATCTCCTGTCCCCTGGCTGCAGAGACCATCACCCACCTCTCTGCACCCTCCTGGCAGGGCAGGGGAGGTGGTGATAAGGTCTCCCCTCAGCCTCCACTTCTCCAGGCTGAACACCCCCAGCTCCCTCAGCTGCTCCTCACAGGATTTGCCCTCCAGCCCCTTCCCCAGCCTGGCTGCCCTTCTCTGGACACACTCCAGGACCTCCATGTCCTTCTTGGAGTGAGGGGCCCAGAACTGGACCCAGCACTCGAGGTGCAGCCTCCCCAGTGCCCAGTACAAGTAAAAACACCCATGTGATTTGTATTACTGCTCTCAAAACTGCAGTGCAGGGGTCACTGAGAGAGTCAGGCTCTTGTACAGCGAGTTGGTTCAGGCAAGGTAAGAGAAATCTGGAGAGGGAAAGGGTGGGTTTTATCCCATAAAACCTCATTTCCCAGGCCTTGTTCAGGGGGTGAAGGGGAAAGAAGGATGCCTGGGCAGTCCCTGGGATGGACCAGGCACAGCCTGGGCTCAGCATACAGAGCATCTGGTGGAGTCTTTGAGCCATCTGTCAATCTGACCCCTGACAAAGGATTTTGCTTCCAGCCAGTGAAAGCCACAGGGTGGGTGCGTCCTCCCGCTCCAGCATGGCTGGGGCTGGGAAACACGGAGGGACTGTTCCCAAGCCCCATCACAGCCAGGCGAGCAGACCATCACCCCCAGGAGCAGCCTGTCCTCTGCCCACTTTAGGCGATTCTGAAGGCAAAGGTAAGGGAGAGCCCTGAACCAGATGCGAGTCACTGGCACCCCGACCTGCTGCCGGGGTTGGTTCTTGCTAGGGGAGTTTGAGCATGGGCTGGTTGAAGGGTGAGATGCTGCACTTGACGCTCGAGCCATGAGCTGCCAAGAAACCCACAACACTGGTTCTGGAAAGCAGCAAGAGAGGAACGCAGTATCCTGCCCGAACTGAAGATCTTTCCCTACCTTCTGCCTCAGGTACTGAAAAAGGACCAGAAAGGACCCTGGCAGACTGACATCTGTGGCTTTCCACTGCCATTTAAATGTCGATACAGGTAGAGAAGCCCCATCTGGGGCTGCACATGCACAAGCATGTATGTTTTGGTGTCAGGCAAAGAGAATAAACTCCCTTAGGGCAAGACTTAGAGCTTGTTCTGACTGCTCGGGCAGGTTCAAAGAGAACTGTCAAGTCACCACACAGAATGTACAGCAAAGGACACCCTGGGTGGTGCATTCAGGGGAAAGTGGGTGTCTGGAGCAGGCTCCCACCCTCGGGCAACGTTGCCCTCCCTGTTACTTCTAACAATAATTTTGCCTCCTCTCTTTGCCCCCAAGTGAATCCCCTCTGGTGACCAGGCCTGGCAGGAACACCAAGCCACGCACCTATCCTGGGGTCCTGGAGGAGCTCTGACCTGCCTTGCCGGCTCCTCACACACGGGTGGCTGTGAACACAGCTCTGCTGAGGGTTACAGCACAGTGAGTCCCAGCCGGCCCTGGCCACTGCAAAGGATGCTCTGGGTGTGGGGAAGGGACTCGATGTCTCAGTAATCAAACCCCACACAGCAGCGCCAGGTAAAAACACAGGAGTTCAGCTGCATCAGAGGAGTAACGGCAGCACGGAGAGGACTGGGGCAAACCCTGAGCTGTCTGAGCAACGCTCACCCAGACAAAACACCTTTCTTATTCCTGCTTGCTGCCTGAAGCGCACAGGAGCCCCTTACTCATCCTCATCCTGCCTTTGCAGGCTCCTTGGCTGCTGCAAGTCACTGAAAGGAAGAGGCCACTTGAGGGCATTGGCTGTCGAAGGAGCTCAATCTCTTTCCTCTCTCAGTAAATCTGCTACTCCAGGATCTCCTTAAAAACCAAAGCCTCCCGTGGCTTGGAATTCCAAACATTATGGATGTTTATTGGTATTTGAAGGGCAGGTTAGTGGGTGGTGTTGCTGGAGATGTGAGCGTGCAGGCAGGGAATGCGTCTGTTTGCTGAGGAGCCCTACAGGGTGTCGCTCACCTGACGGGTGGCGATGAGACGCAGCACGAGCGCCTGAGGAGCCGGACATGCTGAGCGCAGAATTTCAGCGTGAGGATACAGCAAGAGGTAAGACTACCCAAAGCCTGGCCTAAACTCAAGGCCAGGGCTTTCGGGTTGAGCCGGAGTTCATCCAGCCATCCACCTTGCTTCTGTGGTGGCTGTACAGGGACTGGAGAGTAGCAGGCCCCAGCTGCAGGCAGCCCATACCCTGGTTTTTTACTTTGGCTTTCTCACACAGGGTTTCTAACAGCCTTAAACCCCAACAGCCACGTGTGTTCCCTGCTCCGCTCAGCAGGAGCAGGCAGCCTGCCACTGTGCTGGCCTGTCCCCAGGCTTGCTTACCTCGCCATCCTTCACATCTGCCTGACCTGGACACGACATTTAAGATACCAGACCTGGCAGCGAACTAGCAGGTCAGTAGTGAGCTATCCCCCCAAGGCAGTCGCTGTGTCCTCCCCCCATTTGTTTTCTCACTCCCCAGCACTAGCACGCTTGCCAGTCCCTCAGCATGTCTGCCAGTGCTACAAGCTGGGAGGAGTGGCTGACACAGCAATGCTGCTGCCACCCAGCAAGGCCTGGACAGGCTGGAGAGCCGGGCAGGAAGGAACCCAGTGAGGTTTAGTGAAAGCAAGTGGAGAGTCTGGCACCTGGGAAGGAATAACCGCTGGAATCTGTACAGGCTGGGGTGAGCTGCTGGAGAGGGGCTCTGCAGGGAAGGACCTGGGGGTCCTGGTGGGCAACAGGGTGGCCCTGAGCCAGCAGTGAGCCCCGGGGCCCAAGAAGGCCAATGGGATCCTGGGGGGCATTAAAAGGACCGTGGCCGGCAGGTCACAGGAGGGCATCCTCCCCTTCTGCTCTGCCCTGGTCAGGCCCCACCTGGAGTGTTGTGTCCAGCTCTGGGCTCCCTGGGATAAAAAAGCCAGGGATCTCCTGGAGAGAGGCCAGAGGAGGGAACGGAGGGGATTAAGGGCCTGGAGCATCTTCCCTGCGAGGAAAGGCTGAGTGAGCTGGGGCTGTTCAGCCTGGAGAGAAGAAGAAGAAATGCCTATGGAAAGTATCTACCTCCAAAGATTCCTGGTGGCAGCGTGTGCTGCCAGTTCCACAACCTGAAATGAAGCTGCTGGAGTAGCACAGGTACCGGCTGGCAGAGGTGTGAGACAGGCAGAGGGGGTGAGAGCAGAGGGAAGGGGGGGGAAGTGTTTCCATCCAGCAGTGCCGCTCAGGCCGCACACAGACATAGCTGAGCAGGTGGTATAAAAATCTATCTCAGTTCACAGATGTAGGAAATATTTACCTTTACAGCAGCTAAAAACCTGTCCAAAAGGCTGATGGCCAGGGCGAGCGTTTCTGGATAAAGGTGGAACTGGTATTTGAGCTTGGCCAGCCACTGAATGACCTCATCCCTCTGCCTTGGAGAAATGGCTACATCCTGTGGGGAGAGAAAAACAAACTGTTCTTATACCCAGGCCCAGCGAGTCAGAAAAGAACCAAACATTTTACCTCTGCAGGAGTTATTCAGTGTGGAAACAAAGCCTCCTTTGGAAATGCAGGGCCTGCAGCCAGGCTGAATCACCACCGCTTTGTTCCTGCAGTTACCCCATCCCAAGAAATCTGCCCTGGAAAAGCCGGCTGTCCTCGCTCTAACCTCACTTTATCACCCAGAAACTTCACTGTGTGCTGGGGAAGAGCAGAATGGTGCCTTGTGGCTTCTCCAGCAGGTGTGTTCCCCAGCATAGCTCCGAGATGCATCGTTGGGTCCTTAGTCCCACATAGATACCCAGGAGTTCCCAGCCTGAGCCAATCCAGGCCGTGCTGCAGGAGCCAGGCAGCTGCCCCGCTCCTGACACACGCAGCAGGGCAGGGAATGCAGCCCAGGTTTCCAGAGGAAAGGGGTTTTTTTCCCTTCAAGCCACAGGCATATCTTTAGCTTATGTACAAAACCAAGCCCTTCCGCACAGCGTACAAGAGACCTTTACGTTAGAGCCAGCTGAGAGCTGGGAAAGCAGATAGAGCTGCACCTAAAGGAAGGGTGGTGTTTAATTTGGGGGGTTTTTAGAACCTTTAGGCCCAAGTCAGCCCCATGGATCTGTCTGGGCTGCAGGTAAACCTGCCCCGCACACACAGCTCTGTCACTGACAACGTCTCCAGCTCACCTTTCCCTTCCACCAAGCCAAGTGTCTCGCTTCCAACAGGGATTATTCAGGGTGAGGAGCAAGGATGTGCCCAGGAGTGAGAAGGGGAACCTTTCCCCTTCCCTGCTCTGCACTCCTGTGCTTGCTTCGAGAGAGGGAAGGGAAGGAAACGGGGCTGCTCAGTCACTGCTGCAAGGAAAGCCAAGGGCTTGTGGGAACACACGTCACTACCTTGGGGTGTCACTGTCCCCCCAGCAGTGACATGGGAATGAGGAGCAGAACTCTGGAAGCACCCGCAGCACTGCCGAGTCCGTACCTGAGGCTGCATCTAGCACCTTACAGATGCCAGCACACTCCGTTACCAGCCTCACGTCCTGCCAAACCGTGGTCCCCCCATTCCTCAGAGAAAGGCCAGCCATCCCAGTGCTTTGGTGGCAGGGATCTAGGCTAGAGACTGGGGGTGTGTGCAATCCAGAGCTCCATCTTCCAGGGATAACTGTCTGCCCACAAATGTGTCCCAAGGAGAAGAGAGCCCTGCCTTGTTTCCTCTCCCAAAGCTCCGCTGGTGGCAGCAGGACCCTGCCTGATCCTGGCAGGTCTCTGGTCTCAGCTGGGACCTCTGCGTGCCCCCTGCCTGCAGTGTGGCTTTTTAAGAAGCACCTACCACTTCTCTAGGAAAGGAAATGAAGTTTTCCTTCAGCCCCAGAAATAACCATCCTTCCTGAACCTGCTGGTGCTGGTGCAGTTTCAGGGTGGAATCTGAGCGCCGATCCCAGGGCTGGTAGTTCAACACGTGCTGGGAACGTGACGAGTGCACCACAGGGCATAAGGAGGTTATATTTGGGCAGCAGGACCTAGAACTGGGGCCAGAAATGGGCAGCGCTACGTCAGTCACTGCTGGTCCTTCCACAGCATCTTCCTCCTGTGGCACAAAGAAGCCGGCACAGCTGCAGCGGGCAGGCAGAGGAGGGGGATGGAGAAGGGCAAGTTCTGTAGCACTTTATTCATCACACTCTTGTTTTCTTTTTTAAGTGGAAGGAGAGAAAACCCTGTGACAGGGCTTGTACCCACGGCAGGCTGGGACAGTTCTCTGGGCTGAGAATGGTGTCGAGCAGCTTACAGGGCTGTTTTGGCAATGCAATACGGGGGTGAGCCCAGCAGGTAAGCTCTGTGCGTACCTGCTAAGAGCCAATAGGAAATAAAGCTGGCACTGCAAACTCCTAATCAGGGCCCTGGTCCTGCTGCAGCAGCTTCACAGGTGAAGCCAGTGGGAACGGGCTTGGGCAAGAGGCAGATAGCATCATCAGTGCAGCGTTCATCAGTGCCTGTGTGTACCTGCCCTCCCTCCTGCAGCAGAGCTGCTCTGGGGTGGGGGGGTGAAATGGCACGTGTCCCTCTCTTTGCTGCGGCAGCAGGGGGGGAACTTCCCGTCCCCTTTCTTTTCCTGGCAAATCCTGTTCCTGCAGAAATGGGCATTGAGTCTGTCCTGGTGCAAGGGAATTTTTCCCTGTGCCTGCCAAAGCAAAAGGTAAAGCCTTCTCCTAAAAACAGCATGGGGGGGAAGGGATGCGATCATCTTCCCGTCCTGCTTCTCAGCCTCCAGTCCTCCCAAGATCTGTGTCCTTGCAATCTTCTCACCCTCTGTGCCATGCTTGAAGCCAAGATCTCAATGTGGGGAGTTCCTAGTAAAGGGCAAGGCCGTGACATGAACCCTAGCTGGGCACTCTGAGTGCCTGAACAGCTGTCCTGGCTGTGGGGAGGGGACACGGGTGAACCTGAGCAAGAGACAGAAACCAGGCCCCCCGAGAACACTGTGTCCCTTCGGTGGGAAGGAACAACTGCCCGCTGACCCCACGTCTGGTTACAGGCACGGGAGGTGTAAGGCTTCGCACCACCACCTGGCTTCTGGAGAGCTATCTGGGCAAGCAGAGGGAAGGAGGGGAAGCCCCCTCTGGCTCTTCTCCACAATCACATCAGCCCTACAAAAAAAGGCTGTGTGCTCCAGTCTCACTGCACATGAAGGAGCAGGAGGCAGGGGGGGATTCCCTCACACGGAGAGTCCAGGGGAATTTAAACTTCCCCCTCCCTCATCGGCACCGGGGAAGCTGGTTCCTGGCCACTCTGAAGCGGCGGGCAGAAGGAACAGGAACTCGTCCCATCGCACCCGCAAACCCAGCTGCTGCTTCTAGGGAGAGTCAGGAGCGTCCCCCACAAACCTATCAGCCTCTGTCCCTCTCTCTCAGGGTGCACCCGGGTCACCCCAGTAACACAAGTCAGGAACACAGCGCTGGGAAATTAATTTCGCAGCAAGGTCCCTGGTCACAAGAGCTGTAGAGGTTGGAAGGGGCCTCCAGAGCCCATGGGGTCCAACCCCCTGCCAAAGCAGGGTCCCTAGGACAGGGCACACAGGTCGGCGTCCAGATGGGGCTGGAATCTCTCCAGAGAAGGAGACTCCACACCCCCTGGGCAGCCTGTCCCAGGGCTCCCTCACCGGGAAGAAGTTCTTCCCCAGATTGGGGTGGAACTCCCTGTGCTCCAACTTGAGGCCATCGCCCCTTGTCCTGTCCCCACAGACACTGAGAAGGGGCTGGTCATGTCCCCCTGTGTCCCACCCTTCAGCTATTGATACCCATTGATCAGATCCCCTCTCAGGCTGCTTCTCTCCAGGCTGAACAGCCCCAGGTCACTCAGCCTTTCCTTGCAGGGGAGATGCTCCAGGCCCTTAATCCCCTCCGTTCCCTCCTCTGGACTCTCTCCAGGAGATCCCTGTCTGTTTTGTCCTGGGGAGCCCAGAGCTGGACACAACACTCCAGGTGGGGCCTGACCGGGGGCCTGACCTGGTCCTTCGTTACATAAAAGGAAAAGGAAAACTGAGACACAAGGTGGCTGAGAGTTACAAACAGAAAGTCCCTGTGGGGCTGCAAAGCACAAGTTCCTCTTTGTGTAGGTGCTTTCCCACAGACGTTACTCACTGCGCCAGCCTGTGCCCAGCCCCTTGGTCTGTGGCACAACTTCACCCGTCACAGAACCCAGCCCCCGGGGCAGAGCACGGCAGCCCAAGGGCCAAGGCTTTGGTCAGGGAACACTGACCCCAGCCCAGTGGGGCAGACGGGATGCTCCAAGACAGACCTAACCACCGTCCTCAGGACTGCCAGACAAGCCATCTCCTTTGGCTGGCACTTCCCCCCTCTACTGCACCCCCTCCCCGTGTGCTTTTGAAGGGGAGCAAGGCCTGACCTGCAGATCTGGTTGCCAGTCCCAGCACTAAAGGTTACGAGATGGGCGCATGACTCCTGCCCCAGCGCTCCCAGCTCTCCAGCTGAGTCATTGCCTGGGGCACTGCGGGTGGCCGGGACCCCCTGCTGCTGCAGGGGGGACACCGTGTGCCCCCCTCCCACACCAGCCATCGCAGATGGAGCCTGTGCAGGTGTCAGCGTGCTCTTCTCAGGGCTGGCACCGTGCAGGTATTTGGAGGAGCTCGCCTGCAGCAGGAAGCCAGCGCGGCACCGACGCTGATGGGTAACGCAGCAGGCTCAGTGCCCCTGCAAAGGTCAAGGTCAGCCACTGGCTCCTTTCCCCTCTCCCCAGCTTGCTTAGTCCTGCTTGGCACCTCCATAAAGCAACAGAAGAGGTTTCCACAGCTTTTCTCCCGTCCCCTACCTGTGGAGGAGCACGGAAACACCTCCGTCCACAGGAGGAGTGGCAGGACCCACAGATGGAACGGTGCACGCCAGGCCCAGCACCAAACATGCTACCCAAGGAGTGGTACCAGAGGAGCAGTACCAGAGGAGCACAACAGGCCTGCCCAATATGCAAAGCTACCCCGAACCCACGTGTGAGCAGCAGGCCTGCAGCTTCCTTCCCAAGCAGAAACTGTGGACTTTAATTCCCACCTTTTCAGTGGGAGCCCACATGGGGTTTTGTTTAGGCCCTGAGCACGAATAAACCACCTGGCAGGACCTACAGAAGAACCAGAATGCAGGGTGGGGGACAAAGGGGGGAGTGGGGGGATGTCAACTTCTCCCTTATCCTTGCGTGGCGCAGGGGGACATCACGCTGACCTGCTTCCTGTCATCATTTGCTCGACTCCTCATTAAGAAACAGCCTGTAGTGCTACTGATGAGCTGCCAGGGAACAGGAGGCTCCTGTGAATGAGCCCAGGCAGGCCGGGCCAGCCAGCACGCCAAGGCCATGAAGGACTAACGAGTAACGAAATGCCAGCACCATGCTCACCACGTCTGTCCTTTTACCCCCCCTCCCAAAGTGAGCAATGGCAGAGGCCTCCAATTGTGCCCAATTCTGTCCCAAATCAGAGCCCCAAACCGCATCTCCCAGGCATTCTGCCTGCGAGGCCTTGGTGACGGCACGAGGCGCATGGAGCCACTGTCCCACTTCCCCTCTATCCACAGCCAAATCACCTTGTCCCCGTCCCTGACCCAAGAGCCCTGCCTCAGGGCTTGCTGCGTGAAGCAGGCAGGCCGGCCAGAGGCCCTGAATCAGGCTGCAGGATGTAAGCACGGCACAAATCATCTCAGAGAATGCCCTGAGCCTTTTGCAAAACACACTCTGCAAAGAATATTACCTGTGAACTCAAACATGACTCACCTTTATTGCTGCCTAATCTAGGAAAAACACTTCACCTTGTAATTTTTTTCCCCTTCAGCATCTGCTGTCCCAGGAGACGTTTTGCTCTTTCCCCTCTTTGTTTCTGCTGGTCCTGCTGTGGGCTCCTTGGGGAGCGAGCAGGTGATCTCTATTTTCATGGTTTAGCGTAGGACAGGAACGGTTGGGCTCAATGATCTTAATTAAAGGGCTTTTCCAACCCAGTGATGTTGTGGTTCTATCACGACTTTGGGGGCTTCTCAAAAGGGCAGCTGTGAATGGCACAGCCGAGCGGCTCCTTCCCTTGGGTCTCAGGAGCTTGTTTTACACCCCTGTGACCCCCAGCTGATAGCCACTGGGTCTCTTCTCACTCTTGTACCAGCTGGGTATGAGAAGTGCTCTCCTGATACCTATTTTTGGGGCAGGGCTTGCCCGTGGTTCAGTGGTGGGGCAGAGAGCTCAAGCAGCACAGCCCCTGCCATCCGCACAGTGACTGGCACAGGAGCTGGGGACAGGGACTGTGAGCTGGACACACTGACCTCATGACAAACACCGGTAAGGGGGGTTGAGCGCAGGATAAACCAACCCACGGTCAGGGTCCTGTGGTGAGGCAGTGGAACTGTGGAAATGAGCAGAGTTCTCCTCATCCCTCAAGAGAGAGGGAGAATAAATGAGAAGGCAGAGTTGGCCAGAAAGGAGAGAAGTGATGCTGTCTATAAAAAAATACACCAGCAAAATATCCTGTCTCGCTACACCTCTCTGCTGCCAAGTTACTTGGTAACACACAACAATCACCCTTTGACCAGTCTTTGCAGCTCAACTTCTCAAGCTGCAATCACATGAAAGCTTCTGAATGTCATCTGCCTGTTGTAAAACCCAAGGGTGGGGGGGAAAGAAAAAGAAAAGAGAGAAAAAACCCAACCCCAAAGCTCCAGGAGGATTCCAGGCTCAGCCCACCTGGTTTATTTTCAGGCTGAAAAGCCCCTGTGCCCTCCGGGAAATACCTGGAGCCAGGGGCTACGTCTGCAGGAGGGAAAGGAAGGGGAATGCACGTGCCGGGGGGAATTTTCAGAGAAGTAAAAATGAAACAGAAATAAAAATCCCCTGTGTTATCAGGACCAAAGTCCCCTGGCAGATTCTGCATCCTGCACTGAGAACGTGACACCTTCCCGTTCCTGTAATGACAGGGTTGTCTCCTCCTTTCCTTCCTTCCCAAGATCCCAACTCGGACACGTGGATAGAAACTGAGTTTGTCCCGGTTTTTTTAACGTTAGGACCAAAAATGTCTCTGCAAAGATTCAAAGGCAAGAGCTGGCTCCCCCCAAAGCGCTCGGCACCTCCAGTCCCTCCAGCGGGTTCCTGTGGGCGCGCTCGAGATCTTCTCGTCTGCGAAGCGGGCGGCTTCGTGACAGCCCTTGCTGTGGGCAGCCCACCTCTGCAGGCCACCCCTGCGAGCAAGGGCTGTAAAGATCCGCGTGCTTCCAGCTGCCAGATCCGATACAGGATCACAGAATCACAAAGCTGGAAAAGACCTTTAAGTCCACCAAGTCCCCAGACCTACTGGCCACACTGTGTCTGACACAGGCCAGGATGCCACCCAGGCACACTGCTGGCTCCTGTTCAGTCACAGTCACCCAACAGCCCCAGGTCCTTCTCCAGCCGCTCTGCCCCAGCCTGTAGCACTGCCCGGGGTACATCAAGCACAGCGAGGCCGGTCTGAGTCCATCAGCCTGGTTATTTCTGCCCAACCCAGCAACAAAGCACCAGAACCCCCGTGACCGCCAGCCCCACCTTTCACATCTTGTTTTAAACAAAACTTTGTGAAGTTCACAGGCATTTTTTCTTTTGGAAGTGGAGCACATCTGCAGTTTGGGCTGGGAAAGGCCCTGAGCAACCTGGTCCAAACTCCCAGCCGGCCCCGCTTTGCTGGGAGCACGCCGTCAGGGAGAGGGCTGGGCGACGCTGGGGGAATGGTCCCTGTGAGGAGGCGTCACTGCATGTGGAAAGCAGCTGGCGTTTCACCACTGCAAGCATAATCCAGGGAGACAAACTGCTTTTAAGAGCTGCTGCAGGGTTGGTCCCACTAGAAATGTGCCTTAATTATCCGCACAATTTGTAAGATGAACTTAATGAAGGCAAGGTACGGACATGCTTTCACAAGCGACAGCAGGGTGTAACGAGGCCTACTGCCGAGCGTGTTCAGGCCCCTGAGTCCTTCAATTAAAACTAATCACTCGCAGCAGAGGCTAATTTCCCGGGTCTCAGGGTAACCTCTCTCCCGACAGCTTCAGTTCCTCACACAAGCACACACCAGAGGCCAGCCCCTGTCTGTACCCGGGTGAGCGATGTGAAGAAGAGACATTACCTGATCGGGCTGAATTTTCGGCACATGTGCTTTCCACATCTGAGCTTCCCTAGAGATTGCCGTCTCCAGAAGGAGAGACAACCTCTGGCTCTCCAGGGGTCCTGAAAACTTCATGGTAACCCTTGGATCCACCTGCCACCCAGCTGGATACAGCTACCTGTAAAACCAAAGAGAGCCTGGTGAGGTACTGAGCCGCAGCAGTCCAGGTAAACTGAGGAGAAGCAAGCACAAAGGCGACTCAAGCTGCGAGAGAGGGCGCGGGTTTATCTGCAGCACAGACGGCGAGCGGGTTCTCACCAAACCTGCCCAAGGAAACCCAAACCGGGTGGCTCAGCTTCAGGGGAAAACAGGCCAAAATTGTCCACAGGCCAACACCTCTAGGGGAAGTCCTGCTGCTTGGAGGAGTCCTGCTTCTCTGTTCCAAGCAGGGAAGACCCCCGTTCCACTGGCACTACGGAGCAGGGGTGTTTTACTCAAGCCACACTTGAGATGGGGGGAAGGAGCTGCCTGGTGGCTATAAAGGGGATCTGGCCCAGCTGGCTGCCGGGGCCCAAAGCTCACTGAAGTTAAACCAGCCTGCCCGTGGCTTCAAGGGAAGGTAAGGCTGGCACCCAAACACTTGCCAAATAGCCCAGCATGGCTACCCAGCCCTACCCAGCACCCTGGGCAGCAATGGGAAGCTCCGTGCAGAACAGAGGAAACCTCAGCTGAGACCTGAAACGATTCACAAGCCGAAGCCCGAGGCAAAGGTCGCTGTTCAGCCTCCCTGCACGGTATGGCTCACAGTTTGTGTTTCCCGTGCGATGCAGATGTACCAGGGAGCTCAGGATGAACCCTCTCGGGCCATAAGCTCTCCAAAAACACATGAGATCTACAGAGCTTTAGGGCACATCCCTAATTTCGGATAGGAGATGTGTTTTAAAGGAGGAAAGAAGTGGCACAAGCCCAGCGACAGCCTTTGCAAGGCGTGAACTGACTCTGAGACAGGTTAAGCAAGAGAGAAAATGCCACAAGGCAGCTCAGAGCCCCCGCTTCCACTGGCAGCACCGATGGCACAGCGCTTCGCTAGGCTGCAAACAGAAAAAGGGGCTTCTCCCAGTCCCAGCACAGCAGAAACAATGCCTGGGGAACCATGGAAATTCCAAAGGAAAACCAAAGCAGAGGCAGTTTTTTTTTTACTTCTTTTTTTTGGGGAGACAACAGATCCCAGCACCCGCTTCCGAACGGAGGGGATGCTCTGATTGAAAAGGCTATTCAAATTATTCTACTGCTGCCTACCATTCCTCTGGATGTGAATTTCCTGATGGAATTAAATCACTTAGGCAAAACAGTTCAGCCCTGAAGGGGAAAATCCATGGGAAAGTCGTTTAAACTTTCGATTCCTTCCCAAGCTCTTGGGAACCCAGCACAGGGGGGTGCTGGCCCAACGCTGACTGGCACGGTTGGCAGCCTGGCTCACCAACACGATGGGTTACACCCTATTTATAGGAAATTAAGGCAATGAGGAAAATAAGGCCACGTTTCGAATCGGAAAAAGCCACCAACACTGGCAGTGAACACCAGCAGAGAACTGTCAATGACAGCAGCCACAGCCCTGGACAAATGATGCAGTGACTTCACTGGGAAAGGTGTTTTTCTTTACCAGCACCTGCACAAGAAATAAAACCGGTCCTTGAGCCAAGCTTTACAGCCAAGCAGGTCTGAAGTGGCAACTAAATGTCAAGCCTCTCGAGTCACTGGAGTGTCCTGGAGAGAGTCCAGAGGAGGCTACAAAGGACATGAAGGGCCTGGAGCATCTCCCCTGTGAGGAAAGGCTGAGTGAGCTGGGGCTGTTCAGCCTGGAGAAAAGAAGCCTGAGAGGGGATCTGATCAATGGGGATCAATAGCTGAAGGGTGGGACACAGGGGGACATGGGCAGCTTCTTCTCAGTGTCTGTGGGGACAGGACAAGGGGCGATGGCCTCAAGTTGGAGCACAGGGAGTTCCCCCCCCAATCTGGGGAAGAACTTCTTCCCAGTGAGGGTGAGGGAGCCCTGGGACAGGCTGCCCAGGGGGTGTGGAGTCTCCTTCTCTGGAGAGATTCCAGCCCCGTCTGGACACCGCCCTGTGTGACCTGTCCTAGGCACCCTGCTCCGGCAGGGGGTTGGACCCCATGGGCTCTCACCACGGACTGAAAAACCCCCATTACAGATTGCTCACTTGAGGAGAGGGAGCCTCAGCATGGGAAGAGGTGCAATGCTGCTCCCCTAAACTGAACCGTGGGTGAACCACAGTCGTTTATTTGTGTGTGTTTACCCATTTCTGCATTTCTTTGTTCACCCTCAGGGTGACCCTGAGGATGCTGCACATGGGGCTGGCAGTGAGGAGAAACAGGGGTGCACATTCACAGCCTTCCCACCCTCCCCAGCTCATTCCCTGGGACACAAACACACACACACACACACACACACGACTTCATGAGCATCTCATTATCTTCATTATCAGGCACTACAGGTTTCCCTATGCGCCCAGCTGGGCTGGTTCCCAAAGGCCTGGTTCCCAAAGGCTGGGTTCCCAAAGGCTGGGTTCCCAAAGGCCTGGTTCCCAAAGGCTGGGTTCCCAATGGCCAGTTCACCCACCATTTCCAGAGCCATCAGGAGGTGCAAGGCCCTGGGAAATGAGGACAGTGGTGGTGAGGGCTGCACCCCTGGCGCACCCATGGAAAAAACCAGCTCCAACTGCAGAAGTACCCCACCCAGAGTGCTGGGCCCAGCTCTGGGGTCCAGCCCCAGTGCAGGAACCACATGGAGCTGCTGGGGAGAGTCCAGAGGAGACATGAAGATGATCTGAGGGCTGGAGCTCGTCTGCTATGAAGACAGGCTGGGAGAGTTGAGCTTGTTTGGCCTGGAGAAGAGAAGCCCCAGGGAGACCTAATGACAGCCCACCACTACTTCAAGGGGTCCTAGAGGAGAGTGGAAGAGGGGCTAGTCACCAGGGAGGGCAGGGACAGGACAAGGGCAATGGCTTCAAGATGGGAGAGGGCAGGGTTGGGTTAGATGTTAGGAAGGAATTCTTCCCTCTGAGGGTGGGGAGGCCCTGGCACAGGGTGCCCAGAGAGGCTGTGGGAGCCCCTGGATCCCTGGCAGGGTTCAAGGCTAGGTTGGATGGGGCTTTGGGCACCCTGGGCTAGTGAGGCAGCGGAGAAGCCAAAGCCGGGGAGCAGTGCTGAGCACCCAGAGCCAGCAAGCTCTCTCTCTGTTTATCCCAACCACATCTCCAAATATGAAATATCAATGCTCATTCCTTGGCTTTGCAGGAACAGGAGAGTAGTTAGCCACCCTTCAGCTCAAAGCTGAAGAATTTCACGGCAAAGCGAGCATCCCTAGGTATCTTTCATCTCCTTTTCCTGCTGTGCCTCACAAACATTCCCACCACGTTTACAAACAGGTTTCTCAGGCCTCTGGGTCCAGGAAAGGTCTTTGTGTTACCCAGATTCCTTTTTAGGTTGTCCATGGCTGGCCAGTGGCCCCAGCAGAGAGCTCTGGGGCATCCCTGGAGCACCCTAAATATCCATAGCCCTGCAGGGGACATTTTTAGTGAGCGGTGATGGGAACCATCATGAGTTGCCAAGGGGAAAGCGAGGGGAAAGCAACCTTTCCCTTCCCAGCTAGGGAGGTAATCCAATGGGGACCGAGGCACAATAACCTTTATAAGGAAAAAAAAGAAGAGGGATGACGTGCTTGAAAGTTTCCCTTGGAGCAACAGTGGTGTGCAGGCTTTTCCAGCACTGAGAGCACACCAGGCAAGTGGCCAAGCACCCCGAGGGCTGAAACGAGTTTGCATCTGAATTTACATAGCTCTGCATCAGATAAGCACACTTAAACAATAAAAATGCCAGTGTGCTGTACATGCACTCTGTGCTTCACCCAAGGGAGCCACCCCAGAGCTAGGACTTCTTGCAGAGGATGAGAAATGGACAGCCAGCACAGCTTCCCAACATCACAGATTGACAAGGTTGGAAAAGCCCTTTAAGCCCATCGAGTCCAACCGTCCCTGTCCTGTGCTGACCCAGATCCCTGAGCACCTCACCTCCCCGGCTGGTAAACACCCCCAGGGGTGGGGACTCAGCTCCTCCCTGGGCAGCCTGTGCCACAGCCCCACAACTCTGCCAGGGAAGAACTTTTCCCTCCCATCTGAGCTGACCCTGCCCTGGGGCAGCTTGAGCCCATTGCCCCTTGTCCCATCTCCTGTCCCCTGGCTGAAGAGACCATCGCCCACCTCTCTGCACCCTCCTGGCAGGGCAGGGGAGGTGGGGAGAAGGTCTCCCCTCAGCCTCCTCTTCTCCAGGCTGAACACCCCCAGCTCCCTCAGCTGCTCCTCAGAGGATTTGCCCTCCAGCCCCTTCCCCAGCCTGGTTGCCCTTGTCTGGACATGCTCCAGGGCCTCTTGTAGGGAGAAATCCAGCGCTCAAAGTCAGGCAAAGGCCATGGAGGGACCAGACTCCCTCGTCTCCGCTCAGATGGGAGTGATAAACCCGAGCACTGCGGAAAAGCAACGTCAGAGGCCCCATCGGCGGCAGATACTGTCAGTGTAGCAGCATCTCTGTGGGGAACAGTAGAGATCAGCTTCAGCCAAGAAACCTGCATGTGGTTTTCTGTGGCTGAGCCCAAGGGCCCCAGGGCCGGAGTAACTGCCAAAGATGTGACAGTCACCATCAAGTACCTCAGCCCAGCTTTCTGCCTCTGTTCCTCGGATTTTAAATTAAACTTCACCTCCAGGGTGGTGGTTTGTAGGGTTGGCTGTGGGTTTGGGGTGGGTTATTTTGTTGTGGTCACTTTAGGAGGTTTTAAACCACTGTTGAAACAGTTCAAGGTTCTTAATCTTCACTGGCTACACTGAAGTGTCTCAGAGGACAGTTGGGAAGTTAGAAAGGGAGAAGCGAGCTGAGGCAAAGGACTGGCTCTGTTTTGCCATCCCCTGTGAGAAGGTCCCAGGGCTGCACGCTGAATCCTGTCCTGAAGTTAAGAGACCCCAAGCTTTGCTTGAGAGGTTTTTCCATTGCGAGAGGCATTAGAAATCACCAGCACGTCCACTGAAACACCCCGACTTGGCCCTTAAAATGTACCCCCCCCAAAGATCTCCTTCTGATCCAAACTCCACTTAAAGAGGCACCTCCAGTCTCCCCAGCGAAGCGCTGCAGGCCACGGGTCTCACAAGCAGGTTTGTGTCTGCAGGAGTGGGGCACACAGATACCTGGCCAGGAACGCTGTTTCACTTGGGGTGGGGGTGTAGGGGGTGCATGGTTGTGTGTGGGTGGCAAAACAGCCCGTTTATTTCTTTTCAGGCTTTGCAATCCCTGGTGCTGCCAATAGAACCGGTCTCCCGCAGCCAAAGGCGCAGCTAGAGGAACGCATGCTCCCCTGGGAGCACAAGCCCCCAGCACAGCCCGGCTGTGCCTGCCTCCCGCTGGGCTTCAGCTCTGCCAGCACCCTCAGCGGGATCCCCCAAACAGCCGGGCCAAGGGCAAAACCCTCCTGCTTTGTTGTAGGTTGGGGGGTTGGTTTAAATACAGGTAGTTTCATAAGCAATCGACAGGATTCCTAGGACCAGAGACAGCCTAACCCCCCCCCACCCCCCAGCTCTGCTATCTGTATTTTCCATGTGAGTCCAGGTGGGGGTTTGGGGTGACTCAAAGGGAGCTTCACCACCACCTTGCGTTTCCACAGACCCTGTGAGCATCTTCAGTGCCAGATCGGCTTCAGCTTTAGCAGGCACCACTGCAGTCTTACACATGACCCACAAACGGACTTGCCGGGGCAATGGGGGGGCCAAGCAGGAGGAAGAGAGGAAGGAGACCGAACCCCTCCGAGCTCCAGCCAGCCATCTGCGATTCCCAGTGATCCACACACAGTCTGTGCCAGAAGGAATCATCTAGCTCCAAGCTGTGATTAGAAATTTCAAAGCTGTGGGCGGCGGGAGGGGGGGTGGGATGGGGGGTGGGCTGGATGTTAATTTTAGTATGTGAGGCTTGGTCTTAGCTTAACTCCTTCCTTGCCCTGTGCCAGGGAATTGATTCCAGAGGGGAATGCCTACAGCATGGCTTACATCTGAGAAGAAAGAAAAACTGCTCTCACCATTTCACATTGTTTGCCTGTCACGTAGCAGCTCTAAGGGGACAGAGTTTCTCTGGTGTGGAGTCCCACTTCCCAGGAATGCCTGGCTCCTGGGAATCAGTGCCTAGCTCTCAGCCTTTCCAACCCACCCAAGCACAACCCGACACGACAGCGATAAGCAGGGGACCGGCGCCACGTTAAAAATCAACCGGTTCGAGGGGCAGAAGGTGAATCACGTCACAGGCTGGTCAGAAACAGCTGTGAGCCAACCTCAGGTCTTTCTTCCAAGTGAAATGCCCGGGAAGAAGATGTTTGGGAATACAGCTTCAGGTAAGTGAGTGAGCATGAAGCAATGAAGCGACTTCTACGGAACAAGTACCCCAGTGAAGCCAGGATGGGCTACCCGGCCAGGAACGCCCTGGGAGCAGCCAGAAATACACCTTTAGAGTATCTGATGTGTGTTCAACGAGCCAACGGAGCTGAATTCGGGTAGAGGTGGGTTTCTTCGGGCTGGGGAAGAAGAGGGCCCTTGCCATTTATCGGCATGACTCACCCCACCCACAGCCTGCTAGGAAGGCAAGGCTGGGAGGTGCTCTGGCAGCATCCTTTGGGCAGGCTGCCTGCAGGCATCCTCCGGCACATCACCCGCTCCTCCCAACCAGCTCTTCCCTGGGAGCTGGAATAAAGCTGCCCTCCTTTTAGCGCTGCTTCTCCAAGCCAAAGAGTTTTTCCCCATGTTTTAAGGAAACCTGCCAGTTCAAAGCACCAGGCCTGCAACTGCACAGCAAAAAGGGACCGTGGAGCATGTTTTGGTGGGAGCGGAGGGGAGGGAGGTGGGTTTTTAAGGCTGTTTTGAAAGGGAAAAATCCCAGGGTTTATTTAGCAGCTGTGGAGGAGGAGCAGGAGCCCTCTGCAGAGGGCTGCATCCCATCTGGCCACAGCACACTCATCTCACCACCTTCTTTTCTTGTTCTGGTCAAAAAGGGGAGCTCAGATGGAACAACTCTGAGATCTGTAAAGCAACGTGGAAGAAAACATGAACACCAGGTTCAATGCTGCAAAGTATTGGGTGTTGCACTTGGGCCAGAGGAATCCCAGACACAGACACAGCCTGGGAGAAGAGCTCCTGGGGAGCAGCCCTGCTGAGAAGGACCTGGGGGCTCTGCTGGGTGAGAGGCTTCCCATGAGCCAGCAGTGGCTCCTGCAGCTCAGAAGGGTGATGGGATCCTGGGCTCCATCAGCAGAGGGGTGGCAGCAGGGACAGGGAGGGGATTGTCCCTCTCTGCTCTGCCCTGGGGAGGCCCCAGCTGGAGTCCTGTGTCCAGAGCTGGGGCCCCAAGACAAGATGTGGGACTGTTGGAGAGGGGTCAGAGGAGCCACGGAGATGATCAGAGGGCTGGAGCAGCTCCCCTACAAAGAGAGGCTGAGGGAGCTGGGCTTGTTCAGCCTGGAGCAGAGAAGGCTGCGGGGGGACCTCACTGCAGCCTTCCAGTCCCTGAAGGGAGCAGAGGAACAGGAGGGGAATCAGCTTGTTAAAGGGCAGAGACTGGCAGGACAAGGGGGATGGAGTGAAGCTGAAGGAGGGAAGGGTGAGAGGAGAGATTAGGGGGAAGCTCTTTCCAGAGAGAGTGGTGAGGGGCTGGAACAGGCTGCCCAGAGAGGGGGTGGGTGCCCCATCCCTAGGGGTGTTCAAGGCCAGGTTGGCTGGGGCCCTGGGCAACCTTGTGTAACTCCAGGCCTGGAGGTTGGTGGCCCTGCCTGTGGCAGGGGGGTTGGAGCTCTGTGATCCTTGGGGTCCCTTCCAACCCAGACCACTCTATGATTCTACCATCTCCAGTTCTTCAGAGCATTCCTTAATGGTAGCAAAAAAGGGATCAAGAGAATAATTCAGGGCAAAGCAGAAAGCCTGGACACGGGCATCTTTAGCAGGAGGGAGGGTGCCACAGAGCCGCTGGTGGCAGTGGTGGTACAGGGCTGCTGTCTGTCTGATGGCTGTCACTCAGGGGGGTACAAGCTGGACCTGTTCCTCCTCTTTTTCCAGCATTTATGTAAAACCCAGGCCAGGGCTGCCCAGCTGCTTCTGTGGTATATCCAGGGACCAGGCCAGTTCCACAAAATCCCTCCCATACTCCACTCCCCAGGCCTGACACTGGGCCTTTGCTATTTCAGGGAAGCTTAAATGCTATTTTCCAAAGCAGGGACTTCAAAAATAAAAAAAAGGAAAAAAGCAAAAAAAAGCAAGGTAGAAGATGAACTCCTGACCCAGCTTTCAGACAATGTCCCCATTCTTCCCTCAGCCATGCAGGCATGCTTCCAGAGCCATGCGGCCCTACCCCCTTTTTGGGAGGAGGTTTGTGTTTCCCTTTTTCCCTCAGCCAGTGCCAAGATGAGCCTGGCCAAGCGGCATTCGCCCAGAAAGGCCGGGCTCTGGTGGGCAAGGGCCAAGCTTTTCTGTGCCACAGCTCGGGGTGACGCAAGGCAGCTGTCTGAGGCACAGCCCCTCTCCCTCCCCAGGCAGCCTGTGGCAACGGACCAAGCTGGGCTGTGGATAAAAGGTAAACTGGGGATCTGGCCCCAAGAAACCAGCTCCAGCTGCAGAATGGATGTGTTTGATGGGGAGAGGAGATGAAACCCAATATACTTTAATGAGCTCTGCTTTGAGATTTTGGTTTATTTGAACCTAAAAATCAAAGGAAAAGTTATTAACTGATGGAGGCTGTTTGCTTGCGTGGATTAAATTAGGGAAAACCAAAGCCCTTGCAAACCAAACCCCCTCTATGCCATTGCATGAAGGTTTGCCAAGGAAATGCTTACACTTTACGACCCTTTGCAAAAGAAATGCTTATGTTTTACACTCTTTCAACAGCATGGGCTCATGATCTGGCTGCCAGCACGCACACACGATGCCTCCTGAAGATGTGAACTCCTCACAACCCCTCTTAAGATCAGCCAAGGGACTCAGGAGGGCATCTGGGTAGGAAGGGGCCCTGCTGTCTATCGTTCCTCACACACCCCAAGGCTCAGCAGCTGCCAGGTCAGGACCAGGAGCCTGTATTGTGTGCAAGTGGGTATTGCCCCAGGGCCGGGCAGCCCTCGCACGGGGCAGTCTGCAGCCAAACCGCAGAAAGCCAGTGCTACCTCCCTGTGCAGACGGACAGAGGGACGGACGGGGCAGGGACAGAGCAGCTACAACCGAGCGCTTGGCAAACCACCACGCTGCTCCCACCGTGTGTCACAGACCCACAGGCTGGAAACGCCCTTTAAGCCCATCGAGTCCAACCGTCCCTGTCCTGTGCTGACCCACATCCCTGAGCACCTCATCTCCCCGGCTGGTAAACACACCCAGGGGTGTCTCCGGACAAGGTCCAGGATCATCAGGGAACACCCAGGAACCCCGTGAGAAACTCCAGGTGCTGTCACTGCTAGGTAAAGATGAGGTCAAGAGCTGCAAGGGCCCAGTGGAGCTCTAGCAGCTTCTAAGGAGCATGCTCAGCTGCCCTCTAATTAGGGAGGGTCAAGCACCCTTTCGGGCAGTACCTGGGTGAGGTCTATATAAGAGCCAGGCTGGAGGCACCTCCACAGAGTGGAGGAGGCTGTGTGGGAGGCTTTGGCTTGCTCTGCTCTAGCAGTCTCAGGTACAGTGCTGGCAGCAGGGGCATGTGATGGGGCAGTTCCCTCAGCTGGTGTTGGAGCAGCTGCCCCTGCTAGGGTAGAGGTTTTGAGTGAAAGCCGAGTTTTTGATGGCAGGCTTCAGGTTCAAGGGTGTGCCTGGGACCTCTCTTGAGGCTGGGAGAGGTGGTCCTTTGTCCTCCAAGGGGTATGTTGTCTTGGAGGGCTGTGGTGCCAAGCCAAGGAGCTAAAGGAGGAAGCAGGTGGACTGTGCAGCACTGGGGAAGTTTTATGGGTGGCACACAGGATCTTTGCTGGGACTCAGCAGCTGGAAGAGCTTCAGCCTCCATGTGCAGCAGAGAAGCAGGTGGTGTCCACCTCCGCCATCAAGGTAAGTGAAACCTCTTGACAAGGGGAAGGATGGAAGCAGGTGAACTGTGGTACTACAAGGGGTGTGAGTGACTGTAGTGGGTGATTGTTTGCTGCAGGGGACAGACCTGCCAACCCATCATCTAGAGAGGTCTGTTGCCTGCCAGGGGCCCAAGTCAGTTGTGGAGGGGCTCCCTGGGCTTCTCCAACCTTCTGACTGCTACTCTTGCTCCCCTTCCATGTGGGCATCAGTGATATCACTGGGGTGACCTGGAGGGTGCTGTGTGACTACAGAGCTCTGGGGGTGGCAGCCAAAGGCTTGGGGACCCTGGTGAAGTCCTCCTCAGTGCAGGTAAATAGCTGGCTGCAGAACTGATGTTGGCAACAGGGTTTTGGGGTTCTGTGATCATGGGATCCTGCTTGTGGAGCAGCATCTGCCTGGGAGGGATGGGATCTGTCTCATCGAGCTGGGCAACACTTGTAAACACCAGCCATCCTACTGGTAGAGGGCTTCATGCCAGGTACAACAGGGCTGGGACAGAGGGACCAGGAGGCCTGTGAGAGCGACAGATGTGAATGATGAGCCCAGAGCCTCAGGTGATGTTTCAGGAAGGTACCAAAAAATGACAAGCAGGGTCACTCCCAGCACTTGTATGTAAGCAAGGCCACACCTGTGAGGTACCACTGTGGAGCAAGCCCCAAATCCCTCCTGGGAAACAGGGATGCTGGGGTGCTTCTCTGAAGTGTGGGTATGCCCAGGAACACAGCGTGGCCAGGCAACGTGGGGAGAGGTCTGTGTGCACCTCCAAAGCTATGGGGGGCTTGTGGGATTGGAGATGTGGCAGGATGGCTCCCACGGCTCGCCACACTTGGGAGCGTTGTAACAAGGGACACAGGCTCCAGAGGGAAGACATCCTGGAAGAGGAGGAGGGTGGAGCTTCCCTTCCTGTGAGACCAGCTGGAGTGTGTGGAGATTTGCCTGGGGATGGATGAGGAGCCAAGAGGGAGCTGCTGGCTGTGGATCAGAGAGAACAGCCAAGGGTGACACTGTAGTGGGTGAGGCCTCCTACAGCCAGCCTGAAGCAGCCTGGTGTTTGCAGAGCCAGGCCCTCACCCCAGCCACCATGATGGATGCAGCAGGACAACACATGCAGCATGAGCATCCAGGAGACCCCTGGACTGGGCTGATGACACATTCTGACCCGAGTGCTACAGAAGAGAGATCTTCTGGTGGACCCCATGCACTCTTACAAGGAGGTGCTTGTTGGGGATGTGAAGGCCAAAGGCTGCCTTGGCTGCGGTGATCACAGGATAGGATCTCAAGGTCTAGGTGGAATCGGGATCCTAAAGTCTAGGTGGAAGGTAAGAAGCAAGCTCACAGCCCTTGACTCGAGGTGAGGAGGCTTTGGATTCTACAAAGATTTGCTTGGAAGAGCCCCATGGGGCAAGGCCCTGAAGGCAGGAGGGACTCGAGTGCTGGCTGGTACTCAAGGATCGCTTCCTTGATCGCTCAGCAGTTCCATCCCAACAAACACCAAGTCAGGCAGAAAAGCCAGGAGGCCCCTGTGGATAAGCATGGAGCTTCTGCAAAACTCAAACCCATAAAGTGTGTGTTACAGAGGGTGAAAGCAAGGGTGGGTAGCTGGGAGAAACACTAAGCAGCTGGGGATGAGGCAAGGAAAGAAATGCCAGCTGGAGTTTGATCTGGTGGGAGAAGAGGGGTTTAAGTACCCAAGTCACAAAAGGAAAGCTGGGGAAAGTCCAGGTGTGCTACTGAGAGGAGGGGCTGGCTGAGCAGTGAAGTGGCTGGAGGGCTGTCTGGAGTGTGGTGATTGGTGGCACAAGTGATTACTGGTGTACCCCAGGTGTCAATCCTGGGTCCAGTCAGGTTTAACACCTTTGTTAGTGACCTGGGGTGTGGGCTGGAGGGTAGTCTTGCAGGTGACACCAATGAGGAAGAGTAGCTGATAAGCCAGAGGCTGGTTCTTCCATCCAGAGAATCACAGAATGTCAGGAGTTGGCAGGGACCCCGAAAGCTCATCCAGTCCCACCCCCTGCCAGAGCAGGGTCACCCAGACTGAATCCCACAGGAACACATCCAGGTGGGTTTGAATGTCTCCAGAGGAGACGACTCCACAGCCTCTCTGGGCAGCCTGGCCCAGGGCTCCCTCACAGTGACAAAGTTCCTCCTTTTATTTACATGGAACCTCCTCTGTTCCAGCTGGCACCGCAGGGGCCTGGACAGGCTGGAGAAATGGACTTAGAACCTCATGGAGGGTTAAGTGCCAAGTCCTGCACCTTGGATAGGAATGACCCCAAGACACCAGTACATGCTGGCTGGAAAGCAGGTCTGCAGAAAAGGTCCTGAGGGTCCTGGTGAACCATGCTGGCCACAAGCCAGAGGCGTGTCCTCACCACACAAAGCTAATGGTACCCTGGCTGTGTGTTTCCAGCAGACTGAGGGAGGTGATCCTTCCCCTCTACTTGGCCCTGCTGAGGCCACACCTCAGTGCTGTGTCCAGCTCCAGACAGTGCAAGGGAGACATGGATGTACTGGAGGGAGTCAGTGAAGAACAAGTGATACAATTAAGGGACTGGAGCATCCCTCCCAGCCTGGTTGCCCTTCTCTGGACATGCTCCAGAACCTCCATGTCCTTGTAGTGAGGAGCCCAGAACTGGACCCAGCACTCCTGGTGCAGCCTCACCAGTGCCCAGTACAGGGGCACAATCCCCTCCCCAGACCCTACTGACCATGCTGTGTCTGACACAAGCCAGGATGCCACTGGCCTTCCTGGCCCCCCAAGCACACTGCTGACTCCTGTTCAGTCACAGTCACCCAAGAAGGTGGGTAATACTCCTGATTTATATAAATACCTGAAGGAAGGGTGTGAAGCAGGTGCGATCCAGGCTCTTTTTGGTGGTGTGGTACCCAGAGGCAAGGGGTACAAAATGAAACAGGGTATGTGCCCTTTACATGTCAGGCAAGCTCCCTTACTGTGACGGGGGCTTTAGGTGGCCCCGCTTGAGCAGGGGAGGTTGGATAAGGTGACCTTCAGAGGTCCCTACCACCCTCAACCACTCCGTAATGGCCAGGGCTTGGGGCTCACAGCAGCCCAGCTGTTCCTCAGGCTGCTGAAAGCAGAGCAGGAAGGCTCTGGGGTTGTAAATAATTTAAAAAAAAAAGGCAAACCAAACCTGGCATTATGTAATGTCTCGCTGCTAGCCTCCTGAAAGCCACGCACACAGAATGAGTCACTGCTCCCAGCACCAATTTAAGCTGCTATAAATCAACAGTAACTGAAGGAAGTCACTCCGAGGGAAAATCAAGCTCACTGAGCAGTAATTTCATTTACAGCAGGGCCAGAGGCTTTCAACCCCATACAGCCCAAGGCCAATGGGCACTCTGAATATAAGGCACCATGCCTAATTCCCCCCAAACCAAGTAAATACAATGCCTCTATGGGCAAAACCACAGAAACCAGGACCAGGCAGCAGTTCTCTCTGGCCTTTGGCAGCAGTCTGTCTGTAGCATGAAGAAGTGCAACAAAACCAAACAAGTTTATACCTGGCTCAACACCCACATCCAAAAAATAAGTAGCTATGACTACTTGGTTCCTCTTGACAGCAGCAGCAGAACTTTATCTGAAAGCATAAACGCTCTCCCAGGCCAGTATCTTGCTTCACAGACCCTGATTGGCTTCAGGGTGAATTACTGGTGACTGCAGTGAGGCACTATGAAGAGGTGATTGAGGAAATAAGGAATTATCTGCTGTTCAAATAATAGATCACCAGTGAGGTGCAGCACAGGAGCTGCAGAGCAGCATTCTTAGCCTCTGAGGGTACTGGCTCCTCTTTCTCATCAACCAAAGAGAACCCACAGTTACAAAGCTTAATTATCCTCCAGGAGCTTGAGCTTGCTGGCTAATTAGCCTCTTGTTGAGACAATACAGAAAAGTGCCTAATTTAAATTGTCCACAACAATAAGGATGGCACGGGAACAGTCTGGCTCTTACCCACGTGCTCATCTCTTGTGTCCAACGGAACAGCCTGGGTATCTCCAGCTCTGGGCAAGGTAAGATCAGCAGTGCTCAGCCTAAAAGAACATAACCCCAGGGAAAGGAGCTTTGGGAGGCGCAGGTATGGCTGAGGCAGTGTGTAGTGGCAGGCAGAGCTCTCCTGCTTCCACAGAGCTGCTTGTGCAAAGTCCTGCTTCGCTCCTATCCAGGCAAGTACAGGCAGACAGGCCAGGCTTTCACAAACAGAGATGGAGCTGCATTCAGTGGTCACGTTATTCAGCAGTTGCACCCTCAAAGGAAGCAGAGTGTTCAGCTGCACGGAGGGGTCAGCAGCAGTTAGACTCCAAGTCACAATTGCTAGGAGGGTAACGGTTGGTTTCTGGAAGCCCAGCCTAACCAACAGCTGTAGGTGCTGCAGGTACCCCAGCCAAGAAAAAAGGATCTCACTGTATACAGCCAAAAATAACCCCACCAAGAAGGGCCCAAAGCCTCTGGCAAATGGGTTCATCCAGCACCGCCCAACATGCTGGTAAAGCCAGCGTTTGATGTCCCTGGGCCGATGAGCAGAGGGGAGTATCTGCAGGAACACGTTACCCCTGGGCGAGCCTGTAGATGAGCGTACTGCCGGGCAAGCGCAAATACCCATTATGGTTATTAAATCACTGCTGATGAGGTTTGCAGTTAGCAAACATGCAGGAAGGGAAAATTCCAGACCACATCTGCTTGGTACTGAGATGGGAGGCACCTGAGATCTTCCTGCCATAGGAAAGGCTTCCCCCTTGCTTGCTTGGACATCTGCAAACAGCTATCATCACACTGAATTCTCCAAGAAATCGCTTTCTGCTCTCAGTGAACCAGAATCCCCCTTCTGATCCGCTTCCCTCATGGCCAGCCTGGAGTTCCTGCTTCCTTGTTGGAGTGCCCTGGTGCTAAGTACCTTGCCTGGCACTGGAAAACCATGGGAGCAAAGGAAAACAGCCACAATTTCTTCCTCATCAGGTTAGTTCTAGACATCTACATCTTGCAGGGGAGGGCCTTCAGGCCCCCCAGCCCTGTTGGACTCAAGCTGGAGAGACTGGTCTTCTCCTTTGCTCAAGTTTTGCTGTAATTTGCCAGCCAGAATACAATGCCTAGTTCTCCCAAAGCCACGGGTCCTGCATGGCCTTCTTAAAACGTCCCCCAGCAGGCTAGAGAGTGGTGTGAAACAAACCACAGGCTGCATGTGTACCCATCCTGACACCTGCTTTTTGGAGGGGCAATTTACATCTGCATGCCAGCTCTACCAACCTTCCCACCTAAAAAGCACCAGGTAAAAACACAAGGGACTAAACCCTGCAAGGAGACAGCCAGTTCAGCAGAGGCCAAGATTAATTACTGCATAAACAGGCACATTGCTGGGGGAGAGGTGTAAAGGAAAGCACCTCTCTCACAGGCCCTGGGGGAAGGCACGTTCTACTGCCCTGCACTGCTCAAGGTCTCATCTGTCACCTGCCAGCACTGAAAAGCCAAGAAGGGAAAACATAAGAGGCTGTTAATTACAGGAGAGATGCTCAGAGCTGTGAAAGGCTCCACACTCGAGTCCACCAACCAACTAGAGAAGTTTATCCTGGGGCAAGGACATAGGTGAAGGTAGAAGCATTGAACTGCCTCATGCTCCGACAGGAGCAGCCTGTTTGAATTGATAAATGCCTGTAAATATCACTGTAACTTGTAAATAGGGAAATAACACATTTTTAGCAAGGAAATGTTGCTCCTATGGAGTGTTAAGGTAAGATGGCAGGCAGCTCAGACACTGCTTTGCCCTGGAAAATTGTCTCAACACCTGACTTGACTGAGGCAATGGGCATGCCAAGGTGCCGAGGACACAGGGGTATGGACCACTGAACCAACCCAGGCTGCCCTTTACTGCCTGGCTGAGCAGAAGTCGGAAAGGCAAGGCTGCACAGCCAGCCCTTATGGCAAAGGCCAGGGCTGGTGGGGGGGGTCACTTCAACCTGTGGAACCAAGGTTGAGTAGCCCAGCACACAGCCAGCCTCACCCCACACTGAGGTGCACTGATGCCCTCAAATGCACACAGGAATGGCTCCAGACAGCAGGAGCACAGCACAAAAGCTGCTCTGCTCACCGCTGACTCACATCAACACTGGCCGCAGCCCTGTGATTTCCCACCCCAAATGTGACACAGTAGGAAAGCCCAGCTCCAGCAAAAGCATCCAGTGAGCAGGATGACTTCTGGAGAGGGTCCTGATAGACCAAGGCTGCTCTTATGTTGGGACAGGTGAAATCTGAGAGTATTTTAAAATAAGGACCCAGAGCAAACAAAGCACCAGACTCTAACACAGAACACAGACAGTAAGAAGTGTCTAAGACCAGTTTTGCCATATCAAATTATACACAAGCTCTCAATGGGGATGAAGGATAATTAGAAGTGTGTGTATATATATACACACCATGTGAAAGTTCAATTCCTGCTGGGGAGAAGCCAAAAGATCAGCTTCCCACATCCCTAGCCAAGGTCTGTGCAGGCACGGATGGGAGCAAGCTGTCCCCTGGCTTCACAAGCCAGCCAAAATACCTTAAAAGCGAAAACTGAATTGCCTACAAGGGTCCAAAACCAAGCCCTTGAGACAAGGAAAGTGTGTTGCGAGTTCGTTTGTGGGAGACAAAGTTCCTGCTTAGCTTCACTTTACAAAACCCAGGCCCCGTGTGCACACACACGCATCGACCGGCTTTGTATCGGGGCACAGGCAGAAGCTGGGGTAGCTGCAGGGGCCGGGGTGCAGCAGCATCTGCAGCCTCTGGCAGGGAAAAGGCGAGGTCTGCCCCGGAAAGGGGAGCTTTACTATCAGGCATTTAAATGTTTAGTTAATAAAAAGAAAGAAATCAGCCTTGAGTCTTTAAAAGGGGCCGTGCCGTGTATAGACAGGCTGTTGTGGTGCAGGGGGAAGCGTGCAAAGGCTGGTGCTGAAAAGGAGCAGCTGAGGGAGCTGGGGTGTTCAGCCTGGAGAAGAGGAGGCTGAGGGGAGACCTTCTCCCCACCTCCCCTGCCCTGCCAGGAGGGTGCAGACAGGTAGGCAATGGTCTCTCCAGCCAGGGGACAGGAGATGGGACAAGGGGCAATGGGCTCAAGCTGTGCCAGGGCAGGGTCAGCTCAGCTGGGAGGCAAAAGCTCTTCCCTGGCAGAGTTGTGGGGCTGTGGCACAGGCTGCCCAGGGAGGGGGCTGAGTCCCCACCCCTGGGTGTGTTAACAGATGGGGAGATGAGGTGCTCAGGGATATGGTTTAGCAGAGGATGGGAATGGTTGGACTCGATCTTAAAGATCTTTTCCAACCATCTGGTTCCATGAGAAGCACTTTCAGGTTCAGGCTCCAAGCGAGCCCACCTTCCAATGCTCCTGCTTTCAGAAGCAGGGAAAGCGCAGGGTTGTTCCTTATTCCCCTCCTTTATGGGGAATAAAAGGGGAGGAGGGGGTAAGAGCAGGCTTTTCTGTGTCCAACAGCCAAGTTTTCAGGAGGGTTCCTTGCCAGCCTTCCCCGTCATCATAAGATAACCCGGCGGCAGCTTTGCTCCCTCCGTGTCCCCCCCTCAGACACCGATTTCCGCAACCCACCATCACTCCTTCGAGAAAACTTCTTCCATTGCAGGCAGGAGGGCGAAGCCAGACGGGAGCGCAGCCCAGCCCAGCCCTGCAAACCCAGCCCGGGTAAGAAGGGAACAAACCCGGTTTAGGAGCGCTGCGAAGGGCCGGCCGGCATAGCGCTGGGACCGGGCGGCAGGCTGACGGCCCGGGACACCGATGGGCTGCGGGGCTGGGCCCCAGCCGGGCCCTGAGGGGCTGAGGGGGCCGGGCCCTGGGGCGCTGAGGGGCTGAGGGGGCCGGGCGCTGAGGGGGCCGGGCCCTGAGGCGCTGAGGCGCTGAGGGGGCCGGGCCCTGAGGCGCTGAGGGGGCCGGGCGCTGAGGCGCTGAGGGGGCCGGGCGCTGAGGCGCGGGCGCGCGCGCGGACACACACACACACAAAGCACCGCTCGCAGGATGGGCCGCGCGCGCCTCGCGCAGTGCACGCGCGCCGGCCCAACCGCCGCCGCGCGCGGCCCGCGCCTCACCGCCGCGCTCGCTCGTCTGCCCCCCCCGCCCCCGTCCCACCCCCCGTCCCCGTTCTACCCCCCCCCGCCCCCGTCCCACCCCCCGTCCCCGTTCTACCCCCCCCCGTCCCCCTTCTACCCCCCCCCGTCCCCCTTCTACCCCCCCCGTCCCCGTCCCACCCCCCGTCCCAGGCTCACCTCCCCTGCGCGGCGGCGGGGTGCCCGGCGGAGCCCGGCCATCAGCACCCCATGGTGGGGAGACGGCGGCGGGGCTCCTCCGCGGCGCTTCAGCACCGTGCGGGCCCCATGTCCGGGGCGGCGGCGGCGGCGGCCGGCGGGCTCATGTCGCCATGGCAGGGCCGCAGCGGAGGAGGATGGGGATGAGAGGAAGGCGGGCCGCCGCCGCCGCCGCGCGGGGTGGGGAGGGGACGGGGGGGGGGTTAAAATAAAACAAAATAAAAATGAAAAGGGAGGGAAGGGGGGGGAACGAGAGGCAGCCGCAGCCAGCCGCTCTGTGGGGGAGCGGGGAGGGGAGGGGGGAAGAAGGGCCGGCGGGGCCGCCTCTCCTCCCCTCAGCCCGGCCCCGCCCCGCGCGAGGGGCGGCCGCTGCCGCTCAGCATGGCGGGCGGCGGGAGCGCAGGAGGCGGGTGCTGCCGCGGCGCCGCTTCTCCGTTCGCTCCCCCCGCCTCGCACTCGCTGCTCTCGGGTACTCTCTTCGCCCCCCCGCGGCAGCGGGGAGCACCCGGTGCGAGAGGCGGCTGTGAGGGGCTGGGGCACACAGACGGGGCTCTCCCCGCGGGCCGGCCGGCGGAAGGATCGCGGGGAATCCCGTGAAAAGGTGCCGCTTCCCCGCGGTCCCTCCGCGACGCCTGCGCGGCAGTGGGGCTGCCGCCGCGCCTCGGTGCTGGGGGGCTCGGGTGGCCTGTTGCTCGCCTCAGTGCCGGGGGGTCCCCGGAGGGGGAGCGGGAGCGGCGGGGGAAGGGGAAAGGGAAAGGGGCTGCCTGGCATCTGCGGCGGCTGCCCGTCCCTTCGGCAGCGCTGGCAGCGGGGTAGGCTTCGGTTATCCCGACCTCTGTGCCTCCTGGGCGCCTCGGAGTCTCTCCCGGCCCCTGTTCCGGGCGTACAGGAGGATTTACCTTCTCCTTCCTTGCCCGGCGTGGGCCTGGCCCCAGCCCAAAGGCCCACGGGAGGGATTCATGGTCCTTCTCCTTGTCGCTTCCAGGTGCTAGGCTCTGCCTGGCAGCCCCGCTGCCTCAGGAGGTAGACAGAGATTCCCGGAGTGCCAGGGAAGCCGAGATGCTTTCTCGCAGCTCCGCTTACTCCTTTTGTGTCAGCTCGACTAATCGTGTGAGTGTTCAGGGTTTTTATAAGTATTGTAATGGGGTTTTGGTTGGGTTTTTTCCCTGAAGGGTCTGGGCGTGCTGTAATGCTGTACAGTAAATGCCAGGCACGGAGTAAATACTTGCATGAAATCCCTGGCACTGAGGAAGAGGAGTGGCAGAGCCTTGCTATACCACTGGAGGTTGAGATTAGGAGATAAAAGCAAGAAGCACAGAGCAAAGGCAGCGTGTTTTCTTTAAACTCCTTCCAGTATCTGTAGTTATTAGTTCTTCAGACAGCACAGAGGAGGATTTCCTCTGGAGATAGTAAGTACAGTGACAAAAATCAAGCACAGAGAAAGCACAGAACTCTGTATTTATTTCCTGACAAATTAACTCTGAATCAGTTTGCTAAAAGCTCTTCTGTCATAAGCTTTTTAAACCCTTTCTCTAGTATCTCTCTCCAGTATCTTAGGTCTGAACCGAAAGGCTATTTCTGCTGTAGCAACCAGACTCCTCTATGCTTAGGGTGAACTGCTCTTCAAATCCAAGCCTGCTGTCTCCTGCTCCTTTCCATTTTTCTTATCTCAAAATAGGATATGCCTTTTAGAAGGTGCAGAAAAGGAATAGTCCCACTGGAATTTTATCTAGCTTTCCCAGTCTCATTCTTCTGGGTCTCACTGCTGCCTAAGAAGCCTGCAAAGCTGTTAAGAGTTTTCCAAGATCAGTTGGCCCACTGGTAGTTTGTGGCAGTGATCAAGTGAAGGTAGCTGAGCTGATGGTCCCAGCTGGGAAATTCTTGCTGGAGGTTGAGCCCAGACAGCCCTGAGATCATTCTATTCCCACTGTTAGGGCAGATCTTGTATTTTCTGACAGTTTGCCAAAGGGATTTCCATCAGGGCCATTCCCAGAACATTTCACATGTCAGTGCTGGGACCCTGAGGTGGTGCAGCACGTCCTCAGACCAGTGGAGTGTGGAATTGAGGGTTTGGCAGGAACCTCTAGTGCTAACATACCACCACGGAGTTCCTTTTGTCCCTCTTGTGCTGATTGTGCCATCAGCTGGGTACATAGAGTAGGAAGGGGCAGTTGAGCTGGCACCCAGCTGAGATGAAAGTAGCACAATAAACCAGCCAGCTACTGGATCAGTGCTCCTTCCGAGGGAAGTCCCGGAGGCTGAGGAGCGAGTCAGCCTGGCGCAGGAGGGACCTCAGGGCAGGTCCTCCTGGCAGAGTGGTGGTTTGAAGGTGAGGTCTCCCAGCCTTGCTTCACACCTCTCTAGGAGCTGGCCTTGGTCTGTGCACAACTGCCCAGGGGTCAAAACAGCGGCACAGCCATACATGCTCTGAGAAGAAAGACATGGCACATGCCCAGAGCAGCTGAGGATTACGGCAGGCCTAAGTAAGTGGCTGCCAAGGGATTTAGAGAGGCTGCTGAGAAAGAGGGGGGCAACTCTTGGGCTTGTGGGCTGGGGAGAAAGCACAAGAGGCAATATTAAACCTGGGAAAAAAGGAACCTGGTGAATGTTACGGAGCACGCTTGGAGCAAGGCTATTGCATGCAGGTGTTCTGCACTCAGGGTCTTGACTTTATTGTACAAAAATGTGATGCTTTGGAACAGTAGAAAGGCCCCAAGTGCCCTGTCAGCCAAGGAAAGAGGACACCTCATCCCTTACAGTGATGTGGGTTGCTCTGGTCGTAGCAGGATGAAGGGTGTCCCTGCCTGGCTCCCAAGATGGCACAGCAGCATGCACGTGTAACTGCAGGCAGCCACTGCCTTAGCACATGCTGGGCTCTGGGGAGGTGACAGACTGGTAAATATTCAACCAGGGAGAGATCCATGTTAGTGGAAAGAAGAAAACCCCACATATAAAGCACTGTGTTACCTGCCCACAGTCTACAAATGCCTGGTTTTTTCCTACCCTGAGCGGAGTGGAAGCAGAGATGCTACCTGATTCACAGCCAGGTCCCAGCTTGTGGAGAAAGGAAAGGCCTGTGTCTTTGCAGCAGACACTTAAGCACCCTTCAGAAGGGAAAACAGATGGTCTTGTGGTTTGGCTCTGCTTCGGAGGCCCAGCGCTGTCGCTGCCTGACTTCTGACCACAGTTAAACCCAGAGATGCAAAGGTTACTCCTGATTTTCATATCCACCCCACTTGGGTGCACGCAACGCCCAGCACGGGCAGCGAGCTAGATGTGCCCACGTACGTATGCAGAGAGCAGCTTCAGAGGAAGGGTGAGTTTACCCTTGTGTCAGGTTGGTTGTGCAGCTGAATTAAAATATTTGGTGAAGTGTTTGAAACTTCTGATAATGGCTGTTTGGATTTAGCTGGTCAAGGGCAGCGTAGGGTGGCAGAGTAAGGCTAGTTACTCCTGTGTCTCTGCTTTGACTCTGGCCATTGTGTAACTGACCTGTAGACCTTTTCCGAGCAGATCTCAAACGTGACGAGCAGCAGAGTTCCAGTCAGAAAGTCATGTTCATCGGGAAAGAGGAAGGGCCTGGAGCATCTCTGCTGCCCACCCATAGGCAGGCTGAGCTTGGGCCCTTGGTGGAGGAAACCCTCACAGATGGCATCTGAGTGCTTATCAAAGCAATCAGAGATATGTCAGCTGATAGCAGGTGCTTATGCAGGGTTGGGAAGAGTTCTCTGCTTGGGGTGGGGGGAACTCCTTTTTTCAAAGGCTGGAATGAAAGAGATTCCCAGAAAGCTGCAAAGAAAAGTTGTGCTCCATGAGACAGAGTTTGTGAATCAATGTTGTAGAACGTTGGGAAGAGCCACAGAAGGAAACGAGGAGAATCCTAAAAACCAGGTTTTGGTGCAGTGACTTGATTTACTCCCAGGAAGCTGAGCAAGGTGCTGATGGAATAAAAACCATCAGCACGTGGAAGAATGAAATGGGTTTAAGCACTGAACTCTCTCTCACCTCCAGGAGAACTGAACTACCCAAAATCACTAGTTATTTTACAGATCTTGCCCTTCCTGTGCAACAATCAATGGGATGTTAATTAGCCCAGTGAGCAGGGTGGAAGGCAGTGCATACGAATCATGTGACTGCTCTGCCTTGTAAGTACATTAGTTATGCTTGTTTTTACCCACAGTAATGAACTGCCCTTTGGAAAAAAATAACTCTCAGATTCCTGAAGTGACACATCGAAGGGAAAGAAGGAACCAGATGGAGGCTCCTTCATTTCTTTCAGCTTGTGGGGCAGATTTCCACGGCTGCGGGACAGACCAGCCCTGGCTGCAGTTTCACAGGCAGAGTTCCCTACCTGAAACTGAAGCTAAATTCTCCTGGTGTGAAACGGGAAGGAGCATCTTGCTGGTAAGAGAGACTAGCAGCACGTAAGCCCCCTTTCCTGGGTACTCCACATTGCTTTACTTTTTCCATAGCAGGTGAGAAATAAAACCAGCATAAATTCCTTGTCCCGATCCTTGTCACCTTTCCCAGTCCTTGTCACCTTTCCCGATCCTTGTCACCTTTAAAGGCAAAAAAACTAGTTTTTTTTTTAAAAAGCAAATCAAATGACTTGCACACTGAATGTCTCAGACACCTAAATGCATTTTTTACTAAAGATACCAGGGAGAAGAGCCATGGCTGTGGCAGCACACAGAGTCTGTGCAATTGTGAAGCCTGTTCTGTCTCTCCTAACTCAGTTGTCGGCTTTAGTGCCCCCCTGATCGGAAGCTATCACCTGTCAGGCAGGGAGAGGCAGCCTCAGGTGTGTAGCCATCTGGCTTTGGTTGTTGGAAGGAGCCTGTTGACGTTAGAAATCATCATACACTGACTCACCGGAGCGCCGGATCAAATGCAACGTCTCCACAGGCTTTAGGGCTGCTGCCCAACAGTCCCCTGCGACTTCTTCCTGACAGCAGGAATATAAATTATTTACCTGGGAAACAAACCCTGCTATTTGAGCTGAAGAAGATTCCCTTACTGGCTGTTCCAACCACAGAGCTGCTTGAAACAGACACACACTTCTGCTTTCATCCTGAACAGTGAAAGACACGCTTACACTTAGGAAATGAAGTACCTCTTTCACTTTCGGTGATTAATTTGGAGAGGAAAACTGCAGGCACTAAATTAACCTTTCCACCTGATTTATTTTGTACTAAATAAACTGCCCCATAATCTAATTTCCTCAAGCAGAACAGAGAATTTCTGCAGTTTGCTTTCCTGCTTGGGAAATGGTTCTAATCTATTCCGTTTAACTTGGTAACGGTAAAGCCTTCAGACTGCGTCCCTCACCCCTGGGGACTGCGCCTGCAAATTAATCATTCCTGAAAAATAGATGGCTGGGCAGAAGTGGGTGTCATGACATGGGAGAAGGGTGTACCTCCTCCTCTGCAGCATTTCCAGTTTTACCCTCTCCGTATTGGCAGCCTGGGTGGCAGAGCGGTGCCGCTTCACCTGCCCTTCTGAAGGATAAAACACTGCCCAGTTTTCAAAAAACCCTTGTCAAATAGTCATCACCTGCCATTAAGTTTAATTCTTGTGTAATGTGATTGAAGAGATGCCTTTTTTTTCCCCTCAGATCGCTTTCTAAACTGCTTCTTACGGCCTTCCTTAATAGTGCTAGAAGCAAAACACAGTGGTATGCTGGGAGAAGCAGAAAATCACCTACTTTCACAAGCCAAGACCAATAAATAGCCATTATAAACACAACAATATTAACCACAAAACCCAGTTAAAATCAAAGAACAGCTAGGGTTGGAAGGAACCTCTGGAGGTTTTCTAGGCCAGACTCTTGCTCAGAGCAGGACTTGCTTCAGAGTTAAATGAGGTTGAATAGTTTTCAACATGACCCGTGACAAGCACGATGGGTAAATGGACACCCAGGTAAATCAAGGTGTACTTGGAGGGTAGCCTAGTCTAAACAAGCCTTTAGCTAAAGCACCTTTATTGTGCTCTTCAGGTAGGGAGAAAAATGTAAGAACACCTTAAAAATTCATTCTTCCTGGCTCCTTTTCCTTTCCAGAACATAAAAATTCCTTTATTTTTTTTATGTGACCACTTAAAAGCAGTTCACATTAATTATCTGGCTGTGATTATGCTTCACTGTAGACACCATTTTCTATAATCAGATACTTTATGTCCTGGAGAACTCATCTTGGCGTTGTGGCTCAGAACCTTTGTGGCATTTCTGTGACAATCACATGCGTGCCTCGTTAAACAGGTAATCTGCCACCCATTAATATAGCTGCTTCTTCTTCTTCTCTGTGCCAGTTGGGATCTCAACATCTCTTTGCCAGTGTTGTTTTGGGTAGAAGGACAGTTGGTTGCAGAATTTACAGGAGTGGCATGCGCTCCCATGTGCTGAAAACCTCCTGGCAGCAAAGCTGGATGCAGCAGTCTTCATTTCCCATCCTTTGCTCTGGAATCCTTGCTGTCAGGGCCTGGATTTTCTTCCGTTGAAGGGAGGTGAGAACTTTGCTGTGGCAGTGGGAGGAGAACAGGCACAGATTAGGCAAGGTGTCAGAGGAGAGCAGGCACAGATTAGGCAAGGTGTCAGAGGATTGTCTGCATGCCCCCTAAGTATTTAGGGAATGGTGTGATACGTGGTCCTAGAGATGAGGTTAGGAGGTTTGAACTCTTGAGTTAGACCCAAATATCTCCAGACAGGCAGAGCTACTTACTGAATGTACGTGAGAAGGTACATCTGAATCACTACTGGCAAGGGCCACGAGTATGTTAGTGAAATGCACCTGGATGTGGTAGCAAAGTATGAAAGACATTGCCCCAAACAACTCGATTTTACCAGAAGATGTGCAAGAAGGTCACCTGAAGAAGCCCTGGAAAGGACAATGACATGGATTTTGTTCACAGCGCTTTAGGGATTTAATTAAAGAGAGGTTTGATCTCAGGAGGCTTTCAATTTGAGCCTGGGTCATTAGAAGCTGTGCTTACTGAAAGGTAATGGCCTGGTGTGTTCCAGAACTCAGATGGGATAGTCTGAAAAGCCAGTGTGAAGGGAAGTGAGAATGTCTCTTTGGGGACACAGCAGAGAGCAGCAGGATGAGAAATGAGGGGGGACGTCTGACTGGTGGCCAGAAACTTGTCACTGAGAGCTGATGAGGTGTTAAGTCACGATGTGTGACCCCTGGTGCCATATCCCAAGGGCCATGCAGTGCAGAACATCCACCCGTTGCTATTTCACCTAGCTTCTCTCATGATCCCTGTGCTGCACAGCTGAGAACCAGAAATCAGGATGGAAGCATCTTCCTCCTGTTTCCTGGATGCTTCACATAAAGGGGCTTTCAGCCTCCTGGTGTTTAATCCAAACGATATAACATGGATTTGCACCACATCAAACCTGAGAAGAAACTCTCTATGTCCATTCCGGGTCATCGTACCCGGGTGCCTCCTAGCAAACCCTTTTACCCAACAGTTGCCTGTTTCTATGCTCCGAAAGGTGACTGCTCTCATTTTCTTGGTTTAACTTTTAATGACTGATGTAACTTCCATTTATGCAGAATCCCTACAATTCCGAAAATGCCTTCTGAAATGATGCACAGCTACCTTTCTTAAAAAAAAACCAAACCTTTAAAAGCCTTAAGTACAACACTGCTTGGAATTATCCTGTCAATTAAATAAAAGAACCCACTTGAAATAAGTGACAAAAACACCCAGTGAATGAAACGCACCTTCTGCTAACACATGGTTGTTAAAAGAGACCTTTAAGCAAGCTGGTAGTTACGTGGTCATGCTTAGACAAGCACAAGGTTATTGAAACATGCAGCTTCCTTTCAGACAATTTAACCTGCACTGAAGGCAAATTACAGCCCTAAAAGCATTGAAGCACCTTGCTCAGGCGTTTGGTGGTGTTCTCTTGGCTTCTAAAAGATTACCCTCACTGCACAGCAATGCTGGCAGGATGGGAATGGGGTCTGCATCTTCTGCTGCCCTTACAAATACTGCCTGGGACGGCTTCCCACTGGAAATTGCTGTATCTATCTGATAGTATCCAAAGAAGACTGAAAGCAGTATTTTAATAGACTCAATGGGCAATAGACATTTTTGACAAGAGCTGTAATGGTCATTGGCCAGACTGAACCAGCTCCCAAGGGGACTGATACAAGGGGCACCTGAACCCACCCAGCGCAGGAATCACGAATAATAACTGTAGTTGCTGGGTAAGTCATGAAATGCATCACAGGTTTGGAGTCTTTCCTGGTTCCTTCCTTTTCCTCAGAGAAAAATCTGCACATAGAGGAGAATTCCAACAAGGTGAGGCAACAAGGACCCACCAGCAACCAAACTGCCCATATTCTTGACGTGGCACCGGTGAAGTCATCTGCCAGTGCCTTCCCCTTCTCTCCCACGTTACACGAGGGTTCGCACGGGTGTGAGGATCTGGTTCCCCCTTCCTCACCTCATTCTGGAGCTATTTTCAAGGCCTCCAAAATGAGATTTGATGATGCTACAGAAGTAGGTTGAGTTGGACAAGGTGTTTGCAAGCTTGGCAGCTAGCTCCTTTGCTTTTCAGCTCTGTGAAGAGAGAGGTCTTCATGAGAAGACGGGCAGAGATTCAGGCTCGCCAGAGAATGCCACTCACTCTCCAGCTGCTCCCTCGCACTCTGTAAGTATCAGGGATCCTGGATTCCTGTGGGTACCAGTGTATCATACCTCGGCTTGCTCAGAGCTGTGAAATAATGGGCAGGAGCCTGTCCACACTGTTACTCCAGGAGTTTTGTGCATCAGTGAAAATTCTCAGTGAAGACTTGGAATTTCCTTTGCGAATTGAGATTTTAGTACTACAAGTGATTAACTCTTTAGCTGTGTTTTACAAGTTTATACCAACTCCTTTATAAGCAATAAGAGCATATATCCAGGGAAGATGTGTTTTCCAACAGGCTTTTTGATCTCTCTCTTCTAGTAGTCTCATCTTAGGAGTCAGAAGTTAGGGTTCTCTTTTGTCAGAGGGGATTCAGAAATGCATCTTGAGACCATGTAATGCCAAAAGTAGCTCTGGTGAAACCAGATTAAACAAGCAGGGAGGTGAACACTGCATTAAAACAGCTTAAGTTGGACAAAACCAAACCAAATGTTAGTGGAGGCAGCAACACCAGAGGTCTGAAGTAGTCCCCTCTGGCACTCCACATCAATATTTTACCTCCTCCCGAAGCCTGATGCTGCTCCCTCGGTGGTTAGCTGTGGTTTGGCTTCTTTGTACTAAGAAGTTTTGCAATTTAAGTTATACAGACCAACTTCCTCTTGTCCCAGGCCTGAATGCAGCTGTGCTGCTGTGGGGGTAGGCACAGTATAAATACAGTAGCTCTTTTTTTCCAGTAAACAAATTAAGTGGTATTAGAACATGGCAGCTTTATACCAGCTTCAATGCATATGAGATTTTATGTGTATGTTAATATCTATCATAGGTACAGGAATGATAGGTGCTTCCTCTAAGTATACCCTGGAGCTCTGGGGTGTATGTGACCACCTCTGTACACAGCCAGGGTTCTTTGCATCTGGCCTGTCCCAACCACACGGGCTGCTCGGCTGAAGGTGCCCTGCAGTCAGCTGTGTGGCAGCCTCACAGTGTAAAGATCCCCAGGAAGGAGCCACGCTTCCAGGCTCCCTGGGATGTGTCTGAAAGCGTTTCTGGATGCCCATCAAACACCCCCCCAGTGTCAGCTTTGCCTTTCTCAGACAAAGCAACACACCTAAACAGTGCAGCTGTCTGCTGCAAGCATTCTCCTGTAGGCTAACATGCAGCTCCCATCGTGGTGAGCTTCCTCCTGCGATGGGAACTCCTCTCACCTAGCCATGAATACTCTTAGATGCTATTTTGGGGCTGGTTTTGCTCTGTGTTGCATCAGCAAGACAAAAAACACACAATCCCTTAACAGCTTACAGTCTGTCCTAAACTTATGTTTCCATCAACTTGTGTTTGGGTCCTGTGGGCTCCAGATATTTCCTGCTAAGTATAGCTCCCTTCCTCTGTGCAAATGAGATGGGTTGCTTTCTCCTGCACCTCCCTCCCTAATTTCAACAGCTGTTTGGAACTCGGCGCTGTGGTCACCCAGACAGACATACATGGACCATCCTTGCTGGTCCCTAGATTTGTGGGTGCTGCCACTGAACCTTTTCCCTGATTTACAGTAAGCCTCAATCAGCAAGCCTTGCTTTCCTCCTGTTCTTCAGCAAGCACACCATGAATCAGAATAGCTTCATTTATTTATGAAACTTGACCCACTTTCCAAGGTGAGAGTGTGAAATTACACCCCTCTCTACTGAAGGCAGTGGGACCAGTGGAGACATCTCCTCCTACAGCAACTGGAGGATCAGATGCCACTCTCCTTCAGGGGCTTCTGCCAGGGGAACTCGTCTCAGTTCTGGCAGGTTTATGAATCATTTCATCTGCTGGTGAGGGGAAGCCCATGCAAAGGCTTCAGTTCTGATAGCTTTGCTCACCAGGTGCTTGTCCCACTGCTTCTAAAAGCAACAGAACCTGCTAAATACTTCTCACATGCATATGTAAATATACACATGGATGTAGCCTTTCTGTGTGTTTTCTAGTACACATACATCTATATAAAAATGAAATGTACACCCTGAGGTTATTTGCTTAAAGAACCTATTTGTATTCCCCTTGGCTAAGCAGAAAACAATCATCCCATTTATTAAAGAGAGGTTTTTTGGGGCTAAATCCATAATCGTAGTACAGCAGCAGTTTGGTCTTAGGGGAAGAGAAGCGAACACAACTCTGTGACTTCTGCCTTCCAGTTGTTAGCACTGCTGCTTGCCTGGTCCCACTGTCCTCCATACCGGTATAATCCCAGTGTGGCACGTGGATTCATTAGTGGCTGTGAAGCCTGTGGAACAATTTGGTTAAGTGGTTCGAAGGAAACTATTGTTCTAAGTGACCCTTATTGTGCTAACCTGGGCAACCAACTACTGAGTGGGCAGACTCTTTGTGTCTAGACTGTTAATTACTGTGTGTCCCTTAATCCTGGGGGGAGTTTGTAATCCTATTTCAGTTTGGAAACCTGCATGCCACAAGGCCCAATTAGCATCTCTGATACCCCCTGCTAGTCGGTGCTCAGCTATTAGCTATCCATAGCGATTCCCCATGGATTGCTGACGTGCCAGGACGAGCTTTGCCAAGCCCTGTCGGAACACAGCTTAGCAAGGGTAGTTAAAACCATCCCTATTTAATTCAGTGACATTGGAAGGTCTCACATCACAACAAATACTTGCACTTAGCTTAAAATTTGTCTTGCAGAGGTTACAGCTGCAGTATAAATTGCTGCTTTCATTAGGATCCCCAAAGATTTCAGATGGGTTTTCCTCCAGTTTTAATGCCTTTTTTGGTTGATTTCCCACCCTGTTTCCATTTCAGTGGAACTCGAGAATCCCCCTGTCGTCACTCTTTCTAAGCAACGAGTACTATGGCATCTGCACCTAAGGAATTTGTAACTTCCTTTTCCTTTGTGCATCTTTAGGTTCCCAAGAAGGTTCAGGAAGGGATTGCTGTTCTGTAATGCAGAGTGTGTTGCAGAATAGATAAATCACGTTATTTATAAAACTTGCCACGACTCCTTCTCTGCCCACACCACTTTGTTACTCTACCACGTCCAGACAGCACAGGGAGCAGACTCATTTTCCCTGTTAATAACCCCAAAGCAGATTGGTGCATCGTGTAGAGTAAGGATCCTTGGGGTTTGTTGCTTCGGTTTGGGTTTGAGTTTTTTCCCCCTTGGTCCTGCTCAGTATTTTGGAACAGATCATTTCAGGACAGAGGAACAAAGACAGGGTATGAGATCCTTCTATCTGAATGTAGAAAAAAAGCCCTGCTGCTGCAAGGCTCCAGAGAAAGCGCTGTTGAGCCCTTAGATTTCCACACCCCCCCCTTCAAATTGCACGACACTTTGCAGGGTGTTCCGTTCCGTTTACATTAGTAGAGGGAAAGGAATGTGAGTGTTCAAGTAGGTGTCTGAACTGGCATTTTTAGAACTGTCAAGCTGTGCATTTACAAAATGAACCTCTTTTGCCCTTCAGGTAAACTGAGACCTATGTTCTGCTCAGTATGGCAGCGAGAGGAGGAAGAGCATCCATCATGCAGCAGCGAGAGGAGGAAGGGCATCCATAATGCGGCAGTGAGAGGAGGAAGATCCTCATTCCATAAACATCACCTAGATGGCATCACTGCCAGGAGCCTGTTTGAAGTCACAGAATCACAGAATCACAGAATTATCAAGGTTGGAAAAGTCAGCTCTTGATGGTAATTGTTCTAGTTCAAACTGGAGCGGATCCCTAACTTCTTTCTTCAGAGCTTAAACCTATGTTTGTCCTGCCGCTGCGCCAGTTCATTCCCCTTGCAGGGGTGCTGTGTTTCAGGGTGCTCAGGTACATCTGATGGTGCCAGGAATATCCCAAGGAAAAGTTATGCACGTCTATGGGAATCTTGAGAGCACTTGTCATCAAAATAAGCCTGAAGAAATTGTTGGCCGTCATCACTGGCTCAGCAGACAGGAACTGTGCCTAGAAATAGACATTGGCATAGCAACCTTGATGGGTTTTGTAGAGGAGGCAGCTTGTTTTTCCAGACAGCGACATTTAATAAACATTTTGTGTTTGTTGACACTGTGGAACCTCACTGGATCAAATGGATCAGCTTGAGTCGCCACCACAGACTCTTGTCTCCAGCGGTTTCGTTGGGTCTGCCCTACGACATGTGTTCCTTTGTGTTTGTCCACGACAGACAGGACATGGGGCACACTGGAGCAGCTCCGCAGATCCTCTAGATGATGATTTATTTTGCAAGAGCACGTGTTACCTCGTCAGTAGGTCAGAGAGCCCCCTGACCAGCAAGTCTGCTTGGGGTTCCTCAGGTGCCGCTGCAGCTGCTCGCCAGCTTTGAGCCCAAGCACCGGGCCTTGGCTTCAGGCTCCACGCAGCGGGACTGTGCTTGTGATGAGGTGCTTGGCAGCCCACGACAGAAAACCCCCCAGAACACCAGACTGTGAATGGGTTTCTGTTGTGGGTCTGTGTGGTGGGGCTCTGGCAGAGAAGGGGGCTACAAGGAGCAGCAAGAAGCTGCCCCCAGCCCCACAGAGCCGCCGCTGGCCCAGGCCGAGCCCAGCAGCACCAGTCACAGGCCGCTGGGAACCACCCTGAGGAGAAACAACCAACAGCGGCTGCTCTGTGCCCCAGAGAACGGGGTGAGAAGGTGGGAGAAGCTCTGCAGGCACCAAGGCCAGGGGAGAAGCAGAGAGAGAAAGGTGCCCCTGCATGTGTGCAGTGCCATCAGTCAGAGGGTTCCTGTCCTTCATCCCGTGCTGAGTCTGTCCTGCCCGTGACGCTGACTGTGGAATGGTCTCTCCCTGCCCTTATCTCCACTCCTGAGCCTCTCAGCATCTGTTGTCTCCCTGCCCAGCTGAGCAGGGCAGGGACAGAGCGGCTTTGGGGGGTGCCTGCCCTCCAGCCGGGGCCAGACCACCACACTTCACTCAGCTCTGGGGTGAGGCTTCTCACTCCAGGTGGCCGCTTGAAGCCCTGAGAGCTGGACTGCCTCACTCGGGCCACCCCTCCCGTCTTGGGGCAGCAGGGCTGAGGGGACGGGAGGGCTGAGGGACCAGGGGCTGCAGGAGGGGTGTCCGGGGGGACTGCGGTGTCAGGGGGTGTCTGCGGTGTCGGGGTGCTGCGGTGTCGGGGTGCTGCGGTGTCGGGGTGTCGCGGTGTCGGGGTGTCTGCGGTGTCGGGGTGTCGCGGTGTCGCGGTGTCGGGGTGTCTGTGTGTCCCGGCCGCCGCCGCGGAGCCGAGCCACACTGGGGGTTCTGGGCGCTCGCGGGGCGCGCGGCACGGTTGCTAAGAGCCGCAGCCGTAGGCGGGGCCGAGGTGAGACTCACCCGCCAATCCGGAGGGACGGGCCGCCAGGCGGCGGCCAATCGCCGGCGGCGAACAAACCCCGCCCGGGAGTGGGGGGGTGAGGGAGGGGAGGGAAGGGAGGCGCGTTCCCGGCCAATCAGCGCGGGGGAGGCGCGTTCCCAGCCAATCAGAGCGCGGGAGGGTTTCGGCGGACTTTTTAAAATGGCCGCGGCGGCGGCGCTCCCGCGGCCCTTTAAAGGCGTGACGCGGTCTTTCTGGTGTTCCTCCGCCGGGCCCGGCTTTTCCCCGTCGCGCCGGAGCGCGGCTCCGCCCCGCCTGCCGTTAGCGGCCGTGCCGCCGGATCGCCGCGTCGCGCCCGGAGCCCCGCGCCGCCTCGGGGCGCCGCTGCGGTGTGCGGCTGGGGCGGGACTATTTTATTCCGCCGCGGCGCCTCACCGGCCGGGCCTACGGCGGCGCGCTCCGCGCGGGGCCATCCGCGGGCCGCCAGGACAAAAACAAGGGGGCGGCGCCGGCCGCCTTCATCTTGCTGCGGGGCCGGGGCCGGGGCGGCGGCTGCGGGGCGCCGGACATCGCCGTGACCCGCTCGGGGGAGGCGAGCGGGGCCCGCCGCGGGCGGGGGCGCCAGGCGGCCCTGCCTGGATGCGGGGCCAGCGGCGGAGCCGACCCCCGTCCGTGAGGTGACGGGAACCGGGCTCGCCTCCCCCCTCCCCGCCAAGGAGGAACCGAGCGGTGAGGGCCGCGGAGGGGAGGAGGAGGAGGAGGAGGAGGAAGGGGGGCTGGGGTGCTCGGTGTCGCCTCGCCGCCGCCCCGGGGCCGGGTCGCTCCCTTCCTGAGGCGTCCCCTTTGTTCGCCCCCTAGATGGGGCTGGGGAGAGGGGGGACGTTCGCCCCTCAGATGGGGCGGGGGGGTGTCTCCCGGCTCCCTTTGTCCGATGGGGAGGGCAGCCCGCCAGCCCCTGACGCCTTGTATCCGCCTGCCTTGAAGGTAGAAGCTGCGGAGGCCGGGGAGAAGATGAGCAGCGAGGGGCTGCGGCTCTTCAAGCAGCTGAATCTCCACCTGGAGCTGGAGGGGCGGTTCCAGCCCCGGGAGAAGGGGCTCAGCCTCATCGAGGGCGCCGCCGAGGTGAGGAGGAAGGGGGGGAGGGCTGGCGGGGCCCGGGGGGAGCGGGCAGCCTCCTCGGGGGCTGGAAATCCGTGGTTTTAACGGCTCCGAGCTAGCAGGGAGACGTGCTTGGGCGAGCGTGTTCTGTCCTCGCTCAGCGCCGCTTGTTCTCCTTCGCTCTTAAATCTGTGCCTTCGTGAGCCGCGGCGTCTGGGGCAAGGAGAGCATTCGGGCCTGTGGTGTTCACTGGTTAAACTGGGGGGCGAGCGCGGAGCCGAGGGAAGCGGTGGCACGTCCATCCCCGGGGCTCGGTGCTGGCTGGTCAGACGGGGAAGCGGCCGCTTTGCCATCAGCAGGGGCCGGGGAGAGTGGCCTTGGAAAGGCCCTTAATGTCTAACCACCACCACCCAGAAGTCATCTCTGCAACCAGTCTGCTTGTCTGCTTCGAAGGCAGAATGCTTGTCACTGAGATATGTGCAGGAGAACAGGCTGAGCGTGGTCATCTCTGCTCCCATGAGGAGTCACCCGCTGTCCGAGCTCAGGAACTGTTGTTTTTAAATCCCCAGGGTGTACTTGGAAGCTGTACTTGTGCTGGCTGTTGCACCAGCCTCTAGACCTGTCTGTAACCTGTGTGGTGTGGGTGTGTTTTGTGTCTGGAGCGTCAAGACTTTTCTTTATTTTCATGTAGGGAAGTAAAGTGCTTCTAGAACAAAAGAATTGCATCCCTTTGATCAAACTAGAAGATAACTTGGGTGGTTGAGGGTTCTCAGCCGTCACCACTACCACCGAATAATCCTGACTTTGCCTTTCTTGCCTCAGAATGAAAACAGCCTGTGTCCAAGACAAAGGAACGCCAAGGTGGAGGATCTGTGGAGCCTGACCAACTTCTTTGGCTTTGCAACTGAAACGTTTGTTCTGGCTGTGAACATTCTGGACAGGTTCCTGGCTCTTATGAAGGTATTTCTGGGGGGAGAAGACCTGCTACAGTGTGAGCTGGGGATATGTGAGATGCCTGAGAACCTTCTTGTCTGAGGAAAAGAGGAAGGCTGTGATCTAGGAGATAACCATGGCTATTTATGCATTCTGTGGTGGCAGCTCTTCTCAAGTCCTCCTCTGTAAACTTGGAGTTCAGTTCTTACATGAAAGGTGAACTGACATTGATGTTAGTTATTAACTGCTTTAAACCACAGCCTCTCTGTACCTCTAAAGGCAAGTACCAGCACGGTTTGTTTCCTTGGAAGCCTGTAGCCCTCACTGTGTGGGTGTAAAGGACTAAGAAAGGAGAATTAGCCCTGAGCAGAGGGATTTGTGTTAGCTGTTATTGCTAGGTCCTCTGTTAAAGGCCAGCTCAGTGCCAGAACTAAGACCAAACCATCATTTCCTGGGTGCTTTCATTTTTGATGGCAGACCGTTCAAACCTAAACCAGTTCCCCCTTAAACTGGCAGGATTAAAACTAAAGTTGTCTGAGTTCTGTAGTCTGCCTGTCCTTTAGGTTGCCCAAAAGGTTACGTGGGAGAGGGTTGCAGAGTGGGAGTGCCTGGAGCAGGCTCAGCCCGCATTGCTGTGGCTTTAAACGGGGGAGGGTGAGCGCTGCCGCTCGGGGCGGTGGGGTATTGCAGCTCTCCCTGCGCGGCCCTGAGGAACAGTTCCAGTGCAGCTGTTCAGCTCCCTCTCACTTGGCAGTGGCCGAGTCGTGTTGCTTTCTTGGCTCTGCCAGCTGTGTTTCCATGAAACTGGAGTGACGAAACCAGTTGGGATGAGGTGAGGAGTAGGAGCTAGCTGACTTGGGTCTGGCTGAGATAAGCTAATCTCTTTCTGTTGGACTGTGAATATTCCAAACAGCGTCCCTGGGCTGGGTGAGGTGTTGGTGTTGTGAAGGGGGGAAGGTGAGTGTTCATAGTGCTTCCTCCTGCTCTCAGGTGAAACCCAAGCATTTGTCTTGCATTGGAGTTTGCTGTTTCCAGCTGGCTGCCCGAGTGGTGGAAGAGGAATGCAACATTCCCTCTGCTCACGAGATCATCCGGATCAGCCAGTGTAAATGCACTGTGTCCGACCTGAAACGGATGGAAAAGATCATTTCAGAGAAGCTGCACTTTGAATTTAAAGCTACTACTGCCTTAACCTTCTTGCACTTGTACCATACTATTGTACTCTGCCATACCTCAGAACGGTGAGTGGAGCCACGGGCTGGGTGTTTGCTAAGCCCTTTCTCTCTCATAAATGCCTCTTAAATGCCTCTTAAATCCTCTGAGGAGCGGCTGAGGGAGCTGGGAGTGTTCAGCCTGGAGAAGAGGAGGCTGAGGGGAGACCTTCTCCCCACCTCCCCTGCCCTGCCAGGAGGGTGCAGAGAGGTGGGCGATGTTCTCTTCAGCCAGGTGACAGGAGATGGGACAAGGGGCAATGGGCTCAAGCTGCCCCAGGGCAGGTTTAGATTGGACATTAGAAAAAATTTTTTTACTGAAAGAGTTGTGGGGCTGTGGCACAGGCTGCCCAGGGAGGGGCTGAGTCACCTTCCCTGGATGTGTTCAGAAAAAGGGTAGATGAGGTACTTAAAGATAAGGTTTAGTTTAGGATGCGAATGGTTGGACTTGATGATCTTCAAAGGTCTTTTCCAACCTGGTGGTTCTGTGATTCTGGTGCTGGGTGTAGAGGAAGCAGCTCCTTCGTTTCCCCTTCCTGATGGGTGAACACTTGTTGATGTGAATGCCTCTTCTCTGGGGTGTCTTGCAGGAAAGAAGTACTGAATCTCGACAAATTGGAAGCACAGCTAAAAGCTTGCAGCTGTCGTTTCATCTTTTCTAAAGCAAAAGTAAGTAGAAGGAAGCAGCTTTCTCTGGCTGCTGGGCAGGTTTTGATGTGCATCATACTGAGTGGTGGTTTGGTTTTTGTCCTTCTAGCCATCTGTCTTGGCCTTGTGCCTTCTCACTCTAGAAGTTCAGACTCTGAAATCTGTTGAGCTGTTTGAGATCCTCCTGCGTGTCCAGAAGCACTCAAAGGTAAGGATTCCAGTGGCTTGGTGTGGCAGCTCTTGGGCCTGGTGTGGTTCGTGATGTACAGCCTTAGGCTGAGGGGACCCCTGCTCGGAGTGGCCCAGGCTTCACAGGTGTCGTTCAGGGTGATCCTGCTCTGGTAGGGGGTTGGACTGGATCTCCAGAGGTCCCTTCCAACCCTGACTGTTGAATCTGTGATTCTGTTTGGCCTCAGCTGACCCAGGGGGTGAGGTGGGATTTGAGCATCTGCCTGTAGCTCCTGTAACTAACAGGGCTTCCTTGGCAGAATGCCAAGTGCAGAAATCCCTCTGCTTAGGGAATGAGGGCAGGTAGTTAGTTTGCACTGGCACATCTTGGGAGCTGCCTGGCAAGCAAACGGGTTATGGCTTCAAAAACTACCTGAAATGTTTCAAATCAGAGCAGCTGCTGACCTCATGCCTCATGCTTTAACAGGCAGCCAATTGTTCTGGCTGCACGGTCGAGAGAAGCTTCCAGTTGTTTCTTGGGGCTGCAAAGTCTGCTGGGCTGGCTATGCTTTTTGCCTGAATAACCCAGGATTTGTGGCTCCTGGCTCTGTGCTCTATCAGCTGATGCCTGCACCAAGCTTTTTACTCCCAGAGTCAAACTGAAAACCAGGTTTCTTGTGTTGCCCAGAGCACGCGATTGTTTCGGGTTTGAGTGGAATAACCGTGGTTTCCTGTGGAAGTGATAATGAAAATGGTAACAGCTGCTGACAGGGGCCAGCTGTCAACTGAACTCAGCCTTCAGCGTGGATGTTTCTGGGGGGTGTACAGCAGTTCACCTTCACAAGCAGCCCAACTGTCACAAAGGGAGCAGGGTTATGACTCACTCAGCTCTTGACTGATGTTTTCCACGTCCCTTTGAGAAGGTGGAAGGGAAGGAGTGTGGGGGTATCACACTGAATAGGTTCCTTTTCCTCTTCTCAGATAAGCGACAGTGACCTACTTTACTGGAGGGAACTGGTCTCGAAATGCCTGGCAGATTACTCTTCTCCTGAATGTTGCAAGCCCGATCACAGAAAGCTGGTTTGGATTGTGTCGAGGCGTACAGCCCAGAACCTGCAGAACAGTTACTACAGTGTTCCTGAACTGCCCACGATACCGGAGGGCGGCTGCTTCAACGAGAGTGAGAGGTCAGTGACAGTGAGCCTGGGAGCTTCGTTTGTTTGGGCGGTTCTGCTTCTCACCCCTGTGTAAGTAGGGCTTGTTCAGTACTGCTTGGGGGAAAAACTGCTAGCTTGGAAGATGCTGGTGGACTAATGTTTAGTGCCTGCACTTCTGCAGAAGGAAAAAGAGGGGGAACTGTCACTATGGTGTTCAAAAAGCACTGTGGGGTGGGGGGAGCCATTCCCTTATTTTAAAGGCAGGGGGGTCTTACAAAGAAATTGATATTTGACATCTGGAACAGCAGCTCCTTGGCTTACAGGAGGCTTTTGGCCTCAGGAGAAAGCAAGTTGCACCCTGTGAGGGTTTAGCCGTGGCACTGAGCAGCATTTGGAGCTGGGATGTCACAGTGGGAACAGGACAGCTTGCAGAGCAGCCCAGGATTGAGGCTTTGTGGCTTTGGAGGTGGTGTGCTTTAAACTGCCTTTCCTACTGTTCCTTCTAGCGAAGACTCCTGCGAAGACATGAGCAGCGGGGAAGAAAGCCTTAGCAGCTCTCCACCCAGCGACCTGGAAGGCGCCTTCTTCTTTGAACTCAAACCTAAAACAAAGTGGCAACCTCTTAGTTGTAGGTCTTAGTACAATGGAGACTGGGTGCTGAGAGTTTTAATGCACCACAGAGAGTCTTTTGGCAATAATAAACAGGGTGGTAACCTGTCAGCTGTATTAAGGCAAGAATTGCTGCGGTCTGTCAGTGCTTGGAATGCCTGCCTTGTTTTTTCCTTTGTAACTTTAAGGAAGAAGAAGAGAGTTCTGTTTGGATTCCTAGTTCAGCAAAAAAAGTTCATGTATAGTTCTGTTGTCAACAAGCATAAATGGAGCCCTGTGCCTGGTGATCCAGAGTGGTTAGCAGTGTGCCCCAGCCCTGACAAAGGCAGACAGCTGTGTGAGCAGGGACACAGCCAGAACGCTGAGGGAAGGAGGTGGTTTTCCTCCTTTTGCTTGGCATTCACACTTACTTGGAACAGGGTCCAGTTCTGGGCTCAGATGTTGATCAGCTTGTGCAAGTCCAGCAGGAAGCTGCCAAGAGTAAGTGCTCTGGGGCACGGGGAGGTGAGATGAGCTTATTCAGCCTGGCAAAGAGGCCTTGGGGGGGACACGGGGTTGAGCAGCAGCCTTTTGGTGTCTGTCTGAGAGGAGGTTGCTGAGGATGAGGGGATGTCAGGGTCTGAACTGCGAAGCGTGGGGCCAGAATGAGAGGCTGTAATGGAATGGAAGTGTCAGGTTTTCAGCTGATGGAAGCTTGCTCCATGGGATGGCCCAGTGGGAGCAGACAGTGAGCGGCTGTGCGGTCTCTGTCCTGGGAAAGTCTCGAGCCTCAACATGACACGGTTTGAAGGGAGTGTTTGACCCTGCTTGGAGGGGGAGGTCAGACACAGAACCCTCTTGAGGGCACCCCTGCTCGTTAGTATTTTGGGGTTGAATGGGCTGAGCAGGTTGTGTTGAATGACATGTGTACATGGTACCAGGTTGGAACCATTCGCTGCTGAGCAGGTTGAGTACTCAGACTGCTCCAGCACTTCATGGGCTGGGATCTCGAGTCACATGCTCCAGGCAGGTGGGGTTTTCTTTCTTTAAAGCTTGGCTTTTATAAACTTCAGGAATCCCTCTTCCACAAGAGGAGTGTGTGTGGCGAGGAGGGAGTTTATACTTATGGAAGGACAGCATAAAGCGTGTGGCAGGGATGAATCTCCTATTTCCTCTAACACAGACACACCGAAATTCCCATTGTATCCCTCAATGTGTTTAAAATCTTCATTGTTAACATGCTGATCCATACTACTAGCTTAGACTTATGAACATGGTAAATCTTGATAAGTCTACATTCCTTTTAATATTTAACCCTTGTAGTTGTTTTTCAGTATATTCACGTTATCGATTGAGTCATAACCAGGCTTGTTGCATGCTTACATAAAGCAGTGAGTGCAGGAGGAGCTGATGCTAGGCAGTAATACCAAGGTAATTGTGATGTTCAAGTAGTTAATGTAATGGTTATTTTTCCCTGAACTTCTTTTGGTGGAGCACAAACAGGAAGCACGATGGTGTTTCTCTGTGTTGAGAGAGATGCCTGGGTAGCAAGAGGACTGATGAGCTCAGAGTCACGGTGTGAAGGGTGGTGGTGCCAAAGTAGGAGTGAAGGAGCTGAAGGCTGTTGGGGTTAGCTGCAGGTGCTGTGTGAGAGCAGTGCTGCAAGTTCCTGTTACGTGATTTCAGTTTGAGAAAAATGCAAAAAAAAGTTTACAAAATGTATATAAAAATGTAAATGGAAAAAATGTACAGAAAAAACTTTACAGCAAAAAGCAAGCAGAAAATACTGTATTTTTTTACGTTCTATGTACTTTTTTGTAGGTATGTTGCATGTAGATAGTAATTTATTGTGTACTCTGTATGATATAAATACTGTACATCTGAAGGCTTCTTCCTGCAAGTCTCTGGAAGCTCACTCCTGAAATAGAGTACTTTGGCTATAGGTAACAAACCTACTGAGTCTCGTTTGGGTTGAGGACAAAATAAACCAAGTGCTGGGATTTGTTAAGGCATGAGGTACGGCTGGTTACTTTTTGGGGGTGTTCTTCTGCACAGCTGCCTTCTAGGCTCCCCAGAAGTTCTGCTAAGTGATTGGCAGAGAAAAAAGGAGGGACTTCTGTCTGCCTCAGTGGATCTCTGGCTTTGCTGCCATCAGCTTGGGAAGGTGGTTGTTGAGGTACCATCTGCTGGTCCCCCCGTTGCTGGTGGGCTCTGGTGTGCTGGGATGAGGGGTGCACACCTGGCAAACAGGAGCTCCCACTAGTGCTGAGCTTGGGAAAAGCGTGTGTGTGGTAGAGGGTTGTTCGGTTTGTGGTTGCTGCTGTTCTGTCTCCTGAGGAAAACCTGGTCTGGAGATGAGTCTGCATCTTGGCAACTGGAAGCACCTAAAATAACCCCTCAGAGGCAAACTTGAGCACATTCCCTGTTTGTCCCATCTTGCCCAAGTCTTTCCCAATGGTGCCTGTGATGTAAACCTAAGGAATCAGGAGCTGTAAAGGGTTCTTGGTGGAAAGATGTTCCTAGCCTGAGGAAGACTGGGAGAGGGAGCCAGGACCTGCACTCCTGAGGTGGCTGTAAGCACCATCACGGACCTGTTGGACCTTGTAGCTTGATACACATCTTCCCTCCTGTTGTCCTGGTGCCTGGGATGGAGTGAGAGAAAGCCTGACCTCTGCCAGGCCAGCCTGCTTCCCACTCCAGCCACCGCTGCTGCCAGGGGAAACCCTGCCTGGGAGCTTCCACCCCTGGCAGTGTGAGCTGGGGGTGACTCGGGCGCTGTCACACCATGGCAGGGAGCGTGTGTGGGAAGAACAGGGTGGCTGCTGCTGCTCAAATCATCTTCTGAGTGCAGAGACTACTTGGGGTGGGGGTGTTGAGGCTTTCCTAACTCTTTGTTTTAAATATGGGAACGTGCTGCAAGGCTTCGCTCTTCCAATGGAGAGCAGATGTGGGATGGACACTGAGTTGAGTGTGAAAGTCCCTTCTGCCTGGTCACTCCCAGGAGCTGCTGCGAGCCAGGTAGGCAGTGCAACTGTTCCTCTTCCAAGCACTGGGTGCAGTGTTGAAGAGCAGTGGCTTCCATCCCATCTGTGGTGACCACTCTGAACATCAAAGCTCCTGCAGTGCAGGTACTCAGCTTCCACTTCAAAGGTGCCTCCTCAGGTCGTGATGATACAGCAACTGTCTTGCTCAGGAGCTAGTGAATCCTGCATGTGCTGTGTGGGGGAGCTGTGGGGGAGGTAGAAGCCATGGGCAACGTCCTTGGGCTTACCAACAGCTTGTTTCATAAAGCTTGAGGTGCAGAGTTCAGCCCCTTTGCCCCTTTGAGCTCGTCCTGGCATGAGGAGAGATTCACCTGCAGGAGCTTGGGTGGTGTTTACTCCTGTGGTTTGATTACTGGGGCCTGGCTTTGATTTTGGGGGTGTGGGTGGCTGGGTAGCCCTTGAAGGAGGTTGGCCTGGCTTCCTTCAAAGGATGGACTGTGTGGTGGTTGGCCTGTTTCTAAAAGCAGAGGGTGTGTGGTTTTTAACTGCTGGTTTGGGCTTTCTCCTGTCACCAGGTGGAACCTGGAAGGCTTGGGCAGCCCTGAGAGCTTCAGTGGGGGCTTATTTTCCTAACTGCCTTCTTGGTAAGACTGGTTTGGTTAGGGGATGGTTTCACAGGGAAGAGGGCATCCCCTGGGACAGCTCCTAGGTGTAGGGTTTCTGTGCAAGCTCTGGGGTGTTACTCCCTGTGCTTTTGGGGGGTAGTGTGCTGCCTAAGGTTACAACTTGCAGTACAGAGCTGAAGGTTCACCTCTGTCAAGAAGGTCCCTGGTTTCAGAGAGGATCTTGCCGTGTCACCTTACTGGTCAGCTCCTCTCCTGTGGCTGAGCTGGGCCACGAGGGATGGGTAGTGGAACTGCTTCATAGAATCACTCAGCTTGGCAGAGACCCTTCAGATGATCGAACCCAGCCACAGGCTGACCCTGCCCAGCCCACCTCTCGATCGTGTCCTTCAGCACTTCATCCACACGGCTCTTAAACCCCTCCAGGGATGGTGACCCCACCACCTCCCTGGGCAGCCTGTGCCAGGGCCTGACAGCCCTTCCAATGCAGGAATTCTTCCTGATATCCCACCTACATCTCCCCTGGGGCAATTTGCAGCCGTTCCCTGTGGTCCTTTGGTCCAGAAGAGACGGACCCCAACATCTCTGCAACCACCTTGCAGGTGGCTGTAGAGAGTGATGAGCTCTCCCCTCAGCCTCCTCTTCTCCAGGCTGAACACCCCCAGCTCCCTCAGCTGCTCCTCACAGGATTTGCCCTCCAGCCCCTCCCCCAGCCTGGTTGCCCTTCTCTGGACTCGCTCCAGGACCTCCATGTCCTTCTTGGAGTGAGTGGCCCAGAACTGGACCCAGCACTTGAGGTGCAGCCTCACCAGAGCTGAGTACAAGGGAACTAGTTGCACCAGAACTTCTGTTCCTAGTGGATTGCCAGGCCATAATGAAATGATAATGGCCTCTTAAGCAGGGAACTTGGCTTCTCCAGTGTTTGATTACATAATTCTTCCCTGTGAGGGGGGTGAGGCCCTGGCACAGGGTGCCCAGGGAGGTGATGGCTGCCCCCTCCCTGGAGGTGTTCAAGGCCGGGTTGGATGGGGCCTTGAGCAGCCTGGGCTGGTGAGAGGTGTCCCTGCCCATGACTTGATGGTCTTTGAGGTCCCTTCCAGCCCTGCCCACGCTGATTCTATACTAAGTGACATGGAGCAGCAAAGCCTTTCAGCACAGACCAGTCGGTGTGCTCAGGCCCTGGTCTTCAACAGCTCAATGCTTTTTGTGTGGGTGTTTTGGCAGAATGAGTAACCAGCTTCTCCAGTTCCCAGTTCCACATCCATTGCACAGGGCCTCTAACAGGAGGTGGTGTCTGTGTTCCCACCTCTCAACACCACCTTCAGCTCCCTAGAACCTTGATGCCCATGGGATGAAAGGTGTGCTGGGGTTTTAAGGGTGTTCTCCAGGGTCCAGCAAAGGGTGCTGCACTGGTGTACGTGCTGGGAGAGCAGCATCTGTTCCACTGTGCATGTGTTCAGTCACAAGCAGCAGCCCCACCATCCCTGGGCACAGAGCAGGGGACAGGACCAGGAGGAGATGTTGAAGTGTAGCTGAGCAGAGCCTGGACTGTGGTTTTTTTTTGAAGCAGCAGCAGGTGTGATTGGACTTCAGGTCCCCACTGTCAGGTTTTGAGTTCTTCACTTCCTCCCTGAGCTCTCAGAATTCCTGTGTGTAAAAGCTTTTTGTGGAGAAGGGGCAGAATACAGGCAAGGTAATGGCTACTGTGTGTGCCCACACAGCTGCTGCTGCTGACCAGCTGCTTGGCAATGCAGCCACTGTCTCTGCTCCAGCAGAGTCCCAGGCAGTGTAAACCCAGAGTGGTTAGCAGTGGAGAGAAGCTCAGTGGCCCTTAGTTGGGGCAGCAGAGAGAAGCTGGGGAATTTATTGGTGTATAATATGAGCCAGCAGCGTGGCCAGGAAGGCCCATGGCATCCTGGCCTGTCAGACACAGCGTGGCCAGTAGGTCTGGGGAGGGGATTGTGCCCCTGTACTGGGCACTGGTGAGGCTGCACCTCGAGTGCTGGGTCCAGTTCTGGGCCCCTCACTCCAAGAAGGACATGGAGGTCCTGGAGCGAGTCCAGAGAAGGGCAACCAGGCTGGGGAAGGGGCTGGAGGGCAAATCCTCTGAGGAGCAGCTGAGGGAGCTGGGGGTGTTCAGCCTGGAGAAGAGGAGGCTGAGGGGAGACCTTCTCCCCACCTCCCCTGCCCTGCCAGGAGGGTGCAGAGAGGTGGGCGATGGTCTCTTCAGCCAGGGGACAGGAGATGGGACAAGGGGCAGTGGGCTCAAGCTGCCCCAGGGCAGGGTCAGCTCAGCTGGGAGGGAAAAGCTCTTCCCTGGCAGAGTTGTGGGGCTGTGGCACAGGCTGCACAGGGAGGGGCTGAGTCCCCACCCCGGGGGTGTTTACCAGCCGGGGAGATGAGGTGCTCAGGGATATGGGTCAGCACAGGACAGGGACAGTTGGACTCGATGGGCTTAAAGGGCTTTTCCAACCCTGTGGCTCTGAACAGTAAAGTGCTGGAGTAAAAGATGTCAGGCAGCCCTGACTATGGTCTGTCTACTGTGAGCATTTAATCAGTGTTCCTTATCTTGTGATACCTGTTGGAGCTGTGGGGTGTCACCTGGCCTTGCTGTCTGGTGAAGCCTCTGGATGCCTGGTGTGGTGCACAGCCTGAAAGGAGGAAGTTGCCATAACAACTGAGTGAAAGCAATTAGAGTAATAAGCAATTAAAATCTCATCCTTAGTGTTGCATAAACATAGCATTTTGCTCATGAATTATTAGCCATCTTGCCTCTAGACCTGTATGTTCTGTTCCTGGTTTGCAATCTCAACAGTTCTGGAATTAATGAAGCATTTCATTTCCCCTTCAAAGAGTGCTGCTGGCTGGGTGCTGGGTCTTGCTTTTGGGGTGGGATTTTTGGCTGCAGTGAGAACGTGCTCATCAGAGAGAGGTAAACACTGTTAGAACATCTAAATGAAGGAAGCGTTTGTGAAGGGATTTCCAGAGCACTTCTGTGCTGGCTTCCTTCCCACCCAGGGATTTCAGGGGGAGAACAAGCCTGTGAGGAGGGGTTGTGCTCCAGGCCTAGAGAGGCAAAGGCAGCTCCTTCCTCTGCCCAGCGCTTCCTCCTCGACCTCACACAGTCACCATCCCTCGGGGTGCTCAAGGAGAGGCTGGATGAGGATCTGGGGGACGTGGTTTAGTGAATCACATGGGTGGCAGGGGGCAGTTGGACTAGATGAGCTTGGAGGCCTTTTCCAAGCACCGTGATTCTGTGTCCTCATGCTGGAGGGTGGCTCCTGTCTGCCTGTGTGTTCCCAGATGCCACAGCCAGGATGCTGCAGGAATCTGGAGGCATCACACCCTGCGATCCTGGGCGCTGTCCTGTGTGGCCTGCTTGAGGGGACCCTGCTCTGACAGGGACTAGACTGGGAGATCCCCAGAGGTCCCTGCCAGCCCTGATGGATCTGGGATTCGCTGCCTTTCTGAATCCCTGGACAGAACAGACAGGAACGGCTCCGTGCCGTGGCTCTCAGCGGTGAAGGGTAAGTCACCCGAAAACAGAACCAGGGAGCTGCTGTGCAGAGGTGGCATGTGTAGGGAGGGCCCATGAGATACCAGGACCTCAGTGGCCATGGAGCTAGGCCAACAGTTTCTTCCCATTTAAGGGGGAGGAGGTATTCAGTGTTTCCCACATACAGGTCCCCTCTGTTTGCTGGGAGGGGGATGTCCCATGATGGTTCTTTAGCAGCCCTGTGCATGCACCTAGAGCCTTGCCTTCTGGGTATGTGTGGACCAGGCCAAGGAGAGCTGCAGTGGGGTGGGTTACCCAATGGGAGGGGGAAAGCAACGCCTCTGTTGACTTTGCAAGGGCCTGTATGTTTGTTCTCTCGGGGTTTCATGTAGCTGTGGGTGAAATGTTTCAAAGGTCAGAGTTGAAAGTATAATCCCAAGTCTCCAAGGCCCTTGGGAAAACATTGCTGCGGTCTAAAGAGCAGTCTTCTCACGTACAGTGTCTGAGCCAGGGATGTGGGAAGTGGTTTTCACCCAGAGCTCAGTTATTAGCTATGTCAGGGAGCCAGAGGACTTGAGGCTGTCCCTGGTTTGGGCTGGCTGTCCTGCCAGCAGTCCAGAAGCAAAGGCCAGCAGCCCAATGGCTTGTGCCACAGATAGAAGCTGGGTGCTGTTTATGTGCCAACTCCTTGTCCAAGATGTTGGCTTTTCCCTTGGTGTGTGAGGAAAGCAGAGGGATGCTGCAGCTCCCAGGTGATGCTCTGTGCTCCCACGTGTTGTCCCTCACTTGAACTGTGCCGTAAGAAGTTGCTCGTGAGGCCAAGACCACCTCTTGTAGGAAGACATTCAGCAGTGCTGCCTTAGCAGAGGCACTGATGGTGCATCCAGAGCTCACCTGCCTGATGCCTTCTGCTTTCCTGGGTGATGTAGTGTTCCATGCAGTGGAATCCTGCTGCCTGTACCCTGGCTGGGCAGGCAGGAGCATCCTCACACTCAGTGCCAGGGATGCAAGGTGAGCTGCTTCTGGCTGTTGTGATGTCAGACATGGCTCCCTGGAAGGAATTTGGGGTGGTTCTGTGTGTGACCTGAGCAGGTACTGCTGCAGTGTGCTGCTGCTGTTGGAATAGCGGTTGTCCTGCTCTTAGGAGCCCCAGCTGGGATTCACTCTTCTGCCCCAAGCTCTCTCATTCCCTGTCAGTTCCCAGGGTGACACTTGCTTTAGCCAGACGAGCGCGGGTGGTGACACGTGCTCCTCTGAGCTGTGCCTGGCTCACAGTGCTTGTGAGAGCAGGGGTTGCACTTCCAGTGTCCCTGGTGGTTTGACCTGGGCTGCAGGGCAGGCACCCCCCCCCAAAGCCGCTCTGTCCCTGCTCTGCTCAGCTGGGCAGGGAGACAACAGATGCTGAGAGGCTCAGGAGTGGAGATAAGGGCAGGGAGAGACCATTCCACAGTCAGCGTCACGGGCAGGACAGACTCAGCACGGGATGAAGGACAGGAACCCTCTGACTGATGGCACTGCACCCCAGTGACACCAGAGCCAGGCAATGAGAAGTGCCACCAGCCCTTAAAGCACCCCCACCCCTCCCTCCTTCCCTGACCCAGCTTTATCCAGGGTTTCTCTCCCTTCTCCCCCAGTGTGGCACGGGGAGGGGCAGGGACTGGGGGAACGGGGGTTTGGTCAGTCCCTCACCAGTTGGTTTCCTTCTTCGCTGGGGTGGGGCCATTCCTCACCCCCTTCCCCTGCTGCACCCTGGGGTCCCACCCACGGCAGACAGTCCTCCACCAGCTGCTCCAAGGGGAGTCCCTTCCCAGGGGGCTTCAGCCCCTCCCCAGCTGCCCTGGGGTGGGTTTTGCTTAACTCAGCACAAGCTGGAGGCAAGTTACTGCTCAGATGTTGGCAAACAGAGCAGCCTGGGCCTGGTGTTGCTGCCCTGGAAGGGAAGGAGACAGGGTGAAGCTTGAATCAAAGAGGGACTGAGGATGGGGTCCTGTCCTGCAGCAGGGTGTAGATGTTCCTCTGCCATTTACCAGTGACTCTCCTTGGCATCAGTGCTGGTGGGTTGAGACAGCCCAACACTCCTCCTTTGCTGTAGCTCTGGCCTGAAGCTGGTGACACTGTGACTCCTCTGCCTTTCCACACACCTCTGCAGGGGCTGTGCTGTCAGAGGCGTGGCAGCGCTGACTGGCCTGTGCCTGGGATGTGTGTCCCAGTGATGAACTCAAATAGCTTCTGCCACCTTTCAGAGCTTCTGCATTGCCCAGGGGCCTCCTGATGACTCCCAGGCTGTGGTGGGCTTCCATCACCCGCCTGAAATGCAAGTACTGCTTGTGGGTGCAGCAGCTCGGAGCCACTGTGCCTCAGAAGAGCTTTTCCTTAGGCCTGGAGGAACGTGGGCTCCCTGCTCCCAGGCTAACCTGGGGTTAGGCAGAGCGGTGACTAACCTCAGGAGAGGCTCTGGGGAGGAAGGGAGTGTGCTCCTAGTTACTCAGACACCCTGACAGCTCGAGCAGCAGAAAATAGCTCAAAGTGAGGAAGTATCACTTGAGAGGTGTCAGCTGGGGAGGGGAAATAGCTGTGGCCTTACCTGTGAGCAGGTGGAGCTGGTGACAGCTTGGGAGTGGAGAGCAGGTGAGTAACCAGACTCGAACCTTCACCCCTGCTTGCCCCAGTCTAAAGCAGAGGAAGAAGGCAGGGAGGGCAGGCAGGGCAGAGAGGGCGTCTTGGGGGAGCCTGAGGGAAAGCGATGGGGGTGAAACACGGCCGGCTCAGAGCGCCAGGGGCAGGGATCTGTGATCTCCTGCACTCCATAAACTATCCGGTGGAGGTGGGATGCAGCAGCCCTTCCCTCCTCACCCGTGGCACAGTCCCGGGGCTGATCCAGGCAGGATTCCTCTGAGGAGCCAAACTCCTCCCTGGAATGTGGCACCGTGACCTTTGGCTGCTTCCATGGCTGGTGCCATCCAGAGAACACCTCAGAGGTGAGGTGGGGCCCGTGTCTGTGTGGTGAATCACACTGCCGGGATGCTGGCTGCTCCTGGCTTCCCAGCCCCCGGGTTTGGGTTCTGGGTGGGTGGGTAACAGCACCCGCTTCAGCCCGGCACGTGGGGTGGCCCCATGGCTGCTGTCGATGAGCATTGAAGGGGATGAGGTGTGAGAGCCGTACAGCATCGTGTTGGCTGTTACTCCTGGAGCAGTCTGGGTCCCAGCTTTGGAAGGTGCTGGGTGTGGAGGCTTTGCCCACCCTCCCTGCAGAGCTGGGTGTCTCTGGGAAGTGGCCCCGTGCCCTCCAGCTCGGCCGCTCTCCCGCTATCACTCCCTTCCAGCCAGAACAATAACCAGTTGTGCTGCTGCACAGGGAGAAACCAGGCTCCAGGGAGGCTCAGCCAGCTGACGTGAGGCAGGATGGGTCCATCCCCCAGCTCCTGGGACCGAATGCTTCCTGGGTGGCAGTTTGCACGGATCCCTGGGGACAGCGCTGCCCCTCTCCTGCTGCCCAGAGACAACTGGGGGCTGTGTGTCTCTGTACCCCAGAGTTCTGGGAGGGGTTTGTGCTTCCACCGACCTGAGTCACTCGGTGAGCTCACCCCCGTGTGGCTCACACCTCCCATCGCTCCTGGGAAGGCACCAAGCAGCACACAGAAGCACGCTGGTCACCGTGTGTCGTGCTCAGGAGCCGTGCCCGGCGCTTACAGGGGCCGACCTGGGAACCCCAAACTCTCGGGAGTAATGTAGGAGTTTCCCTTCAGTGTTGTCAGGGGCAGTGGGGTGGGAGGGCACCGGTACCGTTCCTCCTCCTTCCCTTCATTGTCTTTCCTCCCTGGAAGCTTGTACTTGTGTTGCTTGTTAGGAAATAGCCAAGGTTATCTCGGGGGAAGCATGTCTATGGGATGTAAATCTCCTTCACAAGCAAAAACCCAGGAGAAATCAGCTTCTCCATCAGCTCCTGGCAGGAAAGCTCTGCTTTTTAGGGGAGTATCCCTCTGGGTTTTGGGGTGGCACGCTGGCTGCCTGTGACACTGTCAGGTCCCAGTTGTTTCCAGACTGTTTAGTCTGGGTGGTCCTGCTCTGGATAGCTCAGTGATGAGGGGTCCTTCATAGTGTAGGTTCCTCAGTCATGCCTTCTGTCTGCATCTCCTCCTCATCCTCACCTTCCAGAGCCATCCCCGCTCTACTAAGAAGCCTTCTTCCATCCTCCCTGAACCTGAAGGTTGTTTAACATTGCTGCAGGGTCTGTAGCGTCTAACCTGCGTTTCCAGACTTCCAGGATGCCTCTGTGCCTCTCCCCACCCACAAACCTCCCCTAAACTCTGATTTGCTGCAGGACATCAAGTGGAGCCAGTTCCACAGGTTGCTACTGCTCTCGCCTGGGAAAGAGCACTGCCCCGACCCCCTGAGTTCTGTGAGAGGAGGAAATCCTCCTCCTTGCTCCTCTTTCCCTTTATCCTTCCCCAGACCTGAGTTTCCTCTGTTCTCCCCACCATGATGGCCAGTCTCTGGGTCCTTCACTGCATCCCATCTCCTTGCCTGTCCCTGGGGGTGACCAGCTCTTGGTGCTGCACCCACCTGCACTCAGGTCTGATGTCACCAGGCACTGGCCAGCTCCAGCTTTACCACACTGCAGTCACTAACAGAAGTGATCAACTGGGAGCTGGGGGTTAGAATGGAAGCTGGTGGGTCAGAAATACTCCTGGAAACTGCCTTTCTGAAGGGGGGGCAGTGGGTAAAATGCCTCTGACATGAGAGCAGGCATGTGTAACACCTACAAAGATGTTAAAGCTCTTCCATAAGGTCAGTCAGCTTTGGCTGCCATCCCCTGCCAGTGACCCAGACCCTTGAGTTACCCTGGGCTGTAGGAAGGTCTCCCTCCCCACTCCACTTTTCCTTGCCCAGCTGCCCTCTGTGGCGCTGGTGGCTGATGCTCTGTAGTGGTGCTGAGCCCTGAGCCTCCAGGGGAGCCCTGCTTTGCACCCACCTTTCACAGAGCCCCTGGGTGCTGGGAAGGGCTCGGTGGGAAAGGGTGTCTGTCTGTCCATCCAGTCCTCTCCAGGCATCTGCCACTGGGCCTTGCCCGCGATGAGTTACTGGGCTCCCTGTCTCACCCAGGACAGCTGTTCTCCAGGTCTTTCCTCAAATCAGGGGAAACATCTTCCTATAAGAGGAAGAAACCTGGACATGGGTCCCTGTGTGGGCTTAGCTCTGCCACAAGGCCCGTGTGATGGACTGACACAGCAGCTGTGGCTCTGAAGCTGAGGAGAAGGCTGCACACAAAGCTTGTGGTGCCACTGCAAACAGAGAACCTAGCTGGTGCTTTCTTTTCTTCTCCACAGCTCGCTTCTGCTGTGAGGAGTCTGACTCCTGTATCCACGTGATGAGGTGATGGAGTTCCCCAGCCAGTCCCCTGCTCGGAGGCCAAAGGAAAGCCCCTCTGTTTCGTTACACTGAGGTGATACCTTATGTGGATGTGTTATGTTGGGGAAACATCTTCCCAAGTGCCTCCCTTGGACACCACCTCCACCTTCCACCTGGCCCAAACTGCTGGGAAAATACCCACTTCTCACTGCCATGGAGACCACAGCTCTCCAGCCCGCAGCAAGGAGGGTAGAAAAGAAAATCCCCTGTCCAGGGGTGGAAAGACCCTTTCTAGCATTAATTTCCCTGTGCTCAGGCTCGCCCTTTCCAGTTGCTGCAGCTTGGATGCTCGTTCTGCTGTGCCCTGGTCCCTGGCAGCGAAGAGGAAGGCTTTGGGGTGAGCTGGTTGTTTGGGGTGAGTGTGAGAAGGGGTTTTGCTCGGTCCCATTCATCAGGTGGCTGAAATTCAGACCCTCAAGTCCCGATGCTGTCTCCCAGTGGGTGTGTAATGCACACACTAAGGAGAGAGGGCATCGTGCTGAGATCTGAGTTACTGTGGCTTGATTTATTTTGCTGTTTAAAAGCAAAGTTGCAACTTCAGAGGTTTAAGAGGGGCACAAGCAGCAGCTTGTGGGAATACAGTGTGTAAAGGTGTCCCCAAGTACCCCATCCAACCTCTCCTTGAACACCCCGACGGACGGTGACTCCACCACCTCCCTGGGCAACCCCTTCCAATGCCCAACCGCTCTTTGGGAGAAGAAATGTCTCCTCATTCCTAACCTGAGCCTCCCCTGGCACGACTCACAGCCATTCCCTCTCATCCTGTGGCTGGGTATCTGCGAGAAGGGGCTGAGCCCCAGCTCCCCACAGCCTCCTTGCAGGGAGCTGGAGAGAGCAAGGAGGTCTCCCCTGAGCTGCCTCTTCTCCAGACTGAGCAGTCCCAGGTCCCTCTGCCCTCCCCATCACACCTGTGTCCCAGCCCCTTCCCTGGGTTCGTTGCCCCCCCGGTAGCCTCTCTGCAGAGCCTGCCGTGGTGTCTGTCATGCCCCGAGGCACCAGGAGGTGTCAGGGTGAGCTCGCTCCCTGGCTGTGGCTCAGCACCCTCTGGGTGCTCCTGCGCCACATCCTGCTCAGCCCATCTGGGCTTTTTCTGCCTCTGGAGGTCTTGCCCCAGCCAGAGGTGCTCACCAAAGCTGTGCTGTTGGTTTTCCTCACCAGTTGGTTTCCTTCTTCGCTGGGGTGGGGCCATTCCTCACCCCCTTCCCCTGCTGCACCCTGGGGTCCCACCCACAGCAGACAGTCCTCCACCAGCTGCTCCAAGGGGAGTCCCCTCCCAGGGGGCTTCAGCCCCTCCCCAGCTGCCCTGGGGTGGGTCCCTGGTGTGGGGCAGCCATAGAACCAGAGTGTCTCTCAGCCCCTCAGGCCCAGCCTGGGCCCCACAGGGTCACAGACCCCCAGCAAACCTGCTCCAGGAGGGGCCCCTCTCTCTCCCCATGGGCTGCAGGTCCTGCCAGGGGCTGGCTCCAACACAGGTCACAGCCTCTGCCATGTGTCTCCCCCTGCTCCAGGGGGGCCTCTCTCCCTCTCTCTGTGGTTTCCAGTGGCCTGTGACCGGCGCTGCTGGGCTCAGCCTGGGCCAGGGGCGGCTCCGGCCTTGAGCCCGGCTGGGGTTGGCTCTGTGGGGCTGGGGGCAGCTTCTCCCTGCCCCTTGCAGAAGCTGCCCCTGCAGCCCCCTCCTTTGCCACAGCCCCCCACGCAGACCCATGGCACTGCCCAGCCCAGCCTGCTCAGGTGGTTGGCAGAGGTACCAGCCTGCTTTGGACAGCAGCTCCACGGGAGTGAGTGGAGGCACAGCAGCTTAAGGATGGGGAGGGGGTTTTGTCTTTTTTTTTTCTTCTTTTTTTCTTTTTTCTTCCTTTTCTCCTCTCCTCTGGGCCCTGGAAAATACCCTGAGCAAGTTTCCTCCTGGTCAGAAGGCCATTGCTTACCTTTGCAAGGGTGCCTTTGGTGTGGGTGGTGTGATGGGACAGGAGACAGGACGTGGCTGGGTGGCTCCTTAAGCTTCCCGGAGGCCGCAGGGCTGTCACTGGGTACAGGATACATGGAAACACGGGGGTTTCCCCGTGGTGCTTGGCAGACAGGGTGTCTATCTGCTTTCTGTCTCGGAACATCCAGGTGAGGTTTCAGCCCCTGTTAGCACCTGTGCTCTGGAAGGCCACGCGTGCTCAGCCGGGAAGCCACGTGTGTCAGCGTGTCCTGTCCTGTCAGCGCCAGCCGTGCGTGTGTTTCAGCCTGGGGAAGGCTGGCAGGGCTGCTGGGGAGTGTGTGCTTCCTAAGGGCAGGGCTTCTACTGACTGGAACGAGGAGCTGTTCCCGTTAGGCGCTGGTTTCAAGTCACCTGTGAGGATCATATACCTTGAAACGCGAGGGTGTCGTGTTCTGGGTGCTGTTCCAGCTGAGCCCTCGTAGCCTTAGGTTCTCCAGCACAATGTGTGGCACCATCTCCTTACCTGTGCTCTCAGTCACCACCTGGCTTCACAATGGGCTGTGCCTTGCAGAAGTCTGAGGCGAAGCCACACGACAGCACATCAGGCTCTCCCTTGCATGTGTTTTGGGGGTGGGAGAGGACCCCAACACCAAGCCTGGAAGGTGCCTCCTGTTGTGCTCCACACTGAGCAGCCTGTGAAGCTGCTCTGCTGGAGTGACAGTGTTGGTGGTGTGGGTTTGATACCACAACACGTGTGATTTCTTTAATACTTTAATATCTCTTTCCCCCTCCGTGCAGTCGGGGCGTACGTGGTCTCGCTGCCAGGTGTGTCCATCGGGGCTTTTCAGGCTGAACCACCCTGTCTGTCCCTTCCTCTTGTGAACATAGGATCGTGTTCAGACGTGGGGTTAACGTGGTGGCTGGGAAGAGGGATCAGCTGCATTCTCCTGCAGGGTTGTGGCAAACAGCTGAGTTGCTTCGTGTAGCATCCCAGCTGTTGCTTCACAGTGTCATAAGGTTGGAAAAGACTTTTGGGATCATGGAGTCCAACCGTCCCTGTCCTGTGCTGACCCAGAGCCCTGAGCACCTCATCTCCCCGGCTGGTAAACACCCCCAGGGCTGGGGACTCAGCCCCCTCCCTGGGCAGCCTGGGGATCTCTAGGGTGTGGGTGGGTGATGGTTGTGTTTGGTTTGGTTTGGGGTGGGGGTAAGTTGTGGACTAAACACCCCCAGTGACCCCGCTTATCACTGCCATGCTCCTTCCTACAGGGTGGCCCTCAAGGACGTGAACTTGGCTCCCTTCTGGAGAAGCTCAACAGGATGATGAGGCACACCAGAGATGGGCCAGCATCCCGTGGGTGTTTGGGCCACAGGATGAAAATCAAACAGCCCCTGGTGTACACGAGAGTCTGGATGTCTGCAGACTGGCCGATGCTGTGCAGGTACTGTGCTGGCCCGGGCTGCTGGGGGATGTGGATGAGGCTGTAATGGTTCTTTGTGACCTTGAGGGAGTAAATCACTGCATTGAAATGGGTGTAGGGGTGGAGGGGAGCAGGAGTGAATCCTTTCTGAAGCGCTGGGAGATGAACTGCAGGAGAAAATGTAGCAATAGGACGAGAGGTGATGGGTTTAAACTGGAACAGGGGAGATTTAGGTTGGGTGTTAGGAAAAAGCTCTTCACTCTGAGGGTGGTGGGTCACTGGGACAGGCTGCCCAGAGAGGTGGTGGAGGCCCCATCCCTGGAGACATCCAAGGTCAGGCTTGCTGGGGCTCTGAGCGATCTGCTCTAGTGAAGATGTCCCTGCTCACTGCAGGGTGGGGCTAGATGGCCTTTGAAGCTCCCTTTCCAACCTTACACATTCCATGATTCTACAAAGTTAGCTGGAATCCCTCTCTCCTGCAGTCTGAGATAAGCAGACAGCTTTCCTCCCTCGAGCAGCGTCCTTGCTGTGTACCCCGGTTGGGTAAAACCTGCTTCCCCCGGTTTTCCCTTGTGTGTGGCTGGCTGGGGCAGGAAGCTTCATGTCTGGGCTGAAAAACCTTCCCTGCAAGACAAAACCTCAAGCCAGGAGATACTCCAGCCTGTGCTTGCAGGAGAGGGTCACCCGAGCTGTGGGAAGGGGGTGTGGAGGGGGGGACAGACATGCAGATGGCTCTGGGGACGTTCTGGACCCAACCCAGGGCTGCGCCCCGTGACAGGTGGGACTCTTCAGGCTGTATTGGTTTTCAGGGTGTGTCTGTAAGCGGCACCCCAGATGAAAGCTTTGGAAAGATCAAAGCAGCTTTCATGGTCTCTATGGGTTTGTGCTGCCTGGTTTCACTTTCCAGCATCTCTTATGCCTGCCTTCTCTCCCCACACATGGCCCTGGCATCTGCCTCCCTGATTCTGCCCCGCAGGCGAGAGCTTGCTGACCTTCCAGCTTTGAGTGTGACCTGCGAGCTCCACCAGCCTTTCTTTCACCCCCAAACCCCACTGCAGTGTTGGACAACTCCTTTCAGTATTAATTCCCCCAGCTGCTGAGATTTGGGTCCTTTGCAGAAGTTGGCCTTGAGTTTCTGCTTCTCTATCGGGAGCAGCATGTCCGGGTAGCTGTGTGTGCGGGGCGCTGACGCCCCAAGTGCTGACTCAGGGCTGCTGGGCCAAGAGAACGGGCTGAGAAGGGGCTTTCCAAGGGGCAGGAGGCTGCTCATCTCCCCAAAAGGCATTCGTATTGCAGCCACACGGTTCCTTCTCGGTGGAGACCTGGATTTCCCCTCCTTACCCTGTGCATTGCTGCTGGAGAACAGTGGCTCTTGGGTGGCTTTTTTCTTGCATTTCTTTATTTAAGGTGACTGCTCTCAGGGTGGCTTATGGCTGAGGTGTGGGAAAGCATCTTCCCTGGGGAGACACCTGGCCAAAAGAGGCTCAGGAAAGGCCTCAGTGATGAGTAGACATTAATGAGGATAATGACCCAGCCCGAGACTGGTGGCTGAGTCTGGGTCCGTTCCTGGTACGTTTGGGTGCAAGTGCCTCATGGCAGAAGGGGTGTACTGGAGTGTACTGGGCTGGGCTTGGGAAACACTATCCTGCAGCAGCAGCGGGTGATCACCATACACTCACAGCCTGGTCTGGGTTGGAAGGGACCCCAAGGATCACAGAGCTCCAACCCCCGGCCACAGGCAGGGCCACCAACCTCCAGGCCTGGAGCTACACAAGGTTGCCCAGGGCAACCAGGAGAGCAAGCACTCATCTGCACCTGCATGGGGCTGGGACCATCACTCCCTCTCCTGCCCCACCTCGTGGCTCTTCCAAAAGCAGCACATTTTGGTGCTCCAGACTGTGCTCACATCGTGCTGCCAGCAGCCCAAGGACTTGGAGCGAAGACTAGTGCTCTGGTGGCTTCTCTGCATCTCCTCCCAGTGGGACTGGGGCTCATCTCCCAGCCCATCCAGCTGGTCCATCCTGCTGCCTTGGATTCCTGACCTCTGGGTAGCTCACCCCAGGCTGTGAATGGGCCAGGCTGCGGGCTCTCTGTGTGATTCCTGCTTGAAGTGGGTCCTGTGGGCTCTGGGGGTTGGCAAACCCTTCATAAGTAACCCAGAGGTGACAGAAACTCGTTGTTGGACCTCATCAGGGGAGACCCTCTTCGAGGAGGGGAGTTGGACCTCATGTGTGGCTGGTGAACTTCACAGGTAGAGTGGATGAACCTGGCGTTACTCCATCAGACAGGAAGTGTCAGGCACTGCACTGCAGCACAGGGTCTGTGAACAGCCCTTTGAAGGAAGGGGAAACAGTGGGGAGATGTCCCGTAGGTCATCTCTGGAAAGAGGCGTCATCTCTTGGGAAATGAGTCACTCAACACACGTGTGAAGCGGAGATCTGCCGCTCCACGTCAGGGAGGCTGGTGGTTGGGGCTGAGGGAGCTTGTGCCAGGCTACAAAGCCAGAGGTGCTAACAGGCTGGAGATGAGCTGCTGGCTTAATCAGCAAAACGTGGGTCAAGGCTGTGCTCAGCTTTACCAGAAAGCCACAGTTTCGGGTAGGGGTTGTTCCACAAGCCAAACAATGCAGAGACAGCTCAGTTACCCTCAGCTAAACCAGAAACCACTGATGTTTTGAAAAAGTAAATTAAAAACACAGCTTCAACCCAGCCTGCCAGCTCCTAGCTGTGTGTATCGAGGTGTCATGCTCTGAGGAGAAGGGGAGGAGACCTTGTGACAGTGCATCTTGGTGATAGGGTCTGGGACACAGGTGTGATGGGGGGCAGCTGAGGGACCTGGGACTGCTCAGTCTGGAGAAGAGGAGGCTCAGGGGAGACCTCCTTGCTCTCTCCAGCTCCCTGCAAGGAGGCTGTGGGGAGCTGGGGCTCAGCCCCTTCTCGCAGATACCCAGCCACAGGATGAGAGGGAATGGCTGTGAGTCGTGCCAGGGGAGGCTCAGGTTAGGAATGAGGAGACATTTCTTCTCCCAAAGAGCGGTTGGGCATTGGAAGGGGTTGCCCAGGGAGGTGGTGGAGTCACCAGCCCTCAGGATGCTCAAGGAGAGGCTGGATGAGGTACCTGGGGACGTGGTTTAGTGAGGCATATGGGTGGCAGGGGGATGGTTGGATGAGATGATCTTGGAGGTCTTTTCCAGCCTTAATGATTCTGTGACTCGATGACTGTTGCTAAGTTCCTAAATAAGTTACCCAAAGAAGGTGCCTTCAGAGGCTGCTCCCTCTGGTGCGGAGGGGAAGCGTATCCCTGACTTTCTGGCCTCTTGTGGTACTTTTGGCACTCCTTCCCTTCTTGTCACGTGCAGAAATGTCCCAGTGTGGAAGGCTGTGTGAATCCATCCATACCTTGGAAAGTCCCCTGGGTCTAATCCTTTTAGCAGTCACCCAGTTAGGCGTGGAACCGCTGGCACAGGTGCAGAAGGCAGCTGGAACCTCGAGCTGCCGCAGCAGCATGCTGATAACCAGCCTTCAGCGGCACGGTGGGCTCGGCGGGTCCTGGGTGCTGCGGGACAGGCAGGCGATGGCACCCCACTGCTGCTCCCCCTCTGCTCTGCCCTGGTCAAGGCCCCACCAGGAGTGTTGTGTCCTGGGGGTCCCTTCCAACCCCTACGACTCATGCTGTGCCTCTCTTTATGCACCTGTGGTGTGAGTCTCCTGGAGCATCCTCACTGGTGTGGCAGCATCCTCCTGTCCCCGGGACAGGCGCTGGGGGCTTGGGGGCCGCCTTGGGATTTGGTGGAAGCTTCCCATCTTGTGAAGCACAGGCTGGCTCTAGCTGGGCGAGCTTCCAGGGGTGTGTTTTGGTCCAGCCATTGCGATTAAACCCGGACTGCTTCTTCTCCAGCCCGAGAACTAAGTGCTGACAGCAAGAGCCTTCCCTGCTGGCCAGCCGGGACGCAGAGGAAACTGGGTGGGAGTCACACCACCCATCAAGAGAAGCAGCGAGGCCACGGCGAGGGGCGCGTCTTGCTCACAACGAGCTGCCCTGTGGTTTATTGGCTCCCTCCCTGTCACAGCCTGACTTTGTTCTGGCTCATCATCCACTTGCCCCTGCGCCGGGGCGTCGAGTCCCCCCGCAGCCCCTATGCAAATGGTAACGGGCGCTCGCTCGGCGGCACCTGCGGCGTCTAGACGGGTTCCTGAGCCCCCCATGCAAATGAGCGGCGAGGGAGCCGGCCCGTGCCCAGGGCAAAGCCTCTGGGGTTTCATTTCACCCTCTGTGTCCTGGTGCCGCGCGGCGCAGCGTGCTTTCCCCTTTCCCAGCCGTGCCTCTGAGGGATATCGCTGCTTCCTCCCTGTGCAGCCTGTCCCAGGGACCCTGCTCTGGCAGGGGGTGGGACCCCATGGGCTCTGGAGGCCCTTCCAACCCCCCCGAAGATTCTCCACCTCACGTTGGGTCTGTTTTGGATCCGCTCGTACCCGAAACGAAGCGGGAGCTCTGAGTGCGGGAGCGGAGAGGGTGCCGGGGTGTTTCTCCAGCGTGCTTTTCCTAGCAGCACTCCAGGGATTTTATTTTAAGCTTTATTTTTAAATGTTCCTGCTCTTTCACGGTGCCATCTGCATCTCTGGGGTGGGTGGGATGTCCCAGAAACTGCCCCTGCTCTGGGGCTGGGTGGCACGCTCTGTCACGCTGCTGGTCACAGACTCACAGAGCTGTAGGGGTTGGAAGGGACCCCCAGAGCCCATGGGGTCCAACCCCCTGCCAGAGCAGGGTCCCTAGGACAGGCCGCACAGGTCAGTGTCCAGACGGGGCTGGAATCTCTCCAGAGGAGGTACCAGTATCTCCCAAAACGAGCCTGAAATGAGGTCTCGTCCCCGTGCTGTGTCCCCAGCTGCCTGCACCCCCTTCCTTCAGAGGCAGCTCAGTCAGGGGTTCAACCGACCCAATTCTGGCCCCGTGTCGTCAGGCTCCAGCTGATTGTGGTGTGCTCGCCTTGGGATTTCGCTTCTCTACCTGGTGCCCGCTGCAGTCAGCACGGGCGCTCTGCAGCCGAGTGCCGACCTGTGTCCGAGCCGGTGACCGCGGCGCGGGGCCTCGGAGACCCCCGGGGCTTCGGTGACCCACGTGTCCTGGCCACTCCTTCCCTTCCCCTGGGCCATACCGTCCCACTGCTGGGGTCTGGCTCTTGCTTGCAGATTTGGGCTCGTGATGCTTTGATTAAAGGAAGGTCAGTTGTATGAAGGGAACAATTCTCCTTAAAATGCAACCTGGGGTGGTGGGAAAGGGGGCTAAAGGTGTTGTTATACATGGATAAAGGAACAGAGGCTGGGTGGGAAGGTGTTTTTGAGGTGTAGGACCCATGAGGGGATGGAGGACATCCCGGTTGGGCCAGAAGGAGCCTTGGGCTGCAAGCTGGGCATGTCGTGAAGCAGCTGAGAGGTAATTTTTTTAGGGTGAGTGAGAAAGCATCACTGTGCTCAGGTGCAGAGTGCCTGTTCCCGGGCTTCCACGCAGTGCTGACCTGGTTGGGGCTGGAACAGGTGTTTTAGTCAGGAGGCATCTTTATCTGTGAAGCAGATGATGGACCACAAACCACAGCATGGAAAATTCACCCCAGCTGGGCTTTGGGGTTTTTGGGGGGGTAACTTAAGAAACCCCAACAAACCAAACCCCACATGCAGAGTGGTTCTCTCTCCTGCAAGAGGCGCTGGGTGAACTGTGGAGAAAGGGGGGGTGTGGAGAAAGGGGGGGTGTGCTGCCAGGTCACGTTCTCTGCAGACAAACATGGTGGTTTCAGTGTGGCCATGAAGTTTCCTCGCTGCAGCTGTCTCCAACGTGGCCCCTTGTGAATCCCAAGGGGCAGGAGGACCCGTGTCTCCATGGCATAAGCATCCATCCTGGCCACATGTGGAAAAGGGATTCTTTTACAGGTGTGTGGGGTTCTGAGGTCTTTCTTTGGGTTTTGGTGGGTGCTCAGGGCTCTGGGTCAGCACAGGACAGGAGCGGTTGGACTCGATGAGCTTAAAGGGCTTTTCCAACCCTGTGACTCTGTGAGTATATTTTTAAGTTGATGCTGGCTGGGATGGGTCAGCATCTTCTGAATTACTGGCACCCAGGAAGTGAGTAGATTAAATATAGTGATGGGCCAGATCCTCACCTCCCTCTCCCTTCCCCGAATTACCCCTCAGCATGGGCAGGCGCCGCTGCACCGCACCGCCTGCGAGCTCTTCCTGCCAGAGGAAACAGCACCACACTTACCCTGACACACATCAGTCAGGCATCGAAAACACCAGCACTGCTCTGAAGATGCTTCAGGAGCCCTGGGGTGGCAGGATCTCTGCTGAGTTCCCCTTTCTCTCTGCATCCAGGTTTATTCTGCCCTTCCTACCCGAAACAGAAACTTGTAGCTGCCTGAGGAGCAGCAAAGCAGCCGTGCGTCTCCTGGGGCGAGGGGATGGGGATTCACCAAGCTACCCTGGCCTCCTGGGGGGAAACCCATCACCTCAGAGCTGGAGCCCGAGCTGGGCTTCGCTATGAGGAGCTGGGTCTAGGTATGAATCAAAGAGGGCATGACTGGAAGGGAGCGGCTGGTGATGCTGGTTCATCTTCATCACCTTGTAGGCGGTGAGTACCATGCCACCCCACCAGCTGAGACTGCAAAGCTGAGCCCATGCTTTGGGCTGCCTTTCCAAAGGCATCTCTGGGCCAGGCCAGGAGCACTGATGCTTCAATGGCTGTTGCATCCCTGTATTCCCAGGGTGAGCGTGTTATTTTGTCCCAGCAGTGTCCTTTTCTCCTACTTGGAGCTGCTGCCAAGGCCACCGCTGCAAAGGGGACAACTTCCTTGCTGCTTGTGAGGAAGAGGAGGTCCTTCTGTCCTCCCCCTGAGGGATACATGGGTTTCATCCAGAGTACAAAGGGAGTTAATGAGCTCCACGACCATCACAGAAGTCTTGTGAGGATGGGCATCAACACACGTCAGCACAAAGTAGCCCAGACCTAGAGGGGACAACCTCAATGGAAGCACCTTGCCTGAGTCTGGGAGGAAACACCTGCTCCAGGCTAAAACTGGGGTCGCTGGGACTGAACTGATTGCCCGGGACCCCTCTAAAGCCATCTCTCTAAATCCATCCAGCTGAAACGTCCTCCTGTAGCTCCCATGTCTCTCCAGGGTAGACAGGAGATGGATGCCCTGTAGCCACAGGTCTGGTGTATGATCTTGGCTGTGAGTTACCTCAGTGTGTTCATTGCCCGACTCCCAAGGTAGCTTCCTCCTGTACCAGTTTCCTTGACCACTGCCGGGGCTGGTGCTTGTTTCCTCTTGGCCGTGGAAGAGCCACGCTTGGAGCTCTGGCCACGTGTCCTGACTGTCCTCTCCTCTCTGCTGTGCAGCTCTGGGCAAAGTTGCTTTCGCTTCTCTTGGTTTTCCCCAGCTCTAAAGCAGGATCACTTTGAAGTCATGAACTCGAGGGACATTTTACAGTATCTTTGGTGCCTCCACAGCACTTTGAGCTGGTGGCCAGTGACCTTCCCCAGCAAACCACTGCCTTCCGCGCTGTTCCCTGGACTCCTCTTTGAAGAGACTCCTGCTGTGACCCAGCAACCCCACTCAGACTGGCCCTGGGTTGGGCTCCTTCCCATAAATCTCTGCAAGGAAACGTCACAATTCTGAGAGCACTCAGCAGAGCACAGTGTGGAAGCCATCTCCTCTTCATCCCCTCCACGGGTCTTTGGGAATCGCTCATGGAGTGTCCCTGGCCTCTCTGTGACACCTGTCTATGGGGAGTTGAAGTACTTGCTCGTCCCTCTTTGACCTTCATGCCTTGAATGAAGCCTTCACAAGACTTTAGGACCTATCTCGAGGGAGAAAGAAGTTTTTTAGAGAAAGAGGAGAGGCTTAGTTTGAATGGGAGACTCTTCCCCCCCCTTTTATTTAGTTCACCATTTTATTACTATATAAAACGCTGATGTGATTTAAAAAGCTCCAATTCACAACATTATTGCCCAACCTTTTTTTTTTTGCTTTCTTCTTCTGCCCTCTTCCTTCCCCCTGGCCTGTGCTTCCCTTTTTGCTTCCTGGCTGGTGACTTGGCCTTATTCAGGGCAGCCCCAGCCCAGCAGGAGCCTGGGAGCGTGGGATGCTGTGCAGTGAGGGGCCTTGGATATCCCGTGTGAGAGCCCAAGGGGTTGGTGTTACAGGGCTGAACCCCCTGAGTGCTGAAACAGAATCACCAGGTTGGAAAAGACTTTTGGGATCCTGGAGTCCAACCATCCCTGTCCTGTGCTGACCCAGAGCCCTGAGCACCTCATCTCCCCGGCTGTTAAACACCCCCAGGGGTGGGGACTCAGCCCCTCCCTGGGCAGCCTGTGCCACAGCCCCACAACTCTGCCAGGGAAGAACTTTGCCCTCCCAGCTGAGCTGACCCTGCCCTGGGGCAGCTTGAGCCCATTGCCCCTTGGAACCACAGCATTTCAGTCCTTTACCATCTCCTCTCAAGAGGAACCCCAGAAGCTGCTGTGAAACGGTCCCACGGTGCCCCAAGCCAGGTGGATGCGCGTGGTCTGACCTCCCTTTCTGCATCCCCTACAGCTGCTCTCTGCCATGGATGCATCTACCTGGGGGTCAGGAGTTTTCCCACTGCTGCCTGATGATCCCTGCTGTGGCCCATGGGGAACTGGCTCTGACTGCCCCGCACAGCGTGCCCCTGAGCTGGTAACACGATAAAAGCCCCTCTAGCTGAACGGGTGGGCAGGCAGCACCCCCCTTGCTGAGTCCAGGCTATTTCGGGTCTCAAGCGATGGGCTACCAAATGGACCCGGGGAGCAAAGCCTCATGGCCATCCCGGTGCTGCCCAGTGGCTCCTTGTGCATCCAGATGGGGATTCATTCCCTCTGGGATGGCTCTGGAGAGAGATGTTCACACGGGGAGCTACAGGGCTGCAGCACGGCGTGAGGCAGGGGAGAGCTCAGGCTCCCCCTCGCCAATCCCCAGGCTCATCCCAGCCCCTGACCCTCTTCCTGCTGCCGTCCTCTCCCCCTGTTCCTCTCCCAAAAGTGCTGGTAAACATGCAGAGACGTAGGAGTGACCGTTCCAGTCACCCCTCGCGTTCCCCAGGGCTCTGCCCAGCCTGAGGTGTGAAGGGCTCGAGTGGAAACAGGCACCAGGGCCCCTTTATTATGACTTTTTTCCGTGGTACAGCGTTTTTGCTGATGTCAGAGAGCGAAATGAGCGTGGGGGTACTAGAGCCCCAAGAAAGAAATATGTAAATATTTGAGCATGTGAAACCCCTGCTTACCCTGCTTTGCCCTCCCATTTTAGCCCGGGCTCTTTTTGTGGTTGAGCACTGAATGCTCAAAGGGAACAAACAGGGGCTGTTTGTGCAGCTCCAGGAACCAGAAACGGGGGGTGTGGGGGGAAATCATGTGGGGGATCCACATGTGCGCCTTGTCCCGATGCCTGGCTCGAGTCAGTGATGCTGTGAGCTCAGGGCTGAGGCGGCTGCCCGGCGCGTCCGAGAAACGACGTCAGCGCCCCGCACGCTCCGCTGGCCAGAGGCGCCCGCTCGTGCCGGGGCGGGACCCTCCCAAATAAATAGAGCCCTTCTTCGGCCCGCTCCGCAGTCCGGCTCTGGGGCTGAGCCCTGCGCGACGATGCGGGTGCTGGCGGGGCCAGGGACCGGAGCCCCCGTGCTCCTGTGGCTGCTGCTGCTGCTGCTGCTGGTGTCCCACTCAGCCCGTGCAGGTGAGATCCAGGTGTCTCCCAGCCTGCTGTGGTCCTGGTGATGGGTGGGCACCACCTGCATCCTGCCCTGAAAGGGGACAGAGGAGATGGGGGCTGCTCCTGGGGGTTGTTCTGGGAGTGCAGGGAAGAGCATGACATCCCATGTTCTGGGAGCTCTGTGAGGGCAGGGTGGTGAGGCAGGGGTGCAGCTTCTTGCTGGCGAAGGCGCAGGAAGGGACAGTTTTCCAGAGCCCTGGGGTCGCTGTCTCCGTGACCGTGGCAGTCTGCAAGTCACCACCTTCTCCTCTCTCCCTCAGCCATCCTGGAGGTGAACGGGAACCTCAGCTGTCGGTGTGTAAAGACAACCTCAGACTACATCAGTCCGAAGAGGTACGAAAGCATCGAGATCAGACCCGTGGGGAGCACCTGCCGGCGCACAGAGATCATGTAAGTGCTGCTGCTGGGCTGGAAAGCTGCTGCCTTTCTCCTCCAGCCCCCACAGAGCAGCTGGGGCCAGTGCCGCTCCATCAGCATCATCTTCCCCCAGCTTGCTTTGCCGCTCCCTTTCTGATAACTGAGGCTTTCAAAAACACCGGGCGAGCTCCCTCGTGTCTCGGGGCTGCAGAACATCAGAGGCCATCTGAGCTGGGAAGGGAACTCGGGTTCTTTCATGCTGCTGCTTAGCAGGAAGTGTGCTGGGGTTGGGGTTTGGAGGAAGCACATCCTCAGGCACCGAGGCAGGATGAGCTGTAACCCATTTATTATTATTATTATTATTTATTATTATTGGTCAGGCCCCTCCCTCACAGCTGCCATCCTGGCTAAAGCGGCCCCGCTGAGCGGGAGCGTGACACCTCTGTAGCCACTGGCTCTGTTAAACCTACAGAGAACACTTGTCCTGGAACACACCTGGGCTCCAGGCGTGGGCTCTGCTCTGCACGGGGACGCAGCTCACTTCTCCTGGCTGTCCCCCTGGCTTCCTCCCATCCCAAACAGCTTTCCAGGGTCTGCTGAGGCTCTAAAGGATCACCCAGCCTTGCACATCACCTCTGCCCGCTCCCAGCCCCGCCTTTGGAGGGGAGGGGGTGGTGATGCTTTTAAACTCTCCCTGCGTTCCAGAATTAAGCTCCAAACCTCAGGGAGGGTGTGTGTGAATCCTGACGCCCCTTGGGTGAAGAAGCTGCTCAAGCGCATCGCCGGCGTGTAAGTTGCTCTGCTGGAAAACCCCTCCAGCTCCCCTGGCCCCAGGTAGCCTCCTGTGCCATCCACGGTGCTGGGGAGCGCTGGCAGGACCCAGGCCTCTGGGTGGGGAGCTGCAGGGAGAGTACCTGCGCCCAAGGTGATGAGAGGTGAGAGCTCTGCTCAGCGTGCGGGTGCTGAGCTCTCCCCAGGCTGGGGGCTCTGGAGAAACGAAACAAGCAAGGAAGAATGTTTGGGAGGGAGGGAAGGGCAGGAGCAGGGTTTGCTCCCCATGAGTGTGATGGTGTGTGGGTGCTCAGCAGGGAAAGCCACCTTCATCCCACATACCCAGGGCGATGGTAGAGCAGAGGAGGGACGGCCGGGAGCCATCCCTGGGAAGGATGCCTGCCCTGGGGAAGCGGCGGCTGCTTCCTTTGGCTGGGGCAGGAGCTTCCTCCTCCTCCAGGCCCTGCTCTTCTCTGTGCTCACACGTTTCTCCTCCTTCTGCTTTTTGCAGGAAGAAAAAATAAGTTCCCTGCCAAGGAAGTCGATGCTCAGAGCCCTGGGATGGGCCGGCAGGCCGATGCACGGGCTTTCCTCACTTTGCCCTTGCTTCCCCCGCTTCCCAAAAGCCTCTCAGCTGGCCCCAGCCCCAGGGCAGGTTCCGGGGGGTGTTTATCCAGCTCCCCTCCCCGGCTGCTCCTGTCACTGTAAGAGCGACTCGGTGCCCCTTTCTTGCCATGCAAAGCTCCCCAGAGCCAGCCTGGAGGGCAAGAGGGCGGTTACTGGTTAGCGTGGTGTGTCCTATCCCAGAGAGCTCAAGTCAAATAAAATTCAGGCTGTGTTGGTTTGGCTTTTGGTGTTTCTCCCTCTGCTGTGTTTCCCTTGGTGCTCTCCTAACCTGGGAGAAACTCAGAGGAGGTTTGACGAGCCCCCCCCAGTGTGGCCGTCCTGGAGCTGCATTTACTGGTGCTTGTATCCCGTGCTCTTCCACGGGTTTGTGTACTCAGGGGTGTACCTCAGGTGGGGTACGTCTGCTGTAGGTCAGGGGAGGGGGCTGGTGTGATAAAACCCCCTGTTAGGTGATGGAATTGAGGCAGGGATGGAGTTTGGATTGTCCAAGGCTGGACAGTCATTGGCATGGGTGTCCCGAGCCCTGAACCACGGGCAAAGGGTCCAGCAGAGCTGGCAGGGGAAACAACGCTCCTTCCCACCGTAACCTGTTGTGTCCCTGGGTGCTGATGTGAGGGCAGGAGGGTGCTGGCAGGGTGCTGGGCGCTGCATCCAGGCACCGGGGTTCGTGATGGGGCTGGGGTCTGCAGGAGGCTGGAAAGGCTTTGGGAAGTGCTCAAAGCCAAGGGGGAAATGGAAGGGGATGGGTGGGGGGGTCACCTTGGCAGGGTGTTGGGATAACTGGCTCTGGAGAGGAGGGAAGAGGAAAAGCAAATGGTGGGATGCACCTTCCAGGGGCAAATCTGGCTGCAGGAGAAGAGAGCTGGTGTGGAAGAGAAAAGCTTCCCCCCAGAAAGGACCTCTGGGCTTGTGCAGCTGCACAGGCTGAGAGCAGGCGCTGGGGGATGTGAGGGGGCCTCTGCGAGCCCCGGCTTCTTAGGAAGGGGGAAACGCAGCCGGTTTCAGGAAGCCCCCCAAGCCCCCCGCTCCTTCCATCAGCAGCAGCCTGAGCTCAGGGAGCGCTGTCAGCAGGAAACTGGGATGGGTGAAAACCACCCTGACCCTGGGGCCTCCCCCCGGCGCCGCCTCACTTCTCCTCCCGCCCCGCTCAAATAGCGGGGTGCCGCCGCGGCGCGGGGTGGGCGCGGGACGGCATGGCGGCGTGGGCGGCCCTGCTGCTGGGGGTGCTGCTGGCCGCCCGCCGCCCCGGGGATGCAGGTGAGGCTTCCTGGGCCCCCCTCCTGTGGGGCTGGGGGATGCTGGGGCTGGGGAGGCAGGTGAGAAAGGTTCTTGGAGGTGGCATCTTGTCTCCGGGGTTTAAATACTTCCAAGGCTCTTCTGCGAGGGGGTAGGGTGATCCTGGGGGGATGCGGGGATGGGGGGAGATGCGGTGCCCTGAAAGGGGTTTTGGGATGGAGATGGGTTTCTGGGTGATGTCTCAGCCATAGCTCTGTGTCCCCCCAGCTCTTCTGGAAGCCAACAGCAACCTGAGCTGCCGCTGTGCCAAGACTACCAGGGCCTTCATCCCGCCCTGGAAGTACCGCAGCGTGGAGGTCTGGCCGGTGGGGAGCAGCTGCCGGCGCCCCGAGGTGGTGTAAGTGCCTCCGGGGGGCTGGGGGCACGGCACAGCTCTCTGCTCCCCTCCTCATCGTCCCCAGATTCTTGTTCTCTGGAAAGTGCCGGGGGGCTCAGCTGCTGGAGCCCCCTGCCGCAGGGAGGGGAAGCAGCGGCACTGAAACCCGGCGCGTTTTCCAGGATTCGCTTGAAAAGTCGGGAGAGGTTCTGCGTGGACCCTGAGGCCCCTTGGGTGAAGAAACTCCTGCAGGACCTCCCGAACTTGTAAGTGCCCCTCCGCCCCGGGCAAAGGGGGGTGCTCCTGGCAGGACCGGGGGCATCCCGTAGTGACCGGACTTCACACGTTTCCCCTCCGCTTCTGCTTTGGGCAGGAGGAAGAAAGAGGCTCCGCCCTGAGCAAGCTGCCGCCGGCGGGACGGCCAGAGAACACCCGTGGCCGAAAGCGACACCCCTCGTCCCCGCTGCCGCCTCGCCCCGTTGCAGAGGGGTGTGAGTGCTGCCATGTGATGCCCCGAGCCCCTTTTCCTCTGTGGTTTAGCCTGTTAAGGCCTTGAAAATGCCTGTCCCTGCTTCCCAACGCTCCTGCCCCGCGGCCGTGCCCTGGGTGTCCCCTTTGGGCATGGCCCCGTGGCGCCAATAAAGGCAGCAGCCCTCAGCCAGCAGCCCTCGTGTCCCTTCCTGCAGCGTGCCAGGGGCACCCCGAGTCCCTGTGGGGAGGGGTACAGAGGGGGGATCCCTGGCGTCCCTGCACTGGGGATCATGGGGTGCACAGGTCTCTGGAGGAGGCGACGGTGGGTTCCCCCTTTCTCGGTGGGATGCGGCGTGAGCCACGTGCGATGGGGGGAAGCGATGGCAGGGAAGTCGGTGCCAGGGGCAGCTCCTTTTTCTCCCCACCCACCCACCCCCTGGCATTTCCCCTCCTGCAAAATCCCCGTGGGGTGGCTATAAAGCGGCCCCGCGGAGGCGCCGGGCAGGTGGCGAGGATGCGGCTGCTGCCGGCGGCGCTGGCCCTGGCCGTGCTCACCAGCAGCCTGATGCCGGCGGGCGGTGAGTGACCTGGGGTGTCAGTCTGTCTGTCTCACCCTCCGAATCCCCGGCTCGGGGCTGAGCACGGGCTCCTCTGAGCTTTCTGCTTTGCCTCTTGCCTACCTTGGAGCTTGAGTTTCTCTCTCCAACCCGCTGGCTCATCTGGAGGGGTTGCCTGGGGCCGGGGTGGGGCGGTGTGTGTGTGTGGGGAAGATTTGCCTGCGGGTTTTAAGCTGCTTCTCTTCAAGACTCTTGTGAAACTTGAGCACTTTGGGGGTGGCAACGGGCTAAATTCCTAAAATACCGGGTCAGTTTTCAAATCCTGAAGGTAACCCTCCTCTGCAGGCATGAAAAGCAAGTGGTGAGGCTGTGCTGGGGAGGGGTCGGCCTCGCTGCTGCAAACCCCGTTACACACAGGCCCATCGCTGCCCCACGGGCGCTGGGGAGGGGACGGGATGTGGGGAGGGGAGGGGGGGTAGCATCTTCGTCCACCTTGCCCCGCGGAGGGCCCGAGACGTGGGTGCAGCTGCTCTGGGGCGCAGGTCTGTCGCTGGAGAGCCTCCTGACCAACATGAGGTGCAAGTGCATCAAATCCACCGCCCGCATCGTCAACCTGGGGCTGATCCTGGCCATCGACATCACGCCGCCGGGCATCCACTGCCGGAGGAAGGAGATCGTGTGAGTGGAAAGCCCAGCAAGCAGCTCGTGGGGAGCCAGGCTGGTGGTTTGGGTGGCTGCACCCTCTCCCCAGCCCCCAAATCTCCTGGCAGCTCTCGCAAGGCACCGGCTGTTTCACGGGACATCCCTGCCCGATTTAATGGGGGGGTCACCCCTGGCACAGCTCACAGAGCCAAGGGCGAGGCCCAGAAACACCCGTCTGTCTCCCACCAAGGGTTGCAGGGGTGTTGGGTGCTGGGGGGCAAGGAGGGGTTTGCGCTGCAGGCAGCGGCACGGGTAGGAACATTTGGGGCTGAGAGGGTTGTCTCCTTGCAGCCTGACCCTGAAGAAAAACAAGAAGGTGTGTGTGGCCCCCGAGGCGCCCTGGATCCAGCTGCTGGTCCACAAGCTGACGCACAGGTACGCACTGCCTGGCTGCTGAAAACCCATCCCTCCCTCCCCTCACCTTTGGGTTCCAGTTCCTCCCCCTCTACAATTCTCAGGAACACCAGCAAAAAAGAAGCAGCGGCGCGGCTGCGGCGGGACACGGAGCGGTGGGACCGGGGAGCGGAGCGGAGGGCCGGGGGAGCGGAGCGGTGGTGCCGACCCCCTCGCAGACCCCCCGCCCCATCTCTCCCTCTGCCTGGATCTGGGGATAAATAACCAGCCGCGGTTGGTTGTTCCTCTGCGGGTGGCAGCGATATAATCACCTCTCTGTGCCGGGATTGGCGGCACGGTGCCGGCGCTCGCTCTGCTCCCGGGGCTGGGGCGGGGAGCAGGAGCCCTTCCCTGCACCCCCTGAAACCAGGCACCCGGCATCGCCTCCCATTTCGGGTGCCCGCGCTGTTCCTGCACGCGACGACAGCCCCCCAGTCCCCAGCACCTTCAATAAAAGGATGAATGTGCTTCCCCCCTCTTCCTGCACGGACTGGTGTAAGAACTGGGATTTTTGGGGTGGGGGAGTCAGGCTGGACCCGGCACCATGAAGCCCTCGGCTGACGTGGGGATGTCCTTCGGCTGCGGGGTGTGACTTTCACCCCCTTGCAAAGTTCTCACCATGAAAGCCTCGGTGCTGCCTGTGCTGGTAGTAGGTGGCTGAGGTCTAGGGACCTCCCCGAAAAGGGCAGGAAGCAAATTTACCCCACCTTGGATGCCAAAAGCGCATCCCGGGGCGGTGACTGCTGTGGCGCACGCAGACGGTCCCCAATGTCCTCTTTCCCACCTCCTGCTGCCAAAGGGCTGGTTGTTGCCTGGGGAAGGCAATACAAGTAGAGGAGTGGGGAGAAACCAGCAGGTATTTAGCGGTACCCACCGTGCATGAGCTGCACCCTGTCTCTGCGGGGCCCAGTGGGTGTGTTTAAATGTAAAAAACAATTATTTAAAGAAAAAATTAATTATTTAAAGAAAAAAAGGGAAGAAAAACAGAAGGTTGAGGGGCTTTGAGGAGCTCCTTTTCCTGAGCTGCCCTGAGGTTGGGTGGCTCAGCTCCATCACTGTGGGGATTGTCCCCATGCCGAGTCTGTGCAGGGGGAAGGTCTCGGCCCTACCTGGGTGCTGACTCGGGGGGAATTCGTCTGCTCGGTGAGATTTTCACAGCAGAGATGAATTCCAGGGAGGGGGAACTGCACCCTGGCACCGTCTCCAGAAGAGGAGTTCTTTTGGGGGGAACAGAAGGATCCTGTTGCAGAAGCCAAGCAGGGCTGGAGAGGCGGCTTCCCCCTACTTGCTGCTGTGGAGCACGTGAGCTGTGGTCTTGCTCCGGTTTCGGTGAAGGCTGGGGCTGGGGTCAGCCTTTGGGACGCCCCTTCTTTTGCCAGGCAGCACTATCCCCCTCCCTGTGTCAGGGCTGGTGGGGAAAGCAGCCACCCAGGGGGTCACAGAATCACAGAATTATCAAGGTTGGAAAAGACCTAGAAGATCATCCAGTCCAACCATTCACCTATTACTACTAGCTCCCAGTAAACCATATCCCTCAATACAACATCCAGTCTTTCCTTGAACACCCCCAGGGTTGGTGACTCCACCACCTCCCTGGGCAGTGCATTCCAGTGCCTGACTACCCTTTCTGAGAAGTAGTGCTTCCTAATGTCGAGCCTGAATCTCCCCTGGCGCAGCTTGCTACCATTCCCTCTAGTTCTGTCACTGCCTACACGGGAGAAGAGGCCGACCCCCAGCTCACTACAACCTCCCTTCAGGAAGTTATAGAGAGCTATAAGGTCTCCCCTAAGCCTCCTCTTCTCCAGGCTGAACAATCCCAGCTTCCTCAGACGCTCCTCGTAAGGCCTGTGTTCCAGACCCCTCACCAGCTTAGTAGCCCTCCTCTGAACGCGTTCCAGAGCCTCAATGTCTTTCCTGTAGTGAGGGGCCCAAAACTGAACACAGTACTCGAGATGCAGCCTCACAAGTGCTGAGTACAGGGGGACAATTACCTCCCTGCTCCTACTAGTAACACTATTTTTGATGCAAGCCAGGATGCCGTTGGCCTTCTTGGCCACCCGCGCACACTGTCGGCTCATGTTCAGCCGTGCATCAATCAGTACCCCCAGGTCCATTTCCTCCACACAGTCCTCCAGCCACTCCGCCCCAAGCCTATAGCGCTGCCTGGGGTTGTTGTGGCCAAAGTGCAGGACTCGGCATTTGCTCTTGTTGAACCTCATGCCATTGGCTTCAGCCCAGCTCTCCAGCCTGTCCAGATCCCTCTGTAGGGCCTCGCTACCCCCAGGCAGATCCACACTCCCAGCCAATTTAGTGTCATCTGCAAACTTACTGAGGGTGCACTCAATGCCCTCATCTAGGTCATCAATAAAGATATTGAAGAGGACAGGCCCCAGCACCGACCCCTGGGGAACACCACTCGTGACCGGTCGCCAGCTGGATTTAACTCCATTTACTACCACTCTCTGAGCCCGGCCCTCCAGCCAGCTCCTTACCCAGCCGAGGGTGTACCCATCCAAGCCACGGGCTGCCAGCTTCTGCAGGAGAATACTGTGGGAGACAGTGTCAAAGGCGTTGCTGAAGTCTAGGTAGACCACATCAACAGCCTTTCCCTCATCCAGCAGATGGGTCACTAGATCATAGAAGGAGATCAGGTTGGTCAAACAGGACCTGCCCTTCATGAACCCATGCTGGCTAGGCCTGATCCCCCGGCCATCCCACTCATACCGCATGATCTCCCTCAAGACTATCTGTTCCATAACCTTCCCTGGAACCGAGGTCAGGCTAACAGGCCTGTAGTTCCCCGGATCCTCCTTACAACCTTTCTTGTAAATGGGAGTCACATTGGCAAGCCTCCAGTCTTCTGGGACCTCACCAGTCAGCAAGGAGGACTGATAGATAATGGAAAGCGGCTCGGCTACCACCTCTGCCAGTTCCCTCAGCACTCTCGGGTGGATCTCATCCGGCCCCATGGACTTGTGGCAGTCCAGTTGGAGTAGGAAGTCTCTGACTGTTTCTTCCAGAATCACAGGGGAGTTAGCATGCTCCCCAGCTGAGACTACCAGGTCAGAGAGAGGGGTACCCTGAGGATCTGTTTGACCTTTAAAGACAGACGTAAAGAAGGCATTCAGAACCTCCGCCTTTTCCTTATCCTCAGTGATCACATTCCCAGCCTCATCCAGTAAAGAGTGGATATTCTCCTTTGTCCTCCTCTTACTGTTAATGTACTTATAAAAGAGTTTATTATTCTTTTTCACCCCAGCGGCCAGGTTAAATTCAAGCTGGGCTTTTGCCTTTCTGATTTCACCTCTACACATCCTGACAACTTCCTTGAATTCATTCTCAGTTACCCGTCCCTCCTTCCACAGGCGGTAGATTCTCTTTTTCTCACGGAGCCTCAAGAGTAACTCCCTATTCATCCACGCTGGTCTTCTTCCCCGCCGGCTCATTTTGCGGCTCAGGGGGACCGCCTGCTCCTGCGCCCTTAAGACTTCCTTCTTGAAGAGCAACCAGCTCTCTTGTACCCCTTTGTTCGCTAAGACTGAATGCCAAGGGACTCCCCCTACCAGTCTCTCGAACAAATCAAAGTCTGCCCTCTGAAAGTCCAAGGTAGCAGTTTTACTATTCCCCCTCCAAGCTCCACCATGAATTGAGAAATGTATCATTTCATGGTCACTCTGTCCAAGGCAGCCCCCAACCTTCACATCTCCTACCAGACCTTCCCTGTTCACGAACAGCAGGTCTAGCGGGGCAGTTCCTCTTGTGGGCTCTCTGACCAGCTGCATCAGGAATGCATCCTCTGTGCACTCCAAAAACCTCCTAGACTGCTTCTTCTGTGCTGTGCTGTACTCCCAGCATATGTCAGGGAAGTTGAAGTCCCCCATGAGCACAAGGGCTGATGACCGTGCAGCTCGTGCCAGCTGCTTGTAGAACACCTCATCTGTCTCTTCATCCTGGTTTGGCGGTCTATAACAGACGCCCACCAGGATGTCTGCCTTGTCAGCCCTTCCTCTGATCTTTACCCATAGGGATTCAATGTTATCATCCCTAGTCACAATCTCAGTGGCAGAAAAGGATTCCCTAACGTATAGAGCCACACCACCACCCCTCCTTCCTTGCCTGTCTCTCCTGAAGAGTTTGTAGCCATCCATTGCAGCACTCCAGTCATGGGAGCAATCCCACCATGTTTCTGTTATGGCAACCAGGTCATAGTTTGCCTGCCGCATTATGGCTTCCAACTCTTCTTGCTTGTTGCCCATGCTGCGTGCGTTAGTGTAGACGCACCTCAGCTGAGCCCCTTGCCTCTCTCCTAATCCCAATACCACTTCCCCAGGCCGATCTCTAGCAGACCTGGCTTTATCCCCTTCCCCCTTCCTATCTAGTTTAAAGCCCTTTCTACAAGTCCTGCCAGCTCCTGGGCAAGTATCCGTTTCCCTTTCGGAGACAGGCAATTCCCATCAGCTGCCCTCAGGCCAGGTGCCGAGTAGACCGCCCCGTGATCAAAGAATCCAAAATTTTTGTGTTTGCACCAGCCTCTCAGCCATGCATTTATAAGATGGCCTTTTCTGCTTATCTCAGTGTTTGCCCCTGCCACCAAAGGAATACTGGCAAACACAACTTGTATGCCCGCTCCATCGACTAACTTCCCCAGCCTCCTAAAATCATTTTTTATAATCCTCAGGCTTCTATCAGCAAACCCATCACTGCCAGTCTGAACTACCAATAAAGGGTAGTAATCGGAGGGGCGGATAAGGCTGAGGAGTTTTCTAGAAATATCCCTGATCCGTGCCCCGGGAAGGCAACACACCTCCCTATGGGTAGGGTCAGGCCGACATATTGGGCCCTCTGTTCCTCTCAGAAGAGAGTCGCCCACAACTATCACCCTCCTTTCTTTCCTGGAGGAAGCAGTCTTCAAACGTGGAGCCGTCTGCCTTACCTTGGGCAAGCTTGACGGCAGCGCTCCCATGTCATCATCACTCACGTCTCCCTCTGGTTTCAGGGCTTCATACCTGTTACAGAGAGGGACTAGGGGAACCGAGGTAGGTCGGGATGGGGGTCACCTGCAACGCCGGGCTGAGACCTGCTGCCATTCCTCCTCTCCTCTCAAGCTGTCTCTCCCTGCTGGACTATGGTGAGAGAGAGGGGCCATTCTCCCAATACTCCCTTAGTCTGGGAAGTGCAATCTCTGCGCCTTTCTCGCAGAGAGTTGCTCCACCAGTCTATCTCCCGCTCGCATTCTCTGATGGTCCGTAGTCTATCTATCTCCCCATCCCTGGGGGGTGACAGCGATGCGAACTGCCCCAAGGGGCAAAACCAGGGCTGGGAGGGGGCAGCAGCAGCTCCCACCTCCCTGAGCAGCAATTTCCCCAGCTGAGTGCCCAGTGCCTTCCTGATTTAAAGCAAAGCTGCCCATTCCTTAAAACCAGATGTAACACCCCCCACCCCACCCCGTCTTCCCCACCCCCAATTTTAGCCCAAGCACGCCGGGGAGTGACGCTGCAGCCTCCCACCTCTCCACACGCTCCATGGTTCCTGAGGGACGGGACCTTGCAGTTGGAATGACAACACACAAGATCATAAAAATAATCTGACTAAACCCCCCTACCCTGCCCCATCCCGACCTCCCAAATCCAGCCCGGGGATGCGGGGCAGGAGAGGGAGCCCAGGCTCCTGCCGCTCCCTGGGGCTCCAGCCTGTGAGGTTGGGAATTAAGGGAGTATTTAGGTACCATGGTGCACACAAATACCTTTAATGGCTTGGGAAGCAAACACCCAACGTGGGCATTAAATTAACACGGCAGGACAAAGGCAAGAACCATTTAACGTGTCACTGGGGCAGGGAAGCATCACCGGGGTCGGTCCGTTGGGTCGGGGTGGGGGGGGGGGTCTGATTGTTTTCTTTTTGCTTTGGAACAGAGACAAACAGAGACAAAGGCAAACTCAGGAATTGTGGGGACCAGTTAACAAAGGGGACAAGCCCGAGTACCAGCATCACCCCAACCTTCACCGCTCCGACGGCGAGAGGTTCCGCGAGCCAAACGCCCAACGGTCACAGGGAGGGAAAGGGGAGAGAAAGAGGCTTTGCCACCAGCGCCGCTTCCAACGTCCCAAAGCACCCAGGTACATCCCAGAGAACCCAGGTACATCCCAGAGAACATCCCAAAGCACCCAGGTACATTCCAGAGAACCCAGGTACATCCCAGAGAACATCCCAAAGCACCCAGGTACATCCCAGAGAACCCAGGTACATCCCAGAGAACGTCCCAAAGCACCCAGGTACGTCCCAAAGCACCCAGGTATGTCCCAAAGAACCTAAGTACATCCCAGAGAACCCAGGTACATCCCAAAGCACCCAAGCATTCCTCTGCCCACACGCTTGTTTTCAGATCCACCCCATGAAACTCTCTCCTGACGGCTGTTGCTGTCAAACAGCCAAATAAGCTCTCTGCTCTCATCGTACCTTTTAGAGCCAAATCATTTCTCGTGGGCTGAAGGAGGTATTTAAGGGGTTCATTTTTGTCCCTTCTCTGCCCTTGCCCCATCCACTCTGCTCTGTGCCCATGCTCTCGTTTCCCAGAGGAAAAGCTAAGTCATGGTTGGAGTGAGAGCCAAGAGTGGCCCCGGAGAGGTGTGGTGCCTCCTAGAGCTGCACCCGCATCTAGAGCCTCCCCATCTCCTCCAGAAGCTGTTTGTAACCTTAAAACGAGTACTCAGTGGTGCTTGGCAGAGACTTGAGCCGCCAATGGTTCCCCTGGGTTCTCTGGGGGCTGTGTGGCCTTTGCATGCTGAAGGGTGAGCAGAGGCTCAAGGGATGTGCTGAGCTCTGTCACAGAATGCTTTTCCTCGCTCTGAGATGGAGAGACGCAGTCAGTAGTAGTGTCTGTGAGAGAAACCCAAACCTCTGCACCTAGGGCACACTTCTTTTCCCATCTTTAACCCACCAGGCCCTCTGCCCCCTTTTTAAACCGGTACGAGGATGCACACCGTGCTTTGGTGGTGTTCCCAGGGCAGGCTGCTGATTTAGAGTGGACAGGAGTGGAAAACACCGACCCTTTCCCTCTATCCTGCTAAACCAGCTCGTGCCAAAGGAAGGATTTGAGGCTAGGAATGGAAAAGGCATCACGGAAGTGAAGCAACTGCAGCTGGGTTTAAATCTGGTGCTTGGATAGTAGGGACAGGCAGCCTCTCCCAGCTCTTGCTCCCTCCCAGCAAGAGGTGGATGCTGTGCTCCTGGTCTAGGACTCCTGTTTTGTAAATTAACAGAGAAACTCGGGATTTCAACAGGCCCTTTTGTCTTCCCCTGCCCCACACCTTCCCAAAACCAACCCCCAGAGGAACCAAGTGCTGTGAACGTTTCCAGGCTCCAATTCTCCCTGTGATTCGGACCAGGCGTCTCACGAGCCTGGTGCAGAAAGCTGGTCTCCAAAAGCCTGGTGAGTTGGGATTGAGCAGGAGCTGCTCAGCACCTCTGTAACGTGAGCCTCAGGATTTAGGAGTCTCCCCAGCAAGGTGGGAGACCATCAGCCATCCCCAGCGGTACCCCACGCCGAAGGTGATGGTGCGGTTGCGAAAGCTGCGTTAGGTCAGTGGCAAGTGCTTCTGGAAGGCTGAGAGTCAAAGATTTTGGCTTTCGAGCCTATAACACACAGCAGAAGCAAGGATCTGGGACTACAGAGCCCTTTTCTGGGTGTGCCTGCAGACTGAACAGGGGTGGCTTCCAAGAGAGGGGGAAACTCACCCGTAAAATGAAGCCCTTTTGATGATGAAGGCTCTGAGATGACAGAAAGCTTTTCCCAAGGCAAACGGGAAGCAAAGCTGTTCTCAGGCCCCACTGTGCCACACCTGACAGAGGTTCAGGCTCCTTAACGTGGGAATAAGGGAACAAAAAATACCCAGCTACGTTGTACAAAATTCTCTTTTGTTTTTATATATATATATACACACACACATCCTGTAGCCAACAGAGTCACCAGAGGGAACTTTAAAAAGTTGCTTGTGGAAGGGTGCTGGATTTGGGTTGGTTTTTTCTCTGCTGGCTTTAGGCAGTGCTGCTGCTTAGGAGTTGACACCAGGCACCAGAGTTCTGGGAGCAAACCAAAACAGTGAGGAGCAGTAAAGGAGCTTTTCCCCCCCACATGCTGGGAACTGTGGGTGGGTGATGGAGAGAACTGATGGGTTTCCCACCTGTCTCCACTTAGAGTAAGGGATGTTCTGCTTCAGATCGTTCCCTCCCGCCTAGAAAACTCCCCACCATCAGCTGCCATCTGGGCCAGGAGCTAATGAGCCTGGATGGTGTGGAGGTTTGCTGGAAGGGATCTCATCCTGCATGTGAGGCTGATGGCTTCCTGCTCCCTCTCTTCTTGGAGGAGAAATTCCCTGGGGAGAGCGAGCAGTGTTTCTGCTCGGCTGGGTTACACCAAAGGAGCACAACCCCTTCACTGTTCCTGCTGGGGAGGGGGAAACCAGAAGGAAAGTGGGGAGCCAGACACATGAAAGGCAGGTAAGCACACCCCTGGTTCTGTGCATTGGCTGAAGCATAAAGAAGACCTGGGGTTGTTTAAAAGTAAACCCCAGAGGGTTTTGTGCAGCGTCATTGAAGTAACTCGTCCTTAAAAAACCCGTGGCACAGCGTGAACAGCCGTTGGGGAGTGTTCCACAGCAGAGAAAAATCCAACTAACCCCCTCCTGCAGCACTTGGACACTCAGAAACCACAGGGGAGTCAAACAGGAGCAGTTCTGGTGTTTGGGTTGGGTTGGGCTGGGTTTTCTTTCATCCCCATCCTCTCCCAGGTCGGTATTACAAAAGGTTGTTGGGGGGTTTGTTTTTATTAACAAACGGGCTCCTCTGCAGTTCATATACAATCATAGGTGGATTTTAAATCCCATTTTTATACAAACAGCTCCAAAAAAATACTGGGAGTGAAGTATGGTAGGAGATATTGCTGGCATCGCTAGGTAGCAGGCATGTGGGAGGAGGGGGAGCAGGGCTGGTGAGAGCAGAGCAACCCCCCTCCCCGCTCCATCCCCTCCAAAACAAGGGCCCAGCAGCTGCTCACAGAAAGGTCATGTCCAGGGATTAAGCTTTTCGTGCTATTCTACTTTCCAGCACTATGCTCTCCAGGCACGGGCTGGGTGGCGAGCGCTGGGGTGTCCCCAGAGGCACCTGCACCCCCAGGACAACCACCTCTCGAGGGCCTTTCCCACCCAGCCTGGCGCTGCCCGCCGAGCGACGGCTGGAGAGGAGCCTCACTCGCCCACCATCGCTTCTAGCCACCAGCAGGCAAGCACAATCTTTCTTTAGGGGTTTTTGGGGGGTGGGTGGGGGTTTTTTAGGCACTTCTTTTAAAAGGGGGTCACTGTTTCCTTACACCACCCTGCTCCCTGGCCCCAGCAACAGTCAGGGAAGTTTCTACTCTGGGTCCAGTGGATTTATTCCTTTTTAATTATTATTGTTATTGCCTTGTTTCCCCTCCCTGCAGCTAATTTCCCATGTGTGAAACAACAAAGGGAACGTTTAATTGAGGAGTAGAGGATTTGTGAGGCAGAAGGTGGCTCCTTAGTGATTAAAACTGATTTCACCATTTTCAATTTGACTTTTTTTGAGACACAAATATAGGCTGTAAGCTCTCTTTAAAAATTTCATCCACATCATGGAAAAAAATTATCTTTTTTTTTCATTTATTAAAAATATCACATTTTGAGACTAGAAACAGTAAAGTGCATGAAAAGTTTAAAATATAAATTCAAGAAAAAATCTTATAGCAGCAAAAAAGCAGAATAAAGAAAAACTTAAAAACACAGACACAACCCTTTTTCCTATCACTGTGCCTTTTTTCTGTGTGTTTTGTTTTGTTTTGAAACATGAAGCAGCCAACCAATCTTTCAGAAAATTGCATTCTGGTTAATGCCTCGGGAGGCACAAGGGCTTTTGAACTGGCCACCTAGAGCATAAAAACAGGAAAAAAGAAAGAAAAATGGAAAGAAAGAGGAAAAAATAGAAAGACAAAAAAAATAGAAAGAAAGAGGAAAAAATAGAAAGAAAGACCCAAAAAAAAGCAAGTTTTATTGAAGACATCTGAAGAGCGTTACTGGTTGGGAATGAACCAGCAGCTTTGTGTTTAATTCAACCCTGACTGACAACAGAAAGAAAGGTTATCCCAAAAAACAAAGGTGTGATGGTGATTTGGCAACTAGGGGGAGGAAAGATAACCCAAGGAGTGATGCCAGCTTCCGCTCGCTTCCCAGGGGCATAAGCACGCTGATGGCTGCTCCGCGTGCCCTGAGGAGACAGGGCCTTTCCAGAGGCTTCTCTCCCTGTACCCTCTGCTTCTTTCACCCCAAGCTACCCATCTGTGCACCCAGCTGTGGGAAAGGGAACCGAGGACGGGTTCACAACCTCTTTATCCACCCAGAACCCAAGCGCTTCCAGGTGAGGTTTCTGACCGGTGTAATGTCCCGTCTTTCCCAATCCGAGTTCTTCAGGGCTCCAGAGGAAGGAACTCCCACCCCCCAAAAACAAAGGTGCCAGCAGCACCCACCGAACACGCAGGGTTCCACGCTCACCTGCCAGATGAAGCGTCGCTGGGAATCTCGTTGGGAAGGAAATTGCACCAGGAGAATTTAGACCTCGAATTCTTTGGTTTCTTTTTTCTAAGATGAATTAGGCAAGGGGCAGGGCCACGCTGCTAATTACCTACACTTGGGCATTAAGTGCTTTGTTAATGTGCAAAATTTATTTTGAGAGCTCTCTGAGAACTCTCTCTCCGTTTTGGGTTCAGACAAAGAGTATTTCTAATGTTCTTCCTACAAAAACAAGCATTGCTGGGGTTTGTTTGACTTTCTCCTAGAAGGTTGGCTCATTTCGCCACGGCCTGGGAAAAAAAACACTGTCTTGAACTCTGTTAATAAGCAACTTTTTAATCTCATTCGTCCATTTATAAGTGCAGCTTCCTATTGGAAAGAAAACGCTTGCCAGTTGTGTTTGGTTTTGTTGGGTTTTTTCTTTTTCTTAAAAATAATTAAATTAAAAAACCTGGAAAGGGAATAATACTTTGGTTCCAGCCCTAGTGCCAAATGATACCAATAATGCACCAAAATGTGCAAAAATCTCATATCAAACACATAAGGAAAGGAGCTCGAAGAAGCAGCTTAAGGTTGGCCATACTTCACTCCTATATACTTTGATTTACAACTGTACAGGTCCGTAACAACAGGTCCTGGCCCTCAGGGGGCAGGGCTCCACTACCTCCTGCTCGGCAAGTGCACACCGTTGACCAGAGGCAGGAGCGGAGGGTGGAGTTCGAGTTGTGTTAACAGTGAGAAGTGGTCTGAAGGGATGTGAGGGTGTGGACACCCAGTGATGTTGTTGTCAACCAGCCACTGAGGGTCCAAAGGCCCCAGGACACCAAGCACGTTCATGTGAGTGTTGGAATAGAAAATGTAGTCAATCACACCCTAGGGAGAAAGAGAAACATGACAGTGAGAACAGAGCTCGCCTCCGGCAACCTGAACTGGACGGGCTTCTGGCTGCCGCTCGGAGGAGGAGGCGCAGCTGGGATTAGGGTGGGAACTGCCCGTGGCCCTCTCCGTTCTCATTAAGTCACTGGCCAGGGCCAGGTCGTTAAGCTTACAGAAACCAGGCCAGCGACCCGGGGATGCGTGTGCCGTATCGGTGTCCAGCCAGCGCAGCAACCAGTGATGCAGCACTGGCAGCACGAGGGAGAGACAGCCAGTGGTCAGAAAGCTAAGGCAGCGTCCTGGGGACACCAGGTCAATGCTGCCACGTCAGAAAATCGCTGCTTACTTTGAAATCAAAAGTGTAATTGGTGTAAGGCATCAGGTTGTTTTCGTAGGCGCTCTTGAGCTGGAAGCCGTGCGTGATCCTTCCCTCAGAAGCCCCGTTCTTGCCGTTGCCGCTGAAGTTCATCAGACACTCGTTGTAACGCAACTCCTTGAAGTCCTTGTGGTTGTCAGCTACTATGCCATTGCTTAAGTATTCCACGACCCCTGTTGGCAGAAGAAAGGAGTCGGGGAGTGGCTGGGAAATACAGCAGGCAGGGAACGTCTGCCTTGGAGTTACAAAACAAAGCACCCACAGACACCCCGTGAGATGAGAAAGGAGCTTGGTGTCCAAGGGGGAATGTAGGCAGCGGCTGTCTTGTCCACGTCTGAGCTGCAGGCACCTTCCCAACACACAGCCAGGGAACTGAGGCTCTCCAGAGGCTTTGAAGCATTTTTTGAGGCTTACAGTAAACCCCAAGTGCAGGTACCGTGTGACAGGTGCTAGCGAGGCAGCTTTTGTACATATACCTGGTATTATGGTATCAAAGGTTATCGTTACTAAAGCATAAAACCCCAGACTGGTTTGGGGTGGAAAGGACCTCAAAGCCCATCTAGTTCCAACCCCCTGCCATGGGCAGGGACACCCTCACCAGCCCAGGGTGCCCAAAGCCCCATCCAACCCGGCCTTGAACCGTGCCAGGGATCCAGGGGCTCCCGCAGCCTCTCTGAGCACCCTGTGCCAGGGCCTCCTGGGGAAGGATTTCTTCCTAATATCTAACCTATGTTTCCCCTCCTTCAGTTTGAAGCCATTCCCCTCATCCTATTGTTCTGTGCCTGTGTAAACAGTCCCTCTCCAGCTTTCGAAGCAAACCCACTTCCTCAGAAAGTCTTCACCACAAACTCACATCTTTTCTGCTCAGCACTGCTCTCAAGGCATGGGCATCTATCCAATGATTTCAGATCTATTTGTGCTTTTCTCCATCTTCATAGGCACAGCAAGCTTTCCTGGAGGGTAGAACTGATCCTGAAAAGCAGTCTGATCAACTGGAGGACTCGCACTCTCCTCAGCCAGACTCCCAGAGCCAGCTGTTACTGAGAAGGCTTTCATCCATACCTTCCCAGGGAAGCACAAACAGCCCATCCTCCTCAGAGGGGAAGAGGATTCAAATGCTCCAAAAGGTAAGATGGAAATGAAACCAGTCTTACCTGAATCAGGCAACGAGTTGAGATCTGCACACAGCACCAGAGGGATAGAGTTAGGATCTGCTGTTGGGCTACCAGGCCTGCTTGAGGCTTTCTCAAGGATATTCTTCAATTCTGAGACAAACATCATGGTCTGGATGAGTTTCACATCGGAGTACTCAGGGTCCCAGTGCATGTGGGCATTGGCCACGATCAGCAGCTGTTTGTCCACGTGAAGCGATTTCATACCTGGGAAAACAGGCAGGATTTTGTCAGGGAGAGGCTGAACACGGCAGGTTCCCACTGTTACCCTGCAGGGTACTGAGGGCTGCAAGGCAGGAGCAGCAGCACAGGGATGTACAGTCACTGCTCATGACCTGAACCGTTACCCCTTCCTACATCAGCAGCGTTTACCTAGTATTTGGTGACTGAATAATCTCCACTAAGGGAAAGGAACAGCCAGCAGAAGCTGGCACTGTTTGAACTGCATTCCTCCTCTGCTGCTCAAGTGGTCACCACCTGACCGTGCAGCGTGCACCACCGTTCAGTACTGAAGGGGCAAGGGGGTTTGCTGACTGCTAGCTGCCACAGGACAGCGGTGTTCCCTTGGGAACACACCCAGGCTTCCTTACATGAATGTAGTGTGAACCTGGCTGCTGCACAACCACAGACTCACGGGTTAGGTGGGAAGGAACCTTCAGAGGCCATCTAGCCCCACCCTGCAGTAAGCAGGGACATCTTCACTAGAGCAGGTCGCTCAGAGCCCCAGCAAGCCTGACCTTGGATGTCTCCAGGGATGGGGCCTCCACCACCTCTCTGGGCAGCCTGTCCCAGTGACCCACCACCCTCAGAGTGAAGAACTTTTTCCTGACACCCAACCTAAATCTCCCGTTTTCCAGTTTAAACCATCACCCCTCGTCCCATCGCTCCATGCCCTCAGGAACAGTTCTTCCCCAGCTTCCTACAGGCACCTCTCAGGGACTGGAAGGGGCTGTAAGGTCCCCCCAGAGCCTTCTCTTCTCCAGGCTGAACCAGCCCAGCTCTCTCAGCCTATAAAGCTGTAGCTGTTTTTTATCTGAGAAACAGCACTCTGAAAGATGGAGTGTAAAGTCCCAGGCAGCTCCTTCCTGCCCTGCAATTCAGGCACCCTGCTCCTTTGAAGGGTGCTCTGGCAACAAGCCATCAAACAGCCAGGCACGCAGACAGGGTAGGGTAGCAATCTGGAGTCTGTTGAAATTGTCTGCTGCATCTTATCAAACTTAATGAAAATGTGACAGTCAGTCAGTCAAGCAGCATGACAAGGTACCTGATCATCTCATTCTTCCCCAGAGCCTGTTAGCCCTGTCACATCACCACTGGGGGAGGATGGGAGGATTCAGTTAAGGGGGGGGAAAAAGAGAGGTGAAGGTAGAAGTCAAACAGCTCATACACATGTAAACACACTGACCTTGGGAAAACTTGATTCCTCAGGCAGAATTTAACAGAGCAAACAAGCAGGGACAAAGGCTTGAGAGGAGAAAGCTAAATGCTGGGCATCTGGCCGCCTGTACAACCAGACCAGGAAATCATGTCTCCTGCCTTAGCCACCCGTGGGCTCCATTAGCACTGTGCACAGTGTTTGCTCATCTGCCAGGATCTGGTTACCCCCCCGATGGGAACAGTACCCTGGAGAGCTGCATTCCCTGGGAATAACTAGTGAGCAACGAGCGAGGAACGCCAGCCTACTCACCTGCTCCAAACAGCTCCTTGTGCACCTCTAACACCACGGCGACGCCGATGTTGTCCTTGGTCATCACCCTGTTCAGCATGGCTTCCGAGCCCTCCGAGTTGGCCATGGCCACCTGGTTGAACTCCACCGTGTGCTTCTGCACCAGCGTGAATCTGGGGAGCAGAGACAACCGCTGACCGGCCGCTGTGCGGGAGGGGAGGGTCTCTACCTGGGTTCCGGGCAGCAGAGGGCCTGCAGGGCAGGGTGAGCCACCTTTCTTCTGTCCTCTGGTTGGATAAAAGCAAATCCAGCTCTAAGAAACTGAGTTCTAACAAACTGTCTAAGTCTGGATAGAGCTCACAGCCTGGCAGGTGGGATACCTGGGGTCTGGGGAGCGCTCGCTTGTTCCAGCACTCAGAGCACTGACAGCAACGCTCAGAGGTATCACACCTGCTCAGAGGTGTTTTAGGCACAAACTGAGGATGAGGTGCAAAGCAAAGGCTGGGTTTTACTCTGGGCAAACACATCATTACAAAAGAGCTTCTTTCAAACTGCTGGCTACCACCATTAGTTTTGTGAGACTGGTTTCTCACTGCTTTCCAGCCTTAGGGCGCCCAAAACTGCCTTGCTTCAGGACAAACGCAAGGCTACATATTGAAAGGGGCTTTGCTGTTTGTTTGGTGCTCTAAGAAAATGAGAACAGAGCATTACTAGACTGCTGTGTTCACCCAAGAGCAGCAGGGCATAGTAACAAGTTCTCTACACACACTGTTGGCTTCAAGGTTTACAAAAAGCATCAGTTGTTTGTTTTCACAGGCTTCCTCTATGGCAAAACAAGCTGAGTTGTTTTTATACATGCTCTGGAAGGCATGGTTTTGTTTCTGGAAGCAGTGAAAAACTCTGACAGGGAGCCAAGGCTTCGGGAAGCTTCCATTCTGCTTACTGAAACCTGCTGGGAGGGAGTATTTAGAGGGATACTCGGTGTGGTACAACCTGTGAGCAGTTTACAGAGGAGAAGTGTGAATGTCAGCACCTTTTCTCCCTTCCAGAGGGAGGAACTGTTGGTATCAGGTAATGTTTCGATTCTCAAAAGCAGAGAACCTCCTCTGATCAGCTGGCACCAATACCTCTAATACCTGAAGACTAAGCCAGCACTGCTTATCAGTCTTTAACCTTCAAGGGGTGAAACGTGTCAAGCAAGGCAAGAGTTTGTAGAGGAGCTGAGGCATTTCTGAGATCCCCCAGAACACGTGTGCACGGAGCACCTGCCCCTGCCCCTTACTTCTCAGTTTTGAAGAATATGGCACAGCCATCCACATGCTTCTTCTCCTGCTCAGACATGATTTTGGCACGTGACTTTGGAGAAAAGAACCCATCGTATCCTCGTTCTTTCAAGGCTGGCAGGAAAAGGGTGAAGTATTGCTCTGTTTCCACTTCCTAGGAGGAAATACAAACACCTTAGGCTGAGAAAGGCAAGTCAACCCTTCCCATTGCCCTGCAGCACTTGTGCCTGCCTCAGCTTGCAGTCAGAGACTCTCCCCAAAGAGAAAAGCTCCTGGTCATGTCACATCCCACCATCAATGGCCTGCTGGAAACAGGTTTGTGTTCCTGGATATCCCAGATTCCCCCCAAAGGGGAAGGGACAGGTGTATTTTGAATAGCAAGGGATTGCACCTGGCATTTTGGACACCTGACTGGGGATACTGCCTGAGAGGTCGACAGATACCCAGCAGCAGTTGGTATTCCATCAGGAGAGCTCTTTCCCACGAGGGTCTCCCACTGCTCTGTAACTACATTTCCTCTGTAGTAACATTTGGCCTCCAAGACAATTTCAGAGGTTGATCTCTTGAGGTTTTCAGACCAAGGTAATTGATCTCTTATAGTGCAAGACTTGCTTACCAGAACTTGCTTAAAAACCAGAAGATCATTTTAAAGACAGATGCATTCTAAACATCATCAATACATTTCTAATAATGCAGCAGGATACACATACCAATGACAACTGATACTTAACCTTGACCACAAGAGTCCCTTTTTTTGCCAATGAGACTATTTTTGAAACTTTCCCTTCTGTACCCAGCAGGAAGGGACCAGGAACAGTGGCATCTGGGGTATGGCATTCAACATCCTCCCTTTCTGCCATACACACCCAGAGGGAGAAGAGTTAGGATGCTCATCTGAAGGGAGAAAGACCCAGCTCTCCCAATGCAAATTACCTGCTCGTTTAGCTAATTTTACCTGGTTTTATAAAACACAAGCCAAGGCCTAGACAAGGAGCTGTGCACACCGTGTGCATCGGTAAGCCCCAGGATTTGGGAGAAAAGGTGGCATTTCATTCTGTCTGTGAGGAAAAGGACAGCTATGTCCCAGTTACCTGAAGACTGATGATATCTGCGTCGCAGTTGACGATTTCCTCCATGATTCCCTTTTTCCTGTACTCCCAGTTGAGTGCCCAGGATGGGCAGTAGCCATAGAGCTGCCGGGTGGCGTATTTGTCACACAACACGTTGTAACACATAACTGTGAATGAAGCTGGCAGGACAGGAGGAAAGGGAAGGGTTACCAACCTCAGAGGATCACCAGTGCTGAACTTATCCAAGCCAAACCACTGCATCTTACACGGTCTGGTCTGCTAAGGAGCTGTGTCATGATCCCACAGCATCAGAGAGCTGCTCAGAGTGTTTGTGTTTTAGGTGGATTCCAGAAAATGTTTATACAATTTTCACAGGATCACAGGGTTGGAAAAGCCCTTTAAGCCCATCAAGTCCAACTGTCCTCTGCTGAGCCAGATCCCTGAGCACCTCATCTCCCCGGCTGGTAAACACACCCAGGGGTGGGGACTCAGCCCCCTCCCTGGGCAGCCTGTGCCACAGCCCCACAACTCTGCCAGGGAAGAACTTTTCCCTCCCATCTGAGCTGACCCTGCCCTGGGGCAGCTTGAGCCCATTGCCCCTTGTCCCATCTCCTGTCCCCTGGCTGAAGGGACCCTTGCCCACCTCTCTGCACCCTCCTGGCAGAACTCTGTTGCTGCTCAGAAGAACAAAAGCCAGCCCGTGAACCTCCACTGAGATACCCATTTGTAAGGGAATTCGAAACAGAAATGCAGAACTTGATGCTGTGGTGGCTTGCAGCACGCCTGGTGTTCCTGTTTCTTACTGCCTGCTTTTCCTGGTTTGTTGCTCTATCATATAAACAAGCTGATCTCAACTGTGACACACAACTGAGTGAGTTGGGTTTTGAAGACCTGCCATCTTCATGCTTCTACAAAGAAAAGCGTAGAGGACTGCCACGTTATCCTCACTGGTTAGTGAGCTGATCTTGTGCAAGAACGGCACGAGCCGCCTTCTTCTCCACACCAGCTCACAGATGCTTCCTGAGGGCTCTGTTCAGGCAGAAGAGCCACCCGAGCGGGAGAGCAAGCGCTGCCTCTTGCGCTGTACCACACGCAGCGCTAGAGGGCACCACACTAACCGCAGTGCGCGGCGCTGCGCGGGTGTCCCTCCCGCCGGGGGCTGCTCCGAGGCTGCTCTAGCAGCCCGTGCGGCCGCGCCGTCTGCGCAGTCAGTTTGCGGTCCTGCGCATGCTGAGAAGGGAAACGGGCTTCCTGTGCTTGGCCGTCAGCGGGGGGGCAGCGGTGACAAAGCCTCACGTGGAAAAGAAATGTAAAAGCGCTGCTTACAGCACAGCTGGCTGTTCATGGCTTCAGTGCTCAGGAGCACAAACTGCTGGGTTTAATCTCATCGCTGCTGTGGGGCTGCAGGGGGGGCTGCGGCAGAGGAGGGGCTGCAGGGGCAGCTTCTGCAAGGGGCAGGGAGAAGCTGCCCCCAGCCCCACAGAGCCAACCCCAGCCGGGCTCAAGGCCGGAGCCGCCGCTGGGAACCACCCTGAGCAGAAACAGCCTACTGTCTCCCTGCCCAGCTGAGAAGGGGGGTGACAGAGTGGTTTTGGTGGGTGCCTGCCCTCCAGCCAGGGCCACACCACCAGATCCACGCAAGGCAGAAGCCTTTCTGAGAATGAAGGCAAGGGAAGTTTCTCACTGTGTGAATAAAGGGGAGAGAAGCCCAGGTTTACCTGAGGGAAGAATTTGGTCTCGTTCTTTTAAAGTAATCCATGGCCTTGCAGGCAGCTGCTCTGGATGAACTAAGGAAAAATTGAAACCAGTGATTAATCCAGGGTTGACATCTCTAAGTTACAATTTCTAAGTCAAACTGATGACTGAACAATAACTGTGCTCTGCAACCCCAACTCCCCGAGTCTTTTTACACTCCAGGGGAGGCAAAAAATCATTTAAAAGACTAGTAAGAGCAAACTTGTCTCTGTCTCTTGCTTTCAGATCTAGAAGCACCACTGAAATCCTTCTGCACCTTGAATATGCTACTGAAGAACGAGGGGTAAATCCTGCAGTGGTTCAGGTATCACCCCCCTTCCCCAAGACCCTCACCCTAAGATCCATCGTTCCTGCAACGTTGTCTTAGTAGACCCCAGGTGCCAAACCAGAAAGCTCAGGCACAGAACCACCAAGCAGGATTTAAATCAGGCACTGGATAGTCTTGATTTCTAGATCTAAACTTAACATCTTTCTTGCATTTGGATTATAATTTCTAGTGGAAATTATCAAAATAGCTCCAGCAAGGAAGACTGCACTTTCTTGTCAATCAAAAGGTTTCAATCAACAGTGGAACAACTGGCTGTGAGGTGGGAAAAGCTCAGACAACGTCAACCTCTTCCCCTACGAGTATGTATGACCAGAGCCACTTGACAGAGATGTGAAAGCAGCTGGAAAATACTCTCCCTTCAGCGACTCAGGGCCTTGTTTCAGCAGCAAATATTGTCAGAAATGCATGCTTTGAAACCACTTCTGTCAGTCAGACTTGTGGGGCTGTCACCTGCTAGATTGTCAAGCATGTAGTTCAGTAGCTTTCGAGTTCCGTCTGGATCCTGGTAGAGGCTGAGAATATCTTGTGATAAAGGATTGCCTGCCAACAGCACAGAACAACAACTGGTGATTAGCTGCCTGACTTTCTTGAGGCTTTCCAAGCAAAGAAAATCTCCCATAAGGAGCACAGACGAATTGACTCAGAAGATATTTAGGCTGCCTATAAGCCTTTATAGGGCTCGTAAGGAGGTTTAATAGCACTAAAAAGCAAAACCACTGTTCTCCAAAGCTGATGGTCATTTCTGCTACAAGCTTAATATCTCAAATAACCTGTAAGAAAATCAGTCACAGAACTCTAGGGGTGGGAAGGGCCCTCCAGAGCCCGTGGGGTCCCACCCCCTGCCAGAGCAGGTTCCCTAGGACAGGTCACACAGGTCGGTGTCCAGACGGGGCTGGAATCTCTCCAGAGAAGGAGACTCCACACCCCCTGGGCAGCCTGTCCCAGGGCTCCCTCACCCTCACTGGGAAGAAGTTCTTCCCCAGATTGGGGTGGAACTCCCTGTGCTCCAGCTTGAGCCCATTGCCCATTGTCCTGTCCCCACAGACACGGAGAAGAGGCTGCCCATGTCCCCCTGTGTCCCACCCTTCAGCTATTGCTACCCATTGATCAGATCCCCTCTCAGTCTCTTCTCTCCAGGGAATGTTGAGGTAGAACACAAAGGTTTTGAGCCCAGCCCCCTCAGCAATTGAAGGGTACTCTGAGGAATATTTCACTGTAAGAACTCACCTTTCAAACCAAGGGTTTGTAGCTGGAAGAGCCGTCCAAGTTCATAAGGCAAAACCCGTAACAGATTGTTATTTAAAAGCAATTCCCTGCAGCAAATGCAAAAACACTTTTGATGAGTATCACTTCAGAAGGAACTTCTCAGAGCGCTACATGCCACTCATCTTCAAAGATGACACTTTGCACCCTGAATTTTTTTGTGTTAGGGAAAGATATGCCAATCTCCCCACTTCAAAGCACGACCAAAATGCTTTCAGTAGGGAAGGAAAAGCCTCAAAACCCCCAAAACCCAAAATCAAATCAGGGGAATTGAAACAGCAGGCAATCACCGAGTCCCAAAGAATGTTTCAGAGCAGGAGACTACATAGCTTCCAGACATGTATCTGTAGGGATCAGGTAATGAACCCAAAAGTCCTTACTGGAACCAGAGCTCTGCACCAATGCCCAATTGTTGAGATTTGTTTATAATACAGGACAGAAAGGAGAATCCAAGTATCGGTCCCGCTGCTGGAGAACGTAGTGACAGAAGGTTAACGGGAACAACCCCTCTCACCTGAGAGACACCATGTTTCCTAATTCTGCTGGTAAACTTCGGAGTTTGTTGGATGACAGATCCAGGTAAACCAGGTTGTGGAGCTTGGCAATATCAGGTGGAATGCGAGTAAGGTTATTGTCATTGAGGTGCAGAGCAGTCAGGTGCGTCAGCGACCAGAGCGATGTACTCAGGCTCCGCACTCTGCCTACAAAAGAAAAGCCAAGACCCGCCTCTTCACTCAGGTTTGCACTCTCCAGCCATCACACACCAGCTACGGGGGACAGCAGGATGTGGGATTCACAGTGTGAGGCACCAGCACCGCTCAAAACCGAACCAACTCACCCGAGATCTCCAATTCAGCCCAGTGCGACTTCTTCCCGTTGGCTACCTCTTCTGCTGACATGATGGTGTAAATTCTGCGAGGATCTGGGGGATCATATTTTTCCTTTGGCATCCCTGTTAGTCTGAAAGACCATCAGAGCCATTACCACCTGCCACTGACACGGTCTCTTCATTTCCAAACGACCTTTCCCAGCGACCCTCCGCAGAATCACACACCCTGGAGTTGACGTACGATAAATAGTGTGTTGATGCCTGCCCAAGGGCTCCAAGATGATTTTGGTCTTCTCAATGAGGCTGTTAGAGGCACAAGGTAGGATTCCTTTTACAGAGGACAAGGACCTGGGGGTGCTGGGTGACACCCCCCTGAACACGAGCCAGCAGCGTGCCCAGGTGGCCAAGAAGGCCAGTGGCATCCTGGCCTGTGTCAGGAACAGTGTGGCCAGCAGGACCAAGGGGGTGACCACCCCCTGTGCTCAGCTCTGGTGAGGCCCCACCTCAAACACTGGGTTCAGTTTGGGCCCCTGGCTACAAGCCAGACACCAAGGTCCAGGAGCGTGTCCAGAGAAGGGCAGCCAGGCTGGGGAAGGGGCTGGGACACAAGTGTGATGGGGAGGGCAGAGGGACCTGGGGCTGCTCAGCCTGGAGAAGAGGAGGCTCAGGGGAGACCTCCTTGCTCTCTCCAGCTCCCTGCAAGGAGGCTGTGGGGAGCTGGGGCTCAGCCCCTTCTCACAGATACCCAGCCACAGGATGAGAGGGAATGGCTGTGAGTCGTGCCAGGGGAGGCTCAGGTTAGGAATGAGGAGACATTTCTTCTCCCAAAGAGCGGTTGGGCATTGGAAGGGGTTGCCCAGGGAGGTGGTGGAGTCACCATCCCTCAGGATGCTCAAGGAGAGGTTGGATGAGGTACCTGGGGACGTGGTTTATTGAGTCATATGGGTGGTAGGGGGATGGTTGGACTATATGAGCTTGGAGGCCTTTTCCACCCTTCATGATTCTATGACTGGTGAAAACGTAGGGTTACCTGACTTTGCTGTTCACTGGCCTTTCCCCTCCGACACACAGTACACACAACCCTTGATTCACACACCCACAGCAGCTGGCCTATGGGGTGCATTGCTTCCCCTCATACTACAACTGGCTGCAGCAAAAGGCGTGAAGCTTTAACTCACTGGGTCTGCTGCCCTCACAGGACAGAAAGCCTCGTAGAGTTTGAGGAAACCAGTTCAGCTATTTTTTCCCCCAGCTAGCCCAACAAAACAAACCTCACATCCCCTTTATGAGCTTCAAGCACTCCATTTTTTTCCCAGCTGAAGCAAACAGCCAAAGCAGAGTTCCAGCATTGCACAGGAGCAGCTGCCAGGGCTGCCTCCTGCCAAGGGTCCCAGTTATACCTCTGGTGCTTCTTTCCCCAACAAATACTCAAGGAAATCCTATTTATGCTGAATTAGGGCTCCCTGGTGCAAGTGCACAGCAGACATGAGCCCTGTATCTAATTATAGCCAACTTCTATTTGCAGGTGAAGTCACAGGGTGAGGAGAGCTACAGGGTAAGAGGATTCTGCGCTCACGCTGCTCAGCTGCAGTGGTTCAGTTCGGGGCCATGAATGAGGCAGATTACTTAAGGACATGGGATTAGATCCAAAATCCTTCCATCCTCGTTTCAGAACCCCAGAATGGGGAATGCTACTTCCCAACACCACCAGAGTTGCAGGCTAGGCTTCGGGGGTGCCACATCTCCAGCGCTAGGGGTTTGCTGGATTGATCTTCGCTGTTAAATAGGTGTGTGTGCAGAGAGGCAGGAAGCAGCCCCGGCCATCAAAGGGCTCCTCACAGCCCACACCGACAGCCACAAGAGCCTATTTCAGCTTTCATAGAGTCACAGACCCTCCTGAGCTGGCAGGGACCGATCAGGCCCATGGAGCCCAACTCCTGGCTCCACACAGCCCAGCCCAGTCAGAGCTGCACTGAGGGCATCATCCAAGTGCTTCTTGCCTTCAGCCCAGCTCGGGGCTGGGACCCCTTCCCTGGGGAGCCTGTGCCAGTGCCCGACCCCCCTCTCAGCACAGAACCTCTTCCTGACACCCAGCCTGACCCTCCCCTGGCCCAGCTTCACGCTGCTCCCTGGGGTTCTGTCCCTGGTCCCCAAAGAGAGGAGAGAGATCGGTGCTGCCCCTTTGCTCCCCTCAGCAGGCAGCCACAGACCTCCAGGAGGGAGCTAGGGGTGTTCAGCCTGGAGAAGAGGAGGCTGAGGGGAGACCTTCTCCTCACCTCCACTGCCCTGCCAGGAGGGTGCAGAGAGGTGGGCGATGGTCTCTTCAGCCAGGGGACAGGAGATGGGACAAGGGGCAGTGGGCTCAAGCTGTGCCAGGGCAGGGTCAGCTCAGCTGGGAGGGAAAAGTTCTTCCTTGGCAGAGTTGTGGGGCTGTGGCACAGGCTGCCCAGGGAGGGGGCTGAGTCACCCCCCTGGGTGTGTTTAACCCCGGGGAGATGAGGTGCTCAGGGCTCTGGGTCAGCACAGGACAGGGACGGTTGGACTCGATGGGCTTAAAGGGCTTTTCCAACGCTGTGATTCTGTGATTCCTGAGATTTAAATCCTGAGATTTAATGGGGGCTTCCCACTTCCAGACTGCAGCAGCTTCGCTCCTCAAGGAGCGGAGAAGTGGGACAAACATCCCAAGGCTGGTGATGAAGCCTTTAAACCCATGGTGCTCAGCCCACCCCAGTCACCCCGCACTCATCATACCTGCCCGCAGGCAAGAGGTGACCACTGACCGGGTGACACCATCACAAAGCTTCAGGATTAGTTTCCTCCTTGGCAGGGAACCCAATTAAATCACGCTGCTGTAGCCTAGCTGGTTATGAGAAGTGCTCTGGCAATCCCAAGCCCTGTGTGGCAGGCAGAGGCCCTCCAATGGCAGGAGCCCTGAGCTGCAAACCACACACACATTTTTCCAGATATTAGTCACTTTCACATTATTTTGAAATAGTAGTGAGTCAAACTGCATCAGTGCAATTTCCACAGTTACAGAAGAGGGAAAACAAACCTCAATCAAACACACTTTTTTTTAATTTCTCCTGCATAACAGCAACATTGAGCAAGACTTGAAAGCCACCAGATGTATTTTTTACGAGCAAAATTAAATTCTGCCTGGGTTCCCAACTCCTGTCGCTCCCATCGCCCCTCTGCTTAGCCTGGAACTAAACCACTATCCAAACATCCCAACCTATTTTTGCTAGGTCTCTGGGGAGCTGCACTGAGTTCCCCGAATCGGTTCACCCCCAAGTGGGACCCATCTTAGTGCTGTCACAAGGGATGACGCAGGGAGGCTCAGCCAGGGACGTGGGGATGAAGCAGCACTGATCTAGGTCAGCTCGAGCTGTTGCAGGGTTGGACCCCACAGGGTCAAGCAGGGCTCTTGCTGAAGTTCAGCTAACACAGGTGTGACATGAGCAGAGTATGTGCACTCAGATTCTTGGCTTTCCAGAAGAACACCCCAGGAATTCTTGCTGGCTTTTTCTTCTAAAGACTTTTCTTTGAAGAGAAGAAAACTTAAAGAAAAAAAAGCTATGTTGAAGCTACTAAAACTCCTTCTCCACTACAGATCTAACCATGTGAACTTCAATAGTATGACCCTGCTACTGTGTAACTTAAAGAAAACCCGAAGGTGAGAACACCTGTGTATGAGTAAGAACACTACTGAAGCTCTGAACAAACCCTGTATGCTGGGGGTTCCTGCCAACATCACACGTGCTCTGTGGCTATGGGACCATCCTCAAAAGCCTGGAGATGACTGGGCTAGCAGGGCTGCTCAGCTGCAACCCTAACGATGGTCCCAGGTGAACTCAAGCAGCTCTAGCTCAGCTGTGTATAAAAGGAGCTCAGGAGGGGTTATTTGGTTTGGGAGCCTTGCAAGCAGGAGGGTTGTGGCTGTCTTTGTACAGCCTGGGGTTTATTGGCTGTTGTATTTGCTGGTTTTTTGCATGTGGGGCATGCTGACTATCAAAACCAAACCTGAAAGGACTAATGGAGCAGTACTGAAGGTGTGAAGAGCAGCAAAGGAGGATGTTCTGAGTTCCTGGGCTGTGCCCCAGGCTCTTAATCTGAAGATGTTTTTCTGGGGCAACAAGCAACAGGAGCTTCTGTGCACTTGGAGTTTCAAACAGGTAATAACAGACAAGAGCACTGCTCCTCTGTGTTTAACTATCAGAGGCCTTCTTGGGCTCTACAGGTGTGGAGAACAGGAGATGGGGAGGACAGGGTTACTGCTGTGAAATATAAAGTGTGGGGTTTTTTCCTAGGGAGAAGCTGGAGGCAGCCCTGCAATGTGTATCAACAGAACAAGAGGCAAAGAAGGATGTGATGCTAGGGACTAAGAAGCTTCTTACTCATAGTGTTTTGGTTTGGGTGTTTTTATGGGTGGGGGAAATCAAGAGCAGCTGCAAACAGTGAAACTCTCCCATTACACAACACACCAACTACCTCGGGGTCGCTGTGAGAGATGAACTGCATCGCTATCATTTCTAATCAAGTCAGATCCCCTCTCCTGAGGGCAAATGTCCCCCAGGAGCAGCAGGATTAACGTATGCTCAGTGGAAAAAGAAAGCCTGCTCAAAGCTGCCCAGATTATTTGGCATTTATGCTGCAGGAGGGCTTTGAAGCCAGACAGGTCAAAGTCCCTCAGCGCTATGTACTGCTACTAGGCAATGACCAGCCCCTTCCCCAGAGAGGTTAGAAGATGCATTCAATTACAGCAGCTATAATGTGTTGTTCTGTTTAAGTTCTTTAGTACCTCAATGCATAAATTAATTGTCTGGCTCTGACGAGGAAGCAAATTCAGCAGAGCTGCAGCTCCATCTCCTTTCAGCCCTGTGTTCAGGGAGGTGTTGGCACCACTCAAAATCCTCCCCTCAGTCGAGTGACATCCTTTGGGATTTTCTTTTCCCCCCCATTTCTTTTCAGTCTCTGTACATAGATGAGTCAAACTGACAAAGCACTTTGAAAAGCATCCAGCAGAGCACTCTGAATCACTCCCCCTTCCTCTGTCCGTAACAGCTTAGTGTCCCTCTGCTCCCAGATGGTGATCCCTTGCAGGGATCAGAGATCCTGCCGGCTGACAGGGCTGGAGTGTGTGTGTACACACAGGCACGTGCTGCCTAATGCTGGGAAGCCAGACTGGCTGGAGCATGGATCCATTTTTACCTCTGTAGTCTGTAAACAGGAATCGAGGGTAGCAAAGGGAGGGGAGAAAGGCTGCTTGTGTGTAGTAAGCGTGCTCTGGTGTTGCAGGGGGGTGTGACAGAAGTCTCCCTGAGTTTCAGCCTCCTGAAGGAGAGAGGGATTTACAGGTGATACCCACAGAGTACTTTGGGGGGGTGAAGAGGAAGAAGATAAAGCAATTAAAGGGATTTCAAACAAAACTGCTGAAGTTGAGACACTGTTAGCTTAAGGTGAGCTACTTGGTATGTAGTATCTAGTGTGTAGGTATACTAGCAAGAAAATATACACAGGGGACTTGGACAGGCTCTTGCTTGGACCTGAGTCTTCTTCCCTGTGCTTTCCTGCAGGAACATGTTCAGCTGCTTCTGCACACACCGTCTCAACCCCGCGACCAACCCACACCATGAGCTGGCCAGCAAAGGTACAGTCTCTTCTCCGTTTCCTAATCCCAGTAACCTGACTGGGACTAGAGATTATCAGGGAACAACAGCAAACACCTCATCCTGGGGTTTTGAGTTAAGAAGAGAAACAAAGTGTTTTGTCACTGTCATTTCCCAGTACTGAGACTTCAAACCACCTGTGGAGAGAGGATACCCAAAGCACAGCGATGCTGGGATACAAGCAAGCATCCTGCCAGCAGGAGGGCACAGGAGCAGTAAGTGGGAATAAACTGTAAGGCAAAAGATGAAATTTGAAGTGAATATTAAATCTCAGAAATAACAATTTTTAGTCTAGTGTTGGAACTAGTGGGGCTGGATAGATGGTTGGACTCCATCTTGGAGGTTTTTCCAACCAAAACCACTCAATGTTTAATTAGAATTTGCAGTTTAGCACCATGGAGCTAGGAACACCTGGTAAAGTCCAAGGTACAACTGATTTTTTTTCTTGTATAAATCTGTGAGAAGATGTTTCTATATCCACATCATCCATCTGGAAAAAGCCTGTTTCTCAAAAGCAGGCGTGCTGACTGCTGTGTGGGACTACTGATCTCTACTCACTAGCCACCTCTCCTTCAGCACAAACTGAGCCCAAGCCCACATAGCCAGGAGAACTGTGGAAAGGTAAAGCATTAAAGGTCATTTACTTGTATCTCCTTTCAAGCCTGTAGCAACAGTAACTCTGCCTCTACAGTAACCTGGAAACAGGGCCTTAGCCTGGCTTCCTTTTTTTTTCTCAATAAAATAACCTGGCTCCAAGTGGGGAAGAGGTCTCAGTCCTCCCTTCTGTAACCCTGCTTGGAATTACATCAGCTTGCACTCTCAGCTGCTACTGCATTTAAAAATACAGCACAGTAATACAGGGGGTTTTTTGAACCACATCAATCGTGCCTCAAACCAAACTCGCTTTAGTAGGACATCTGTGTGAGGCTGAGGTTCAGTGCTCAACCTGGAACCTGCAGGAGGCTTTCACACATACTGCAAGCTGAAGGTTTTAACAGAACTTCCATCTCTTCTCTCTGATCAAGATAAATATTAGATGTAGAAGCCATTTCAACAAAACAAGCTGCAGAAGTAACTCTCGTAGGCCTTCCTTGTACCTACCACAAAGCAGATCTCCTCCTTCAAGGACTAGAGCTTTATGTTGCAGCTGATGGCAAAAGAAGTGGGAAGACCCAGTCGGTGGGATCTCCGTACGGATGCTGAGAGGACGAGAAGCTGTTCCTCTAAGCCCTTGCTGGTCAGGATGCATGTTGGTTCTGAGAAGCAGAAGGGAACAGACTTTTTCTATGGCAATTTTCTCTTTGCCACAGTTAAGGGAAACTCGCAGCCATCCACCAAGTTTGGAACAAGGTTGCACAGGCGTGAGGCATCTTCATGGAGTAACTTCAGGGTCAGGAAGAGAGTACTACTGCTTGATAAACCTGGTTGACAATTTGGAAAGTGCTGCTGTTCTTACCAGAGTAGCATCAACCCTGCAAGAACTTGTGTGCAAGATTTTGGATTAGCACTCACCCACTCAAACCAGAGACCCCAGAAGTGTGGTGAAAAGGGCATGTCAACAATTAGCCCTGCAACAATAGGATGGAATTTGTCCAAACCTTGCTCTGGTTTTTATTCCATGTGGTGCTCTGGCTGGGCTCAGCAAGAGGCAGCTATTCAAGGTTCACATGTACAGTTTCGCAGCACATCTCTGCTTAGTAGTGAGTTCTTCATGGTGTGAGAGGTGTGACGGTTTGCAGGGATCTGCTAGAGGCTGCTGCACAATGGGACTGTTTCCAGGGACTGAAAACACAGTCACTACCCAGCTTTACTCCTTTCCAGTAAGGAATTCCCTATGCCTGGCACGCTGGTTAGGGTACTGGCTCAGCTTGCACAGAGCTGCCCATGTGCTGTGGAGCCCCTGTAAGGTAAGCAAAACAAGCTGCACAACTGGCTGTGGGACATTTGGCAACCACATCCTGCAAGGCTTCTCCCCTCCTCTACCCATCTTTGCAGCTCAAGTGCAAGCAAATCCAAGTTGGGGTGGGAGTAGTGGAACTCAAGAAGTAACGGGGCTCTCGCAGCTTATAGTAAATCCAGTGGTGGTGGGATCCCAGGGGCTTCCCATTATCACTTCAACACAGGCAGGAAAAGCCCAGAGAAGCATAGAGAAGTCACAGAAGCCAACCATGGAGGAAAAAAAAAGGCAGCAAAAGCCAAGGGGAGGAGTGGGAAGGGAGCTGTATTCAATTAATTCTAGAGCCAACTGGCACTTGCTTGATGGGAATGCTAATTGTTCTACTGACATACACCCACTAGCTATTTCCCCCTGTTCCCTCATCTCTTCTAAATGAAGCATAGTCTTTTCTTAAACCACAGGTAACACAAGACTATCCAGGTTTCCACCCTTCCTCTTCCTCTGTCACACCCCCACTTACTGAACTATTTACAAGGAATATGTAGCATTATGTGGTTGTTTTTAATTTCTGTACTCAGTTAACATGTCAGCCCTTACCCCAAAGAACAGTGGCTGCTCTGTTTGCAACTGCCTGGTACCTCTCCTCGTGTGTATGAGGATTCTGGAATGTCTGTATCAAGTCCTGGGGTAAGACCTGCCTTTGTCTGCAGATGCCTTTTGTGCTTCTTTCAAAGGAGCTCTCAGGGTTTATATGCAAGCAGGGAGTAGGTAGCTCCTCAAAAGCAAAGCTTAGCAGAAATGCATACAAGGGGTCTATTATAGGGCAAGAAGAGTTTCACCAGACAGGCTGTAAATAAATCTAATCGGGAGCCCCCCCAGGGATGGTTTAAATAGTACATTTATTTACAGCAGCTCAAAGAAATGACCCATTTGCAATGCTGCCCCATCCCCTGGAGAGCGCTGGTCTCTTAATGAGATACAGGATGGAGTGGCTTAAAGGATTAAGAACTGAAGTCCCGGTGAGCCTGGGGAAGGAAGCAGCCAGTGCTGGATCAGTAGCAAGCATCAAGGCACAGCGCTGTCCCGAGCAGTGGGAGCAGCAGAAAGGCAGCTGTGTGTAGCTTCAACCTAAAGCAGGAGCTTTGGCTAGTGCTGGCCTGACAGCGTTAGGGCTGGGGAGACAGAAACCTCTCGGCACCAAGAGCTGAGGAAGCTTGAGGTGTAGGGGTGCTGAGCATCCCTTCGAGCCTCTGGGGAAAGAGCTGTTCTCCTGACAAGCACAACCCGACAGCTCAGCTCGTTCAGCTGCTCACTTAGAAATGATAAAGACCCTGTTTGTGTTGCCCCCAGCCAACACCTTGTCTCCTGCCACTCCTCTGGATCAATAACTGGAGAAAAGTCAAACTATCGACCTGTTTTTTGTTGAGCAAAACTACACCAGAGTTACTAATTTGTCCAGACTGCTGCAGCGACTTTCCCAACCAACCTTTCTGCCTGTCCTTTAAACACAGCTCAAATCCTCGACAACCCTTCATCCTTCAAAGGAAAGAACAAAGGAGATGAGCTCTGCAGCTACAGTCTTGTCTTGGCCTTTAAGTGGTAGGCTGCCAACACTTCAACAAAATAAGCAAAGCCCAGCAGCGCTTCAGCTTCTCTCTCTGCTTGATGGAGAGATAACCGCCAGCTTATCGCTCACGATCTGTTCTGTGCAGCAATAATTAACAGCAGGGAAACCTGCCACCATAAAACTCGCTTCAGATAGCTTTAAAGGCCTGCCCTGTTCAACTACAGATAGATTTGGGTGAGTCAAAGCTCAAGATTTTAAAAGAAAGGAGGAAAAAGGAAGAAGAAAAAGTCACAGGAAAAAGGACACACCAATAGTGGAAACTGTTTTGCAATTGCTGGTGCAATAAATTGGCCTTTTCATACTACAGCCCAGTTTCAACAGGCCACTGGATGCTGCTCTAGGGTGCTCAGGAGAGGAGAAAGAAAAGGGATCTCTTTAAAATAAAGCAGTTTATAGACCTAAATCCCTTTTCTTGGTAGGATATGCTTAAATGTACTTTACTACTTTAATCAGCAGAGTGGAGAAGCTTTCCTGACAGCCAGAGAAAAGCATAGTATTTGAATATTGAAAGATAGTTCAGCTGCTTCTGTATCATGATTATCCCAATCTTTCCTGCGTGCATTTGTGATACTTACTCTTCCAATTACTACACTCTGTTACTCGTCAGCACTGATTTTAAAGCTTACACTTGCCTAGCTATGTTCCAGCAAGGTGGAAAATGAGAAACTACAGCAACAACATGCCAAGACAACCTCCACAGGGACCAGAAAGTTCATCTCTAGCAGCAAAGTGAGATTATCTGGAGGCTAAACTACAAGCATCTGTGAAACCTGCCTGCCACAAGCCACACATGAGCTGTGATCTCCAGTGGATCAATACGCTGCCCCGTGCAGGAGGTGTCCTGCCTTCTACATCCAAATCAGTGGGAGGTGAGTTCTGCTGCCCAGAAGGATCAGAGCAATACTTCATTTATCAGAGGGAAGTAGGCCATGCAGACAAACCCTGACGTATGTGCTAGCTGGCAAGGGGCACAGCTCAGGACTGGTACCAACTGCGACTGCTCCTGGCAGAAAATCATCTGAACTTGGGTGGAGTCCTCTGTTCAGGCACCAGAAGGGATTTCGTCTAAAGTGTGTGTGTGTTACCTAACCAGGGAATACCTTTGGCACTTCTTGCTGATGTTTTTTTCAAACAGGGGAGTTTTCTGCCATTCCTTAATGTGCCAGCACAGAAACGAATTCAGAAGCTCCCTAAAGTGTGTGCTTGCGAAGGCTTCCTCGTGCCCCCACCTCCTGTCACGCTGAGTTTCGGTGATGGTCCTTTGCTGTGGACTTGGAGTGACACAAGTCATCGGGCTCCATGGGAAGAGCTGCAGCCCTGATGCTAGCGTTCGAGGGGCTGAGGTGCTAGGGGGTCTGTGTACCCACAACGATGAGTACTGTATAAACCTGCAAAGAAGGTAATGATCTCTGAGAGGAAGTTAAAGAGGAGCAATACACTCTGCAGCCCTGTCCTACCAATTGCTGCCCACTGCTGGGTAGCACACACGCTGCTGCTTTACAGACACAGCGGGCATGCAGAAGAGGCAGGTACGGGTTCAGGAATGCTGTGGCACTGCTGGCAGCTTGAGGGTTTATAACCCATCATTTCCCAGGTAGAACATACTTCTGTGTTACACTCATCTCCCTGCATGCACGTCCAGGGTTGTTTTGTCCATACCTGCAGCTGCCAGGGAATAAAGGGCCATCAATTCAAGATCCAAGAGTACCACCTTTATGTGCGTGGGGAGCTTTGTTTGGCAGCACCTTGGGGTTCCTGTAGCAGGCAGGAAAACATCTTGCAGTTCATAGCAGGGCTGGTCACTGTGCAGTCTTCAAGTCCAACCATGCACCACAAAATAAATCAGAGAATGAAGTGGATATCCTCAAGTCGTAGCCTCACCCAGACTTTGCTACCTAAGCCTGCAGAAAGGCTGTGTAGCCTTGTAACCCAAACACTTCTGAGATCTTAGTACTGTAAAAAAAATCCTAACCTCTCCACAGATCTCAAAATAGTTAATGTGTGTGACTCTCTCATCCACTCAAAATATTCCTCACATACCTGATGAACTCCACTCCTGCAATCCTTCACTCCAGAGTAAGGAGGAGAAAGAGGATCACTTCGTGCGTATAAAAACACACCTGGAGACTGAACTCCTACCACTGGTAAGTCATCTGGCTGGAGGGAAAAATACAGGTCAAGAGGTACCTGACAGTCCGAACTCTTCCTGGCACTTGTGGCTACATTCCAGTATGTGAGGACTTGTCTGCCCCCCTTTTCCTTTTGCTTTCTTAACTTTCCAAAACAAAAAGGGATCAGAGGAAAGGCGTTCACAAGTGGAAACTTCTGCTGGGTGGATGATTTATCCTGTGCTAGCTCTCTCCCACTTCCAGGGCCAGCTGTAAACTCACACAAGAGAATAAATACAACCTGAATTTTAAGGTATGGATGAACCACATCCATCTTTCTGGGACTACACTCAGCAGTGCCCCACCTGGCCTTTTCCTGCCAGGAGCTGCAAGTTCCAGGAATCTAAGAAAATGCAAAGACCTCTCCACTCCACTGTTTATAAATCATACCAAAGCACACAAAGTGTGTTTCCTGCTATCCCCCCTTCTCTGTTTTCTTGCAAGCATCACATGGTGTGGGGGAAAAACCCACTCAAAGCTGCAGAAGAAAGTCTTCCTCAACATGGTGCTTTCTCCATGTACCTAAAGTCAAGCCAGAACCTTCAGAGAAAGCATTTAGATTGATTTCTTAGGAAGGGGGGTGAAAAAAGAAAGCAAGCAAAACCAATTTGTGATTAGAAGGCACAAAGATGTTCAGTCAGATGGAAGCATTCCTGAAAAGCAAGGGGGAAACTAGGCAATCAGTTCATTCAGCTGCCCTAAAGGGTAAGTGCAAGCTGAGGGCTATCTGCAAAGCCTGACTCTTGCCAGCAGCTTGACCAAAAGCAGAGTTTTTGTAGATATTGTTGGGCTAATGGACATCTGCTGAACTAAAACCAGGCTGGACAGACCCTGGCACCAAAGCAAAGAGGACAAAAAAGAAGGGGGTTCACTTTGCTCCCGGTGAGAGGTTCCAGTCACTTACTCAGAGATAGAAGTTGCTAGAAGTAGTTGTTTCAGCTGGTAGCAGGGACTCAAGGAAATAAAAACTAAACAGACTTTTTTCTGGGTTTCATGTTTACCCCGAAAGGCATACACCTTAGCATTCACAAAACTCAGCAGCCTATCAAAACCTCCTCTTCCCAAAGGTCTGTTAGTAAGGCAGGTTTATAGAGTTGCCAAAATGTTTTAAGAAAACCAAATCGTTTTGTGTGTTTTATGTGGGGAAAGTTCCCTTTTCAATAGCAGTGCCCCATAAGGTGATGGCTGCATGTCCCTTGTCTGTAGCTGTGAGCCTTGGCATGTGTGTTGTGAAGCAGAAAGCAGTTCCCTTTTCCCCTCACTTTTCCTGAGACCTTCCTTCTCCCTGCCAGTCCCAAAGTCAGAGAGAGCAAAACCTCCCTCCACAGCAACACAAGGCTAAACGTTCCTCTCCTGCACCTTGCAGAGCTGCCTCAGCCCATGGATATTCCTGGCCTTTAAAAACCATTTAAGATAGTTTAATTGTTTGGGGTTTTTAAGTTTCAGGTGGCTGTATGCAGGAGACTGGGGAGCTGCTGACCTGCAGTAGTACTTGTGGAAGGATTGGTGACCAGGATAAAGGGCCCCTTGGTAAGGAGCTCTGGTTTGTGTTCCCCCTTTTTGCAACTCAGGAGAGCTGCCTCTGGTAGTTTCCAGCTGCTCCTCCCTGAGGGGACGACAGTTTTTCCTTTAGGCTTGGTTTAGGGTGAGGAATAATCCTGATTGACATCAGCAGGGATGATGGCAGGGTGCTCTGAAGGATTAGTCAATTCCTGGCCGTAAATAGTCAAAGATTTACAGATCCTCAAGCTGCACGTGGTGTGGGGGGAAACCCAAAACTCAGACCCTTCTGAAGAGCTGTCAGCTGTGCACTGGAAGCGTATGCCCCCTCCTGAGGGCTGTCATCTGTATTCCCAGACTTCTCCCTCAGCTGGACCTGCCCGAATGGCAGCCTGTCAGCAGCGCTGCTGGTCTGATCCTGAGATCACTGTTTCACCCACCAGTGTGGCACAAGCCCCAACCTGCTTTCGGCAGCGAGGCGCTGGGTGAAAACCCCTCCTCTTCCTCTCCTCTGGCCCTACTCTCACTGTTGTGCTCAGAGTGGAAGTTTCACTTTCCTCAACCTCTTCAGTTTTGATGAAGAAGGGAAAGAAGTCTTTAATTTCTCTGCTGCTAGCACAGATGGGCTGAACACCTTTGTGACCAGGGCTGTGGTGTAAACCTGTGATATCTGCCTGTGGGCAGCATTAACTCTCTTTAAAATAGGTACTTATCCCACAGACTTGGGATCCTAGGAAATCTGCAGATAGAGTCCTGCAGCCCTTGTAATCTCATTTTATACACCTTTCTCTGAGAAAACATGAAGCTCTTTTAGAGGAGAGCAGAAAGCAGAAGACAATGCACCATTTAGCTGAGTGCTGAGCACAAACAGGTACGATGCTGTGCAATCATAAAGCACCATTAATCATTTACATCAGGAAATGCCAACGTAAGGGTGAACACACACAGCCTTATCTGCTCCTTGTGTACACACGCAGGTTACAAGCACTGGTTCAATTACTCCTGTGCACAACGTGCCATGGATAAATGGTGCTCTGTTCCTTGGCCCTGGGTGCTGCCTGACTTAAAAGCTTAAAAAAAAAATCCCTCTGTTCCCAGACTGCACGTGAGTTGTAGCTGAAGTTTTTTGTAGATGCTTTTACTTCATCTTGGAGTGCTTTTATCAGTGCTGGTTTAACGTCTCCTCTTGAAAGGGCAAAGATTTGTTTCTTGTAGAACATCACATAAAGAATTTCTCTCTACTGTTACTTGTATTTTCAGTGCCCACCTCTTGAAGCCCGGAGGGAAAGCTTTCCAGCAGTGTCTGAGCGCTGTGAAGTCACTGTGATCCTCTGCAGAGAGAGGTGTCAAAGTTCTTCTCCCAAACAGGATTCCAAAGCAACTGTTCTGGTGAGATTTTCCTCTGGTGCTGCTCTCTTTTTATTTGGAGTAATTTCAGTTTGGGGTTGGGGCGTTTTTGGTGGAATTTTTTTACTCCTGCTTGTTTAGAACTCTGAGAGGGGAGTTTTGTCCCAAGGAACAGAACCCAAGCCACAGCCAGTGCCTTGCCATTGCAGGCAGCTGTCACAGAGCCCTTCTGTGAGTTCACCAAGCTCCAAAGTGAGCCAGTTAGCATGTTTAGCCAAACACTTTACATGTCCTCTCTGTGTTCTGCTCTGAGATCTAGTCCCAAGCACTCTGGAAAGAGGTACAAATCGTTCCAGTCGATCCCAGGCATATAAAGTGGTTTTGCCATCTCCTGTGGGATGCTTCAGAGTTTACTTTGTCCTGTCTGGGTTGTTTGATCCTTTTCTTTGGGGCGGTCTTGGGGGAGAAGGTACATGTGTAAAGCTTGCTGAGACAGAGCTGAGATGCACAAGCCTTTTTAAGATGGGGAAGGGGAGAGAGGGAATTCCAGAAACGTTATCACCAGTTAAAGACACTGATAAAGACATGTCCTAAGACAGTCTCTGGTGTTACTGGGTTGGTTTTTAAATCTTTGCAGGGTCCCACGTGCAGCAGGGCTGGGAGCAGACACCAGCAGAGCTCAGTCAGCTCAGCTGGGATGGCTGCACCACCAAACCCCCTGCGTGCATGGGTTTGAGGCGTGTGCTAACTGAGAACCCGATCAACGGCAGAGGAGGCGCAGCTCTTGGATTGAGCCTCGGCGTGATGGGAGCTGACAGCTGGCTGTCCCGAGCACGGTAAGCGCGGCGTTCAAAGGCAGCTTGCTGCCAGCACAGCACGAGGGATGCAGCCAAGCACTGCGGAGAGCTATCTGTACCTTCGTGGCACTGGTGAATCTGCTGGAGACAGGAGCAGCGCTTTGTTAAACCGAACAAAGCAAGGAACAAGCACTGAAGCCTTGATTCCAGGCCGTCATCAAGAGAACCACAGCGTTTGGGGGGAAAAAATATTACAAGAGGCTTAGCATTTAATGCTCTAAAGCAGTAAATCCACAGCAAAGCCTCCTGAATCTAAATATGCCTAAGACATATTTTAACTTACTTTTTTGAAGCTTTCCCCAATGTCATCTTGCTCTCCCAAACAACTGAGCTCTGCTGTTACATTTGCTTTCTCAGTATTCAGATTAGGTTATACCCAGGGCCCCGAGTGCCCTTTTGGCATCCCAAAAGCTCTTTCCAATAAACCAGTAAGATAAATACATGTATTTGAATTTATCTCCCCTTTTAAACCCAAGTAACCCAAAAGTGCCCGACAGGTTAAATCTGATCTAAGCAGCATTTTATATTTTTTCCCTGCAATTTAAAGAAAGTTTGCTCTACAATTATGCAAGTTACCAACATACAGTTTTCTAACTGAAAACTGGAATGGTGTTGGAAAGGTTTTAATAAGAAAATAGAAATACACTTCCCTTTTGTGCACACTGACTCTGGACAAAAGAGTTTGGTTTAGCTAAAGGTAACATTTTTCTCCTCAGTGTTTTTGATTTAAATTAAGTAAAGACTTACCCCAGTGTGGAAATGAATTAATTTTTCTCTAGTGGTGCCTTTTCATTGTGCTACCAGAGTCCACACACATCCTGAGATCACTTTGTGGCTTATTTCTTGTCTGACTGGTGTGACAGCTAAATATTACTGTGTTGGGCAAACTCGGTCAGAAGCCTGCCTCGCTCTTCCCAAAAACAAGATCGCTAATGAAAAACAACCACAGGAGGAAAAGATAAATAAATAAACCAGCCCAGCTTATCACATGAAATGAAAGGTTTATAAGAAAAGAAAACAAGTAGCCATAACTTCACTTACTTCCATGAGAGAATACCCACTGCGAACGTGAGTGAGCTCGGTGGGTGGGAAGAGGGGAGCCACACACAGAAAATACACCCTGACCTGTTTTACCTTCCAGACCAGGCAAACAAACATCTGGTTACGCTATGGTGCTTCACTGGCAGCAGCTCTGCTGCCCCCGGGGCAGGGAAAAACACCCTTTAAAAACCCCCAAAACAAGCTCTATCAGTAAAAGTGCTCTTCTGCAGATAACTGCTTCTACAGGCGGGACTTCTGCTGGCACAGCGATGTCAGGCACGGGTCACCCTTCATCACAGCGCTCAGACAGAGCTGTGCCAGCAGAAGTTTGCTGTGTAGACCTGGTTGGAAACTCAACAGCAACTAATACGAATCTGCAAAGTTTTCCTAGCAGTCTGAGGATAGGTAGTCTTATTCCTGTGCTGCTGATGCATTAGGATCTCAGCTTCCAAGGGCAGAAGAAACTTCACCTTGGCTGGGGAACGCAGCAACACCTATCAACCTTGTACTTCATTCTTCTGTTAAATACACAAACTGAAGTAGGAAGAGCCCCCGTGGGAAGGAAAGCTCAAAGAGAATAAATGACGTTGTGCTGTACTTTAGCACTCTGAGTAGACCCCTCTCATTTTCAGTAGTAAGAAAAGAACAAAACTGAAAGTGTTTGATGAGATCTGTTTAGCAGACAGTGAAGCAGGGCAAAATTCCCACCGGGCAGTTGAACTGTGACAGGACTTTTGCCATCTTCCAAGTCAGCGGGTGAGGAGACGGAATGCCTGAGCTGACACTTACACCTGATTCTGTTGGGATGAACCCACACGACACCACGGGTCGTGCGTAGGGTGATGTTTGTCATCATTCCAGAGCGGCGAGGTGTCAGAAGTGGGTGCTGCCGATGCGCTCCGGGGCAAAGTTACAAACCCAAGCTGTAAATAACCTGCTGTTGCTCTCTGTGTAGGAAAAGCAAGCTATAGGCGCGCACCTTAGTGCCTCAGAACTTGCTTGAGTTCAGTTATGAAGAAAGCCACCCGAAGCGCGGGGCTATGGAAAGGAGAAGGGGTGCAGGAAGCCAGGTCAGGCTGCAGCGCTTGCACACAGCGCCAAGCAAACCGCTAGCATAAAGCCTGTCTTTATCTCTTGTGAGGTATGGCCAGCACGTGGCTGTACCTAAAGCTGGCTGTGTTTCAGAAGAGCAACGTTTGGCAGTACAAATTTCACCATCGCTTCCTATTTTGATAGCGAGAAGGCAGAGCTAAAATCGCTGGCAGTGCTCTGTTTGTGAAGGCCATGCTCCACCGTCGGTGGAGCTTTTTGGCTGTCCGATCTGCGATACAGCTTCTAGGAATTTCTTGGGTTGTGCCACAGGGAACACTTCGTTGTTAGAAATAATGTACTACTTTTTTTAAGCAGGGAAAAAGAAAAGCATTCTCAAAAGAATGGCAGAGACTAAAAATAGACACATTATCATCACCACTTTCGTTATCAGCCATGTCTACACAAACTAGAAGTGTAATAACCGTCAGTGACTTCGGGTTGAGGTGCTTTCCCCTCCAGGTTAGTTTTAGGTTGTAGGGAAGCAAGTTTGTGCTTGGCTGGGTGGCGGAACATAACAGAGAGGGTATTGCACAGGTATGAATTTAACTGTAGTAAAACACACCCCAGCACATAACCCCTCCCTTCCCCCCTTAAACAAGGCCATCTAAAATTCTTATCAGCAGGGCTGGCTCACGAGAAGTTCTAACTCCCCAAAGCAAATAGTTAGACTATTCAGAGTTGCAAAAATAGCTTGATAAAGGCTACTTGTCTTAAGATTTCAGAAGGTCAGATAAAACTTGGTGTGGCCATGAAAGGGCAGAAAGCAACCAAGCCCTCCGCCATGTTTACCGAGAGCTCTGAAGTTCAAAAAACAAACCCCTAACTGTTATAAAAACTCAGTGCTTAGGTGTGTTACTCTATCTGCCAGCACCGCAGCCTGAGTTAGAAGCCCAGCTTGTGTTGCAGGTGGTATTTTCCCTCACGGTCTTCCATGTATGGGGCTGTTCTGGACCACCGGGGAAAATATGGGGAGGCCCAGATCTCCCCAAAAACACCCTCACCAACGCTGGTGCCTGGAAACGGTCCCAGCCTGGGATGCTGGCCGGCCCGGAGAGGACTGGGGCCAAGCGCTCGTCTTAGCCCCACGGCCGGAGCTTACCCCGCGGCCGGAGTTCACCCCACTGCTGCTGCCCTGAGCCGGGGTTACAGGGTGAGCCCGGCATCCCTGAAAGCAGCTCGGGAGGCAGTTGCCACCGTGGCCCAGGCTCCAGGGATCACCCAAACCGCCGGGGCCGGGACCCCCGCTCCCTCCTCAACCCCCGGCCTCCTCCGGGCCGCCCCTAGCCGGGGATATGCCCGCAGCAACCCCCCAACCACGACCACCACCTCCCGCCCTCCTTCCCCCGCCGTATACGCGGCTCCGTGAGAGCGCGGAGCGGCGGCTGCGAGGCGGCCCAGGCCGCGGCGGCCGCCCCGGGTGCTGGCCCCGGTGCTGGCGGGGCGGCGGCGGGGCCCGACATGGCGGCGGGGCCCTCTCCCCCGCCCCGCCAGGCCCCGTCGGGCCGCGGCACTCACCTGCATCCGGCGCGGCGGGGCGGCGGGGCCGGCGGCGGCAGGGCGGCGGGGCGGCGGCGGCGGGCAGCAACGACATGCAGGCGGCGGCCCGCCGGGGAGCGGTGCCGGGCCGGGGACGGAGCCGCGGGGCCGGGGCGGCGGCGGCGGCGGCAGCGGCGGCGGGGAGGAGCGGGCCGGGGCTCGAGCGGCGCGGAGGGCGGAGGCGGAGGCGGGCGGCGGGCGGTGCCGGGGCCGCCGCGGGGGACCCCGGGCTCCCGCCGGGCCGTGTCACCGCTAGCAGCCTCGCACACGCCGGGACCTGTCGCTCCTCGCAGCCGGTGGCAGCACCTGCCCGCGGCGGGGAGCGAGGTACCACCGGCCCGAGGGAACACCGCCGGCGCGGGCCGACACCGGCCGGTCCCCGGAACGCCCGAGGGCGGGAAGACGCCCCGTTTTTACCTCATGATTTTGCTGGCGGCTGCCAGGAGCCCTCTGCGGAGCGGCAGCCGAGGAGGCGATTGGCATGCGGAGGGCTGGCGGCGTGCGGGGCCCCAGGGGACGTGGCTCAGGGTTGGGGGAGACTTCAGGGGTGCTGCTTGCTCTGCAAACCTCGGAGAAGAGGTGGTGAGTAAGGGGCTGCTCACCCCCGGGTTGGGAGGACGGGGAGGGAGGTGGCTCCTGGCGAAGCCGGGGGGCTGCGGGGGGCAGAGCTCCGTGTGTGATTTGAGGGTGCAGCCTTCTCACCGGGGCCGGTCCCCTTTGTTTCTCCACAGGCAGCAGCGCCTTTTCTGGGAAAGCTTTTCAGTGCAAAATTTGTTTTACGGACCGCCCCCCCCCTCCCCCCCCCATGTGTGTGAGACGGGGGATACGCTTCTGGGCAGATGAAGCAAGGATATACAGGTAAATGTCACAGAATGACTGGGTTGGAAAAGACCTTTAAGATCATGGAGTCCAACCGTCCCTGTCCTGTGCTGACACATATCCCAAAGTACCTCATCTCCCCATCTGTTAAACACCCCCAGGGGTGGGGACTCAGCCCCCTCCCTGGGCAGCCTGTGCCACAGCCCCACAACTCTGACAGGGAAGAGTTTTTCCCTCCCATCTGAGCTGACCCTGCCCTGGGGCAGCTTGAGCCCATTGCCCCTTGTCCCATCTCCTGTCCCCTGGCTGAAGAGACCATCGCCCACCTCTCTGCACCCTCCAAATGCTGTCAGTCCAGCATTAAAGCCCACCTTCCTTCACACACACCAAAACCCTTCCTGTGGCCATCCCCCTGTTCAATGAGGAGGAACATGGGTCTACCATAAGGGAAAGGTAGATCAGAGAAATGAGGTTTAGATTGGAAGTGGGCTTCAGAGCCATTGAGTCATGGGGAGTGGGGTGTGTGTTCACCACAAGCCTGTATGTCCTTCCCAGGGCCAAAATCCATGATCTGCAGCAGCAACCTTGTGTCTAACAAGCTGGAGGTTCACAAGGGGTGTCACAGAGGAAGACCAAAAAAGGTGCAGGTCCTGACCAGCCTGCAAAGAACAGTCTCATGGTGAGTCTTGTGAGTCTCATGGTGAGTCTTGTGTTACATCTGCCGCTGCTGTAGAAGACATACGTGCCTAATGCCCACCCAAAAAGAACACCTTCCCCAAACCTGCTCTGCCTCTGTGTTTTAAATTCGTGCTCTTTCACTCCTCACTGACACTTTTAAACCAAGGAGGGCTGTTTTAATAGATTCATGGAATGCTTTGGGTTGGAAGGGACCTTACAAATTATCTTGTTCCAACCCCCTGTCATGGCAGGGACACCTCTCACCAGCCCAAGCTGCTCAAGGCCCCATCCAGCCTGGCCACAAACACTTCCAGGGAGGGGGCAGCCACCACTTCCTTGGGCAGCCTGGAAGGTTTACTGATCCAACCACTGTCACAGTAAAAAATTTCTTCTTTATATCTAGTCTATATCTACCCTCTTCCAATTTATAGCCATCACACCTCATCCTGTTGTTACGTGCAGTTGTAAAAAGGTATTTTTCCCCTTCTGTCACCCTCACCCCTCCTGTCACCTCACCCCTCGTGTCACCCCTGTCTCAGTCCTTTCCTGCGACACCGCGCGTGCAGCTCCGTTACACGAGCACTGCTCCTGGTTTTGTCACCGCTCGTTTTGTGTATGCACTTAGGTCTGATTTACAAATGGGGATTCCCTGCTGTGGGCGGGGAGTGGGAGGAATGCCGGGTGAGATTTAAACATCCAACCCCTGGGCCCTACGCAGGCCAACACCACCAAATCGTCTCACAAACACATAGCGCCAGGGCTAGTCGGGGACTTTATAAGTATTTGCAGAGAAGCCAACAAGACGGGCCTAACTTTGAAGGGGGAAGGACTTGGTTGAATTTAGAGAGTATTCTTGGGCAGGGATTTATTGGGGAGGGGAACAGAGCTGCAGGAGCCAGCGTGTTTCTTGACAAAAGCACGTCGGTGTGGAATAAACAGGCCCCAATTAACAGGGTTCAGACCCAGTTAAACAAAGCCCTGGAGGAGGGATGCTGCTCTCGGAGCTTGTGGACCAGGCAGGTCTTTCCCCAGCCCATCTGCAGGGGAACAATAGTGGCAGGGAAAAAAAGGGTGGGCAGCCAGGAAATCGCTTCCTTCAATTACTTGGGACTTGCAGCAAAAAATAAACCCCAAACCACCCCCCAAACCAACCGCCGCCGTGATTAAGGACCAAAACAAGGAGCGGAACGGCCGAGGTTCGCGCAGGCGGGTGTCCCTGCAGCGCGGCCGCTGTGTCAGCTCCGTTCGCGGGGCCGCGGGCACAGCCCCGGGGTCGTACCGAGCCCGCCTTTCAGGCCGGGTAAGAACCGGGCCAGAGGCGATTCTCAGGCCCGGGCACCCCGGCAGCGGCGGGGGGACGGCGGTGCAAGACACCGTGCGGCGCTTCCGGCTGCTGCCGGACGTACCCGGGCCTGTCCGCTGCTGGAACCTTCCCGTGCGGCCGGAACCTTCCTCCCTCGCCGCCGCGGGAACCTTCCCGCCGGGGGAACGCTGCCCGTGCTCACCCGGCGGCTCCGCAAGATGGCGGCGCCCGCTGCGCGCTGCCTGTGGAGAGGTGATGGGCCCTCGCCGTCTCTCCCTTTCCCCCGCTGGGGACGCGGGGGGCTGGCTACCGGTTCTTCTTTGCCTTCGGCCGCTGAGTTTTCCCTTGGCGGCGGGGCAGAGGGAGGCCCTGAGGGACGGTGGGGCCTGGCGGGGAAGGCCGGGGCGCCTGCCTGAGGCGGTGTTTGCTTTTTCCCTCGCAGTCTTGGCCCCGCGTCGCGGGTGGGTCTTGCCCGGGATCGATCAGCGCCTCGCCGCCGCCCCCACGCTGGTGAGCGCCGTGCCGCCCGCTCGACCCTACGCCGAGAAGTGAGTGCGCCTGGAGAAGTACAGGTTGAACCTGGTTTGTCCAGCCTGGAGAAGAGGAGGCTGAGGGGAGACCTCATGGGGGTCTGTGGCTGCCTGCCGAGGGGAGCGAAGGGGCAGCACCGATCTCTCTCCTCTCTTTGGGGACCAGGGACAGAACCCCAGGGAGCAGCGTGAAGCTGGGCCAGGGGAGGGTCAGGCTGGGTGTCAGGAAGAGGTTCTGTGCAGAGAGGGGGGTCAGGCACTGGCACAGGCTCCCCAGGGAAGGGGTCCCAGCCCCGAGCTGGGCTGAGGGCAAGAAGCACTTGGATGATGCCCTCAGTGCCAGCTCTGACTGGGCTGGGCTGTGTGGAGCCAGGAGTTGGGCTCCATGGGCCTGATGGGTCCCTGCCAGCTCAGGAGGTTCTAGGGTTCTAAGATTGTACACCTTGGGGGACAGTGTCAGCAGGTGAGCTTATGGAATCAGTTTCAAACCCTCCTTGCTTCAGGTTGCTTTCTGTGGTTTGTCTCTCTAATATTATGGCCTTGGTGGGAGAAGTACAAGTGACCTGTTTTCACAGACAGTGAAGCATACCAAACACCAAGTGTTGCAGGCTCTTCCACCACAGTTAAGAGGAGAGTGGAGTATATCTAGTTAATTAGTTAAGTATTTTTTCCTTTATTTGAGAATCTTTGAAGTTAAGCTGGAGGCTAAGGATTTGGGCTAGCATTTAACTATGTGCTAAACAATACAGGGAAGGGAGAATAAACCCAGTTAGAAAGGTGGGATTGCCCTGTGCCCCTAGAAGGAAAACCCTGCAGATATGTGTCCTGATAACCAGGAAGGTGTGTGGGATTTGCTTGATTTAGAAGCAGCTCTGGCATGATACCCGCTACCAGCCCATATGAAGGTGAGACCTGTGAAACGTGGTCTGTTACCTTAAACCAGCTTTGCTTTGATACAGGAGGAGGTGATCAACTTGATTCCATGCTTCACAGAAGTGGTTATGTTGTTTGAGGAATTTAATTGCCTTCAGAGCTTTTGCCTTCTGAGCATTTGATTTCTGTCTTGGCCATCTGAGGCAACGCAACTGGGATGAGTTTAAGGGATGCTGTTCATCTTTAAGTATAGAACCTTCCTTGTTAACTAATTGTTACTTAATAACGGACACATGACAGTATCTACTTCTTTCTCATGGAACATGTGCCAAACATCAGTTGATCTAACAATTTGGAGGCCTTTTTCTTATTTTTTCGGTCTTAGAACTGCAAGAAAAGGTTCACAAAAGACCAAGAAAGAAGAAACAAAAAAGAAACAAGTGACCAGGAGGCGGCCGCTGATGAGCAAGCCGGTGGATGATGTATACCTAACATGGCATTACGAGCGGCCCTCCTACAATGTGGAAGAGGCTGTGGCCATGCTGAAGAAATTTCAGCAACTGGACTTCACTTACCCCAAGCAGTATGTCTATATTAACGTGTTCCTGGATATGGCTCTAGAGAAGAAGGTAGGTTGGAAGCCTGTACACGTTTTGATAGTCTTTTTCTTTGTAACATAGGAAAATCGTGCGGTAACTGTGGAGCAGGTGCTGCTGCCAGCCTTCTCAGCTGCCTCTTGCAGCTTCTCTGACCGTTAGAATAATGTGTGCTTTTCTGGGTGGCTCTGGCTTTTAGACATGTGTGATTACATCCCTCACAGTCCTGAGGTGAAGGTAGCTCCATCAAGGGTTTTGGAAACAGGCTGTTAGGTGACATGAAATTCGTACCTGGGCAGAACTGTTTGAACTCAGCTTTAACTCTGGTCTGGCTTCCCATTCAAAGATGTGTTACCAAAACTGCCTGTTTTGTTCTGGGCTCATGGTTACAGGGAGAAGTGTAGAGACAAGCTTCTTCCTGCCTCTGTCTTTCACCTTGGTTTGGCTTTATTTTTTTTAAATTATGCTACTTGAAAGGAAGCTCTTGCTTGTTAGCGTACAACCTTTGGATTTAAAGGTGTCTAGCCTAGTTTAGTCTTTTCCTTAAAGCCCTCCATAAGTAGAAAACAGGCCATTTGAGAGCTGGTTTCTTCACATGTGTAACTAAATATCCCTTTAGCATATTGGGGTCCCTTAGAGCTAGACAGTAAGTTCCTGCTTAAAGAAAGGCAGAGCTCTGGCCCTGCTTCCAGAGGCTGTGGGGCAGTGTAAGGCTTGGTGACAGACACATCACACATCCGTGCTGATGTTTTGCATTGGCCGTTGCGACACAAAACATCGTTTAGATGAGCTGCAGCACCTCAGTGTTTGTTACTGGCTGTGCCAGAGCGTGGTAGCAACCCTGCAGTCACTGAGCCCAGCCCCTTTCTTGTGGGCAAACTGCAACATCATTAATTGATGTCTTTTAATTTTAGATGTGAGTGTGTACTGGGCATGAAGAAGCAGTCAAAATTCATGCATCGTGTTTGTTCGTTATGGCCTCAGCGCATGGAAACTGCAGGCAAGGCTGCTCCTTAGGGGACCAGCTCCAAGCAGCAGAACAGAACTTACTCCTAAGTCCTGATTTCACTTTTTTGGTTTAATGTTTTTCTTTCTTTTTAGAAAAAAGTGGAACCATTTGCAAGCACCGTTCTTCTTCCGCATCGCTTTACAGAGGAAACAAACAAGGTCTTGGTTTTCACAGAGGTGGGTGAGCCTGCATGACTGGCTGTGTGTGTGCATGCTGTGTATCTAGTGTTCTTACAACACAACCGGTTCCCGCGCGAGTACCACACCTTCTACTGAGGACACTCTGCAGATGCTTTGTACAACTCTTAGGTCTGTCTAGGATTTGTCTGCAGCAGCTTTATCTAACAGCACTTTTCTTTACGCTTAGAGCAAGACGTTGGCTCCACCCAGTGGACGGTTCGTTGTAGTTTCCAGGGGATGGAGGGAGGAGTGAAAGGGCTTTTGATAATGCTGCTCAGCAAGTGGGATGGGCTGTTTTCCAGTAGCAGTCGACTAAAGACTTGATTGCTTCTTCTTGGGACCTGGAGTGGAGTTATTGCTCTATATTAAATCACCAGCTGTGGATACTTGTGGTCTCAAATTACCTTAAATGATTCTTGTTAGCCTGTAGGTTAATACCCAGATAAATCATCCATTCACTGCTGCTGACAGAGACTGATTGGTAGCACAGATGGTACTAAATTCTTATTTTTTTCTCTCAACAGAATGAACAAGAAGCTGAAATAGCTCGAGAGAATGGAGCTGCTGTTGTGGGAGGAGTCGAATTAATCAAATGGGTATTTATTTTTTTATTATTTATGTAAATATCCTAACTTAAACAATGACTGAGGTGGAGGGAGCAAGAAACCTCATGTCCAGTAAACTCCAGCTTGAAGTTAGCAGCCAGTGTAAAGAGTGAGAGGTGGGTTTCTGTGCTCAGAGGTGCTTGTGGGTCAGCTTGCATGCTGAGGTTATTTATTGTATTACTAAATGTATGAAAACGTTTTTATTGCAGATTTTGGAGGATGAAATCCAAGCAGATTTCTATGTAGCTGTTCCTGCAATAATACCTAAGCTAATACCATTGAGGAACAAACTAAGGCGGAAATACCCAAGCACAAAAAGAAGTAAGAAGCAATTCTTTCTTACAAATCTCAAGTACTGAACAAGATTTAACTCTGGAAGTGACACTGAAACTTGTTTGGGTGAGGATGTGTAGCTCTCTTGAGTATTAGACTGTATCTGACAGAACCACTTGTTTTATCTTCATTAAAGTAGTTTTAGGAATCTAGAGTTGTGCTTTTCTCCTACAAAAGGCAAATGTAGGATTAGAGTCAGAGTAAGTTTGCCTGCCAGTTGTCCCTGTGCTTGTTAGTGCTGATGAACCATAAGTTCTGCCAGGTTACCCAGGAAAATGGAAAGAACTTGAAAAAAATGCACTCGTGTTGTTGTTGGGATCCCAGCTTCATGGCTGCTACTGTTCCCTCTGCCTGTTCCTTGCTACTCAGCAAGGGAGTTGACTGTGCTTTCCCTTAGTACAGCCTGCTGCCTTATCTGCCCCTCTTTACAGTGCTGAAGACGTTTTGTCTTCAGGTTGGGTTTTTCCAGCAGCAAACCTCAGTCTCTCAAGACTTGTGTCCTCCCTTCCTGGCTTAGTTTGGCTTAGCCATGTGCCAGAGGTCCATTTCAGACATGAAAGAAAGAAGGGAGGCCAGTTACTCAGCCATGGAGTCTGTGTGGGCTGTGTGAAGCTCTGGGTCTTGAAACAGATCTCTTCCTTCCCTGCCCAGCTGTCCTAATGTTTTACAAGCTGCCAACAGTGCTTTTAGCCTCCTAAACATTTAAGACAAACCCATTAACCTGTCCAAAGCATTGCAACAAAGAGTACCCCAGCTGCTTTTCAGGGCAAATGAAAGCTGTGTTACGCTATTAATAGCTTAGTTGCTTTGTAGCTTATCCAGGGCTGACGTTTCATGGAGCCATCAAAAGATGTGCGGGAGAAATAACACTCATATTTAAAGCAGTTGAGCGACGGTGTAAATCTGTGGAGTGAGTGTTTGCAGATAAGAAACAGCAGCCTTGACTTGTGGGAATGGCTGGGTAGTGCCAGCATGGTCCAGGTTGTGTGTAACAACTCTGTTATTACGGTCTTGAAGACTTTGTTTTCAAGGAAGACTTGGAGCTTGTTCTAAACCTAACTCGGTAGGTCTTGGCCTTTCAAGCTGCTTTAATTATATCAGGTAATAAAGCTGTGTTTTACATATACATAAACACTGAAGGGAAGCTTTTGTTACCTTTCCTACTGTATTACCTGCTTACATCTGCTGATTAATGAGGAGGAAGGGAAGACAGCAGTGATTTATACAGCGTGTGAGGACACCATTGTCTTGTCCGTGAAACTGTGTTTTTCACTGGTGTTTATCTGCCTTGATGGCAAGATCCAGTTCTGTTTTCTAACACTGCACTTGGCCACAGTAATAACCATAATAACCATTACCCAGACAAATATTTTGTCTTTTTTTAAAATTTTTAATTTAGATTCCCTGGGCCATGATATTCCCAAAATGGTGCAACACTTCAGAGAAGGTCTGGCATACTCGGTAGAAGATGAGTCTGTAATCAAGACAAGAATAGCAAGAGTAAGTTGTATATAGAGTTCTGAAGTTGTTTGTGTTTTTTTCCTACTGAGCAGAGCTGAAGTTAGTATCAAAAGAGAGTGAAAAATGTTTCTAATCTGTGTGTTCCCAAGGTTTTTAATCACATTCCTCAACTGACCTGTGAAGTACAAGGAACTCTTGCTCTTTGTTGTGTGACATCTTTGGCTGATGGGAGTGAGCTCTGTACCTTGTTCATATGTGATGACAGGAAAATGTAGTTCCACTAAAACCAAGAGTAAGGCATACCTGATGCTAACAAAATGCAAGGGTGTCGATAATGGGATCGGCATTTGCCACTATATTGGTGAGGAATCTTAAAGATGAGCAAAATAGGATGAAAAAGGTATTCTTTCTAGTAATCTCCTTGTGAGTTGACATCTTAACATAGGCTTTACTTTCCTCCTGCCTTGCCTGGCATGCTTCTGTGAGTAAAATAAAGCTTATTTGATTTTTTTTTTTTTCTTTCAAGTAAATAAACTATGGGGTCCATGGTCAAGATGCACAGGTGGATCAAAACCTGTTTACTTTAACCAATTAATTAAAGAGTCAGTTTATTTTGTTCACTCTATTTCTAAACTGGAGCAAGAAGCCAGAACTGTTTGCAATGCACCTAAAAAGAAAAAATTAAGTCATGCTTTGCCATCCTATAAGGCATTGGGTTATACAAGAGTATCTTTTTTCTTTTTTTAAGCCTTTAATGCTTTCCTTAATTATTGGTTTTTTACATTACTATTATTTTTCCCTGCTCCAGACTGTATTTTGTTATCACTCTGTTTAGTCTTGTTCTATGTGTAATGCTGCCTGAGTTTGTTTCCCTCCCCTCCTGGCACGGAGGGGAAGTGTACAGGGTATCTGCCCCCTGAAGCTTTGTCTGGCGGTGTTGGTGATAAGGAAGTTTATTGATTCTGGCTCGCTGCCCCGAGTTGTGTGTGCGAATTTCAAGGGCTTGCTCCTCTGTAGCCAGAATTGAGGTTCTTGGGATTATTTTGCTAAAGAGCATTGTACATTACACTTTGATACAGCCAGGACATATCTCTAGCTGTTAGTAAGTTCAGTGGACTGTGGGAAACAGCTGGAATACATACATCAGTCTTTAAGTGTTGGACTGTATTCTTTAGTTTTTGCTTTGGACTGCTTAAACTTCAGTCATTTTATACTGTGAATCAGCCTAAAAAATACCTGCAAATTAAACTTGCTGTAAAGTTTCTTGTATAGTAAAGAAGGAAAGTTGTATTTTTATTAAAGGTGAATGAAGAGCTCTGATGGCTCAGCAGTAGTCAGCGCAGTTGCATGTGGTTCAGCTTGGCATGGTGTCCTGCAGCTGTGGCTGGAGCTTCTGAAGTTAAAACCATGGTCTGTGGCTGGTTTAAGATGGTGTTAGCAACACCTTCACTTACTTCAGTGTCTGTGTGTAGGCTGCTCAGCCCTGCAGTTTCACAGCACTTCAGATGATGTGGTGCGGCCAGAGGTGTCACTCTGCGAGTAGATGATAGTTCCTTGTGGATGAACTCTTACTCTTGGATCAGAAATAGCACGATGAGGGTTTTCTGGCAGATGGAGTTCATGAAGTTAATGGCCTCTCCATGGCAGAGGTGACTCCCACACTGCACACACAGTGTGATGGCCTCTGTCAGGCTCTTGTGCGTTGGGTTGTGTGCAGGGGAGTAACTCGGTGGTTGTGGCTTATGTAAAGTGTCTCCACTCTCAGTAGCTACCACCCTTTAGCTGGCCTAGTTTTCCTGCTGTTTGCTGGAGGGAAATCAGATGCTGGCGAGGCCGTGAGAGGCTGAGCGCACCCTGGGTGTGTAGGCCTTATCTGCTCACCACTAAACTAGGGGCTTTTTAAATTTAAATCTTGTCAGGGAGAAAATACTAACGTATGAATTACAAAGAAGCATGAAGATCCGTTGCTGTATTCCAAACAGTAGCACAGATGTTGTTGGGAGTTTGCCAGGCTGGGGTTTTTTCCCTGCAGCACTGCTGCCATCTCATGTTGCCTGTTAGTTCAGGTACAGGCAGTGGCTCGGTGTAGTGCTGCACTCCTGTGTAAAGCAGCAGCCTCAGTGGTGTTTCCTAAGTAGTCATTGGGATGGCTTTGAAAAGCTTAGAAGTTGGCAGCAGTTAAGTTTAATTAGTAGATCTAGAGTGAAGCTGAGAATATGACATGTTCTCTTAGGACACGGAGATAGTGGGGACACTTGGGAGCTCCTTCTGAGCCGGGCTATCTGCAGAGGGCAGCTCCGCTCACTTGGCTTTGCTGGTTTTGACATAAGCCTGGATTGCACACAGGGTGTGCTGCATGTGACAGCAGGAAGGAGTTTTGGGTGCATCTTCCTGCCTGCCACACGGCTCATCCATGGAAAGAATAAGGTGGTCAGGAGGTGAGACTTAAAGGTTTGTCTGGAAGGATTTCTTTTTGGGAAGGGATGTGTTTAGAGGAGCAGGGCCAAACCACCACATAAGCAACTGAAGTGCAGTTCTTGGTTAGCCTGCATCAGCATGGCTTTTGTCCTCTGTGTAGTATGTAGCAGAAGTCACTCTTTGGATTTGTCCAGTAGCAAAGTCGCTTGCAGTGGGTGTGTGTTTGTGTATGTGTTAGTCAGTGCATGGTTGAACTTCAGAGCTGTCAGCTTTGGGGTTGGTGTTTTTCTGTTGGTGTTTTGTTTGGTGTTTTTAGGTAGTGAATCCATTTTAAACAGTCTATGAGCTGAAGGAATTGATAGAGAAAGCTTTCTTGGTAGAAATTTCTATTATCTACATTTTGATTCTGTCCATTTTTGCAGTCTTTCTTCTTCTTTGTGTAAGTCTCTTATTTGCTCGTTCTCAGACCATTAGTGATTAGTAATCATCCATGTCTCAAATCCCACCTCTCACCTGCACCCAGGAACAGGTTTTGGGGTTTGATTTCTGTTGTAGTGTAGACCTGAGCTTCATTCTCAAGAACTTTGCATCTGCAGGGCTTTGCTGTTTTGGAGGAAGCTCGTTTGCACTCCTGAATTTGACTGACTGAAATGCTGGGTTCCTTTCTCTGCATAACCTACTGTGCCCCCCGCGGTGCGCACGCTCCATGCTGCTTCTGGAGCTTTGCCATGTCTACCTGTGGGTTTTCTTACTGGCTGGTACTTAGCTTTATTTTCCTGCCTTCTGACTCTTAAAGCATTGAGGTAAACAGCTGGCAACAATCTTGGTTTTTTAGAGTATTGATAATTCCTCCTCTTCTACCAAGTATTTCTGCCCCGCCGTGACCGCTGTTCACTCCGGGTGTGTTGTCTTGGAACTGTGTGGTAGTCCTCATGATGCCTTCACGGTCTGAAATGGGGTCTTGTCCCTGTTTTGTTGTACTTGTAAAGCCTTGTAAGAAGTTGTAACTTGTTTGGAGGAGCTTGCAAATTCTGTATCTTAGACTTTGTTATGGGTGAAGAATGCCGAGTAGCTCCCTGAAGTTGTACAATTGAAGGTTCATCTTAAGACCTGAACTGAGTGTAACGTTTGGAAGCAGATGTTACTGAAACCCTAATATGAGGTATCGTTTCTAGCTCCTTTTATGACCGGTGAATTATTTAATTGCAATGGTTCCAGGCTTGCCTTTATTTTGAATTCAGTACGGCGTGGTGAGTCTCTCAGCCAAGTGGAAGGCTTAGCAGCAACCAACAGGTTTTTACATCTGTTCATTTATGAATGATTAAGCGCTTTGCAATCAGTGTAACAATAATAAAGACAAATGTGTTCTGCCTGCATAGCAGAGGAACCGCATTTGGATTGTAAGTCTGCCAGAAGAGCATAAACAGGTATTAATGGACCAGATCTGGGAGGAGACTAGTTGGGTATAACAGTAATTTGACTGGGATGTAATGGGTGTGCTGACAGATAAGTGGGATATTAATAAAATGGGAACCAGGGTGTTTAAAAAGGGTGGAGATGGAACTGGTATATATGTTTAGAGCTCAGTGCTTCCATGGACTTTATGTAAAATGTAGAAATTCCATTAATAGATTATAAAATAACTTCATTCTCCGAGTCCTTCAGGTAAGGCTGTTAATGGGATTTGTAACTCCTTAACAGGGAACACAGAAAAATATAATCTATCCAAATTTAGAATAAATACTTTGCGAGTGTGCTCAGATTGGTTAATCTAGGCTTTAGTAGCACCATGACTAACCTTGCTTTATCCTTTTTCAGCTGGATATGCCTGCTGAGCAGATAATTGCCAATCTAAAAGCAGTTATCTATGATATGTGCACCTTCAAGCCATTGACTTACGGTAAGTAGCTGTTCTTCTGATGTGGCAGCTGAAGTTACAGCAAACAAAATTAAGAAATGAGCACTTTTTACTAGGTTTCCATTGAATGTCCTCTCTGTTTTGTTGGCCTTGGGACAGGAGGAGGGTGTTGTTGGGCAGCTCTGTAAATCAAGAACTTGGCAGCCTGTGCGGGTATGAGTAGTATCTGCGCTCCAGCTGAGATGCTGGATGCGTCCAGAGGAGGGCGATGAAGCTGGTCTGGAGCACAAGTCCTGTGAGGAATCGCTGAGGGAATTGGGGATTTTTAGTCTGTAGAAGAGGAGGCTGTGGGGAGACCTCATCGCTCTCTGCAGCTACCTGCAAGGCGGTTGCAGAGATGTCGGGGTCGGTCTCTTCTCTCAGGTGACAAGTGACAGGATGAGAGGAAACGGCTGCAAATTGCCCCAGGGGAGATGTAGGTGGGATATCAGGAAGAATTTCTGCACTGGAAGGGCTGTCAGGCCCTGGCACAGGCTGCCCAGGGAGGTGGTGGGGTCACCATCCCTGGAGGGGTTTAAAAGCTGTGTGGATGAAGTGCTGAAGGACACGATTGAGAGGTGGGCTGGGCAGGGGTCAGCCTGCGGCTGGACTGATGATCTAAAGGGCCTCTCCCAGCCCAGGTGATTCTGTGATTCCATGTCAGCTGCCCTGTTGGCAGGAATACTGCCACTTGCTTTTCTATGATCAAGATCCTTTTAAAATTTCTGCTGTTCCAAGGGTAGAGCTGTTTGGTCTTGTTGTTGTTGTTGCTGGTTTAATTCCTTAGCGAAAGGAACAGGTTACAAAGGAGTAAAGGTGTGAATTCCATGTGTTGTGCCTCTGGGCTCTGCTGGTCATGCTGAGCAAAGAACGGGAACAACTAATATGCTATTTGCTCTTTGTCACAACAAAGCAAACATTAAACAAGTGTCATCTGCTTAGCTGGAGTGGATTATGAGCAGAGCTCGATGGAAGAATAGCCTAGTTAAAGCTAAGAAAACTTACTATGTTTACATCAGCTTAACGTCTGCAGAAAGAATCATCTTGCATCTCTTCCAGCGATTCTGTTAACATTACCCACCCTCAGACAGAAAACAGGCTGTCAAAAGCCAAGTACACATGCCCTGTAGAAGTGTTTTGTCCCAAGTCAAAAGTATAAGGCCTCAGTTGACTCAAAATAGGAATAGGTGGAAGCAGAAAGCAAAGACATTTCAGTTCTTAATGTGTTTATACGTGAAGTACACGCACCTAGTGAAGTATGGGTGAGCTCTTCAGGTCTTACATTCAGATCTTAGCATTGATGCTGTGACACCAAGCGTGGTTCTTGCAGTTGGTCTTTCACTGGCTACTTAAAAAATACTCACTGTTTATAAGCAGCAAGCTTGATATTTAACATGACTTTAGATAGGCTTGCTACCTATCAGCCAGTCAGAGCAGTCACAGATACCTGTTCCTCAGTTCCTTTCATGCCTTCCATATCACAGACTCACAGAATCACAGGAGCTGGCAGGGCACCCCAGAGCCCATGGGGTCCCACCCCCTGCCAGAGCAGGGTCCCTAGGACAGGGCACACAGGTCGACGTCCAGATGGGGCTGGAATCTCTCCAGAGAAGGAGACCCCACACCCCCTGGGCAGCCTGTCCCAGGGCTCCCTCACCCTCACTGGGAAGAAGTTCTTCCACATGTAACAGCGTGTCTTCCTGCAGCCCTGTAGTTAAGCCTTCCCCTCCAGACTCTTCCCCAGCCTCATTGCCCTCCTGGTAAAATAAATCAGCCCAAAGAGGTGTGAAGTAGTAGAGTGACTGAATTGGTGGTGGTCTTTGTTTTCTAGGTCCTATTGTGAAGAGGTTGGTTATTAGATCTTCAACCAGTGAAGGCTTGCTGTTGAAACTTGATGGACTTCTGCCTCAGGTGGAGAAAGTAGAAGAAATAAAAAATGCAGATGATGAAGAAAAAAATGCAGATGATGAAGAAAAACCTGTCCAAGAATCTGTTAGTACCTGATGGGTTTTTTTTTTTCAGTAGATCTGATGATGAAGCTTGAAAAGCGAATGGTGTAATTGCAATCATACCTTATGGAAATAAATCTAACATCAATTTCACTTGCAAAGTCTGTGTAACAAGAAACACTGTCACAAAGAGGAGCCTGTTGTCAGAAGTGTAAGCATTTAAAATTCCCGTTGTTGGCAGCTGAAACCCCCCTAGTTTGTGTGGTGGTTCCTTTGGGTTTTTCCTGTGCATATAGTAATAGTTTTTCCTTTAATACAGGTATTTCTGTGACTGCTGCAGTTCTGCCCTCTGATTGCCACCGTTGCAGCCGAAAGGCCAGCACGTGTTGTACCTGTAACTCTGGGTTTTTCATTCACTTGAAGTGGCAGTGTTGATGCTTTTGTTGTCTTGCCTTGGCTTCCCTCAGAGCAACTAACACAGTTACTTGTGGAAAAGCTGCTGTTTAACTCCCTGAGGAAGGAAACTAGTTTTATTTGCCATTCCGTTCTGCTGCAGAGTCAGAGGTGGTGTTCCTTGTGAGTTGGTGGGAGGAACGTCTGCATGGTGCTCGTGGTACCTCCCTTTCCATTTCAGCTGCTTACGTGGATGCTGGAGGGCTGTAAGGGTAACTGCTCTGCGACTTTGAGCCCCTGAGTGCTGGTTAGTCTGTGTGACAAACTGTCATTGGGGAGGTTATTTCTAAGGGAAAATGGGATGTGCTCTGTAGGTTGAGCCATCACGTGTCTCACCTTCCCAATGCGATGATCTGAACGAGTGAGACGATGCCCCTCAGAGAACCCAGCCTGTGCTCGGTGTCCACTGCCCTTAAAAGAACAGAACTGTTTTGGGATGGAACCTGAGTGAAGCTGCAAAGTTTAAGTGTCACTTTCTTGTCTGTTTTCTGTCATGGAGGCTGTTCTCCATGGGCTTGTGATAAGTGCTTTGGTTCAGAGAATGGGTTTGGGGGAGTGCGGGTGGCTTCACAGCAAGCAGCATATCATCTTGTTTTCCATACCAGTGACTCCAACTTGGGGGAAGGCTCCTGTGCTCTACTTCCAGATAAATTGTTTTGGTTTTGGGGGTGGTTTTTTAACCTACAAATGCTCACTTTATGTGAGACCTTATGTGGATCTCATGTTTCCCTGTCTGGAGGCAAAGAACAGGCCTTCAGTGGGAGTGGTGAGTAGCTGGGAGCGGTAGAGCTGTGGTTGCGTGCTAGGTTACTCAGTGGCTGTGCACTTGGCTCTGCAGACCCTGGCTAGAAGACCTTGACTTTCTAGTGGAGGCTCCTCATCCCCTCTGTCAGCGTATGGGGTGGGGAGAAAGGCTGTGGGGGTTCCCTTAGGTTATCCACCTGCTTAACTTTGTTGCTCTTACTCTTAGTAGCTGTATACCTCCTAGATGTGGTAGAAAATCTGGAAAACAAACTAATCGGAACAGCAGACTCTCTTAGCAATAGCAGAGTGTACTATTGCCAGGAAATGCCTTGTACTCCTGTTGGGCTTTGAGCTCTCACACACATCAGAAGACTCAGCTTGGCTCCAGTTCCCTTTTAGGCATGGTTAGCATTTCCTTCTTTGGGACTGGCTGCTGTGGGTTAAACAGGTGAGAACTGAAACACCAGCCCTTATTGGCAGATTCAGTTGTGCCTTCTTAGAATCACAGCATTGGGAAGGGTGGAAAAGACCTCCAAGATCATCTTGTCCAACTGTCCCCCCCGCCCCCCATATGCCTGTGGCTGGGTATCTGCGAGAAGGGGCTGAGCCCCAGCTCCCCACAGCCTCCTTGCAGGGAGCTGGAGAGAGCAAGGAGATCTCCCCTGAGCCTCCTCTTCTCCAGGCTGAGCAGCCCCATGTCCGTCAGCTGCCCCCCATCACACTTGCGTCCCAGACCCTATCACCAATGTCCCAAGGAATGTTACCACAAGGTCTCCTCCCCTTCTTGGAGTTTGACACCCCGATACACACAGCTAGGAGCTTTGCCTACTTAGTTTTCCTCCAGCGTGGTTCTTAAACATAAACTGGAGACCAGCAGAAATCACCATGTGTCTTTTAACTGGCTGTTGAAAAGCAGATTATTAACTCGGGTTGTTCCTTGCTTTGTTGTATTGAGTTGTTTTCCCAGCGCTGGTTCCAGCAGGTGGCATTCTCGCTCCCTTCTGGCGTGCTGTTAGGAGACGGGCTCTCACTTGGGGTTGTTTCTGTACCCCATTGCTGTATGTATGGTTCCAAAAAGGTTGTGGCTATTTCCAGAAGGGATGACCACATCTGGAAGGGCGGTTTGCCTTTGGGGCTTTCAATCGTTCCTATCACTGGAGGCAAACCTCACTTTTTGAAGAGGTTCCCCATCTGTGTCTGTGTGGGGCCTCTTGTACCTCCTGCCTGAAGCATGTGGCTGCTGTCAGGGTGCTGGACAGGTCACTGTTGGCTGCTGCCACTGTGGTTTCTAAGTGTGCACAGTTTGCTGATTCAGGGAATTCTCTCTGGGTGAGAGTGGCTTCACACTGGTTTGGAGGTCACGTGTAGACCAAGCGATGCCGCTGCGCTTGCGTAGCCATCAAAGTATCTTACTTCTTTACTGGGGGCTCAGGTGCCTCCTGGGAAAAAAGAAAATGGAATCTTGCTTTTCAAAGCAATGAGTGGGGCCCTGCAGGGAGTGGGAGAGGGGCTGGTCACCTGGGAGGGCAGGGACAGGACAAGGGCAATGGCTTCAAGCTGGGAGAGGGCAGGGTTGGGTTAGATGTTAGGAAGGAATTCTTCCCTCTGAGGGCGGGGAGGCCCTGGCACAGGGTGCCCAGAGAGGCTGTGGGAGCCCCTGGATCCCTGACAGGGTTCAAGGCTGGGTTGGATGGGGCTTTGGGCACCCTGGGCTGGTGAGGGTGTCCCTGCCCATGGCAGGGGCTGGAACTAGATGATCCCTGAGGTCCTTCCTAACCCAAAGCATCCTGTGATTCTATGTGACTGGCAAAAATGTGTTGATTGATGTTAACGGCTCTAAACATGGCATTTGGTCCACATCTGGCAACAGCAGGAATTGGTGAGGAGGGGGCTGGCAATGGCAGCCATTTGTGAGTATCTTTAGAGCTGCTGATGTCTTTTTTCTCCTTCCTCTGTTCTGCAGAAGCTCGAGGTGCAGAGTAAGGCTGTTTCAGCTCCCTGACACTGATGTCTATTAATTTGTGGTCTGGAGCACCAGGCAAGTTCCAGAAGAAAGCTGAGCATAGGTAATCAAGAGGAAACAGGGTTTGTTCCCCTCTATCCTGTGCTGTGAGTAATCTGCCAGTAGTGATGACTGACAGTTGTGTCCTGGCAAGTCTAGTCTGTGCCAACATAGACTGGGGTGGCAGCTTAATCAGCCTGCACTAAAAGGCTTGATTGATTATGACCAGTTTTACCAGGATGGCAAAGACTGCTTTTATTCCTGAGGAGTTACACACACAGGGGATGGTATACCAAGGAGTTACACACACAGGGGATGGTATACCAAGGAGTTACACACACAGGGGATGGTATACCAAGGAGTTACACACACAGGGGATGGTATACCAAGGAGTTACACACACAGGGGATGGTATACCAAGGAGTTACACACACACGGGATATTATGAGATACAGTAGTAGTTCTGTGCTGTTTGCAACCCGCAAGGAACACTGTGAAGGTAAGTTACCTGTCGGTGCAGAAAAGCAAGGCTTACGATGTCATATGCCTGAGTTTCTTGGTCTCTTGTATTTATTGTTTTTTCTTGGCTTTTTTTGAAGACTTTGTTATGGAAAAAAGTAGACCCCTGCCTTGCTGAAGATGAGTGGCCTTTAAAAGAAGTGATGCTTAAGTGTCAGTGGACAGGTGAACTTAAATCCCAAGCTGTCAGGCTGCTGAGTGTACTTTTAAAAGGTGAACATGTGGAATAACACATGTTCCTGCAGAAATCTGTCCTTTGAAATGCTGAGCAGTGAGAATCAGGCGAGGGGGGGAAAATGGTAGCTCATGAACTTAGAACCTTTTCAGCTGGATGTGTTCGGGTGCAGTCCTGCTGTTGTACGTGCCTACTAGAAAGCTACTAATTAATGAAGTAAGTATGCCCCTGGTCTGGGTAATACTGAAATGGCATCATAGCAGCTGTTGAGTATATTGTGATTTTTGTTTTTCATCTTGAAATGCTTAACTGACACGCAGAAGAGATGAAAGGGAGGAAGAGAACATGAGATTATTCCCCTTTAATAAGCTTACTCCCCAAACCTGCGGATTGGGAATTGTTGGATATGTGGTGTTTGTGTCTCAGACACCCGTCTAATTGTTACACTGAGCATAACTAAAGTGGCACTGCTGCCTTCTAGAAATGAATACTAGTGCTCTCATTGCCAAGCATGGGCTTGTAGTGCTTTAGTGCTTTCTGATTAGTTGGAGGAGTTTATAAATAGGTTATTTGTTCTGAGTGTGAAGTCCTTGTAAGCCTGTAGGGTGAGAGGCAGCCTTTTTGGCAGAGTTTCTGTTAATGTTTCCTGCTCCTTTGGTTGCTAAATGACGTGTACCTAGTCACCCAGATAGATGGTGAAGTGAGGACAAATGCGTTAGCAGGCATTGACCGCTCCGTGTTCTTAGCTCCTTTGGGTGGTGATACCTCCCTAAGTGGAGACTGGAAATCAGGTAAGTTACTCCAAAATTGTCTACTTGCCAGGGTTTATTAATAGTCCCAGAAAGCAGCTGGCTTGGTACAAGTGCAGGACTACGGCTGAGCCCAGTTCTGCCTGAGAAGCTCCTCTGGGAAGGCCGCTGTCTTCCTTAAGCTTAACCCACATGGGCCATGGGGGCTGAATTGCAAGGAATTGAGAAGACCCTGAGAAGAGACATCAGCCAGCAGAGCTGGGCTGGGACAGATCCTTTTCAGGAACAGGTTTCTTCAGCTACCCAGCGTGAATCTGTGCCAGCACATGCCCAGCTTTCAAGGAACCTAACACACGTCACGAGCTCGACTCGCTCAAACCCGCAACTAATATGCCAACCGAGGAGCGCATCCTTAATTGTGTGGACAATGAACCTCTGCCTAGAGATTTCATAACAGGATGGTTAAAATGGTTTGTTCCTACAACCTTGGTGACTTTTTGTGGCCACAGGTTCCAAGATACATGGCTGCAGTTGACAGTTGGATCATTGCTTTGCAAGATGCACCCTTTGAGCTTTCAGTCGTAGAATCATGGAGTTGCAGGGGTTGGCAGGGACCTCCAGAGCCCATGGGGTCCCAACCCCCTGCCAGAGCAGGGTCCCTAGGACAGGGCACACAGGTCGGTGTCCAGACGGGGCTGGAATCTCTCCAGAGAAGGAGACCCCACACCCCCTGGGCAGCCTGTCCCAGGGCTCCCTCACCCTCACTGGGAAGAAGTTCTTCCCCAGATTGGGGGGGAACTCCCTGTGCTCCAACTTGAGGCCATTGCCCCTTGTCCTGTCCCCACAGACACTGAGAAGAGGCTGCCCATGTCCCCCTGTGTCCCACCCTTCAGCTATTGATCCCCATTGATCAGATCCCCTCTCAGTCTCTTCTCTCCAGGCTGAACAGCCCCAGGTCACTCAGCCTTAGGACAATCGTGTATTTCATGAGACAATCAAGCTTATTCTGTTATTTCTTCTGTTGCTGTAAATAGACCCAATATGGTAATGCTGGTTTTGTATTGAATTAGGAGCATGAAGAAGGAACTGACTTCAAGCTTTGCTGTTCCTCTGTGTTTGGAGAACATTTGTGTTATGGTCTGAAGTAGCTTTGGGTAGGAATGGATTCCCTCAGGGATCATGTGGAATGGCAAAGGCAAGATAACAGCCAATGGGAGTCAGACCCCGTGTATTTATTCCTGTCATAATTCCTGCCGTATTTGAAGTATTTGTTTAGTAAGCATCTGTGTGCACATAGGTAGTTATTATGTGTCTCTGCTCCTATTTTTATTAAAAGTACCTCCTGCTAATAGCTAATGAGTAATAACTTGGGAAGGCGCTGAGAAGCTCGTCATGCAAATCGCTGTTTGAGTCTTGGATCGGCGCCGTGCTGCACGGCTCACTTCTCACATTTGTTGCTGGATGTATGGCACAGTAATTATTTAATGGCATATAATCCTGGGGTCAGGGGGAAGAATAAAAAATTGGGAGTTCGTCATGGTAGTGTTCATTAGACAGTGGGTCAGAATTGAACAGATTGAGTTATGGTGAGGAATCACTGTTAAATTGAGCTGGAATAGTTGTGCTAAATAAGGCAGGCTTTGTCTAAAGCAGATGGGAGAAGGCGGCTGCAGCAGTCGGCCTCACACCCCTGGCTGGCTGCTCTGGGACATTTGGGGTGCTGCTGTGAAGCTGGGGATTTGAAATCAGCTCTAAAAATATACAGATATTTTGTATTTTCCACATAGACTGGCAAAAGCAGGATCGCTTTCCCAGTTCAGTTTCATTTCATGAGCAGCCGTTGAAGGGCTGCGATTTCTACAGTGGTGCCTGGTTGCCTTTATCCTACAAACTGAAGTTTCTGGAAAGTGGAAGCACTCTGAGACCTTGGCTCTGGCATCTCGTATTGAGTGTGCAGGGCTGGAGGCGGCAGAGGAGTTTTTAACGACCACCCAGGAGCTGGGGAGTGCCTGAAGCAGGAAAAGCTTGTTAAGGGGGAGAGCTGAACCCAGCGCTCGCCACGTGCTGGGGTAGTTTTTGGGTGGGTTTTCCTTAGTCGGAGCCTTCCTTGGCAGAGGAAACATACCCAATGGGGGAAGAGCGAGGGAAAGGGACCCGAGGGAAGAAGTGGAAAGATACCTCCTGCCATGGACCAGTGGCACAAGAAACCCGTTCCTTCCTGGAACAGAGAGTTCCTTGGAAGGTTTTGGGGTTTTTTTAGTCTTGCAAAGCGAAGTGCTATCCAACGAGGAGGCTCAGCATCCCCTCCAGCTCATGCCATCTCCTGGGCTGGGGCGCAGGCGGTTGCGATGGGGGTGACGCTCCCCCCAGCTCCCGGTGCTGCGCAGCGCTCTCCGGCTCGGCTCCCGTTCCACCACCATCGCGGCTGCCTCGCCTCATCGCAGGACAAGCCCGGCGCAGCCAGCACCGGCCGGCTGCAGGGTCACCGCGGGCTGCCCCTCCAGCAGGTCGCAGCCGGGGCGGAGGAGGAGGAGAAGGGGGCGGAGGCTGGGCTCCCCTCGTACCCACCCCCGGGCCCCGGCCGTGGCCGGGCGCTGCTGGGACCAGCCCTCGCCTTCGACACCCGCGCTCCGTGAAAGGTGCCGGGGAGGAGGGGGAAAGCACCGCCCCAGGCGGGGCCGGGCGGGTTACGGCACATTTCTTGCGGGACCGCCGCCGCTTTGTCTGCGGGCAAAGTTTGGCGGCGGGGAGGGGGCTGAGACGCTGCCCCGGCACATGCCGAGCGGGCGGCGGGGCCGCCTCCGTTCCTCCGTTCCTCCGTTCGCCGCGGCCGCCGGCCCGACGCGGTGCCGCTCCCTCGCTTCCCCTGCAGCCGCCGGAGGGGCAGCGCGGCGGGGCCATGGGCGCCTGGGTGCCGCTGTGCCTCCTCAGCGCGGCGCTGGCCGCCGCTGCCGCCGCCTCAGGTGAGTCGTCGCGCCGGACCCGGTTCCCGTCCCGCGGGCGGTCGGTGCCCCGCGGAGAAGCTGAGCTCCCCCGCCGAGGAGAAAGCCCCCTCTCATGGAGGATTTAGGGGCATCTCGCCCCGTTCCTCCCTCTCCTTTTCGCCTGCCCGGGCGGGGGTCCGCCTCCCGCCATTTTGGCGGCCTCTGCACAGGCGGGGCGAGGGGGAGCGGGGCGAAGCCGAAGCCGCGCCCGGTTCCCCAGCTCTTCTCGCTCGGTGCCGGTGCCCGCAGGCGGCTGAGGGCCGGCGGACGCTAAGTGCCGGGGATGGAGGAGCGCGTCCGCCTTGGAGCGGGGGAGAGGCGGGAGGGGTGGCCGCGGTGCCTTCCCTCACGCCCGGCACCTTTGCCTGCCAGCGGGCGGGGATGGGGCGGCCCGGGACGGCGTATAGCCCCTCTGCCAGGCTGAGCTTGGCGTTGCCCAGAGCGGCTGTTAGGGGGCTCCGTTCCCCAAACCCACTCGGTGCCCGCCTGCGAGGGGGGCTGAGCTGGCTGGCTCAGCGGCAGGGCCGGCCCTCGCCCAGCCTGTCCCGGCTCTTCCACGGGCGTTGGGGGCCGTGGGGAGGCTGAAGCCGCTTGCGAGGGGGGCCTGGGAGCGCTGTGGGGTGCACGGGTGGCCTGCTGGCTCGGCGCTCCGTGAGCGGCAGGTGTCGGGCGTTGGGTTCCTTCTGTCATGGAGGAGGTGCTCTGGGCAGGCTCGTGAGAAGCGTGAGGTCTTAATGGTGCTGTGGGGCGGTACAGTTACTGGTGTTCCAAGCTGGGGACTGCAGGCTGGCTTCGCTGTGTGCTGAGGTGGTTCTCCAGCGTTTCTTCTGACCCTGTGGCCGTAGCTTGTCAGTTTCCAGAGTGGCAGGCTCCCCAGGTTCTGCTCCCGCTGCAGCGCCGACCCCCGCTTCATGTAGCAGTCTTACTGAATGGTGGTAGTTAAAAATAGCTCTGTGCATGCGAGTTGAGGGATTGTTAGATAGGAATTTGGGGGTATTAAGTTCTTAGGCGGTACTCGGAGGAACTTCTACCAAAAAAACCCCACCCCTACAACAGCCAAAAGCCCCCAAACCAGGAAACCACCCTACCAACCTCCTCCTTCCCAAGATGCCTGGCACAAAAATACCGAGGCAGAAGGTTTGGGGCTTACTTCCCAACCTTCTTCCACGTGTGAGAAGCAGTAGGATCGTTTGAGGAAACCCTTTCGGGTGAGCGCTGCAAACAGCCCGTGATCCACCCGAGTGACTTGGAGCTGTGTGTGGAGCCAGGGCACTGTAAGTGTGAGCAGTGTCGCTTGATGTGCATGGGGCCACGTCTTGGGCACACTCAAAATCTGGAATGAAAAGTAGCTAGAAGGTATTTGTAACTGAAGGATTCTTTTCCTAGTCTGTAAGGATGGGCGAAGAGCGCAGCAGAGGCAGTCAATAGCCTGTAGAGACAAGAGAGCTGTTTCTGAAGGCCTGTCTCATTCCTGGCATTGCCTTGCCTGGGCTATTTGAAGCAGCTGCTCTGGCCCTGCCATGCTGGTCCTTACTCTGTGCTCTGGCCCCGAGGCCATGAGCTCTGATACTCTCACCATGTGTCTGTAGTGCCTGTTGCAAAGGGCCCTGGGTGTAGTTACAGCCTCTTGGAGCAAAAGTAGGAAACACTGATGTTTTCTTGCTGTTCGTAGGTTTCCCCTGCCTCTTTCAAGGTTTTCAAATCCTCACTGGGGCCTCTGATACTGTTTCACATTGTAGGGTGTCTGTGGGGACAGGACAAGGGGCCATGGCCTCAAGTTGGAGCACAGGGAGTTCCACCCCAATCTGGGGAAGAACTTCTTCCCAGTGAGGGTGAGGGAGCCCTGGGACAGGCTGCCCAGGGGGTGTGGAGTCTCCCTCTCTGGAGAGATTCCAGCCTCATCTGGATGCCGACCTGTGTGCCCTGTCCTAGGGACCCTGCTCTGGCAGGGGGTTGGACCCCATGGGCTCTGGAGGGCCCTTCCCATCCCTAGAGTTCTGTGAGTCTGTGAAACCTTAGTTTTAAGGAGCTGTAGCTGTTAGTGAGCCAAAGAAAGTGCTTTTTTTTCCCAGGAATAGAACAGTTGAGCTGTTCTGGTCTTAACTAACTGGCATTAAGTTATTTGGGGTTTTTTTTCCCACCTGCTTGTGTTTGGCACTGGGTCTTGAGGTGCAGCTGGAATGATAAACCTTGAAATTACCCTCTCTTGCCAATAGGAGAGCGAGCCGTGGGGGGCAGGAAGATAATCAGTATTTGAAAATCAATACAGTAACAGGGAGTCAAGGTATGGTCAAGTGTTTGTGTGGTTTTTCTTGCTGTAAACACAAGCTGCTGTGAAAGTCAAGTAAATAAATGAACAGGAAATTGCTGAGAGTCTGATCTTTGTTGTATTTGAGTAGCACAACATCCTTCTGTCTCAGCTGGAGAGGTGTGGATTTGATGAGTGGATGTTGGTGGATGAGGAATTGGTTGGATGGTCGCACCCAGAGGGTAGTCAGTCGATGGCTCGATGTGCAGATGGAGACCTGTGACAAGTGCTGTCCCTCAGGGGTCCGTACTGGGACCGGTGTTATTTACTATCTTCATCAGTGATATCGATGATGAGGTTGAGTGCACCCTTGGCAAGTCTGCAGGCGGCACCAAGCTGAGTGGTTGTCCTGGTTCTGGCCAGGCCAGGGTTAACCTCCCCAAGCAGCCAGCCCAGCTGAGCTGAGTCAGCCCAGGTGAGCTGAGTTAGCCCGGGCTGTTTCCACACCCCCTGACACCACTTCCCCATAAAGGGGCTGGTTGGGGAGGGGCAGGGGCTTGTTATCTCCAGGACAGGCTGAGTGCAGCTGGGATGTTGGGTCGGTCAGTCAGTCTGTCCTTGCCATTGGGCAGCACTCTGCTATCATCAGGTCAGTAAGGTTCTCTGTGTGAGCACCGGGTGTGAGTGTAACTGGACATTATTGTTCTACAGTCACGGTGACTTTTGTCAGTAACTGTCCTTGTCCCACCCCACGGAGGCTCTGTCTGTCTGTCTCCTGTGGGAGGGAGGGAGCGAGCGGCGTGCGGTGCTCAGCCGCTGTCTAGGGCTGAACCACATTGACACACCAAAGGATGGGCTGTCACCCAGAGGGACCTGGAGAAGTGGGGCCATGTGAACCTCATGAGGTTCAGCAAGAGCAAGCGCGAGGTCCTGCACCCGGGTCAGGGCCAGTGCAGCCTGGGAGAGGATGTGCTGGAGAGCAGCCCTGCAGAGAAGGACTTGGGGTGCTGGTGGAGGAGAAGCTCTACATGAGCTGACAACGAGCTCACAGCCCAGAAGGCCAAATGTGTCCTGGGCTGCATCACAAGGAGCGTGGCAGCAGGTCTGGGGAGGGGATTCTGCCCCTCTGCTCTCATGAGACCCCACCTGGGGTGCTGGGTCCAGCTCTGGGGTCTGGAAGGACATAAGAAGGACATGGAGCTGTTGGAGCGGGGCCAGAGGAGGCCATGAAGATGATCAGAGGGCTGGAGCAGCTCTCCTGTGAAGCCAGGCTGAGAGAGCTGGGCTGGTTCAGCCTGGAGAAAAGAAGGCTGCGGGGAGATCTTCCAGCCCCTGAAGGGGCTACAGGAAAGCTGGGGAGGGGCTTTTTAGAAGGGCCTGGAGTGACAGGATGAGGGGGAATGGTTTAAATTGGAAGGGGGAGATTTAGATTGGATATTAGGAAGAAATTCTTCCCTGTGAGGGGGGTGAGGCCCTGGCACAGGGTGCCCAGGGAGGTGGTGGCCGCCCCCTCCCTGGAGGTGTTCAAGGCTGGGTTGGATGGGGCCTTGAGCAGCCTGGGCTGGTGAGAGGTGTCCCTGCCCATGACTTGATGGTCTTTGAGGTCCCTTCCAGCCCTGCCCTTGCTGTCATTCTCTGGTTCTGTGACCCCAGTGTGAAGGGGCAGAGCTGACTCGTTAATGTGATTAACCGTGGGGCTCCTGGGGGGCGATGCAGATGCGGGAGCCAAACCCAGCGTTAGGACTCTTCAACACTCAGTCTGTGTGTGTGATGGGTACAGCTTGATCTGTTCTGCCAGTAGGAGTAGAAAGGTGTCTGCTGAATTGGAGAGAAACATGATTGGGCTCTTGTGGCTCATCTTGTCAGCAAGAGAAAATAATTCCTGGCAGTGCCTCTGCAGCCTCTTGTAGCTGGGCTGCAGACTGGCTCCAAGGAGGAGCTGTAGATTCCAGGCAGTGTAGCTCCAGGGTTTTCTGTACAAATTTGTCCCATCTGCATTTTATGGGAAACCCCACTCTTGGATGAGGAAATTCTTAGTTCTCTGGCTGGTCCCTTGAGGCAGCTTTTCCTGTGTTCTCTTTTCATCTTTGGGTGGCTTTGGGTTTCCCATTCTTGTCACATTCTCAGTAATCAGATATGTGTAGTTGGTGGAGGGTGGCTGTTTCCCAGGAAATCAATGGAAGAACTGCCACTCAACTGATCTGTGGTTTTATTTTCTGACCTCTCCTTTGATTTATTGAAGTAGAGTCTAGAAAGTATGCTTGGATGGGTGTGTAGCTCTACTGCTTGCTTGGAGAACCTTTCACCTGGCAGTGTGGGCGGTGGGGACCGGGGAGACCCAGGCAGGAGGGGTCCTGTGAGCTGAAATGTGACCCGCTGCCCACAGAGGAGCAGCTTAGGAGTGGGGATGCACACTGGCTCTTCTTGCCATGATTGGCATTTCCATGTGTATATTCCTGTGCTTATTTATAGGAGCACCCCAAAGACACTGCTCCTCAGGGTACAACTCAGATTTAAATTGTACAGTTTAAATACAGTATAAATGCTGTGTAAGGTTGTGTTTTTGAGGGCCACCTTTCGCCCTTGAGTAGCTGTGGCTTCCCTTTATTTCAGCAGGAGCCCGGGCAGTTGTTTGAAGTTGGCACACGATTCAGAGCTTCATCTTGGGTGCATGTTGTGAGAATTACTGTCTTACCTGGGGCAACCCTTGTGGCAGCGGAGGGAGAGAATGTGTGTCCCTTGAACAAGTGGCACAGATTTGTCACTTGTCTGGGAGAGTGTGAAGTGGTGGTGGGAGTGGGTTATGATACCTGCCCCCTTCAGAAGTGGGTGGCTCCTGGTGATGGGTCAGTCAGGCCTTTGTGAGGGTGCTGTCCACCCCGTTTTACTCCCTTGCATTCTCCCAGTCCATTGAGTGCTGCCTGAGAGGGACCTTCTTGCAGTTACAGCGCTTGGATGCCCTATCAGTGATCTGGTGAGGTGCTGCAGAGGCATGTGCTCACCCTTCTTGAAGATGAGCCGTGTTATTTTGGCAGGTATCCCCTTTGGGCTCTGCCTTGCTGGTGCCACTCTCCAAGCTCCCCAGCCCATCCTGGCCAGAGCCCCTGATGCTGGCCCACAGGTTGCCCTGCTAAGCCAAACCCACATCTGTTTGTAGCAGTTTGTGAGTCACTGGCTCTCTGAGGAATGTGCTGGTGTTACTTCTCGTCTGTTTAATGCTTGCTTTGTTTTCTTTGTCCCACAGGTGCCTGCATCTACCAGGGCTCGTCGTTTGAGGTAGGTGAGCTTCAGTGTCTTTATGCTGGGAAGGGTTTGAGAAGGTGCTGTTGAATTGACTCTAGTTCCTGATTTTGGTCACCCCTGTGACAGGGACAGCTGATCTTGTACTGGTCACAGAGCTGTGAACCTTCAGCCTGCTGGAAAACAGCAGCAAAATAAACACTGCCCTTGGAGTGGCTAAAAATTCTCCTGGGCCTTTGAATCCACGCGCTCTCCTTCTGAGCACAGCTCTGCTTGCTTCTAAGCGGGGCTCCTTTGTCCATCCAGTGTGTGAAAAGACCGGAGAGATTCCAGGCTCTTGGAAGCCACACGAATCCCAGACGTGTGGCCCTAGTCGGGATAGGGATTATGTTTTGTAAAGCATTGCTGGCACACCAGTGGTAACATTGTGTGGGGTTTATCCCTGAGTGCACATGGCATTAACAAGTGAATGCCTTTTCTTCTCAGCCGCTTGTGGTGAGCACTGTGTACCCTGACTCATCTTTATAAGCCCCAAGTATTTATTTATTGTCCTTCTCTTCATGTGCATGTAATCCATGAGTAGCTTTGTACAAGAATCACAGTTTCTAACCATTTATAAAGAGTGTTTTGCTCTTGGATGCTTGTCCACCTTGCTGGGGGTACTTTGGGCTGAGCAACTTCAAGTTTCTGGAGTCCTTCCATAGATCCCACGGCAGACTTGCTCAGGGGAGCAGCTGGTGGGGAAAGCCTGCTGCTTTCTTTCCCTTGGAGCTCTGGAGAAGTGAGCACAGGCTATCCTGGAAATAACTGCTGGCAGGTGGCTCCTTTGGCCTTCCCATGGGGACTCAGGCCCTCAGAAGTGTCTTCCCTCCAAGAAGGGGATGTGAGCGGAATGGCTGGAGGCGGATGTTTTTGGTGGGTGGCTTGAGAGGAAGCTGGAGCAGGCTAAACATGTTTTCTCCTCTTAATACTGTGCTGCAGAGCATCAGTGTCTGAACAGTCTCTGGGCAGCTTGTCTGGGCTCCAGCTTCAGTGACCTGTGTGGCAGGTCGCTGTGTGCGGAGCGTTGCAGCTCGGGCAGGGCTGTGGCACAGCTGCAGTGAGGGGCTTCACCTCTCACTGGTTACTGCTGGCACGTCACCCACATCTATGGGGGTTTGGGGGTTTCTTGGCACTCTTTTGCTGTGCATTCGAAATGCTGGTGCAGCTCTTGATGATACCTTGCTGGAGTATTTGTACTTAAAAACTATGGAATATCCTATGTCAGGTGCTTCTTGTTGAAAGAACCTACTCCTGGTGCCCTTGATTGTTGTCTTCATCCCTGTATTTAGTGAAATTGTTGTGTGTCTATTAATAAATGACCTGTCTAGCTGTAGTAGTTTCCACTAGCTTTACCAGGGGATTGCTCTGCAGGAAAGCTGGGAGCAGACACAAAGCTGATGCAGGAGTGCAGCTGGCGTTTATGATCAAGTCAAACTTGACCAACTCGACCTTGTCACTCTCAGAGCAAGGACTTGGCTTCTCTCTTGGTCGCTGTCCTGGCTGAAGATGTGCCTGCTGTTCCTGTCTGAGGGAAGTTTGGGATGGGAACCTGCTTTTCTGGGAGTGTGTTGGGATTTCTTCCTTTTCATATATACTAATGTAACAGCTTCTGATTCCTCTTTGGGACTGGGTATGGGTCAAAGGACAGGCTGTGTGGCTTCAGTGTGCGATGTCAGAGCAGGTGATAAATCCACGCTGCTTCTGACTCAGGGGCTGTGGCACAGGCTGCCCAGGGAGGGGGCTGAGTCCCCACCCCTGGGGGTGTTTAAAGCCGGGGAGATGAGGTGCTCAGGGCTCTGGGTCAGCACAGGACAGGGACGGTTGGACTCCATGGGCTTAAAGGGCTTTTCCAACCTGGGGACTCTGTGATTCTTTATATATAAAGAAAGAAATACATAATTTTTTATTTTTTTCCTTTCCTTAGCTGGAAGGTAGCGTGGGTGGGAGTGAGGAGACATTCATGCCACCACAGAAGTGAATGTGTGTGAGGTATCGATCAAGTCCACGGCTGTGTCCTCCTTCCAGCTGGCTTGTGCCAAGGGGAGTTTTCAGGCCTGGGAGAAAGGAAGCACAGGGCTGTGAATTAAGGTGGGAGTCGGTTTAAATGGAGAGTGTGACTTGATAAATGACACTTGGTGTCTGGTGGATGCTGCAGTAAGGAAGGACATGTCCAGCTGAGCCATCTCCAGTAAAGTTTTCATCCACATTAAAGCGTGGAGGCTGGCTGTTACAACAGCTGCTGGTAATTCATCTGAGGGTGAATTTCTGGGCTGGCAGATTCCTTGGGAGGCTTCATGAGACCCATATGGGGCTTTAACGCTCTAAAGCACCAAAAAAGCCAAGTGGCTTGTTTTTAATCTTGGAGTTGGAATAAAATATTATGAATCAAATAAAAAGTCCTGACTTAGTACACAGTAAAGGGTACTCTGCTTGTACTTCTACCAGAAATGTTGTGTTGCTTCCCTTTTTGCTTTTGAAACTGCTTGGAAAAGGATTCAAGTTAATTAAAGTGCTTAGTTGACTTGAACATCTTGCTCAGGTTGACTTGAACCAGCTGTTCTTCCAGTTGGTTTGAACCTCTCCTGTGAAGCCAGGCTGAGAGAGCTGGGCTGGCTCAGCCTGGGGAAGAGAAGGCTCTGGGGGGACCTTATATCTGCCTTCCAGTCCCTGAAAGGTGCCTGTAGGAAATCTGGGAAGAACTGTTCCTGAGGGCAGGGAGTGACAGGACGAGGGGTGATGGTTTAAACTGGAACAGGGGAGATTTAGGTTGGGTGTCAGGAAAATGTTCTTCCCTCTGAGGCTGGTGGGTCACTGGGACAGGCTGCCCAGAGAGGTGGTGGAGGCCCCATCCCAGGAGACATCCAAGGTCAGGCTTGCTGGGGCTCTGAGCGACCTGCTCTAGTGAAGATGTCCCTGCTCACTACAGGGGGGGTGTCCCTTCCCACCCAATGCATTCTATGATCTTAAAAGGAGAGACTCTGAGTTTAACAGTCAAGAGCAGCATGACTCTTCCGGAAAAGGTGGGGGGAAAGGAATTGTAGTTCTTTGGATAGCTCAGCTCTTCATCCTCTTCCTTCTGCTCTGCAGCCAGTCATGGTGAAATTCACAAAATACAACTAAAGAGAAACAAAATCTCATGTTGACAGGTAACCACAGTGTAACTGCACTTTGCATTGGCTGATAGAAATCACAGAATTATCAAGGTTGGAAAAGACCTAGAAGATCATCCAGTCCAACCATTCACCTATTACTACTAGCTCCCACTAAACCATATCCCTCAATACAACATCCAGTCTTTCCTTGAACACCCCCAGGGTTGGTGACTCCACCACCTCCCTGGGCAGTGCATTCCAGTGCCTGACTACCCTTTCTGAGAAGTAGTGCTTCCTAATGTCGAGCCTGAATCTCCCCTGGCGCAGCTTGCTACCATTCCCTCTAGTTCTGTCACTGCCTACACGGGAGAAGAGGCCGACCCCCAGCTCACTACAACCTCCCTTCAGGAAGTTATAGAGAGCTATAAGGTCTCCCCTAAGCCTCCTGATCACCAGCTTCAGGTGTGCACTACCTGTGGGGTTTATGAACACTTGCAGGGGGCTGGAGTGGTGGGGCAGGAGATGAGCCAAACAGGAGGAGATACAATGGTGGGGGCACGGGGCTGTGTTCTGCTGGAGCGAGCTGCTTGCTCAGCTCCAGAGATGTTTTACACCTTTATCTTTGGCTTAATTAGCTAATTTCTGTATAATCAGAGTGGTAGTTTCACATTCTGTGTCTGAAGGAAAAACCAGGTGACAATATTGATGCTGAAAGTCTGAAGCTTGTGGCAATAAACCAGTTTTCAGTATCTGAGGGGACCAGCTGCTTCTAACGTGTTCTTATTCAATCAGAAAAGTGTCTTTTAAACCTGCTGCTGAAGGTGGTAACATCCTGCAGTGTTTCCTCTCCATCCTCTTCCCTGGCTGGTGAAGATGAGTGCCTGGATCGCTGTGTTGTGTGAGGTGACCTGGCACCAGCCTTGCAGGGGGATCAGGGTCTTCAGGAGAGCTGCCCTGCTCCACACCGTCCGTTTCGGTGCCCCTCCCAGCTGGTGGCTCTTCATCCACACGCGCTCACCTCGGTAGATGATTAACACTTACTAACACAGTGATGGGAGCTACATGCCAGAGCCCTGGCAGGAGAGGTTGGATTTCTCATGGCTTTGTTCACCAGGACAGCAATTTAACAATTACCCAGCATTTATAAAGCTCACAAGTCACCAGCTGCATTTAAAGAGCTTTGCTGTGGGAAATAATGCCTGGTAATTCATCATTTGCTTTCCCTTTTTAACTTCCTGGCGTGGAAAATTCCTTTTCCCTTTGCTAGCTTGCTTCCTCATTCCTTCCCTTTCCTCATCCCTTGATCAGGTTTCCCATTTGCATTTTCTCTTGAGAGCAGGGGTTGCAGTGCCTGGTTAATTGGTAAGAGAAACGATCAAAGTCAGGCTTTGGCAGGGGAAAAAGCCTCTAAAGCATTAAAAGGGGAGACCCATGGACAGCACAAAGTAATGTAGTTATAGAAAGGGGACAGCTTTTATCACCTGGGCACTCGCCTCAGATGTGGTTTCTCACTGGGCTGGAACTGGCAACAAACCCTTGTCATACTGGTGTGTAGAGCAAAGCCCAGGTTAAACTCTCCTGCCCTTGGTTTGGGAGCACGAGGGCTGGCTTTGGGGTTGGAAGCAGTGTCCTGCAGCCAGTGAAAACTTTGGGAGGAACGAAAATAGCTGTCTCCATTGTGGGTTAGGTGATAAAAGCAGAAAGGGAGCGTGCTGCTCATGGGACTTGTGGGTTTATTACATTCCAGTGGTGCTGAGGAAGGCACAAGCCCACGCTGCTCTGTGTGGGGCGGTGAAGTACGCCTGCAGCTTTGGCAAGAAGAGGCTTTGGCTGGTAGGGTTAGTTGGGGCAGGTGCGTGGGTGTGTATGTGTGTAGGAGGGTGGGCTCCCTTACCTCTGAGGGGCTCTCAGTTCTGCGGGGCAGCGCAGGTCTGCCTGCTGTGAGCAAGCCAGGAGTGTGTTTGGGTTGGGAGCCTTGGCCTGCTTTTTCCAGGAGGGATTTCATTGTCTCTTCCTATGTCAACCGTGACTTTAGATTTGAACTGTCAGCCTTTGTTCTTCTTTTCTTGGCTGAGCCATAAATGGTGGCTCATGTGGAAGCTGACTTTCCCCTTCAGCACCTTGATTCGGAGCCGCACAAAGCCCCCGGTGAGGCACCGTTCTGGAGATGGCCATCTAACTGGTTTATGGGCTAATAATATTCTGGGAACATAATGGTAATGTTCATCAGGTGGCTTTTAAAGGGCTCTGGACTGATCAAGCAAGTCAATATCGTTTTAATTGTCCCCAGACAGCGTTTCACAGAAGTGGTGGTTATGCTCTGAATGTACGTGTGCATTGGAAGCTGCAAGAAAGAGAAAATGAAGACAGAAGCCTGGAGGGAAAAAAGACAATTTCTGGTCCCTGTTTATGCTAAAAAGGGAACAGAAAGATCCTGTATTGGAAAGAAATGTGAAAGTCTGTTGTCATGAAAGGATCCCGCTGAATCACAGCATCGGGAAGGGTGGAAAAGGCCTTCAAGATAATCTAGTCCAACCGCCCCCCTGCCACCCATATGACTCACCAAACCACGTCCCCAGGTACCTCATCCAGCCTCTCCTTGAGCATCCCGAGGGATGGTGACTCCACCACCTCCCTGGGCAACCCCTTCCAGTGCCCAACCGCTCTTTGGGAGAAGAAATGTCTCCTAAGAGAAGGAGATTTAAGCTCACTTGCTTGCAGCCAGAAGGGCTGTAACCTTCCAGCTAGAGCTGTATGAGCAAGGCTGTTCTCAGCCTCACTCTCCTGCCGGCACCCACCCACCCACCTTCCCGTGCAGGTCCCATGAGGCAGCAGATTGTTGGTGTAAGGGGTAGAGGAGTGCTGCGTTCCTGGTAGTACCCTGCACCCAGCACGTGGCAGGGAGAGCCTTACCCCTCCCCAAAGGGAGGCAGGGCTTGTGTCCAGCAGGTCCTGTGCTTTGAGCACAGATCACTTCAGCAAAAGCCCTTGAGGTGTTTGCTTGCTTTATGTGCTGTGGCTCACTGGAGCAAGCAGTCGTCCCAGTGTGTATGTCTGAGGTGTTCTTTCAACTTCCAGAATGCTTCCATATTCCCTATGTGTCACTGCACAGGTGTGGGCAACTGAAGGCTGCTGTGCTCTGGGAAGGTGGGCAGGCTTCTTCCAAGGTTGCTTTTCTCCTGGAGGGGGGCAGTGGGATGCTGGGTCTGAAAGAAGATGCTGTGATGATCAGTGCAGTTTTCAGGGGGTTTCCACCTGGATTCTCCTAGTGGAGAAGCAACCTTGGCTTTGACTGTTTCATTTGATGGAATGGCTAAAACAAGGAACAACACAAAGAGAAAAGTAACCTTAATGTCCTTTCTGTGGGAGACAAGGCTGGCTTTCCCTGAGGAGAAGGACTTGGGGTGCTTGTGAATGAGAAGCTGGACATGAGCCACCAGTGTGCATGTGCAGCCCAGAAGGCCAACCCCATCCTGGGCTGCATCCCCAGGAGTGTGGCCAGCAGATCCAGAGAGGGGATTCTGCCCCTCTGCTCTGGGGAGACCTCAGTGCAGGAAAGACCTAGAGCTGCTGGGGATGGTCCAGAGGAGGCCATGAAGATGATCTGAGGGCAGGAGCATCTCTCCTGTGAAGCCAGGCTGGGAGAGTTGAGCTGCTTCAGCCTGGAGAAGAGAAGCCCCAGGGAGACCTAATGACAGCCCACCACTACTTAAAGCTGTCCTGCAGGAGAGTGGGAGAGGGGCTGGTCACCAGGGAGGGCAGGGACAGGACAAGGGCAATGGCTTCAAGCTGGAAGAGGGCAGGGTTGGGTTAGATGTTAGGAAGGAATTCTTCCCTCTGAGGGTGGGGAGGCCCTGGCACAGGGTGCCCAGAGAGGCTGTGGGAGCCCCTGGATCCCTGGCAGGGTTCAAGGCTGGGTTGGATGGGGCTTTGGGCACCCTGGGCTGGTGAGGGTGTCCCTGCCCATGGCAGGGGGCTGGAAGTAGATGGGCTTTGAGGTCCCTTCCAACCTAAAGCATTCTGTGATGCTATGATAATAAATCATAAACCTTGGGCAAAAATACTGTGTGTGGACACAGGTGCCATGTGGAATTTCTTCTCTCCAGGCTGGCTGGTTTCACGTGTTTCTTTTCCTGCCCCATTACCCACATAACTCATGTTCCCATCAGAAGTGCCAGTGTGTCACACAGCTGTGGTGGTCGCACATGCTTGTAAAATCCATTGATTCAGAGCTGCCCAGGATAAATCATTCTCTGAGCCTTCTCAGCAAACATCAGCTCTCCAGCTGTTGCTGTTGTAACTGCTGACTTTCACAAGGAGCCTAAGATATTCCTTGGTGCTTTGGGGAAGACCTGTAATAGATGGGCAGTATCCCAAATATGAAGCTCTTCCGGATGGATGCATTGGTTGTCTATCGCTGCTCAGCCCTGAAAGCAGCAGGAAGGAGCCACGTGGTGCTGTGGTGCTCTGAAGCTGGCCCTGCCAGCGTGTCTGTGTGTCTGCCATGCACGTTAAACAGCTTCTGGTGGGAATACCTACAGCGGGCTGCCAGGGAGCACTCTGGTTTATCAGTGAGCTGTAGATTAAGGGGACCTGTTAGGATAAAATCCTGGGTGCTTACTTGATTCTGTGATCGTTATAGGTACTTCACATCATCCAGTGATGATCCCTTTAATGAACCCTCTGAGCTCACCACCAGAACTACCTTTCTAAACACCAGCTGGGATGCTGCGGCTGAGGGAGAGTCCTGGGTGGTTGCAGACACCCTTAACTGTGTTTCTGAGGATGAGGGAGGGGAAAAGGCTCTCCCTCCTCCCCCAAAAGATACAGCATGAGCGTGGCTTCTTCCTGTATTCATGTCAGGGATTTTAAACCAGGTATTTCATTCCTCAGAAAAGTGAAGCACTCTGACTAACTGCTTCCTGGGTGCTTTCAGGAATCAGAATAAACCTTCTGCAGGTTCCAAATGGGGATATGTTCAGCTTCCCCCTGAGTGTGGCATCTCAGTGGCATCAGCAGGGCTGAAAGGTAGGGTGTGCTGTGAGCTGAGAGAGGGGAGGAATCTTGGACCTTGCAGCTATATGTGAACCCTTTTATTTCTCTGGGTTAGCAAAGAAGAACTCTTGTCCCTCAGGGAATGCCGCCTGCCTGAGAATTTTACCCTCTTCAGGGTTACACCCCAGCCGGCTCACAGGCCGCTGGGAACCACCCTGAGGAGAAACCACCACAAGTCAGGGAGACTTTGCCTAGAGGGGTGGGCTGTGTGGGTAGGCTGCTCTTCCTGCTGGGGTTAGCACCCTTGGTATTGTCTGGTTATCTGCTTGGCATGGCCCTTCGGCCTGGGAATAGCTGGGTGTGGGTACCTGCTGTACATCCCTGTCCATGCTGTCGGAAGCATTGATCTGTGATAGGAAGCCCTCTCATCAGCATTTTTTAATTAGTATTGTGCTGTCCATTCCTCTGATAAAAATAGGAAGTATTAGTACCAAAAATGAATTGGGAATGAGTGTTTCTAAGCAGAGTGTGTTTTGTGGGGCTTTGACTCCCTATTGTGAGGTGTCAGCGAGCAGCACTTGGTGCCTCTGAGCATGAGGCAGGACAACACGCAGAGCGCAGGCAGCTCTGGCTTACAGCACGGACCCGGCTTATCTGTTGCTAGGCTCGGTTCAATGTAGAGGCCTAACAGTTCTTTGGTAGGTAAAGTGTGCTTTATTGAGGGCACTGAGGATGGGGAAGGGCTGGAGGGAAAGGCTTATGAGGAGATGCTGAAGGCCCTGGGTTTGTCCAGCCTGGAGAAGAGGAGGCTGAGGGGAGACCCCATGGGGGTCTGTGGCTGCCTGCCGAGGGGAGCGAAGGGGCAGCACCGATCTCTCTCCTCTCTTTGGGGACCAGGGACAGAACCCCAGGGAGCAGCGTGAAGCTGGGCCAGGGGAGGGTTAGGCTGGGTGTCAGGAAGAGGTTCTGTGCTGAGAGGGGGGTCGGGCACTGGCACGGGTTCCCCAGGGAAGGGGTCCCAGCCCCGAGCTGGGCTGAGGGCAAGAAACGCCTGGAGGATGCCCTCAGTGCCAGCTCTGACTGGGCTGGGCCTGTTGGCGTTGGACTCAATGGTCCTTATGGGTCAGGAGCTGGACTTGATGGTCTTTATGGGTCCTTCCAGCTCAGGAGATTCTAGGATTCTGGGACTTTTAGACTCTTCTTGAATACTGAAGTCCAGCACCATGGGCTGCCTGCAGCAGTTTGTTCAAATGTGATCCTTTCCCTCCTTTCAGCTTTGCATGTGGAGACGTGTTTTGTTTTGCAGGTACCAGCAAGGGGACTGATCTGATCTTCAAGATCCTATCTTTGACTGCGTGTCCTGTTTAGACAGTTTCCTTCTTTAGCCTCTGCAAATGGGTGATAAATCCACGTGTCCAGACTGAGGAGATGATTTCTCACATGGCAGCCTCAATAAGTAACCTCCTTGTTAAAATCAGCAGCAGTGCTGTCTGCTAAGAGCTCTGATGGGGTCTCTGTATTTAATATTTCAAGTGCATTGTGTGCAGTGCCAGCATGTTTTTAGCCTCACTGAAGTCATTTCGTGCTGCTGTAATTCACTGGCTTTCTAGGTATTTATAGAAGGTGTTTTTTCCCAAGCTCTGTGATGGAAACGATGAGAGCATCTGGTTAAATCCATCACCTCTGGTAGGACAGCCTCTCACAGTTATTCCCAGCGAGATGAAATAGGAAAAAACAACCTTGGTAATTGAGCCTTTCCCCCTTTAGATGGCCAGAGCAATATTTTAACGGCCTTAGCTCGTTAATATAATTAGAGTGCCGTTAGCGTCACCGCTGCGATGGAAGCTGCCGAAGTTAGCTGTGAGAGCTGCAAAGAGAGGGATGGGTTTCAGCTCATGCTCAGTTCCAGGGCCCTCTGCTTAGAACCTTCTCTTACTCTGACATAATAAAGAATGCAGCTGGGAGCTTTCATTTTTCTACAGGCAGTTTTCTGTGTGCTCTGGAGTTGTCTGGTTTCTGTGGCGTTCCAGGTCAGCCCGTGCAAGAGGATCCACGAGTGGACTGAAGTTAGCACTGTCCAAATGCCTGAGGGGGTTACAGGGGAGGAAAGCAGGTGTGTTTGGGAAGAAAGGGACTTCCCTGCGTTTAGGTCACAGCCATCTAAGGGCCCTGCACTAAGCTGAGAGCTGGGGAAGAATTCCTTTTCCCCCTGGCTACATGATGCTCTCCTGCAGCAGCTACAAATGGGTTGATGCAGATGCTGGCTTCATGTTGAAGAACAAGGAAATCCCTGAGCTGAGTGGGAGCTGATTCACTGGGAATGTGGTCTTTCTCAATATCCTTGATCAGGAGTTCCCAGTAGTCAGGCTGTAGACGTCAGGTGCTTTTCACAGCCCTGGAAGCGAGTGATGCTGGGACTGCATCACGGACCAGAGAGGGGAGGGCAGCTGGGGGAACACCATCCTTTCTGCTACGCTTGCAGCAGGAAGCCCATGGTGGGGTAGTGCTGCCTTGTAAAGGGTAATTTGTAAGGATTTAATTAGCTTAATCCCTGTAAGCATACAACTCATCTGTTACAGGTTTGGGTGCCAAGCACCTTTGCAGCGTGGCGTGCAGGGGATGCTTCCTGCTATCTGCTCTCCCGGCAGCAGGGAAGCGGTCTGTTTGTGTTACAGCCTTACCCTGCTCGTGCCTGCAGGATGAGGTGAGAGCCACAAAGCTGTGATGTGTTGACATTCATGTCTGGAAACCTCCCTGGGATGGTGTTGACAAGCAGCATCTGTCCTGAGCAGCGAAGCGGGGTTGTGTGAGGCTCGCTGGGGTGGGTCTGAATGCTGAGGAGTAACCCACCCTGTGCTGGCAATGGCTGTAGATTGGACAAGATAGGACAAGATAGGACAAGGGGCAATGGCTGTAAACTGGAGCACAGGGAGTTCCGCACCAACATGGGGAAGAACTTTTCCCCAGTGAGGGTGACAGAGCCCTGGGACAGGCTGCCCAGGGAGGTGGTGGAGTCTCCATCTCTGGAGATATTCAAGACTCGTCTGGACGCCGACCTGTGCAATATGAGCTGGGGAGCTGCTTTGGCAGGGGGATTGGACCCGATGAGCTCTCGAGGTCCCTTCCAAGCCCTACGATTCTGTGATTCTGGCATGCAGAGCTGCTGTCTGTCTTGATCTGTCTGTCTCTGGAAAGCCATGCTGGAGTGATATATGTGGTGATTGTAGCCTTGCCAGGCTGCGGTGTTGCAGAGAAGCTGAGGCCAGGGTTGCTTATGGGAATGGGGTGGGTAGATGTCTATTCAGGGAGCCTGCATTCCCAAACTCTTCAGCTGAGGCTGGGTCTCAGCCACTGCAAATGGCTTCAGCTGCTTTGATGTCAGGAGCCTGGGTACTGAACCAGCTGTTCGACCCCAGTGCTGCCAGTCAGCCTGCGAGCCACTGAGCTGATTCAACACGTGAAGCAAGGCTCCAGAGCGGCACTGGGTCACCAGTTGGTGTTTTCCAAAGACAGCACGGGGTTTACCTTTAACTTCGCTTCCCAGAGACTTGTGGTAAGCCCAGCTGCTTCTCTATCTCTCATCCCTCCCTCCTTGCTGCCCCGGAGCCTTGGCTCCTTTGAGCCACGCTCACCTATAGGCATATAAAGAAATCATTTCGCTTTGGGTATGAGTAAGGAGGTGTCAGGGAGTCTGGCTTTGGAAATGCACTCAAACAGATGGTGGAAGTGAGGTACCTGTTCAGCCTGGAGAAGAGGAGGCTGAGGGGAGACCTTCTCCCCACCTCCGCTGCCCTGCCAGGAGGGTGCAGAGAGGTGGGCGAGGGTCTCTTCAGCCAGGGGACAGGAGATGGGACAAGGGGCAATGGGCTCAAGCTGTGCCAGGGCAGGGTCAGCTCAGATGGGAGGGAAAAGTTCTTCCCTGGCAGAGTTGTGGGGCTGTGGCACAGGCTGCCCAGGGAGGGGCTGAGTCCCCACCCCTGGGGGTGTTTACCAGCCGGGGAGATGAGGTGCTCAGGGCTCTGGGTCAGCACAGGACAGGGACGGTTGGACTCGATGGGCTTAAAGGGCTTTTCCAACCCTGTGACTCTGTGGTTCCCTTGCCCATCTTCAGCTTCCTCCTCACCCTCTGCTACCCCTGTTGGGAATGGCAATTCCCTGTGTTACTCTAGTGCTTATTAACCTTTTTTGTGGGCTGGTTTGAAGCGATGAAGATGGTGACAACTCTTTAGGATTCTTGTGGGTTTTGTGGGGTTTTTTTCCCCCCAAATCAATTATAATTGGAGGATGCACCCTTGCTTGGGGGCTGCCAGAGTGACAAGTCCATGAGAGCTGCCCTAGCATGGAGCTGGTGGGACGAATGAAAGTAGTTCCTCACTGACTTGTGCCTTCCCTCTCTGCACTGTTTGCTGTCCCTGCCCCTGTGAAGATTGGCTCTAAAGCCTGACTGGCACATTTGGGCCAAATCATTGTTTCCTGAAACCAGTTGGTGCTGGGTTTCCTCTGCGTGCGATGAAGAAGCCCCTCTCCTGGGGTAGTGCTTCACTGTGCCAGCTACCAAATACCACCCCAATTGTTATGTGGGATTGAATGGACTGATGAGCAAAGCGTGAAGCTCATCCTCTGGCTCTTGGTGGGCATGATGCAGTATTAGAAGCATAGAATCACAGACTGGGTCTGGTTGGAAAAGACCTTCGAGATCGAGTCCAACTTTCTCTCCAGCCCTACTAGGTCCAACTCTAGGCCCTGTCACCAAGCACAACAAGCTGCCTTCAGGGTGTCTGAAAGCTTAAGGTCAGACTGGATGCAGCAGTGCAGACACTTGTGTTCCGTTACAAGTGCTGGGGATCACGTGCAGATGAAGAGCTGTGGGCTGGGCTCCCTCAAGAGATGCTTTTGGGGTTATCCCTTCACCTTTATTTAATGGCATCTGTGAGCTGCTGGTGTGTGGTGGGAGCTGAGTGACTCTGCATCAGCCCTGGAGCTGGTGGTGTGTGGTGGGAGCTGAGTGACTCTGCATCAGCCCTGGAGCTGGTGGTGTGTGGTGGGAGCTGAGTGACTCTGCATCAGCCCTGGAGCTGCTGGTGTGTGGTGGGAGCTGAGTGACTCTGCATCAGCCCTGGAGCTGCTGGTGTGTGGTGGGAGCTGAGTGACTCTGTACTTTGCATCAGCCCTGGAGCTGGTGGTGTGTGGTGGGAGCTGAGTGACTCTGCATCAGCCCTGGAGCTGGTGGTGTGTGGTGGGAGCTGAGTGACTCTGTACTTTGCATCAGCCCTGGAGCTGCTGGTGTGTGGTGGGAGCTGAGTGACTCTGCATCAGCCCTGGAGCTGGTGGTGTGTGGTGGGAGCTGAGTGACTCTGTGCTTTGCATCAGCACTGGAGCTGCTGGTGTGTGGTGGGCAGCGTGCTCTGGCATCCAAGGGCTGTACTCTGGGCTGGAATTGGGGACCCCTTGGAACAGATGTGTTGGGTGGTTTGGCAAGCCCTCCCTTCGCCCACTCAGGTGCCCTCAGCCTGGGGTTCTTGTGCCTGTGGAATTTGACAGAGAGGCTGTATTTTGTGCTGTGCACGTGTTTCTGCAGCAGTTTCAGTGGAGTTTCTCTCATCAAACAGGATTATCCCTGCCTTCCCAGGCACTTTATTGCAAGTCCATCTGTGCTTTGCCTCTGGCTTCCCTGGGAGCAGCTCCTGGCTCTGCTTCATGTTCATGTCTCTTGTTTGCTGGCATGGCAGTTGCTGTGGTGCTGAGAAGTCCAATGAGGCCTTTTGTTGTGGTTTGGTTTCTTCTGGGCACAGTCAGTTTGATTGCTGGGAGGGTGATGGTCCCCATGTGCCCGAAGGAATCGGAAGATGGGGTTTTAGGAGTCCAAAGAAAAGGGTATTTCTGCCTCCCCTCCCCTTCATTGCCTCTTATCATCATTTTATACAGACTTCCAGAGGATTTTCTGATGAGCTTTTGGCCTCCTTGTGTTCCAGTTGCTGGTTTATTGACTACATTGCCCATCTGGTGACCTTGGAATGCCAGCAGTGTTGTGCAGCTGGTGTGCTGGAGTCTTTGCTAGGCTTACCACACAAGAGAAAGTGAAAATGCATCAGTGCCAAGGGTTTCTTCTTTATTTGTCAGTTCCTGGGGTCTCTCCGTTCTCCCATTCCCTTTCTCTGAGTGTTTGGCCATGTGTTTTGATACGAGCATGTGTAGGGATCAAGACATGTCCCTGCAGGCATCGATCCCTGTCTTTGCAGAGTGTTTGTGAAGCGCTACGCCTCCCGCAGCCTCAGCGTGGGGTGCAGCCTGGGGGAAGGAAAAGCCTCTCTGCTCTTACCTGTGGACTTCAAGCGCTCGGTGCAGGGCAGAGTAGGAGAAAATAGATCCACAAAAGGGCATGGGAGCTGTGCTTGTTCTGAATCCCACTGAGAAGGGTCCCTCTGTTAGGAGGGGTTCGTTTGCAGGCTCACAGGCAGCTTCTGTGCATTGATGCTGGGATGCCACCTCGGTTGAGCTGATCCCCAGTTGTCTGTCAGGCATCCAGTGCTTGGTGCTCCTGAGCACGAGGCTTTGTTAAGAACACGCAGAGCGCAGGCAGCTCTGGCTTACAGCACAGACTCGGCTTATCTGTTGTTAGGCTTGGTTCAATGTAGGGGCCTAACAGTTCTTTGGTAGGTAAAGTGTGCTTTATTGAGGGCACTGAGGATGGGGAAGGGCTGGAGGGGAAGAGTATGAGGAGAGGCTGAAGGCCCTGGGTTTGTCCAGCCTGGAGAAGAGGAGGCTGAGGGGAGACCTCCTGGGGGTCTGTGGCTGCCTGCCGAGGGGAGCGAAGGGGCAGCACCGATCTCTCTCCTCTCTTTGGGGACCAGGGACAGAACCCCAGGGAGCAGCGTGAAGCTGGGCCAGGGGAGGGTCAGGCTGGGTGTCAGGAAGGAGGTTCTGTGCTGAGAGGGGGGTCAGGCACTGGCACAGGCTCCCCAGGGAAGGGGTCCCAGCCCCGAGCTGGGCTGAGGGCAAGAAGCACTTGGATGATGCCCTCAGTGCAGCTCTGACTGGGCTGGGCTGTGTGGAGCCAGGAGTTGGGCTCCATGGGCCTGATGGGTCCCTGCCAGCTCAGGAGGGTCTGGGATGGAAACAGACACCCTGAGGCTGAATTGCCCTCCTGCCAGAGCTGCACGGTGTGGTGGCTGTCAGAAGGTGTGAGCACAGCTCAGAGTTCAGAAGCACCAGAGCTGATTTCTATTCCCAGCACCTCCAGTGCAGCGTGGAATTAATCCCCAGATAAGCCCTGTCAGAGGGGAGGAGACGTGGTGCTCTACTTTGGGTAAGCTTTTTGACAGGACATGATTTGCAAAACCACTGCCACGTCTGGAATGCATCAGTCAGTCAGCGAGGGACCCTGACCTCTCAATGTGGAGGTGCTGCATCGAATGCAGCTTTTACCAGGAGGTTCTGGGAAGCGTTTTGCCTGTGTAAAGCTGTACTGCAGCACCTCATTGATGCAGCTGCCCTCTGTGCACACAGGAAACCTGAGGCCTGTGGTCACTTCAGGTCCTGAGCCCCGTTCTGGAGATGTGAAGGGCACAGAAAGGTTGCTCATCCTCAGAGCTCCTGGTGTGGCTCCCAGCTGGCTGGGGCTGCTGTGAACAAAAGCTCAGGGATATCCACACCAGCTGGCTTGTGCAGGGGAGAGCACACACCCCACCCCTGTGAAGTGTTTAAAGCAGGTATGTGCACCCTGTGCCAGGTTTTTGAGGTGTGTGTACCCTTTAAAAACCGGCTTGGAAGCTGATCAAAACGGTGGTCGCTGGTGTTTCTGTGCCTGTAGGTTTACTGGAGGTTTCTTTTCTCACAGAGGGCCTATGGAATTTATCAGCCCAAACAAAAGAGGTTGTGCATAAAGGCTTTTGATTTCAAAATGGTTTTTATTTGAAAGGTTTTTGGCTCAGGATTATAGACCAGCTCTGGTAAACACATCACCTTTGCTGGGGCTGCTGGTGAACATACTCCTGTGAGAAGCAAACCCTTCTGCTGCCTGCCTGGCTCTGTCACTGCCACCTCCCAGTAGCTGAGCAAAGTCCCTGCTCCTGTCCCAGCTCCTTCCTCAGCTGTAGGGTATCTTGGCAGCAGCGATCCTGCAAACTGGCACTCCCTGTGTGTGCAGAGCACTTAGGCTGAGGGGACCCTGAGCCAAACTCTGTGACAGGCCTGAGTGGGGAGTAAAAGTTGCCCAGGGCACTGTCGTGAGGAGAGCTGCTTAACTTTGTTCCTCTCACTTGGAGTTTTATTGGAGCTGAGGTTGTCTCTTCACACTTGGAAACATGTTTGGTTTTGGCTCCCATCTCTGTCTGTGACAGGCCACACCAGGACCCTGAGCTGGGAAAGCCCCTTACTCAGGTGCTTCTCCGGGTTCCAGCCCCTTGCAGGGCTTTCAGAGGGCAGCAGCTGTCTCTGGAGAGAGTCCTGCTCCTCTGTGCAGAAGGGACTGTGCACACAAACTCAGCTTGTCTCTAAGCCTTCAGGGGTCATTCGCATTGAGGGTTTATCTGGGCTGGGATCATTTGCCAGCCCCAGGGAGAGGAAATCTCATTTGTTGGAGCAAACAAACTGGAGAGGTTCAGAAGCTTGGGGCTCGCTCCACACTGTTTGCCTCAAACAACTGTGTGACCTAGAGATGCAAGGCTGGGTTTGCTCTGGAGAGCAGTGATTTATTGTGTGGAGCCATAGACGTGTTTGCACATGGCTCCTTTGGGCAGTTTATCTTGGGAGCCTACCAGAACAGCATTCAGTTCTTATCTGGCACTGGGGCCTGGGCCAGCTGCAGGGCTGTGTTCTGCTGCCCAAGACCTGGCTTCGGGCAGAGATGAATGAGAGCAGGGGTGTTGGGGGTCTGCAGGCATTCAGCAGTTGGCTGTTTCCTCCCTGGACACTTGAAGAACAAACTCCTCCAGCTTTTCCCTTTGGTTGTTCCCTGGTGAAAGAAGGTAACACACTTCAGGGGCACGTTCATTTTCATTTATTTTGTGGCTTAAGGAGTTCAAGTGTGCTGCTCAAGAAAGGAGCCTGTGAAAGTGGCCTTGATAAACCTGGCCATCAGACACAGGAGACAGCAGACTGGAGGAATCTGGGTTTCCAGTGCTTGCTTTTTGCACTTCTGGAGTGGTAAGGGGGGGATGTAATTCCTCTGTGAATATTCCTGCCTTACAGCTCAGGAGGAACAGCCTTACTTTAACAGGGTACTTGGCATTGCTCTGATGGCTGTAGGAACACCAGTCTGATCTTTCACTCTTCAGTGCCACCAGATTGAAGGGCCAGGGATGTGGGATGGTGCTTAAGGATGGGGGCATCTGGAGGAACATTCATCTCCCCTACTTTTTAACAAAGAGGAGGCTGAAGGGCTGTGATTTGGTCTCTACTTTGCTAATGCTCCTGGGCAGGAGTGAGTAGCAGGTGAAGCCCAGCCCTGCCCCAGCGTTAAGGCTGCGTCTCACACCCACCTCCTGCTGCTGGAGCTCTGCACAGGGTGTACAGAAACAGCCTGCAGACAGGGGTGGGCACAGCTTTGTGTGCTGCTTTACTTCTTCCCCTGGGAAAGGAGAAAGGGAAAAGGGGGAAAGGACTCCTTCCTGCCTGCCATCACTGGTAAGATCCAAGCTGGCTTCCAGCCTTTTCCTGTGGGTCGTGTTCTCTGCTGGCTGGTGGGACCGGCCAGATGAACCCAGGGAAGTTAACTATGGCATAAAACTGATGTGAGAGCAGAGTTATGGAGCTTGGAAGCTCCTACCACGTTAGAAACACAGCTTGTGATAACAAGCTGTGCAGAGTTCTAGCTCCTGGGAGGATTAATTACAGCTGGGAGCTGTGACAGCTAAATCAAGCACCTATAATGTTGTGTAAACTTCATTAAATAAATGGGAGCAGTGCTCTGATCTGTGAGAAATGGGATGGGGGGATGAGGGTGGGAAAGCAAAATACTCTCTAGGAAGTTTAAAAAAAAAAGTCAGTCTTGAGGGTCTAAATCCCCTGCAGCAATTTCTACTACCTCTTATGCTTTAATGGTAGAATTTGAAACCACAAGCTTTTAAACTTCTCATCTGGTAAAGCCTTGGTAGCCTGAATTAATAGCAACTCTCTGCTAATGGCTGCAGAGCTCCCCTTCAGTCAGCAAGCCCTGTTCTATCTGATACAGTAAATCCTTCCAGATGCTCTGCAGCCACAGAGGTTTGATCAATTCTTCCCCACTTCTGGGAGCTGCAGAAGGAGGAAGCACAGAAGGTGAACTTCAGTGTGATGCCGCTGCAGCTGATCCTGGTACAGAGTTTGCAGGAGGTTTGTGTTTTCATCTACAGGATGAGCGTTTCTGTGTGGTGGTACCAGAAGTGGTATTGTCTGATTTAAAGAGCAGTCCCACAAAGGGAAGTCCACCATGTGCCAGCTGTCACCAGAGATGTGAGGATGTGTCAGACCCAGCATGGCCAGCAGGTCTGGGGAGGGGATTGTGCCCCTGTACTGGGCACTGGAGAGGCTGCACCTTGAGTGCTGGGTCCAGTTCTGGGCCCCTCACTCCAAGAAGGACATGGAGGTCCTGGAGCGAGCCCAGAGAAGGGCAACCAGGCTGGGGAAGGGGCTGGAGGGCAAATCCTGTGAGGAGCGACTGAGGGAGCTGGGGGTGTTCAGCCTGGAGAAGAGGAGGCTGAGGGGAGACCTTCTCCCCACCTCCTCTGCCCTGCCAGGAGGGTGCAGAGAGGTGGGCGATGGTCTCTGCAGCCAGGGGACAGGAGATGGGACAAGGGGCAATGGGCTCAAGCTGTGCCAGGGCAGGGTCAGCTCAGCTGGGAGGGAAAGTTCTTCCCTGGCAGAGTTGTGGGGCTGTGGCACAGGCTGCCCAGGGAGGGGCTGAGTCCCCACCCCTGGGGGTGTTTACCAGCCGGGGAGATGAGGTGCTCAGGGCTCTGGGTCAGCACAGGACAGGGACAGTTGGACTTGATGGGCTTAAAGGGCTTTTCCAACCCTGTGATCCTGTGATTCCATGATGTCCCGTAACGGCTTCTCTTTGGGGAGAGGAGCCCAGGAAATCAATGTGTGTTTTGTTCCCTGTGTAGGATCAAACTTGAGTGGTTTTACCAAGCTGAGGAGTGGAGTGTCAGCAGGATCTCTGCTAGCTGGGTTTTCAGCAGGGAGGGACGTGGCCTCACTGAGACCTCAGCATCACACCCCGGTGGTTGAGGTGAGAAGCGAGTTAACTCTGCAAGATCAAGGGCTTGTTCTGAGCAGGGCTGGCCTTGCTCAGGGCTGGCCACCTCAGAGCAAGTGCAGTGACAGTCCTGCTTCCCAAGGAGTTTAGCCTGTGTGCAAGGTCTCTGCACAGCCCAGCAAACACATCGCTGTGGGTGCCCTGAAAAGGAGCGTTCCTGGAGGAATCTGAGACTTACCACCATCTCTCTAACACCTTTTCCTTCCTGTTCCTCAGAGCTCCCTGTATCCTTGCAAACCGTGCTTGCTCCAGGAAGGTACTTTCCAAGAAGAGTGTTTTCTTGTGCTGCAGTTAATTATTCACAAGGATCACAGAGCTTATTCTTCTTCTCCAGTCACCTGCCCCATCTCAGGGGTGTTTGTGGTACTAGAAGAATCTTGAGTAGCCCTCTCTGGTTTTTGATGGCCTGTTTCCTCTCCACGTGGGAAATAGCTGTGTCTCATGGAATGCAAGCAGGCAATCTGCTGTATGCTGAGACCCGATTCTCTGCTGAGGGGTTAGGTAAGCAAACAACCAACTCGAGCACCAAAAATAAGTCATGCAAGTCCAAAGCAGCTGAATTACTAACAGCTTTGTATGGTCCTGAGCTTAAGCCAGAGGGAAGGTGGTTTGGGAGGTTTTTGTCCCAGGTTTTATAAGTTTCCCCCCAGGACTTCTGCTGTGACACACTGCTATGCACAGAGCCTGTTTGGGGCAGGGTCTGTGCGTTCCAGTTTACAGTAAGCCTCTCCCGTTGGATTCGGCAGGCAGACCCGTGCCAGGGCTCTTGCAGGTAGGAGGCAGTGTGTGTAGTTGCCCTTCCTGTACCCCTCACGTGCCCCTGCGGGCCGGGTTGGAACTGGGAAGGTGGTGCCCAGCCTGTTCTGCTGGTGCTGTTAGGCGGATGCTGAACCACTCACCACTCCCAGTCCGTGCTGGTGCTGGAAGCGCCTGGCCCCTGCTGCAGCCTTCACACCTGCTCCCTTGAACTCTTCGGCTCAGGACTTATGGCTGCATTCATTCTTTGTCCATGAAGTGATAACCTGTCATAGAATCACAGAATCCCAGCCTGGTCTGGGTTGGAAGGGACCCCAAGGGTCACAGAACTCCAACCCCCTGCCACAGGCAGGGCCACCAACCTCCAGGCCTGGAGCTACACAAGGTTGCCCAGGGCCCCAGCCAACCTGGCCTTGAACACCCCCAGGGATGGGGCACCCACCCCCTCTCTGGGCAGCCCCTTCCAGCCCCTCACCACTCTCTCTGGAAAGAGCTTCCCCCTAATCTCTCCTCTAACCCTTCCCTCCTCCAGCTTCACTCCATCCCCCTTGTCCTGCCAGTCTCTGCCCTTGAACAAGCTGATTCCCCTCCTGTTTCTCTGCTCCCTTCAGGGACTGGAAGGCTGCAAAGAGGTCCCCCCGCAGCCTTCTCTTCTCCAGATTGAACCAGCCCAGCTCCCTCACCCTGTCTCCACAGGGGAGCTGCTCCAGCCCTCTGATCACCTCTGTGGCCTCCTCTGACCCCTCTCCAACAGTTCTGTCCCGTGGCCCTTTTCACAGAGGGCTGAGGGATCTCCCCTTTCCCCGGCTCTCTTGCTGTTCTCTGCCTGCTCTATGTTTGGATAGCATATGGCACTATGGTCTCTAATACCAGCACGTGGTCTCCTGGCGTGACTGGAGGGACAGATTGCTCCTAACAAGGCTCTTACCTGGTGGGAACTGTCCCTTTGTAACCATCACCACTTCTAAAGCTGGCACAAAACGGGTAATACGTTCCTGAGATGAACACACAGCAAAATCCTCGTTGGCACGTGCAGCAGATGATGGTAACGCCTGAACTGCTGTCTCTTCCTTTAACCACTCGACTGCAGTAAGCACCGAGGGCAGAGGCTGCTCCTTGTGAGAGGAGGAATGTAAAACTGTCCTCAAGTCACGGGTTACAGGAGAGGGCAAGCTTTGGGAGCGAGACTGCCGCAGCAGGTACTGCTTAAACTGCAGCTGGCGCTCTGTACGTGCATGAAAGTGTGGCTTCCAGGTTCTGAGCTGTTTCTGCAGAGGCTGTAACCTGGAAAGGTCTTTATCCCATTACTTTTTTAAAGAAATACAACCTTCTGTTCACTACAGGGACAGTGGGTGGTTTGCTGCCCAGCTTCAGCCAAGACATCACCCTGTGTGTTAGAGTGTGGTTCTGGGTGAGGGCGCACAGCGGGACTTCCTGGGGTCACGGTGCAAGTCGGGGTTAACATCCTTAACAGAAGCTTTTTGGAGAGTCTGTATGACCTTTTCTTACCCTGTCCTGTGTGGTGGGAACCGTACACTGATGACTCCTAGCTGGAGGAGATTGAGAAACCTCAGGCCCTGTTCTTTACTCTGTCTGTGGCTCGGAGACCCAGTGGGAATCCCACCTGGGGCCCTTCTGCTCTCCTGCTCCAGGTTTTCTTCTTGCTCTTGGAGCCAGGTGTGTTCAGCGTAGGGTGGCAGCAGGAGCAGAAGCCCATCCTTCCCCAGTGTTCTGGATGATGTATTTTCATCACGGTGGCAGACCCGGTGTGTAAGTGCAGCTGTAATCACGTACGGGTGACCCTGCTCTTGGGGTAGCTGTACTTTAGAAACTCATCCTCTTTATTTCCCAACCCCGTTTGCAGGGTGTGAACTGTGGGGTGGGAGCAGGCAGACACAGTAGAGCCTGGGCACGTAGCTGGGGTGGGGGCTTTGACAGTGGCATCCTGTGTCTGCAGGCGTGGGAGCGGTGCCCGAACTCACACAGGGAAGAGCAGTAAAAAAAGACATAAAATAATCTGTGTGTTGGCTTGCTTTCAAGGCAGGCGTGCCTCGAGCTAGGCTCCAAAATGCTGTATCTCTCTGGGCCTCTTCAGGGGATGGGGAAGCTCTGCAGACTAATCATGGGATGGGAGGCAGGTTTTCCTCCCTCGGTGCATCCCTGGTTCCAAGCACAGGGTGGTTTAGCTGCCTTAATGTCCCAGCCTGGTGCCGGTGGGGTGGGGAACTGGGGATTTGCCTTGAGCAGTCTGCTTTTTGCAGGGAGAGTCCTGCCTTTCCCCAGGTTGTCACTGAGCATCTTTCATTGGCAGAAGGAAGTGGTGGTGTGTGCAGGCATCCTCCCTCAGCTACACGCCGTGCTTTGCGGGCTTCAGAGAGACTTGGTGCCTCTTTGAAGGCCAGGGGAAGTGTCGTGGTTCTGCCCAGCCAGGAGCTGGGCACCAGGCAGCTGCTGGCTCTGGGGGGTGGGAAAAGGGCAAGGGGAAAAGGCAAACCCAAGGCAAACCTCTCGGGCTGGGCTGAGGACAGGTCACTGGGCTGGCAGAGAAATAACAATGACAGGAATCGATAGCAAAGGGTGTGAAGCTGGTGATGCACAGTGCAGGGTCTGAGCGACCCGCACAGCTCAGAGCTGCCCCAAAGCTGCACCGCCCCCAAAAACTGTGTGTGTGTCCTGCCAGCCCCCCTTTATGCTGAGCATGGCATAACTGGCATGGGATACCCCCTTTGGGTCCCCTGTCCTGGCTGGGTCCCCTCCCAGCTTCCTGGGTGCCCCCCACCTTCTCGTTAGCCGGGCAGGATGAGCAACTGAAAAGCCCTTGGCTGCTGGGCAGCAACTAAACCATCCCTGTGTTACCAGCACAGCTCCCATCCCAGCTCCCAGCCACGGCATCCACCTGCTGCTGGAGAGAACATTAACCCAGGAGAGGAAGCAAAAGAGCTTCTAGTGTGCTGTGTTGAGAGGAGCTGGGGTTTGCTTTTGGTTCTGCGTTGCTCCGTGGTTTTTAGGAGTCCCTCCTCTGTCCAGAGCCGCCTGAGGCATGTTTCCAAGGGCACTGTGCTGGACTGGTGCTCCTCAGGCTTCACAGGGCAGCTCCCCCTTGGTCTCCCCACTGTTTTAACGCCTTTGTGCTGGAAAGGTGACAGTGGAACCGGTTCCCACTGGCCTGTCGCTGCGCTGCCTGTGTTGCACGTCGCAGTGCTGGTGGGAGGAGGGTTGTGTATCTTCCCACAGCCCCTTGTCCTGCCGTGCCAGACTGCTCTGTCCTCACAGCTGAGCCTTGACTTGCCTTGTGCAGAGAGGCTCATGGTAAATCCCACTCCTGGGATGCTACGTGGTGGTCTGTGGGGGTTAGTTTAGACAGAGGCTGCTGCTCAGGCACAGGACTGATGGTGGGGAGAGTGCCCTGTACAGAACGCCCTTGTTTAGGGTGCTGCTGGGTATTTGGGGGGGCTGTGTTTATGGTCATTTCTTTCAGGCTTTCCTGGCTGGCAGAATAAACCCATAAACCTGTTCTCTTGCAGAATAAACCCATAAACCTGTTCTTTGGGCCCCAGAACTCGAAAGGGAGATTAATAGCAGGACTTAAACTCCTATCAGGTGGATTTAAAGCGCGGTGTTTACCACACTACAGGAGAGGGAGCGCTGCAGTGCTTACTGTTCTCAAGCTGCTGGCAAACGGGCTGTACCCCTTCCAGAGCCCTAAACATCATCCTCGTGGTGCTGGGCAGGGAGCGTGAGGCCAAATTCCGTGCTGTGATCCGGGACGTGCTTTCCACTGCCGCTCCGTTTCCTCCAGGCAGCTCAGGAGAAGGTAACATCTCTGGCAAAGAGCGGCCTCTGGAGAGTGTGCCACTGCTCATGGGCACAGCTGCCACCACCACAGCCATCTCCTTCTCCAGCTGAAGGCTGGGATGGACTGCCTGAGGTGAGGTGGGAGGCTTCTGAGGCTTGAGGGAGTTTGGGCTGGCTCAGCATGGAGAAGAGAAGGGTCTGGGGGGACCTTACACCCCTTCCAGTCCCTGAAAGGTGCCTGTAGGAAAGCTGGGAAGAACTGTTCCCGAGGGCACGGAGCGATGGGACGAGGGGTGATGGTTTAAACTGGAACAGGGGAGATTTAGGCTGGGTATTAGGAAAAAACTCTTCAAAAAACTCCAGCAGCCTTCCAGTCCCTGAAGGGGCTACAGGAAAGCAGAGGAAGGACTTTCTAGAAGGGCCTGGAGTGGCAGGATGAGGGGAATGGTTTCTTCTGTCACTCTTCCTAAATCTTTTTGTTCTTCAGGAGAGCTGTGAATCGTTTAGGGTACAGACAGATGTTGAGCCTGGAATTCTTCCCAGCCTTTATCAAAGTAGATGCAGATGAAGGTAAAATAAAAACCTGATCAGTATCCTGCAGGAACCTGGAATGAAAAGCATTGTGGGGGTGTTTCCTAAGCCCTGGAAAGCTGCCTGAGCCAAATCGTGAGAAATTAATTAAAAATACCTGGAGTCTCCAGCAGTCAATCTGCTTCTTATCTTCTTTAAGAGGTAAGAAAAATATACCCCCCCCTGAAATTGGAAGCGAATAAACTTGCAAAGAGGAGTTGTACCATATCAGAGCCTCATTAAATTGCAGTGAGGCAGCAGTCATTCCTAGCTCGGTGTGCAGCAGCACGACCAGGATTAGCTCACCCCATGTTGGTGAGCGATCCTCAGGCTGGCAAATACCCCCAGCAGCAACGAGAGGGGCTGTGCTGGCAGCTCCCTCAGGCTCTGGTCTCTGACTGTGCGTGGCCATCGATGCCTGGGGCTTCCTGTGCCCCGGAGCTGCTTTGGAGAACAACCCCAGCGAGCAGCCAGCCCTTTATTGACAGAATTAAGATGTTTAATGGAAGCAGATCCTCAGGCCATGCTTTCAGGAATACTCAGCCCATTCTTGCTTGCTGGAGCATGGAGGGATGCTGCCTTTCCCTTCCTTCTCAGCCTGAACTTAGGGGATGTGTGTGTTGCCTCTGCTAAATATTTCATAGAGTCTCTCTTGTAGGTTAAGCCAGCACTCCAGTGAAGGAGCAAAGCACTGGGATTTAACACCATCCCCTTTTTTCTTTCAATCCGTGAGCGTTGCAGAGATTTTAGGGTTGTGCCTGGTGGGTTTTGTCCTCCCTTCTCAACAGCACAGTGCAGGCTTCAGCTCTCCACAAGGGAGATGCTTTTATCCTCCTTTCTCCTTTCTCCTCTGCAGCTTCTGGCACTGAGTTTAGAACTGGGTTAAAAGTCCCTGCTTTTTAGAACAGAACCATAAACATCATTTAAAATTACTGCCCCCATGGCAGAGATCACAGAGTCACCAGGTTGGAAAAAGCCTTTGAGAGCATCGAGTCCAACTGTCCCTGTCCTGTGCTGACCCAGAGCCCTGAGCACCTCCTCTCTCCAGCTGTTAAACACACCCAGGGGTGGGGACTCAGGTGAAATACAAAATGTAATAGCTGGAAAAATTAAGGCCTCAGGTGTTGGTTAGGTTTTGGATGTAAGTGCAGAAGGGAGAAGTGCCTGTATGAGAGAGAGCATCAGTGTCCTCTCCCAGGTACCTGTTACTTATCGGTGTGAGTGTTGAACACGTCTGATGTGCTGTCTGACTGTGCCAGCTGATGTCATGTATCACAGAGTCAGAGTCGTAGGGGTCAGATGGGACCTCCAGAGCCCATGGGGTCCCACCCCCTGCCAGAGCAGGGTCCCTAGGACAGGTCCCACAGGTTGGCGTCCAGACAGGGCTGGAATCTCTCCAGAGAAGGAGACCCCACACCCCCTGGGCAGCCTGTCCCAGGGCTCCCTCACCCTCACTGGGAAGAAGTTCTTCCCCAGATGGGGGGGGAACTCCCTGTGCTCCAACTTGAGGCCATCGCCCCTTGTCCTGTCCCCACAGACACTGAGAAGAGGCTGCCCATGTCCCCCTGTGTCCCACCCTTCAGCTATTGATCCCCATTGATCAGATCCCCTCTCAGGCTGCTTCTCCCCAGGACAACCTGTGTGTATAAGTGAAACAAGGAATTTAAAGTGGATTTGGAGCGGGAGACTCGTAACTTAAAAGACACAAGGTGGGAACAGCTCTCTATTTAAATCCAGTTAGTTTTGGGCAAAAAAGCCTTTGGGGATTTCAACAGCCAGGAGGAAGGCGTCAGTGTGTTGCCATTTGTAGAGCCCATGTTGGTGAGGGAGGGAAGCCAAGCGGGATCACTGACGGCCCTTCCCCAGAGTCCGCCTGGGGAGCTGCTCCGGTGTCTGCAGTAGGGCATGGAACAGGCGCAGTGTAGGGTGTTCCTGGCCTGGGACCAGGGGAGTGCTGGTTTCAGTGTGGTGAAGCAGTTTGTCCTTTCTCCTCTAATGCTAAGGGTTAAAGCACCTGGAAACTCCCTCTGCCCTTCCCTGGTAAAACCCGGGTGGGTATCTGCCAGCTCTGGAAACTCAGTGGGATGCAGCTACATCTCCTTAATTATTGCTTTGTAATGCCAAATGTTCTCCCACAGTTATCTGCCTTAAACACTCCTGGCAGAGGAACCTATTTAACTAAGCAAGATGAGTCCAGAGATAGTGCTGCTGCTCCTGTTCCATTAGCCAGGTGCTGATAGGGATTGATTGGAAAGAGGGAGGAATGTGGAGGGAGCAGAATAGGAGCTGCAGCCCCTGAAGTGATTATCAGGCAGCACTGTTTCTTCCAGACAGGGAAAAACCAACGGGGGGGTATTTTATATAAATCCATCTGTGTGTATATATATATGTACTAATATATATTTTAACATATATAAATATTTCTTTATATATTTTTATATTTGCTTATATAGTTATATACCTGTTTATATTTATATATATATATCTCCTCTATATATATATCTGCTTTTTATATATATTTAATATACATGTAAAGGATACATTTGACTAGAGCTGAATCTGACCAAACCTTTAGAGAGGAACACTGCTGCAGGACAGCTGTTGGTATACATAATGATTTCTGTAGGCTGATTTAAATCGTGGGTAGAACTAATGGTTTAAAAAACAAAAATAATTGGTTTAATTCATCTGCCTTAATTTAATTTTCTCTGCATATTCGATCCATTGGAGCCCTTTCCTAGTGCCTGCGTTTGTGTCTGTAGGAAAGGGAGGATGAAGTTTGCAGCAGCAGCTGAGTAATTGAAGAGAATGTCTGAGAACATCGGGGTCTTCCCAGCCCTGGGAGAACTCCTGGGAAATGGAATCTGTAGGCTCTTGATTCTCACAAGGCTGCTGCAGCTGGTGAAGGACCTGACAGCTGGGAACGGAGGAGGGCACCAGAGTAATGAACCTTTTTGTCTGTAACTTTTTGATTCTTAATTCTTTAATTCTTACAGAAGAAGGGGAAAGAACCAGTTTTACCCTGGTGTCAATCCAGCCCTGGGACAGGCTGCCCAGGGGGTGTGGAGTCTCCTTCTCTGGAGAGATTCCAGCCCCGTCTGGATGCCGACCTGTGTGCCCTGTCCTAGGGACCCTGCTCTGGCAGGGGGTTGGACTGGATGAGCTCTGGAGGGCCCTTCCAGCCCCTCTGTGAGTCTATGATCTGAAAACATACTCGATGGCAGCAGCAGCAGCTCCCTGTTGCAGAAGAGAACCCACGAAGCCTAAACCCGAACGGACACCAGGAGTCTGTTCTGAGTCTCTGGGTTCCTTTCATCTCTCCATTCACAGGTATCCCCAGGGACCACCCAGTGTGCTCTCAGCTTCCCTGACGTTTGGGTTTCTGCTGCAAATTGCCCAGTGTTGTCAGCTAATTGGGGTGGGAAGGCTGACTGAAAGCCGTGCTGTTGGGCTGCCAAGTCTCCTCACTTGGCAGCGGGCGGGCGATGCTGGTAATTGTTACCAGAAGTGTAATTGCTCTGGGCTCTGCCTCTGGTTTCACAGAGCAGCCGGGTATTCCTCCCCCCAGACACCTGATACCCCCTTTTCCTCCCTTGGGAATTAAATGCAGCCCAGCGCTGGGGCAGGGCGCTCTGCGGCTGCACGGCTCCTGGCAGGGCAGCACCCCCGCTCCCCATGGCATTGCCACCCCTCTCCCCAGCACAAGGGTGCCACCCCGGCTAAGGGATGGAGCAGCCCCGACACAATGAATTGGGTGAATTCCACTGGTTTCTCATGGAAGGAAGGTAATTAGCAGGGGGTGTGCTGAGCAACAACAAGCACTGTGTCCTTGGCACGACGGGGAAAGCCTCGGCCTTGATTCCTGGCTGAGGCTGCAGCGGGGACTGCTGTCTTCCCCCTGCTTGGGGATCGCAGCAGTGCCACTGAGATGCCTGGCTTTACGAGTGTGACATGCTGCAGAGGGTGCCCCAGCCTCCAGTGACATTTCATGGACGGACTGAGTTTCCGTGCACTGCAGGAGCTGGGCAGGGGGCTGGGGGAGGAGACGAGCCAGCTGCTGTGTGCTGCTTCTCCCCACGCTCACCGTGCCGGAACAGAGCGCAGAGTGTAGCAGCAGGGTGATACCCCACGGGAAGCAGCAGCCGATCCAGTTACTGGAGCCTTTCCTGTATGAATAGTGGGCTCGGATTATTTTTGGCTTGTGGAGTGGAGTTTTTTTGCTGGGGTAGCAGAGGAGCAGGTGCAGGCACATGACGTGACAATAGGCAGTTAAAAAGGCATGGTCAGAGAGCCTTAGGTCTTTCTCTGCTCCAGTTAATACGATGGCAGCATGACAATGGCAAGCTGTGAGTGCCCCCAGCTGCTCTGGGCTCCCTCTTCCCCACTGCCTGCTCTCGGTGGTGTTCCTCAGGGGTCCGTACTGGAACCAGTTCTGTTTAATGCTTTCATCAGTGACACAGACGATGAGCTTGAGTGCACCCTCAGCAGGTTGGCAGATGACACCAAGCTGAGTGGTGCAGCTGACACACCAAAGGATGGGCTGTCACCCAGAGGGACCTGGAGAAGTGGGGCCATGTGAACCTCATGAGGTTCAGCAAGAGCAAGCGCGAGGTCCTGCACCCGGGTCAGGGCCAGTGCAGCCTGGGAGAGGATGTGCTGGAGAGCAGCCCTGCAGAGAAGGACTTGGGGTGCTGGTGGAGGAGAAGCTCTACATGAGCTGACAACGAGCTCACAGCCCAGAAGGCCAAATGTGTCCTGGGCTGCATCACAGGGAGCGTGGCAGCAGGTCTGGGGAGGGGATTCTGCCCCTCTGCTCTGAGACCCCACCTGGGGTGCTGGGTCCAGCTCTGGGGTCCCCAACACAAGAAGGACATGGAGCTGTTGGAGCAGGTCCAGAGGAGGCCATGAAGATGATCAGAGGGCTGGAGCAGCTCTCCTGTGAAGCCAGGCTGAAAGAGGCTTGCAGCCGGAGGAGAAGGCTCTGGGGAGATCTTACAGCCCCTTCTAGTCCCTGAAGGGGCTACAGGAAAGCTGGGGAGGGACTTTTTAGAAGGGCCTGGAGTGACAGGATGAGGGGGAATGAGTTTAAATTGGAAGGGGGAGATTTAGACTGGATATTAGGAAGAAATTCTTCCCTGTGAGGGGGGTGAGGCCCTGGCACAGGGTGCCCAGGGAGGTGGTGGCTGCCCCCTCCCTGGAGGTGTTCAAGGCCGGGTTGGATGGGGCCTTGAGCAGCCTGGGCTGGCGAGAGGTGTCCCTGCCCATGACTTGATGGTCTTTGAGGTCCCTTCCAGCCCTGCCCACGCTGTGATGCTGAGTCTGTCTGTTTACCTTATTCTTTATTCCAGTCCTCCTTGGCCGTTACTGCTGGTTGCTTCCCCGCCCGTGCTCGTGCTCTGCTCCCGTCTCTTGGGGTTTGTTTGGCTTCATTCTGTGCCCTGTGATCTCCAAAGGCCTGTGAGCACATCTGACTCTGTTTGGCCCAGTTCCCCAAACCAGCCAATTAACACAGCTCTCTGTTCTTGCAGCTTTTCCAGTTCAGTGGCATCAGGTTCCCGTTCTGCTTTTGATGGAGGCAGATCCGGAGAGTGAATAAATTCCAGTGGCACCGCTGGGCAGTGGAGGAATGCTTCCCCTCCTCAGAGTGCTCTGTGTGCCCTGGTTCATTATGGAGGCTGTTAATTGTATCAGTACTTGGAAGGCAAAAAAGCCCCTCAAATTGTAAGTGATAAAAGTTCACTCTTAACAGGATGAGGATTTAGTGCTTAAACTGTGTGGCTGGTGGCTCATCCGCTGAGGGACGGTGCCAGGGGGAAGGTGTAGGGTGGGTTTGCAGCAACTGGGTGTGCTGGAGCAGAGGAAGCTCTGTGTGGATGTCAGGAGGAACTTTGTCACTGTGAGGGTGACAGCCCTGGGCCAGGCTGCCCAGAGAGGCTGTGGAGCCTCCTTCTCTGGAGACATTCAAACCCACCTGGATGTGTTCCTGTGGGATTCAGTCTGGGTGACCCTGCTCTGGCAGGGGGTTTGGGCTGGATGAGCTTTTGGGGTCCCTTCCAACTCCCAACGTTCTGTGGTTCTGTGATCCTGTGTCTACTGAAAAGACCAGTATGGGGAAGAACTTCTTCCCAGTGAGGGTGAGGGAGCCCTGGGACAGGCTGCCCAGGGGGTGTGGGGTCTCCTTCTCTGGAGAGATTCCAGCCCTGTCTGGACACCAACCTGCGTGCCCTGTCCTAGGAGAACTCCCTGCATGGTTTAAATTCTGAGGGGGTGTGCACGGTGTTTGCCTCATGGAAAAGTCCTCCAAAAGCCATCTTCCTCTGCCCGTTTTCTCTTGGTGGATTTAACTGGAGTGTTTAAAACCCAGAATTAAGTAGGAACATAGGGCTCATACCCTGCAGATTACCTCGGGCTGGAGCTACTGCCTGATTTATTTCCAACTGCCAGAGGAAGGGCGAAGGGATGCTGCTGAGGAGCTGAGCACAGGCAAGGTGTTTTCATACAGAAAGGGGTGCAGGCACAGGGAGAAGCCTGACAGGCAGATGTGGCTGCTTCCCTGGGATGCTGCTGATGCTGTTGGATGTCAGGATGGCTGGGAATTGCTCTTCTGGAGGTAAATAAAAGGAAGGCTTTGTTTTCCAAGCATCCTATCAAAAGTAATGAGCCCCAAGTGGCTGCTGAGACCTTGGAGAAGCTGGTGGGAGAGAAGTAGTCTGGCAAGTATCCAAGCTGCTGGATGAAGGCCTGAGCTGCATCACCAGGGCGCGGTGGCGGCGTGGGATCACGACCTCAGTGGGGGCAGAATGGGAAGGGGTCAAGGCGGGGTGGTGAAACCCCTGTGGATTAGCTGTGCGTGTTCTGGGTGGCTGCACTGATCGAGTGGTAACGACAGCGAGTTCCACATCCATCGGATGGGCTGCTCTGGGTCAGAGTCCCCTTCATGGCAGTGTGGGAATAAATCCAGCCAGGACGCTTCATTTCCATCATCCTGCAGACTGGACAGCGTCTTCCTGGTGAGGGTGAGGGAGCCCTGGGACAGGCTGCCCAGGGGGTGTGGGGTCTCCTTCTCTGGAGAGATTCCAGCCCCGTCTGGACACCGACCTGTGTGCCCTGTCCTAGGGACCCTGCTTTGGCAGGGGGTTGGACCCCATGGGCTCTGGAGGCCCCTTCCAACCCTACAGCTCTGTGATCTTGAACTTTATAGTCAACAGCTCGTTTGGATTCAAGCATGACAGTAGTTAGCTGCATCCCCCATCAGCTCCTGGGGTGCTGTGTGGTGCTCAGCTCTGGCCTTGGAGCAGGTTGCCCTCCAAGCAAGCTCAGCACAAGCTGGGATCACAGCAGTACCTGCTGTTTGGACAGTCCGAACTGCATTACAGAGAAGTTTTCCAGGGCTTTTATCACCCTGAGGTTACCAGAGGTTGTGTCCTGGGGATTATCTTGCAGTTGGAGTTGATTATTTGCCATGCATGGTCTTGCCTTTCCATTGTGTGTCTGAGTTACTGAACAGATCGCTCCCAAGGTGTGTGTGACAGGCCTGTGGGAGGGAGGGGTGCTCTGCTGCAGGCTTTACTCTTCCAGTCTCTGTCTTGAGGCGGTCGAGCCACTTGCTGTTGCATAGAATAGTGTGTGCCTTGTGCTGCCTGAGCCTTGTGCTGCCTGAGCCTCCACTGAAACCTTCTGTTGACCTGCAGAACAACACCGCTTGGAAGCCGGACTCGTGCCGAGACTGCCGCTGCCGGAGCGGTGTTGTCACCTGCGAGCCCATCGCCTGCAAGCGCCCTCGGTGTGACTTCCAGAAGGTAAGGGGCTGAGCTGCCCGGACGCTGGCTGACCCAGCAGTGTCAGGTCACTCCGGAGTGCCCAGCCTTCCCCTGCTTTAACCCCCTCATTTGGGTCTGCTATGCTGCGTTCCCTTGGGGTGACGGGTCCTACATTCCCTTTGGAAGCAAAGCTCCTCCCGTGGGAAGAGGCACACAAAAAGAGGAGTCAGGGGGAGGTGTTTCTCTGCAGGAACTGGGGCAGGTGAGCTGGTTGCTTGTCTTTGGGGGGGTTTCCCTGGAGGAACTGGGGCAGGTGAGCTGGTTGCTTGTCTTTGGGGGGGGTTTCCCTGGAGGAACTGGGGCAGGTGAGCTGGTCACTTGTCTTTGTGATGGCTGCTGTACCAACCTTCTGGGCTCAGCTGCCTCTCCCTGCGGCCCTCTCTGAACCCCGGGCTCTGATTCACAGCAAGCTTTGGGGGAAGCAGACAGGAGGAGTGAAATCCCTCCTCACCTCCTGGGTGTGTGTGACTGCCCAGGGTCAGGCACAGTCGCTGTGCCCTTTTGCTTCTCATCGCCGCAAGCGACGCACAGGCAAAGCCCAGCGCCTGAAGCCTTTGTCTCCTTCACCACGCTACAGCCAGGGGCCTGGTGTTGGCACAGCTTGCAGCCTGCCTCCGCTCCAAGGGTGGCCTGGTCCCCAAGGGCGGTCTGGTCCCCAAGGGAAGCTTCTGAACCGGGTTCAGACCTCCCAGCATGAGTCCTTCACTGGAACGCAGCGCTGGGTCTCCCTCCAACGCGCGGACGGACGCTTTCCACTCCGATGGGCAACAACAGAGCTGAGCTTGTCTTGTCTTGGGGCTTCTTCTGCCTGCCGTGGCTGTTGGGCTTTCATTGTCTCCTGTTTATCTTTCCCTGGCTGAGCCTTCGTTAATGGCTAGAGCTAATTGGCTGTGGAATTGGTCTGGCATTAGTGTCTGGATTACTGGGCAGTACGATGATGGCAGTGAGAATGGGTGTTGTAAGAGGCACTGCCAGTGTCCTTACGTGGCTTTATGAAGCAGGGTAAACTGCTTCCTCACACCACAGCCTTAATGGGGAAATCACTCGGATTCTTAGAGGTTTCCCCATTACTATCACTGTGTGCTGATTGAAGTCAGGCTGAAAGAGTAACGTTGTTCTGTGAGGAGAGGAATGCAGAGCGAGCTGCTGTGCCACACCTAACGCTGAGTGGGCTGGGTAAGGTGATGCTCATCTTTAAAAACTGGAACCCCAGGGCTGCCCCTACAGCTCTCTGAGTCTGTGTGTGATTGCCTTCCAGTCTCTATTTCATGTCAGCTGCTCATCAGATCCTTGTATCTTCCAGGGAGAAGTGCTGCAAATAGCCCCCAACAAGTGCTGCCCCAAGTGTGTGTCTGGAGCTGAAGGATTTTGCCAGCACGAAGGACAGATTCACAGCGTGAGTGCTCTGTCATGCTCCTTGTCTGTGTCAGTCCTCTCCAGTTTTTAGCTCTCTGTTGGATCCAGGTTGGTAAAGGATGCTCAGCTGACCCGTAGGAGAGGGACAGACCCTCTGTCCCTGTCAGATAATGTAATATAGCAGGAGTTTGCTCAGCAGGGTTTGCAGCAAAGGGAATGTTGCTGAGTAATAGCAACAGTTAATTAATAGCGACATTTCTCCCCTTAATTGCTTCAGGGGAGAAAGTTTCACACTCATTCATTCACTTTGCTGGTTCTGGGGGTGATTGAGACCATATAGTCCTGTCAGGAGGGGAGGAAAGCCCTGGAACTTGACCTAGCAGCTGTCCCCTCAGAGGCTTTCCTGCCAGCAGCCCTCTGTGCCAGCAGAGCTTGACAGCTGGTGCACGACCTGGGGTCTGCATTTTGTAACCCTAAATTATTCAGGAAGCAGGTTCAGGATGCGGTTCCACCTGAGGGGCTGGAAGGCCAAGGCGATGAAATTGAGTGCCTCCAGATAAGCAATGAAGGGAGATTGATGGTTAGTAGTTAACTAATGATGTTGGACAATAGGCAAGTGTAGAACAGTGGCTTAATGGTGGCCAGCATGGATCTGTTGTGAGCCCAGCAAGGACTGGAGTCAGAGGGGTAGCACACCTGTCCTCCTCTCATTTTTCAGGGTACACCTGGCTTGGGTGATGCTGTAGTAAATCACTGGTCACACCCTGGTTTATCCTGTTGCTGCATTTTGCTGTGTTGTATTCTTGCTGCAGCTTTTGTCCTGTGGCTCTCTCAGCCTTGGGATGCCAGCCAGGTGAATATGTGGGCATCCCCACACTGTATTGTGGGCACACTGGTACCCATATTCACATGGCACACCCCAGCTCCGCTGACAGGTGTTTTGGTGAGTGCCAAGTCTCACCCTGATGGTTGGCACGGATTCCCTGTGGGAAGAAGTCCTCCTGGCTGTCAGTAAGCTGCTGTAGCCCCTTAGGACTTGCCCTTCATCCTGCAGGTATCTAGCTAGCGACCCTGCCCTAGTGACAGCTCCAGCAAAGACAATCTCTGTCCTCTGTCCGGCAAGAGCTTTGTTACCCCCTGCCTAGTTCAGGTCAAAATGAATGTTCTCTGTCTGTCAGAGTGTTGCAATACCCCAGCATGGTGGTTCTTGGGGCCAGTTCTTCCTCACCATGCCCCAGGGTAGAGATACTGGTTTCTGCATTAACGAATTAACAACTCTGAGTGAAATCTCATGAGATTTAAGTGCATTAAGTGTGTGGGGTGGGTGGTGTTCACCAGGCTCCCTCGCAGTCAGGTGCATGTTGGGGCCCAGGCTGAGTAACTCCTGTCACCTGAGCAGCTTGCCCTGAGGAAGCTGTGCTGGAGTGGGACGTGTCCAGCAGCGTGGCTCTGTTGCCGTCCTGCAACAGGAAGGAAAATGAAGCTGATCTTCAGGCTTGCTACTCTGCCCCAGCGCTGCAACCAGGAGTAAGGGCTACAACGGGCCTGGAAAAAGGCAAAGCTGATGCTAACCCAGGAGGGGTTTAGGGTAGAGGATCTATTCCCAGGTCTCGCTGGCAGCTGGATTCATGCTGGTGTTTTCTGTGCCCTTGGTGTGTTGTGCACTGCAGCATGGCACGCAATGGACCAGCTCTGGATGTGTCCAGTGTTCCTGCACCCATGGGAACGTGAGCTGCACCCCAACAGCCTGCCCAGCCCTCACCTGTGGACAAGGGGAGCTGCAGTACACCCCCCAGGGATCCTGCTGTCCCAAGTGTGTGGGCACGGGTGGTGAGTATCACCTGTGGAGGGGGCAATGCCTGCCTTCGCTGGTCCGTGAGGTAGGTCACCAGAGATCTCCTTTTAGTGCCAAATCTGGAAAGCTTTTTGGTTCTGTTGGGGTCAGGTGTGTCCCTTAATTCTCTTTCTGTCCTGCCACCACATCTGCATTTGTGACAGCCTCACTGGTGGGCCAAGAGAGAGCGATGAGCTTCCAGCACTGAGCAGAGGGGCTTCAGATGTCCTTAGTTTGTAGATAAAATCTGGAAGAAAAGGACGTGGCTATTTCCTATGTACCAAGGGAACCTTTGGCTCTCACAGACTCAGACTGCACGTTCCCAGAGTGCCTGAGCTGTTGGATGCCTCTTCTCACAGAAGTCCCGGGGAGGAAGTGCATCCAGGGCAGAGCTGGGACTTCTGAGAGCACAAAGATCTGTGTCTCGGCTGTGGCTGGTGGCAAAGGGAGCAGAGGGCGTTGGGAAAGAAAACCACCTGTTGTTTTTGTATCTCCAGAGCCTTGCTCCTTTGATGGGCGCTCGTTCCAGGACGGAGAGGACTGGCGCCTCGGGCGGTGCTCCAGATGCGTCTGCAGGGACGGTGCAGCCCAGTGCCTCACCGCCTCCTGCCAGCCTCTCCTCTGCGGCCAGGTCAGGGCACACCTGCCTCCCAGGCCCATTCCCCGTGACTCTCTGCCTTGGCAGGGTCCTTTCCCTGGGCAGGTGCACAAACCAGGGTGCAGATCTGTGTGGCAAGGGGGAGGGCTGGAAAGGGAGCTGTGATGTGTGGAAGTGGGAACGAGCCTTAAGTCTGTCTGTACCTGGCTGTGCTGTGCTTTCTCTCCCCTAACTCCTCTTCCCCTCACTCTCCAAATGCTCCCACTGGCTGTGAGACACTGACAGCCTCTAAAGAAAGAGCTTTTGGGATTGTATTGGAAAAATTATGGAGGGTCAATCAGGAAATGTTTGTATTGCTGTGAGGGAAGAGATGAGAACATGGGATTTCTAAGGGCAGCCCACCCTAAAACATGGGATTTCTAAGGGCAGCCCACCCTAAAACATGGGATTTCTAAGGGCAGCTCATCCTAAAACATGGGATTTCTAAGGGCAGCTCATCCTAAAACATGGGATTTCTAAGGGCAGCTCAACACTTCCTCCCAGCTTAGTGTCATGGTTTATAATTTTTCTGTGAAGCCTTCCCCTCTCTTGGAAAGCTCCTGATCCCACCAGGTGAGGTGGCAGGGCTTGGCATTTCTGCTCTGCTTTCAGTCCAGAAGTCGCTCTTCAGTCATCCTGACAAGGCTGGAGGGAGGGAGGTGCTGGTGAAAAGCACTGTTCCGAGTCCTTGGATGCACATGAAACTGTAGCAGGGGAATTACAGAGATGTTTGGGATGGGTGGAACAGAGCCAGGCAGGAGCTGTTACAGTGATGGGAAGTGCCAACCTTTTCCAATGTGATTTTAATCAGTCAGGAAGGAGTTGAAATGAGGGTGACCCAGTGTTAGAGCATAATGTAACACCATACAGGCAGCTGCACTGGGAGGTTTAACTAGAACAGTGCAGGTGCCTGAGAGACCAGGAGTAGAAATCACGTATCCACAGCCTCAAAATGTGGTGGTACCAGGGAAAAAGAAACCCTGTGCAAGCCCTGTCCTGTCCATCTCGTGCTTTCGTGTGCTGCTCTGCACAGCTTTGTGTGTGCTTCTGTCTGCTGCATGCACCTCTGTGCCTGAAGGTATGTCCTTTCTCTCGTGGGTGTGTGTCTGTCTGCATTCATGTGCCTGTCTCTGCACCCAGACCTCAGCTGCCACCCAAAGCAGCCCAGAGAACGAGCTGAAGGAAACGCCTTTCTAGCTCCTACGCTGCCCTTGTGCTGTGAAGCCTGCTCCTGGCTATCCGAGCCCAGCAGGGCAGGGCCTGGGGTGATCACACAGAGCCCAGGCGGGATGCTGAGCCCCAGGTCAGCTTTCCATGCTCTTACTGTACTTGTCTCTCCTGCTTTCTACTCAGGATGAAGTTCTGGTCCTGCCTCCTGGAAGATGCTGCCCAGGATGTGTTCCAAAGCCCTGCTCGGTGTCAGGAAGAGTGTACCAGGTACTCTGAGCTGAGACACTGAGAAGTGGCTGTTCACAGCACGTTCTGGTGCATCTCTCTCTCCCTCCTCTGTGACCTCTGACTTTCTGCCAGTGCTGACAGCTCAGTCTGACCGTTGCTTTTATTTTCCTTCCTGGAAAGCCAAAAGCTCTGAAGGAGATCAGGACTGGCTAGGGTTTGCTGGCAAGCAGACGGGGAGTGTGCAGGGTGGAGCAGATTAGGCACTCTCTTTTCACACTTCTTTGAAGGAGGAAAGCAGAAAGCACTGCTGAAGGTCAAATTATTAATTCTGATACTCATTTTCATCCCATCAGCTGCAATGAATTCAATGCATTGTTTTGCGTACAGGATGGGGGATTTTCTCTTAATTATTCTGGCTTGCTAACAATAGTGATTAAGATCTCACCAGTGGCACTGCCTGGCAGTCAATGAGACATAACCCACCAGGGTGTCATCTCGACCTCGTGCCTCTTCCTCCTGCTTCTGACCACGTAAACAAAACGTTTGTTATCAGATACATGGGGAAGGAGCCATCAGATTCCACAAGCAGCAGAGAGTTCTGGAAAGGATTTGCTCAGTCATGAGGAGTGTCTGACAGCTGTGTGTGTGCTCTGTTCCAACAGCATGGTGAGCAGTGGGAAGAAAATACCTGCACCACGTGTGTGTGTCACAGAGGAGAGGCCAGATGTCTGAGGGAGACCTGTGACAAGGCCACCTGTGCGAAGGTGGGTAGAAATCACAGACTCACAGGGGCAGGAAGGGACCCCCGGAGCCCATGGGGTCCAACCCCCTGCCAGAGCAGGGTCCCTAGGACAGGGCACACAGGGCAGTGTCCAGACGGGGCTGGAATCTCTGCAGAGAAGGAGACTCCACACCCCCTGGGCAGCCTGTCCCAGGGCTCCCTCACCAGGAAGAAGTTCTTCCCCAGATTGGGGGGGAGCTCCCTGTGCTCCAACTTGAGGCCATCGCCCCTTGTCCTGTCCCCACAGACACTGAGAAGAGGCTGCCCATGTGCCCCTGTGTCCCACCCTTCAGCTATTGATCCCCATTGATCAGCACCCTGGCTGTTTTATCCCAGGGAGCCCAGAACTGGACACAATACCCCAGGTGGGGCCCGGCCAGGGCAGAGCAGAGCAGAGGGATCTCTCCTTTGAGCTGCTGGCCACGCTCCTTTTGATCGTTGTCCTCTGACCCCTCCCTGGCTGCAGGAGTCACCGTGCCCATGCGGGTGGGTTCCCCCAGTCCTGCTCAATCCCTGCTGGTGTTTTGCAGGGGGAGAGCAGAGTGCAGCGCCCTGGGAAGTGCTGTGAGGAGTGTGTGTCCTCCAAGGCAAGCTGCCTGCACGGCGGCACGGCCAGGTACCACGGCGAGCTGTGGCACAGCGCCGGCTGTGACTTCTGCCTGTGCGACGAGGGGCGCGTCACCTGCCGGCAGGCAGAGTGTGCTGCCGGGGAGTGTGCCAAGGTAAGGGAGGGGTTCTTCTTCCTCTCAAGTCCTGTTGAAAGGAGAGCATTCACTGTGGGGTTTCCATGCTTGGTTTGCTGCTCGGAGCAGGCTGCTGTGACTCCTTTCCCTCAGCTTCCCTCCCGTGCTGTTGTCTGCCTGGTACGAAGGAGGGGCAGACACCCAGAGGTTTTGGTGCCTGCTGGCTGTACCAGGGGCTCAGCGTGGGGAGGTGTGTGTGGGTCAGAGACAGTTCAGAGCTCAAGAGGCATTCCTTTTATCTCATCCTTCATGGTACGGGCGGCTTCAGTAAGGCAGTTGCTGTTCTACTTCTGTCCATCTTTTCTGTGCTGTTCTTGGCACAGAAGTGAAGCTGATAAGGTATTTTATTCCCACTGTGTTTACTCCAAACCTGAGTCCTCCTCCCTCAGGTTATGTTATATTTGCTCTATAGCAGTTAGACTGGTCTGGGTTGGAAACGACCCCAAGGATCACAGAGCTCCAACCCCCCTGCCACAGGCAGGGCCACCAACCTCCAGGCCTGGAGCTACACAAGGTTGCCCAGGGCCCCATCCAACCTGGCCTTGAACACCCCCAGGGATGGGGCACCCACCCCCTCTCTGGGCAGCCTGTTCCAGCCCCTCACCACTCTCTCTGGAAAGAGCTTCCCCCTAATCTCTCCTCTAACCCTTCCCTCCTCCAGCTTCACTCCATCCCCCTTGTCCTGCCAGTCTCTGCCCTTTAAAAAGCTGATTCCCCTCCTGTTCCTCTGCTCCCTTCAGGGGCTGGAAGGCTGCAGTGAGGTCCCCCCGCAGCCTTCTCTTCTCCAGGCTGACCCAGCCCAGCTCCCTCAGCCTCTCTTCGTAGGGGAGCTGCTCCAGCCCTCTGAGCATCTCTGTGGCTCCTCTGACCCCTCTCCAACAGTCCCACATCTTCCTTTTGTTGGGGCCCAGCTCTGGACACAGGACTCCAGCTGGGGCCTCCCCAGGGCAGAGCAGAGAGGGACAGTCCCCTCCCTGTGCCAAATGCATTCGATGGGGTTGAATGCTTCACACCCAGACACACAGGTGGGTGCAGGATGGTCTTTTCCAGCCATCAGGATTCTGTGAGTGTGGGACCCAGGCTCGTGGCACGGGGGCAGTGCTGCTGATGACCAGGTGCCCTCAGGCTGCACAGAGCCTGTGAGGGTTGCAGTGCCCTGGCTCCCATACACACTCACATCTGTTGCAGTCAGCAGCCTGTGTGGTGCTGCTGGTGGCTGGATCATGTCACTGACGATGGTGGCACGCTGGCACAGCTCACGGGGAGGGTTAGTTCATATTCCCATCCCTGTCCTGGGGACAAAGAGCCCATTACTCAGGGAAGCCCAGGGGGGTTTTACAGTACAGTGGCCGAAGCTGTTAACGTGTAGGGTTCAAAACTGGGGGGTTCAGAAGTCTGCAGCACTGTCAGATCATCTGTCCTAGGGACCCTGCTCTGGCAGGGGGTTGGACCTGATGAGCTCTGGGGGTCCCTTCCAACCCCTACAGCTCTGTGAGTCTATGATCAGTTATTCAAACATCTCAGCCCGAGTGTCTGACAAAGCAGCATCCTCTGTCAGGGTGTGATCCACTGCAGCTTTGAAATGTGATTGCCAGGAGGACAGAAGGGGCAGACAGTGTCCCCCATTGCAGACAAGAGTTATGGTCCCACCTGAGGACAGGTGTTTACCCAAGGATTTATTTTCTGCATGGCTTCCCTGAAGATAAACCTGCTTCCTCGAGTCATGTTCACTCATAGTTCACCTCAGTAGTACAGGCTGTGCATTAATTAACCACAGTAAAGTATTTACTCAGAGAGCACATAAAATATTTCCCTTTCCTCTTTGGTAGTTGCAGCTCAGGTTTGTTTAGGCACCTGCAGCAATAAATCACCTGGTGTGAAGCTGGGAGCTTCTGGCCTCCTCTCTTGGTTAAGGTGCTGTGCATCTGCTGCTCATCTCCTGTTTAAAGCCCAAGGAGGCCACAGGTGTGACCCACGAGCCCCAGGCAGCCCGAGGCCCTACAGCAGTGCCACGGGAGGGGAGGGATGGGTTTGTAAACCCCCTCAAATGAGCCTGTCCAGAGGCTGCCAGGTGAAAGTGTGCCTGGGGATTCTGACCCCATCTTCAAGCAGCTGTTTTGGGCAGGTTCTGATGAGCTGGGAACAGGAGCTGCTGGCAGGCAGGGATACCTGGGGGTGTCAGTGTGCTCAGGCCTTCAGAGCACCAGACGATCCTGCTGGAGCATTTGGAGCACCCCACAAAAGTATGCACACTTGAAGAGGGGGTCATGGGTGCTGCCAGGGGATGGGTGCTGCTGCCCACCTGAGCAGGCCCAGGGAGGGGATTGTGCCCCTGCACTGGGCACTGGTGAGGCTGCACCTCGAGTGCTGGGTCCAGTTCTGGGCCCCTCACTCCAAGAAGGACATGGAGATGCTCTTTTGTGGTGGTTTGGCCCTGGCTGCAGGGCAGGCACCCCCCCCAAAGCCGCTGTGTCCCTGCCCTGCTCAGCTGGGCAGGGAGACAACAGATGCTGAGAGGCTCAGGAGTGGAGATAAGGGCAGGGAGAGACCATTCCACAGTCAGCGTCACGGGCAGGACAGACTCAGCACGGGATGAAGGACAGGAACCCTCTGACTGATGGCACTGCACACATGCAGGGGCACCTTTCTCTCTCTGCTTCTCCCCTGGCCTTGGTGCCTGCAGAGCTTCTCCCACCTTCTCACCCCGTTCTCTGGGGCACAGAGCAGCCGCTGTTGGTTGTTTCTCCTCAGGGTGGTTCCCAGCGGCCTGTGACCGGCGCTGCTGGGCTCGGCCTGGGCCAGCGGCGGCTCTGTGGGGCTGGGGGCAGCGTCTCCCTGCCCCTGCAGCCCCCTTCTCTGCCAGAGCCCCACCACCCAAAACTGCAGCTTTGCCTCCTCCCAGCCCAGGTTCTCAGGCTGGGCGGTGGTGGCTGTCCCAGCAAAGGCAGGAGCTCTCTCACAGCCTCTCCCTTCGCCCACTCCTGGCTGAGCAGCAGGGCTGCGTTTTTTCTTGGCCAGGTTGCATGTTTGTGCTCTGAGCTTTCCTCTGGCAGGTGCTTGTGTGTGTGGGAGGGGACGTGGGCAGGGGTGGGGATGGGGAGTTACAGTGCACAGCAGTGATATGCTCCAACCACTGCCAGGGGGGTGAAGGGATGATTTGAGAGCAAAAATGTATCAAACCAGCAGAGGGATTTAGGCTGCGTGTGGTCCCGGTGACTCAGCACCATGAGGGTTCTCCCCTCTCACTCAGAAGTGCGTGAGTGTTGCTGCCTGTGGCCTGGCTTAGTCCTTCTGCCTTGGTGAATCTGCCACTGACTGGTGCTGTCACTGTGCCTAAAGTCACAGAGGCACAGGCTGTGTTGGGTGGGAAGGGACCTTCAGAGCCCATCTCATCCCACCCTGCAGTGAGCAGGGACATCTTCACTAGATCAGGTCACTCAGAGCCCCAGCAAGCCTGACCTTGGATGTCTCCAGGGATGGGGCCTCCACCACCTCTCTGGGCACCCTGTGTAGGTCATGGCTGGAGGTTGGTGGCCCTGCCTGTGGCAGGGGGTTGGAGCTCTGTGATCCTTGGGGTCCCTGATATGAAGGTAGGCTTCCATGCATTGAAATCCTGACAGCAGTCCAGTAAAATCCTGGTGATCCACAGTAAGAAGTATGGTGTTGTGTTCTCTCTGCTTGTGGCAGGGTGTGTGTTTGGGGGGTGTCTTTCCCTGTGGGGTTTAGGGGTGCAGTCATGGCCTTATCACTGAATTCCTTGGCCTTGCTGAGGTTTGTTCTGCAGCTGCAGTAGCCCCTTTTTCAAAGGGAACCCCCAGGATGGAGAGGAGATAAGGAGAAATGAGATATGGGAGGTTGCATTCCAGGGCAGGAGCTGCTCTGCCTCTGCATTCCACGGGGTTTTTGCTGAGGTGGGTGCCGTTTGCACTGCTGCAGCCTGTCTGTTCACAGGGCCAGGAACTGATTCACGTGGATGGGAAGTGCTGTGCTGAGTGTGTCACACCTAACGGTTCCTGTGTTTACAAAGAACGTACCAGAGCTGTGAGTATCCTGGGACTGCGGGGCGTGGAAGAGGGAGCTCTGCTGCTAAAGGCTTGGAGGAATTGCCTCTCCCTCTCGATTGGAAGTAGAGCATTAGTAATGCCTGCAGGTTGCTTCTTTCAGGTCACAGAACACACTTGTTCCAGGCATGTGTCTGGTGCAGAGTTTCAGCTTGTTTATATTAACTTCATATCATTAATATTAATAAATAGAAATAAAATATACATCTAAAACTTAATATTCCCTATTTAATACTCATACTGCTTGGTCTCCCTCCTGCACATCTCATGGAGTTAAAGATGCCCTACTTTAATCCCATAGAGACCACCCAGCTGCCCTGATGTGTAGCATCTGCCTATGTAGCCCAAGGATCCCAGTCTGTATTTTGGTGGCTCTCTGAGCAGACCTGGGGATGCAGATGGGGAGGGGAACAGCGGGGGCAAGATCCCCTCCCTCGGTCCCCCTGTAAAGGAGGTGGGTGTTGGGTGGGCAGTTACCAAGAAAGCTAGTGCTACCTCTTTGTCTCCATGCCCGTCCTCAGTCATGGAAGACGTGGCAGGAGAGGAGGGATGGGGAGGAAATAAAACCCTGTGAAGGTTGGAAAGGGATTTAAAGTGTGACAAAAGGATCGGTATGCAAAGATGGAGGTTGAGGAGGAGGATGGGTTATGGGTATCCATCTCTTCTGACACAGAGCAGGTTCAAACGCCTGGCACCGGGCTGTGGAAGAGGGCAAGCAAAATCCAGAGGTGGCAGAGAATGCCTTGGAGCCAGAGAGAACAGAGGGGGGATGAAGAAGTAGAAAGAACGTGTGGCTAACTCCAAAACACCGTGCTGTGGAGGGAGTGCCAAGAGGGGACGGGTTGGAGCGCTCATGGCCAAGGGCCCTTCTCAGTAGGTGCTTCCCAGGGCAGGAGGGTTAATGGTGCAGAGGCCCCCGGCCCCGTGTTGGCAGACCTGGGAGCTGAAACCACCCCAGAAACGTTTCATTCATTACTGGTGGTTGTAAATTGCTCTGCAGCTTACCCAGAGCTTCCTGAGCATGGTGAAAGCCATAGCTCATCCTCCCTGCCTGCCTGCCTGCCCCTGATGCTGTCCTGTTCCTCCTGCAGAGCGGGGAGCAGTGGGAAGAGGGCCCGTGCGGAGCGTGCGAGTGCCGGGCCGCGGTGGTGACGTGCTTCCAGCCCTCCTGCCCGCCCTGCCCGCCGGGCAGCCTGGCCGTGGAGAGGAAGGGGGACTGCTGCCCACGCTGCCAGCCAGGTACACGCCCGGGGCCCCCTTCCTCACGTCACTCCTGGGGGTTACACCCCCTCTGGCACGGGGTGCTGGCATCCCTGAGCCTCTCCCTTCCCCACCACCAGGCTGGTACCTGCGTTGGGCTTTCATAGAATCACAGAGTCACCGGGGTTGGAAGAGACCCTCTAGGTCATGAGTCCACCCGCAGGCTGACCCTGCCCAGCCCACTTCATCTACCGTCACAGAACGGTTTCAGTTGGAAATGACCTTCCAGATCATCAAGTCCAACCATCTGTCCAGCCCCACCAGGTTCACCACTAGACCACGTCACCAAGTACAACATCTACACTTCTTTTAAACCCCTCCGGGGATGGTGCCTGCACCACCTCCTGTGGCACAGGCAGCCTGTGCCAGGGCCTGACAGCCCTTTCAGTGCACAAAGGGTTTCACTTGTCTTCAGTCTTGGATTGCTAATTAGCTGTTTTCCAGATAATTTCGTTGGGGTTCTTGGAGAGGTTTAGGGCTCCATCCGCTGATTTGCCCTGCTTTAGAAGGCAGCTTTCTTCTGGTGGAAGGGTTTCTCTTGTTGGGGTTGGTGGTTTGGGAACGTTTTGCCTTTTTGTATTCTTCAGCATGAGTTCTCTAAGGCAGGGGATTGCTTCTTTCAGAGTCCTAACGTGGGTCTTGGACTTCGTGGGCTCCTTATTATTGAGAAATAATTAGCTGCTGTTTTGTCTGCTGACAGAGAGGGGAAAACAGAGTATCTGAGGTGTAGAAAAATAGCCTAAAAGTACTGTACAGCTCCTTAGGTGTGCCAGAAGTCAGGGTGGGGAGTCAAGATGTTTTAGACAGTCAAATAATTATGATGGGCAGAGGCCAGTGGGGTGAAGTTCAACATGGCTAAGTGCTGGTCCTGCACTCTGGTCACAGCCACCCCAGGCAGCGCTGCAGGCTGGGGACAGGGGCTGGGAAGCTGCCCAGAGGACAAGGACCTGGGGGTGCTGGGTGACACCCCCCTGAACGTGAGCCAGCAGGGTGCCCAGGTGGCTGAGAAGGCCAATGGCACCCTGGCCTGTGTCAGGAACAGTGTGGCCAGCAGGACCAAGGAGGTGACCACCCCCTGTGCTCAGCTCTGGTGAGGCCCCACCTCAAACACTGGGTTCAGTTTGGGCCCCTGGCTACAAGCCAGACACCAAGGTCCAGGAGCGTGTCCAGAGAAGGGCAGCCAGGCTGGGGAAGGGGCTGGGACACAAGTGTGATGGGGAGGGCAGAGGAAATACCTGCTGTCAGGTTGCTACTGTGCTGTGACATGAAGCTGTGGACTGGAGGGGAAGTGGTCTGCCAGCTGTGCTCCAGCCTGGCATGGGCAGTCTGGGCTCCTCCTGGGCTTTGACTGAAGGAAGCTCCAATGCAGGTTGTGTCAGACCATTCATTCCCTATGACTTTAGGATTTTTACTGGTGAGGAAGCCACGTGGCTGATGAACAGCCTTTTTACCAATAGCCTAGAAAAGCTGAGCCTGTGCCATGGCTTCTCAGGTACCAGGAGGGTGATACAACATCTTCCCCTCCCGTGCAGTCTGGGCACAAACCCCTCTCCACAGCTCCAAGCCACCAGCAGGAGCGAGGGAGGAATTCCACGGGGCTTTTGGAGCACGTGTTGCTCTGTGCCCCCTGACTGCAAGCACCCCTTTGTGTCTCCTCCTTGTGCCAGTTGAGTGCCACCCCGACTGCCTGACCTGCTCGGGGTCCTGGGATCGCTGTGGTGCCTGCCGAGACCCCGGGCGGCTGCTGCAGGACGGCCGCTGCCTGGAGACCTGCGGATCGGGCTTCTACCGGGACGCAGGGACCTGCCTAGGTAACGCCTGCGAGGGGCTGTATCCTCTCTGATGCCTGTCTTCTCCTGGCTCCCTGTGCTTCGTTGGCAGGAGCCCACAGGCCTCTTACAAAGAGGGTTCCCAGGCTTTGTTTGGAAAAGGAGCCGTGAGCTCAGGGCCTGGGGATGCCCCAGCTGGAGGCAGCGCCTGGGAAATGCACATTTCAGACTCTTGCCAACATGAGGCAAATCTGTCCCCGTTGATCAGAGCAGGGGACTCTTGCTGCATTGAGACACTGGGGATTAACACGCCTTTGTCCTCTGTTTTCTCCTGGAAGCCTGCAATGAAACCTGCTCCACCTGCACCAGCGGGTGGGAGTGCTCCTCGTGCCAGCCAGCCCTGCTGATGCAGGATGGGCAGTGCGTGGCGCTGTGTGGGAAGGGACACTTCCAGGAGCAGCTGCTCTGCACAGGTAAACCCCAAGCACAGACACCCTGCTGCTTCTGTGACAGGTACAGCGGGCAGAGCTGTACCTCAGCTGTGGGGCTGGGGGATCTGCTGTTGACAGAGGTGTTAATGTTCACCCTAGAGTAAAGGAAGGGGAGAACAGAGGAACTAAGTCGTACAGGCTGCCCAGGGGGATGTGAGTCTCCTTTTCATGCCCCCAGGATCCCATTGGCCTTCTCAGCCCCCAGGGCACACTGCTGGCTCATGGCCACCCAGTCGCCCACCAGGACCCCCGGGTCCTTCTGCAGAGCACCTCTCCAACAGCTCACCCCCAGAGCCCCAGTACCAAAAGAATTTATAGACTCAAGTATCACATCATCTGCTCCATTTGGGTTTATTTTACCATTCCCTCTCCTCCTGCTGCTGGGGCTGTAGCTGGCAGTGCCTGTGTGCTGCTGAAGCAGTTGGGAGAGGCTGATGTTTCATTTCATTCCAGTTTGGAGATTGCTGATTTGCACCTTCCATCCAAATCTGCAGTCACATGTGCTTGGGGCTGGAAGTCGTTGGGAAAATTTGTTCCTCAAGGGAATGAAACCAATTAGCTTTAGTTCTGCCTGGCTGCACCTTCTGCCTGGAGTCAGACGGGCAGGGACAGTCCCACATTCAGATGTGGCCTGTAGCTTGTTGCCATTCCTTCTTTCTTCCTCTTCTCTTTATTCTTACAAATCTCTCATCTGATTGTCCTGGCAAGCCATAGACTGTTCAGAAAGCTTGTTTCTCGGAACGGCTTTAACAGTCTCACCTCAAGAAGGACATGGAGGTCCTGGAGCATGTCCAGAGAAGGGCAACCAGACTGGGGAAGGGGCTGGAGGGCAAATCCTCTGAGGAGCGGCTGAGGGAGCTGGGGGTGTTCAGCCTGGAGAAGAGGAGGCTGAGGGGAGACCTTCTCCCCACCTCCACTGCCCTGCCAGGAGGGTGCAGAGAGGTGGGCGATGGTCTCTTCAGCCAGGGGACAGGAGATGGGACAAGGGGCAATGGGCTCAAGCTGCCCCAGGGCAGGGTCAGCTCAGCTGGGAGGGAAAAGCTCTTCCCTGGCAGAGTTGTGGGGCTGTGGCACAGGCTGCCCAGGGAGGGGGCTGAGTCACCCCCTCCTGCTCCCTTTCTGGAGCAGTGAATGCCCGAGAATTCCAGGAACAAAACTGCAAAAAAAGAGCAGGAATTCCTGCAAGCTCTTCACTTTCAAGAGATGGTTGAAGTTGACTGTTGGTTAATCTCACCTCTTTCTTTCCTACAGCTTGTCACAAGTCCTGTTCTACATGCTGGGGCCCTGCTGAAAACAACTGCTTGTCCTGCAAAGACCCATCACTGGTGCTGAAAGCGGGGCTCTGCGTGGCCAGCTGCGGGCAGGGGTTTTATCCGAAGGATGGAGCCTGCAGCCGTAAGTGTCTGCTTCCCTGTCTGGCTGCAAGACGGTTGAGAAGGGAAGGAATCGATATTTCTGGGGGGCATTAAAAGGAGTGTGGCCAGCAGGTCACAGGAGGGGATTCTCCCCCTCTGCTCTGCCCTGGTCAGGCCCCACCTGGAGTGTTGTGTCCAGTTCTGGGCTCCCTGGGACAAAACAGACAGGGATCTCCTGGAGAGAGTCCAGAGGAGGGAACGGAGGGGATGAAGGGCCTGGAGCATCTCCCCTGTGAGGAAAGGCTGAGTGAGCCGGGGCTGTTCAGCTTGGAGAGAAGAGACTGAGAGGGGATCTGATCAATGGGGATCAATAGCTGAAGGGTGGGACACAGGGGGACATGGGCAGCCTCTTCTCAGTGTCTGTGGGGACAGGACAAGGGGCCATGGCCTCAAGTTGGAGCACAGGGAGTTCCCCCCAATCTGGGGAAGAACTTCTTCCCGGTGAGGGTGAGGGAGCCCTGGGACAGGCTGCCCAGGGGGTGTGGAGTCTCCTTCTCTGGAGAGATTCCAGCCCCGTCTGGACACCGACCTGTGTGACCTGTCCCAGGGACCCTGCTCTGGCAGGGGGTGGGACCCCACGGGCTCTGGGGGTCCCTTCCCACCCCTGTGAGTCTGGGGTTCCGTTTAGCCGTGCAGCAGCTGTGATTTTATTCCTGTCTCAGAAGCCAGATGCAGCTCGCACATCAATACCAGAGGAGGAAAGCTGCTGGTCGTTTAAAAGACCATTAATTTATTTAAGCTAATCAGATGCTGAAAGCTTTAAGGGTGTTTTTCCCCCCCCTTACTGAGCAGGTTGAAAGCCTGACTGAGCTCTTCCTGAGGGCTTTGCAAATCCATTTCTCTGCAGCAAGAGCAGTGCCCTGTGCCAGCAGGTTCCTGTGAGTTTGATAGGGATTGGGGATCACGGTAACGAATTACCTGAGCAACAGGTGGGACTGGGGAGCTGGGGTGGTTTCCTGAGACCAGGGGGAAGCATGGCTGGAGGCAGTTAAAACACCTCAGTCAGATCGTGAAGGTGGGAGGGGGGAGAAAAATACATCTCAAAGAAAGAAAGAATTTAGAACAACTGTTTAGGTCAGGGCTGGGTTTCTGCTGGCAGCCACCTCCAGCTGCCTGGAAGCGCTGTCAGGAGGCCAGAGACATGAGGCAGGGCTCGTCCATCTTCCTGCAGGTCTCTGAGCTGTGGCTAGCTAGGGAGCCCTTAAAACCCCAGAGTGTGTTGACAGAACTGTTGTGGGTTTGGCCAGTGGGGGATGACCTGTGCTTTGCCCTGGGTCAGTTCGGTTGGTGTCTGTACCAGTAAGTGTTGCTCCTCTGTGTTTGGAAGTGGGCAGGCTGAAACCTTACCCCTCCAGCTAGAAACCAGTTAAGTGCAAAAGGAAATCTAATCAGGGATGCAGCTTGGCCATCGTGGTGGGGGTTTATTCCCAGTGATTTCTCAAAGCCACATAGCTGCTCCTCACAGCTTCCAGGCCTTTCATGTGCCAGCCAACCCTGCCTGGCCAGGTTGGTGGCTCTGGGGCTCGTTTCTTACTGAGTGTCACTAACGTGCTGTTCTCTCTGGCAGCCTGTGACCCGTCCTGTGAGACGTGTCACCCGCAGCAGCCTGGCTGTTTGACCTGCGCTTCGGAGAGGTGGCTGCACGAGGGGAGGTGCCTCTTGGAGTGCCCGGGGGGGTATTTCCCAGGTGCCACTGGAAGATGCAGGGGTAAGAGCTGTGTTTGCAAGACCTCTTTGAAGGCTCTCAAGGCACCCTCTGCACGTTGTCATCTTCTCCCCAGGTGTTTACCTGCAGGGAGGGAACATTAAGAGCACAGAAGTGCAGCAGGAATGGAGAATCTGGTTATACTGCTTTGGTTTTGAGGTTTAACAAGGCCAAGTGCAGAGTCCTGCACATGGAACATAACAAGCTACAGGCTGGGGCAGAGCGGCTGGAGAGCTGCTGGGGAGAAGGACCTGGGGGTGCTGGGTGACTGTGACTGAGCACGAGCCAGCAGTGTGCCAAGAAGGCCAATGGCATCCTGGCTTGTGTCAGACACAGCGTGGCCAGTAGGTCTGGGGAGGGGATTGTGCCCCTGTACTGGGCACTGGTGAGGCTGCACCTCGAGTGCTGGGTCCAGTTCTGGGCCCCTCACTCCAAGAAGGACATGGAGGTCCTAGAGTGAGTCCAGAGAAGGGCAACCAGGCTGGGGAAGGGGCTGGAGGGCAAATCCTGTGAGGAGCAGCTGAGGGAGCTGGGGGTGTTCAGCCTGGAGAAGAGGAGGCTGAGGGGAGACCTTATCACCACCTCCCCTCCCCTGCCCTGCCAGGAGGGTGCAGAGAGGTGGGTGATGGTCTCTTCAGCCAGGGGACAGGAGATGGGACAAGGGGCAATGGGCTCAAGCTGCCCCAGGGCAGGGTCAGCTCAGCTGGGAGGGAAAAGTTCTTCCTTGGCAGAGTTGTGGGGCTGTGGCACAGGCTGCCCAGGGAGGGGGCTGAGTCCCCACCCCTGGGGGTGTTTACCAGCCGGGGAGGTGAGGTGCTCAGGGCTCTGGGTCAGCACAGGACAGGGATGGTTGGACTCGATGGGCTTAAAGGGCTTTTCCAACCCTGTGATCCTGTGATCCTGTTTTCTGTGCTTCACTCATGATAGATTGTTTTAAATAAGCCTCTTTGCCTTGCGAAGCTCATTAGGATGTGCTGAGACACAGACTCTAAACGCTGTGTGAGGGAGAGGTGCTGCTCTCAGCAGTTGTTAACACACACACACACAGGTCTGCTCCCACTCCTCTCTGTAGCTTTCCTTGCTGGCTGCAGGAGGCTTTGGTCAGCAACACCCTCAACAGGGAGAGAACCCCAGAGTATTTTAGTTCCTCACTCTCTGTTTCTTTATCAGCCTGCCATGCTTCGTGCTCCACCTGCGAGGGACCGCTGGCCACCCACTGCACCTCCTGCTCCCCCCCTCTGGCTCTGCGCCGGGGCCAGTGCCTGCCCGACTGCGGCCAGGGTCTGTACCGGGATCAGGCTGTCTGCAAGGGTAAGCTGTCTGCAAGGGCAAGCTGTGTGCTTCCAGTACATTCCCAGCTCCCACACACCAGCAGAGCTATCTCGGCCTCCCTTGGGCCGGCTCTGAGTGCCCAGCTGTGATCCTCATGCTCTGTGCTGAACTGGGCAATGAGTAATTCCCATGGTTGCCTGCTGGTTGGTTACCCCTTTGAGGAAAAAAAAGGCCAGTTTTCCCCAATACTTTCCTCAGGGATTAGTGATCTCCAGGAGCTTTTCCTCCCCTGTAAAGGTAACCCTGCTCCCAAGGTTTTCTCGACCCGATTTAAGAGGTGGGTGAAATGCTGTGCACACCAAGTAGATTTGCTAAGCCTGAGGTCATGTTTTGTTGGCTATGAAAGGCCTGAAAATTCAGAAGATGAATTTATGCTTCCTGTGAGCCCTTAGGACTGTGGTTTCTCCCTGTCTCCTGGTGAGACCGTGGTCACCACTGCCGTTCCAGACATTAAAGGAGAATTGACTGCCTGTGGCACAGGACTGCTGCTTTTTATCCAAAGTTATTTGTTCATCAGCTGTATCCCAGAAGAAGAGCTGGTATTTGGGGGTAGGGGAAAAGGTGGCAAGGCATTTTCCTAAAATCCCTGTTCTGTTATAGAAAACCTGCTTATGAAACAGGTTTCTTGGCTCATGAGTAGCTACTAAGGGTCTGCTCTTTGCCAGCTCTCGGAGTATCAGGCTGCCTACAGCAACCTGAAGCTGGAAGGATGGATGAGCAAGGGGACCCAAAGCAGTGTTTCCCTCCTTCCTTTCTCACGTTTACAAGCAGACACCCAGGTTATTGGATTGCCTTGCACTTCTCTTTGAGAAAGCTCTTGTCAGAGCTGTGCCTCTCACTGCTCTCCTCCCCCGTGCAGGTTGCCACCCGTCCTGCCGTGGCTGCGCTGGCCCGGGGGCCGCTCACTGCCTGCAGTGCAGGGCGCCAGAGGATGTCCTGCAGCCTCAGCAGCCCACACAGGGAGCTGCCCACGGAGCTGTGCAGGGGCTGTGCCTCTCCCACTGCCCAGCTGGGTTCTACGTGAGCAGCACAGGAGTCTGCAGGCGTGAGTAGGGGCTGGGCACGGGCCCTCAAGCCCATGGCGTGGGGCCGCGCTGCGTCTTCGGGGGATCTTGTGCTCTGTTGGATTCTTGCCTGCACTGAGCTCCTGTGTTTGCTGCCTGGCAGTCAGGAATGCTTCAACTCCAGAACTTCCAGGCTGACAAATGCTGGTGCTTTTGAAGGGAAACATGTAACTTGTGACTAAAGAGTTCAGGTGCTTTTTAAAAACTACCGTGGTCGGGTCCCCGTGGCTTAGCTTGCTTTTCAGTGAGGCTGAGAACATGGTTTTTAACCACCTGACTCGTTTCCAAGCAGGATCAATCCTTAAATCCTTTTCAGAAAAGCCTGAGCTGTCTTTCTACTAGGCCTTGGAGTGGGTCAAGTCATCCCACAGCAGCCTTTTCTTTTGAGGAGGCTCTTCTGATCCGTGCCCTGCAGCACACGTGCCATCAAAATACCATGCAGGAGGCGTTTCCATGAAGGCTGGGGGTTGGAAACGGGGGTAGTGTGGTGTGCTCTGGGGGTAAAGGTGGCTTCCCAATGCTTTGAGAGGAAACAGTTGTGGGTTTGAACCAAAGGATGGGTCGACAGGCCAGTCTGTCTGTCTGTACAGGGCTTATGGCAGCCAGTGTGGGTATCTGTATGACAGAAGCATCGTGATCCCTTGAACCCAGAGCAGCAGGAAGCAGGCTGAGGGGTTAAGCTGAATGTGCCAGCACAGCCCACCTGAGCCAAAGGGAAATGGTACCTTCAGATGTGGCAGTGGTGGACAGCCCAGTCTTAGAGACTTCAGTCCTTAAGCAAAGTACTTGTAGTTACAGTGCCAGCAGTGTTACTGATGGCTGTTGTTGGGTTGGAAGGGACCTGCAGAGCTCATCGAGCCAAAGCAGGCTCCCTAGGACAGAAGAAAGGTTTTCTAGAAGTAGACATCACTGAAAATCCATTGATTTTGATTTGATCTCTTATCTCAACTTGATGGAAAGAGTCTGTGCAAGCTCGTTTTTTTGCCTTCGGGGTCTTAAAAAAGGAAGAAGTGCAATTTTTTTTGGTGGAACCATTCTCTTTCCAGCCATGACCTCTGCAGACCGCACAGTATCCAGCCCATGCTTTGGGTTGGTCCCTGGAGGCACCAGTGTGGAGCCTCTCCTGTCCCTGCAGCGGCCGTTCCTTGGCAAGCAGTGGGTTTTCTTGGCTGAGTTCAGGTTGTGGCCCAGAAATGGAGTGAGGAAATCCATACACCCCTGCCTCAGGTGGGTGACCAAACCTGTGCAAACAGACAGGCCTGAGCAGAGCTCTGCAGCAGTGCTGAACTACATCACTGGGCAGGAATGCTGGCACGGCCCACGGCCCCAGCTCTGCTGCAGTAGTAATGGCACTGGAGGAGTCGTCTGATGTGTTGCAGAAGGGTGGAGGTGCAAGACCTCCAACTCAGAGCTGCTGCTGTAAAATACTCCTACAGAGTCTGTAGATGCACCTTCCTGAAGTAGTGACCCACAGTGGCTGTGTCCTGTGCTGCCTTACAGGACAGGAGCACGCTAAATGCTGGTTAAACTGCAGGTTAAAGTCAGGGTGTTACTGCTCTGGTCACACGTTTCTCACCAAACCACAGGAATACCTGGGTGTTTTTCTGATGCTTGAGATCTCCCTGATGAGACTGTAAGGAACTGCTGCAGCCTGCCCAGCAGCCAGGAGGCCACCTGCACCCTGGGGCGCATCCAGCCCCCATGGCCAGTCCAGGGAGGGGATTGTCCTGCTCTGCCCTGCGCTGGGGCAGCCTCACCTCCAGTCCTGGGGGCAGGTTTGGGTGCCACAGGACAAGAGGGACACAAAACTACTGGAGAGTGTCCAGAGGATGGGGAAGGCCTGGAGGGGAAGGTTATGAGGAGATGCTGAAGGTCCTGGGTTTGTCCAGCCTGGAGAAGAGGAGGCTGAGGGGAGACCTCATGGGGGTCTGTGGCTGCCTGCTGAGGGGAGCAAAGGGGCAGCACCGATCTCTCTCCTCTCTTTGGGGACCAGGGACAGAACCCCAGGGAGCAGCGTGAAGCTGGGCCAGGGGAGGGTCAGGCTGGGTGCCAGGAAGAGGTTCTGTGCTGAGAGGGGGGTCGGGCACTGGCACAGGTTCCCCAGGGAAGGGGTCCCAGCCCCGAGCTGGGCTGAGGGCAAGAAGCACTTGGATGATGCCCTCAGTGCCAGCTCTGACTGGGCTGGGCTGTGTGGAGCCAGGAGTTGGGCTCCATGGGCCTGATGGGTCCCTGCCAGCTCAGGAGGGTCTGTGACTCTGGTTCTCTGATAAACTTCTCTCTGATATGATCTGAGTCACGAGCCAAGGACAGTCCTGGAGATGTTGCATTTGTCATGGGAACCCCTGGGCTCTCCCTGGCTCTCTGGCAGACAGCTGAGTGTACTGGGTGCATCATTTCACCTCCTCTCCAGCCCTGTGTCTGTCGTGTCTCTCTAGAGGGCAGGAAACCTCTGTGTTTAACAGACTCACACAGTGGCCTTGAGTCTCTGCTCCAATAATTGCCAGGCTTTTAACTAATGAGTTTATGTATGTGTTCATCAGATTACTTGGGCTAAGGTGACTTGTTTTAGGACTGGTACCAGTAAAGGTCTAGCTTTCCACCTGCATCCTTTTCATCCGTGTGAATCCGCCTTGCACTGAGCATTCACCAGCTCTCAAGCCAGGTGGCCAGCCCACCTCTGCCTGTGGCTGCTCTCCCAGCTCCAGGATGGCCAGTGATAAGGGTGCAGTGACACTGGGTAGGACATCCTCCCAGAGTGACTGTCGGGTGACAGTGGAAAAGGTGCTTGCACGGTGTGGTGAGCGTGCACAACCACTCAGCTCTCACAGGGAGAACGGTGTCCCACGGTGTGGTGCATCTCAGCTTTGCACTCCAGTAAGGAACTGTGGGGGGGCACAGAAAGATGAAATACACAGCTATCTCTGGTTGCTCCTTATCTTCAAGAAATGTGCTCTGCAGCCTTTGTACTCCTGCCCTTTCTGCCTTTCACAGGCGGAGGGTCCTGTAGAGGAAATACCTTCCCGTCCTCGCTGGGAGACAGCCATCTACCCCTGCTCCAGGATGGGAACAACCAAGATAAGCTCAGACTCATTTTGCTCTCTCTTGTCTTCTGTTTTTCCCCCTTGCCTGCAGAGTGCCACTCCTCATGTGCAGGCTGTGTGGGGAACACGTCACAGGACTGCACGGCCTGCCTGTCTTCCCACGTCCTCCTGGAAGGCAGGTGCCTCTCTGAGTGCCCAGAAGGGCTGTTCAGCCACAAAGATCACTGCTATGGTGAGTGCACCTCCAGCCTATGCTGCTGAATGTCACTGTCCTGCCCTCCTGGATGTGATTAGAGATGCTGTCAGATGCAGATGAGGCTATTTTAGTATTTTCAGGGGACAATAGGAGAGCCCAATTTCAGGAAAGGGAATCTCCTCTTAATGGGAGAGAGACATACACATAAATAATACCTAATCAGTTTTTGCTCCTCTGGACTGTTTCCCTGAAGGTACTTAAAGCCTCCTTTCAGTAGGCTTGGGTGATGTTGCTGGCAGGAGAGGTCTTTCCTGGACAGCACTGAAGCCTGGGCTGCTTTGTTAGGCTGGATAAGCACATCGTGCCTATGACTTAGCTTGATTTTTAATCCACCCTGGCTGTGGGGCTGGGCTTAGGAGGAAGGTATTCCTCAGACAGGCAAGAAATCCACGACTTCTGTGAACAGGCCTGATGGGGAGTGGGGACAGCGTTTCCTTTGTGCCTCAGCCTTGGCCACCCGGCAGCGAGTGGCCTCTGTTTCCACTTGCTTGATGACGGCGACTGCTGCCCCGGGAGCGGTCAGGGCGGCCAGACCCTGTTTGCCACAGGCAGCAAACGGCGGCCTTTGGGGCAGCCATGCCCTGCCAGCTGCTGGGGACAACAGCAGAGGGAATGCAGGCGTTTGAACGCGGGTCAGTCCCTCTGTGGCTGTGCTCCCAGAACAGGCTCCTGGGCTCAGGCGCTGTGATCTGTTCCAGCAGGAGGAGAGGTGTGCTGTTCTCTGCCCTAGGGCGCCTCGAGTTCAGAGAGACACCTCTTCTGACCTCCATCGCTGGATTTACTCCATTCATTCACTCAAGGAACAGCTCTATAAATAGGCTTTGAAGCCAGGCTGAGAGAGTTGGGGTTGATCAGCCTGGAGAAGAGAAGGCTCTGGGGAGATCTTACAGTGGCCTTCAGGGCCTGAAGGGGCTGCAGGAAAGCTGGGGAGGGACTGGTTACAAGGGCAGGGAATGATGGGACAAGGGAGAATGGGTTTAAATTGGAAGGGGGTAGGTTTAGACTGGATATTAGGAAGAAATTCTTCCCTGTGAGGGGGGTGAGGCAGTGGCTGCCCCTTCCCTGGAGGTGTTCAAGGTCGGGTTGGATGGGGCCTTGAGCAGCCTGGGCTGGTGAGAGGTGTCCCTGCCCATGGCAGGGGCTGGGACTTGGTGACCTTTAAGGTCCCTTCCAGCCCTGCCCATGCTGTGGGTCTGTGATTTATTTGTCAGGCCGTTGTAAAGGTTCATCCATGCTGAGTTGAGTGCTGCTGCCTTAGAGCTGCGGCTGAGCGCTGCCTTAGGCCCTTCCAGGCCTATGGAAAGGTTTTGGGGATTAAAAAGAACAACTCAAGTGTCAGGCAAGTGGCATCTCTCTGTGTGCTGCCAGCTTAGGCCTCCTGCGGCTCCTGAGCAGCGACACTGGCTTAATACAGGGGTGTGGAGAAAATGGATCCTCTGCTGAGCTGCAGGCAGGCAGAGCGGCCCGTGAGCTAGCGTGGCACTCAGCTTTTAGGGGTTTCGGGGGCTTGGGGCAGAAATCCTTCCTGGATTTGCCACTCCTGAGTGTCAAACTCACGCCCCTGTGATGCTCCTACGAGCCCAGAATGGTTAATTTATCTGCCACTCTCTAATGTGCACTAGGATACACTGGAGGGAGGAGTAAAAGGGCCAGTCTCTTTGGGTGGTATTTCCTATGGATCTGTACCTTGATTAATGTGGAGAACAAATCCCAGTTTTAAACTGACAACTCCCTTCTCATTGTGTTTATTCCAGATGGGGATTTCAGAGCCTTCCAAAACACAACTCTGCAGTCACTGGTGCTGTTAGATAGTTTTATATACTTATTATTTTATACGTTTTGTAGGAGCAAATGATGATTACAAGGGCTGGGGAGGGCAGAGTGTAAGGTGGGCTACACCAAGAGCGTAACAAGCTCTCTTCTGGATTTTCTTCTCCAGCCTGTCATCCATCGTGCAAGACGTGCCATGGCCCTTCTGATGGGGAGTGCTTAACCTGCCATCCCCATGCCACTCTAGCTGGTGGGAAGTGCAGGACAAGCTGCAGGGAAGAGCAGTACCTCAACCTGGTGGGATACTGTGTGGGTAAGTGAGAGGTGGGGTTCTGTGGTTCTGTGGTTCTTGAGCACCAACCATGAGGAAGTGGAGTTGCCCTGTGCTGAGCACTGGTGAGGCCGGTGGTGCTGGAGGACGTTTGCATGCTGACACACCTGTACCTTGCTCTGTGGCTTAAGACCATGTGGGAAGCCTCACACCTCACCTTAGAGCACAGTGTGAAACTCCTCCCAGCAGGAAATCTTCTGAAGAGCCCTTAAGAGGGAAGGTGTGTTGACACATCACAGGCAGGTGATTGCTTAGCAAATGGTGGAACCCAGAGGTAGAAGTCCTGCTGGTTTCCTTTATCAGCATTGACAAACACTTGGGAGAGAATTTTGGCTCCCCAGACAGCCTCCTCTGTCTGGGCTGGCAAGGCAGCAGCCTGTAACGTGGAGGGAGGGCACGTTGCTTGGCTTGCTAAGAGGAAGCTGAAGAGGGCATGGAAGTCAAGTCACTCCAGCGATGGAAATGTGTGCAAGGACCATCATACATGATGGTGAAGGGGCTTCAGAGGAAGGTCAGAGCCACCACCTCCCTGGGCACCCTGTGCCAGGGCCTCACCCCCCTCACAGGGAAGAATTTCTTCCTAATGTCCAATCTAAATCTTCCCCTTCCAATTTAAACCATTCCCCCTCGTCCTGTCACTCCAGGCCCTTCTAAAAAGCCCCTCCCCAGCTTTCCTGTAGCCCCTTCAGGTACTGGAAGGGGCTGTAAGATCTCCCTGGAGCCTTCTCTTCTCCAGGCTGAACAACCCCAGCTCTCCCAGCCTGGCTTCACAGCAGAGCTGCCCCAGCCCTGTGATCATCTTCATGGCCTCCTCTGGACCCACTCCCAACAGCTCCATGTCCTTCTTATGTTGGGGACCCCAGAGCTGGACCCAGCACCCCAGGTGGGGTCTCAGGAGAGTGGAGTAGGGGTGCAGAATCCCCTCCCTCGTCCTGCTGCCCAAACTCCTTTTGATGCAGGATACATTTGGTTGGTGTTTGGGTTGGTTAGTGAGGAGCATAAAGAAACCAGGCTGCCTTGCTCAGCCCTTGCTTCAAAGGGAGCCTGCTGTGAGAAATTTACATCATCTTTTCCAAAACAAAGCACTGTGGTTCTTCCTTTACTCCCCCACTGGTTCCCCAGCGTCCCTCAAACTCACCATGAGCCTCAGCTCTGGTTTGTTCTTCAGTGCCACGTGCTCTTTGATCTCCAGGCTTGCAGAGGAAGAGGAGGGTGACAGGGCTGATGTATCCTAGAGCAGCAGCTGAGGAAAGAGAGCTCTTCCAATACACAGGAGGCTGCAAAGAGAAAGCTGTAGTGCAGCAGCCCCCAATTTTGTAGGTACTCAGCTTTTTTAACCTAAGTTTGGGAGGATTTAGTTATTTACAGGAGGTTGTTTAGACACCCAGAGTTTCGTGTCTCACTTTTATACCCATACAGAGTGAGTTCAGTCACGGAGGATGTCCAGCCAAAGCTCTCTGTTACAGTCTGCTGGCTCTGGCAATACTGGAGGAGTATTATTTTTAACAACAAAGGGAGCAGACATAGTGCCAGGTTAAATGTGGAAATGTGAGAAATTAATTGGATTTCTGTTAATGTCACTGCACAGAAGTGCATGAAGCTCTTCACCCCACCTCTGGCCCCGGGCGTACAAGTTCTGTATGGTGCCCGGGGCCTTGCTGAGTCCGTGCTCTCTGCAGCCAGCTGCCTGGGGTCCTTTCCTGACTGGAGAGGCCACAGATACAGGGCAGGTCTGTCCAGTCTGGTGTGGGTGTAGGGTCTTTGGCTGTCAGGATTTATGGGATGGTGCCTTGGGTTGCTCTCCTGTGCAGTCAGAAGCTGTGGTGCACTAACCCCAGTAAGCTGAGACCCCAGTAAACTGGAACCCCATTAAGCTGAGACCCCATTAAGCTGGGACCCCAGTAATCTGTAACCCCAGTAAGCTGGGACCCCAGTAAGCTGTAACCCCAGTAAGCTGGGACCCCAGTAAACTGTAACCCCTCTAAGGAGGTGATGCAGTTTGTCTCTGAGCTTGGGAGTGTGACCTCCCAGGCTGCTCTTCCTGTCGCTGCCTCCTGGGGCTGAGAGCCGATCCCAAGCTCTTTTACCCCCCTGTGGCTTGTTATCGGCCCATCTGTGGTGCTGAGAGCCTGGGGCACAAACTAGGTAGATTTTATAGCCTGTCAAGCCGGGAGGTGAAGGAGAACATGTGCTTCAAGGAGCCCGAGCCCCTGCGTGCAGCCAGAGCTGTGCTCCTTTCTGAGCTGCCTCTGTGCTCTTGGCAGGAGTGTGGCCCACCCACAGCTCAGAAAGGAGCAGCTCGGTGCAGGAGGAGTCAGGCCTGCCTCAGGCTCTGCTTGCTACTGTGTTCTTGCGGCTGTGGGTGCAGAATCCCCCCCAGACCCCAACGTGAGCTTGTTTTTAGCTTGTAAAATGAGATTGCCCGGTGATCTGTGGTAATGGTGTCAGGAGAGACACAGGCAGAGTCAAACCTTCCCTTGAACCTTCCCTGGACACCCGAGCAGCAGCCAGGGTCTCTGATCCAGCCCCCTTGTTACATGTCTGAAAGACAGTCCCCGTTGCCTTTGCGATTTTCTGAACTAGCATAACGAGGATTAATTTGGCTTCCAGGTTGCCTTAGCCTGGCCTTGCACAGACAAAGGCTTCCTGTTAGACCTTCTGAAGCAGGCAGGGGTCAGGAGACACAAGCTTGTGAGCTGCGTGGGCTGGGGAGGGGGAGATGACAAAAGGGAAAGGTTCTGAGGCATTCTCAGCTGTAAACGCTGCTCTCAGCTTGGCTCCGAGCTCAGCACTGGCCTCCTCAGGGCATGGAGGTCTCCTCTGGGAAAGCCTGAACGGTGGGAGTTACAGGAGGTTGTGCCTGCACCCGTACGGGTGCTCTTCCATGGTCAGCGCTGGGAGCGGAGTGAGGGGAGCGCCTGCAGCTGCCAGCGGGGCTTGTGAAGCATGAAGCCTGTGGGTAGAAGCTCCTAAAATCAGAGAAAAGCATGGGGAAGGCACAGGGCTTTGGGCTGTGAGGGATGGGGAAAGCAAAGGGCTTTGGGCTGTGAGGGATGGGGAAAGCAAAGGGCTTTGGGCTCTGAGGGATGGGGAAGGCACAGGGCTTTGGGCTCTGAGGGATGGGGAAGGCACAGGGCTTTGGGCTCTGAGGGATGGGGAAGGCACAGGGCTTTGGGCTCTGAGGGATGGGGAAGGCACAGGGCTTTGGGCTCTGAGGGATGGGGAAGGCACAGGGCTTTGGGCTCTGAGGGATGGGGAAGGCACAGGGCTTTGGGCTCTGAGGGATGGGGAAGGCACAGGGCTTTGGGCTCTGAGGGATGGGGAAGGCACAGGGCTTTGGGCTCTGAGGGATGGGGAAGGCACAGGGCTTTGGGCTCTGAGGGATGGGGAAGGCACAGGGCTTTGGGCTCTGAGGGATGGGGAAGGCACAGGGCTTTGGGCTCTGAGGGATGGGGAAGGCACAGGGCTTTGGGCTCTGAGGGATGGGGAAGGCACAGGGCTTTGGGCTCTGAGGGATGGGGAAAGCAAAGGGCTTTGGGCTGTGAGGGATGGGGAAAGCAAAGGGCTTTGGGCTGTGAGGGATGGGGAAGGCACAGGGCTTTGGGCTGTGAGGGATGGGGAAGGCACAGGGCTTTGGGCTCTGAGGGATGGGGAAGGCACAGGGCTTTGGGCTCTGAGGGATGGGGAAGGCACAGGGCTTTGGGCTCTGAGGGATGGGGAAAGCAAAGGGCTTTGGGCTGTGAGGGATGGGGAAAGCAAAGGGCTTTGGGCTGTGAGGGATGGGGAAGACACAGGGCTTTGGGCTGTGAGGGATGGGGAAGGCACAGGGCTTTGGGCTCTGAGGGATGGGGAAGGCACAGGGCTTTGGGCTCTGAGGGATGGGGAAGGCACAGGGCTTTGGGCTCTGAGGGATGGGGAAAGCAAAGGGCTTTGGGCTCTGAGGGATGGGGAAAGCAAAGGGCTTTGGGCTCTGAGGGATGGGGAAGAGGATGGCTGGGGCAGGAGAAGCACAGGGAATGTGGTTGCTGAGGTCAAAGTGAAACATGATGCTGAGGAGGAGCACGAGATGGGAATGAGGGCAAGAGGAAGGGAATGCTCCTCCAATACCATCATTTCTGGTCATGGCTCTTGGCAGACATCAGGAAGTGGAAGTTTAGCACCTGATCCCAGCCCTTGTGCACCAGGTAGCGGGAAGGGGCTTCAAGAGCTCCGTTCCCTAATGTCATCCTGAGTCCTGAGCTGTGTGTTTCCCCTTCGCGGTCTGTTTCATCCATCCGTGACCACCGTGTCTGTTATTCCCTGCCCTGTCCCCTGCTCTATCTCCTGCTTTATTCCCTGCTCTATTCCCTGTTTATTCCCTGCTCTCTCCCCCTATCCCCTGCTCTGTTCCCTGCTTTTCTCCCTGCTGTGTCCCCTGCTCCTCCAGACTGCCACCCGTGGTGCCGGCAGTGCGTGGCCAACCTGCGGGACACCGGCAGCGTCTGCCTGGAGTGCCAGAACGCCCGTCACTTGCTGCTGGGGGATCGCTGCGTTCCCGACTGCCCCCTGGGCTACTACACGGAGAAGGGTGCCTGCAGAAGTGAGTACCCCCCGCGGATGCCTCAAGCAGCTGCACGGGATGGCCTGGGTCTGTGTGAGACAGTCTGGGAAGTGGGTCCTGTTGAGCAGAGAAGCCTGGTCCAGCTGGCAGGATGCTGCACTGGCAGCTAGAGATCTCCTTCCTGGCTACTAACCCAGCCAGCTGGCTGGGAGCACCCCCTCTTGCTCCCCATAACCTCTGTCTGCTTTCAGACTGAGTCCTTTGGGGCAGACGGTGCCATGCTGTCCTGAGCACACGCTGAGGCTGCCGGGACCCAGCCGGCTCACAGCGCAATCAGCAGGAATTGGACTTGCTGATCCTTGGGGGTCCCTCCCAACTCAGGCCGCTCGATTCCATGGTAATACCTTGTAAGGAGCAGGGGAGAGTGAGTTTTCCTTTCTCTGGCAAATCCCATCTCCCAAAGGTGGTGGCACAGAGATGCCAGTACGCCCTGTTCTGTGTAGGGTGGTTAACTTCAGACAGAGGCTTTTCCAGTGCCCATGACCAGGTCTCCCATCTGTGTGGTGCCAGTGTGGTTCTGGGATGCTTACACTAGAAAATGCTTTCTGGAGAGCTGCTTTATAGGGCCATGCCACTTCTGCTCTAGCTGGTAGCAACTTCTCGGGGAGTTTTCAGCCGGAGATGGAACATCATCCCAGCTAAGGTCTGTCATTGAGACTTGTCTAGCTGCAGTGATGGTCCACAATGTGGTTATCCATAGCTGCTGCTAAAACAGAAAGCCCGTTTCATTCAGCCTTCTCAGCTGGTGTGATAGATGTGCTGCTCCAGCAGCATGGGTGAAGCTGCTCTGACAGCACGTCCTATTCTCCTGAGCCTTCACCTGGCCCTGCATCTCCTCCAGTTTTTGCTGTTGATGCAGTTTTGGATTCCGATTGCTGCCTGAGCTGCTCTGTATCTCCTGGACCCCTAGAAGGAACTAGGTTGCTTTCCTTGTTAGGTGGCCAAGAGAGACCCGTTAAAGCCCCGAGCAAAGGGTATTGAGGTTTATTTTAAGAGAGAGAAACAAAGAGGAGAAACTCTGCACCTTAGAATTCAGATGTGGATGGTCCTTCTGCAGGAAATGGCATTCCCTAATCCGGTGTACCAACTGAAGGGGAATGCTTCCAGGCTTCTCTCCAGCACTCCAGGAGCCGTGTGTTCACAGACCTGGCTTTGACAAAGGAAATCTCATTTAATTGGAGAGACGCCTGAGAGAGACGTTTCCCCTTCCTGGAAATCAAAGCCTGGGGATAAGGTTTCTCCCCTTTGGTAGAAAGGGTTCATTTAAAAGAGGTTTTGCCTTGTTCAGACCGTGTCAGAGCTCACATTACCCTTTGTGCCAGCTCTGAAGGTCTCCAGCACAGCAGAATGCAGTCGCTTCTCTGATCTCTTTGCCTGCTCATCGTTAATTTGGTCTGATAGGTGTGATGATGGTGTCAGCCTTTAGGCAAAGGCCTGTCAAGAACTAGAACACACGAATGATTCTGTGAGTGGGTACCCCCTTTGGAATAAAAACTGCAGGGGAAGAAAAAGATAGTCATTCTGCACCCGAGGCAGCCAGGGGGATGGCTGCCTGTGAGGAACTGCAGGAGGGCCTTGTGGGACACAGTGTCCAGGCAGCAAAGAGCTGGAGGTTTGGGACAGCAGACAGGACGATGCACACGGGTGCCTGGTGCTGAGTGCACGTGCAGAATGGGGGCGTCCTCGATGGCATCAATCAGTGTGTGAAACAGCATCCCAGCGCTGGGCAGCTTTGAAAAGGCAGGTGCAACGTTCAGTGCCTTTAATCTGCCTGTCACAAGCTGAGCTGGCTGTGCCTCAGCTCCTGGCTGCTCTGCACCAGCATGGGCTTAGTCTGGGGGGAGCTCTTGGTGCTCAGTGTCACCATGCTCTCTGAGAGGCCTTCTGCTGAACCCTGTGAAACTTAATCAAGTGCCCCTGCACTGGGCACTGGGGAGGCTGCACCTCGAGTGCTGGGTCCAGTTCTGGGCCCCTCACTCCAAGAAGGACATGGAGGTCCTGGAGTGTGTCCAGAGAAGGTCAACCAGGCTGGGGAAGGGGCTGGAGGGCAGATCCTCTGAGGAGCAGCTGAGGGAGCTGGGGGTGTTCAGCCTGGAGAAGAGGAGGCTGAGGGGAGACCTTATCACCACCTCCCCTGCCCTGCCAGGAGGGTGCAGAGAGGTGGGCGATGGTCTCTGCAGCCAGGGGACAGGAGATGGGACAAGGGGCAATGGGCTCAAGCTGCCCCAGGGCAGGGTCAGCTCAGCCGGGAGGGAAAAGTTCTTCCCTGGCAGAGTTGTGGGGCTGTGGCACAGGCTGCCCAGGGAGGGGGCTGAGTCCCCAGCCCTGGGTGTGATCTTGCTTTTCTTTGAACAGCAACACTTGTTCTCCTGTCTCTGCAGGGTGTCACCCCTCCTGTAAAACCTGCACCGGTGAGGGTCCTTTGTCCTGCTCCTCCTGCAACACCAGCCTGGTTCTCTCCCACACCAGCATGTGTGTGCCAGTCTGCTCCCAGGGGTACTACAGGGATGACAGGCAGACCTGCAAACGTGAGTGTCTCTGCCCAGAACATTTCCCCTTGCCACGGTGCATTCACCAACATGTCTTCTCTTGTTCCTTCCTCTTGCCCTGAAAAGAAAGATTCCGAGTGCCTGAAGGTGTGCTGTGAGCTGCCAGAGGTGATTAACCACCTCAGAAACACAGCCTCCAGCCTGGTGTCAGTTTGAACACAGTTGCAGCTTTGGTTTAGAGTAAAAATCTGTGGGAGAGTTTGTGTAGGCTTCCTTGTTCAGTTGTCTGGGGGTGTGCAGAGGGGTGACCTGGTGTGTGCTGGGCTTGGGGAAAACTGCTCGAGTTTGGGTGAGGTTTAATCGCTGCTCAGGGAGGGAAACCCCCTCCCTCCCCGCTGCACCACCTGCCGGTGCCTCCCCTGGAAGCTGTGTCAAGGCTGTAGTTTATGGGGTGTTTCCCCCTGTGAAACCTCTGGTAGCAACAGGGTTTGGTAGGCACAGCCCTGGCTGATGGAGCTGTTACCTCCTAATGATCTGCTGCACTCCATCTGGTGTTAAGTCCAGTGATGTTCTCTGCTGCTCCCACCATCCCTGGTGAATCCCACAGGGCCTCTCTTTCCCTTTGCTGCTCTGTGGTCACTCACTTGGGTGACTCCTCACATCATTACTGGGCTTGATGGGCCAAAATGCAAAAATACACAGCCAGGGGATGTCAACATGACAAACCCTGCTGGAACTGACCCCTGTAGTACACACACCTGAAAACTGAGAGCGGGCTTAAGGGGCTTGGTTGCTGCGAGCCGCAACACTAGATTAGTTAAGCCCTGCCTTACCCTGATTTGTGTGACAATAACTCTGCTGCACTGCACTGACTGAGGGTGACTGTGTCAGCCTGGCTGGGCCTGAGTGTTCACTGACAGGGACCTGCAGGAGGAAGCCGATGCGGTTGTCAGGCTTTGCCTGCCCTGTGGTGAGGTACACAGCTCTCCTGAAGCTGTTCTTTCTGCTGCATGGGCAGAACCAGAGACACCCTGTGTAAGTGCAGGGAACGGGCAGGAGGCTGCGTACTGTTCTGCTGCTGCCAGGGAAAAAAGAAAGGGATAAAATGATGACTAGAAATAAGGAATTGTGGGATTGTCATTGCCTTGGCTGGGTTCCTGCAGGCTCTGTAAGATACTGTTCTCTCCTCCAGGAGGAATTCTCTTGCTGCTCACGACACCAGAGTAACTCCCTTCCTAATGACCGTGTCTCTTTCTGAGGAAAACATTTCCTGTTTGATAGCTCCTCCCTCAGGACATCATGGCAGAAGTGGAATATTCCTGAGTGTGGTGGTTTGGCCCTGGCTGCAGGGCAGCCCCCCCCAAAAGCTGCTCTGTCCCTGCCCTGCTCAGCTGGGCAGGGAGACAACAGATGCTGAGAGGCTCAGGAGTGGAGATAAGGGCAGGGAGAGACCATTCCACAGTCAGCGTCACGGGCAGGACAGACTCAGCACGGGATGAAGGACAGGAACCCTCTGACTGATGGCACTGCACCCCAGTGACACCAGAGCCAGGCAATGAGAAGTGCCACCAGCCCTTAAAGCACCTTCCCCCCAGCCCTCCCTTCTTAGCAGACTTCACTTTATCCATGATTTTACTCCCTTCTTCCCCCCCAACACGGCACGGGGAGGGGCAGGGAATGGGGCAATGGGGTTTCAGTCAGTTCCTCACAAGTTGTCTTCCTTCTGAGCTGGGAGGGCATTCCACACACTCCCCCTTCCCCTGCTGCACCGGGGGTCCCACCCACGGCAGACAGTCCTCCACCAACTGCTCCAGCATGAGTCCTCTCCATCGGGGAGTCATCTCCTCACCACGGGCCTCAGCACAGCTCCTTCCATGGGTGCTGACCTTCGGGCCTAGACTGCTCCGGCCTGGTGCCCCACAGAGTCACAAGTCCCTGGCAAACCTGCTGCAGGGTGGGTCAGTCTCTCCACAGGCTGTAGATGTCTCTGCTCCCCGTCCTTCACCAGGGTCTTCCATGGGCTGCAGGGGAATCTCTCTCTCTGGCACCTGGAGCGCCTCATTCTTCCCCCCCACACCCCTTCCCCAGCCTTGGTGCCCACACAGCTCCTCACATCATCTCACTCCCTTCTCTGGGGGCAAAATGCACCTGCCTGCGTTTTTCTTCTCCTCACTGACTCCCAGAGGTGCTGTGACCATCGCTGATGGGCTGGGCCTTGGTCAGCAGCAACTCCAGCCTTGAATCGGCTGGTGTTTGCTCTGTGGGGCCTGCAGAGAGCTTCTGGCTGCTTCTCACAGCAACCATCTCTGTAGCCCCCCTTCTCTGCCAGCACCCAGCCACCCAGATCTGCGACACTGAGGACGTGTGCCCTTCCTGAATTTGGTTCAGTAGCCCTAATGCAAATAGGTTTTTTGTGAGCAAATTCAAGCCCCTCTAATCCACTCACCCCAAGTGGCCTTTGAAGGAGGCTCAAGGCAAAGGCTGCTGGATTTTTGTCATTCCAGAGTGTCACTGGGCGCCTTTTCCAAGTGAAGTGCTGCTGATAAAGCTGTGCAGATACTGACTGTCCCAGGCTGCCAGAAAACTTACAGCCTAGAGGCAGTGGAACTTGGATAAATGGTGCTTGGCTGGTAGGCTGAGAAAATTTGGTCTCTCCTTGATGTTTATTTCAGTCCCATTGCACTTCCGAGGTACCCAGGTTTGGAATGGAGCTCAGAGGGCTGCTGAGTGCCTGGGTGGCACTTCTGAGGTACCCAGGTTTGGAATGGAGCTCAGAGGGCTGCTGAGTGCCTGTGTGGACCCTAGGGATATTTTTAAACTCAGTGACTTTCGGGGCTGAGGAAAGGCACAGAGCTTACTGAGCTCTGCCTGGGTTTAGTAATGCAGATGGGGAGTCGTGCTGATAAAAGGAGCAGATAGGATCGCTTCCAACTCCCGTCTTTGCTTGCTGCTCTGGCATGCCTCTGTGGGAGACCTGATTCCCAGAGATTTCAACCTCATGTGGAGCGTTTTACCTTTAAAATGCTTTAACAGTTGGCTTTTCGTAGCACTTACACCCAGTCATTTTTCCATGCTGTATTCTTAAGTGCAGTCAGGCCAGCAGCAGAGCACCTAAAACCAGCCCCTAAGTTTGTTAGGAGTCGTTTGTACCTCAGTGACACACAGACCTGCAGAGGGTCTGCCCAGGTAGCTCTCTGGAGGGTGCTGGGTCTCGCTTCCAGCAGAGCACACGGGCATTTCCCCGTTCCTGCCCTATTCTCAGGGCTGGAGAGCATAAAGCACTGCCTTGAACTGGAAGCACAGCAAGTGGCTTTCCACAATTAGCACGTCACTCAGTGAGCCTTCCCTAAATAACTTCTCAGCACCATGTCATCACGAGTAGCGTGTTGCTGTTTCACACCCAACCTCTCTTTGTGCTGGGTACTGTGAGAGGCTTTCTTTGGGGTTATTTCCATTAAAAACGGGCAGCTACCAGCACAGAGTAACCATGGGCCTGGCGTGAGGAGCTCCCAGATGTTGTTCAGCCGACCCTCCCGACCCTCCCATGTCTGCCATTGCCTTTGGATCCACCTCAGCAGAGATCACTGCCCTGCTGGAGGTGCCTGCCCAGCCCAGGTCACCCGGGTCTCCTGTTGTGTGGCAGCAATCCCTGAGTGTATTCCCTTGGGAGGAATTTGCCCCTTGGAGCCCTGTGCTGTGGGCATGCCCTGGATCCCTGCTGACTGCAGCTTAGTTGCTATATCCATCTACACCTCTGGCAATTAGCCCTCTATTATGCAAATTTTGCTCAGTTTACTTGGTAAATGAACCCAAATAATGTATTTATTTGTACTAATGAGTAATGAGTTGAGATATTGCTTCTAGGACGAGAGGAAATGGCTGTGAGTTGTGCCAGGGGAGGCTCAGGTTAGGAATGAGGAGACATTTCTTCTCCCAATGAGCGGTTGGGCACTGGAAGGGGTTGCCCAGGGAGGTGGTGGAGTCACCATCCCTCAGGATGCTCAAGGAGAGGCTGGATGAGGTACTTGGGGACGTGGTTTAGTGAGGCATATGTGTGGTAGGGGGACGGTTTGACAAGATGATTGTGGAGGCCTTTTCCACCCTTCATGAGTCTGTGAGTCGATGATCTGGGGTTTGGTTTGTTTAGGGGTTTTCCTGGGCTTTTTGGCAATGTATTTAAATACCCTGCACAGAGTGGCTGCTCTGTGGCCTCTTCTCTGGAGTGAGACCCTCAGCCTGGCAAAGGGCTAGGGGGATGGGTTTTGGTCTTTCCTAACACACTGCTACTAAATCTTCTGGGAATTAGCCCAGAGCTCTGGCATCAGCACTGAGTCCACTTGGCTGTTCCTGCAGCCTCCTGAGAAGTTTAGGCCCTGAGCATCAGAGGTGAGTGGAAACAGGCTTAACATCTGGGCTTTGATCCTGGATTCAGTCAGTCCCACATTTATTCTTTCCTGGGGGCTTTATTTGCTCCCTGAGGCTCCAGAATTTCACTCTGTGTGCAAACACCAAGTGGAATTCAGTGGCACTTCAGTCCCACCAAGGTTTGCTGCCTGGATTGCAGGAGGCTACTGTGGTCTCCAGATGTGTCTGCTTGTGAGTTAAGCCTGGAGTGAGATGAAATGCAGGTTGCTTCAAGAAAATGAGAACAGGGACAGTGAAACCTCCTGCTTGGGAATTTGAATTCAAGGTCAGTGTTTTACCCAGACCTGTCCAGAGGGGTGGAAGGAGCAGTGTGAGGAGACACAGCGGTCTGTTCCAATGGCAGGAGGCTTGTTGTGGTCTGGAGGCTGTGAAGAGGAACGTGAGGAGCAAAAAACCTCTGAAGTCTCTGCAGGCGTCTCCCAAAGAGGACAAGAGGACAGCAAAGCTGCAGGATAATACCACTGGTACTCGTGCAGTTGGCTGGTACATGGGTAATGCTGGTTATGCTCTGCTTTTCTCTCCTCAGCTTGCAGCAGCCAGTGCCTGAGCTGCGAATCAGCGGCTGGCTGCACGTCTTGCAGAGACCCAGCCAAGGTCTTGTCCTTTGGGGAGTGCCAGGAGGAGAGCTGTGCTCAGCAGTACTACCTGGACTTCTCCAGCATGACCTGCAGAGGTGAGGAACACGTCGGTGGCTTAAAGGGAAATAACACAGAAAAAGAAACTTGGGAGTGGCTCAGCTTTAGCAGGCCTGAGTGCTGATCAAGAGGCAAGCCTGCCCAAGCCTGACATAGTTAGAACATTTTAAGTCCCAGTTGGGGGGGAATCCCACCTGTATCTTGAGTTGTAAGAAGTCACTTGGTACAAACCATGCTTGCTTTCTTAGTTTTGTAACTCTCTGCTCCCCGGGCTGCTGTTCCCACAGCTTGTGGACTGGGTGGGTGCCCCAGAAAGGGGCTGCCCTGCATGGACTTCTTCCTCTTGCAGAGTGTGACTGGAGCTGTAACGCCTGTAAGGGTCCCCTGAGGACCGACTGCCTGCAGTGTATGGAGGGCCACGTGCTCCACGAAGGAGCTTGTGTGGAGCAGTGCCCTGCAGCTTTCTACAGGGAGGCCGACACGTGTCAGAGTGAGTTCCTCCTGAGTGCCACATCTCAGCACGGCTGCCCAGGTGCTTCCCAGCTCTGAGCACATCCCCCATGTGGAAGGCAGGCTCTGGTTTGGGGCCTCTCACCCCCATTCCACAAACACACCCGGGTTGGCTGGGGCCCTGGGCAGCCTTGTGTAGCTCCAGGCCTGGAGGTTGGTGGCCCTGCCTGTGGCAGGGGGTTGGAGCTCTGTGATCCTTGGGGTCCCTCCCGGCCCAGCCCAGGCTGGGGCTCTGTGTCTGTGTGGCAGAGCTGTGGTTCCTGCGCTGGCAGGGCGCAGCGCGGGGAGCAGCCCGCAGCAGCACTGAACGCCGTCTCTGGCTTCCAGGGTGTGAGCAGCACTGCCTTCGGTGCCGCCAGCCGGGGGAGTGCAGCCTGTGCCGAGCCCCCTTCTTCCTCCTGGGCGCCGGGTGTGTTCAGAGCTGTGGGCAGCGGTACTACAGCGACCAGGCAGAGCGGGAGTGCAGGGGTAAGCACAGGGAGCCTGGGGGGGAGAGGGACGGGGCTCGCTCTGTGTTCTGTGTGCTCCTTTTCCCTGGGAGGCTGAAAAGGGCTTGGGTGCCTCTGCTGGGTTCGGCCAGGACGGAGTTAATCTCTCTCTAGCAGCGGTGGATGCCCTGTCTGGGGTCAGGATGAGGCAGTGCTGGTAACACAGGGATGTTTCTAGCTGTTCCCAAGCAGTCAAGGACTTTTCAGTTGTTCCTATTTCCCTGCAAATGAGAAGGGAGGGGACCCAGCCAGGACAGGTGACCCGAACTGGCCAGAGGGGGTATCCCATGCCAGTTACCTCATGCTCAGCATAAAGGGGGCTGGTGGGGGGAGGAGTGGGCAGCTCCAGGACACACAGTGTTTGGGGACAGTCCAGTTTCAGGACGGCTCTGAGCTGTGCAGGTCAGTGAGACACTGCACTGTGCATCACCAGTTTCATATATTTTGCTATAAAGTCCTGTTATTATTATATCTCTCTCTGCTGTCCCAGTAACTCTCCTTAACCCAGCCCGTGAGGTTTTGGCTCCTTGGGTTTTCTTCTCCCTCCCTCAATTCCTCCCCCCCTGCAGCTGCGTGGTGCCTGGCTCTCAGCTGGGGCAAAACCAGGACAGTGCTGGATCATACTTGCTGTTGAGCTGATGCATTCACCTGAGAATCTGGTACCAGGCTGTATCTGTGTGTAGATGTACCCAGTTCAGGAGGAGTGAGATTCAGGGTAGATGGCTTCTGAGGTATGGATGTGCATGTACACACCCAGTCTAACAAAACAGGTATTAAACCCACACTTTTAAAAAGGTTTCAGTTGTTTCAGGGGGGCTGGACTCGATGATCTCTGGAGGTCCCTTCCAAGCCCTGCAGCTCTGTGAGTCTGTACTTGTGGGTTAACAGACTGTGTAGGACTTGAATGTGTATCTGGAGTATTTTTTGTCCAAGTGGTACAACACTTAGTTAGAAACACATTCCTTCTGTTTGGAACACCATCTCAGGTTCTCTGTAGTCAGTGGGAAACAGTGGTCAGATGAGGAAGGAGCTTCTTGACATCTCTTTTTATCCCAGTCCCTTCTTTTCTCTTGCTTGTATCGGGTAGGTGGGGCACAGACTGTGGTGGAGGTTCTGTTCTGACCCCCATGAGAGCTCTCTGCTCCAGCAGTGCATTGTTTTGGCAGTGTCTCAGTGGGGTTGTGCTTTCTGTCCCATTCAGCTTGTCCTCCTGGATGCCTGGAGTGTGACAGTGCCAGCCTGTGCCACCTCTGTGACAGCACCATGTTTCTGAAGAACAAGATCTGCGTTCCTGCCTGTGGCCAGGGTTTCTATGGCAATACGTGGACCAGAGAGTGTGAAGAAGGTGAGCATCTCTCAGAACACAGCAAGCGAGCTGTCAGGCTCCCAGCACTTTCTAAGGTTCTATGTGAAGCTCTGCTAGTCCCTCTGCAGGACAGGCCAGTGTCTGTTGGCTTTTGGGGAGCTCGGATAGGAGCTGACTTGCCCAGGCCTCTCAGAGCGTGTCCAGAGATGGGTCTGGGACACAGGTGTGATGGGGAGGGCTGAGGGACCTGGGGCTGCTCAGCCTGGAGAAGAGGAGGCTCAGGAGAGACCTCCTTGCTCTCTCCAGCTCCCTGCAAGGAGGCTGTGGGGAGCTGGGGCTCAGCCCCTTCTCGCAGATACCCAGCCACAGGATGAGAGGGAATGGCTGTGAGTCGTGCCAGGGGAGGCTCAGGTTAGGAATGAGGAGACATTTCTTCTCCCAAAGAGCGGTTGGGCACTGGAAGGGGTTGCCCAGGGAGGTGGTGGAGTCACTGTCCCTCATCCCTAGGGGTGTTCAGAGGGCTGCTAACCCAGCCCATCACTCACTCAGTAAGGCTCTCCTTCCTTTTCAGGCAGCCAGCGTGCCTGGAGCCTCCCCGTGAGCAGAACCCTCACAGTAGGCATTGGGGGGGTGAAGCCCCTGGACCTGTCCCTGCTGGGTGTGTGTGACCTGGCTGGAGACACAGCCCAGCTCTTGTTCCACATGGATGGCGCTCCCTCCAATGGCAGGCTGGTGCTGGCAGGGGGGAAGGAGCTGCAGCTGCGTGAAGGGGACCACTTCAGCTGTGAGGACGTGAAGGAGAAGAGGGTGCGCTTCGTGCACAGCAAGGGCAAACCCAGGTGAGTGTGGCCTTACCCTGAGCAGGGGAGATGGGAGATGGCCTTACCCTGAGCAGGGGAGATGGGAGATGGCCTTACCCTGAGCAGGGGAGATGGGAGATGGCCTTACCCTGAGCTGGGGAGATGGGAGATGGCCTTACCCTGAGCTGGGGAGATGGGAGATGGCCTTACCCTGAGCAGGGGAGATGGGAGATGGCCTTACTCTGAGCTGGGGAGATGGGAGATGGCCTTACCCTGAGCTGGGGAGATGGGAGATGGCCTTACTCTGAGCAGGGGAGATGGGAGATGGCCTTACTCTGAGCAGGGGAGATGGGAGATGGCCTTACCCTGAGCTGGGGAGATGGGAGATGGCCTTACCCTGAGCTGGGGAGATGGGAGATGGCCTTACCCTGAGCTGGGGAGATGGGAGATGGCCTTACCCTGAGCTGGGGAGATGGCCTTACCCTGAGCGGGGGAGATGGGAGATGGCCTTACCCTGAGCAGGGGAAGTGGCCTTACCCTGAGCAGGGGAGATGGGAGATGGCCTTACCCTGAGCAGGGGAAGTGGCCTTACCCTGAGCAGGGGTGTCTCCTTGTGCCTTGGAAACACTCTCACAGCGAAGCTCGCTGCTGCTCACTGCTGCTCCAGAAATTACACTGTGCCACAGTATAAATGGTGATGCAAAAGCCCAACTCCAGGCTGGGTGGAGAATGGATGAAGAGCAGCCCTGAGGAGAAGGACTTGGGGTGCTGTTGGGTGACAGGTCAGTGTGAGCTGGCAGTGTGTGCTGGCAGCTCATAAGGCAAACTGTGTCCTGGGCTGCAGCAAGGACAGTGTGGCCAGCGGGTTGAGGGAGGGGATTCTGTCCCTCTGCTCTGCTCTTCTGAGATCCCACCTGCAGTGCTGGGTCCAGCTCTGGGGTCCTAGAGGAGAGTGGGAGAGGGGCTGGTCACCAGGGAGGGCAGGGACAGGACAAGGGCAATGGCTTCAAGATGGGAGAGGGCAGGGTTGGGTTAGATGTTAGGAAGGAATTCTTCCCTCTGAGGGTGGGGAGGCCCTGGATCCCTGGCAGGGTTCAAGGCTGGGTTGGATGGGGCTTTGGGCACCCTGGGCTGGTGAGGGTGTCCCTGCCCATGACAGGGGCTGGAACTAGATGGGCTTTAGGTTCCTTCAAGCCCAGAGCACCCTGTGATACTCTGAAACTTCTCTGCTTATGGTGTAAGAGGTCACTGGGATCCAGCTACCAAACCTGCTGTGCTTTGGGGGCGCAGGAGCCTGTCTCATTGTTGGGGTTCTCTCCAGCGGGTCTTGTGCTTACAGCAGCTTCTGATGCTGTCAGGAGATGCTTCCACAGTGTCACCACTGTCCTCTGCAGCACAGTCTGTGTTCAGCCATTGCTTCTCTGCCTGCAATATGAGCTGTGTTAGTGTCCTGGGATAATTAGTGGTGATTAGTAGCTGGCAGCGTGTTCAAGGAAGCAGGTTTTTCCTGCTGCCAGGCAATAAGCCCCCCTGCCAAGTTTTACACCTGATTTACACCCCATGAAGCCTGGGGACTGCACTGGTCTCTGTGGGACTGTTCTACATTCCTGCCTGTGGATACCAGGGTGCTCTGTGATGTGTTGTTTTCTGGGGTGTCCCTCTGATGCCAGGGGTTAGCTCACGCTCACCAGGCGTTAGGCACGTGCTTCTGTGCCAGGCTGTCCTTCCCCTCTGCCTGCTGCTCCCAGAACAAGGTTGGGAGCTGCTCTGCATCCAGGGTTACTGGGTGTGTTCCTGAGGCACAGAGGGGAAGCCCAACTGCTGAAAGATGGGAGCTGCTGGTCCCAAGCCACTTCAGTGACTTTTTCCTTTAGCAGTGAAATAACTGAGGTTTGGAATCGATGTTTTACCTTGGAGATGCCATCCCACATGGGAAAGGGAAATGAGGGTGTGTTACTGCTTAGCTAAAGGTATTTTATTGTGTGTTTGGACTCTTGGGAATCTTAAGAACAAAATACTCTGAAAATGTAATTGAAAAGCCTTGAGCTGAAGCTCCTCTCCCTAAGCTGGTTGTTTCTCCTGAATATGGGAGATATTTATTGTTACTGAGTCCTGCAAGATGCATCATTAATTCCTGTTATCCTCTGTTTTGGCTTGTTGGTGACTTGTTTAGGCAAGGCCAGCTTTCCCTGAAGGTCAGCGATCAGCAGTTCCTCTCCCACCCTCTGGTCATCAACATTCAGGCGTTTTCCACCCAGGTAATGTGGCAAAGCTTGGCAACAACCACACCTTTTGTACTGCTTAGAGCCCTGGTCTGGAGCCCTGGCTTCTTGTAGTGCTAACAAAGGAGCTGGGCAGAACTTGGCTCCCTGGAGTTCAGGCTGGGGAGGTGAGACTTGGCTCACACTTTGCTCAGAGGCAGCTGAGAGTCTTGGGGAAGGACCAGACCTGGGGCAGTTGGACGATGGTTGATCCCTGTGGTGGGATGCTTGGACAGTCTGAGAGTTGGGACTTAAATCAGCATGAGCTGTTCAAAGTGTGTCTCAGACTGCTCAGTTCTTCTAGGTGAGTTGGTGGTGCTGTCCAGTGCCTGTGCCTCTCCTGCTGTTGTTTAAACAGTAACTCTTGTTATTTTTGTGTCAGGAACAGTGTGGCCAGTGGGTCTGGGGAGGGGATTGTGCCCCTGTACTGGGCACTGGTGAGGCTGCACCTGGAGTGCTGGGTCCAGTTCTGGGCTTCTCACTCCAAGAAGGACATGGAGGTCCTGGAGCGAGTCCAGAGAAGGGCAACCAGGCTGGGGGAGGGGCTGGAGGGCAAATCCTCTGAGGAGCGGCTGAGGGAGCTGGGGGTGTTCAGCCTGGAGAAGAGGAAGCTGAGGGGAGACCTTCTCCCCACCTCCCCTGCCCTGCCAGGAGGGTGCAGAGAGGTGGGCGATGGTCTCTGCAGCCGGGGGACAGGAGATGGGACAAGGGGAATGCCCCAGGGGAGATTTAGGTCAGTTTTCAGGAAGAATTTCTGCACTGGAAGGGCTGTCAGGCCCTGGCACAGGCTGCCCAGGGAGGTGATGGGGTCACCATCCCTGGAGGGGTTTAAAAGCTGTGTGGATGAAGTGCTGAAGGACACGATCGAGAGGTGGGCTGGGCAGGGTCAGCCTGTGGTTGGACAAGGATCTTTAAGGTCTCCACCCCAGTGATTCGATGGCTGAGGGTCACTGCAAGGGTGGGTGGTTGTGCCTGAGGGTGTGGGTGCTGTTGGGTGCTGTGTGCAGTGCGCATGTGGCAGCAGCTCAGAGTCAGGGTGAGGTGCTGGCTGCTCACTGGGTACCACCCCGGGGCCTGTGGGGGGCCCTGTTTGATGTGTTAGTGTTCCTGAGGGAAACAGCTCCTCCTGAGGCACAGAACTCCTGTGGCTCTGATAGTCTTGAGACATTGCACTGCTTGTGCTTTCTCGGGGTCAGGATCCTGGAGAGGGGGTGGCTTCAGGGTCAGGAGCTCTGGTAGGATTTTTAATGCACTTTGTTGCTTTTAATCCCTGTATTCAGGATGAGTCATGCCATGGCTTCTGGGCAGGAGGAGTGCTCTGGTTTGTCCTCTACTCTAAGGCAAACTGGGGAGTTTTGATGCCATTGTGTGAACATTGATTCTGGCTGGTGCCAGAGTCTCTGCTGGGTCCAGTCTCTTGTTTAGCTCAGCAGGACGTTCACCTGAGTAAGAGCTGCAGTGCTGCCCCAGAATACATAAGTGAGGTTTAATGACAGGAATTTTGCCTGCCAGCCCTTAATAACCCTGAGGAGCTGCTCACAGGTGAGGTGGCAGCAGTTAGTGTGCCAGTGAGCGCTCCCCAGGCTTTGACTTTGCCTCTCCTGAGGGACGGCTTCCCCCCTGAGGGACGGCTTCCCCCCCGAGGGACGGCTTCCCCCCCCAGGGATGGCTTCCCCCCTGAGGGATGGCTTCCCCCCTGAGGGATGGCTTCCCCCCTGAGGGATGGCTTCCCCCCCGAGGGATGGCTTCCCCCCACCCCCCGAGGGACGGCTTCCCCCCACCCCCCGAGGGACGGCTTCCCCCCACCCCCCGAGGGACGGCTTCCCCCCACCCCCCGAGGGACGGCTTCCCCCCACCCCCCGAGGGATGGCTTCCCCCCCGAGGGATGGCTTCCCCACCCTGAGGGACGGCTTCCCCCCCCAGGGATGGCTTCCCCCCTGAGGGATGGCTTCCCCCCGAGGGATGGCTTCCCCCCACCCCCCGAGGGATGGCTTCCCCCCACCCCCCGAGGGACGGCTTCCCCCCACCCCCCGAGGGACGGCTTCCCCCCACCCCCCGAGGGACGGCTTCCCCCCACCCCCCGAGGGATGGCTTCCCCCCCGAGGGATGGCTTCCCCCCTGAGGCAAGGCACTGCCTGCAGCAAATAGTGTTGATTTGGATTGATGGAGACCTGGATCTAAACTTTCTCCCCGACAAAGAGCTAAAGAGCTCCTGTAAAGGAGCAGGAACTGGGCTCCAGCTGAGCTTTGTCCTGGGGGGAATGAGTCTGTGGAGTCCTTGCAGATGGTGGTGCTGACACCCCGTGCTGCTGTCTCTGAGGTGGCCTTCCTGAGTTCAGGAGCAGCACAGGCAGGTCCTTCAGTGTTCGCTGACTCAGTTCCACTTGGAAGCCTTGAGCCCAGTTTGTGCCTCTCAGTCTGGCTCACTGCTGTTGGGCTCCCGTGTAGGCTCTTCTCCCCGCTCCTCCTGCTCTTCCTTGCTTCCCTCTCCCCTCTCTCTGCTACCCATTCTGAACAGATGTAAGCACCAGCACTCAGATCTGTCTGCAGTGCCCGAAGCTGTAGGTGATAGGCAGGGGGAGCGTGGCACATCTCCATCCCCAGCCCACCCCGAGCTCATGACCCACAGGCACAACTCTTCAGCATCTCCACTGGGCCATCCAGCAGACCTGTTGTGTATGGACAGACCTTCCTTCTCCTCCTCTCCTGGGCTTGCCATGGCACAGGATCCTCTCAGCGTAACTGAGTGGCTCTGCATTGACAGATGCTGTGGGATCTGCCCGCTGAGGGGGCAGGTGTTTCCCTGCTGCTCAGAAACAGATTCCCAGGGGTGAAGGGAATCCCTTAACCCCACACGTCTCCTTCTGTTTCAATCCTGAGCAGATTCTAAGCTTTAGCAAACACCCAAGAGCTGCTTTTGTGTTTCAGGCCCCGTACGTGTTCCGAAACGAGCCCCTCCTTGTCCGCAGAGGGGAAACTGGAGCCGTAACAGAGCTGCTGCTGGGCGTGAGGGACAGTGACAACCCCCAGGACCTGGTGCTGAGGGTGCTGGAGCCTCCGCGTCACGGGCGGCTGGTCGGCCCTCCTGGGGGGGGCTCAGCTGCCGCAGCCCCCGTGCTGCAGCTGGGTGGCCGCGCTGCCGGGCCGCTGCGCTACGCTCACGACGGCTCTGACACGCGGGACGATGCGGCTGTTCTGCAAGTGAGCGACGGGTTCCACTTCCAGAACATCCTGCTCCGCGTCCGGGTCATGCCCCAGGTACGCACGCCCACACGGGCCCCACAGGCACATCCAGAGGCTGCAGAGCCCAGAGGCACAGCGTGTGTTGGCTGGGAAGGGACCTTCAGAGCCCATCTCGTCCCACCCTGCAGTGAGCAGGGACATCTTCACTAGAGCAGGTTGCTCAGAGCCCCAGCAAGCCTGAGACCTTGGATGTCTCCAGGGATGGGGCCTCCACCACCTCTCTGGGCAGCCTGTGCCAGTGACCTGGCCCTGAAGTGACCCTCTGTGTGAAACTTCCTAGTGGTTACAGCAGGAACAGTAGGAAGAGCCTTGCTTTGCCCTGTGTTAGGAAACAAACCCCAGCCAAAGGTGTGAAACACGTACCATACGTGGGGGGGAAGTTTTACAACAATGTCTTAAGACAATGTCACCACACCAGAACCAAACTGCTGGGGAGCGCTGGTGCTCTGCCACCCTCACTGGGAAAAGTCCTTCCCCAGATTGTGTGAGGAATTCCAAAGTACTCTGCTTGATCCTTGTCACTTGTAAGTCTCGTGCCATCAGTTAAGCCTTGTCCTGCTGTCCCTGCACGCAGAGCGACAGAAGCCCTCGGCTGGTGACAAATTCCTTGGTCTGGGTGCCCCAGGGAGGCATGCTGCAGCTCTCCAGGACGATCCTGCACGCCGAGCTCCCTGGTGCCCGCGACTCCGAGATCACCTACAGCATCCTCCAGGACCAGCCAAGACACGGTAAAGGCCTTGGGGGTTTGTTGTCCAAAAGCAGCTGTTTCACCCCATGTGGGGCCCAGAAACAGACAGCGGTGAGTTGGTGTCTCCAGCACCCTTTGGAGAGGCTCTGATCTCACCTCTCAGAGTAACAGCTTCCACAAGCAACCCCACGCCCAGGGCTGCACTTCATAGCTCATATCTTCTCCTGAGGGACCTTGCAGGCTGGAGAGGTGGGTCTGGGTGAACCTATGAGGTTCAACACTGCAGAGTGTTGGGTGTTGCACTTGGGCCAGAGGAATCCCAGACACAGCCTGGGAGAAGAGCTCCTGGGGAGCAGCCCTGCTGAGAAGGACCTGGGGGCTCTGCTGGGTGAGAGGCTTCCCATGAGCCAGCAGTGGCTCCTGCAGCTCAGAAGGGTGATGGGATCCTGGGCTCCATCAGCAGAGGGGTGGCAGCAGGGACAGGGAGGGGATTGTCCCTCTCTGCTCTGCCCTGGGGAGGCCCCAGCTGGAGTCCTGTGTCCAGAGCTGGGGCCCCAAGACAAGATGTGGGACTGTTGGAGAGGGGTCAGAGGAGCCACGGAGATGATCAGAGGGCTGGAGCAGCTCCCCTACAAAGAGAGGCTGAGGGAGCTGGGCTGGGTCAGCCTGGATGCAGCAGCTAATCTGAAGTGGTTTCCTTTCACAGAATCACAGGGGTTGGCAGGGACCTCAAGAGCTCATCAAGTCTGACCCCCCTTTCCTATCTAAAAATCCAGTTAATTCTTTCCTACAGGCATGAATACCTTTCCATCAGTCAGATACTAGGACAGGCTGCCAAGGCCCCAGCCCTTGATTCAGGACCTACATTCTACATCCCTGTGCCTTATTTTCCCCTCCCCCCTTTCTCTGAAACACTATTTTAGATAAAAGTTTGAAGCTCATTGATTCCTGTTGCTTATTCCTCACCTGCAGCTATAAACCCATTAGTGTTATTGCAATTAATTACAGGAGAGATAATTAAGGCGACGCAGGATTGAAGATGCTGTTCAGGGTTAGACAGCAGGAGACAAGCTCCTCGGGGAAAAAAGGCTTGTTTTCATGTAAATGCTTATTAAAAAGGAGAAGACAGCCCTTCATCTGCAGAAAACTAAAGGGGGGGTACAAATTAATTACTTCTCTTCTTAATTGCAAGAAGAACATAATCTATGTTTCCATCAGGTCCTGGCAGCTGTCAGGGAACCCAGGCTCTCCTTCTGGCAACAGGCAGACACCAGCACTGGCGTGGCTCCAGGGAGCCTCTCCTTTCAGCCAGCTCAGCTGATTAAAAGCAATGCTGGAATTGTGCACAAGCACAAATACCTATTTTCTTTAAGTCACAGTTCTGGTGAGGAAACCGGTGCTGCTGAGCAGGGAAACAGTGTTTTCTTCCCTGTCTGTGTTTCTGTTCCTTCCACACATGATGCCTTCTCTCTTCCACCTAGTTTCTCTCTGGTTTTATATCCCCATGAACCCCCAGTGCCTCCCACACCCAGGGCAGGAAGCTGGTGACAAGTGCTGCACGTGTCCGCTCCTCTGAAAAGCAAGGGGACAGTGGTGCTGGAGTGTTCTGGGCAGCTCTGGAAACGGCAGCTCTGTGGCCCTCAGAGAGGTCAGGAAACGGCCTGAGCATGCCAAGCTGTGCCTCAGTGTGTGGAACCCATCAGGGGGTGCTGCCTGCTCAAAACCCACGTGTTTCCAGCACAAGGTTCATCACAGACTCTGGGGGTAGGACATCCCGAGCTGTCCCTGCTCAGGGCCCTGGGTATTCAGTTCTAAGACACACTTCTGCTCTCTGGTGCTGAGGTGTGGGGAGGGCAGAGGGCCCTGGGAAACAGACACTGTGCTTGGAGGGAAGCTGCAAAAGCCAGAGAAAAGCAGGACAGAGGGTCCTGTAGAGAGGTAAATCTGTTCTTTAGGGGGAGGTGGCACAGTGCTTTGCCATGGTAAGGAAGGGGCAGACAGACAGACAGACCCTGCAGAGCAGGAGGCCCCCAGGGTGGGACAGCCTTTTGTACAGCAATGGTGTGGTTCTTGTAGTAATGAAAAGTCCTGAAGCCTGACTGGGGGCTGCTGCCTCAGCCAGGAGAGGGGAGAAGAGTTTGCTCAGTCATTAAAGTTGCCTTGGATCCCCCACGATTGGAGTCCTTTCCACACAGCACACTGGGGTTGTCCCTTTGAGGGGAAGGCAGACAGTCTGGTGGGCTGCTGTTAACCCTGGCTGTGTCCCTCCTCACGGGAGCTCCACAGAGTGAGGCAGGTCTTTGCCTCTGTTTTTCCCTCAGTCTCTGAGACAGGCACGTTGAGAGGTTGAAATGGCTGCTCAGGGCAAAAGGACATTTGGGGGGGTTGAAGGTGCCTCTCCTGCTCCTTACTCCACCACATGTTTCTTCTGTGTTCTGCCCACGAGTGCCTCGGGCTGCCCTTGGCCAGGGGCTGGTGAGAAGGCACCTCCTGCTCTCTGTTCCCTCACACGCTGAGCCCCGGCCGTTGTTGGTTGTTGTTTGCAGGTGAAGTGGTGCTTCTGGTCCCGATGCCAGCAGATGGCCCAGCAGACTCGTGGCAGCGTTTGCCTGATGGAAGAGCAGCCTCACCTACAACCTCCTTTACCCAGCAAGACATCAACGAAGGCGTTGTGTGGTACAGGCACTCTGGAGCTGAAGTGGAGAGCGACTCTTTCCAGTTCCAGGTACCCTCATTGTATCCTTATCACCCCATCGACCTTCTCCCCACCTCCACTGCCCTGCCAGGAGGGTGCAGAGAGGTGGGCGAGGGTCTCTTCAGCCAGGGGACAGGAGATGGGACAAGGGGCAATGGGCTCAAGTTGCCCCAGGGCAGGGTCAGAGCAGATGGGAGGGAAAAGTTCTTCTCTGGCAGAGTTGTGGGGCTGTGGCACAGGCTGCCCAGGGAGGGGCTGAGTCCCCACCCCTGGGGGTGTTTACCAGCCGGGGAGATGAGGTGCTCAGGGCTCTGGGTCAGCACAGGACAGGGACGGTTGGACTCGATGGGCTTAAAGGGTTTTCCAACCCTGTGATGCTGTGGTTCTGCAAGCCCCTAAACCCAGCAACCCTCCTGCCTCCCGCAGTCCCATAGCTAACCATTTAATTGTGGCCATGCATTATTTCTTCTGCCAAACACACAAAAAGCTACAAATGCTCCCCAGAAGGTGAGACTCTAAAAGAAATGCCACCTCCCCACAGGTTTAAGAGCCATGAAAGCCCTCAGGCAGGTCTGTGCTGGTTGCTTGGAAGGTGTAACAGCTCCGTAGCGCTGAGCCACGTGAACTCTGGCGTGCCGCACGCCCCTCAGCTGCTTTCCCAGCCAGAAGCTATTACCATAGCACCAGAGAGGCAATTAAGGGAATTCCTAGAGTAATTACCATAAGTGATAATGAGGAATTCGTGAGTGTCAGTGTTGAACAAGCTGATCTTTAGCTTAATTGCTGTGTTCCTCTTCTAGAGTGTGCATTTTCCAGGAGTTAAAGCTTTGGGTTTAGCAGCTTGGAGCAGTGGCAGGAACTGTGGGGAGAACCCAACTGAGAAGGGAAGCAGCGATTGCCTGGGGCACACCAGCAGACCATAATGCCTCTGCCTGAGTCTCCAGCCATGCGCTGGGACATCTTGGAGAGGGGCTGTTTCCATCAGTGCTTTGGCTGTGACCGTTCAGGTGGTCCAGTGAACTAATTGCATCCAGTCTCCAGCAGCGTGCATTTGCATGCCTTGAAATGCCTCTTGCTGAAGCTAAGCTGTGCTGCAGGCCTTCCCTGCTGCACTCCAGAGCAGACTTCCAGCCCTGCTGGAGGAGGAAGCTGTAGCTTCAGCTGTTTGTCAGATGTGTGTTGTTGGGTGTTCACCTTACCTCAGGATGGCCGTGAACATTCCCAGGCTTATCTCCAGGGGGTGGTTTGGGGGGCTTTACATTTTGAAAATTTGGATATATTTTGCTTTCCATCTCCATTTCAGTGGAGGAATTTTATGGGGTCTCTGTGAAACACAAGGGCAGGCTGTGGTGGAAGCTGTTGGGCTTGCAGGGAGTCGCTGCCGAGGCAGGACCAGTACTGAAACACGGGCTGTTTTCACCTTGAAGCACGACCAGTGATCGTTTGGAGTGTGGGAGGAAGGTTGCAAAACCCATTATTTTTCTTCTGTTCCTGCAATGAAAAGTCCCACCAAGAATTCAGCAGAACTGTGGTGGTCACTGGGGGAGGCAGGAGTGATTAGCAGGGAGGGAAACGACACCCAGGCATCTCTCTGAGTGTCAATGAAGAGGGAATCAGGCCTACATCATCCAGGCAGCGATGGAGGAACTGGTCTAGGAAGGCAGTGGTGTCCTCTGACAGGTATCTGTTCCCTTCCCAGGTGTCCAGCTCTGCCAGTCCACAGACCAGCCTGAAGAGCCACGTGTTCAACGTTGCTGTCCTCCCCCAGGCACCCAGAGCCCCCCAGCTCTCCCTCGGCTCCTCTTTGCACATGGCTGTAAGTGTGAACTCACACCACCCCCCAAAGCCGCTCTGTCCCTGCTCTGCTCAGCTGGGCAGGGAGACAACAGATGCTGAGAGGCTCAGGAGTGGAGATAAGGGCAGGGAGAGACCATTCCACAGTCAGCGTCACGGGCAGGACAGACTCAGCACGGGATGAAGGACAGGAACCCTCTGACTGATGGCACTGCACCCCAGTGACACCAGAGCCAGGCAATGAGAGGTGCCACCAGCCCTTAAAGCACCCCCCACCCCTCCCTCCTTCCCTGACCCAGCTTTATCCAGGGTTTCTCTCCCTTCTCCCCCAGTGTGGCACGGGGAGGGGCAGGGACTGGGGGAAGGGGGGTTTGGTCAGTCCCTCACCAGTTGGTTTCCTTCTTCGCTGGGGTGGGGCCATTCCTCACCCCCTTCCCCTGCTGCACCCTGGGGTCCCACCCACGGCAGACAGTCCTCCACCAGCTGCTCCAAGGGGAGTGGGAGCAGTGTGACCTTGGTGTCCCAGCTTTGCTGTGGGCTGTGAGGCCTTTGGCGGGGGGACACCAGCATCACACTCCACTGAGCAGCAGTCCTGAGCTGAGCAGGACAGGGCAGGCAGAGGTGAGACCTGCAGGGGAGCTGGGTCTACAACCAGTGTAGCGTGCACTCGTCCTTGGCACTGTTCCTTCCTGATGGTTTCTTTAGAGCCTATGAGGTGCCAGCAGTGTGCTGGGTGTTGCCAAACAGAAATCCTGTGCCCTTGGGTGCTTCCTGCCACAGAAAAGCACTGAAAGCCCCACGTGGTGTGTGAGAGCAGATGTGGCAGAGCTCCGAGGGGAATGGGTCCTTGGGGCAGCCTCCTAAGGGGAGGCAAAAGGCTCCTGAGCCAGCACAGCCCGAAGCAGCTGGGTGCAGGACCAGGAGAGACCAGGGGAAGCAGTGGGAGGGGGATCAGGGAAGCGTCCGTGACGCAGCGGCCTTGTCAGGGCTTGAGATAGTGGTGACCTTTCCCAGGCAGTAATAAAACAGCTCAGGCTGCTGCTTGGAGCAGTAGCAGCGCTGTATCTCTGCTCCTGGCTGCTGGCTGGTGTCACTATTGGCAGAATTGATGGGAGGGCTGCCTGGCCAGGCTGGGCAGGGCTGGATTTTATGGCTAATTACACACCACAACATTCAACAGGGCCATAAAATACCTTTTACTGAGGGGCACCTCACAGCCTGCAGGTCCTACCTCTGGGAGGGACAAATGGGCCTTGGAGGCAACTATGAAGCAACCATAACCTTAAATCTGTTCATGGTGAGATTGCACCTCCTTGGATCAGCCTGATTGAGCCCTGCTCACCAGCCTCCAGGCTCCCTGGGAATTAGACAGGGGTTTCTTGCCAGAAGAGCAAGCACAGAATGTGACATCTCCCCACACTTCTAGCCTTGTCTTTGAGCTTTTCAGTGGGACACTCGAAGTTTGGTGACTCTTTGGTGGTTAAACCTCACCCCCTTCCCCTGCTGCACCCTGGGGTCCCACCCACAGCAGACAGTCCTCCACCAGCTGCTCCAAGGGGAGTCCCCTCCCAGGGGGCTTCAGCCCCTCCCCAGCTGCCCTGCTGTGGGTCCCTGGTGTGGGGCAGCCATAGAACCAGAGTGTCTCTCAGCCCCTCAGGCCCAGCCTGGGCCCCACAGGGTCACAGACCCCCAGCAAACCTGCTCCAGGAGGGGCCCCTCTCTCTCCCCATGGGCTGCAGGTCCTGCCAGGGGCTGGCTCCAACACAGGTCGCAGCCTCTGCCATGTGTCTCCCCCTGCTCCAGGGGGGCCTCTCCTCAGGCTGCAGGTGGGGTCTCGGCCTTGTCCCTGGGCCGCAGGGGGATACCTGCCTCACCAGGGGCTTCTCCAGGGGCTACAGGGGCATCTTTCTCTCTCTGCAGCGCCTGGAGCACCTCCTGCACCCCTTCTCCCCTGGCCTTGGTGCCTGCAGAGCTTCTCCCACCTTCTCACCCCCTTCTCTGGGGCACAGAGCAGCCACTGTTGGTTGTTTCTCCTCAGGGTGGTTCCCAGCGGCCTGTGACCGGCGCTGCTGGGCTCAGCCTGGGCCAGCGGCGGCTCTGTGGGGCTGGGGGCAGCTTCTCCGCCGCCCCTGCAGCCCCCTCCTGTGACACAGACACAGACACACACACAACACACACACACACTCACACTTTGTTCTTCGCTCAGGTTTCCTGTCAGCAGCTTCTGGGAGCGGCTCGCTCCAGGGGGTTCAGGTTCACCAACACACAGGTTAACTGCCTTTGTGCACTTCAGTCTGGTCATGCAGCACTGGGATTTCGTTAACGAGCCTTTGGCTCATGGTAACCTTGTGATGGAGGGGTCACAACGTTCTTAGATGGGTCTGAAACAGAAGCCAAAGCTTTGGGGCTCTGGTTCCTCTGTGTCCCAGTGGAAATGACAGCAAATCTCCTCCTGGCACATCAGACTGTACCGGAGGAGCCACACAGGCACTGAATGATAGCTTCATCCAGGGAGGTTTTGATGCAATTTGATTTTCCTGTATCTCTTCTTGCTGTAGGGCCAAAAATAGAAGCTCCTGGATCTGGGAGGGTGGAAGTTGTGCAGCCGCAAGGGAGGACAGAGCGCTCAGGAAACACTGCTGCTTTCCTGGGCAGCCTGGAAGTGGGGATAAGCTCAGAGTTTTATGTAGGAGGAGGTGTTTGTCTCTCTTTCTTAGGTTTATAGGCCCCTTCTGATCAAGTGTGAGAGGTTTCCTTCAGCCCAGACAGTTTCAGATCTAAGATCTAAACCTTTAAATTCCACAACTCGCTTGGGCTTAAGCACAGCAAAGCAGATTCTCATTCAGTGCATTTTTGGGTGAAGCCTTCCCATGTCTCTGGCCTTGATGCTCATGGTCTGATGTGTTTATTTGAGGTGCTGGAGGACCGTGTGACAGTGATTGAGCCCCATCACCTCTCCTTTGTAGACCCGGAGACTCCCAGTGAGAAGATCCTGTTCAACGTGACTGTCCCTCTCCCTCCTGGCCAAGGCAAGTGAACCTTTCAGAACGTGGTGGCTTGCTGCTCAATTCAGTGCTGTGCTTCCCAGCACCTCTGATGGTTGTTATGCAGAAGCATCTGTTGATCTTTCCACCCTCCTGCATTAGCTTTCAGACACCTGGTTTCCTGACCCCATTTCTTCCACTAGTTTAGGAGTGAGCTGCAGAGCTGTTTTCTCACTGCTGTCTGGGGTGTGTTGAATGTTGCACCTCGTGGCTTTCTGCTTTCCACCTCGCTAGGGAGAGGTGTTTGAAGAGATGACTGAGGAGGAACCTGTGTTTCATGTCTCGTGTCCCAAGAACCCGTTCTTGGTGCAGCTCCAGTCTTGTGGCTCCTTCAGAACCCCCTGAAAATGTAAAAAGGAAGCATGTGGGGAGAGCCAAAGAAACTGCAGCCTTTGGTACTTGTTTTAAACTCCTGTTCATACCCAGCTCTCTGCCTCTGTAGGGCTCGTGGAGCACAGGGACCGGCCTCTCTCTCCAGCCAGGTATTTCACCCAGGCAGATATAAACCACGGCAAGATCGCTTACCGGCCGCCGACTGCAGCCCCTCACTTGAGAGAGATCACGGCCTTCTCCTTCGCAGGTAAGGAGCCTCTCAGCTGTGACGCTGTGGCAGAGCGGCCAGAGGTAGCAGAGGGAGGGTAGGGTGCCACAGAGGGAGAGGTGAGAGGGACACACTGCACTCTGAAGGGAGAGCCAACAGTATATATTGATTTTGTTGATATAAAGCAAAGGCTGTGACGGTGTTTGGCAAGGAACATGACAGTGACAAAGGTTCCATGGTAAGGTGATCTTGATTAGTTAGTGCAGAGAGAGCAGGGCCAGCTGAAGCTGCCAGGGAGAGCCTCTTGTTGAGTCCCAAGGCTCAGAAAGGACTCACCTTGCTTTCTAAACTCCTTCTCAGAGAGGAGCCCAGGCATGGCTGGATCCAGTCTTAGTCCCAGACTTGGTCAGGGGTTTATGTCTAAAGCATTCTATGCGCACAATGAATCCTTTACACTTCTTAGCCAGGAGCACAAGGGTTAGGGCAGTTATTCCCAACTCACCAGGGATCTGTGGCAGCAAGGATTGCCTCGCCCTCGAGCAGTAACCTTGAGAGGTTCCCTTCCCAGGGGAGTGCCTGACGTGCAGCCTGCTGTCATCTCAGGAGAGCTCCCAGGGCTCTTGGGCCGCTCACTATTGATGGGGTAAGAGGAGTGGCTCATGGTCATATTTCCATCCCACCCATGGGTGCCAGGGGACACTGCCCGGCGCTCTGCCCAGGGGCACATGAGCACAGAGAGCCCTTGGCTGTTGTGCTGTTATCTGTCTTCCCAAAATCACCGTGGGAGGGATGCAGACACCACCCATCACCAGTGGTTATCAGATCTACAGGAAATGACCAGGCAGAGGTGGGGAAGCGTGCTGTCACACTGGGCTGCTGGTCCCCCCAACCCTGGAGTGCCTTCATGCTTCTGTCCATCCTTGCGAGGGCAGGGGGCTCGAGTGAGCCGCAGGAACCTGCCCTGGAGGAGGGTAGCAGGAGCTCCCCTGTTTCGTGGGACCCCCACAGGACTGTTCCCTCCCGGTTTGGTGTTGGTGGGTGATGGGGGTAGGTTCCACCAGCGACAGGGCAGCGTTGGCTGCGGCACGTGGCGTGGCCAGTGCTGGTGCTGGGTGCGGTGCTGGGCAGAGCGCTGGTGGGCTGCTGCCTGGTTCGGACCTGTTGTCCCTGCTGAGCCTGAGACCTCGGGTGCACTGCGGGCTTAGTCCGTGAGCTTGCGACTGGAACTGATGAACTGAGTCCGTTTGGCCAGAGCATTGGAAGATTGGTACCATCAGAGGAGAACATCTCTGGAGGAGAAGGTAGAGGGGCGACACTAGGACAGACCTGAAGCGTGTTTGACCAGTAGGTGAGCAGGATTGTGTGGTGAGGGGACAGCACGTGGCAGATGCAGTTCTGTGTGTCACCATGCCTTCCGCTGGCATCAGGGAGCGAAGGCAAGGGAAGAGCGCTTCCCTTGGGGAGGGGGGACTCCAGGCTGGTTGAGTGGCAGCACCTGCTTTCTCCAGAGTTGTTCAAATCCCCATCAGGAAGTGCTGCCTTGTCCTGACTGCAGCTCCCTGCCCTTGCCCAACAGGTCTCCCGGACTCCGTGAGCTTCCGATTCACAGGTACGTGACGCATTCGCTCTGCCCTGGCCAGAGGGGCTTTTCTCCTTGTGCCCTTCGTGCTGCCTGGTATTCCTGGGCTGGGGACAAAGAGAAATCCTCTCGGTGGCTGGGAATTGTGTCCCTACATCTGCAGATAGCTAGAGGTGGGATAAACTCAGCGGTGTGGGGAGGTGATTTTGTACAGGCAGGTGAGTGTCCCGGGTGAGTCCCAGAAAAGGCATCCCTGCACTCAGGTGTGGCTTGTCTCTGTGTCTAGTGTCTGGTGGAGAACACACAACCCCGGAGATGGTGTTTGTCATTCATTTGCTCTCTGCAGAGCAGCAGCCTCCAGTCTTCCAGATCACAGCTCCGTTCCTGGAGGTCACCCAGGGGGGCAAAGCCACCATCGGTGAGTAGGGGGAAGGGATGGGGTGTGGAGCTCGGCCTGAGGCACGGCCTTTATTGCCAGGAGGCCACGGTGATGGAGCAGGAGAGAGTCTTGGCCTCCCCTCTGTCGGTTGAGCTGAGGAGCTGTAGCTGTGCAGGTGCAGCAGCCACTGAGAAGGCTCTGCTGTGGTGCCTCTGAAAAGTGCCGGGGAATCCGGAGCTGCTCCTCCAGCGTATGGCACGTCTGTTGGCTGGGGCAGGGGAGAGCAGGGCCAGGGACCTGCTGCTCCTCTACTTTTGCCATTTGTGAGCCCTATTGGTGAGAAATTCTCTGATCTGAGCATCATCAGGGCACTAGGTGTTTCCAGGCCACCAGCAAGCTCTGGGGCGAAGGCAGCTCCAGAATGACTTGACTTTTCACATAGTTGGTTGCTTTTCACTCCGTTCCCAAGAGCACACCACAAAACCCCAGGGCTGTTCCTCGCCTGGCGTCTGAGGGTGCTGAAGCCCTGCTCCTCTTCTCCTGGCACAGGGCTCCAGCTAGCTGTGAGCGATGCAGACACAGCTCCTGAGGGTCTTTTCTTTGAGCTGGTGGAACCTCCCCGTCACGGCCTTGTGCTCAGACACAGCGCGGGCGTGCAGGAGCGCGTGAGAGCCGGTGAGTTGAGCAGAACTCTTCCTCAGCACAGGAGAGGGGCCAGCACTGCCTGGGCCAGGGGTTTCTAAACCCCCAGGGGCTTAGCTGCCTGGGAGGAGGGAGATGCCTCTGGCAGATACAGCTGCCTTAATAAATGTCTCCCTAACTCACATCCCTGTGAGGATGGCCAATGGGATCCTGGGCTCCATCAGCAGAGGGGTGGCAGCAGGGACAGGGAGGGGATTGTCCCTCTCTGCTCTGCCCTGGGGAGGCCCCAGCTGGAGTCCTGTGTCCAGAGCTGGGGCCCCAACACAAGGAAGATGTGGGACTGTTGGAGAGGGGTCAGAGGAGCCACGAAGGTGATCAGGGTGCTGGAGCAGCTCCCCTATGGAGAGAGGCTGAGGGAGCTGGGCTGGTTCAGCCTGGAGAAGAGAAGGCTGTGGGGGGACCTCTTTGCAGCCTTCCAGTCCCTGAAGGGAGCAGAGAAACAGGAGGGGAATCAGCTTGTTCAAGGGCAGAGACTGGCAGGACAAGGAGGATGGAGTGAAGCTGGAGGAGGGAAGGGTTAGAGGAGAGATTGGGGGGAAGTTCTTTCCAGAGAGAGTGGTGAGGGGCTGGAACAGGCTGCCCAGAGAGGGGGTGGATGCCCCATCCCTGGGGGTGTTCAAGGCCAGGTTGGCTGGGGCCCTGGGCAACCTTGTGTAGCTCCAGGCCTGGAGGTTGGTGGCCCTGCCTGTGGCAGGGGGTTGGAGCTCTGTGACCCTTGGGGTCCCTTCCCACCCAGGCCATTCTATGATTCTGTGGTTTTAATGCCAGTTTAGTCCATGATGAAGTCTGTTGCTAAGCTGGGGCTTTAGGTCATTCTGAGTTGTGTGTTTCCTTCCCGGGAAGGTGACACCTTCAGCTACGAGGACGTGACTCGGAACGCCCTGCAGTACGTGCACGATGGCTCCTGGGCAGCAGAGGACAGCATGGAAATCTCTGTCACCGACGGTGTCACCACAGTGACCACAGTGCTGAGGGTGGAAGTGGCCCAGCTGGACAGCAGTGGCCCGCAGCTGGCCCCGGGCTGCTTATTGACAGCTACAGTGGCCAGCAAAGGCTCCGTGACCCTCTCTCGAGCACACCTCGCTTACACTGTAAGCTGTCAGCCAGTCCTAAACCCAGGGAATGCCACCAGCCTCCCCCTCCTTATCCCCCACAGCCCCTTCACTGCACACTCTGCTGTCGGGGGGGATTCTTGGCCGAGAGCTTGAGTTTTGGGGATAATGGGCTCTCTCCTCCAGCCAGGCTTTGAAGCTGTCCCTGTTGGAGTGAAGCAGAGGTGGGCTGCCACGCTAAACAGGAGGAGTGATGTAATCCCACAGGGTTTTGTGTCAAAGCACACGTGTTCCCTAAGTGATCCTGGTTACTCCCTCTGCCAGCTCTCACTTTATTTGGAGGCAGAAGCAGCGTATCACGTAAATGGTCCAGTCCAGTAGAAGTTTAAAGTAATTCAAACCCCCAAATCCCAAGTTTGTGTTGGGGAGCCAGTGTTGGTGTGATGCTGGGACACATCCTGAGAGGAAGTGAAAATCCATTCTGTGGTAGCTTCAGAGAATGTCAGCCTCATCAACCCTCTTCTCACCAGTACAGCTGCAGCTCTGACCCAGCTAGATTTATACATTTCCCTAGCAAACATCTTATTCCTCCTTCCATTTTCAGTGGAGGGAGGGAAAAGCACATCTTGTCTTGATTTGGTTTGTTTCTTCGTGTTTAGGACAACAATTCTCCTGACTCAGAGATAAGAATCCAGCTGGTATCTCTGCCTGCATATGGCACCCTCCTACGAACGCCTGGCTCTCGTGATGAAGGGCTCTCCAAGGTTTATAATTTCACCATGGAAGACATCAACAACCAGAGGATCAGGTAGCAAAAGAGCTGTTCCTCCTTCAAGCCTTGCCAGCTAAAAGCTCGGTGACCTTTCCACAGGGATCTCTGGGCTATGTTATGTTAGTACCACCTGTCAAAGGCTGGGGTTTTCTCCTTCCTTGGCTCCTGTATCCCATGAGATGATAAATGAGAGTGTTTCCTGTGTGCAGAATCAGGTGAAATGCCAGTAGTTGGCATAGCTTCATATTGCAGGGATTTTTTTCTGTCTGCAATATCAGTGTTGCTTCAGGTCAGCCACACCTAACACCATGATCTAAAAGAACTCAGGGAATGAACGTGAAGGTGGGTTGGGAACTGAATCCCGCCCCTTTCAGTGTTAGATTGGTGTCTTTTAGATATTAGGGAAAAGTTCTTCCCTGGCAGAGCTGTGGGGCTGTGGCACAGGCTGCCCAGGGAGGGGGCTGAGTCCCCACCCCTGGGGGTGTTTACCCCGGGGAGATGAGGTGCTCAGGGCTCTGGGTCAGCACAGGACAGGGACGGTTGGACTCGATGGGCTTAAAGGGCTTTTCCATCCTGGTGACTCTGTGAAGAGGCACATTCCCCTCTAAACACAGGGGTGAGGCGTGTCTGCCTGTCAGTGAGATGCCCTGGCCCACGTTGTGTTCCATCTCTCACAGCTACTCCGCCGTGTTTGAGACCAGCAATCAGCCAGTCACAGACATCTTCCACTTCTCCGTCCGGGATGCTGAGAACAACCGGCTGGACAGACAGATGTTCAGTGTCACAATCACGCCTGCCCAGCCCGCGCCGTCCCTCGTTGCCTTTGCCGACCATATCACTGTAAGTGGCTGCCCACAGTGTCAGGGACAGTGATGGGAATGTCTTAGGTGTGAGGACGTGAACAGCTGTCCTGGGCTGGGGAATGGCTGAGGAAACCCATCCTGTGAGTGCGAAGGGTTAGCAAACTGCTTAGAGGCCAGCTGAGGCAGGCAGTACAGCTGCGTCCCTAAAGCTCTGCTGCTTGCATCTGTTCTAGACCAGAGCACGTTTCTCCCTCGGGTGTCCCACTGATATCAGTGGAGCAAGTCTGACTCACCCCCTTTTAATGTTTCACCCCTTATTTCACCAGCTTCATGTACAAGAAGAGCAGAAGGCAAGTCTGAAACATCTGGGGCTTTGGCTTGATGTTTCAGACTCTGTATCAGAGCCCTTTGAAGTGATCTCCCTCCTTCCCAGCCTCACATTCCCCCTCCCTTGCCTTCAAGAGGCTTTCCTCACCAAGCCACGCAGCCCTGCCTTCCGTAGGGTCAGCGTGACCCTGCCAGCTCTCTCCCAGCCCTGATAAAACGCTCCCAGGCTCTTCTTGGGAGCCAGGCCAGCTTTGTTCTTCCCCTCCCAGCTCACCTCCCAGCTCATTTCATGCTTAACGCACCCAGGGGAGGATGGGGCAAGGACTCCAGAGCCTGGGCAAGCCTCTTCCCTGGAGGCTTAGATGTCGCTAGCCCAGTAACGATGGCGTGTTAGCTGTGTGTGGTGTGTGCCTGCAGTGGCTCCCTCAGGGCTTTGTCTTTCCAGGTGGAGGAGGGGGGCAGGGTCCCGCTGCTGGCGCATCTCCGCTCGGCTGCCGCTTACGATGCCGCCGAGGAAGACCTGAGGGTGACGGTCATCGCGTCACCTGTGTACGGCTGCATTGAGAACACCAGGACAGGTACGCTGCCTGGCCGGCCCCTCTGCCCGGGGCTGCTGGAGGGAGCGGGGGAACCGCCGGGCTGGAGCACACTCTGGGCTGCCCCTCAGCGCTGGTGGCGTCAGCCAGGCATGAAGAGCTCCCGGGTCAGCATGGCAGGATAAACCAACTGCTGACTTCAGCGGGATGAGGCTCAACAAGGCCAGGGACAGAGTGCTGCCCACGGGACAGAACGGCCCCCAGCAGCGCTCCAGGCTGGGGCAGAGCGGCTGGACTGCTGCTGGGAGAAGGAGCTGGGGGTGCTGGGTGACTGACTGAGCACAAGTGTACTTGTACTACTCAGAGCTGCAGCAGCAGGTGATGCTTTCGACAGAGGTCACCCAATTCATGACAGGTGACAGGACAAGGGGAAATGGCCTCAAGCCGTGTTGTAGGAGCTGACCTCCTTCTGCACCTTCAGCACGTGCCGGGCTTCTAATCCTGCTGCTTGTATTTGTAGTTTATCAGGGAATGGGGCATCCTCTCACTGCCAGTTCTCTGGTTTGCAGGGGAGAGTTTCGGCCCTCGCAGTGACTCTGCTGTGACTGCAGACGCATCCTTTTCCCTTCGAGATGTTCTGCAGAACAGCATTTACTACTTCCAGAGTATCCATGAGAGCATTGAGCCAACAGGTGATGTTTTCAGCTTTTATGTGAGCGATGGCTTCAGCCAGTCCGAGGTGCAGAGCATCAACATCACAATCCAGGTACGCCGTGCGCCCCGCCTGCTGAGCCCTCTCCTCACACAGACACAGGCTACTAAAGCACAGGCTTTGCTCACTCCTTCGTAATGTCTGGGAAGGGGATTAAAAGGAGTTTTCTAGCTTCAATCTGTTTCCTTCTCCTAGTACAGCCAAGGGCAGAGTCCTGCATATGGAACATAACAAGTTACAGGCTGGGGCAGAGAGGCTGGAGAGCTGCTGGGGAGAAGGACCTGGGGGTGCTGGGTGACTGTGACTGAGCACGAGCCAGCAGTGTGCCCGGGGGGCCAAGAAGGCCAATGGCATCCTGGCTTGTGTCAGACACAGCGTGGCCAGTAGGTCTGGGGAGGGGATTGTGCCCTGGTGAGGCTGCACCTTGAGTGCTGGGTCCAGTTCTGGGCCCCTCACTCCAAGAAGGACATGGAGGTCCTGGAGCGAGTCCAGAGAAGGGCAACCAGGCTGGGGAAGGGGCTGGAGGGCAAATCCTCTGAGGAACGGCTGAGGGAGCTGGGGGTGTTCAGCCTGGAGAAGAGGAGGCTGAGGGGAGACCTTTTCCCCACCTCCACTGCCCTGCCAGGAGGGTGCAGAGAGGTGGGCGATGGTCTCTTCAGCCAGGGGACAGGAGATGGGACAAGGGGCAATGGGCTCAAGCTGTGCCAGGGCAGGGTCAGCTCAGCTGGGAGGGAAAAGCTCTTCCCTGGCAGAGCTGTGGGGCTGTGGCACAGGCTGCCCAGGGAGGGGGCTGAGTCCCCACCCCTGGGGGTGTTTAACAGCCGGGGAGATGAGGTGCTCAGGGATCTGGGTCAGCACAGGACAGGGATGGTTGGGCTCAATGGTCTTAAAGGGCTTTTCCAACCCTGTGACTCTGTGATACAGGCACGTAATTCCACTGGGATGCCAGAAGAACAGTTGGGTGTTGCAGCATCTTCCCCAGAGCTTGTTTCTCCTATGTCTCCTCCCTCTTAGAAGCAGCCACAGTGCTGGATAGATTTGGAGACTGGTGTAGCCTGTGATAGATACCAGCACCAGTCATTTGGGAGCTTGTTTGTCCTTCAGGCAGGCAGTGGTCTTTCCCCTTGGCCACTTCCCTTTTCTGACCGAGTGCCTTTGGGCCCCGTGCAGCAGCAGAACGATGAGCCCCCCAGGATGGTGCTGGAGCCTGTCAGAGCGCGTGAGGGCTCAGGTCTGCTCATCACTGACACCTCCCTCAGCCTGCAGGACCTGGACACCCAGAGCAGCGAGCTTATCATCACGGTTACCAGAAGTCCTGAACATGGTGAGTCCTGGCAAGGTGGGGAGATGGGGAGGTGGGGAGAGAGAAAGAGTGTGTGTCTTTGGGCATCTGTGTGTCTGTGTGAGAGAGGAGCCTGCCCTGTTCTTTGGGGGCTGTCCCCTGCTGTCTGTGGCAGAGGGGAAGGGGACACTGCATGTGCTCCCCGGGGAAATGCCCTTTTTTGGTCACCCCCTTTCCCATCGCTGGGCTCAGTTCCAAAGAGCTGAGCAGCTAGCACCTCTCTGCAGTGACAGAGCAAGGCAGGGTGGCCCCTGAAGGCCAGTGTCATGTTGAGTCAGCACAAGGGCTCTGCACCCTTTTCAGATCCCATGTATGTAGCCAAACCTGACCAGTTCTGGCGACAAGCAGGCAACTTCCTTCCGCTTCCCGATCAGTGTCCGTCCCTGGGTCCCACTGAGCCCGCACGCCCACAGCGCCCTCCTCATTGTCACCTCTCTTTGCTTGTCAGGCCACCTCCGCAGGAGGCAGACGGCGGCGGAGCCCCCGGAGCAGGGACAGGTGCTGTCCACGGGCTCATCCTTCAGCTACCAGGACGTGCAGGAGGAGCTGATCGTTTACACGCGCAGCGGCGCAGCGGCGCGAGCGGACGAGTTCGGCTTCTCGGTCACGGACGGGCTCCACTCGCAGGCGGGCAGCCTGGAGCTGCTCGTGGAGCTGCCGCACGAGCGGCCGCCCCTCGTAGCTGTCAACAGGGACCTGGAGCTCCCGGCCGGTACGGGGAGGGGGGGGATGGCATTGCTTGGTATTGCTGCCTGGCCCAGCCTAAACCAGTCGCGTAGCTGGGCCGGCTGAAGCTGGTTGTGACTCTCTGTCCTGGTCCAGGCTCTGCTGCCCGCCTCACAGATCAGCACCTGAAAGCCACAGCTCCCGGCTCAGACGCCGCGACGATTCGGTTTGTCGTGAAGCGGGGCCCCAGCGTGGGCCACCTGCAGCTGGCCACAACGGGTCGTCCCGTCCGGGTCTCCGGGGAAGGGCCGGTCAGCAGCTTCACCCAGGACGATGTAAACACAGGTGAGCTGATGGCAGCGAGCAGAGGGCAGTCCTGCGAGGGGCGGGCAGTGGGGCTCCGTGGTTCTTACGGGTCCTTCCGACTTGAGCTGTTCCGAGATCTTTATGTGAGAGGGAAGATAGAGAGGGAAAGAAGGACGATGAGGCTGTTCTGTTCGAGCAGAAACACGTATCCCAAGGGTGGGACACAGGAGGACATGGGCAGCCCCTTCTCAGTGTCTGTGGGGACAGGACAAGGGGCCATGGCCTCAAGTTGGAGCACAGGATGTTCCACCCCAATCTGGGGAAGAACTTCTTCCCAGTGAGGGTGAGGGAGCCCTGGGACAGGCTGCCCAGGGGGTGTGGGGTCTCCTTCTCTGGAGAGATTCCAGCCCCGTCTGGACGCCGACCTGTGTGACCTGTCCTAGGGACCCTGCTCTGGCAGGGGGTTGGACCCCATGGGCTCTGGAGGCCCTGCCAACCCCTGTGATGCTATGATTCTGTGGTAATAAACCACCTCTTTCCTCCTGTCCCTCTCCCCAGGGAAGGTGCAGTACAGTCACAAGAAGGGGGATCCTGGTGGAAATTTCTCCTTCACCTTCGATGTGATCGACGCAGACGGCGACAGGCTGATGGACCAGGTGTTTTATATTCGTGTGTTAGGTAGGAGATTCCCTGCCCTCCTGTGCTGCAAGTTGAGGCGTAATTCTTGAGATGTGGTTTTTGCTCGCTGTTAATTCAAGGGCCTTTGAGGTTTGGGGCAGGGGGAGAGTTCATGGATGTGAGGACTGGCAAACTCACTGAAAACAGGAAGAAAAATTTCTCTTAATGTCTTCATCCTGTCTAATCTCGTCTCTAAGGCTTTATTATAGTGTTTCCATCCCCTTGGTAAATGTGAGGCTCGGAGTACTTGTGGAGTTACCTGTCTGGAGTGTGTGTGTTGTCTTTTCGTAGAGCACCTCTACCTGATTGAAGTAACGCCTCAGAATGGAGAGTGACTGTCTCCTAACTCAGATTTTGTATTTAACCCTTGCAGAGGACAGGTTCCCTCCCTCCATCATCACTAATGAAGGGCTGGTCTTGGATGAGAACTCTGCAAAGACGATCACGACCCTGCAGCTCTCCGCCAGTGACCGGGACAGTGAGCCGAGCCAGCTGCAGTACAGGCTGAGCAGGCAGCCCACGCTGGGGCACCTGGAGTACATGGCCTCCCCAGGTGAGCAGGGCAGCACTGACTCCCTGGGTGCCCCTACCACCAAGGTGTTCTCCCTGTCCAAATGAGCTCAGCGTGGGAGGAGAGGGCCCTGTAGTGTTCAAAAGAGAGCACAACCGTCTGGAGCTGGGGAGCTCTGAGGAAACCTTGGCTATTTGTCCTGGGTTTGGCCAGGATGCAGTTAATTTCCCTCTCACAGCAGGTGGATGCCGTGGCTGGGAGCTGGGATGGGAGCTGTGCTGGTAACACAGGGATGGTTTAGTTGCTGCCCAGCAGCCAAGGGCTTTTCAGTTGCTCATCCTGCCCGGCTAACGAGAAGGTGGGGGCACCCAGGGAGCTGGGAGGGCACACAGCCAGGACAGGTGACCCAAAGGGGGTATCCCATGCCAGTTATGCCATGCTCAGCATAAAGGGGGGCTGGTGGGGGGAGGAGCAGGCAGCTCCAGGACATGTGGTTTTGGGGATGGGAACTGGAGCAGAGCAAGCCAAGACTGAGGGCTTATTGCTGCACGTGGCCAGCTCTCCCTGTTTTTTCCCTGCCCCATTCCTGCAGTTGCATGTTTTCCCCTGTTCTTTATCCAGGGAGAAGGATCAGCTCTTTCAGCCAGGCTGACCTGGCCTCACACAGCATCCGGTACGTCCACACCAGCGACACCGAACAGCACACGGACACCTTCACCTTCTCTGTTTCAGATGGAACGCATGAGGTGGGTCCTGGGGTGTTCTCCCCCTGAGTCAGAGCAGGCTGTTGATCCTGTAGGATGCCATGGGAGTCAGTTTCCCTCCTGGGTGCTTGCAGGAGATGGTTACACCTAGCAGAGGAAATGAAACAAGCCACAGGTGGGCTTGTCATTTGGCAACAGTGGGTGCTCATGCTTCTGCTCTGAGAGATCTTACGTACCACGGGGAAGAGAAGGAGGCACCACCTCAGATGGAACCTCATGAGACCAGTTTACCAAGATTTCAGTGTCCTGTTCTTGTCTGCTTACCCCTTGTTCCCAGAGCACAGCTTTGATCCAGCACACTGACAGTGTACCCAGAAGCAGAGTTAGACCCTTGAGAAACGTCTCCTTCCCAGTGCTGGAAAGGGAAGACTCATAGCTGCAATTGAAAGAGGGGAGGAGGGAGGCAGAGGGAAAAGTGGGTCTCCATAGATATCCCAGAAAAAGGAAGAGTAAGTGAGTGGGGAGGGATAGAAGAGGTCACGTTTGCAAGATCTGAGCTTAGAAGCTCTTATTAACCCAACTGAACGAGGCCCAGATGAAGTGACCCCTCACCCTGTGGATCACCGTGGCCTCCTTAAAGCCTCACTGTGTCAGGGAGTTGCACCCTTGGTAGGCTGAGTCCATCAAGAGAGGCTTTTCCTCCTGTTCCAGGTGAGCCAGACCTTTGCCATCACCATCAATCCTGTAGATGACTCCTTACCCGTGGTGCAGAGCCTGGGGATGACGGTTCAGGAGGGCGTGAGGAAAACCATCACGGAGTTTGAGCTTAGAGCCACAGATGCTGACACCAAGGTGAGTCAGGACCCCCTTGCCTCCCCCCTGCCCTGTTCTGCTGCACATGGGGGCTCTCAGCAAACCAGGCTGGCATATGGGGAGGGACTGACAGATCTGTCCCTGTGATGGCCTCAGACAAGCAGCTTGTGGGAAGCTGGGGCTGCACAGAAATAGGTGAATGAGCGTTTGAGCGCAGCTGAAGCCCTGGCTTGGCTTTGCCTGGGATGTCTCTCGGACACAGAGGACACAGACCTGCATGGCAGACATGTGGAGGCTGTGATGGGAGCTGAGCCTTCCCCCGCCCCACCTTCTCTCTGAGTCTGAACTGAGCTTACACCCAGCCTGGACACCGAGTTCACCCCTTAGCACAGACAGAAATGATGTTGTCCCTTCCTCCTCCTGGGTCTGGCTGGAGGCTGAGAGGTCACATTGGCTCTGCCTCACTGTGTCACAGTTGCCCTGCACTTCGCTGAGCCACAGATCCTGCCCCAGAGGCTTATTGCCCGACAGACACGCTGGGGGGGCATGTTGTGTCACATGGCTGCAGGATGGGGGACTGATCCCGTGTTTCAGGGTCGTCACGAAGGCAGAAGCCACCTCAGACCCACATGCTGTGCCCAGCCTGACTCCCTGGTCAGGGCTGGCTTGTAAATAGTGCCTTGGGAGTGGGCCAGGGACGGGGCAGGGCTCGGGGTGAATCAGTTCGGTGTGCAGTGCTGCGATCCGCCCCTGCTCCGAAGCACCGGGCTGGGACAGAGTTCCCCTGCGTGCAGCCAGGGCCAGGTGACCCCAGCTCGGCCGCTCGGGTGTCCCTGCCGCAGGCAGAGTCCATCACGCTGACGGTGGTGCAGCCGCCCCGGCACGGCCGGCTCGAGCGCAGCCGCGACGGGCAGCGGTTCCAGCCAGCCAGCAGCTTCACCATGGACGACATCTACCAGCACCGCCTCAGCTACCGGCATGACGGCAGCAGCTCGCTCAGGGACCGCTTCACCTTCACCGTGTCCGACGGGACCAGCCCCTTCTTCCTGATGGAGGACGGGGGGAGGAAGGTGAGGGGCAGGGGGTGGGAGAGATCTTCAGTGCCTAACAGGAGGTTGCCTGCCCTCAGACAAGGGGGGCATGAAGGTAAGGGCTGAGTATTCTCCGTTGTGCAATGCCATTTGCTTCTCCCCTGGTACTGAAGCCTCAGGAAGCTGGCATCCAAACTCAGGAGCCTGGGTGGCTCTGCAGCAGGGATTCTTTACCCTGGGCACACAGAGATCGCTCCTCCTGATGTGTGCTGTTTAAAGCCAGATCTCTCCTACTGATACAGATTGACTCTACATACTCATTATGATTTCTAGGAAAAGGCAGGGTTATGCAGATTACCCCCAGGAATTCATTTACATTAACCCCTCCCAGATAGAGCATGCTCAGGGACACTCAGGGGGTGGTCTGGTGGTCCTCAGGGATGAAGGCTGGACGTCTTCCTCTCTCTCAGCACATGCTCTTTGCAGTTTTCTCCGTAGTTTTGAAAACACATTCCTGCACAGACAAGTTAGAAACCCTTTCTAGCTGGAAACAAGCTACACTCTGTCTCTTAATTGGTCGTTGGACTCATCATTTATTACCCCATCTTCACTCTTTTTGTCTCCAAGGCTGTTCCACTGTTAGGGGTAAATTTTGTAGCTGCTCCAGCAAAACAGCTCACACGGCTACAGCCATGTCCTACTAAAATCCAGACCACACAGACACTGGCTATTCCCCAGCCACACAAATTCCCCCTATATTACAGCTATATCAATTAATTGAGCTACATCTCCATCAATCTCCTCAGCCTTACTGCATTTCATGGAATCAGTATCACCAACCTTTGTGTGTGCAAACTCGTGCCAGGCCCTTGGTCCCAGCGAGCTGGAGCAGCACAGCTGGCAGTGTGGTGGGCAGGGCTCTGATTCGCAGAGTAACGCCGTGTCTCTCAACCTTTTGGCAGGTGGTGACAGCAGCCCCCCAGCGCTTCGAAGTGGACATCCTCTCTGTCGATAAGGGGACACCCAGAGTGGTCACCAACCTGGGGCTGCAGTGGCTGGAGTACGTGGATGGCAAGGTAACCATCTCCCTGGGTTCAGCTTATGTTGGGCCTCTGCTCCAGGGGAAGGAGCCTCCCAGGAGGACATCCTGATCCTTCAGCAGTTTTGGCTCTGGGATGATGAACTGGTGTCTCTCTGTGCCCTTGGAGTGTCCTGGAAGAAGCAGAGGTGTTTGGGGGACTGTGCCTGTGCTGTGGCTCTGTTAGCTGACCCAGGCAGTGTGGCTCCAGGGCACTACATTGCTTCCCAGACCACCTCCTTCCCTCACAGCAGCAGGACTGCCAAGCTCTTCTTGGCTCTTAGGTGTATGGTGCAGCTCCTGCCTGCCTTGCAGGGCGGGCACGTCGTGCCCCATGTCCCTCCTGCCTGGGGGGGATGTTTTCAGCTTTGCCCATGGCAGAGGAGCCTCATTATGTGCCCCAGCTGGCACAGCACAGATAGATGACTCTGGAAGAAAGGTGGTGGCTGTCTGGGCTCGTACTCCAGGCTTCAGAAAAGTCATTCCATCAGACTCATGCTGCTGGGTCTCCAGAGTTTTATTCCCTTGGTTTTGGCTTTACTCCAGGCAGCCAATGTGATCACTAAGAAGGAGTTACTGACCACAGATCCTGACACAGATGATGGGCAGCTGGTCTACGAGATAACAACTGGTCCCAGAAATGGTTATGTGGAGAACAAGCTGAAACCAGGGACAGCAGTGACCACGTTCACCCAGGGTATGGAAGTCAGGCTGCATCCCATTGCTTTTCCTTCCTTCAGCTGCTTCAGTTTGTCAACACAGCTTGGGAGAAGGGTGGGAGAGGAGAAGACAAGGGGCAGATCTCAAAGGGATGTGGAAAAGAAGACCTGGATTTCGCTCCCAGTTACAGAAATCCTCTAGTTTCTGCTAGCCACCAACCCATGTCAGGTAGCACCCCCAGGTCCTCCAGGCTTGTTAGAGCTGGACCTTTAACTTGGGACAGAAAGAGCTGTAGGTGTTGCACACAGATCTACTCATGGCCAGGGCTGGTAGGTGGATCAGCAGCACATGGAGAGTTCACTGCTGGAAGGCCAGGTTAGGCAGGGAGAGGTGGGGGAGTCACCACTGCTCCTGCTCCCTGCTCCTTCCAGGCTCTCCTGGAGAGGCCGAACTCACAGCTCTGCCTTGATTTTTAGCCTTTCTGCCTTTTTCCCCTAGCGTTTTGCCTTGTGCTGTGCTGCACTAGGCCCTGTGCAGACCCAGCCCGTGGCCCTGCTCTTTCAGGGCTGAAGTGTGGCAAATGTGATTCTGTGGTTCCCTGAAAAGCTGCTGCAGCACCGGGGGCGTGTGGAGCACCCTGTCCCTGTGCCCGTGCAGGTGTCTGCACTGCCCATCTGTGGCAGTGCGGGGAGTCCCTGGTTGGCTCAGTGTCTGTCTCCTCCCGCAGAGGATGTGAACCGGGGCCTCATTCGGTACGTGGTGCACGAGGAGAGGGTTCAGGAGACCACGGACAGCTTTCAGTTCCTGGTGAAGGACAGCAAGCCCAATGTGGTCAGTGGCAACACCTTCCGTGTCCAGTGGTCCCTCCTCAGCTTCACGTACACCAGGTGAGTGCTGTGGGGTCTGCAGCGTCTCTGGAGGGGAGGGGGTGCAGCCAGCAGCCGGTGTGGCGTGAGACCTGTCTGTGTCAGCGAGGAGAAGTGCCTGCTGGGTCGAACCGTGGCGCAGGATTTGCTCCCCAGCTTCTCATCTGTATCCCCTTGTTCTCCTGCAGCTACGACGTCCGGGAGAGCGCGGGCTCGGTGAGCGTCACCGTGAGGCGGGATGGCAACCCCAACCACTACGCCATTGTCCTGTGCCGCACCGAGCCGGGCACCGCCACCGCCGGCCCCGGCACGCAGCCAGGGCAGCAGGACTACGTGGAGTACGCGGGGCAGGTGGGTTGGGGCAGGAGGAGAGGGAAGGTCCCACCCAGCCTGGGGAAAGAGCTGATAAAAGCTGACGAGGAGCCTCTATCTCCTTCCCCACCCCTCCTGGCTTGTTTGCTTCCAGCCCAGGGTCTCTCTTCTTCCTTTTTCTCTGCTGGCAGATAACACTTGCAGCAGCGTTCTGGCATTCCAGCCATGTCAGGGGCTCGTGGGTAGGCCTGGCATCCCTCCCAGGCAAAGGGCTGAAGCTGGGCTGAGATCAAGAGGGGTCGGGGCCTACATACTGTGTTTGCTGCTGCCTTTCATGGACTCACAGGCAGGTCTGGGTTGGAAACGACCCCAGGGATCACAGAGCTCCAACCCCCTGCCACAGGCAGGGCCACCAACCTCCAGGCCTGGAGCTACACGAGGTTGCCCAGGGCCCCATCCAACCTGGCCTTGAACACCCCCAGGGATGGGGCATCCACCCCCTCTCTGGACAGCCTGTTCCAGCCCCTCACCACTCTCTCTGCAAAGAACTTCCCCCTAATCTCTCCTCTAACCCTTCCCTCCTCCAGCTTCACTCCAGCCCCCTTGTCCTGCCAGTCTCTGCCCTTGAACAAGCTGATTCCCCTCCTGTTTCTCTGCTCCCTTCAGGGACTGGAAGGCTGCAGTGAGGTCCCCCCACAGCCTTCTCTTTTCCAGGCTGACCCAGCCCAACTCCCTCAGCCTGTCTCTGTAGGGGAGCTGCTCCAGCCCCCTGAGCATCTTTGTGGCTCCTCTGACCCCTCTCCAACAGTCCCACATCTTCCTTGTGTTGGGCCCCAGCTCTGGACACAGGACTCCAGCTGGGGCCTCCCCAGGGCAGAGCAGAGAGGGAGGGGCAGAGTAGAGAGGGGAGAGAGTCTTTGACCCGCACTGGCCGTTTTTCCTTGGCTAAGGTCAGTGTGGGTGCCCACTGCAGACAGGGCGCGTGGCTTGGGCACAGGCAAGGCCAGAATGCTTCAGTCCCTGATGCCAGGCGAGCGTCCCACCTGCTGCCTTCCAGGTGCAGTTCGAGGAGCGGGAGGACACCAAGGCCTGCACCATCCTCATTAACGATGACAGCGTCTTTGAAAGCAGGGAGAGCTTTGCTGTGGAGCTCAGCATGCCGGCCTACACTCTGCTGGGGAACGTCACCCGTGCCACCGTCACCATCACCGACGCCGAGGACGAGCCCACCCTGCAGTTCGTCCGCCAGACGTTCCGCGTCAGCGAGAGCGCCGGCTTCCTCTCCGCCCCCATCGAGAGGAAAGGTGGGTCCAGCTGGGCAGAGCGGCTTCCCGTGCTCCTGTGGGGCTGAGCTCAGGGTCTGAGGGGCAGAGGCTGAACCCGCGCAGCAGAGAGGGTGGATGGGGAGTCCTGGCAGCTGTGGCCAACGGGAAGCTGGGTGCAGAGAGAAGGGAAGCTTCTCTGGGCACCCATGAAGTACCCGTGGCTGCCTAGAGCTCGGCTCTGGATCCTGTTCTTCAGAGTTTGCTGTATGGATCCTACGGGCCTCTGTCATGTTTGTGGCAGCCCCTGGATCCCTGCTGGGTTGGGTGGGGGCACCCTGGGCTAGAGGAAGGTGTCCCTGCCCATGGCAGGGGGTTGGAATGGAATGATCTTTGAGGTCCCTTCCAACCCAAAGCACTCTGTGATTCTGTGACTGTCTCCAGGGTCACAGCAAAGCTGCTGAGGATCTGCAGCGTGTACCTTTACCCAGCTCAGGCAAACAACAGGCTCTTGGCAGGCAAATAACGGTGCCCCCCCAAAGCGAGTGGTGCCCCTTGGGGTTTGCTTGCTTACAATTTGGGGGGATTCTTTATTTTTCTGAGGTAGCTTTGCAGCACAGCTCCAATTCAAGCAACAACATGGGGCAAATTGCTGAATTTTTCCTGGTTCTGCTCTGAGCTTCCCCAGCACAGCTGAAGCTCCCTGCTCGTGGGTTCATTTCTCCTCCTGGCACGAGCAGGAGCAAACCCTCACGTTTATTTGCTGCTTCCTCATGATCAGATCCCATGATTCACGTGGGCCCCAGCACTTGTCTGGTACGTTCTTTAGGAGGGAAGTGGCACCCCTTTCCCAACGGTGCCAGCCAGGAGTGCAGCCTGGGAGCCAGCCCTAAGTCGGCGTTTATGGAAGCTTAGGAGGAGGAGGGAGTGTGTTCTTTTAACTCCTCCCTCTCTTTCCTGCACGCTGCTCTGTTCTGTAGGGGAAGGGTGTCTCTACCACACAGACCAGAGGAGTTTCCAGAGAGTTCTGTTGTCTCTCCGCTGTGTCCTAGGGGATGCCAGCAGCACCGTGTCTGCCCTCTGCTACACCGTCCCCAGGTCAGCCAGGGGAAGCGGCCCTTACACGCTGGGGTCTGGCTCCGACTTCAGGTCCCGGGGCATGGCGGCTGACAGCCGCGTCGTCTTCGGCCCGGGTGTCACCGTGGCCACGTGTGACGTCATGCTGGTCGATGACAGCGAACACGAGGAGGAGGAGGAGTTTGAGATCGTTCTGGCCGACGCCTCGGGTAGCGCCCGCATTGGCAGCCGGGCTTCAGCCAGCGTCTTCATCGCGGGACCCAACGACGCCTCGGCCGTGTTCCTGGGGAACGCCACCTTCGCCGTCAGCGAGGCCGCAGGTGGAGGGGGCAGGGGGCTCCCCCGGGGCTGCTCCGCTCGGGGCTGGGGCGCTCCCACCTGGAGCGATTCTGGGAGCAGCAGCAGAGGGTGCCTGTTCCCCCCGCTCTGCCCCGTGGGGAAGGCTGGGGGTTGTTCTCTGCGGTGGCTGAGCGCAGGGAGGAGGGCGTGCAGAAGGGAGAGGAGGGGGGCTGTGGTATGCAGCTGCTTTCTCAGCTTGGTTCTCTCTCGTGATGCAGGAAGCATCGAGGTTCCAGTCCTCCGGCAGGGACCTGACCTCTCAACCCCCGTCTCGGTGTGGTGTGCCACTCGACCCTCAGACCCCCCCTCTGCCAGCCCAGGGACTGACTACATCCCCAGCTCCAGAAAAATAGAGTTCAGGCCTGGCAAGACGGAAGAGGTGAGAAGCCAGTTGGACTCCGAGGGGTCTGCTGTGTCTGGTGACCCTTCTCTCCCGTTTATGTGCATGCCCTGTATTTGTATATATATCCGAGTCCCATCTGATGAACACTGTGGCCAGAGAAGATGCAGTCAGGCCAACTCTCCCAGGACAGAGACAGCTGCCTGTTCTCTGAAACGATACACCAGATTCATCTAGAACACTGTTTCCCTTGAGGGATGAATTCAGGAAAGGCCTGGCATCATGGCTCCACATTAGACACCTGGACATGAGTGCTGGGAAGGATGAGAGCTTTGCATCAGCGCTGGGAAGGATGAGAGCTTTGCATCAGTGCTGGGAAGGATGAGAGCTTTGCCTCTCTAAAGGCAGGGCTTCTGCTTTCCTTCCAGTTCTGCACTCTGACCATCCTGGACGACGCGCAGGACCCGGTGATCGAAGGGCTGGAGACGTTTGTCGTGTATCTCAGCTCGCCCCACGGGGCCGAGCTGGCAAAGCCATCCCAAGCCATCGTGGCCATCAATGACATCTTCCAGGATGGTAAGTTTCCCACTGCAGCTCCCTCAGGTCCATCCTGCCCTCACCCCCCATCTCTAAGCCCCACGGCCAGAGCCCAGCCCAAGCTCGGCTCTTTCTAGGCTGGACTGAACCTGTCTTCCTGGGCTCCTCCTGTCCCACCGGGCTGCCCTGTTTCTTTCCATGCTTCCCTGTCCACGACAGCGTAGCATCTTTGGGAGTGCAGAATGAATTTTCAATTCCAGCCATGCCTGGGCCCCTCTGCTCAGAGCTCAGTGCTTGCTTCTCACTTTGCTGTGGGCCAGAGTCCCCTGTGCTACGTAAGGAATTCTCACCACACATTTGCTTTCTCCTGTGTTTGATGCTCTCTCACATTCACTTGCCTGAGGGAAGCTCAGACTGTATGATCTGCCTTGGATCATCCCTGGCCTGGGTTAGCTCCTGTCTCTGTGCCCAGCTCGGACGCCTGGCTCTCTTTATTGCCTCCCGCAGTCCCAAGCATGCAGTTCAGCAGGGATACGTACACGGTGAAGGAGAAGGAGGGTACTCTGCACATCCCCATCTTCCGCACTGGGGACCTGAGCTACGAGTCCTCTGTCAGGTGCTACACGCAGAGCCAGACAGCAGAGGTGGTGGAGGACTTTGTGGAGAGGAGGAACGCAGAGGAGTCTCGCATCACTTTCTTCAAAGGGGAGAAGGTGAGCAGAGCCCAGCTTTTGTTGATGGGAGAGGTTTGGATCTCCTCCTCAACTCTGCGTGGGCGGGGGAGCTGACAGAGGCTGTCCAAAGTGGTTCCTTCGAGTCACAAAGCCTTCTGGTCCTGGAAATTTGACATTACTCCTTTGGTGATCAATGGGTTCAGAGGTGCAGTGCAGATCCTCCGTCAGCAGGACTCGGGACTGTGGGAGCAGAGAGCTGTCACTGTGCAAGCAGATGTCTTCACAGCTGTGTCTCACGATGTCCCTCTGGCTTGTCCACCCTGAAGCTGCAGCCTTCAAAACGGAATCTTCCAGAACCAGCATTGCTCAGGCACTAACCCCTGGGTGGTGATGGGCAGCGTGGCCTGGACGTGCCCGCGGGGGTTCCTGAGTGTCTCCTGCCTCTGCTCCAGGTGAAGAACTGCAGTGTTCAGATCAGCGACGACTCTGCCTTTGAGCCAGAGGAGCAGTTCCAGGTCGCGCTCGGTAGCCCGCTCGGGAGCCACTGGAGCGGCGCTCGGCTCGGGGGGACGGGCACAGCGACCGTAACCATCACCAACGCCGAGGACGGTAAGTGGAGACCTCGCCAAGGAGGCTGGGGGCTGCAGTGGGGGCTGCAGGGGGGGCTGCAGTGGGGGCTGTGGCCCCAAGGCAGTTGGCACAGACCCCTCAGTGGTGTGTGGTTTAATTTGGTTGACGTGCAGCACCCTGGGGCGGGTCAGGGCTCTGTGGGCTGTGGGCACAGGGCTTATCTTAATGGGGGACTGAGCAGCCGGGGCTGGAACCCAGCATTGGTCCCATTTCCCATCCCCTGACATTGCACGGGGAGCTGCTGCACTTCCCCTGGGAGGTGCTGCCTTCTCCCTACAGCATCACAGCCTGGGGAGATTGGTGGGGAAGGAGGGGGCAGCAGGTCCCCCCAGTGTGGCTGCCAGCGCTGGCTGTGGCACCATCGTGTGGGATCTGAGCACACGTGGTTCAGTGGGAGGCTGGGGAAGGGAGAGTCATTGCCCATCCTCTGGTAGCCCCGTGCATGTGTTGGCTTTTGCCCCCACCCCTTTGCCCTAATTCACACCCAACCCTTGTGGCTGCAGTTTTGAGAGCCTCTTGCTCTGAAGGTGGGTAGACAGAGCCTAGGGGAGCTGAGCTTAGCTCGGCCCTGTTGCGCAACACCCTTCCCCTGTAAACAGCCAGCCTGGGGCTTTCTCTTCCTCCTGGTTTCCTTAGCACCCACCATCGAGTTTGAGGAGCCTGCGTACCAGGTGCGGGAGCCACCCGGCCCCGAGGGCGTTGCTGTTCTGAGTATCAGGGTGCTCCGCAGAGGGGATCAGAACAGGACCTCCAAGGTCCGCTGCAGCACCCGCGACGGCTCGGCGCAGGCCGGGCTGGATTACTACCCCAGGAGTCGGATGCTGAAGTTCAGCCCAGGTGAAGGGTCTGTGGAGGGAAGATGGAGGTGGCGGTGTGGCCGGTGGGTTCTGTGTGTCAGAAGGGAGCACGCGTGGGGCCCGGTGTGCATGGGGTTTCCTGCACACCTGAGCCCTGAGGAGCAACGTACCCTCGGGCTTTGGGGGTTAGGTTTGATTTGGAAGTGCCACACTGCTGCCCAAGCAGAGGAGCGGTGGAAGAAGGAGGGAACCAAAGCCTGGATGGAGGTGCTGAGCTCTGTACTGAGCAGGCTGTAAAGGCCTAAGGGGACAGAAAGACAGTTGGGACTTCTGCTCACTGGAATTCCTGTCCCTTGGCAAAACGGGGAGGCTGTCCCAAGTCTTGACATGTTTGCTCTTGTGTACCAACATTCCACCCCTTCACAAAGCCCACCTCCTGTGAGAAGGGTCCTGCACTCTGGTCACAGCCACCCCAGGCAGCGTTACAGGCTGGGGGCAGGGGGCTGGGAAGCTGCCCAGAGGACAAGGCCCTGGGGGTGCTGGGTGACACCCCCCTGAACACGAGCCAGCAGTGTGCCCAGGTGGCCGAGAAGGCCAATGGCACCCTGGCCTGTGTCAGGAACAGTGTGGCCAGCAGGACCAGGGTGGTGACCACCCCCTGTGCTCAGCTCTGGTGAGGCCCCACCTCAAACACTGGGTTCAGTTTGGGCCCCTGGCTACAAGCCAGACACCAAGGTCCAGGAGCGTGTCCAGAGAAGGGCAGCCAGGCTGGGGAAGGGGCTGGGACACAAGTGTGATGGGGAGGGCAGAGGGACCTGGGGCTGCTCAGCCTGGAGAAGAGGAGGCTCAGGGGAGACCTCCTTGCTCTCTCCAGCTCCCTGCAGGGAGGCTGTGGGGAGCTGGGGCTCAGCCCCTTCTCACAGATACCCAGCCAGAGGACGAGAGGGAATGGCTGTGAGTCGTGCCAGGGGAGGCTCAGGTTAGGAATGAGGAGACATTTCGGTGGTCGTAGCCTGGACAAGGGGTGCAGGGTTTTATGAGAACTTCAGAGCAAGATCTGCTGGTGAATCCAGTTCTCACTGTTCCTCCTGCATTTCCTCTGGCAGGCGTGAACCACGTCATGTTTAAAGTGGAGATCATGTCCAATGAAGACCGGGAGTGGCATGAGTCCTTTTCTCTGGTGCTGGGTCCAGATGACCCGGTGGAAGCTGTTCTTGGAGATACCAGCACTGCCATAGTGACCATTTTGGATCAGGAGGCAGCAGGGAGCCTGATTCTGCCAGCACCTCCTGTGGTGAGTGGCCCATTGTGGTGGATGCACTTCAGTACCTGTGAGTGCGGGCTGGAAGCCCCGATGGGGCTCCTGAGACTAAACAAAGGGCTGTAAGTGAGCTGGCTCGGAGGGGGCGACTGGGCAGGATTGCCTCCCCTGCCCCTCCCCTCAGCCTCCCCTGGTTTGCACCCCTCCAGGTCGTCACCTTGGCCGATTACGACCGGGTAGAGGAAGTGACCAAGGATGGCTCTAAGAAGCCCCCTTCCCCGGGCTACCCGCTCATCTGCGTCACCCCGTGTGACCCCCACTTCCCCGGGTACCGGGTCACACGGGGGCGCTGCAGCCAGGCTGGCATCAACCAGTCTGCCATAGAGTTCAGCTGGGAAGTCGCGGCCCCCACAGACGGGAACGGGGCCCGGTCGCCTTTCGAAACCATCACTGACACCACCCCCTTCACCAGCGTCACCCATAAGGTATGTGGCCAGGTGCTGGGGTGCTGGAGCTCCAGGAGCACGTGGTGCAGGTCAGGGAGGGCTTGGGGCAGCTCAGTCGGTCAGTGTGCTCTGTGAAAGTCGGTGGCGTTCCTCCAGCCACGGCCTCAAAGAGTGGATGCACCAGAGAAGAGCTCAGCACACTGACACGACCCGAGTCCCCAGGGGTTGGCTGCAGCATGGCCCGCTCCCCGTCCATCCCTCTCGAGCTGCAGGGAGAGCACAGCTTGAACCAGGACCTGCTCTTCCTTCAGGCACTCGTTTTGCACGGGGATGTGGTGGTTTGGCCCTGGCTGGAGGCCAGATGCCCACCAAATTTGTGTTTCTACACCATGCCTGCTCCTCACACCTGGTCTGAGGTGGTTTTAGTGGGGAGCACACACTTGAGTTCCAGAGATTAGACCCAAAAATCTCTTGGGATCTGCCAGTTGCCCTGAGGGGCTTCTTTGGGAATTAGGTTTTTTTCTTCTGTCTTCCACAAGTGTCTCCCTGTTCCCTGCTGAGCCTGCCAAAGCTCCGCTGTTCCCTGCTGAGCCTGCCAAAGCTCCGCTGTTCCCCACTGAGCCTGCCAAAGCTCTGCTGTTCCCCACTGAGCCTGCCAAAGCCCCCATGTGCTGACATGGGAAGCAGCTGCCAGCACTCAGACCCTTCACTGGATGAGTGGACAGACCGAGCCTGGCAGATCCTTACTGCTCAGCCTCCCTCTTCCCCTCCCTTCGGGACACAGGCAGAGGTCCCAGGGCACCAGGGCAAAGTGATTTCGCTGGCGCCATCAACTGGACTTGATGATCTCAAAGGTCTTTCCCAACCTTGGGATTCTGTGTCGCAGCGCCAGCGTGTGTGACCCTGTGCTGGGTTCAGCCAGGACGGAGTTAATCTCTCTCTAGCAGCGGTGGATGCCCTGTCTGGGGTCAGGATGAGGCAGTGCTGGTAACACAGGGATGTTTCTAGCTGTTCCCAAGCAGTCAAGGGCTTTTCAGTTGTTCCTATTTCCCTGCAAATGAGAAGGGAGGGGACCCGGCCAGGACAGGTGACCCGAACTGGCCAGAGGGGGTATCCCATGCCAGTTACCTCATGCTCAGCATAAAGGGGGCTGGTGGGGGGAGGAGGAGGCAGCTCCAGGACACACAGTGTTGGGGGATGGTCCAGTTTGGGGATGGCTCTGAGCTTATGGCCTGAGCTGTGTGGGTCAGTGAGACACTGCACTGTGCATCACCAGCTTCATATATTTTGCTATAAAGTCCTGTTATTGTTACTATCTCTCTCTGCTGTCCCAGTAACTCTCCTTATCCCAGCCCCTGAGTTTTGGTTCCTTGGGTTTTCTTCTCCCTCCCTTTCCCCCTCCCTCAGTTCCCCCCCTTCACACTCCCCCCTAAGGAACAAACAGCTGCATAGTGCCTGGCTCTCAGCTGGGGCAAAACTACGACTGACCCCATGCAGGCCATGCCCCCCCCCCCACGCCGTCCCCCCCACGCCGTCCCCCCCACGCCGTCCCCCCCACGCCGTCCCCCCCACGCCGTCCCCCCACGCCCCCCCTCCACGCCGTCCCCCCACGCCCCCCCTCCACGCCGTCCCCCCACGCCCTCCCCTCCACGCCGTCCCTCCACGCCGTCCCCCCACGCCGTCCCCCCACGCCCCCCCTCCACGCCGTCCCCCCACGCCCTCCCCTCCACGCCGTCCCCTCCACGCCGTCCCCTCCACGCCGTCCCCTCCACGCCGTCCCTCCACGCCGTCCCTCCACGCCGTCCCTCCACGCCGTCCCTCCACGCCCCCCCCCCACGCCGTCCCCCCACGCCGTCCCCCCACGCCGTCCCCCCACGCCGTCCCCCCACGCCGTCCCTCCACGCCGTCCCTCCACGCCGTCCCCCCACGTCCCCCCTCCACGCCGTCCCCCCTCCACGCCGTCCCCCCACGTCCCCCCTCCACGCCGTCCCCCCACGCCGTCCCCTCCACGCCGTCCCCCCACGCCGTCCCCTCCACGCCGTCCCCCCACGCCCTCCCCTCCACGCCGTCCCCCCACGCCCCCCCTCCACGCCGTCCCCCCACGCCCCCCCTCCACGCCGTCCCCCCACGCCCTCCCCTCCACGCCGTCCCTCCACGCCGTCCCTCCACGCCATCCCTCCACGCCCCCCCCCCCAAGCCCCCCCTCCACGCCGTCCCTCGTTGTCCCCGCAGGTGCTGGACAGCATTTACTTCAGCCGGCGGTTCCACGTGCGCTGCGTGGCCAAGGCTGTGGACAGGGCTGGCCGAGTGGGGACGCCGCTGCGCAGCGCTGCCGTTACCATCGGCACGGACAGTGCCATCTGCCACACGCCCGTGGTCGCAGGGACAGCCCGAGGGTTCCAGGCACAGTCCTTCCTTGCCACTCTGAAGTACTTGGATGTCAAGCACAAGGAGCATCCCAACAGGTAGGAGCCCAGGGGAGGGGAGAGTGCAGTCCTTCTCCAGCCCCGCTGCTGTGCCTGAGGCCACATCCCTCCACACAACACCTCTGGAACGCTGTTAGGGTGCTCGGAGCAGCACTCCCACTCTCCCTCACACCCCGCCCTTCCCTCAGGAAATGGGGAGTTAGCGGGTTTACAGTGGCAGGACAAGGGGGATGGATTAAAGCTGAAGGAAGGAAGGTTTAGATTAGGTATTAGGGGGAAGTTTTTTACAGAGAGAGTGGTGAGGGGCTGGAAGGGGGTCGATGCCCCATCCCTAGGGGTGTTCAAGGCCAGGTTGGCTGGGGCCCTGGGCAACCTTGTGTAACTCCAGGCCTGGAGGTTGGTGGCCCTGCCTGTGGCAGGGGGGTTGGAGCTCTGTGATCCTTGGGGTCCCTTCCAACCCAGACCAGTCTGTGATTCTATGATTCTATGGCTGCAGGAGCAGATGGGGGAATGTAGCTGAAAGGAAAGGTGGGGCTGGCACTAGCCAGGCTCACCCTGTCATGAGGGCCTGGGGCAATGCAGGAGGTTCCCCTGCCTGCCAGGGCTGCTCTTTTCTGTGCTCTCATCGCCCTGGTTTGTTCCAGAATCCACATCTCAGTGCAGATTCCCCATCAGGATGGCATGCTGCCCCTCATCTCCACCCTGCCACTGCACAACCTGCATTTCCTCCTCTCAGAGTCCATCTACAGGCACCAGCACGTCTGCTCCAACCTGGTCGCCGTCAGAGACCTCAAAGGCATCTCGGGTGAGCTCTGAAGCCAGACTTTGCTCCCTGAACTTGGTGGGGGGGAGAAACCAGTAAAAAATAACCACAGAGAAGGTGGCTCTGCCTTCCTCTGGGGTCTCTTGACACAATATAAATGGTAATTAAGCTTCCTGCACTAACGGGCCAGGAGGGTCACCCCATCGGAGCTGAGGCGCGGCGTGGGGGGGATGTTTAAGAGAGAACGGGGCGAATTGTGCCAGTTGAGGAGGTGGGGGGGGTCACACCAAGCCGGTGGGTTTCTCCTTTCAAACCTGCCTTGTGATACCCAGGCGCTCAGAGGGATCTGCGGGAAGCGCAGCGCCCTGGCTGTGCCACTGAGGCCTCCGCGCCGCAGCGGCGAGAGCTGCTTCGCGGCTCAGGTTGATGCCAGAGCAGCAGGATAAAGGCTGTCTGGTTCTTGGGGTGATGCAGCCCCTCCTCGGGGTGATGCGGTCCTGGCTCAGGGTGATGCAGCCCTGGCCTGGAGCGATGTGGCCCCTGCTCAGGGTGATGTGGCCCCTGCTCAGGGTGATGTGGCCCCTGCTCAGGGTGATGTGGCCCCTGCTCAGGGCGATGTGGTCCCTGCTCGGGGCGATGTGGTCCCTGCTCGGGGGGGTGCAGCTCCTGCTCAGGGTGATGTGGTCCCTGCTCAGGGTGATGTGGTCCCTGCTCAGGGTGATGCGGCCCTGGCTCAGGGAGGTGCAGCCCCGGCTCAGGGTGATGTGGTCCCTGCTTGGGGTGATGTGGTCCCTGCTTGGGGTGATGTGGTCCCTGCTCGGGGCGATGTGGTCCCTGCTCGGGGGGGTGCAGCTCCTGCTCAGGGTGATGTGGTCCCTCCTCAGTCCATGGTAGGCAGAGGGTTGTTGTGCTTCATTCTGTGCAGTTCGTGTTCTGTGTTTCGTAGAGTTTCACTTCAACCTTTAACCAACAGGTTTGGGCTTTAGGGGTCCGCACCCCGTTCCTCTAACGCTTTCCCCTGTGCAGACCCACTTACAGGGCCCGTTTGACCTGCGGGCTAAGGAGGGGAGAGGAGCCCAGTAGGTCCCTGCTGTAACCAAAGCCCCTGACATGATGCCAGAGGGGAAATGGCACCTTGGTACTGAGCCTCGAGCTCTTTCAACCCTGGAGTGATGAGTGTGCTTATGTCTCCTGATCCCAGAGGCGGGCTTTCTGGATGAAGTCCCCTACGACAGCATCACCCTGGGTCCAGGCTACGACCGCCCGTACCAGTTTGACGCCGCGGTGCGGGAGCCCAAGACCATCCAGCTCTACAAACACCTCAACCTCAAGAGCTGCATCTGGACCTTCGACGCCTACTACGACATGACAGAGCTAATCGACGTCTGCGGCGGCTCCGTCACCGCCGACTTCCAGGTGAGCTGCTGCAGCCAGAACTCTCCCACGTGCTCACAATGTTCCTTCAGCTCTCAGACAAAGCTCCACTGCCTGTCGGTGTCTGTTGGTCCCAGTGGTTTCACAGTGGCTTCTCCTTCCTTTGACCTAAAATCAGCTGTGCTCTGTGAAACACAATTCACTTCCTTGCATCAGGGTGATACAGATTTGATTCTCTTCATCTTCAGAGCACCAGGAAATGATGGGTTTTCACATGTAGGGATGCCCTGGCGACACAAAACACCTTCAGCTGTGCTCTCTGCCTGTCCTGACTCCACTCTTAGCCAGTGCACAAGAGCAAAGCTCAGCGCAGGGCACACCAGCTCCTCCTCTGCAGTGGAGGGACACCTGGGAATTCTTGAGTAACTTCTTAATGAACTGACCTGCAGACCAGAAGCCAAAAATGTTTGTTCTTCTCTGAAAAAAAAGTGTCTTTGACTACTAGACATGTCCCACTGCCCTCTCACGGATGGGGCGTGTGTGTCCATCCCACTCGAGTGCATCTCTCCTCTTCGTGAGGTTCTTGTATTGAATTCCCAGTCGGAATGTTACAGCCAACATCATTTCCTTTAATCCCTGCCAATCCAGAACGCTTCCTTAGCTCCTCCGTTAGCAGCTCCATCACTTGCAGAAATCCAGAGCAGCTGCTTGTGCTGAATCACTGCTGCATTCCGTGCGCAGAGACGGGCACTGGGCAGTCTGGAATGTGTCTCCGAGCTTCACAGGGTGCAGCTTTGCTCTGCAGACAGTCATAAGTGAGGGATGTGGGGTGTAGTGGGAGAGCTGTGGTGTTCCAGGGACGCTCAGGGCAACCCTGAGCAAGTGGAACAGCTTCTTTCTAACTCACAGGAGTGGAGTTGAGGGCCACCGCGAGTGGGAACCAGCATCTGTCCTTTGGGAGGTGCATGACCGCCCTCTCTGGGTTTGATTGGCAGGTACGGGACTCAGCTCAGTCCTTCTTAACAGTCCACGTCCCGCTCTACGTGTCCTATATCTACGTGACGGCGCCGAGAGGTTGGGCTTCCCTTGAGCATCACACGGAGATGGAGTTCTCCTTCTTCTACGATACTGTTCTCTGGAGGACGGGTAGGTCTGAGGCACCTGAAGGGCTACGGGGGGAATCGGTTTCACAGGACCACAGGGGTGGGAAGGGCCCTCCAGAGCCCATGGGGTCCCACCCCCTGCCAAAGCAGGGTCCCTAGGACAGGGCACACAGGTCGGCGTCCAGACAGGGCTGGAATCTCTCCAGAGAAGGAGACTCCACACCCCCTGGGCAGCCTGTCCCAGGGCTCCCTCACCCTCACTGGGAAGAAGTTCTTCCCCAGATTGGGGGGGAACTCCCTGTGCTCCAACTTGAGCTCATTGCCCCTTGTCCTGTCCCCACAGACACTGAGAAGAGGCTGCCCATGTCCCCCTGTGTCCCACATCCTGGGGGTGTTCAAGGCCAGGTTGGCTGGGGCCCTGGGCAGCCTTGTGTAGCTCCAGGCCTGGAGGTTGGTGGCCCTGCCTGTGGCAGGGGGTTGGAGCTCTGTGATCCTTGGGGTCCCTCTCAGCCCAGACCAGGCTGGGATTCTGGGATTCTATGAAAAGAATTTATGTCAGAGAAGGCTCATCCTGGGGGAGACCCGAGTCCATCTACATCCTCTGTGCCTGAGTATGACTTAGGCAGCACACGTGGCTAATGGAGGAAGCGTGCAGCTGACTTGCCAGAGGACGATCCCAGTTAAACCAATCCCAGTTAAACCGATCCCAGTTTAACCGATCCCAGTTAAACTGATCCCAGTTAAACCCTGCCCTTCTGGAGCTCTCCAGCGCCTCTGGAGCCACGCGGGGCTGGCAGAGGCTGCCTGAGGGCGGGCTGTGCGGTGCGGCCTCCCCGGTGAGCGGCCCGTGCTGCCCCGCAGGCATTCAGACAGACAGCGTGCTCTCGGCCCGGCTGCAGATCATCCGGATCTACATCCGCGAGGACGGCCGGCTGGTCATCGAGTTCAAGACCCAGGCCAAGTTCCGAGGTGAGCGAGAGTCCCCACGGGGGGAGAGCAGGGACAAGCAGAGACCTGTCCAGAAAACACACTGAGGCGTGTGGCATGCGGCCTCCCCGTGCTCTGCCTTACCCCTCCCCTCCCTGTCCTCACCCCAGGGCTTTTTGTCATGGAGCACCACAGCCTGCCCGACGTCAGGTCCTTTCTCATGGCACCGGACCACCTGGGAGGGATTGAATTCGATCTGCAGCTGCTGTGGAGTGCTCAGACTTTTGACTCGCCCTACCAGCTCTGGAGAGCCACCAGCTCCTATAACAGGTGAGCACTGGGGGTTCGGCCGCCTTCGGCAGCTGCCCACAGCTCAGGCCTCTTCTGAAGCGCTGGGCGCGCGTAGGCGGCGGCGTGAAGGCGGACACGCGGGCTGGGGAGCAGCTCGCAGGGTGGTCTGGCGAGCGCCCTGTCCCCTGTCTGTTCCCAGGAAGGACTACTCTGGAGAGTACAGCATCTTCCTGATCCCCTGCACCGTGCAGCCCACGCAGCCGTGGATGGAGCCCGGAGACAAGGCCCTGCCCTGCACAGCTCACGCTCCTGAGCGGTAAGGAGACCCCGTCGTCACAGCAGCAGGACGGCTTCAGCCCCTTGGGTTGTTCATGGGGTCCAGCCAGGCGTGGGACAGGCTGCAGGAAGGGAAAAGGGGAGTGGAGGAACCTCTCCTTTGGCTCAGGAATCCCCCTGTGACTGAGACTTTCTCCCTCAGCATGGTGAAAACGGCTGGGCTGGGGGTCAGGGTGTGCTGGAGCACCTGCAGCATGGCAGGGTCTGTCCCTCCTGAGCACAATGTGGGGGCACCTTTGGTTCTTTTTTGACAAAGGGACACTTTCCTTTAACCAAACTTTGCTTTTGCCTGTCTGCCAGCCTCTCCTCTGCCATGGCAGAGAGGCCAGACTGGGGATGCCCAGAACAGCCTCTGCTTCTCCCCAGAGAGCCAGTGAACCTCTCCTCCTTTCTCCTTCCCTGTCCCCATCCAGGTTTTTGATCCCCATCGCCTTCCAGCAGACGAACCGCCCCGTGCCCGTTGTCTACTCCCTGAACACAGAGTTTCAGCTCTGCAACAACGAGAAGGTGTTCCTCATGGACCCCACCAAATCCGAGATGTCTCTGGCAGAAATGGATTACAAAGGGGCTTTTTCCAAGGGTAGGGTTCCTTTCCCTTCCCCACTCCACTCGTACCGAGCTCCTGTGTCCCCACAAGTTCCCTTCCCCAAAGACAACTTGGCCCTTTGAGCCTGTGACTGCCCTGTGTGACCACACAAGGTGAGAGTGTCCCCCCCTCCAGCACCGCATCTCCCCCCCTGCGAAACCCCGAGGAGATGGGTGCCTTCAGCTCTAACAGTGCTTCCCTGGTCACCTTGGAGAATTTGACCCGATTGGGTTTTGTCCCGACTTCCCCAGGGCAAATCCTGTACGGGCGCGTGCTCTGGAACCCCGAGCAGAACCTGCATGCTGCCTACAGACTGCAGCTGGAGAAGGTCTACCTGTGCACGGGCAGGGACGGGCACGTGCCCTTCTTCGACCCAACCGGCACCGTCTACAACGAGGGGCCCCAGTACGGCTGTATCCAACCCAACAAGCACCTGAAGCACCGATTTCTCCTCTTGGTAAGCGTGGGGTGGTGGATAAAACCGCTGTGACAGGTGCCATTGTGGCTGGAGAACAGGATTAGGGGGTGGCTTTAGCAGCATGGGGCAAAGCACGACGCCAAGATGAGGTTTCCCACCAGCAGTATGTGTTAGGGGGAAAAACCCACCACCAAACCCCACAGGCCACAACTCAGGAGGAAAAAGAAGAGATCTACCAGGGTCTTAACATCTCCTGTGCTCCCTGGTGATACTGTAGCTTGGGATGGGCAGGAGCAGCGGGGCCCAAAGGGGGATTTACATACCAGTCCCAGGGGTCTGGACGCCTCCCTGTGCGCCCTGTCCTAGGGACCCTGCTTTGGCAGGGGTTGGACCCCATGAGCTCTGGAGGGCCCTTCCAACCCCTGTGATTCTGTGACTGCTCCTGTGCTCTGTGGTCAGCCTTGGGCAGCGCTGGCAGCCCCAGGACTGCTCGCAGGACAAGGGGAATGCAGATGGAATCAGTTGGGCACTCGTGTTTCAAGCAGGCTGGTTAAACTCCTCATCCTCAGCTCTGCCACGCCAACCAGTGCTAAAGCAGAGTCCAGATCCCTCATCCCTTGTTTGCCAGGACCGGAACCAGCCCGAAGTGACGGATAAGTACTTCCACGACGTGCCTTTCGATGCCCGCTTCGCTGCCGAGCTGCCTGAGCTGCACGCGCTGAGCAGCATGCCCGGAGTCGATGGCTTCACCCTCAAGGTGGACGCGCTCTATAAGGTACGTACCGAGCCGCAGCCCAGAAGTCACCTGCGCTGGCCAGGGCGTCACAGAGACCTCTGGAGTGGCGGGGCGGTGACCTCTGTCCCCTTCGGGGGCTCCTTGGCCAGGCAAGGATCATGCTGCTGGTTAAGAAGCAAAGTCCAGCACAGAAAAAAGGAGTTGAGGAATTTATTCTGGAGCACGCAGAGAAGATACCCGTTAAAAACACGTGGTTGTGTCCCCAGCCAGGAGCTGGGCACCAGGCAGCCGCTGGCTCTGGGGGGTGGGAAAAGGGCAAGGGGAAAAGGCAAACCCAAGGCAAACCTCTCGGGCTGGGCTGAGGACAGGTCACTGGGCTGGCAGAGAAATAACAATGACAGGAATCGATAGCAAAGGGTGTGAAGCTGGTGATGCACAGTGCAGGGTCTGAGCGACCCGCACAGCTCAGAGCTGCCCCAAAGCTGCACCGCCCCCAAAAACTGTGTGTGTGTCCTGCCAGCCCCCCTTTATGCTGAGCATGGCATAACTGGCATGGGATACCCCCTTTGGCCAGTTTGGGTCCCCTGTCCTGGCTGTGTGCCCTCCCAGCTTCCTGGGTGCCCCCACCTTCTCGTTAGCCGGGCAGGATGAGCAACTGAAAAGCCCTTGGCTGCTGGGCAGCAACTAAACCATCCCTGTGTTACCAGCACAGCTCCCATCCCAGCTCCCACCTGCTGCTGGAGAGAAATTAACTCCATCCTGGCCAAAAGCAGGACAAAACCTACTATTAGTCTCGTAGAATTAATTACCATGGGTGCTGAAGGCAGATAAGACCCCTGACCATGTCCCTTGGTGAGAGATGCTACCGCGGGTGTGACTAAACCAGGGCTCAGCCTGTTGGTGTTTACAGGAGTCAGGAAACAGGACGGGCAAGGGACCCAGCTCTGGCTTCCCATCCCAAAACTCCCTCCAGCCCGTGGCCGCCTGTTCCCTCTCTTAAAGGTGGAGGCCGGGCACCAGTGGTACCTTCAGGTGATCTACGTGATCGGCCCCGAGGGCGCGGCGGGGCCGCGGGTGCAGCGCTCCCTCACGCACCGCTGGGCGCGGGGCCGCAGGGCCGCGGGCGACAGCGCCGGGAGCCTGATGCTGGACGACTCGTTGATCTACGACAACGAGGGCGACCAGCTGAAGAACGGCACCAACATGAAGCCGCTGCTCCTGGAGCGGGAGGGAGCCGCCGCCGCAGCCGCCACCTCCCCGACGGGCGCGTCCCTGGGCAGCGCCCTGGCCGCCGCCGCGCTGCTGCTGCTGCTGCTGGCCGGGGTTTGGCTCCTGGCCCGGCGGTGCCGAAAGCTGCGGAGGAAGCGCGCCGCCGCCAGAGCCCCCCCGGAGGAGCATCCTCTGAACACCAAGGTGGAGCTGCCCAGGCCTTCCCCCCAGGCGCTGGACGGCCGGTACTGCACCGTGAGGAACATCACCGTGCTGGGGGAGAGCGGGGCGAAAGGCAGGAAGGGGAAGCAGGTGAACTTGGAAGTCAAGGCCCACAGCACGGCGCAGGACGGGACGGAGGTGTGAGGGCGGCGTGGGGCTGGGCAAGGCTTTTATAGTTCTGAAATAAAGAAATGCTCAACAGAGAAAAGCTCAGCCCGGTGCTGCTGGTGTTGCTGCACCCCGGGAGGAGGAGGAGGAGCCTCCATAGCTCCCCTCTGCTCCTGGACGAGGCGCACCGCGATTCCTGGCTGCACCACTTGCCCCCGGCAGGGACCTGAGCATCCTTTCCCCCTGCAGCCCTGTTATCCCCCCGTGGGGTGCAGGCTGGGCAGGAGCTCCCCTTCCCTTCCTCCCTCTCCCTCCCTCCCCCTCCAGGGAACCTAGGCTTCGGGGAGGGGGAACAGGGAGGTTTGGGGTGTGCTCGGCCCAGGGGGCCAGTCCCTCTTGCAGATCCCTGCTGGGTGGGCTGAGAGGGCTTGGATAACTTCTCCAGGTCTGAAGTGCAGGCTGGGGCTCACCAACACCTCAAAAATGCACCTAAAAAATAATGAAGTGACCAAAGTTGCTGACCAAAGGCAAAAAAGAAGAAAAAAAAAGATGCTGACAAAGGTGACTACAGCACAGTTACTGAGAGGGCGAAGCCAGCGTGCCTCAGGTGGAGCACTTCACTCCAGATTAACTCCATTCAGCTCCTTGAAGATGTCCACAGCTCCTGGGTGATAAACCCAGAGGAGACATGGTGTGCTTCAGCCAGCATCCCCCCCGTGCCCATCATCCTGCTTTCAAGGACAGCCACAGTGACCAGAGGATACCAGTGATATTTAGGCCCCTAAAAGGCCATGAAACCCCCTAAACGTGCACTGATGGGGAGAGGAGGGTGGGAGGTTTTTGGAGCGCCCCCCCCCCCCCCCCCCCCCCCCCAGTAAAGTGTGGGTGGGCTGAGCACCACTTAACTGTGCCACTCACCTCCTCCTCCTCCTCGGCTTTCGGGGGGGGGGTCTCTGACCTCAGAGATGATGTTGGATGTTGTACCAACCATCCCAGGCACAAGCACAGCCCAAGCCAGCAGTCCCCTGGCCTCAGTTGTCTGACGCTGCCTCACATTGTGAGAGCTGGAGAGCCACAGCCATGAGGAGCCGACAGCGACGGAGGGGATCTGGGAGGGCCAGCAGCTCAGCAGCAGGGCCAGTGTCCCCCTCCCTGAGCCTGCACCAAGAGGATAGAGCCCCCCCGGGATGCTCTGGCACCCATGAGTACCCCAAGCACCCAACCAGCGGCAGCCTTTGGCCACGCTGCCCCCGGGACCCTCCCTCCCTCTGTGGCTGGGTGCAACACGGGGAAAGCAGAGACTGGCCAGTGCTGCTGTGTTTATTTTCCACTCCAAAGCCGGTCACACTGACCCCAAGGCACCCACCCACACGCTCCAGGCACCCACCATCAAGGCACCATTTTTAAGAGATCCAGAAGGCCCCCCCAGCTGGGGCTGCCAGCCCCTGCTCCCTCAGCGCAGGGTCACCAGCTCTTCGGCTGACGTGGGGTGAATGGCGACGGTGTTGTCCAGGTCGGCCTTGGTGGCCCCCATCTTGATGGCCACAGCGAAGCCCTGCAGCATCTCATCGCAGCCCAGCCCCTGCATGTGCAACCCCACCACCTTTGGGGAGGAAACGAGAGGCCGGATGGGACCCAGCACCAGGAAGGACACCGGGCTTGGTGCTGGGGGAACTGGGACCCAGCCCAAGAACCTGGACTGAGCAGGTTCAAGTCAGCCATGCAGAGACAAGAGAGGACAGCCAGCCACGGTCCCTGCAGCACCCAGCTGTGCCCCTCAGTCCCCTCCACGCACCTTCTCCTCCTTGCCAGCACACACCAGCTTCATGACACATTTCACCTTCCTCTGGGTGACAGCGTGGTACAGCGGGGTGAAGGACGTGCTGTAGATCTTCACGTTGTCCCTCCCGTGCGCAGCCACCGCTTCCTCTGCAGCAGAAGACACGGCACATAGGTCAAGGGGACACCCTGTGCTCCCAGGGCGCTTACAGAGAGGGACCCAAAGCACACTCTGGGGGCTCAGGCCGCTCGTGGGAGAGCGGAGCGTTTCCTCCAGCAGCTCTGAGGGCCCGTGCTCCCCAGCTCCTGTTTGCCCCCACCTTCGGTGAGGCCCACGGTGCCAATGGGTGGGTGGCTGAAGACGACGGTGGGGATGTTGCAGTAGTCCAGCCGGGAGTCCTGCTTGCCCTCGAAGAGCCTGTGGGCCAGCTTTCGGGCGGCGGCGATGGCCACTGCGGGGAGGGATGGGGAGCCTGAGCCAGAATGCAGTGCCAAGGGACAGGGGGGACAGGATGAGGGGCACAGCTTTGGTACCTGGGGTGAGGAGGGCTCGCCCACAGACGTCCCCGACGGCGTAGACCCCTTTCCTGGTGGTGTTCTGGTACTCATCCACCACCACATGGCCCTTGGCATCTACCTGTACTCCCTGCCACAGGGAACAGCAGCCGCCTCAGCACACGTCCCGCAGGGGGTACAAGCCACACCCACAGGTGACCCACACTGGTGGGTGCTGTGTTCCCAGCTGGGGCCAGGGCACGGTGGGAACACCCATCTTTGGGCAGGCTCTGGAGACTCACAGGACCCCCCCCCGCCGGAGACCAGTGGGACCCCCCCCCCGGAGACCTGCCAGCATCTTCGCCCCCACGTGGGTGGGCGTTCTGCCATCTCACCGCTCGGTCCAGGCACAGCTGCTCGGTGCTGGGCTCCCGCCCCACAGCCCACAGCAGGCAGTCCACATCCCGGATCACGTCCTCCTTCGGCTTGTGGCCGGGCGCTGAGGAGCTCACCGTCACCTCCAGCAGCCCCTGAGGGGACTTGGTGACTGTCTTAACCTGTGGGGAACGATGGGAACAGTGGGAGGAGAAGGTGCCAACAGCTGTTGCCTTGCAACAGGCGACGGCAGCTGCACCACGGGACCGGGGATGCCATCAGAGCCATAGCCAGGGGAGTGGTGCAACCAAAACACCAGCTTGCCCCTTGGCCCTGCCTGTCTGGGAGCGATGGGACAAGGCGCAGGGCTGCTCCATGTGCCCGTACCTGCGTGTGCTTCCAGACATCCACTCCCGTGTTCTCCAGCTCCTGGGTGCAGTTTGAGCTGATCATGGAGTCAAAGTTCCTCAGGACCTGGGCAGGGACCCACCAGGCGAAGGTCAGCAGTGTGCCTACGCTTCCCTTCTCACCCCACCTGCTCCCCGCAGCCCCTCTGGACCCCCATCAGCTCAACACCACCATCCTCAGCATCGCTGTGTGGACTCAGACACACACCCCCCCCTTTACATGGGCGCGGGGACAGGCAAACCCCGCTGGGCTGGGCTGGGCAGGACGCGTGGCTGGGGATAAGCAGGGGCGTCACCTTGTCCCGGCGGATGAGCAGGGAGGACTTGGAGCCCAGCGTGGAAAGGATCCCAGCGATTTCCACCGCGATGTAACCGGCACCGACGATGACGCTGCGCCTGCAGAGACGCGGCGTGACGGGTGCCGGCCTGGGGAGCCGCCGGCGATGGGGACCTGGGGCTGGGGCGTTCGGGGTGGGCGTGCGGGTGATCCCCACTTTACCTGGGCAGTTCCTCCAGGTCGAAGAAGCCGTCGCTGGTGATCCCGAGGCTCGCACCTGCAGAGCAGAGCCCCATTCACACCCCTGCCCAGCTCCCCTGCCCGCCCCACCTCCCAGAACCCGGCTCACCGGGAATCTCGCTGTCGGGGGGGACGGCCGGGCGCCCACCCGTGGCTATGAGGATGTGGGGAGCCGTGTACTTCCTCCCATCCACTTCGATGGTAGGCTCGGGGTCGTCGGTGAACTTGCCGTAGCCCCGAATGACGTCAATATGAGCCTGGGGGGAGTAACGGGCCCGTGGTTACCAGCAGGAGGAGCCGCAGGAGGTGGCTAACGGAGCCCAGGCTCGCAGGCTTAGGGAAGGGGATGCCCGTTAAGGCTGGAAGAGCGGCCAAAAATCCCACGGAGCCTCGCTCGACTTGCCAAACACATCCTCACCTTCTTCACGTTGCTCTCATAGATCTCGTTCAGCCGCCGCACGTAAGCATCACGCTTCTCTTTAATGGTTCTGGAACAGAGCCGGGGGGGGGAAGAGGGGGAGTTTCACTGTCCCCAGCACTGGAACACAATTCAATCCCTTCGCTACGTGGCCACAAAAATAAAGCGGCCACTGAGCAACCCAGCAGGCAGCTGCCTTCCCCACCGGCACGAGGGGTTCGTGCCTCCCTTCCCCACATCCGGCTTTTTCCGAAGCCTCTTCCCGGGGCCAGTTTGCTAACCCTCCTTCCCAAAATACAGCGGGAACCCCGGCCACATTAACCAGCTCGGCAGCCGTCTGTGGGAAGCCGTGAAGCAGACAGGGACCCTCTTTGGGGTGGACAATGAGCCCCAGGACCACGGCACTGACCTGCAGCTGCTCCCAGCAGGACACACGACGGGATTTGGCTGGTTTCCAACCGGCTCTTTCCACACTCACCTCCAGTTGAACTTGACCCCGGGCGTTTCGAAGCCGTAGTCAGCATGATCGTGGATGAACTCTGCGTGCACTGCAGTGTTCCACATCACCTGCCCACAGGAACTGGGATAAGTGGTTTGCTTTTGGGAAGCCCACTCCTACCCACCTCCTCCCCCTGCCTCTGCGTCACCTCTGCTCGGAGCAGCCTGTGGGCTGCAGGGCTGTGTTTGATGCCATCCCAAAGGCTCAATACACCCTGAACCCGTTTTCTCTCGCTGCTTCCTCCCATTGCCCCACGCCAGCGCCTCACCCCTGTTTGGCAGGAGCCCAGACCCAACCCAACCCAACCCAGGGCTCCGCTACTGATGACAGAAACCCCACTTACCTTTTTTGGCACACACCCAACATTGACCTAGGGGGGAATAAGAGCAAGTCTCAGCATCAAGGCTCTGTGTGCCAGCAGGGATGCCCCGCAGAGCACCCCACACCGAGTCAGTAGCCAGAGAGCACCCCACACCAGGCCAGGACCCAACCCCAGGGCTCTGCCCAGGAAAATAAACCCAGGCTTAGAGGTTTTTGGCAAACAAGGGCTGTAACCGCCTTCGGTGCCTCAAGGTCTTGTAATTTGCCTGGTTTCCCTCACTTCCTTGAAGGAGAACACGGAAGGCACCCGGGCTTCAAACTCAAGCCCTTCTGGTTTCTTCGTTTAAAAGAGGTTTACTAGGAAAAGGGGGTTTGCCACCCCTCTTCTGCGCCTCTGGTCCCGGCCCAGTGACTCCTTCAGGGGGGCAGCGCGGCCACGCAAAGCCAGAGCCTGTCCCCAGCCTGCGGACCGCCCCCCCCAAGGTTCTCTCCTCTTCCCCAGCCTGTGCCCGGTAGTTCTGCTTTCCTGCCTTTCGGTGGGAACCGAGCCCGCAGTTGTGCTGCCCGGCCCCGGGACCCTCCGGCACCCTGAAAAGAGCCCCCAGCCCCTCCCTGCGCAGCACCCTCCAAAGGCCGAGGGGAATCAGCTCGCTCCCGCCTCCACAGGGCTCAGCGTGACCAGGCAGGTCCGTGGGTGGGATGGTGACTCCCAGCCTCCGGCTTCCCGCCCCGCAGGGCCGAGGTTCAGCGGGGAAGCCCCGGGAGAACCGGGACCAAGCCCCGGGGGAAGCGGAGCCGCGTCGCTCCCCCCCACACCCCCCCACTCCCCCCGGCCGCGGGTGCCCCGGGACTCACGCAGGTACCGCCCAAGCGCCGCGGCTCCACCAGCGCCACACGGGCACCGAGCTCCGCTGCCCGGCGAGCCCCCGCCAGCCCTCCCGACCCCCCTCCGAGCACCAGCAGCTCGTAAGCGACCGCCGCCATGGCTCAGGACTCGATACGGCCCCGCCGCTCCGCCCAGCCACGGTACCGCCCCATCCTGCCCGGGTACCGCCCCGGTACCGCCCCATCCCGCGCGAGTACCGCCCCGGTACCGCCCCGTACTTCCCGGGTACCGCCCCGTACCGGTACGGCTCCATCCCGCCACAGCCCCGTTATCGCCCAGGTACCGCCCATTCCGGTACCGCCCCGCCCCGCCCGGGTACGGCCCTACCCCGGTACCGCCCCATCACAGCACAAGCAGCTGGGGCGACAACGGCGAGTTTATTGGTTCAGGTACAGCGAGGAGGATGGCAAGCACTTCCAGGACGAATATACAGAGGGGAGAGGGGAAAATAACAAACGGAAACAAAACAAAACAACAACCAAACCCAAAAAATAATCAAGGCAGGAGCAACGGGGGCCGGGCGTCCCGCTGGGGAGGGACCCCCTGCCGCCCCCCACCACACCGCACCCAGCGGGACCTGCCTCCCGGCTGTCTCCAGGGAGGAGGTGGGGGGTTTGATGGGACACGGCGCGGCGGGGCGGGAGTTAGTGTGCATCCCCCTGGAGATCAGAGCTCTAAGTCATGCCAGTTAACCACAGAAGGGAGAGTTCTTACAAAAGAAGCGCCAGAAGAGGGGGGAGCGGTACTAGAGTTTTATCCTCTCCTCTCCCAGCAGTCCGGGAAATCAAACAACGACTACGGATACAGCAGGCAAACTGACTGTTGGACTGATGGGACAGGATATATATATATAAATCTATATATATATATATATAGTGTCGCAAGGAATTCAGTCTCAAGTTGTGCTAAACACTCTTCGTCCTCTGTATGGCACGTTTTGGTCCATGATGGGGATTTGTAAGTTGAGACGAACCCCAATTTCTTACAGAAACGTGTAAATATTGTTGCTCTTTTTAAAATGCCAGGTGCACTTCCCTCTGCAAAGGTCAGGAGAGGTTTATAGGAAGTAGTCTGGGGTACGACGGGTAACATGAGGCTCGCCACGACGAGGCGCCGGGTCAAACTGGAGGCTGCAGGGAAGAAAAAGGGATCATTTTCCCTCCTCCACAAGGTACTTTCCAGTGCTGTAACAAATCCTAGACATGCTCTCCTGCTGCTAGTGCTTTACTCGGCCTGGCTGCTTCCCCATGAAGCGTTCCTGGTCCCAAAACAAGCAGCTGTGGGGGTTAAGGCTTGGAGAAATACCCCCACCCACCCAGCAGTCAGCTCCCTCAGCAGCCGCTTTCACTCCAGCTCAGCTGAAGGCAAAATTTGGTCTCGCTCACCCACCCTGACACAGCCTTGTGCTACCAGAAATAAAAATAAAGGTATAAACCAACCTGCCTTTACTCTCCCCATCAAACTGGGCACCAGAGGGATTAAGAAAACACAAAAGCTCCAATTTCCAGAGAGCAGGAAGAGGAGATCACAGGACCACATGGTTGGAAAAGCCCTTTAAGCCCATGGAGTCCAACCATCCCTGTCCTGTGCTGACCCAGAGCCCTGAGCACCTCACCTCCCCGGCTGTTAAACACTCCCAGGGGTGGGGACTCAGCCCCTCCCTGGGCAGCCTGTGCCAGGTAAAAAGCTGCCCTTGGTTACTGGGTTAAGGGCTTAACTCACGACTTCGATTCCTGCAGGTAGAACTCACAACAGTCATTGCAGAGTGGGCAGAGGTGAGAAGAACCCCTTGGGAAGGATCAGCCGAGGGGCTGGGAGGAGGGAACAGCCCCCAGGTTACTCACAAGGAATATTTTAAAGTGTCATCTAGCTCCATGATAGCAGCCTGGTTCCCACAGCGGTAGCAGTAATTTGGCGCGCTGAAAATGGTGACAACATTTCGGTCGTGGCACCAATTATAACCCTGCCAAGAGAAAGGAGGGGTGGGTGGGGGGAAGGAGAGAAAAACCCAACCAGAGTCTTAGTTAAACCTCAAACCTCAGCCCGCCCCAGGTTCCTCTGGGGGCCTGAAACCACCCGAGGCGTTTGTGAAACTTCTGGTATCACCAACAGCCTTTAGTCTCGCTGCCGTGCGAGGAAGCGGCGGCTGCCTGGCACAGTGTCAGCCACTCTACGGGGACGGGCTCTCCGTCCCTCCTGCCTTTACCCATCTCATACAGGAGGGATGGGCTGTGCCACAAGGAAGCCTCAGGATTCAGAGACAGACAGGCCTTCAGCTTTCCCCCCTGCCAACAGGAACCTGCCTGCCAGGTGTGAGAGGTCCCTGACACCCGGCACTGCCCAAGGGATCAAGTGGGTGTCAAACCCACAGCTGCTCCACTGACCCACCTGGCGTTTTTCCAGCACAAGAAAAGCCTCTCAGGGGCTGAAATCGTGGCTTAATCCTGGTCACAGCTTAATCCCAGTCACGCCTGACCCTGCCCAGCGGCCCAGGCCGGCCCGGTGAGCGCAGCAGCGCGTGAGGAGATGGCTACTTCCACAACTGGGCGTGACGGGGTCCCTCTGGCAACTTACTTGGCAGAGGGGAAGGGGCAGAACAGAACATCCCCGTATCCACAGTGCAGGTCACAGCACGTGGGGTCACGCTGATGGGGTTCCCACGTGCTTTAAGCTCCCCTCTGGTACTTTACCTGCCTGACCGCTTACACCAGCCCATCGGCGGGTGTCGCAGCGGAGACGAGAACTGACAGGTCAGTTTCTGGCCACCCCACCAGTCAGGTTTGGGTCACCCCGCGTAGCAGAGCGCCTGCCTTACCTCCATGACGAGCTGGTGCGCGCGGGAGACCAGCGTGAGCCCGTTGGCGTGGTTAAAGGTCTCGGAAATGTCTTGCCCGAAGGTGTAGCCAGCACCACGTGGGGATATGCCCCAGCCCCCGCGGTCATCCGGATCCGACCACAACAGATCACACATGGGACCCTGGGGAAGGGCACTCAGGTCACCAGCAAGCTCCTTCCACAGAACTTGCAGCACAAAGATTGCCAGCACGGCCTCCTCTGGGCAGGGCACGGGTTGCCTACCCGCAGTACTGGCTCCTCGCCCTGTCAGTCGGCATCCCTCCCTGAGGGGTGAACGCACACCGCTCACCACAGAGGAGTCCACACAACCAGGGACCTGTTCCCACCTCCTCTTCCACACACACCAGTCACCGTTTCACTTCAACTACTCAGACACAGACACAGAGAGAGAGCAGATCCACGCTCTCACTCCTGACTCTCACAGTGAGGTAAGAGGCCACACAAGGAGGACACACAGCAGCTTCACTGCTGCCAGCAAAGCTGTGATGTAACCTCAGGGGAACAACCCGCAGGAGGCTACAAACCATTCCAGGGATGAACATTAAGCCTTCAGCAGCCTTTCTAGCAGGGCATTTCATTTCCTCTCTGAAACAGTCCGTTGTTGGACTTTGCATATTCAAAGATATCCCAGAATACATCTAACAGCCACCAGTGCAGCTCAGCAGCTACTAAGGGGTAGAAAAGATGCTCAAGTGTTCACCTCTCCTGGGTTCAGCCAGGATGGAGTTAATTTCCCTCTCACAGCAGGTGGATGCCGTGGCTGGGAGCTGGGATGGGAGCTGTGCTGGTAACACAGGGATGGTTTAGTTGCTGCCCAGCAGCCAAGGGCTTTTCAGTTGCTCATCCTGCCCGGCTAACGAGAAGGTGGGGGCACCCAGGGAGCTGGGAGGGCACACAGCCAGGACAGGTGACCCAAAGGGGGTATCCCATGCCAGTTATGTCATGCTCAGCATAAAGGGGGGCTGGCAGGACACACACACAGTTTTTGGGGGCGGTGCAGCTTTGGGGCAGCTCTGAGCTGTGCGGGTCGCTCAGACCCTGCACTGTGCATCACCAGCTTCACACCCTTTGCTATCGATTCCTGTCATTGTTATTTCTCTGCCAGCCCAGTGACCTGTCCTCAGCCCAGCCCGTGAGGTTTGCCTTGGGTTTGCCTTTTCCCCTTGCCCTTTTCCCACCCCCCAGAGCCAGCGGCTGCCTGGTGCCCAGCTCCTGGCTGGGCAGAACCACGACATCACCCACGCCTGCCGCTGGCTCCTGCCCACTCCACAGTAGCAACCACACATGGAGGTTCTCAGCACAGCCAGATCTCAGCACAGGGCTGGGAAAACCCTGGAGAAGTTTGTTTTAATCAGGGACTGCTCCAGTCCACTTGTAGCCCCAACACCAAAGAGTCATATGCTAACCCAGGAGCTCAGAAGTTGGGTTCTTCAGCCCTGATCTCAGGCCCACAGGAAGCGATGCACAAAGTCAAACCCCACAGAGGAAAGGACTGGCTGGGGAGGGAGGAAGGGTGGTGACACAGCACGGCTTGGCGTGCTGGCTGCCTGCTCGTGAGCCTGTGACAAGGCTGAAGGTGGGAGCACCTTCCCCTGCCAAATACCGTTACTCTTGGAGTCAGGACGACAGTCACAAAATCCTGTGATTCTGCAGGAAAGAGCCGTGGCAAGCCCACAGCTCTCCTTTTGTAGGGAGCTGTCATCAAAGCAGAGTGACCTGCATGTGTTCTGCCCAAACATTCATCTGCTCCAGCTCTTAGGCAATAACCTGCCATGTAACCAGGCGGCTCGCTGTTCAAGGGGGTGCCTAGCGAGGCTACGTCTGCACTTGCCACCAACAGGTATCTACATTAACAATGTGTTTCCACTCCTCTTACCTCGTGAGGAACTTCCTGCAGGCGGTCCAGAGCCCTGATATGATCCAGTGTATCTATGGATGGGGAGAGGCCACCGTGGAGACAGAATATCTGGTCCAGGGGGAGAATAAAAAGATGAAAAAAGGGAATTAGAGCAACGTGTTCAGTGTGTGCTGCTGTGGGAAAACAGATCTCTGAAACACTGGGTTTAACAGCTGTAAATCTTTCCCAATTACAGCTGTCACACCCTTGCAGCAGAGAAACCAAATTTAATTCCCTGCAGACGGAAACCGAACTAAAAGGCTGCACCTCACACAGAGGGATCAGAGGAGCAGCAAAGAATCATAGAATCACAGAATCACAGAATCACAGAATCACAGGGGTTGGAAGGGACCTCAAGAGCTCATCGGGTCCAACCCCCTGCCAAAGCAGTTCCCCAGTTCATATTGCACAGATAGGTGTCCAGATGAGTCTTGAGTATCTCCAGAGAAGGAGACTCCACCACCTCCCTTGCTCCACAGCCACGACTGAACACACAGCCAGTGTCTGAGGAGGGGGTCTGCTTGTTGGGCAGTCCCTTCACACGACCCCTGCCCACGGTCCCCCCTGTGCCAGGCTTACCTGGCCGTCCACAAGCGCCGTGAGCGGAAGGTAGTCGAAGAGGTCTGTGAAGTACTTCCAGACGTTGGCGTTGCCGTACTTGCGCAGGCACTCGTCGTAGAAGCCGTACACCTGTGTGATCTGCCTGCTCTCGTGGTTGCCCCTCAGTATCGTGATGCGCTCCGGGTAACGCACCTGTGGGGCAGAAAGCTCTCCTTTAGCCAGGAACTGCACCCCCAGCACAAACCCACGGGGCAGCAGAACCTCTCCAACAGCAGCCAAGCACTTGGCGGCGTTAGGGAACACTTCTCCACTGGTGCCCTTCAATTCGCACCCTCCCAGCTCGTGCCGATGGTGGGATCAATGGGAAGAGCCCCTGTCCGAAAGCCCCCGAGAGCGTGGCGCTGCCCGAGGCCGCGGTAGAGCAGCTCTCAAACTGTACCTTCAGCGCTACTAGGAGAGTCACCGTTTCCACCGAGTAGTAGCCTCTGTCCACGTAGTCTCCCATGAACAGGTAATTTGTGTCTGGCGACTTGCCACCGATTCGAAAGAGTTCCATAAGGTCGTGGAATTGGCCGTGGACATCCCCGCAGACGGTGACGGGGCAGCGGACCTCCTGCACGTTGGATTCCTTCGTCAGAATTTCTTTAGCCTAGGCAAGACAAAACACACATTTAGGGGACACAAAGGTAGGCAGCTCCCCCAAAAGCAGGTGCAGAATCAGAGAATTGCAGGGGTCAGAAGGCGACTCTTGTGGGTTTTTGAGCAACTAGATTTGCAAAAGCCCACGTACAGCTCGATACTACCTGATACTGACATCAGCAGGAAAGCCACAGCCTCCCAGATTTCTGACAGAACTCAGCTGTCTCGCAACAACACGCTTACACACGGAGCCCTTCCTGCCACACTTCAGCCCCACCACCACCCTGGTTCCTCGATGCACTGCTCCTGACCCCACACAGCCGTGTGGAACCGTTCGCAGTGTCACCTTCGCTGACAACGCGGCAGCAGGCTGGAACAGCTCTTCTGCCAGCACTGACAGCTACCCCTCACTGCCTGCCTCCTCGGGGATCCCCGAGGCTTCCCTCCCCGCACACCCATAGCACACCCATAGCACACCCATAAAGCTCCAGGCTCTCCCAGGAGCAGGATTTCGCAGCTGGGTCCCTGCCATGGTAACAACACTGTATTGACACAGCCAGCTCATCCTGCCAGTGCTGAGCAGACAGGATGTTGAGAAAGGCCGTGCATGACAAAGCAGCTCCTCTGGCAGGAACCCTAGGGCACCAGATGAGCTGAGCTGTGTTGCTCTGCCAAACAACAGCCAAGGAGTGCGCCAACGCCGGAGTTTGGTGGGGCTGCCCCGGCTCTCCGCAGGCACCACGCTTTCAGAGGGCGCTGTGGTGAGTACAGCACGTCTGGAGCTACCCTGTGTGAGGAAAGGGAACCTGCTCTGCACATCCAGGAATTCACAACTCCACTTGCCTTGCAGAGGGGCAGCTTTCTGCTTCTCACTTCAGCTACCGATGAAAACAGGTCTGGCTAAGCTTGGCTTTACTAAGCTAGTGCCAAGCAGAGCTGCATAGGCAAGAGGTGCTCCTCTTGTCCGGGGTGCTTTTTGCCTGTCCTCTTTGAAGCACAACAGCGCAACAGCTTCTAAAGGCAGGTCCCATACAGCTGGAAAAGCAAAGTCAGAAGCAATCTGAACACACGGAGCCACCAACAGCTTCCCTGGCCGTAGACAGCTGGCAACAAACTGGCCACAGCTGGAGCGCTGGCATCCCTGGACTCAGCCACCTCTTGCTCGACACCCGGCAGCTCCTCTGCTCATTCCAGCCACGTGACACAGCCTACCTGCACTACTCATCCCATTACCAGACATGGTGATGGATTTGCCACTTCCAGCTCAGCCTGATGCAGATGGGCGCCTGAGGCACCGGAACAGAGAGGCTCGGTCCGATTCGGACACAAGATGCCCAGTGCTGAACAGTGACTTCCCAAGGACACCTGTGTCCACACTCAAGGGTTAGCTGCCTTGCTGCTTTTAAGGAAAGGAGGTGTTTGGGAATAACGAAAACCCAAGCAGTCAGGGCTTGCACAGCAGCAGGGTGCCCCTTGCGTGCTACATCTGGAGAAGAGGAGGCTCAGGGGAGACCTCCTTGCTCTCTCCAGCTCCCTGCAAGGAGGCTGTGGGGAGCTGGGGTTCAGCCCCTTCTCACAGATACCCAGCCACAGGACAAGAGGGAATGGCTGTGAGTCGTGCCAGGGGAGGCTCAGGTTAGGAATGAGGAGACATTTCTTCTCCCAAAGAGCGGTTGGGCACTGGAAGGGGTTGCCCAGGGAGGTGGTGGAGTCACTGTCCCTTGGTGTGTTCAAGGAAGGGTTGGATGAGGTACTTGGGGACGCAGTTCAGTGAGTTATATGGGTGGTAGAGGGATGGTTGAACAAGATGATCGTGGAGGTCTTTTCCAGCCTTCACAATTCTATAACCCAAGGGATGCAACTCAGCCTCAAAGATGCAGCCTGTCCATGGACTCAATGACATGAGGTTTGCCTTGTGGCCTAAGCAACCAGGAACCGCCGAACGCATCGCACCTTCGAGCGTGACAGCAGTGCTCAAGCTCTGTTCAAGTATCTTTACAAGTGCCTGTGGCAGCTTCTGAGAGCTTCTCCCCCGGAAGAGACACACGTGAAGCACAGCCACACACAGCTGCTCGCAGGGTTTCCGTGTAAGCTGGAGCTCGTTTCACCACAAAAGGCACATCCAGCTCCCTTCCCAGCTGGGTAGCAAGAAATACACTTCTCTCAAGCCCCTGGGGAGAAGATGTGCGACACCGTACAGATACCATACACACTTACCAGTTATCTCAACTGCATCTTCACTCTCCACCTCTCTGACCTGCCCCCAAAACCCATGTGCCCACCCTAGGGCACATCACAGGCAGGGGAGCAGAGCTCCTTTCTGTGCAGCGACAGGCTGTGCGCTCACACTAAGTGCATCCAGGGACGCTGAGCCAGCCCGAGCCTGCTGTGGTGCTAGGAGGATCTAGAAGTTTCCCCTCAGGAGAGAGGAGGAGCTGAGGAGCAGCAGCTTCTTCAGCTGCCTGCCAGCTGTGACTGTGCAGGCTGCTGTAGCTTACTATAAAGACAGACACATATGCACATTAATAGATTGAGTCCGTTGTGTTAACACCACGGAGCTGGATTAAAGCAGGCTTGGGAGCTGAGCTCAGCTGGGCACACGAGCTTGCCCTCACGTGACTTTCTAATGCAGAACAAGACCTTTAAAATCTTAAGCATCATTTAAAACACTCAGGATGAGTGGCAGCTAACCAGTGCACAGTGGAGGGAACCTCAAGTCAAACTGCTTAAAATCACAACAGCCCCACTACAAAGCAGGGATTACAAACTCTAACACAGGCAAGCTGCCCTGCATGACCATGGTTTACTTGAGGAGGCTGTTAAATAGCTGGACTTTAGCTACCCTTGTTTTAGGACCAACGTTACCAGCTTGCTAAGCATGCTCTGAAGAAAACCACATCCAGGCCAGAATAAGGAGTATCAGCTCTTAGGCAGTTTTATTAAACAAACCTCCATTAACCACAATAGTCACCATGTCTGTGCTCAGAATGACTTGAAGAGCAGGCTATTTGCTGGCTGGGAGCTTTCCCAGTGATGGATCCTGTAGATCACCTTGGCAAGCAGGAACACAAGCTTGCCTGCTGTCCTGGCCCTCCCTCCGCATGGAGGGAGGCTGGAGAACACACGTCCCAGTAATTCACTGAGTTGTCCTTGTAAGAGGAGACAGAGGGGTCTTGGGGCTTGAGAACAACCCACGAAGGCACCTGAAACCTCAGATGCTACACCGGCTTTGAGAGCAGGAGAGCAATCCCCCTGCAAGTGACTTGATCAAATCCACATCGACTGTTAACGCTGCTGATGTGCCCATGATAACTGCACAGGCTGAGTCCCCGGGTGAGGGAATGCCACTCCAACCGGGAGGCAGGCTCCTCAGCCAGGGAAAGCCAAAGGCCCGAGCACCCGCTTCACATACAAGATCCTCGGAGAGCAGGAAAACCCACACTCCTTTGGGACCGTGAGCGCACCCGCAGAGGCTCTTCCTTTGGGGATGACAGGAGCAAGACATGGAGTTTCTGATCAAAGTTCAGCAGAACTGTCGTTCATCAACTGCGACGGACCAAACTGCTCCCTCAGTGAGCACGCTGACGGCGTTAAAAATCACGAGGTGCTTGTCCTGAGCAAGAACCAGCTAGCTTCTCCCCAGGTGAGATGGAAGGTGAAGGGGCAGAGCTGTCCTATCCCTGATCAGCAAGGCAGCAGAGGACAGCCTGGAGCCTCCAGAGCAACAGAGGCTTCAAGGTGCACACGTGCTCCTCGAGGTAGCTGGGCCAGCACACCCCGGGTGAGTGTCATCACTCGAGAGATGAACCGTTCCTGGCCATGACTCAACGCTCGGAGTCCCGTGGTTTGAACGGTGTCCAGGGCGACACTTGGCTCCATCACTCCTACTAATTTCACCAATTAGCACAGAAGAGCTTGCTAACCCATTCTCCTGGATTCAACTCCCAGGTGAAACGACCTCGGAGGACAGAAGGATCACAGGTAGGTGCCACTAACAGCAATACTCCCCGCAGCAGCACCTGGCTCCTGCTGCTTGGTTTGAAGGACCGGCGTACAATCACCATTCAATAGCCATATAAGAAACACAAGCCTTCATTAGCAACTAGAATCCTTCTCCTCCCACCACTTCACAAAACAGAGCTCTCAAGCTGCTCAGAGCCTGCAACCCTTCCACACATCCAAAGAAGAGGGAGAGAAAAAAGAAGCTACCGAGATGGTTATGGCTGGTTCCCTGCCCACGATTCATTTACGGGAGCCTTTCACTTGCCTTCTTTCATACCCCCTTTTTTTCACCTTGGTGAAACCCCCTTTTCCCAGGACGGCTCTCAAGTCCCTCACCCACACCAGTATCTATTTCCTGACCTGACTTGAACACACAGGTGCTCAGAGATTTCTGCATCCAAACTTGGGAGCGCTTCCTATTAAATGAATCCAACTTCTTGGCCCTTGAGCCTGACTTCAGCTGTCCAAGGTACAGGTTACAAGCCATCCAGGCTCCAAGGCAGCTCGATACAGCCAGCACTACCCCAACCAACAGTTCCCACGCTAGCACCAGCCCAGAAAGCCATCCTGGCACCCCATGAAGCACGGACACAACCCAAGGCAGACCTCCACAGACTGTCAGGTTCCACCAGCATGGAAAAGGCACTAACAACTTTCTGCCAGTCCAAGGCCATGACGCTAAGGCAAGCAGGGTGAGGTGTGAGACACGGGACGTGCACTCCCCACCGTGCTGGAACACTTCTCGTCTCTACAACCCCCAGCAGCGATGGCAATCGTTCATCCTTCCACTCTCCCTTCGACACCTGCACCATCCCAGCTGGAGCTCACTCTGACGCCCAGCAGGACAGGAAACAAGCGCTCTCACTTTGTCGCCAGGCGGAATCTCCATTAACCACGTGAAGAGCACAGGACTGATCAGCTGCCAAAGCCGTGTTGAAACAGGGCAGGTGAAGACACAACCTGAGCTTTACAGGTGCAAATTTCAACAACTTTCAAGAGGCAGAGCAATCTGGCAGACCCTCACCAACCTACGTCCAATCTTTCCCTCATTACTGCCTGTTATGCCAGTAATTAAAAGCAGGAATGACCCATACAGGCAAGTCTGAGGTTTGTTTCTTGGGGGTTTGCCTCCCCCCCATTTTTATTTTATTTTTTTTAATTATTCTTCCACAAATACAAGCCTGAGGCAAGGGGTACTATCGTGCCTGGCCTCTAAGAAATTAAGTCGCAGGAGTGTTAAGTGAAACAAGGCCAATTAAAGGTTTCTCCAAATATTACCTCAAGGAAACAAACTGAACCAGCTTTCAGCAAGGACTGCTTCACGCCAAAAGCAAGCCTGCACACCCCAAAGCTCTTGTAAGCTCCTTTCTACCACCGGCTGGGTGATGCAACCACTCCCCAAAACCCTAAAACTAAGGCAGGTAAGAGCATCGCAGAGTGGTTACTTCACACCCGAGTCGTTTCAGTCACTCGCTGGCATGCTTGAAGAACAAGGTGCTGCGACAGATGACACTCATCTCACGCCTTGCTCCACAGGTTCAGGGTTCCTACCTGTCATCTGGATGACAAACACCCTCTCCGCCTCCAGCTGCCACTCACCCTGTTCACAGCCACAATCTGCTGGCGGTGTCCTCCAGCTTCCCAAAAGGCAGCAACCACGGCTCCTTAGCTTCTAACAACGCAACCGGGAAAGAAGGGGAATGGTGCTGTGCCTCAGCTTGCTGGTGAGAACAGCAGTTCCCAACCAGCAGACTCGGGGCAGGGAACAGGTCACGCAAATACGTTCTCTCAGGCTGATGAGCTGGGCCTCAAGCTGGGCTGCACAGCCACGAGGGACTCTTACTCTTCTTCAAGATATGGCTACTCGTCAAGCTGCCGCTGCTGCGCCAGCCCTTCTCAGCACACTCCCTCAGAAACTGATCGAGCTCTGGTGAGAGTGTCATAAACCAGCCCCAGCACAGAATAACAACAGGGAAAGAAAACACAGGCTGTAAAGGGCTAGGCTAGGTGTCAGGACCGCTGGTGAAAACGTCTCCCAGGAAGCCAGAGCCTGGACTTCAGCACTATCTCTGCTCATGGCATCCAACAAACAGCTCCTACCCCTCTGATGAGCACCCCAGGCACGTTCTGAGGTCACAGCGCAGACCCTGTCTACTGCTCAGCTCTCACTGCAGTAGTCTACCAAGGATCCAGCAGAAGGATACAGCTGCACCTCGTGAAGGTGTTTAGTCACTGAGATGTTCAGTCACTGGCCAAAACGTGTTGCCATGAACAGGCGCCCGAAAACGTGGTTCAGTTCTGAGGGAACTGAGCGAGACACCAAGTTCACCTTCAGCACCACGATGCTGAGAGGAACCCCGACCAACCACCTGAAAAACCATCGGTCCACCCAGGGAAGGAAGCCAAGGGCTTCTCCAAACTGCCTGACACGTAGCAACATCCCCGCTGGTCACCGAGACAAGAAGCAAATAGAGAGAATCATTTCTGTAATGACGTTTGATGCCATTTCAGGTCTTTAACTGTCCCCTCTCGCAGGCCCAAAGAGAACCCTACCTTCCTCAGGGCCTGCAGACTGAAGGGAATGCTCACACAAGGGATTTACCTTGTCAGGCAGCATCCGACATCACTCTAAGGATCAGTCTGCTATCGGGGATCGGGGGAGGGAGAAAGCTCCTGACAGCCCGAAGTAAACGAGCCCAAACAGCTCTGCCAACGGGCTGTCCAAAATAGCAAGCCGTGCCCTTTATCCAGCCACCCGGTTTCTATTTCAGCCTCCCTGTAAGCCTCTGCTCGGGCTGGCACCGCGGCTGATCACTGCCCCCCCGGCTTTCCTAGATTACACATCAGCCGTCACAGGGCTTCCTCGGGGAGCCGGGGCCAGGCACGGGGCGTGTGGCGACCGCAGGCCGAGAGACGCGGAGGAGACGCGCAAGGCCGTGCCCCCGGAGGGCAGGGGCGGTCCCGCCCCGCACACGCCGCCCCTCAGCCCCTCCCCAGCTCAGACGGGCCCGGGGCCGGGCGAGGAGACCCCCGGCTACCGCAGAGGGCGGCGGCGTGTGGCAGAAAGCCGGTAACCGCCGCGATCCGGACGCGCGGTGCCGCCGCACACGGGCGGACCGCCGGCCCCAGCCGTGCCTGGCTAAGGGAGGAGAAGCCGGCCCGGCCCGGCCCGGCCCCCCGCGCTCCCGCCCCCCGGCCCGGCCCGGCACCGGGCGCTCGGGGACGAAGCGGGGGCGGCCCGGCCCCGCACTCACCTTCTCGCAGAGGCTGCGGACCTGGCTCTCGCTCAGCTGCCGGCACTCGTTCAGCTGCTCGATCCACTGGTCCAGCTCCTTGGCGAAACCCTTCTCCTCCATGGCGGCGCCGTCCGCCGCGTCGGGCCGGGGAGGGCAGGGCAGGGCAGGGCCGGGCAGGGCCGGACAGGGCAGGACAGGGCAGGGCCCCGCCGCGATCGGGACCCGCGCGGCCCGGGCCCGCCTAAGGGCGGCGGCGCGACAACCGGGACGCCAGGCCTGGCCCGCTCCGCGTAATGGCGGCGCCCTCCTCCCCTTCCCCTCCCGGCCCTGCGCACATCCGGACACACCCGCTGAGCGGGCCGCCCCTGCGCGACAGGGACAGACCCGCCTCCCGCCCCGAGCCCGTCCCCAGCCGGGGGGTGGCCGCCTTCCCCACGCTGCTCCTGCCTCCCGACCCCGACAGTGCCCGCCCGGCGGGTCGGGGTGAAGCGGGACCCGCGGGAGGCCGGGCGGAGGAGGCGGCGCCCCGGCCTCCGGCTGCTGGTGGCGGCAGCCGGCTCACGGGCAGCGGGCTGGAGCGCCGCGGTCACCGCTTGAGGAGGACGGGGCTGCAGCCAGCCTGGCTCGGGGCTCGCCCGTGGCGCCCGGCGGCGCTGCCCTGCCGGGAACGGGCCTCCCTCGCGGGGCGCGGGGAACAGGCGAAGCCGCTGCCGGGGCAGCCCCCGCCAAAGGCCTCACAGCCCGCAGCAAAGCTGGGACACCAAGGTCACACTGCTCCCACTCCCCTTGGAGCAGCTGGTGGAGGACTGTCTGCCGTGGGTGGGACCCCAGGGTGCAGCAGGGGAAGGGGGTGAGGAATGGCCCCACCCCAGCGAAGAAGGAAACCAACTGGTGAGGGACTGACCAAACCCCCGTTCCCCCAGTCCCTGCCCCTCCCCGTGCCACACTGGGGGAGAAGGGAGAGAAACCCTGGATAAAGCTGGGTCAGGGAAGGAGGGAGGGGTGGGGGTGCTTTAAGGGCTGGTGGCACTTCTCATTCCCCAGTGCCCTGGGGAGGGGGACAAGTCACTGAAAATACCCTCCGTGGCCATGGCATAGCACAGGGACACTTCCCAATGGGAAGGAAGTGCGACAGCCATGCTCAGGCTCCCTTGAAATCTTTCCCTTTAAAGACAGATGTGTCTTTAGGGGGGTATAAAAGGCCTTCCTGCAGCAGCCCGCAACAGCTTTAATCCAAAACCAGCTTTTTTCTTTGGGGGGGCACACGCGACACAACACACACCCCTCAGAACAGGAGAGTCTGGCAAGATGTTTTGTTCGCAGCCACACACAGATCTGGGGTATTTGCTTATTCCTCTTACTGAACCTGCCGGATGATTTGATTATGTCCCGGGAAATGGATGTGCAGATGGGTTTCCCAGCCCCCTGAGGCACTGCCTGCGCTGACTGGATGCCGACTGCCCAGTAACGCGATGCAAGGCCGAAGCAGCAGCGCCAGGTGCTCATTGCCCACAGCTTTCGGGTGCTCTGCTCGCAGCCAGCTCGGAGCCATGAATCCCTTCGTTCCCAGATGAGAAATACCGCCGTCGGAGTTACTCACCACGCTGGCAATTCAGTCTCTTCAGTTAAGCAGGCTGAAGCACGGCCGTTCCTCTGTCACACGCTTACTGGGTAGAAGGGTCTGGTGGTGAAAGACTGAGGGGAAAAAAAGGACAACAGGTTGAAAAGCCTCAGGGAGACAATGTGAGGTAACCGAGACAGGAACCTTTATAGACTCGGCTGAAACGGTTTCCCCTCCCTGGCAGGGAGATTTCCTTCCCGTCTTCACGGGAAGCACCCAAAGGGTGCTGGGGTGTTGGGCGACTGCTGGCTGAACACAGCAGTGTGCCCGGGTGGCCAGGAAGGCCAACGGCATCCTGGCTTGTATCAGGAACAGTGTGGCCAGTAGGTCAGGGGAGGGGATTGTGCCCCTGGGGAGATGAGGTGCTCAGGGATCTGGGTCAGCACAGGTCAGAGAGGGTTGGACTCGATGGGCTTAAAGGTCTTCTCCAACCCTGTGATCCTGCGAAGGAGAGGCACCGCACGGGCACCGTGCCGTGGCGATACGTCCGGTTACAGAACCCCAGCAGACAGGTCAGGCTACACGAGTAAGCAAATTTATTTTCAGACAGAACAAATATTGTGGCAAACAACAATATGCAAATTCAGTTGAGAACAGGGGTAAACATCAGACTTTGTTTTCAAATCGATATAAAATATAGTCAGATTTTGTTTTGTCCAAAAAGCAGCTCGCATCAGGGAGGGGGGCTGGGTGGGTTGGGAGGGGATGGGTCTGTTCATGCCGTTTGAGGTGCATGTCACCTGCAAAACCTCAGGCTTGGGAGGCAGCTCCAGTGCCACTGGAGATGAGCGATGCCGTGAGGAGATGGAGGTGCCTTTGGGAGCTCCAGCTCCCCTTGATTTTCTGCCTCTGTTACCATGAAAAGCCAATTCTTGCCACCAAGCGAGGGGCAGGCTCATCCCCTCCGAGACCCTGGGTGCCCACCTACCACCTGCGAACAGGTGGGGTGTTCTGGGGGATGTCAGGCAGCTTTGAAGGCACCTGCACCTCCTCTTCCTCACTGGCTTCTGATGGATCGACCTTCCAGGGCTGAGCCTGAAAAGGCAGGGAGGAAGCAGCTCGCCTCAGATGCCAGGGGAGCTGCCGTGGCGTGAACAGGACGAAATCCCCTCCCGGCATGAAGGTGCCAGCGTGCTGCTTTCTAGAAAAGCCATCCCAAAGAAAAGCAGACATAGAAAACATTGGATTGTCAATGATGCTTTGAAACAAATTCAAGTTTATAATTCTTTTTTCCCTTTGTTTTTTCCTCCTCATTTTTTTCCTGTGAGCGCACACGCGTGCGTGGACTTGGTACAAACAGACAAGAAAGACGCTGTGAACTTCAAGCTCTGGATCGGCATGTCATCAGCTAGCATCCCCAGAAGCACCATCAGGATCCGGAGAGTTAGCACCAGAGAGTTTGGAGGATCCAACCGATAACATGCCTGGTTTGGGAAGAACCCGGGATGGGTTGGGAATGGGCGGGGGGACAGGGTACAGTCCCTAGAAACAATACAAGGCAGTTCATGAGTTTCCATACAGTACAATACAGTCACTGATCAATTAACCCTTTCAGTACAGTACATGACAAGTAACACTTTGCACCCTGTTAACACTAGGAAAGGAGGCTTTGGGTCGGAGAGAGGCGGCTGGTAGTTTAACCCATCGGCTTGTTAATCTCAGGGGGGCTGAGGATCGCTTCGGCTGCTTTTCGGATGCATGTTTGTCCCACCCCAGCTCAGACAGTTTGTCCCCATCCCCAGCCTGGCTCACGGGAGGATGCGCTCCTCCCGCATCCTCCTGTGAGCACAGCAGACCAGGATGCTGCCAGTCCATCCGCCCGCAGCACGGTTCTTGTTTGGACAGGGGAATGGAGAGCCACCGCTCTTCTGCCCCTAAACTGACGAGAAAACCCCAACTCAGAGTATTTGAATTCTTCCCTGGCCAATTTCGGAGCCAAAACACATGGAAAGGGTCCCGAGGTTGAGTCCCGACAGCCCCAAAGCCAAACCCACTCCTCCCCTTGGGTGTAGTGAGAACAGGGTCCATTGGAAAAGTGCTAAATTACAGTACATTGGCATTTCCATATGTCAACTATTGAACAGCAAAACAGATTGTTTGAAAACAGAATCAGTATCGTACAGTAAGTTCACACTTAATTCTTCACCGTTTCTACACTTGTAACACATGCATTTTATTTCCATTAGTTTAATGCCAGTAGGACCAACATCCTCCAGAACAATGATCTAACATGGAACGAAACCTCCTAAGGAAAATAGTAAGCATCACAGGAAAGTTTCCGAAAACTGAAAGAAAAAACCCCAAAACCAACCCCCAAACCTGTTAATTAGCATCACAAGGTACTCAGGTTCACATTTAGGAGCGCTCATGCCATGACTTAAACACCTTTTGGTTAATATCCTGGGGGATGGAGAGGGGGTAACAAACACAAAATAACCAACCCAATACCCCCCCTACTCCCCACAAAATAAAAGGAGCAGTTGGGGAAATCCCCCCTTGATCTCTCTGTGGACACACCGGCACGTCCACGCGGGTGGGCGCGTGGTGCGTGCCCATTTCCAGAGCGCTCCCTGCAACGCACCTCGGAGGCGACAAACTCCACCCACTGCCAGGGTCTGAAACGGCTTTTGAGGGAACAGACTCTGAGCTATCGAAGCCAATTCAGAAAACCTCTCCTGGAGAGAAAGAAAAGGCCAGTAACACATGCCCTGTGTGTTGTCCGACGCGCGTCCCGTGAGCTGTCTTCAGACCCAAACGACTAAGAATCCCCACAAGAGCTCTATTCCGCCTCCAGGGTCCTTCCAAAGCCAGGGGGCTGTGCTAGGATTCGCTCCCAGGCCTCACACCTGCCAGGCAGGACAAAATGCTTACCTCTACCTTCCCAAAGGATAAGATACCAATTCCAAAGGGCAAAAAACTACACCAAAAAAAACCCCAAAAGACAAAAAATGACCTGTTTCACATGCCCCCTTCTCACAAGCTTGATTTCCAAGGTCTCCAGGAGACAGATGATCTGGCTACAGGGGGTGAGTTTTCCAAAGGGTTCACCTAAATCCTCATAAGGGCAAGTGGGATGCAGGCCCCGAGCCACCGAGGTGCCTTCTGAGGAGGCTGTCCCCTCAGCCAGTCATTCTGGGGGGGGCTCAGATATAGCAGCAACATGGCCAGGCGCTATTTCTTTAAAGCTAGATTTGCAGGGGTCAGTTTGGCTGGGGGGAAGAAAGGGGAAAAAACCCAAACCCCACCCCAAAACAAACCCAAAAAGAAAGATCTGGATCCTGTTTACACTTCTGATCCCAATGACAGAGGATGTAAGAGCATAATACTTCGGGCTGCTCAAGCCTGTGGGTTTTAACCGCCTTCGGTTCCCACCCAACACCCAAACCTGTGAAGGTCTGTTGGAGAAGGAAGCTTGAACTGAACCCAAGCACTGAAGCTGGCGTGGGCCAGGAATAATACTCCACCTCCTGCGACACCAATCTTTGTTGGTCACTGAAGGTTACTTCCACCGTGTCCGCTCGCTAGCAGGGAAGGAGAAGACCTAATTCCCCCCTCTCCGTTCACGCTGTCAGCGGCGGGGTTTATCCATCAGGGATCACTGGAGAGAAACTCCCGGCAAGAAGCGTTGCCAGGGAAGGACTTGGGCTGAGTATCAGCTCCTCAGCGAGGATGAGGAGGAGTCCCAAGTGAGGAAACACAGCGCTCTCATGGCCAACCCTGATTTACTCACTGTTACAGAAAACCCCCGAGGGCTTTTAGGGAAGAGAAACTCCATCGGCTGGGTGAGAGGGGATGGTGTGGGACATCAAACCCCAGATTATTCTGCATGCCAGGGATCATCATGCCTTTTTCACATCCTAGACACTGACACCTATGGTTACTACACACTTTCCCCTAGTGAATTATCCCTGGCAAGGGAGCCTCGGTACCCATCATCCGTACGGAAACACCCAGGAATTTAACAGGGATAGCGACACACAGCTGAACCGCCTCCTAACACGAGACCCCATCAGCTCCTCCCTCCACTTGTCAAACCCAACAGCAAGCCCCGTGGTCATTATGCTCCATCTCCTAAATCGTCTCCAAGTGGTTTTTTTTCCTTAAAACCCCTTTTTGTAGTTTAAGCCCACAACCGACCTCCACAGCACTCCCAGAACAGGCACAACGATGGCTTTTATTGCAACGGCTTGAGTGCAGTCTGACTCCCACCAGCCTCTCCGACTGGTCCCAACTCCGCTGCCCCAGGGGCTCGCGCTGCTGACGCACTCCGGGGGCCTCCTGCCAAAACAGGGGCACCCCCCAACACCTCCTTGCTCCGGGCCTGCTTCGTGTCCTGCAGTCTGCTCAATAGCACCACCCCAGCCCCTTCTGAGACTTCTCCTGCAGCAGCTTCGGTGTATTTAACAGCCACGTGCTTTGGGGCTCCCAGTGACCTCAAAGTTTGCAACAGCCACGTCTGCCTGGACGTCGGTGGTGTGACACGCTCGTTCTGTGGGGTAAGGCAAGCTCGGGGGGTTGGTACCCCAGTGTATAAAATCACTAATGCATGGGGAATGGAAGTCAGGCACAGACACCTCGAAATTATCTCTGATGGGCCCTAAGGAATTAACCCCACGCCTAAGAGGCTAAATAGATATGGGGGGGGGGAATAAACAGTTCAAACTTCAGTGCTAATAGTACTTACAAAAGTGCAGTGCTCAATACAGTCAGAAGCAAAGTGACTACTGGTACTTAAAGTGCTAGTTTCCAAGTCGGTTTGGTTGGTGTCCGAAACACGGGTAGGACACAGGGGGATAGCCAGGGGCTGAAACCAAACCCAGACAGCACTGCCACTGCACATGCCACACCAGAAGCGCCTCAGATCGCAGCGCCGCGAGGGGCTGCGTACCGCCAGGGCGCGGCTGGGCAGCACACAGGAGCAAACCACACCTTTGGGGGCACGATGAAGAACAGCTCCGCCAACTCCATCACCACAGCCCCGTTCAGAGAGCACGTGGCCACAGCTTACGGCAAAACACAACCCCAGAACCACCCCCCGGACAAAACCCAAACACCCCGAACCCAAGAGTCCCCCGGGACAGCGACGAGGCTCTGCAGCTGTGACACTCAAGGCCTATGAGCAGCAGCAGCAGCAGCCCCGGGGAGCCTGCGCAGCGCCTGCGACAAGCTCCACCCGCGCTTCGCAAGCACCCTGCCCCTCCTTTCACAGGCCACCCTACAGCTAGCCTGTGTACCTATTTCTCTGTGGTTCGCTTGCTCTGTTTGCTTGTGTTTTGAGCCTTCTGACTAGGCAGCAAGCTGGTCTGCTTCCTCTCTTAACCACCCTACCAGTCAAAGAACGATTAACGCGAGCACAAGCCAACGAAGGTGGTCTAGTAAACACCGGTGTTCCTCACATCCCAGCTTCATATTCAGGAAGGAAAACGCTCTGCAGAAGGACTCTGGATCAGCACGCTCCTGGAAAGAGGCTGGGAAAGCAGGATCCATCCTGATGGATTTCAGGCACTTTCCCTTTCTCTCGTTAAACCCGCTGGCTGCCCCATCACCGATTCCCACTGCTGACATCTGCTTCTCTGGTCCCTTGTGTGGAGCCGCAAGCCCAACCCTGCCTCTATACTCTGGAAAAGCAACGACTCTGCTCGCTGGAAACCGGGTGCAGGAATTCTCCCCATCAGGGTCCACATTGGTCCCAGTCCTCACGCTGGGCTGGATAGTCCTTGCAAGCAGGGATGTGCCCCGGCAGTGTCCTTCCAGCCCCTTACCTCAGGAGCTCAGCACTCATGGAAAACCTGAGTGTCTTCTCCTAAAATGAAAGTGGGGAATGCAGAAGGGGGGAAACGGACCTTCAGTTCTCATTAGGCAGCACTAATACCCCAGGGAAACAAAAAGGGCTTCAGAACCCAGGTCGCTTATTTCCACGGCTGCTACAGAGACCTGCACTCAGAGAAGCGATGAAGCAAGGGCATGCAGCCAAGGGGCACCGATGTAGATGCACCTTTCCAGACACAGAGCTGGAAAGATAGGAGCCTAGAGATGTGGGAACTGGAGAAGATGCCCTGCAGCAAGGAGGGCTTGTGATTTCTGCAGGTGTGTGGTGGGGAAATGCATCTTTGCATTAGACATTAGGAACACAGGAATGGTTTAGTCAAACAGAGATTTAGGGCCAGCCCCCAGGTTTAGCTCTTCTCCTGGTATTTACTGTTGTGAATTTGCAAGAGCATCAGAACCCCAAGAGACACAGTGGTGTGCCCCCAAATCCCTCCTGGACTGCAGTGGTGTGCCCTCAGATCCCTCCTGGATTGCAGTGGTGTGCCCCCAGATCCCCCCTGGATTGCAGTGGTGTGCCCCCACGTCCCTCCTGGATTGCAGTGGTGTGCCCCCAGATCCCCCCTCGATTGCAGTGGTGTGCCCTCAAATCCCTCCTGGATTGCAGTGGTGTGCCCCCACATCCCTCCTGGATTGCAGTGGTGTGCCCCCCACACCCCTCCCAGACCGGAGGAGCACACCAGTATAACCCTGCACCCGCTGCAAAGGGCGAAGAGAGAAGCAAAGCCTCTGAGATGCACCAGCGGCGCTGCAGGGTCCCAGCTGAACACTGCCCTGAGCGCCTGGCCCTCCGGAGTCCCAGCTGAACACTGCCCCGAGAGCCTGGCCCTCCAGGGACCCAGCTGAACACTGCCCCGAGAGCCTGGCCCTCCGGGGTCCCAGCTAAACACTGCCCCAAGAGCCTGGCCTTCCGGGGTCCCAGCTGAACACTGCCCCGAGAGCCTGGCCCTCCGGGGTCCCAGCTGAACACTGCCCCGAGAGCCTGGCCCTCCGGGTCCCAGCTAAACACTGCCCCGAGAGCCTGGCCCTCCGGGGTCCCAGCTGAACACTGCCCCGAGAGCCTGGCCCTCCGGGGTCCCAGCTGAACACTGCCCCGAGAGCCTGGCCCTCCGGGGTCCCAGCTGAACACTGCCCCGAGAGCCTGGCCCTCCGGGGTCCCAGCTGAACACTGCCCCGAGAGCCTGGCCCTCCGGGGTCCCAGCTGAACACTGCCCCGAGAGCCTGGCCCTCCGGGGTCCCAGCTGAACACTGCCCCGAGAGCCTGGCCCTCCGCTTGTGGCCGGCAGCAGCCGCCGCTCATCCTGCTGCGATGCCGAGCTGGGGAAACCTCTTTCAGAAGTGGCCCCAGCACGATGCTGCAGCTTGTCAGATCAGAGTTCAGCGGTGTCTCAGCCAAGAGCCCGTCCTCAGAGGCAGCCTGGTTCCCTGCAGATCCTGCTCTGATCAGCACTACAAAGAGCTTGACAGCGTTCTGCTTCTGGAGGGCAAGAGCGGCTGTGTGAAAGCGTCCCGAAGCCGAACACCTCTCCTGGCTGCACACTGAGCTTCATCTAATCCAGAGTCCTGCTCCTTCACCTCTCCTCCATGTGAGCCCCACTGCTGCCTCTGCCCTCCAGCTCCCCTGCCAGCTTCCCAGGGGAGACACAGCCGCTCTTTCCCCATCAGGCAATTCCCACCCGCGCAGCAGCAGAGCAACCCCTGCAGCCTGTCCTGTACCTGTGCCAGCTGTCCCAGGGACCCTGCTTCAGCAGGGGGTTGGACTGGATGAGCTCTGGAGGGCCCTTCCAACCCAGACAGCTCTGTGAGGCTGTGATGAAGGTTTTTCCAGCAGTTCCCTGGCACGGCTGGGTGGGCACGGCTCGCAGCGCAGCTGGGAAGGAACCACAGACACAACCCCATGGAGACCAGGCAGCCGAGAGGCTTCCCGAGCTCTTCCTCTACAGAGCGTTTTACTGCTGGAAACAGATCCCAGCAAAGCAGGATTGGCCAGTTTTGCTTGGAGATCCCAGTCTGTAAGAGAGGAGTACTGGACTAAACACCACGGGCGACTGGAAAGCCTGGAGGTGCTAGAGGAAGGAAGGATGGAGCCCAGTGACAACCACGGGAGAGGAGACTGGAGAGGCAGGATGGGCTGAGAGGAGGGCAGAATCAGATGGGAGCTCTGTTAAAGCCAACAAAGTTCATGTAAAACTCCAGGTGGCTGCTGCCATTGCTGCCCAGGGAGAACACACTCTCCCCTGACAGCCCTTGGAACAACTCCTATTGCCAAAGAGATCGGCACAGGGAGCTCATATTGTCACTAGATGCATTCTTTATGTCTGGGTTTAATTAGGCATCTCGTTAGTGCCAGAGTTACTGCTTCCATCCTGAAGTTGGGGAGGGTGAGTGTCATTCTATGTAGTGTTTCAGAGGCGTTTTCCTGTTTGGGAGAACACCCATGGACAGATGATATTGATAGATGGTGCTGTGCTGCTACGTAGGGGCAAGGTTTCCATTGCAGTGCTGAGCAGAAATCATGTGCTCTGGTATTTTAATAGCTCAGATTATCTCAAACTATTAAAAGGAGGGCAGGAACTGCAGGTGAGAGAGAGAGAGACATCACTGCCCTGGCAGTGGCTCTTCCAAAGAGGAACTGGGAGGCCAGAGAGTTACACACTGGTCTGGAGACAGCAAGCATGCTGTGGGGAAAAAAGAACCCAAGCAAAACCCCAACCCAAAACAAAGACCCAACGCAAACCCCAGCCAGCCTCCTGGGTGGATGAAACCTGGTATCATCCACAACCCCACCACTCGAAGCTGCTGAGACTGGAGAGAACACGGTTCTCCTGATTTTGGATTGTGTGGGTTTGGACCCAAGGAAAGACAGGCTCATCAGACAGCCACAAGGACACGACGAGGGCTACAAAGTCACCCTTGGTGGAAGGCTACGTGTTTGCTTAGAAGAGGATGCAGAAGAGACCTGACAACCATCGTTAATTATGTAAAAAGAGCTGCAGCAAGGAAGGGAACGACCTGTTTCCTCTCCAGAGCATGGCCTGGAAGGCATGAAGCCTTAGAGAACTAGATGGAAGCAAAGGACACGGGCTGGACAGCAGGAAAAGTATCCGAGAGTAAGCAGGGGGAACCACTGAGGCAGCCTGGGCAGGGAGGCTGGGAATATCCAGCACTGGGGATTTTATAAAGCAGGTTTGTTTCTTCCAGGTTGCTCAACCTGGGGAAAATCCAGATGCTTTTTGCTGTGTGTACCGTTAGAAGCACCCTCATACCTTGCAAATTTAAGGTTAGAGTCATGTAGGTAACTCCCTGGTAACTTTCTGGAGATTATGGAGTGTCAGCCCAGCTGAAAACCAGCCTGAGGAACAGGGGACACACCAAAAAAAGGGAAAACAAGGGAAAACAGAGCAATCGACAGTCAGAAAGTGCCACAACTAAGGATTATCTGAGTAGCCTTAATCCCAACTGCTTTGGGCATATGCACAGAGAGCTTAATCACAGCTCCCTCTTACCACTTTCCCTCCCCTGTAGCACATAGGTCTCTTTTTCAGTCATCATGGTGTGTGTGATCCTTGCCTTACCTTCACTCACCTCCCAACCACCACGTCCCTGTCCACCCAGAAGGTTTCACACCAGATTTCTCCCTGTCCTGCTTTCAGAGCTCCTCAGTATTAATCCACTACCAGATCACCACAAGAGCTCCACTGCCAAACCAACTCGCCTTTATCCCACCCCTCTGAGGTGGGGAGGCAGCATTCAGCCCATCTTGCAGGTGGGGAGCACAGGCAGGGGCAGAGTGAAGACAAAACGATCCAGGCTCTGTTAGCAGGAGCCCCAGCGTGGGGTAACTGTGATAATGGCTTTCACCAGCTGTTACCACGGACTGCTTCCCTACGCCAGCCCTCGGGGTGCCACTGCTGATCCTGGGAAGCACAGGGAATACAGCAGCGACCGACTGCAGAGAGTCTTGGAACAGAGCAGCTGCCCCACCATTCCCCCGTCCCATCCAACGTAACCCTCCGTCACACAGCCCCCAGCCAGCTTCAGAGCAGGGGGCAGCCAGAGCAGCGTGCGGAGCAAGGCTCCGGTGAGAAGCACGCCTGAGTATCCATACATTGGGATGGCATGAGCAAACCTTATAGGCCACCAACACCTGGATGCTCCTCAAAGCTTCTGTGGGTATTCCTGGGCAAGCCCCCCAGCACAGGAAGAGCTGAGCTGAGCAAGCTGTAAAACCATTAACTCCATCCTTCGGACACGCTTGGCCCTGAGGGGTTTGTCAGCAAGACTCACTGCTTGCAGGGCATGTTACTGCCAGACAGCTGTGCCCTGAAGAGGAAGGAAAGCCAGCCAAAGTCAGCCACCCTGGTCCCCAAGAGCCACGTTAAGGTCCAGCCTCTCTGCCTCCTTCCCCAGCTAGGTGGGACTCCAGCGCTGACGATGCCACCTCTTCCTCCCACCACAGACAAAACCATCGTCATGCTCTGCAGTTCCCTGGAGCAGGATTCTTGTCCCTCCGCCCCCTCCTGCCTTCCCACTCCTCACAGCCTGGGTGGGAAGCTGCTCTCACTCCCCCTCTCCCTCCGCATCGTGCCAACATGTGCTGGGAGCAGCGAGCAGATGGGCGCACGGGTAAGAGCCCGGGGTCAGCCCGCGCCGCTCCCACTCCCCCCGCGGGTGTGCAGTGCGGGTCCTGCTGCAGGCTGTGCGTGGCCTGCAGATGTGCTGCTCGGGGCAGGCAGAGCGTGGGTGCTGCTGGTGCCATCCCTCCCTGCTCGTACTGCACGCTGAACGGCTTGCAGGCGGCGAGCAGGAGACGGGGCAGCCGACACTGCAGCGTCTCACACGGGAGCGCTGGTGTGAAACTGGGGAGAAGGGCTGCTTGTCGTGTGCGTGCGTACACACACACACGTGGTGCTCTCCTCTCCCTCCCCTGGGTGGGAATTTGCAGGTCACACCTAGAAACTCAGGGATGTTCCAGCAGTGCTGTGCTCAGTGGGGCTGGGCAGAGAGCTGCAGCTTCAGCTGCAGCCGCTACAAAGGGCGATCGTCTCCCCTGACCAACCTCCACATGGCAAACGCTCCAGGGGAAGAGACACAGACACAGGCTCTGCCTGCGGGATGGCCTCCCCCACCATGGCTGCAAACCCATCCCGAGGGCAGCAGCGTTCTCCTCCCCTGCTGAATGCCAGCACGCAGTGAGGGGCTGAAACACCTACAAATGGGAGGATGTCTCTCTTATTCCATTTGCAGTGGCTCCTCCATCCGGAGGTAGCGCCTTCCTCAGGCCACTCAGGGTTTCAGGGTAGCCTAGCACTTTGGGAAATCAATTAGCAAACCGTTAATTCCAGTGGTGGCAAAGCACCTCAAGGAGAGGCCGGTACCTCTGGATAGAGTAGGAAGGCAAAACATGTCCAACAAGCACAGAAAGGCCCTGGGTACCTCCAGCATACACCTCTGCAGAGGTTAACGCATCTGAGAGTGCCCCAAGGACACGGGTTCCCGTTCCCCGCGATGCCTCGGGATGCAGAAGGAGCAATCTAATGACATCCATCACTGAACACCAAAATGATGTCTTGCCATCTGAGAACCTCAACTCATGCTTCGATCTTTCTCCAGAACCAACTTTTAATCATCTACCAGGAGGCCCTGGTCTTTTCTTTTACCTCGAGGCCTTTATGGAGGTACAGGCCAAACAGCATCAGCCCCTGAAAGCTGCAGCCGGCTTTGGAGAAACGAAGGAGTGGAAAAAATCTGGCTTTAGCTTTTTCCAAACCACTCGAGTCCAGAAGGACCTTCTCCCCTGGCTGGGGCTTTTTTCCTCTGGTCATGACAGAATTCAGCCAAATTGAGGCAAGACTGGGTCATCCCTAAACACCCACAGCCGTGCTACTGGGCAAAGCCACGATGAGCTGCAAGCAGATGGGATGCGGAGGGGGACCCAGCCCCTCTGTGCCACCCACACCCCCGCACAGGTGTCACTCCACAGAGATGGAAAGAGCCCAGCGGCTGGATCGGGCTTCTCTCAGACTGGCTTCTTTGTACATCTGGGCACCGTGAAATCTTCATGACTCTGGATGAGAGTCAGAGGACAAGGGGGTCAACACGAGACACCACCACACTAGTGTTAGTAACCCAGACGATGTACCCACTGCCCAACAGGGCATGACCTACAGCTGGGAAACAACTCAGCATCGGGAAGGGTGGAGGAGACCTCCAGCTCATCTCGTCCAACCATCCCCTCACCACCTACTAAACCGTGTCCCTACGTACCCCATCCAACCTCTCCTTGAGCATCCTGAGGGCTGGTGACTCCACCACCTCCCTGGGCAACCCCTTCCAATGCCCAACCGCTCTTTGGGAGAAGAAATGTCTCCTCATTCCTAACCTGAGCCTCCCCTGGCACGACTCACAGCCATTCCCTCTTGTCCTGTGGCTGGGTATCTGTGAGAAGCGGCTGAGCCCCAGCTCCCCACAGCCTCCTTGCAGGGAGCTGGAGAGAGCAAGGTCTCCCCTGAGCCTCCTCTTCTCCAGGCTGAGCAGTCCCAGGTCCCTCTGCCCTCCCCATCACACTTGTGTCCCAGCCCCTTCCCCAGCCTGGCTGCCCTTCTCTGGACACGCTCCTGGACCTTGGTGTCTGGCTTGTAGCCAGGGGCCACTTGCCCACACGGCACCCTCCTGGGGTTCAGGGAGGATGTGCCCAACACCAGAGGGACGTTCTGTTTCAGCAGAAGCTGTGGGGCGACAGCGTCGCTCGGCTTCACGGAGTGGGTTATGACACACCGAGTGCAGCCTTTATTGCCACTCTTACTTGGATAAACTCATTACTTTGGGTGCAACCTTGAGGGGAATGGAGGAGTAGGATGGGAAAGGTGAGGTTTAGACGTCACAACACATTAAGTAATTAAAAATAAAGGGCATTTTAATTTTGGAGGAAGCAGCATAGAAAATTAAAAAGAAGGTAGACTTTTCTTTAAGAAGTACTCTATAAACTGTGTGTATATATATATATACATACTGTATATACAGCAAAAGTAGGAATGCCAAGGAACTTAACCCACCTCCTAATTCATTTTTGACCTGGTGCAAAATCTGCCCAATAAAAAGACACAGGAATAACCCTTTCTCCACTATAAAAACGACTAGGTTTGGATCAAAGGGCTGCAATCCAAGGGAGCAGTAGGCTTCCTAACCACTACCCACTCCCTTCCCTGTGAGCTTAGGTCACTTCCATAGGTCCTGGGGTGTGTTGGGGCTGGGGGGGAAGATGCCATCATTAGATTACGACTTCTTTAGCAGGAAGAAGCGTGCTGACGTTGGTTTTGGTAGTCGCTTGGGTTTAGTTTGTTTTTTACTAAAGGACGGGGATTTAATGCTTCCCCTGGGGATTTCACGATCAGGGTAGTAGAGATGTACAGAGCCAGGGCTTGTAAATCGGCATTGAGACACGCCGTGGCCAGCAGTACCTGCATCCCCCTCTCCCTCACAGCTCTCACCTCACCAGCACCCCAGGAAGAGTTCTGCCTCTGCCCGACTACGTCTCCCCTCGCAGCCTTACCAAAACCCTACGGGATGGGAGCGCTGAAAAGCCAACATCTCACAAAGGGCCACGACAAACCGGCTCACAACCAGCTCTCAGCAACAACGAGGCGTTCATCCAGACCAGCAGGAGGGAAACCTCCCCTCCTCTGACCCCGAAACTCAGATAAATTAGATTATTTCACTACCAGCTACTAGAGGCTACAATATACTGACAGAAACACAGCAATGCCTGCGGGTATATACTGGATACAGAGAAGCACCACGAGGAGCAGACTGCCCACTAACCGCTGCGGGCTCTGGCTGGGGGAAGTCTGTCACCCAGGCTGGGACATGCCGAACCCACGACTGCCGGCGGGTTTTGCCATCCCCTTCAGAGCACCAGTGCAAAACGCTGCCCGAGCCTTCGCTGGCACAGCTCTGCCTCCACACCTGACCCACAAAGCTGGCTCCAGGGGCTGGACCCAACACAGACCCACCCGCCTGCACGGCCGGGGAAGCCCCCGCAGCCCCCTCCACCCGGGATTAAGGTTTCAGGGACCATCCCAGCCAGCAGCAGGGAAAGACAAAGTACAAGGGAGCCGCCAGGCTTGGGTTTCTGAGGAGAATGTATGAGAAAAGCTGCGTTTGAGCAGCAGCATCAGGGACCCGACTTGCAGGAGGAGCGAGGAGCCGCGGTGACGGCAGAGCTCGGGGACGCTCGGCACCTCCGCAAAGGGCAACTTAAAACCCCAAAATCCATCCTGCTCTTGGTGGTCTGAGAGGATCCTCAAGGCAGTGTCCGCCCCCCCTTAACATAGGAGCGGAGCCGGACCAGACAAGTGCAACAGGTCTCTTCAACAGACAGGTGCATGCAGGAGACGGCTTCCTTCAGCGCTAGGCCTACACCAGCGAAGCATCCCCCGACCAGAGCGGGAGCAGAAACGTGCTCCCACTGTCATTCACACAATATAAAGTGCATCACCATTCAGTTATTGAACTGACAGACTTGCTGCCGGGACCATACACTTTTGAAACAGAGGTGAGGGCTCAAATAGGGAATCTCTCTTGAGAAAGAAGAGGCTCAGAGCGGTGCTCTTCACCCTGTCCTCCTAAGGATTGTTTTTGGCCGTTCTTTCTAGTGCAAATAAGCTTGTGTTTTCTCAAGTTTAAGGGACAGGGCAGTTTCAGGGCATAGGGAACGAGTATTTAACAGGCATTCAGGGATCTGGTGTTCCCAAACACCTGATGGGCCCTCCTGTGTGCGAGCAGCCCGTGGTGTAGCTGTTCAAACACAACTAGGAACCCGTTTCCAAAGCTCACTGCTCAGGGCCGGCGTGGCCACGAGCGAGCCCGTGCCCCCTCCACCGACACAGCGTCCCGCTGCGCTGGGAAGCCGTGCCTAGCCGCTCTCCCACGGGCGATGGGCTCCCTGCATGAAGATCCCGAGCCAGGTTTTGGGCACTAAGGTGCATCCGGTGCCGGGGGAATAAATACATACGTGGATCCTGTGGGATACCTGCGTGCCAGAACCCAGCCCGAGCCGGTAGCCTGGGCAGTATTTACAATAAACTAATGCCATTGGGAGGCCAATTCATCACCAAAAGATAAGGGGGGGGGCGTGTGTTTAAAAAGGGGCAGCAATAAGGGAAAGCCATTTCCCATTGTTCTTTCTCTTTCAAAATGGTGCAGAAAACATCCCTTTCCAATCGCTTTGCCCATCTCAAGCAGCTTCCTCCCCAGGAAACACGGGGGAGGCGTGGGCGCCTACCCCACACGCGGTCACCCGGGCTCGGCCCAACGCAGGAGCTTTAGGATCCCTCCAGGCAAGAGCAGGCTGGGACAGGGAGACATCAGGCTCACTGGGGGGAATGCCAGGCAGGAAAAGGGGAAAGGGAAGGAAAGAGTATAAAGTTTTTACATTCATAGCTCCAGTTGGTTGGAACAGGAGTTAATTTCTAACCCCAGGCACTGTGACGGGCAGCAGCAAGGACTCGTTCATTCAATTCTGGTTTCATATCGATAAGAGGACCTAGAGTTATTTAAATATTGGTTTTCTTGGTGTTGAGTTTTTAATTGACCTGTTAAAACCTTTGGGACCAAAGCCCTAAGAGCGACGATGAACCAGTACCGCCCTTCCACCCTCTGGCTGATTCATCGCGGTCCGACAGACGTTCAGGCAGTGGAGTGAGAACTCCCCTCCGAGAGCTGACAAAGCACCCGAAAGCACGATCTGCACAGACACCCGTGGGGCTTTTGGACCCTGAAGCCAGGGGCTGGCTTGCTGTAACTGCTATGTGGGGTTTTACCTAACAGGGGAATCACCTAAAACAGTGAAACTACCTTTCTTACCTCTTGTCACAACCGTAACACATTTTTCCTCAAGGTTCTTTGGTGACTTTGGTGTGAGCTTTATAATTATTATTATTAGTAATTTTTTTTAGTTTTTTTTTCTTTTTTTTTTTCCAAAGTGAAGACAGATCGACTAGTTTTAGTATCCAAACTCGAGTTCCAGATTATCCTCTTGGCTCCCACCCCTGCCTCCCCAGTTTTTCTCGGTTTTATGCCAGGTGATAGCATTCCGATGGAGTGTGGCCGTGCAGAGCGTGCAGGTGGGCCCAGACTGAAAACAACCAACGGATGGACATAGATAAATACCTTTCTCAACAGATTAAAAATAAAAACCACCAAAAACCAACCAAAAAAAACCCCCAAACCACAGATCCCAACGTGGAGTGGTGGTGTGGAACAACAGCCGGTCCACATGCACACTAGGCCACAGGTTAAAGAAAGACATTCAAGTGATTACAAATAACTGATTAGACACAACAATGCCCACTTAACTGAAACCATCACGGTGGACAATGCATTCTTGGAAGTACATGGGGCTCAGACAAACTCCCTCTGGTTTCAGGGGAAAAGAGCCGGGTCGCCCAGCAGCTGGAAAAGCCCCTTATAAGGGTTCGTGTTTTAGGGAACACCAAAAGGCTTCTCAAGATCTCCCCTCGACCCCCCAAACATGTCACCGTAGGCAGCCGCCCTCCAGGCAGAGTTCGCATCCTGACAGGTCCAGCCGGCGTTACAGAGACTGCAGCAGCCTGACGCTGGGACCCAGCAGCGAGCGAGCGGGGATGGACCCGCCTGAGGGCGGGTGGGAAGGGGGGATGGCAGGGCACAGGTATCCCCCCCTAACGTCACCAACAACACCTGTGGGCTCAACTCGACAGGGAAACCCGACACAGTGTTAAGCACGGCCTCCAAAGCACGCCGCGAGCCAGGACGAGAGGTGCACCACCCCCCCAAAGGGCTCTCTCACGTGGGTAACATCGTGACCACGTTCAGGAGAGAAGCCAGGCGCCTTCCAGTGATCCCTCCACCTCTGAATGCCCGCTCCGCAGCTGTCCTGGGGCACTCGGGTCGTTCAGCCAGCGTGAGGAGCAGATCTCCTGCTCTGCCCCAGCACGGGGTAAGGGTCTGGCCAGCCACTGAGCGGCTCTACCCACCGCACGGGGCAGCACTTCGGACTCAACGACCAGCAGAAGCCAATCTTAAAACCTCTCCCTCTCCTCAAGCACGTACCAGCCATTCACATGACCTTTTTTCGTGGGAAATGCCCTATGGCTTCGCTGCTCAGCCTTTTCACCGAGTACAGGCAGACTGCTCAGCCTTTTCACTGAGTACAGGCGGACTGCTCAGCCTTTTCACCGAGTACAGGCAGACTGCTCAGCCTTTTCACTGAGTACAGGCGGACTGCTCAGCCTTTTCACCGAGTACAGGCAGACTGCTCAGCCTTTTCACTGAGTACAGGCGGACTGCTCAGCCTTTTCACCGAGTACAGGCAGACTGCTCAGCCTTTTCACTGAGTACAGGCGGACTTCAGACCCAGAAATCCCATCACAAGCAGAAAATGATACCTTTCAGCATAAGCTTTGGGCTTGTCTGGGTTTTTTTATCACATGGAAGTGCAAGACAAGCCTCATCTAGACTATGTCAAGGTCAGAGTGCTGGACTGGTGTTTTTTGGGGGGTGCTGATACGGGTGCTTCCAGAGTCTTCAACACTCGAAGCAGCCGGCTCTTACGGCCCCGGAGGACAGTGCTTTGATAGGACACACGTGTTTTGGGCACAATGTAAGGTGATAACCAGACTCCTATGACATTACGTACTGGAGTTAGCAAGAACTACTGGAAAAGGACTTTACAACAACAACAACAACAAAAAAGAAAGAAAAAACCCAGAAAAGAAAGGAAAACTAAAAAAAGGGGGCAGCTTGAAATGACTGTAGGTCAGTCCCTCTCACCAATTTCTGCTCGATTAGCGGTGGTTTATTGTGCCAGACAGCCAGTCCAATGCACTCTATTCCAGACCCTCTTGCTCTTCACCACTGTCCCCTCTGGCATCCATTCTTTTTTCTTTATGGCTGTTGTAAATTCTCCTCATCTCCTCTTCGTACTTGATAAAATTCTCCCCGAAGCGTGTCCAGGCCTTGTAGGGAACCGTGATGGTGTTACGGTAGGGCGGCCTCACCTCACTTACCTTCAGGAAAATGCCGTACCTGTTGGACCCCACGTCGAAGTAGAAGCGCTTGTTGTCCACTCGGAAGGAGGTGCCCTCGGGGAGCTCCGGGGGCTCCTCGCCTGCCCCCCGGCGATCCTCTATGTCCCCTTCACCATACTCTTCGATCAGCTGGACCAAAGCATCCCTGAACTCGATCATCCCCTGCGCCGGCAGGACAATCGTCTGCTCCTGTCCCAGGCCGTGGCCGAAATACCCCATCACGCCAGGTCCCCTACTCATCGTCTGTCTAATCCGCAAGAAGCGGCCCCGCTGATTCTCCTTCAGGTCCAGGTAATACTTCCTGTTGTCCCTCTCGATGTACTCCGTTTTGAGGACGCTGTGAGGGTGCTCTTCAGAGCCCACGGACAGCGGAGGTGAAGGCGGCGGGAGCGGCTGCCGCCTCCGGGGATGCTGCTCTTTGCCATTGCTGTGCTCGTGCCGGTGGCCGTGGCCGCCTTTCAGGCCCAGGTGGGCGTAGTGCTCGATGAAGTCCCCCAGGCAGTCCTTCAGCTCAGCGGCCACGGACAAGGAGAGGGTCAGCTTGCTCTTCCTGATGTTGTCCTGCCGGCCTCTCCCTATCCAGACCTCGGCGATCTTCAGGAAGCGCCCGCGGGAGCTCTGCTTCACGTCCAGGTAAAAGCGCTTCTTCTGGATGTCCACCCTCTTGGAGGCCAGCTCCTGGATCTCCATGCAGCCCCCCTGCGAGGAGGCCGGGTAGTGGTACTGCTGCTGGGACTGGGAATAAATGCTGCTGTGTAGGCCAGAGCCTCCCAGGTTCCTTCCTCCTCCTCCTCTCCCTCTTTCCATCTTTACCAATCAGCTGGAAGTAACACATAACAGAGACACAGATGACAACATCAGCAGCAGGGGCCTGCTCGGCTTCTCGGCGGCGTCTCCGCTCGGCGCTGCTCTCCCTACAAAGCCGCCTGCATCCCCCTCGGCTGCCACGGCACGCAGCATCGCAGCCAAGGATCCCTCCCTTCCCCTCCCCTGCTCTGGCTCCCGCCGGCCCCCAGAGAAGGGAGCCCCCCTTCCAGCAGCGTGTCGGCCCCAGCGCCCTCATCGTCTGCCTCCCCCCTGGCCCCAGCAGCCCCCACAGCCCTCACAGTGCCCCCCCCCAGCCCAAACCTGGCAGCCTGATCCCCCCCCCAACACCACAGCCCCATCCCCCTGGCACTAGCAGACCCCTCCAGCTGCCCCAGCGTCCACTCCCTTGCGCCCCAACCTGCTCCCCCACTCGGGGAGCCCACTCCCCACTGCTGGATCCCCCCATCCCCCTCCTCTGCCCTTCCTTCCCAGAGGAGCTCCCCACTGCTGCCCCCCAGCCCTGCCCTCCCAGCGCTACCCATCGCTGCGTCGCCCACCCGAGTGCCCCCAGGGCTCCGACTCCTTCCCCCCGCACTGCCCTCCCAGCGCCCCCCAGCGCTGCGCTCCCGCCCCCACCCACTGCCCCGGCACCGTCCCGCATCCCTGCATCCCCTGCCCGCGGCCCCCAGACCTTCCCCTCCTGCCCCAGTGCCCGCCTAGCGCCGCGGCCCTGCCCCCGGTGCCCCAATACCACCCTCCGCTGCCCCCAGTTACTGCCCCGGTGCCCCCCAGCATCGCATCTCCGGCCCTACCGCCGCTCCCCCGCCCCCCCCCCGCCCCGCCGCCGCCCGGTCACTCACCCCACAGCGCCCATCGCCGCCGTTGCCCTTCAGCCGCCGCCACCGCCCGCAGCCGGCGGCCCCGCCGCCCCCCCGCCGCGCAGAGCCACGGGCTGGCGCACCCCCGCCGCCCGCTCCGCCCCGCCCCGCCCCGCCGGCCCGGCCCGGCCCGGCCCGGCCCGGCCCGGCCCCACCCGGCCGAGGACGGCGGCGGCGGCGGCGGCGGCAGCGCGGTGGGCGCCGCCGGCTCGCCAGAGGGTGCGCGGCCCGCCCGGCGCCGGGACTACACTACCCACAACGCCCCGCGCCGCCGGGCCCCCGCCCCAGCGCGCATGCGCGTCACCTCGGGTGACCTCTCGCCGCCGCTGCTCGGGGAGACGGCCGGCCCGCGGGGGGGCGGCGGGAGTGAGGCAGAGCCGGCTGCCTCCGTGACGTATTAAGGGCGCGACGCGGCGCGACGCGACGCTGGCCGAGAGGAGCGGCTGTGGCGCTCGGTGAGCCGCGGGCCTTGAGGGCGCTGGGCCTGGGGCCTGCCCGCCGCCCGCCCAGCCCGCCGCGCAGCTCCTCGGCCCCGCCGGGCCCTTGGGACGCCGACCGCGGGGCCCTGGCGCTTAGCGGTACCGGGCGGCGGGGGTAGGTTGGGGGCCGGGCCCGTGAGGCCGCGCCTTTCCCCGGGGCGGCGGGGGGTGCGGACACCCCAGTACACACACACCCCCTCGGCAGGCTCTGTGGCCGCCGCCGGGGCCTCGGGCACGCTGAGCTTCCCGGTGTAAGGCTGGGCAAGCGGGTGGCGCCTCTCCCCGCTGCCCGGGGCGCTCTGCAGCGGGCGGCTGGGCTCGGGGAAGCGGGCCGGGAGGGCCGGGGGTGGCAGCCGGCGCTGGGGGTGCTGCCCGCGGCCTTTCTCCCTTGTCCAGCCGCGGTGGCGCCCGGGAGTAGAGCGCCTGTGCTCGCGGTGCCTTGCCGGCTGCTGTTCTGTGGCTGAGTTACCGCGGCAGCACTCCTGGAAGTGGGTTTCGGGCAGCAGTTGGTTTTTGGCGCTGCAGGAGCGGGTGGGTAACCAAGGGAGAGAATTCTCCCTCGATAATAAATCTAAAATAAATCAGAGTGGTGTTGGGTACCGCGGAGCTGAACGGGCGTGGCTGGCCCGGGGCCGTGCTGCCTCCCTGGGGAGCAAGTGCAGCTGGGAGGTTCCTTAGGCAGCGGTGGCCCCTTTTTGTTGTTGAAGTATCTTGAGCACCTTGGGGATGAGCTGGAAGAAGCAGGATGGGAAATTTCTCCTTTGTGAATTGTTTTACTCTGTCTCCAGGAGGATTCCTCAATCAGAGAAGAAGCTGGGAGGCCTCTGGCCCAGTCATCGCTCGCTCACAGCCAGAGAACCCTTCAGTTCGCTGGGAAAAACACACAGCAGGTGTCAGGGATGAACATCTCCTGTTTAGACCAGGGTGGCTCCCTAACTTAAACCTCACTTCTCTGAGTAGCACCTTCCCGCTCCAGGAGCTGTGCCCTGCTTCCTGATGCCCTGTGAACGGGCTGCCTCTGCTTGGTGAGCCCTTTTGGTTTGGAGCCTGGGCTGGGAAAACTTCTCAGTAACCTCAGCCACCACCCAGCCTTGTCCTGGGTTCAGCCAGGATGGAGTTAATTTCTCTCCAGCAGCGGGTGGATGCCGTGGCTGGGAGCTGGGATGGGAGCTGTGCTGGTAACACAGGGATGGTTTAGTTGCTGCCCAGCAGCCAAGGGCTTTTCAGTTGCTCATCCTGCCCGGCTAACGAGAAGGTGGGGGGCACCCGGGGAGCTGGGAGGGGACCCAGCCAGGACAGGGGACCCAAAGGGGGTATCCCATGCCAGTTATGCCATGCTCAGCATAAAGGGGGGCTGGCAGGACACACACACAGTTTTTGGGGGCGGTGCAGCTTTGGGGCAGCTCTGAGCTGTGCGGGTCGCTCAGACCCTGCACTGTGCATCACCAGCTTCACACCCTTTGCTATCGATTCCTGTCATTGTTATTTCTCTGCCAGCCCAGTGACCTGTCCTCAGCCCAGCCCGTGAGGTTTGCCTTGGGTTTGCCTTTTCCCCTTGCCCTTTTCCCACCCCCCAGAGCCAGCGGCTGCCTGGTGCCCAGCTCCTGGCTGGGCAGAACCACATCACACCTGCACTGGGGAGCTCGCAGCGTGTGCCTTGCTTGGCTGAAGTTTGCCCTAGAAACTTTGCCTGGGGTTGTTTGGTTTTGTTCTTGGCTGTGTACTCACAGCCCTGAGGCCCTGCACAGGGTGTGGGGGCTTTGGGGCCATATTTGTGTGAGGCTGGTAGTTCTTGGGGTGACTTTAAGTTGTTTTTTTCCTGAATTGGGTTTGTTAGTGAATGCAGCTGGCTGCTTTCCAGCGGGGTGCTGGCTCCTGTGCTGTTATCTGAATCACCAGAGGAGTTTCTCTGCTGAGCTGTGGCTGTGTTCATCAGAGCAAGTGATAGATCTCCAGAAAAGCGGCCTGAACTTTCCTTCCCAGAAGGACTTGAGGAGGTTTCCTTCTTTTCTTCCTTACCAATGTGTCAGTGGGAGTCTGATGCCTGAAGCCCCTCTGCTGCTGAATGTGGGCAGGCCTGTGAACAGCTGTTCTTGTACACAAACCCCTTTGAGGTCTAGGTAGCCATCTCCTGTGGCCCCACAATGCTGACAGCTTGTCCCTGTCCAAGCTGTTGACTGTTCTCCCTTCCTGTTCTCTTTTCTTTCATGGAAAAGTCACAGAAATGTGGAAGAAACACCTGAGATGGATTTGCCAACAAGTGCTCTGCAGGATAAATACCCCCAGTGGATGCTAACACCGAGCCAGGAGGGAGCTCTGGCTGACACCAAGGTATGTCATGGTGTGGGGGAACTCAGCTGGTCACAGGTTGTGTAATAAAATGATTTTGGGCACTTTGCACAACTTTGTGCTGTTGCTGAGACCTGTGCCTCTGCTTGTGAGTGTTTGTAACTCTTGTCCCTGTGCCTGCAGTTAAGTGTAGGTACTTCTGTGTGCTTTCTGATGGAAATGGCTTGTGCAAGCGTCTTTAGTTGTTAAAACCCACTGTGTATCAGCTCTCACCTCTCTAGAAGTTTCTTCCTGGCCAGCTGGGATTTCAGTGCCAAGGCCACAGGAGTGTCAGGGATCCTTGCTGTGTGCAGAGCTTCCCATGGGGGACCTCCCCTGTAACGCCCCACGCTGCTTTACCCACCAGCCAGCTGGTGCTCAGCTGGGAGGGAAAGCTCTTCCCTGGCAGAGTTGTGGGGCTGTGGCACAGGCTGCCCAGGGAGGGGCTGAGTCCCCACCCCTGGGGGTGTTTAACCCCGGGGAGATGAGGTGCTCAGGGATCTGGGTTGTACTCGATGGGCTTAAAGGGCTTTTCCAACCCTGTGACTCTGTGTTTCTAATGAGAGAGAAGCAGCAGAGTGACCACTCAGTTCAGCACTTTGCCCCCTATAAGATGGGGAGTAAAGGATTAGTAGTGTGGGTATTAAAACCAGTTTAAACCAACACAGTTTGCGTTTGAACTGGATTCCAACCTGGCTTTGTGTGATGTGGCCTCTTTGAATCGACAACTTGGTGTTCTTAGGTGTGGTGTGTGACACTTACTCCAGTTCACCCCAGATACTCAGTGGGTCTTGTGTGATGCTTCAGTGCACTTGCTGTTACTTGTATACATTAGATCCCCCTGAAGGCTTTGGGTCAGTGAATGTTGGCAGAAGCTCTGCAGTTCCAGTAAGCTTATTGCTCAATAGCTGGGGTTAAATGCGTGTCTGGAGGAGGGAGCAATGCCAGCTACACCTTAACTTGTGTGTGTAAAGCTTCTGTTTGTGAAGCAGTGTCCATCACTTGATGCAGGAGCTCTGTCCTTTCAGGGTGTGCTTTGGGTCCCTGGGGGTGATGCAGAGCGTGGAGGCTCCTCACGCTGTGTCAGGCAGGGTGGAAACACCACGTGGCAGAAATGGGGCAGCACTCACTGCTTACAGACCTACCAGAATCTTTGTTAGTTCAGGGATGTTTTTACTGAAGTACTGTCCATTTGCATGGATTCTCCCTCAGTTTGAGGTGTGGAAGTGCTGCAGTATCTGAAATAGAGTTGGCTTTGGTTCTGTCCCCCCCCACGCCCTGATTTTGGAAAGCAGTAGAACCTCTTCGGTGGGGAAGAACCCAACTAAACTGAACTGGAGTGGAACCCACCCCGTGTGACCTCAGTCTGTGTGCTCAGCGTTCAGCAAAGATTTCGGGGTGTGTTTCAGGGAGGGGTGGTGACACCGGCCCCGTGTCGGGAGGTTTCGGTAAGGGCTGGTGGCAGCCGTGGCCCCGCTGTGGCTGCAGGGGTGCCATGCCACCGTGGCTGCAGTGCTGCTGTGCCGCTGGCACGGCTGGGTGTGCCTGGTACCAAAGCTCCCCCCTGTTGCTTGGCAGAAGGCTGCTGCTCAGAGGAGCCTGCTGGAAGCTGGGCTGCCGTTCCTGGAGTTCCGTGGCTCCGTCGTCTACAGCTACGAAGCCAAAGACTGTTCCCTCCTCTCAGAGGATATCAGGTAGTAGCTCTGAGTGTGACTGGGTGTTTTTTGGAGGGCCTTGTCCTTGCTGACAAGGACTTGGCTCTTTCTGTCTCCTGGCTGACTGTGTGTGTGACTGTGCAGTCAGTGTGTCTGGAGGTCAGCAGTTCAGCTGGAGGAAACATCTGGTTGTGTGGTGTGTCGTGCTCTGTGTGGCAAATGCTGCTTTCTGCTTCCAAGCACGAGCTGAGCCTGTGTCTCACGATGGCAGATAGACCCTGGGTTTCCCTGCAGTGTCCATGGGTTTGGAAGGGCCTCTTTCCCTTGTGCTCCGTGGTTAATAGCTCACCACTTGGCCCTCAGGAGGTGCCCTCACTGAACCGTGCAGTCCCATTCAGCAGAAGCAGTTGAGGCTCTGACTCAAACTCCTTGCCTTTTGCAGTAGAGCTCTGCTGACTTCACAGGGAAGGAGGGGCTGTGAGAATTCAAGGGTGTCTCTTAATGCACAACTGGGGACTCTCTGCTTGAAGAAAAGGTAGAAAGACAGTTATGCAAGGAGACTTATTAATTACTGTTGTCACTGTTTCCCCCTGCGGTGGTCTGGCCCCGGCTGCAGGGCAGGCACCCCCCCCCCAAAACCGCTGTGTCCCTGCCCTGCTCAGCTGGGCAGGGAGACAACAGATGCTGAGAGGCTCAGGAGTGGAGATAAGGGCAGGGAGAGACCATTCCACAGTCAGCGTCACGGGCAGGACAGACTCAGCACGGGATGAAGGACAGGAACCCTCTGACTGATGGCACTGCACACATGCAGGGGCACCTTTCTCTCTCTGCTTCTCCCTGTTAAATCCTCGTGGCAGAAGAGTTAAATGGGAGTAATATCTGTTTCTTTCCAGGCAGAGTTTACGGGATGGGGCTGCTGTTGGATTTGACATTGAGTGGCCACCATCATATACCAAAGGGAAAATGGCAAAAGTAGCTGTCATCCAGATATGTGTGACCCAGGAGAAGTGCTACTTGTTCCACGTGTCTTCCATGTCAGGTACTGTACCCCCTCTGGGTATTTGGGGCGTGAGTTGCCCTCTGTTTCATAGGATTAAATGTAAACTGAAGCCTTGGGCAGCAGCTGATATGTCCTGCTACGCTGGGTAGTAAAACCCTGTCCTTCAGCCCCCTTTCCCACCCCTAACAAAGGGGTTGAGTCTTGGAGTCTTGCAGGTGTGGGTCGGGGGGCTCTTGGCCCAGGGCCCGGTGTGGGTTGGGGGCCTCTTGGCCCAGGGCCTGGTGTACCGTGCTTTAGGGTCTGACTGGGGCAGAAGAACGTTGCTTGAAGGTTATTTTCCCTCTGGGAAAGAACACTTGGATTCAGTTTTAAAAATCTAATTCCTTGCTGGTGTAACGAGTTTGAGTGCCAAAAGCACCTACCTCAGCCTGCCAGGCTGCCTGCCTTCTGAAGGTGGCTTCCATAGCAGAATCCCCAGATAAATGCTGGTGCTTGTGCTGGTTGCTCCTGATACCTGTGCTTTGTGGCGTGGGCTTTCAGATGGAGTGGCAGGTGCCTGGTGTGATGCACCTGTGGGGAGACAAAAGCACCCAACAGAGTCTGGATCTGTTACAGATGTGAGGAGAAGCTTCCAGATGTGGGAAAATCAGGATGAGGGGAGGAGGCTGCAATTTCTCTGATGCTTGGTTTGAATGTTAGGTTGGAACCATGGCTGTGAGATGTCTCTGATTTCCCTGGGGGGTGTGCTGAGTTCTGATAGTGATAATTTGAATGTTGGTGTTCAGCCCTTTGTCATTTGTAGCAAACAGGGCGGAAGATTTAATTGCTGGAGGGGATTCAGTCGGGGAGGCGTCAAGGTGCAAGCACACGGGGAAAGGCTTGAGGAAAGGAGGAGTCACCAAGCCCTGAAATCCTCTCAGGACTGAAAGGGAGGATGTTTGTGCTGACAAGGAGTAGGGCTGCGTGTGGGTGTGCTGCTGTAAGCTGGGCAGAAGATAGCTCTGCCCCCTGAACAGTTCAGTCTGCCCCTGCCATGGGAGGTGTGCTCTGACCCCAGCGAGCTGTGGGCCTTCCTGCAGGAAGCAGAGCTGCCCTTGGCTTACTACACAGAAGAGGTGTGATCTGCAGAGGTGTCAGTGGGGGCAGATGGAGATGGTTGAGTAGGGCTTGGCAATTTTTTTCTTGAGAAAACAGCACTGCTTCTATAGGAGAAATAGTGGGGAGGTGTTGGACTGTCAAAAGTTACATGGATTTATCAGGAAGATCCTTGATGATCTTTCCAGTCGTTGTTCTTTTCTTTTTCCTCCTTACAGACCTGTAAGGAAGAGTAGCCTGTTTCTCAGCTCGGATCTTCTGTGTAGTCTTTAACTTGGATCTCTTGAGTTCATGCAGCCTCTTTTCTGGCAGTGAGGTGACTAGCAATGGTGCACAAGCCCTTTCATGGGAAGCTTCTGTCCTTGAAAGCAGTCCTTGTTATTTCCTAAGGTGCAAGTCCATCCTTTGCCAAGGCAGCTGCGTGCTTACGGGCTTTTAATCCGCCCAGCTGCACTTGCCCCCTCCTCAGAGGGCTTTCTGTGCTGTGTCAGGGCTCAGGTGCCCTGGCACCTTGCAGCCCGGGCCTGCACACAGCTGCTGTTCCTGGCTCCCTCGTGCTTCAGCGCTGCCCCCAGCACGTGCAGGAGCAAACCCTGGGAAGGGACCCTGTGCAAAACACTCTGGTAACACTGCATTTGGCTTCATGAGCATCCAGCTCTGGTAACTGTTCCAGTTAAAGATACTGCCTCTTTCTTATGGGACTTAAGGACTGGTAAGACAAGGTTGTTTAATTCTTTTGCTTGACCTGTTTGTGCAGAGGCAGAGTGAGCTTGCATATTCCAGGTGTTGCATTGCTGCTTGCCTGCAGGTGATCATTTGCAGCCAGCTGGGGTTGCCAGTTGTGTCAGAGTGCAAATGGCCAAGTAAACAGGGGGACTTTGGGGATTATTTCCCCCTGCCCTCTGAAAGCCCAGAGTTTGCAGATGGCCTTTGCTGTAGGGCTTTGTCACTTCAGTCAGGCTTTCTGGCATCTTGCAGTATTGGTTTTCTCATGTTTGGGCTTAATCTATTCTAGGTTTTCCCAAGGGACTCAAAAGGCTGCTCGAAGATGAAACAATTAAAAAGGTTGGCGTAGGAATTGAGGGAGATCAATGGAAGCTGCTGAGTGACTTTGAAATCCAGCTGAAGAGCTTTGTGGAGCTGGCTGACGTTGCTAACGAGAAAGTAAAATTTAAAACCTTCTTCTTGTGGGAGGGAATCTGGGGGGTGTGCTATGCCTAAGGAGGTCTCCTTGTCTCCAATTCCAACAGCAAATGTGTTCTGTAGAACAAAGCAGAGATGCTTTGCAACCCATTTAAAGGAAGTTCAAAGAACTCAAAATCTGCAGACTTAAGCACTGGCTTTCAGGGAGCAGCTTCTTCCTGAGCACTTGTCCCTTTTCAGGCCTCTTCATCTCTTGCATTTGCAAGGTGTGGTGCCTTAATTTAGCTGGGATGCATTTCAGAGTCACAGAGCTGTAGGAGTGGGAAGGGCCCTCCAGAGCCCATGGGGTCCAACCCCCTGCCAGAGCAGGGTCCCTAGGACAGGTCACACAGGGCGGTGTCCAGATGGGGCTGGAATCTCTCCAGAGAAGGAGACCCCACACCCCCTGGGCAGCCTGTCCCAGGGCTCCCTCACCGGGAAGAAGTTCTTCCCCAGATTGGGGGGGAACTCCCTGTGCTCCAACTTGAGGCCATCGCCCCTTGTCCTGTCCCCACAGACACTGAGCAGAGGCTGCCCATGTCCCCCTGTGTCCCACCCTTCAGCTATTGATCCCCATTGATCAGATCCCCTCTCAGTCTCTTCTCTCCAGGCTGAACAGCCCCAGGTCACTCAGCCTTTCCTTGTCTATCATTTGATGTAGGGAGATGGCTGTTGTCCTGTGAGGGAAGAGGACCTTCCAGATCATTCTGACTCTCTCTCTCACTTTGGGTATACAGAGCTCTCTCTTACCTGTACCTGGTGGTCTTGTGAACTTCTTTCCTTCTGTGCATTTTCTGCTTGGTAGAATAACAGGAACAATCAGAGCTTCCTGGTGGAAGGTGAAGATTCATGCCTGGAAATGACACTACTTACATCTTTCTGGTGCTTGATGTACCCTGTGTAATTAAATCACAGGGAGGGAGATGAGAAGGAGATGTATCACCAGTGTTTGGGGCAGTGCTCTGCGCCTCGAGGTTGCAGTTCCTGGTGGGTTGGAAGCTGCACAAGTCAAACAGTTGTGCTGGAGAAGCAGGAGCTGTTTCTTGTGAGACTCGGAGTCTCCCCACTTAACCCTGCTTTTGTTTTAATCCCAGTATCTGGCTCCAGAGTAGTTCTGTTAGGAAGATGAGCAGTGTGAGCTCCCATAGCAGCTTTAGAGTCTTCTGCTAAAGAGAAAACAGACCAAAAATAGACTTGAAAGTGAAGCTTGAGAGAACAAAGAATGAGTTCTATATAACGGTGTTAGGCAAGGTGGGTGGCTGGGGAGATGCCAAAGGAATCACTGGTGGGGTTTTTGATACCAGAAGTAAGGGGATAAGCTGGTAATGCTGCACCTCAGCTGGTGGGTTCAGCAGCATTGTGTGTTCCCCAAGCCCTGGATCCTCCTGGTCTGAAGTTCCCCAAACTGGCTGACAGACAATAGCCTGTAGGAGCTGTGACTGACAAGCAGGAGTAGAAAAGCAATGGGAAATGGAGGGGGAAGGGGCTGGTTTTTGGGGGTGACTTGCAGGGACTGCTGCTGAGCTGCTTCCCAGCACGCTGAGCAGTGGTCAGGGTGGCCTGTCGCTGGGCTCTCTTGCTTGTGCTTGGTTTGGAGCTCGCTGAGGATGACACACGTTACAGGCAGATGTGACTGTTTCTACTGGCTGAATTCCTGGTGCCTGTTACCCAGTTTATCTAATCAGGTGGGCAAAATCCAAAAAGGAAGGTCCCATAGGAGAGAGGGGTTGCTGTCTGAGCCTGTGGCTTTGATTTTTATCAATCTGGGGACCACACTGTGCAGATAATGCCTGTTCTTTGGCGGTCTGACAGTACCACCTCACGCTGCATCTGGCCTCAGTGCATCTTTCCAGATTGGCAGTGTAGGTCTGTCCTCCAAGGAGATGGTTTCAGGGCAGGGAAGCATGACTTTTGAATGGTCAAATGATCTTTGAATGTGATGAGAGCACAACTAGGCCTGCAGAAGACATACTCCTTTGAGCAACTACTTTGTTCCTAGTAACCCAGAGCTCTAATGAGGCGTTAAGTACACTTTGCCACCTGTAGGGAAATGTTCTGTGGGGTCCGGTTGCTTTCCCCTTGTTAAACAAGTCCTCTGTTTCCCTTTGGCTTTGTTTCCTGCTTTCCCAGCTGAAGTGCAAGGAGGTGTGGAGTCTCAATGGTCTGGTGAAGCACCTCTTTGGCAAGCAGCTTCTGAAGGATAAGTCTGTGCGCTGTAGTAACTGGGAAGAGTTTCCACTCAACGAGGAGCAGAAGCTGTATGCAGCCACAGATGCCTATGTAAGTGCAAGAGGAGGTGTTAATTAGTACCCTCACTAATGTGCTGTTAGCTGCTGGTTTTCATGCAGGAAGACACTGAGGTCTGCTGTGGCTATGGGTTCCTTAAAGGTGGAAGTACCACCAAGTAGGTTGCTGTCCAATTCTTTGTCTGTCTTGAAGTGTTTAAACCTCCATTTTCACCCAGAGCTTTGTAATACCATCTCTGCTGAAGGTGGTGCTGCTTCTGCCTGACTCAGTAACCTGGCTTCTTGCTGAGATCTCTTGTGTTGAATGTGTTGCACAGAAAGTGGGACAGATGGAGAGAGACCCCCAGTTCCACAGCAGCCCGAGCCTCCCGGGAGGTCCTTACCTCTTCATGTTTCAGTGGTGCAAGCCTTGCCCGTTTCGGGAAGGCTCCTCATGGCGCTGAGCTCCTGGAAGCTCTGCTGTGCCCTGAACCTGCCCAGTACCCCAGGCACCAACACCGTGCTCGAGGAGTGCCTGCCCGTTGGGGCTGCTGCGAGCTGCCAGCGCGGGGAAGGAGAGCTTCCCCCGACCAGCTGGGTGGGTTTGGGGGCTGCCTGCGTGGAGGAAGCCTCACAGGGTGATTATCCCACACCAGTGTAACGTGCCTGGTGCGTGTTTGAGTGCAGTAACCAGTAATGGAAGCGGAGAGTGGATGATTCTTCGGGCTCCCTTGGCTGCAGGGGCTCACTGCAGCTTGTTAGCACTCCTGGCTGTGTGTTCTGCTGGGATTTTTAACCCACTTTCTTGGGCTGCTCATGAACCAAAATCCTGCTAAATGTGATGTGTGAGATGAAATTAATAAGCAGCTGTGAAGAAATAAAACCTTCTCCAGTAGCAGAGCCAGACCACATCATGGATTGCTAGGAGGAGCAGTTCTTTGTAGCTGTGTACAGACCTCAGCTGCCTCACCGCTCTGAAGAGAGCATAGTTGTCCCACTGTTACCTGAAGGGATTTACCAATATGCTGGTGGGTGCTGCCTGCTTCCCAGGAGGAAATTGTTCTTTATGGCAACAAAATAAATCCCCTTCTTAGGCTCTCATTTCTGTGATAAAGTTGGGCAGAGAAGGGAGGTGGGACAGCAGGCTGGTTTTGGGGTATTTTCTTTGACTTGGGAAACACTGTGTATTCTAGTTTAGTTAAACTAAAACTGTGAAGAGTTTGGCACCTGAAGACCCAAACCAGTAGGAAAGGAGCTCTGGTTTTCCTGCTGGTGCAGCTGCTATAGCCAGCTCTTTCCACGCAGCGCTGCCTCCTTGCTCTCTCTGTTCCTCCAGCCTGCCTTTTGGAGCCTCACAGGAGGATGCCAGGGAGTAACTGGTTTCTTTCTCCTTGCTCTTTAAGATGCTTTGTCAGTGTGTGCAGCCTGATTAGCATATTCCTGGCTTTAGGCTGCGTTTTCCTGTTAGAACTTGCTGTTCACACCAAGGGGAATGTTAAGGACACAGCATCGTAGTGAAGCAACGTGTAGAATCCCACTGAGGTGGAGCAGATGGTGAGACTGGGAGCAGAGTACTCAGAGCTCTGTTTGCCACTGACTTTATAACAGTGCTGGTGTCTACAGAAGAGTATCTGCCACCATGTGAAACGCTGGAGTCGGAGCTCTGCTCGCTGAGAAGCGTTCTGTGCAGTGTAAGGTGTTTGTGATGCTGAATGCCACAAGCAGCCCTTTGCCCGTTGCACGGCGTGGGCCACGGGCTCAGAATGGGATGTGCACCACGGATTCATGCTGTGGTTTGAGGTAGTTAACTTGGGGGGTGTTTAGTCTAAGATGCTGCTGCTCTCCAGAGTACTCTATTTTTTATTTCCCTTTATTTTGCAGGCTGGCTTCATCGTTTATCAAAAGCTGAAGAATATGAATAGCGGTGACCAGAAGTGGTTTTGTGGAAGAAGAGGTGAAGTAGATATTCAACCTAAGGAATTTATTCAATACACAATGGAATGTTTTCTTGCCCAACAGGGGGTTTTGTGTCAGGATTGTTTTGGCCATTAGAGATGGCTCCCAGAGTGAGCAGGTTCTTTGGATGACTGGAGTTATACCGCCCTGTGTAACTCATTTCCACGGTGATGTAGGAACACAGCCATGTTATAAGTTGTTTGTTTCCACTGTGTGCAGAGATAGGGTGAATCCCTGCTGTCATTCCAGTTAGCTGAGGGAAACACTTCACTGAGTTCATATCAATTCTGCTGATGCAGGGACCAAAATCCAGCTTAAAAAGAAATAAGACCACAAAGAAGTACAGGTTGTGAAGTAACCCCTTTCCCAAGGGGTATAAATAGGACCCAAATATTTTAGAGCAGCTCAGCATTAAACTCTTGATTAGGGAAGTGATTCTAAAGTCTTAGATGTTGTTCAGTTCCGTGCTTCCTCGAGGAGAGGCAGTATTGGCTGTAGCTCATGGTTGAAAAGAGGTGGAGGGGGGTTGTTTGCTTCTTGTGCTGGCTGGATGTAGCCAGGAGAGAAGTGGCAGTGCTCTCCCCTAACACAAGGTGCAGGTCTCTGGTTTAGTCAGCATGTCTGTGTTGGCAGCTCCTCCCTGGAAGCTGGAGGATGTACTGGGAAAGGATTGGTTTGTGATGGTCCTGTTCTGGATCTCTTTTCCCTGAGCACGTGTAACAGGCTGCTGTAGTGCAGGAGCGCTTGGCCTGATTCCTTGGACATGGCTTCTAAGTGCTGGAAAGAGCTGTAGGTCTCGTAGAAACGTGGTTACTGGAATGCAGCTCACTTAGGTACAGATGTGAGAGCTCAATTAATGTGAAATAATAACTCTGATGGCACTTCCTGCAGGTGAGGTGTCGTCAGCAGGTGTGAAGGAGCGCTTGACCTCGCTAGCTAAAGACATCACGGACCTGGCTCGTCACATCCCGGACTCTTCTGGGCAGCAGGAAGACTGGCAGAGGTTGGTTGGCTGGGCTTTCTGGCAGAGGTTGGGGCAGTAGCACAAAGGGTGTTTTCTGCAGAGTCTTTAGCCATTCCTTGGTGTGAAGAACCTGGCTTCCCACTCGAGCGCAGTGCCAGCTGTGTGAGCGATGAGCCTTTGTGTGTGCTTGCTCGACAGATGCTCTCTGGAGAAGCAGAGTGCTTCAGCCTGCTGCGCTGTGCTCGTGGCTGAGGTGTAACTGCCTTATCACTTTGAGAAAGAACAAGAACTTCCTTGTTCTGCCTTCCAGGGCTGCAGCAATACTAGCTGACATCTCGGAGAAGGTCAGTGCTCTGAGGAGCACCCTGTTCGGCTCGGGTTCCCCGGCGGTGGCGCAGGGGAGCTGTGGTGCAGCTCCAGGGAGGCTTGAAGCAGAGTCAGCAGATGGGGAAGCACAGGCAGGTGAAATGCCTGAACTGGTGAAACAGCTCGAAGGGGACTTCAACATCTGCTCTGATGCTACGCTGGCTGGCCTCTGGGACGCAGAAGCTGATGAAGAGGCAGAGGGAGGTAATGCTGCTGGAGAAGATGGGGCTGCAGCAGCCAGCCCTAAGGACAAAGACAGAGATGACTTCATGTCACTAGACATTACTGAGCAAGAGCTACAGATCCTGGAGTGGCAGGCTGCAAAAGAACTGGGTGACGAAGCGGTGCCTGAGGTAAAGCTCTGGTTAATTGTGGCCATTCAGCAGAGGGAGAGATCTCAGCCTTCATTTCTCCCAAGATTTTAAAAAGTTGTAGTCATGAGAGAACATTAAGTTGGGCTGGAAGGGACAGCTTGGGCTGGAACACAGTTGTGGAGGGAGCTGAGCGTGGAGCTGCTCTTCAGCTCCGTGCTCTGGAGGATTCATACTGAATACAGAAGCTCTGTGTGGTCTAATTAGTCTTCCTCTTTCAGTTGCTGATGGGTTTTTGAAGAATGTCCTGCAGTATGGGGACAGATCCTGTGCTCCAATGTCTCCAACTCTGTTATGACTAAAGAGCAGATTATTCTCTTGTTGAGGGACCTAAAGAGCAGTGCCAGTGAGTGCTGAACGAGGGCTCGTGCCTCTGGATCACACCAATTTCCCAGTGTGTTTTGGGCATGGGGTGATGCTGCTGGTTTTGTCTCTATCACAGGGCTGTGTTATGTCGGAATGTTTTTAAAGATATCTGTAAGGGGCAGGCTTCTGAGCTGTGTGTTCACCTCTGTTAAGAGGCGAAAGCACATGCTGTGCATAGTGTGTGCAGAAGGGTGACAAGTTGTGTGTGATACAGACCCATGAGAAGTCTCTCTCCTCAGGAGGTGTGCTCCACAGACAAGGAGCACAACGTTTCCTGTGTCATTGAAAGCGACGAGGAACTGGAGAAGGAGATGCTTCAAGTGAGTGCCTCAGGGTTCTGCGTTCAGTCTGTTGGGATGACCAAGCTCTGGGGTCGCAGAGGGGAGTCGAGTTGAGTGGAGGGAGTATGAAGCAAGCCAGTGTTGTTACTGTGGTGGTTTGACCTGGGCTGCAGGGCAGGCACCCCCCAAAGCCGCTCTGTCCCTGCCCTGCTCAGCTGGGCAGGGAGACAACAGATGCTGAGAGGCTCAGGAGTGGAGATAAGGGCAGGGAGAGACCATTCCACAGTCAGTGTCACGGGCAGGACAGACTCAGCACGGGATGAAGGACAGGAACCCTCTGACTGATGGCACTGCACCCCAGTGACACCAGAGCCAGGCAATGAGAAGTGCCACCAGCCCTTAAAGCACCTCCCACCCCTCCCTCCTTCCCTGACCCAGCTTTATCCAGGGTTTCACAGCATCACAGGGTTGGAAAAGCCCTTTAAGCCCATCGAGTCCAACCGTCCCTGTCCTTGCTGCCCCAGAGCCCTGAGCACCTCATCTCCCCGGCTGTTAAACACCCCCAGGGGTGGGGACTCAGCCCCCTCCCTGGGCAGCCTGTGCCACAGCCCCACAACTCTGCCAGGGAAGAACTTTTCCCTCCCATCTGAGCTGACCCTGCCCTGGGGCAGCTTGAGCCCATTAATATTTGAAGCTAATTGACTGACCAGAGCAGTGCCAGGTGTTCCTGTGCTCTGTGCAGGTGAAGGTTCAGCCTCTGGCTAAGCAGGAATCAAGACTCAAAGGTCTGTGAAGGGGGTAAGAAAAAGTGGCCTTTCCTTCTAGGGAAGGACTGGGTCTCTTTTGGATGGCTCGAAGTGCTGCTTGTCAGTCATCTATAGATTAAATTTTGGTCATAAAAGCCACCTTGAGTAGGAGAGCTTTAGTTGGTACCACGTTTTGGCAACAAGGAGCATAATGTGATGTTGGGATTTCAGCCCTGCTGCTCCTGGGCTTTTGTGACTGGTCTCCAGTCTCCTCTCAGTGACACTTGTGGCTTCATCTAGCTGCAAGTCTTAAAGTATCAAAACTCAACAGCTGGTGCTGTAAAGGAACAGATTTTAATGTCTTCAGAACTTCAAAAGCCTTTTTGCAAAGACACTGGTGTGAAAATACCCAGCAAAGGGCTCTGGGAACTTGAATGCCACTCAGTAGCCTGAGCACTGTGCTTCCCTCCGTGCTGGGTGCCTGTGGATCTAAGCTGTGCCCTAAATAGGCTGAAGTTCAAGTGTCCCTTGATCGTGTATTATGTCAGACGTGGATCATATCTACCCTTTCATCCTCAGAAGTAACTTTCTCTTCTGGCTTACCAGTCTCTAGAAGGCCTAGATGATTCCAAAGGAGTTGGAACTGGAAGAGAGTCCAGCAGAGACAGGAAAGCTCCTGGCCCAGAACTGCACGTGGCCCTGGACGGCGATGAGAATGAAGGTGTTGAGGAAGAGGAGGAGGAATCTTGGGGTATGCTGTAAACTTACAGTGCAGGGTTCAGTTAAAATTCTCTGTTAACAGAAGCAGATGTGGAAGCTCGGGGTGGCTTGTGCTTGGTTCCTTGAAGCAGAAAGTTGAAGCTCACCTGGGTTTTGAAGGGAATGCTCTGTGTGTTGAGGTGACAGCTGAAAGGTGTCCCTGGCACAGAGCTGATCCTGCCACGATCAGTAGGTGTTCCATGTGCTTAAGGGGAGTAGAAATGCTCCGGGGGTGTGGAGGTCATTCAGGTGTCACTGAGGACACCGCAGAGGGGAAGCTGGTGCCGCTGCTGCTCTGTGGTGCAGTTGTCAGGAGATCCTGTCTCGGGGCTGATCTTGAGCTAACGTTTTGGAGCTGGGCCCATGGAGACAAACCACGTGGGGAAGAGGAGCTGAGATGTGAGGTGGAATACACACTGGCTTGTTAGGCCTTCCTGGTGTGTCAGTGTCCTCCTCTGGCTGTGGCCCTTGTCACCAAAGGGACTCCCATCAGCCAGGCACGGAGCTGCTTGCTTCTCTCAAGCAGAATGTGGGCTGCCAAGCTGGGTGCTGTGGTGGATGCAGTAGAAGGAAAGGAAGAATTGTGGATTGTTTATTGTGTTTCTTACCCCCCTCTCTCCTGCCAAAGACCCCTTGCTGCCAGTGCCCAAGGAATCCCACATTGCCTGCCTCAAGACCTGTTTTGGGCATTCTTCCTTTAAACCGTAAGTGTGTTCGTGTGCCCTGCAGGGCTCGCTCCTTGCCCTGCTCTCAGCTGGGGTGGGTTCTCAGTCCTACTGAACAGGAAGAACCACTGACAGACTGGGAGCTGCAGAATCCCCAGGGGAAGCAGAGCAGCCCCTGCCACAACAAGATGGCAGAGTAGGAAATCTTACAGGGTATGAACTGCAGTACTCTGACAGCAGAGGATGGGTTTCTTGGCTCTGCTGGTGGCATCCCTCCCACCATCAAAGCTTCATTGGGCTGGGTCTAGTCCAGGTGTCTTGAACAGTGAGCAGTGAACCACTCGGATGGCTTTCTCTGCTTGATGAACTTCCTTAGTCTGGGAAGCCTGCATGTGGCTCTCAGGAGGGACAGGCTTCTGTCTGGTGGGGCATAATCTCCATGCATGTGTTTATGTACTCAGGTGTTAGTGCTGTTAAGCTTAAGTTTTGTGGAAATGGGGTGAAATCTTCCTGGATGAGTGGTGGTGGAAAGCTTGCTGTGGGAGACACTGCTGAAGAGCTCAAAATAGTGAACTTCTAGGAATGGGGGTGGGAGGCTTTCATCCCTTTGTGGTCTTGCACGCACACATAACCATGGTCCTGCCACCGTGGTTACACGTACTTGCAAGATGACAGAAGGATGAGATTTGTTTGGTGAGGTCAAGGTCCTGTTGGGTATCTCCAGTTTTGCTCGTGGGTGGGTTGTTAATGTGTGGGGGAGACACGTTTTGTTTTGTGGTGTTCTGTGAGTGGCCCCATCAGGTGGTGCTCACCTTAGTCCTGTCAGAGATCCCCCTGCAGCGCTGGTGGGACTGCCTGCAGTATTGGGGGTGCTTGAGTGGTGGCAGCACGTGAGGACAGCGCTCCAAGGCAGCCAGAGGGCTTCTGTAACCTGAAGTTCAACTGAAGGTGCAGTTTGAGAGGATTTACCTGTGGTGGCAGAACTAACATGTTCCCCTTGAATTCGAAGGGTCCAGTGGAAAGTGATCAGTTCTGTTTTGGAAGACAGAAGAGATAATCTTGTTGTCATGGCAACTGGTAAGTTACCATTACACCGGAAGAAGCAGCAAAAAACCTTGTTCCTTTTTGGGGAGAGTGGGACTCCCACCTTGGGGACTGTCTGTGTGGCTCCTGAGAGCAGGGTGCCCTGATGGAACCCCTGCATGTCTGAGCCAGCAATGCTGGCTGCTCATGTTTCTGCCCTGGCCCTTGTCTCTGTCCTTGGTGGAGGGAAGGGTATCCAGTAGATGCTGACTGTGTTGATCTTGTGCTTGTTCCTTCTCGAGCAGAAAAAGCTTTGATTTTTGTTTTTAGGGCTAACAAGGTGTTTGAACAGTTCTGTGGCTGCGTGTTGGGGTCCACAGAAAGCGTGATGCTTCATTTCTGCCTCTTTCTTTAAGGTTATGGGAAAAGCTTGTGCTACCAGTTTCCTCCTGTTTACACTGGACATACAGCAATTGTCATCTCTCCCCTGATCTCCCTGATGGAGGACCAGGTGCTGCAGCTGACGTGAGTAGCAGGGTGGTAGGAGGCTGTGGCTGTGTTTCTGTGGAGACCCAGGGGTTCTGCCTGGGGCATCTCTCGGTGTTTAAGGTCACAGCTTTGTGCAGGAGCTGTTCCTGTGCCAGCTGCAAAGCCTCTGTTTCTCAAGGAACACGTGTGAGCTGTGCAAGGAGAACAGTCGTTATCTCTCTGCTCCCTTACTGCTCTAACTGGGGGGTGTGTGTGGGACAGCTGGAGGGAAGTGGGAGAGCCTTTGGAATAGCTGCTGACTGCTTGCTTCGAAGAGGTTTTTCCCATGGAGATCTTCTCACCTGGTAGCTTGCACTTCCTTTACGAAGTGCTGGCATAAGCTGCAAGCTGAGGCACAAAGCTCTGAGGTGAGGCAGTGTGTGACCGTGCCTTTTCTCCCCCCAGCATGTCAGAGATTCCAGCTTGCCTGCTGGGTTCTGCGCAGTCAGCCAGAAACATCACCCAAGGCGTCAAAGCGTGAGTCCCGGGCTCCCTGCCACTGCCGGGGCACTTGGGGCGGGGTGTCTCCCGGGGCTGGCACGGGTGGGGGGGGACACGACTTGGGGCGGGGTGTCTCCCGGGGCTGGCACGGGTCGGGGGGGACACGACTTGGGGCGGGGTGTCTCCCGGGGCTGGCACGGGTCGGGGGGGACACGACTTGGGGCGGGGTGTCTCCCGGGGCTGGCACGGGTCGGGGGGGACACGACTTGGGGCGGGGTGTCTCCCGGGGCTGGCACGGGTGGGGGGGGACACGACTTGGGGCGGGGTGTCTCCCGGGGCTGGCACGGGTGGGGGGGGACACGACTTGGGGCGGGGTGTCTCCCGGGGCTGGCACGGGTCGGGGGGGACACGACTTGGGGCGGGGTGTCTCCCGGGGCTGGCACGGGTGGGGGGGGACACGACTTGGGGCGGGGTGTCTCCCGGGGCTGGCACGGGTGGGGGGGGACACGACTTGGGGCGGGGTGTCTCCCGGGGCTGGCACGGGTCGGGGGGGGACACGACTTGGGGCGGGGTGTCTCCCGGGGCTGGCACGGGTGGGGGGGGACACGACTTGGGGCGGGGTGTCTCCCGGGGCTGGCACGGGTCGGGGGGGACACGACTTGGGGCGGGGTGTCTCCCGGGGCTGGCACGGGTCGGGGGGGACACGACTTGGGGCGGGGTGTCTCCCGGGGCTGGCACGGGTCGGGGGGGACACGACTTGGGGCGGGGTGTCTCCCGGGGCTGGCACGGGTCGGGGGGGACACGACTTGGGGCGGGGTGTCTCCCGGGGCTGGCACGGGTCGGGGGGGACACGACTTGGGGCGGGGTGTCTCCCGGGGCTGGCACGGGTCGGGGGGGACACGACTTGGGGCGGGGTGTCTCCCGGGGCTGGCACGGGTCGGGGGGGGACACGACTTGGGGCGGGGTGTCTCCCGGGGCTGGCACGGGTGGGGGGGGACACGACTTGGGGCGGGGTGTCTCCCGGGGCTGGCACGGGTCGGGGGGGGACACGACTTGGGGCGGGGTGTCTCCCGGGGCTGGCACGGGTCGGGGGGGGACACGACTTGGGGCGGGGTGTCTCCCGGGGCTGGCACGGGTGGGGGGGGACACGACTTGGGGCGGGGTGTCTCCCGGGGCTGGCACGGGTCGGGGGGGACACGACTTGGGGCGGGGTGTCTCCCGGGGCTGGCACGGGTCGGGGGGGACACGACTTGGGGCGGGGTGTCTCCCGGGGCTGGCACGGGTCGGGGGGGACACGACTTGGGGCGGGGTGTCTCCCGGGGCTGGCACGGGTCGGGGGGGACACGACTTGGGGCGGGGTGTCTCCCGGGGCTGGCACGGGTCGGGGGGGACACGACTTGGGGCGGGGTGTCTCCCGGGGCTGGCACGGGTCGGGGGGGACACGACTTGGGGCGGGGTGTCTCCCGGGGCTGGCACGGGTCGGGGGGGACACGACTTGGGGCGGGGTGTCTCCCGGGGCTGGCACGGGTCGGGGGGGACACGACTTGGGGCGGGGTGTCTCCCGGGGCTGGCACGGGTCGGGGGGGACACGACTTGGGGCGGGGTGTCTCCCGGGGCTGGCACGGGTCGGGGGGGACACGACTTGGGGCGGGGTGTCTCCCGGGGCTGGCACGGGTCGGGGGGGACACGACTTGGGGCGGGGTGTCTCCCGGGGCTGGCACGGGTGTGGGGGGGACACGACTTGGGGCGGGGTGTCTCCCGGGGCTGGCACGGGTGTGGGGGGGACACGACTTGGGGCGGGGTGTCTCCCGGGGCTGGCACGGGTGTGGGGGGGACACGACTTGGGGCGGGGTGTCTCCCGGGGCTGGCACGGGTCGGGGGGGACACGACTTGGGGCGGGGTGTCTCCCGGGGCTGGCACGGGTCGGGGGGGACACGACTTGGGGCGGGGTGTCTCCCGGGGCTGGCACGGGTCGGGGGGGACACGACTTGGGGCGGGGTGTCTCCCGGGGCTGGCACGGGTCGGGGGGGACACGACTTGGGGCGGGGTGTCTCCCGGGGCTGGCACGGGTCGGGGGGGACACGACTTGGGGCGGGGTGTCTCCCGGGGCTGGCACGGGTCGGGGGGGACACGACTTGGGGCGGGGTGTCTCCCGGGGCTGGCACGGGTCGGGGGGGACACGACTTGGGGCGGGGTGTCTCCCGGGGCTGGCACGGGTCGGGGGGGACACGACTTGGGGCGGGGTGTCTCCCGGGGCTGGCACGGGTCGGGGGGGACACGACTTGGGGCGGGGTGTCTCCCGGGGCTGGCACGGGTCGGGGGGGACACGACTTGGGGCGGGGTGTCTCCCGGGGCTGGCACGGGTCGGGGGGGACACGACTTGGGGCGGGGTGTCTCCCGGGGCTGGCACGGGTCGGGGGGGACACGACTTGGGGCGGGGTGTCTCCCGGGGCTGGCACGGGTGGGGGGGGACACGACTTGGGGCGGGGTGTCTCCCGGGGCTGGCACGGGTGGGGGGGGACACGACTTGGGGCGGGGTGTCTCCCGGGGCTGGCACGGGGCACTTGGGGTGGGGTGTCTCCCGGGGCTGGCACGGGGAGATTTGGGGCGGGGTGTCTCCCGCGGCTGGCCTGGGGTTTTGTGGCTCAGATGTGGAACGAGGCAGCCGGTGACACTGCTTACATTCACCTAGGAGGAGCCCACCCCCTTGTAGCTTCTAGCTGGGGAGCTGGGGCTTCTTGACTCCCTTTGTTGTGGTTTATATGTGCCTTGGCCAAGCCTCAGACCCGTATTTATCACCAAGGCATCCCAACAGTCCCTTCTCCTTCTAAAGGCTAGCAAAACTCCCCACTGTTCTCCCTGTACCACTGCCCTGCTTCCCCACTGTTCCAAGAGGTGCTCTGTGGTCTTCACTCCCCTTCTCTTGCTCCTTCTCCAGAGGCCTGTACTTGGTCCCACTTTGATCTCCCAGACAGTCTGATCTTGTTTCATTCAGCCGAGTTCTCTGGGGTTTCTCCTCTGTGACCGTGTTTCCCCGTGTTTCAGGGGTCGCTACAGAGTCATATACATGACTCCAGAGTTCTGTTCAGGGAACTTAAAGCTGCTTCAGGATCTCAACCAGACTATTGGTAAGTTGGGGATAAGGTTCTGCATGAGCTGTTAGGAGCTGTAACTCATAACTGGGGTTTAACTTCTTGCAGTGCTTGAACATTGTTCATGGGTTCCTTGCCACTGGTGAGCTCAGGGGCTCGTGCAGTGACTGCCAGGAAATGGTGTCAGAAGGTCCTGTCATACCTGAGGAGTGTCTGGAGTGGTGTGACATGGGAAGGCTGGACAAGTTACTGGGAACAGAGGTGCTAAAACACTGATCTTTAAATTGTGGGAAGAGAAATGTGTTAGCAAAGATTGTTAGCCTTCTGGGTGTTCTGATCGGATCTTCCTGGAATCGAACAATGAAATTGTGTTTTGGAACACGGGTGCATCCTAAAGATTCTCTTCTCACCGAACATCCACAGCCAGTGAGCCCCTTGTAATAGGGGGAGTTCAAGGTACCTCATCTGCAGGATGGCTTTTTATGAAGCAGCTGTATTTGTAGTGCTGTAGGCAGAGGACTACCTAGAGACATCACAGAATCACCAGGTTGGAAAAGACCTTTAGGATCATCGAGTCCAGCTGGAGATGGTGGTGAAGGGAGTCTCTCAAATCTCTTGTGCCCTCTTACAGAAGAGTTCCTTATAAAAATCAGGCTGTGGGGTCAGTACAGCAGGAGATACCCCTGGAACAAAAGAAGTGAAGCTGGACTGCTGGTGCCCTCCCAGGAGAGCTTGGAATGGAGTGACATGGAGTGGCTGTAGCTGTTGCTTTCCCCATGGGTTTGTGGTGTTATCCTGCCTGTCCCCTGTGTGTGCCCACAGGAGTCACCCTCATGGCTGTGGATGAAGCTCACTGCGTGTCCGAGTGGGGCCACGACTTCAGGGATTCCTTCAGGCGGTTGGGCTCCCTGAAGCAAGCCCTGCCTTCGGTGAGGGCTGATCCCTTGCACCCCCAGCACAGGAGAAGGGCACTGCCTCCTTCCCTGTGGTAGCTGGGGGTATCCCTCTCCTGATGTTGCTCTCCTGGTGTACTTGCTCTGCTGGTTTGGAGTTAGGCAGTCCCTGTCAGTGACTGAGCTTTCCAGATGCTCAAAGGGACTAAACCTGGACTGCTAGAAGCTTCTGGATCCTAATGCTGTAGGAGATGATGGCCCTGGGTTCCTGGTCTAGTATTGAGGGATTTATTTGTTTAAACTGGTTTGTGAGAGCAAACCACTGTGGTTTCTAGAGATTCCACAAGCATTTATCAGGTAAGCTTGAAAAGTTACACCTGAAGCTTACATGTTGCTCTTGGGAGTCTCATACTGTGCTCCCTAAGTTTAGGCAGCCACGTGAGACGATTGCTGCAGACTCAGTGAAGATGTAAGGAAAGAAAGGCCCCATTCAGGATAAACCCCAGTGTTCTGTCCCTCTCTGCTTCCCTGAACAGCACAGACCAAAGTTCTGGAAGCCAGATAGTCCTTTTCAGAGCTGAGCAGATCCAGTGATCCTGACCAGATTAACGTTGCCTGTTTGTGCCATTTGAGCTTTTTTTTTTTAGTTAAAAACAAACCCTGAGAGTTTTTCCCTCTGCTCTTTTGTGGCAGGTTCCCATCGTTGCCTTAACAGCAACTGCAAGTCCATCGATCAGAGAAGACATAGCAAGCTGCCTGAACCTGAAGAGCCCCCAGCTCACGTGTACGAGCTTTGACAGGCCGAACCTGTACCTGGAGGTCGGGCGACAAAGCGGAGATATCCTCAGGGATCTGAAGCAGTTCCTGACTAGGAAAGGAAGGTAAGGATTTACTCCTGGTCTTCCTGCTCCCTCAGCTATGCCTCGGGGTTTGGGTAGTGTGTATTAAGAATTGATAGCACTCTTAAACCGATGGGGTGAGGAGCCTGGGCTTTCTCTGTAGTTTTTTCTTTTCTATCGAGAAGAGGCCACCACCTCTCCACATACTCCCTGTAGAGTAGCTGTAGAGAGCAGTAAGGTCTCCCCTCAACCTCCCCTTCTCCAGACTAAACAACCTCAGTTCCCTCAGCTGCTCCTCCTAATATGGAATCATAGAATCACTCAGGTTGGAAGAGACCCTTAGGATGGAGTCCAACCACAGGCTGACCCTGCCTAGCCCACCTCTCGATCATGTCCTACAGCACTTCATCCACACAGCTTTTAAACCCCTGCCATCTGACCTGACCCTGGCACAGCTTGAGGCCATTTCCCTTGTCCTGTCCCCTGGCTGAAGAGACCATCTTCACCCCCAGGTCCTTCTCCACCAGGCAGCTGTCCAGCCTGATCGGGATTGGCTGGTGGGTAACTGTGCAAATGGTATTGTACTATAAATCTGCAGTAAGATTATCCTCTAAAAAAGCTGACCTGAGCAGAACTGCAGTGCTAGTCTGCTTAGCAGACCTGGTGGGGTACCTGTTCTGGCCCTGTTCTTATGACAAGGTGCAGTGTGTGCCTCTGTGCCATATCCATGGGTTTCTCATGACTCACCTGTACCATGCTCTGGAAGTGTTGGCCTTTCAAAGTGACAGCTGTCAAGGCATATTTCCTGGTGACCGTAAGGGAATTGGGAGGCCTTATCCTGGTGCTTCTACAAAAACCAAAACCTCCTGCCTCTTACAAAATAACCTCAAGAGCAGCAAACATCCATGCTGGAAGAGCAGCCTTGGCAGCTCCTACACGTAGAGTGGGCGAGCAGATGCCGGTCTGAGTCTCTAAGGCATCAGGAAACGCTGTTGGAAAGGTTACCTTGCCTTTGCAACTAGTTTGGGTCAGACTTGTTACAGGAAGGCAGCTTTTGGTCTGTGTCTTGACGTGTTGCTATTTATAGCAGTTCTGTGTATGAGTTTGAAGGCCCCACTATCATCTACTGCCCTTCAAGAAAGGCCACGGATCAGGTTGTGTCTGAACTGGGCAAACTCCAGGTGTCCTGCGGCGTGTACCACGCTGGGCTGCGGCTTGAGCGGCGGAGGCAAGTCCATCACCAGTTCATGAGGGATGAAATCCAGGTAGGGAGAAACTATGTCCCCTTGCTCCTATTTGTAGGAGGTTCTGGTGGGGAAAGGGGGTTGGGAACATCACTGTGCATTTACTATCTGTCTTCAGTTCTGGGCCAAGAAATTGCTGGCCTGTGCTGACACTAATAGAGTTCCTGGCTTATGCTTCCAGTTCCTTTAAGGCTTTGAGAAGTGAGTAGCACCTGAGGAGAACAGTGGGGCTGGTGGGGGGGAACGCTATCATCACCAGTTCTGTGAGCTGCTTTCTTCCTCCTGCAGCTAAGCAGAGAGAGAGTTATCCCAGGACTACTTGTGCTATTGATTTTTGTGCCTGTGGAGAAGAACTGCTGGGAAACACTCTAGCACAAAGCATCGTTGCTCCCATATCTAAAATCCTGTGCTCATCCTCTGACCAAAGCCAGGCTTAACCACCTGGCTGTGCGCAGGCTGAGCGGGAGCTCAGCTCAGTTGTACTTCAGGCTGGATTTGGAGTCTGTGCCATCAAGTGTGCGAGCATTCATCCAGCGAGTTCTTGATGCTTGGGAAGAGTCAGCCCCTGGCTTCTGTGTTCCAGTGCGTTGTGGCTACGGTGGCGTTCGGGATGGGCATCAACAAAGCAGATATCCGGCTGGTGATCCATTACGGTGCCCCTAAGGAAATGGAATCCTACTACCAGGAGATCGGGAGAGCCGGGCGTGACGGGCTCCCCGCTGCTTGCCACGTCCTGTGGACTGGGACAGACCTGGCTTTTAACAGGTGAACAACTGTGCAGGTCGCTGCTTTGGGTAGCTAGAGCACACCAAAAGAGAGGGTGGGTTTGCTTTAAGAGGTAACTGACTTATTTTCAGGGTGGTTCAGAGTCCTTTCCTGCACACATGCAGAACTCGGCGTGCCATGCTTTCTTAGAAGATGGTCTGCAAGGGCATGAACATTCTTGTTCTGGTGATGCTTTCTGAAGATGCTCTGAGATGGCCAGGCCCAGGGAGTTGTGGTGAATGGAGCTAAATCCAGCTGGAGGCCAGTCACCAGTGGTGCTCCCCAGGGGCTCAGTGCTGGGGCTGGTCCTGTTCAGTGTCTTTATCAGTGACCTGGATGAGGGGATCATATGTTCCCTCAGTAAGACCATGGATGATGCTAAGCTGGGAGGAAGTGTTGATCTGCCTGAGGGTAGTGAGGCTCTTCAGAGGGATCTGGACAGGCTGGATCCATGGGCTGAGACCAAGGGGATGAGGTTCAACAAGGCCAAGTGCAGAGTCCTGCCCATGGGACATAACAACCCCAAGCAGAGCTACAGGCTGTGGCAGAGCAGCTGGAGAGCTGCTGGGGAGAAGGACCTGGGGGTGTTGGGTGGGTGACTGAACACGAGCCAGCAGTGTGCTCGGGTGCCTTTTGGTGTGGATTCCTGAGGCTTAGTAGCCAGTGAGGTTGGAAGCTTTCAACCCCTCCTCCTGCCCTGCCTAGCACAGCAGTCAGTGTGAGGAACGTATGAGTAAGGTGCCTTTCTGTGCATGCCCTGTGCTGTGAGGATCCAGGCTGTGGAGGGAGAGGCGAGCAGGTTGGAGCTGGCTGTGGTGGGTGTTTTCTCTGGGTTTCTGAGGGTTCTGAGGTGGGTGCCTGTTGAAGGGGAGGGGGGAATAGCAGCCAGCATCTCAGGGGCTCCACTCTGCCTCCCGCCTGACAGGCACCTGCTGGCGGAGATCAAGTCCGAAAGGTTCCGGCAGTACAAGCTGACCATGCTGGCCAAGATGGAGAAGTACCTGGTGTCACACAGCTGCAGGAGGAAGTGAGTGCTGGCAGCTGAGCTGCCCTTTGTCCTTCAGCTGGCTTGGAGCAACACGAGTCGGTCACAACTGCAGCCCGTGGGCCCAACACGGCTTGTAACTGCCGCGTGTTCTGCAGTGTGTGAGGCTGGAAAGTGCTCTGAGATACACCCTCCAGATACTGCAAGGACCTCTATTTACTCTTATAAAAACCCTTTTTCTGTAGAGGAGTCATGGGCAAATCATTGGCTCCCTGATGAATTAATTAGCGATGCTGATTTCAGACCCTCTATCTGCCATAGATGGTGTTTGATTTACTTCCCTCATTCCTTTGAGCAGAATCATCCTGTCTCATTTTGAAGACAAACAACTCCGCAAGGTTTCCTCTGGCATCATGGGCACAGAAGAATGCTGTGATAATTGCAGGTCCAGGTAAGCTTTCTTCCCTGACACAAGAGGTTATGTTCTCACTGGCTGACTTGAGAGACAAGTGGCCTAGAATTGACTTGTGCCAAGCTCAGGATGAACATCTGCAGAACAACTGCCTCTTCTGAAGAGTTCAGCAAGCCATGAGGCAGCTTCTAATTCCAGGTTAGGCTATGGGAAAGCCTGTGAGGAAATCAGTGGTCTTAAACTGATGAACAAAAGCATATTTCCCAGTTCAAGTCCTGGTAGGTTATTAATCCCACAAGAAAAAAAGACATTTGGAGCGTGATACCACCTGAGGTTAAATGGTCTGAGCATGAAGGCAGCTGCTCTCCATGAGAGCATAAGGTGATTTAGACTTGCTAGTAGTAGCATAGATGGGCTGAAGGGCAGCCAGTGGGTATGAGGTGAAACACCTTCCTTGGTCTTCCCTGTGCACGTGTAGGTGCTTCCCCTGAGGTTATGATGGATTCTCCCCTCCTGCTGGCAGCGTGATGCTTCCTGATCAGATACAATCAGGCTCATGCTGCCTGGCTTTCTGGAAGTGTGTTGGCCTTGCATGTACTCAGGAATTAAGAGATCTTTGCCTGGCCTCTGCTGAAGCACAGGAGGAGAATTGGAGAGCTCATGCCAGGCTTTATTGCTGTGCCAGTGAAGAGCTGTGTCATCAGTGGGTGTTGCAGAGCTGCAGTCATTTCAAATGGATCGTTGTCCTTTTCGTCCTCCTTAGTGGTGATCTGTGCCAGTAACTCTTCCTTTGCCTGATGTAACAAAAGCATTAACAAACCCCAGAAAGTCTTTTAATGGGGCTGCTTTTTCCCTCTGGGCTTTCCCAGCGAAACAGGTGGCAATCTCTTTGCTGATAGGTGCAGTTAAAGAAGTGTCACGTATGCCTAAAGCAGTTGTGGTGGTTTGGCCCCAGCTGGTGGCCAGGTGCCCTCCAAAGCTGCTCTGTCACCCCCCTTCTCAGCTGGGCAGGGAGACAATAGGCTGTTTCTCCTCAGGGTGGTTCCCAGTGGCCTGTGACCGGCGCTGCTGGGCTCGGCCTGGGCCAGCGGCAGCTCTGTGGGGCTGGGGGCAGCTTCTCCCTGCCCCTTGCAGAAGCTGCCCCTGCAGTACCCCCCCTCTGCCAGAGCCCCCCACCCTAAAATACAACAGTCACTGAATTTAAGAGATTGCTGAGGCAACGTTCTGTCACAGCAGGCACCATGAAGCACTGCTTATTGTTGTGCTGGGGAGTTGGGGTTTGGTCCTTCACTCGGTACCGTGTTTGCAGGCCTAGTCAGGTAACTCAGTGTGTGTCATTTAGCTATCATGTGTCAAGACACACTTGAAGGAAGGGGATGGGCTTGGGTTTGTGCATTAAACTTGCTCTTCTCTGTGTTTTAGAGCCTGTGGCTTTACTGCCCCCAGCGAGACACAAGGTGACTTACAGGACTTTGGGAAGCAATCCTATCAGCTGCTCTCTGCAGTCAGTGCCCTGGAAGAGAAGTTTGGAACTAAAATGCCTATTCTGTTTCTCCGCGGGTCTGTAAGTGACACTGAACGTTCCTGAGTGCTGAGAGGGAGGGGCTGTGGCAGTGTCCCCCTCATGGGAACACCAAGCCACACGTTCACATACAACATGGAAGTGGCTGTACGTGGCGGGGTGTGTACAGAGTTGGCCTAAACCTGCTGAAGCTGCTCATCAGCACCTCCTGTGCAGCAGACAGGACTGTTGTCTCTGAAGGCCACAGCCATAAAATACTGACCCTCCTGAGCAGGCTGTGTTTTGTTTTGAGTGCCCACAGCTAGGGGACAGTTTGTCTCCAGCTGTTTGCCATCTGTGTTCTGTGCTCCTGCGCAGCACAATGTGCTGCTCTCTCTGGCCCCAGAACCCAGCTCAGAAATGGTTTCTGTTGTTTGCCTCGTGTGGAGCTGCCCTGTTCCGGGGGTGGTGTTGAGTAGGCTTTTGGTAGGTGTCTGTTAAAGCTCTGAATGCCAGCCCAAGTATTGAGCAGAGATTCTAAAGCTCTTCTGGCTGAGGCTTGAGCTTTTGTTTCCTCTTCCAACCTGGTCGTTCTGTGATTGAAGCTCTTCTGTGGAGCAGTGTTCCTGAGGACATGCTCTGTGCATCTCGGGTGTTGGCTCACTGGTTGTATCTGGAAGTCCCTTCCACAAGGACTGGAGAAACCTGACGATTCTTTCTGTGCTTTCAGTACTCTCAGCGCCTGCCAGACAGGTACCGCAGACACCCTCTCTTTGGCAGTGGGAAAGACTGGCCAGAGAACTGGTGGAAATTGCTGTGCCAGCAGTTGGTGTTGGAAGGATTCCTCAGAGAAGTCTCTGGGCATAACAAGTTTGTGACCACGTGCGTGCTTACCCAGAAGGTACTCTTTGATGTGAAACCACCCAGCAGATAGAGCTGCTCTGAGTCCTAGCTAAGCCAGGGGATTTATTTCTTACAGGGCAGGAATTGGCTGCAAAAAGCTGGATCTGCCTCAAATCCAAGTCTTCTATTACAGTCCAGTGAAGACCTTAATCTGCAGAAAACTCCTAGAAGGTAATTACAGTACACACGTTCTCTTGGGGCTTGGTGCCTTTCTGTAGCCTGCTTCTGGAGATGGTGAGGCACGGGACACTTCCTGGGCTTGGCTTTTCCAGCCCAAGCTTTCCCTTAGGCAGGATGGTAACAACAAACCCAAGGGGGTGCCTGGATGGGCACCTCTGCCCACTGCTGGTATGACAAGCGGTGTGCTGTCTGGCTCTACAGAGAGTGTGACCCACAGCTTCAGTCTGGCAGGGCCTCTTACAGTGGAGCTCCTCAGATGCTGAACTGGGGTATTTAGTGGGAAGTGTAGTAGCAATGTGGGTCTGGCTACCAGAACCAGTCAGAGCATCTTGATCAACACCTCCAGGGCGCCTGCAAGCACGTTGTGGTGGTGCATCCTCAAGGAGAAAGTCATCAGCCAAAGGCAAGCAGCAGTGCCAGATCTCTCAAGGCTGCTGTTGCTCATACTGATGAGTTAAACCCTGAGGTTTCCATAGAGCAGCTAAGAACTTCTTTGCCCAGTTACACTCTGGAGCTGCTCTTTCATAAACTCAAAGCTGAGAATGAAACAGAAGAGCCTCTCTTCAAACAAGAGTCGATTGGGCAGTGCTGGGTGAGAGTTGCTGTGTTTCTTGGTGGGAATGTCAATGATTTAAAGTCTCAGTGAATGTGTCTGCAGAAGTGGGTTGCTTTTTCAGATGTGCTCAGGTATTTGCTGTCAGAGCATAGAGCTCTAAGGGAAAAAAGCATGGCAAGCTCTGCTTGTAATCTTCTGCTTCTGGTTGTATTTAATGACAAGTGTTGTGTTGGTCTTGACAGATACTCTCTGACCCTTTCCAAGTGAAAGATAACGAGCCAGAGGTTGCAGAGCTTTGTTAATGACAAGAAATTCTATTCAAAAGCTCTTCAGTGCTGGCCTTGGGAGCCTCTTCTTGTGTCTAGATTGTCTTAATGTTGAAAGAAAACCCAGTAAATTGAGTAATGATTAAGTAGCAATTCTCTTTTGTCCTGTAATATCCTGCTGTTGTGGCTCTTTCAGCTACTGGCTGCAGGTCTGAGAAGGAAGAGAAGTACTTATTGTGAAATGGAAAGCAGCAGTGGAAGCTGCACGCTGAGCGTGCAGGGGGAAGCTGGCACTCAGAGGCTTTCTCCAGTCATCACAGCTTTAAATTGAGCCTTTAGCAAGTGTTGCCACAAATCCCTTACTTCCCTTCAGTAAGACAAGATGGTTGTCTGCTCAGGTTGGGGCTGTGAGATGTTTTGAAGCTCTCGGTGGTTTTTCCTAAGAATGGCAGTTAGAAATTCTCATAAGCTTTAATTATTATGAGTTGCCAAAGACATCCCTGTACCAAGTTAAAACCAGTTCACTCAGCAAATTGTTTTGAAGTGCCTTGGCCTGATTTAACATCCTGTTTTGTCACAGCAGTAGACCCTCACCTGTGATCTCAACTCAACATTCCCGAGACGCCAAAGGACCAGCGCAGTCACCGGTCAAGCAGGTCTGTGGAAGCACAGCTCCTCTTGTGCTCTGGCATCCGTTCTTTGCTCTGTTTGGGGGGAAAAAAACACCTTTCTGGTGTATTCAGTGTCACAAATGAAGGGTTTTGCTGCAATGGCAACTTCAGTGGGAAGACTGGTACATCAGAGCTTGTTTCTTTTCCTTTCCAGATGTCTTTGTATGAGATGTTCTCATGTGAGAGGAAAGTCACAACTCCTCCAAGAAGCAGTAACACACTCAAGAGGTATGGCTTTTGAAATTAGAATGGAATTACCTAATTTCTTAATAGGGCTGTTGGATGTGGAATCAGCCTTAAAATCAGCCTTCTCCTTGCTGAATCAACCATGAAAATATCTCTTGGGAAACCTGGCACTGCAAACCTGTGGTACACTGCGTTGTGTCTCAAAACACTGAGGCAGCACAACACTTCACAGGCTTTGTGGTGTTTGAGGCAAGGTGTCTTTAAATTTCATTGTACTTGTAGTGTGTTACAGGCAAGCTGTGCTGGTTGGTGAAGTGTGTACTTTCTCACTAGTATTTTGGCAGGGGGTTGGACTCTGGTCTCCTGAGGTCCCTTCCAACCCCTGTGATTCTGTGATTGAATTCAAATTCAATAGCAAGAAAAAATAGCTGGTGCTGATAACGAAGCAATAGCAGGTTCAGAGTGGCTGCTCTGAGCCTGTGGTGTTTGCTGTCTTCTGTGTGATGGTTGATACTGATGGGTTTTAACTTGTGATGATTGAAAATAAAACAGGGAGAGTAGGTGGGTTTGGGCAGTGTGTGAGTACAGGTCAGGCAACGAGTGGTGAAGTTGTGACCCCTCTGAAAGCTGGGAGGAGTGGTGGCATGCCTTGTGCAGGGACTGGCAGCCAGTGTGGCTTCTGTCTTTCTGTGCTAGCCTGGAGAAGACAGAGGTGAAGTTTGAGGCTCCCTGAGGTCAAAAGAAATAAAGGAGCTCTCTGCAGAAAGCAGACCTAAGGAGTGTGTGTTCCTGGCTCACGTGGCACCCCAGATGAAGCCAGTTCCACTTCTCCTTCAGGTGAGCAGCCTGGTGCTGCTGGCCGACAGGAGAGCAGGCTGTGTCGCTTGGGCTGGCTGGTCACCACTGCAGCTGTGTGAAGAAAAGTGATTGCAGGGACAGCTACACTCCAAAGCAGGAGTTCTTTCACAGTTCCCTTAGGAAAGGATGCTTTTACTCCAGCGTGTCTGCCAACAGCTGTTGCAGTGTCATCACAGCAGTGTCGTTGGGGGTCCCTAGATACATGTGCCGGTAGCTGTGGGGCTGCTCTCAGGGCAGGTGTGCTGAGTGGCAGTGTCAGCTGTTTCTGCTTGCAGCACAGCAGCTGTGTCCCTGTCACTGCTGCTTGTGAAGTTGTTAGTCCTGTCTTTGGCCAGCGTTGATGTTAACTGTGGAGGGGAAGCAAAAGGTGTGATCTCGTGGGATGCTGTCGGAATAACGGCGCTGTGCGAACACGCTGTCCTTAACGAGCTGGGAATCTGGCTCTTGGCAGGGATGTCAGTGGGTTTGTGCCACAGAACAGCACATCTGCTTGAGCTTTGGACAGTCAGAGGCTATTTCTAAGGTACAGGACCAGGCACAGAGAAATATCTACTGCATATGGGCTACTGCTGATTCTGCCCCAAGCAGTTCATATGCTGCGCGAGTGCAGTGCCGGCACAGGGTGCCAGACCACAGCCTGGCTGTGCAGAAGAAGTTGAGCTGCTGCTTTCCTTGAGCAGAGCTCCTGAATAAACAGATTTATCACAGGGCTTGTTTGACTCTTCTTGATTATTTTTTAGTGTTGCCAAGTGCTCACCTGTGACATCTCCTTCAAAGCCCCCAGAACCTGCTGTTCCACCCCGAGAGAAAGAACTAGAGGTAAGCCTTTGGAAAAGGGAGGCTCTTAATACTGCAAAGATATCGTGGATAGAAGTCCTAGAAGAGGATTTCAGTGTGTTAAGATGGATTAATGGGTAGCCTGGCCTGTGTATTAGTGTTAAGATCAGGCAGGTTACATCGTTTCCTCTTGTTACTTTTCCCTGTGTAAAGGATGTAGAGCTGCTTCATGAGTTTGGCTCTGTTCTTCACAGACTGCTCTGTACAGCAGGCTGCTGACTGCTAGGCAGAAGGTAGCTAACGAGAAGGAAGTTCCTCCAGCTGTCTTGGCAACCAACAAGATCCTAGTGGAGATGGCCCGAGCAAGGTAAAGCCAGCACACACACACACACACAGACTGAGGCGGCTGCCAGCCGAGCTGTGAATCCCCTTTCTGCTTCTGCTGGGAGATCACACCTCCCTGTAGAGGAGCAGCTCTCTTCCTGGTGTCAGTTAAATAGTTACTGACATCAGATTTGCTGCTTCACCCCAGTTTCTGTTCAAAACCCTCCTGTGCCTACTGGCCTGTCTTGGTAGCCAAAGCTCCTGCCAGATCGACCAGCCAGAGGGTAAAGGTGTGTGGTGCCTTTACTAATCCTTACCTTTCCAGCTGCTTCCCCAGTGTGTGTTAATCATTTCAGTGTGCCTGGCTCCTGGTAGGGATCAGGAGCTGTCCCTGACCTTGCATGGGTAGCTTTGGAGTGTAGGACAATAAGCACAATTTAGCATTGCTCTTGCAGCTGTGAAAGGATGGGAAAACCTTGATTGGGGGGTTTTCTTCATGTGAGAAGGTGCTGTGGGCAGCTCGGTTGGGTAATCCCTCTGGAGTGCCTTTCCCAGCTACAGCAAGACACTAGATGTGACGTTTGGAACGTGCACTATGTTATTCTGTGGATGATACCAGGACTTAGGTGCTCTTGGTGAGTAAAAGCAAGACAGACAGATGTGGTTAGGAGATCCTCTGTGGTATGAGGCAGCACAGCAAAGGTTTTGCTGTGGCCAAGCTTCATGGTAGAGAAGTGCACAGTGATTTTAATTAGTTGCAGAGATGATGAAGGTAGAGTAGTGAGAGTTTGAAGCCATGCCTGATAGACCTGGAGCCTAAGTGCCTGTGTCTCAGACCCATGATGTTTCAAAGCACTGGCACAGGACACTTCCATGGTGTTTCATTCTTCATCCTGAACCAGGCCCACGACTGTTGAGAACGTGAAGAGAATCGATGGTGTCTCAGAAGCAAAATCTGTCATGCTGGCCCCTCTCCTGGCTGAAATCAAGGACTTCTGCCAAGCAAATGATCTGCAGGTATGGCTGCACGTGGCTGCTGATTTGCAGGAGCCTTAAAGACGTGGTTTGGTCAGTGCCTGTCAGAGATCTCCTGCAGAGCTCACCCTCCTCACAGCTGTTCCATCCCAGGATGGCAGTGTAACTGGCCAGCCTCGTGTACGAACAGGTCTGCCAAGTCTGGCTGTGCTGCTTGGACAGCTCTGGGACTGGGCTGTTCTTCCAGACTGGTGGTGTCACTTTGAAAGCCCAGGATGTCTTGATAAAGGTCAGCCTCCTGGCCAGGCAGAGTATCTGGTGTCTGCTGTGGAGAGGTGGTGGAGCAAGAGGATTAGGGGAAGTGTGGAGCAGTTGTGCTTTAAGGATCTTAACTGTAGATTTACACAGTAATTAGAGGGATTAATCTGGTCTAGAGAGCAGGTGCAGCAGCACTACTTCTCTGCAGTGCTTGAGGGCTCTGCAGAGCATCTCCCTGCATCACAGAAAGCTATTGGAATTCAGCAACGGGGACCAAAAGCATTCTTGGGGTTGGCTGGAAGCCCTCTGGTGACAACATGATGTGGCATTTGCTGTGCTAAGCAACAGCCCCAATGCCACAGTCAGGCCTGATGTGATAGTCTTGTCACAAGCAGCACCTGAGAAGTGGTGACCTGGGCACTGTGGTGACCTGGCCACTGTGGGGGCTTTTTCTGTGGTGTTTTGGGGTTTCTTGGCAAGTCCCAAGCTGAGCATGGGATCACCCACGATGGCAGCAGGCAGGTGTCTGTCTGCATTCTGTCTTTGCTTTGGCTTTTTGGTGGGATATGGACTTGGGGTCGAAACCAAGCTCCATGGAGACAAGGGACTCCACTGGCCCCAGCAAGGGGAAGGCGATCTGTTGGCTCTCACTAGGATGTAGTGCTGCTGAGCTGCAAGGTCCTGCACCCAGGTCAGGGCCAGTGCAGCCTGGGAGAGGATGTGCTGGAGAGCAGCCCTGCAGAGAAGGACTTGGGGTGCTGGTGGAGGAGAAGCTCTACATGAGCTGACAACCAGCTCACAGCCCAGAAGGCCAAATGTGTCCTGGGCTGCATCACAGGGAGCGTGGCAGCAGGTCTGGGGAGGGGATTCTGCCCCTCTGCTCTCATGAGACCCCCACCTGGGGTGCTGGGTCCAGCTCTGGGGTCCTCAATACAAGAAGGACATGGAGCTGTTGGAGCAGGTCCAGAGGAGGCCATGAAGATGATCACAGGGCTGGGGCAGCTCTGAGGCCAGGCTGAGAGAGTTGGGCTGGTTCAGCCTGGAGGAGAAGGCTCCAGCAAAATCTTACAGCCCCTTCCAGTCCCTGAAGGGGCTACAAAGAAGCTGGAGAGGGACTTTTTAGCAGGGCCTGCAGTGACAGGATGAGGGGGAATGGGTTTAAATTGGAAGGGAGGAGATTTAGATTGGATATTAGGAAGAAATTCTTCACTGTGAGGGTGGTGAGGCCCTGGCACAGGGTGCCCAGGGAGGTGGTGGCCGCCCCCTCCCTGGAGGTGTTCAAGGTCGGGTTGGATGGGGCCTTGAGCAGCCTGGGCTGGTGAGAGGTGTCCCTGCCCGTGGCAGGGGCTGGGACTTGATAGTCTTTAAGGTCTCTTCCAGCCCTGCCCATGCTGTGACTCTGATAAATCCTCTTTGTCTCTCTTAGATGGATGCATTCCCCACCTCTGGATCCCAAGTCTGGAAAGAAGCATCTCCCTGGAAGCCTGCGAGAGCCCTCTCTCCCTCAGAGCACGTCACGTATGTCCTGTTACAAGAGAAGAACCTCTCTGTGGTAAGCTCTTCCCTGGGGAGGTCCCTTTCTCCTTGAAAACTACAATACTCTGTCTAGGGGAGAGGAACTTGCAAAGTCTCTTAAATCCTCTGCCCAGGGCTTGGGTCTTCTGCTTTGAAGCCAGGCTGAGAGAGCTGGGCTTGTTCAGCCTGGAGAAGAGAAGCCCCAGGGAGCCCTAATGACAGCCCACCACTACTTCAAGGGGTCCTAGAGGAGAGTGGGAGAGGGGCTGGTCACCAGGGAGGGCAGGGACAGGACAAGGGCAATGGCTTCAAGCTGGGAGAGGGCAGGGTTGGGTTAGATGTTAGGAAGGAATTCTTCCCTCTGAGGGTGGGGAGGCCCTGGCACAGGGTGCCCAGAGCACGTGGCTAAACAGGCACTGTGCCCTGTGAAGATGAGCCTTGGGAGCTGCTTTGGTATCCTTATCTTTATTGCTTTTTAATTCTGTGACAGGAAATCTGCTTGGAGTATTTCCCTGAGGTAGAAGGGTACCTGAGGATTGACTAACAGCTGGAACAGTTCTGTCATTATTAGTGGGTTGCTTGATGCTCTGTATCCATGAATCCTGATGATGATACAGACACACAGTGTGTGTATTGTCTGGGGAGACATTGGTGGAGTTTCTTGGGAGAAACCTGTTCTTTCAAGGAAGACAATCAGTTTGAAGCCTCCCCTTGGAAAGTGCAGGTTTAGGTGGGGAAAGTGTGAGATGTCTGAGATGAATTCTTCTCTTAAAGCATCTGTCTAACAGATGTGAGAATGAGGGGGAGTTTTTGGTGCTCCTGTTTGTGCTGTGTAGATGTTCCACATTCTGCAGGCCACCAGAAGGGAAGGTGCTTCACAGCTACTTAGCAGGAGACACTTCACAGGATCACAGGGTTGGAAAAGCCCTTTAAGCCCATCGAGTCCAACCGTCCCTGTCCTGTGCTGACCCAGAGCCCTGAGCACCTCATCTCCCCGGCTGGTAAACACCCCCAGGGGTGGGGACTCAGCCCCTCCCTGGGCAGCCTGTGCCACAGCCCCACAACTCTGCCAGGGAAGAACTTTTCCCTTCCAGCTGAGCTGACCCTGCCCTGGCACAGCTTGAGCCCATTGCCCCTTGTCCCATCACCTCTCAGCTGGCACAGGGTGGCGAGGGGATGGCAGTGAGTGTGACACAAGGGATGAGAGCTGTCAGCACAGCACCCTTCTGGTGTGGAACCTCTCTTCATCTGCAGTAAGCTGAAGCAGAGGTGTTGCACTCGACCTGAGAAGTGGTAGCCTCAAGAGGAAAAAGCTCTTTACAAGCTGGAAAAGGAGTGGGTGAAATATGAGGAGTAGCAGCCAGGTGTCTTGGAGCACTTTGCTGCACTGGGTGCCAGTACCCCCTGACTGTGTGTGAGGACTTGAGGGGTGCTCAGGCTTTGAGCTTTGGGTTGTGTTTCAGGCCCTCTTGCCATCTGACTTCCTTCTGCCTTTGTCTCCTTAGAGGTCTATCAGCCAGAGCAGGTCTCTGCCACTCTCAGAGGTTGGTGCTCACGTGCTGCGGGCGATGGAAGCTGGGTACCCTGTCAGCCTGGAGCGAGCGGGCTTAACCCCTGGAGTCCGGCAGGTCATTGCCAGTGTCATCCACAGTCCCCCCATTGCCTCGGGTGAGCCCCTCAGCCCCCCTTGCTCTGCAGCTTCTCATGAAGGGACTGACCCTGACAGCTCAGCTGCTGCTTTTAGGGAGAGCCTGTTGTTTCTGGAAGGCACGCTGCTGTGGCACAGCAGGGCACGGCCACGCCAGCGGCACTGCTTTCCTTCCAGGGCCGTGTTCTGAAATAAGGTTGTCGTGGGGCCTGGGAGAGCAAAAGAGGGGAGCCCTTTGCAAGCCTTTCTCTCACCTGAATGACTGCTGCAAAGGTTCAGGCATCTTTCTTAAACCTGCATTTCCTCAAATGCTTTTGGGAAAGATGAGCCCGGCAGAGCCGTCCTGTGAGCACTGGGATCGGCTGGAAGCACGCTGCGCAGGAGCTGCACGCTGCCCCGTGCGACCTCTCTGTGAGGGGTTGGTTTGAGGAGGCTGAGACAGGCAGGAAAAGCAGTTCCCCTTCTTACTGCTGTCACCTGGTGCCAGGGTGGAGCTGAAGAAGCTTCAGAAGCAGAAGACAACAGTGTGCTGACTCTGAGTCCAAGTGACCTGAAGTTCAGCCTTGTCCTAGCAGCTTAATTTCTTACGTTGGCAGAGTTGGCTGGCTTGCCAGCTTAGTTACTCTTGTCCTCTTGTGGATTAATGAGCCTTTTCAGCAGCAGTTACAGGCTCAGCCACACTCTTGGGTTGCTTGCTTGAACTCAGTGGCACGCTGGAAGGGAGAACCAGCGTGGCACTGCATTGAAGAAAGCAGAGAGGCCTCTTGGCCAGGCCTGAACAGCCTTCCTCTCACGGGAAAGCAGTTCCCAGGGCATGCATGTTGCAGGCAGTTCTGATATTTTAGACTAAATTCATGGACAGCTCAGTCTGTGTGAATGCTAAGGAGGTAGGGATTCACCCCAGGAGCTCATGACCTGTTTTCTTACACAGCAAGTCTGTATGTTTTATCAGGGTTTTTTTTCCCATGTCTTAATCCTGTGCTTTAATGGGAGGTAACTGCCATGCTTTGCAACAAAAGAAACCAAATAAGGGGCAAGAGGACTAAAAACACCTGTTAATATTGTGCTTCTCTTTTTTCCAAGATACCACCAAAATTGAAGCCATTAGGCAACTTGTTCCTGCAGATATTGAAATGTATCTCATCAGGATGACTATTGTGTTACTGGAGAAAGAGGCTAGAAGTAAGCCACAGGATGGCTCTGCTGTCAGAAGGATGTTGGTATGGCCAGAAGGGCAGCAGGGAAAAACAGGAGCAGATCAAGCAAGCAGGGAAAATGCCTTGTGGAATAAACAAAAGGTTAGTAAAAGAAGGTATAAAACTGTGTTTCTGTGGAAAAGAATGTTCCTTTCTCTAGGAGCAGACTAAAAGCCCGTTTAGGTCATTGCTGTTTCAGGCAGTGCTTAGTGTCCCATCTTTCCCTCTGCTTTGAGCAGAACTGCCACCCCCTCCTCTGAGACCAATGCTTGGAGCAGAACCAGAGGGCTCCCCTCAGGGGGTACTGACCCAGGAAAGGGCTGCCCTATGCAGCTGTGACCTGTTACATGTATCACCTGAGTCCATTTCCAGTAGCCAGGGCAGTGGAGGAAGAAGCTGAAATTCCAAGTCCTGCCTGGTCTGAGGTCTCTGGTAAGCTGGGTCCTCTACAGGCACCGAGCCCGTGTTGTGCCCTTGCCCTGATTCACTGTGGTGGTACCTGATGTGGGAAGAGGGATGCTCTTTCTGCTCTCACTGTGGTAGCAGAGACGCTGAGAGTGTTCAAAAGCCAGAGGCAATGCCTGCCAGAAACATCTGTCTGCAGTGGGCTGCTCTGCTGCTCACAGCTGCTGGGTGTAGCCTGATAAAGTGCTGTGAGCCTGACTCACTGGGGAGACATCTCTGGAAACAAGGGCTCCTTGTTGCTGTTGGGGAGAGGCCAGGGTAGTGTTCTGAGCCCTCTGCTGGCCTCCTGGTGTCTCCCAAGTCCCAGAGCAGCGCCCCATAGGGAAAAGGCACCTGGCACTGTGTGGTTCCAGCTGGGATGGTACAAAGAAATCCCAGACTCTCAATCCTTCTAGATCTTAGCTGCATGCACTAGGATTTCAAACCTTGCAGGGTTTGGGGTTGGCTTCTTGAACTCTGGCTCAAACCATTTCTCAAGCCTTGCCTTGTTATCCAGTCGCTTGTTCCTTGTGCCCCTGAGAGCTGTTTTGTTTCCACAGCGTCTGGGTCTGAGCCACCTCTTCCCCAAAGCTGCCCCCCTGGCAGTCCAACTGCCTGAGCTCTAATGATGCTGGTTTCCTGCTCCTGGGAGCTGCTGGGGCTATTAACAGCTGTAACGTGATTAGAAATCAAACTGATGTTATACAAATGAGGGAACTGCAAAAGCTCATCCAAACGGGCCTTCTGAAAGATACCCTGGTTCTGATAATTCCTGTAGCAAAGAGCTTTTAGATCTGCTAATGAAGGTGCTTGGATTTTAACAGCCTGATGTTCCTGCTGGTACTTCGATGCCTCCCACCTTGAAGGAAGGAGCAGAGAGACCCGATCTGCAAGTGGTGCCCTCGGTAAACAGACTTCTTCCTGTAATGAGGCAGGCAGACTTGCCACTAGCAATGCTCTGGGTAGCACAGGGGGGTGTAGTTGATTCCAAAAAAGCTCAGCTTGGCTGTTCCAAAATATAACCAGCAGGTGGGACACAGAAATCAGGAGTTAATACCTCTGTACCCACTGTGCCCTTTTTAACTGAGGCATTTGCTGTAAAGACAAAACACAAAAAACAAAGAAAAAACCCCCCACACACATTTGAAAGCTTGGCATTTGTGGGGGGGCTGGGGGGGAGTCTCTTTCTCTGCTACAAAAAAGCAGCCCAAGTTACAAGTTGCAGTTCCCTTGTGTTCAGAATGGACACGCTTGACTTGCTCCAGCGTCATGGTGCTGAAAGCAGCAAGAAGCAGCTAGCCATCTCATTGAGTTGAGGGGTGGGAACTCAATTAGTTCCAAAATACCCCCCAACCCTTCAAAATGCAGCCTTTGCACTGAATGGGGCTCGTGTGGCCTGAGGTGGAATGCTGTGGTACATCTAACAACCAGCTTTCCTCCTGTGACAGAGCACAGCTGCTGGCTGGCCAGGGAGCAGAGGGGCAGCGGGCCCCCCAGAGCCCGTGGCGCTGGCTTCCTGGAATCAGCCTGCCCTCGCTCCTCAGGAGGAGGAACTGTTTGCTGACTCGCAGCCCAAGGTGAGACTCCCTCTGGCTCTGGGCCCGGAGCAGAGCCCAGACCTCCTGGTTTTGGTGTGCATCTTCAACAAACCCAAAGCCCAGCTTTGGTTTGGGTTCTTGACTGTGCCTAAAACCTCGGCCTGCATGGCCAGCTGCCTTCTCTTGTACTGTCCTTGGTGTAGTGACAGCATGCTCAAGAAACTGAGCTTCCCTCATTTAAAAACCAGTGGCTGAAGGATGAGCAGAACTGCATTTATCTCCTAGCTGTATGCTCTCACACAAACTCCTGGCCCTGTGGTGCCAGAGCCTCTCTGCCCACCACAGTGCAGGAGCAGCCACAGCACCCAGCGCATGTGCAGGGTCTCGTTGGGTGGGGCAGGGGCCAATGACATAGGCCTGAGTCCTGCAGAGCTCGTGACTCTCGTGAGGAGAGGGAAGGGCTGCAGGAAAGGGGCCCTGCTGGCCCTCCTGCTGTGGCTGGGGGTGTCTGCCTCCCCAGTAATGGGGGAAGGTGGCAATCATCCATCACCAGTCTGCAGAAGAACTTCCCCCTGGGGGTGAGGGAGCCCAGAGGGGGGTGCAGGCCCTTGATCTCGCTTTTCTCTCCCCAGGCCTCGCCCCCCCCTTGGAAGAGGAAAGTGCCGCAGTGGTTTGGCAGCGCCGCGGTGCCAGTTCAGCCCGGGCCACAGGCCAAGAAAGCCAAGGCTGGCCCCAAGCGCGGGCTCTTCGGCTGAGCGCGACTTTACCCTGCCTGCAGCCGGCTCCTCTCTCCCCGCGCGTCGCTTTTTCACGGTGTGACGCTCGTTATTATTAAACACCCGAAACACACCGGACACCCCCTGCGCGGCGCCGGGCCGCGCGTTGCCATAGCGACGGCCGCCCTACTTCCGGCGCGGGGCGTGACGCCGCGGCGCGGGGGCTGCCGGGAAGGCGCTGCCGGCCAATCAGGGGCCGAGGTGGTGCTTGGCCTGTGCCTCGAGCTCCGGCGGGCGGGTGAGCGGCGGCGGCGGGGCGGCCCGGGCAGGGCGGAACGGGAGGGGGAGCGGCGGCGGCGGGGCGGCCCGGGCAGGGCGGAACGGGAGGGGGAGCGGCGGCGGCGGCCCGGCCCGGCCCGGGCAGGGGGCAACGGGAGGGGGAGCGGCGGCGGCGGCGGGGCGGCCCGGGCAGGGCGGAACGGGAGGGGGAGCGGCGGCGGGGCGGCCCGGGCAGGGGGCAACGGGAGGGGGAGCGGCCCGGCCCGGCCCGGCCCGGGCAGGGCGGAACGGGAGGGGGAGCGGCGGCGGCCCGGCCCGGCCCGGCCCGGGCAGGGCGGAACGGGAGGGGGAGCGGCGGCGGCCCGGCCCGGCCCGGCCCGGGCAGGGCGGAACGGGAGGGGGAGCGGCGGCGGCCCGGCCCGGCCCGGCCCGGGCAGGGCGGAACGGGAGGGGGAGCGGCGGCGGCCCGGCCCGGCCCGGCCCGGGCAGGGCGGAACGGGAGGGGGAGCGGCGGCGGCCCGGCCCGGCCCGGCCCGGGCAGGGCGGAACGGGAGGGGGAGCGGCGGCGGCCCGGCCCGGCCCGGCCCGGGCAGGGCGGAACGGGAGGGGGAGCGGCGGCGGCCCGGCCCGGCCCGGGCAGGGGGCAACGGGAGGGGGAGCGGCGGCGCCCTGACGGGAAGGGGGGGAGCGGCGGCGGGGCGGCCCGGCCCGGCGGGAACGGGGGGGGAGCGGCGGCGGCCCGGCGCCCTGAGGGGAAGCGGGGTGGGGACTGGCGGCCGTGCCTGGGCCCCCACGGAGCAGCTGCCCGCCCGCTGCGCTGCGCTGGGAGTCTCCGGCCTGGAAGGTGGGGCGGCTTCCCCGGGCTTCTGCCCGGCACGGGTGAAGGGGGCGGCGAGGCACGGGCGGCCGGTGGCTGTGCTGCTGGGGTTTCCCCCCGTGTCGGTGAGCTTAAAGTTCCGCGTTTGACGCCGGGTGCTCTTGGGCTAGGCGGGCGCTGGAACTCGGTGCTGGGCCAGCGGGCCGCCCCTCCCCGCTGGCGGGAACCGGAGGACCGCTCACCAGCCACCCTCGGGGGCGGCTTCGGGGCTGAGGTCACATTCTGACACTCGGCATCCTCGGGGGTGGCAGTGCCTTCAAGCCCGGGGGCAGAGAAGGGCGCAAGCCAGAAACTAACAGCTCCACAAGCCGGTATTTCTGCTCTCAAACACCTCGCTGGCTCGGGGCCCATTGCAGGCTTGTTTTCTTGTGGTTTCTGCTAACAGAATTATGGATCCCAGCTTGCTGAGGGAGCGGGAGCTGTTCAAAAAGCGTGCCCTCTCCACACCAGCAGTAGAAAAACGTCCAGCACCATCTTCTGACTCCTCCTCAAAGAAGAAGAAAGCAAAGGTAGAACAAGGGGCCTCCTCGAGCTCAAAACAGAGCACAGGTCGGTGAAAGCGTCCCGTTCACAGCTGTTGGGTGTTTCCTGCTGTCTGTGTCTCAGTGTTATTCACAGGGATCAGGCTGACTGTGAGTTTTGGTCATGGCTCCTGTCATTCTGTCTCTTAAACTGTCACTTTTGTTGGTCGCCACACGTACGCTCTGGGCCCTGTCCTGTGACGTGCTTGCTGTTGCTCAGTCTGAGGAATTGCCACTGCCAGAATGTCAGTTCATATGCAGCTGAGCTTTGATCTGTGAGCTGCTGTGCTTGCTGGCCATGTGGAACAAGTCCTAATGGTGGCTTTGTTCTTGTTCTCTCATGTGTCTTTCTGGCCAGGAGATGCCTAAAACTTAAGCCTATTACAGCATCACAGAGCGTTAGGGGTTGGAAGGGCCCTCAAAAATCCTCTAGTCCCACCCTCTGCCAGAGCAGGGTCACCCAGACTGAATCCCACAGGAACACATCCAGGTGGGTTTGAATGTCTCCAGAGAAGGAGACTCCACAGCCTCTCTGGGCAGCCTGTCCCAGGGCTGTCACCCTCACAGGGACAAAGCTTTTCCTTGTGGTTACGTGGAGCCTGCTCTGCTCCAGGTCGCACCCGTTGCCCTGACGTGAAGCCGCTGGGTTTCTGTCCGTGAGATGGATTTCACAACCTGCATCGTGTGGTTAGCTCACTGGGATCAGCAGCCACTGTCTTGCCTGGGAGCTAACCAGGGCTTCCCTAGGTTTCCATCTCTCTTGGACAGCAGTTCCCCATCCCCCTGGGTTGGCAGCACTGGTAATGCCTTTCTTGATACCAAACCAGCAGCTAATAAACAGTGTGAGCAAAGGAGACACCCAAGCCCAGGAGCAGCAGGGAGAGGGTTTGTGCACACACAGCAGCTGTGCAGGACACATAACCCACGCTGCCTTTTCACTTCCCTGAAAGCATTGCCTGTCCCCCCATGTACTTTTAAGGTCAAATCAAACATCAGGGGTTGCTAAAACACAAAATACCCTGGTCTGGGACTCCTTGCACGCTCGTGTTTCCAATACCATGTGTGGTTCTTTTCTGAACTCCAGAAGGAGCAACAGAACTGAGGACAGCAGAAGGGTGAGAACAGTCAAGGGTGATGGGAGGAGCAGAGCATCTTCCATCCCAGAGGAAGAGTAGGGATTTGATACTGCCAGCTTCTCAGGGTACCAAGTAACGTTATTAGTCAGACACTTCAGGTTTCCACCGGGCCCCTTGGCACATTCTCTTCTCTAAATCAAATCAAATCCCACATGGAGTATCCTAAGCTGTGTACCCTGAGTGAGAGTTTCCTAGGGAAGGGGGGGAGCAGCTCCAGCCTGAGTCTGATCTGTAGGATCTGAGTAGCGATGTGGCCAAGCAGCAGGGCAGACAGTGAGATGCCTTCCTGTGGCTTTGTGGGCTGGGTATGTCTAAGCACTTCTGTGCCTGCATCTGATTAGCTTACAGAAACAGGAGTGAAGGAATGGGCTCTCTGTAACACTGCTGGCTTTGTTCCAGCAGTGTCAGAGAGGTTTTGTGGTGCCTGTAATGTGTTGGTGCAGAATGGGTTTCTTCTCCTTTCCTTTGCTCCTGCTGAGCATTGCTAACCACTGCAAAAGCTGCAGGGAGGAAGGAAAGAACCGGAGAGCGAGCGGACCAACTTGTTCCTGGAAGCAGCTCAGAACAAGCGCTCAGGCGAGCAGCTGGGTGGGTTAAGCACCACCAGCAGCACAGCACAGAGTCACAGAGCTGTAGGGCTTGGAAGGGACCTCCAGAGATCATCGAGTCCGACCCCCCCACCACGCTGCCCTGTGATGCTGCAGAGTCCAGATCCTTTGCCTCGAAACCTGCTTTCCGTTCCATTCACCAGGGTGTTGGGTGCCTGGCAGGAGCTGGAGTCAGAACTCGGGTGTGAAGAATCCCTTCCCACCCCCAAGAAATAAGAACTGTGATGATCTGCCCTAGTTCTGTTGTGTAGTGGCCACACAGACAACAAATAATGCTGCAGTGATTAGGTGTTGGCACTGGGTGTGTAGTGCCCACGGGTTCTCCCTCATTCTGTGGCTCAGAGGACCTGCCCTGGTCACTTTCCTTACAGAGGAGAGGCCCTGAGATCGTGCTGATCTTTAGAGGACTGTGTAACTCAATCTCCCTGCCTGTGAGGAGTTGCTGTAAGCTTTCCAGCAGGAATAGTTCCTTCTCTAGTTGCTTGGTGTTGTTACTCAGACAGGCTGTTTGGAAAAATTCAAAGCTGCCTTATTTGCATGTTGAGAATGGGAAAAGAAATGAAACCGATCACTTCTGTGTATTACTTTTTATTAAGGAGCAGTGAGCTGGGGCTGAGGCCTTAGTCTTTATCTTCAGACCTTTGTCCTGATAGTCTTAGCCAACAGTAATCAAGGGGTGAAATCTCCAGGAGCTGTTCCTCTGGTCTACGAGTGGGAAGGGACGGTCCTGAGGCGGCAGGGCTGTGCAAGGGGGATCCCTGTCCTGCACCTTCTGCCCCCCTTCCAGGGCTGCGAAACGAGGGGCTGGGATGAGCCCCAAGGTCCTGCATCACACGTGCTCCTCAGGAAGGCACAGGAACACGAACACAGCCTGGCAGAGGCGTAGCCCTGCCTCTTCCTGTGCCCCTTCTCTTGTGCAGCAGCAGGGAGTGGGGAGCAGTCCTCCTGCCGTTCAGAGTGTCAGCTTCTGGGAGAGAGACCTGTTAACTTACTGCCTCAGTTCAGAGGCGTCCCGATGGCCACTCCTGCCTCTCTTGAGCAGGACGCTGCTCTGTCAGGGCTGATGGGTGTCAAATACCGCAGGGGATGAGGAGGCCCCTGCTCAGATCCCTGCAGGGGAAGGCGTTCTCTCCACTAACGTTATCCCCCTCGTGCAGCTCGGTGCAAAGCCTGAATTGTCTCGGACCTGAGGCATCAGCCTCCCTTAATTGTGCTTATAGTTTGGGTCTTGTAGCTAAAAGGGCTCTCTGCACTGGGGTGGGTATGGGGGGAGTCTCACCAGAGGGAGTGTATCTGAGGTGAATGGTTGCAGCCATAGCTGTGGCATCTCGTGACAGCAGAAGGGAGATTGCTTCTTCACATCAACCGCTGGGCTAGCTGTGCTGGTTAGTAGTGGCTCGGGCATCTTGTGACTCTCATCTCACCAGGCAGGAAGAGAACAAGTCAAATTCACAGACTCACAGAGCTGTAGGGGTGGGAAGGGAGCTCCAGACCCCATTGGGTCCAACCCCCTGCCAGAGCAGGGTCCCTGGGACAGGGCACACAGGTCGGCATCCAGATGGGGCTGAAATCTCTCCAGAGAAGGAGACTCCACACCCCCTGGGCAGCCTGTCCCAGGGCTCCCTCACCCTCACCGGGAAGAAGTTCTTCCCCACATTGGGGTGGAACATCCTGTGCTCCAACTTGAGGCCATCACCCCTTGTCCTGTCCCCACAGACGCTGAGAAGGGGCTGGTTCACAAGTCTTTCATGATGTCCAGGTCTTCTGGAGCTTAGGCATATTGAACCTGATAGAGGGTGTTTATGTATTAAAAGATAATAACAGTCATGGGTACTGGCCACAGCACGAAGCAGTTTCTGATGTGGATGGGCTGGAGATCCGTGCTGTAAGTGACTTGCCTGTTTGGCCTTTAGTTGGGGTCTGTGTCTCTAAGGGCAGGAATGTTGTTTGGAGTTTATGTAGCGCAGTCTCGTGTCCTGCCTGTAGCTCTGGTGTGAGGTGTTTCTCACTGGCCTGCTTCTCTCTGGTTCAGGAGTGTGAAGGACTTGGGAGCGTTGCTGCTGCTGGCCGCACTGTGGAATGCTATCATCACCGTTGTAATTTGTACCTGTGACACTTGCAGGGATTTAAAAGCTACAGGCACAGTGCAGCTGCAGAGTTAAAGGGATCTGGGGAGCTGGAGGTCTGAGTGTTACCCAGCCCGTTCCTGGAGAGGCGTGAGCTCCCTGGGACATGTCGGCAGGCGGGTGAAGCAAGCTGGGGGTCCTGTGCGAAACGGAGTCACTCCTCACCCCTCACCCGCCCTGCTGTCTCTAGAGCAGGGCTTATCCTGCTGTGGCCTCCTAGTGAAGCCTGTCGACACCCGGAGGCTGCCTGTGGAACTACCATCGTGGCTGTGGGAGTTCTGCCACCCGTCTCCTCGTGCCCCTTGGCAGGAACTCGGTCAGGTCCAGTTCAGCTCTGGGAAGTTCAGACTGGGATGATAAATCCAGAGTACCCGGCTCCCTGTAGTGCTGTGGATGCCACAGAGGCAGCAGCCTTGGGGTGGAAAAACGCCCCTGTTTCTTCTGGGCTGTGGTACCGCTACAGTATGCTTTTGTGGGAACAGGTGTTCTTAAGGTAGTGCTTATGTCACGTCTGGACACCCAGAAGCTGTTAAACAGGGAGAGCAGTTCTCTGGAACTGGAGAAGGGGAGGGAGAAGGGGTCACATTGTACCACGGGAGGTTAAAAAAGGCCTTTTTAGAGATACATTTAATGTTGGCTTACTTTTCCTCCCACCACCCTCTCTTCTAAAAGTGAGAGCCCGTAAGGGAAGGCAAGGATTCCCTCAGGCCTGTCTGCCCCACGGGATCCCCTGCCATTCCACCCTGCTCTCACACCTTTTCCTGCCCCCCATATGTCTTTCCTGGCTGCGTGGTTGGCCTCGGGGGGGGACACTGATGCGTCTTTGTGCTATGTACCATGAGATTGTAGAGCATTTTACAAGTATTTTCTCTGGTTAAGCAACACTGTTTCACACGTTAGGCAACACTTGATTGTTCAGGTAGACAAAGACCTATGCTAGTCACTCAATAGAAGCAACAAAAGCTAATGTAAACCCAAGAACCTTTTCTATGCCCGTAACACTGCTACCAGTCATCCTTCTGCACTTGGAAAGCCTTTCCCAATCATTCCAGTTCACATCCAGAGATAAAATGATAGCTGATGCTAGTATCTCTATGTCCAAAAGACCAAAAAAAAAGGTGTGTGACTTGCTCATTTGTAAGGTACAAGAGGCTTCGTTGGGGTTCTCCAAGCGCCCCTGAGGAGTCCTTCCTACACCACCTCTGTTTCCCGCTTTCTGAAGCTGTTCAGCATTGCTCTGACAGGATTGGGTTCGTTCTCCAAGTCCTTCACCGTTTTATTTTTCACACAGCAGCAGCAGTCTAACAGCTCGTAGAGGAAAGCCAACACCACCAGGGAGACTACAGTGAAGATGAATATGATCAGGATAATGAAGCAGGCGGTGTTCCAGTTGTCATGGAAAGGGTAAATCTTTTGCACTTGGAAGCCCAGATACTGGGAAATGGATGTGGTCTCATTCCAGTGAGTGGTGTTGAGGGTTGCCATTCTTGCAGAGCTGTCTTGGCTGTTTGCTGTCACGGATCCAGGGGCTGAAACAGAAGAACAGGGGTGTTGAGGACTCTCTCGATCGAGAACACACTGTGGTTCCTTAATCCCAGTCTGCAAGAACTCAGACTTAAGTGCTGGCCTCTCCCACAAACACGGATTAGCTTCCTGAAATACCAAGCCCCAGATGTGTCTTTGAGGTTTCTCTGGAATAGTTATTTCACGTGTGGGTCGTGTAGTTCCAGCTCTTCTGGAATGAGAGAGCTTTGTTCCTTCAGTTCAACTGCATGCCAAGACAGACAGGTTACAAAGGGAGCTCTCAAGATACACAATGGTTTCAGTGACCTGGCAGTCATTAGTCTTGAAGTTGGTAAAGTCACAGACTCTTAGGATCATGTAGGTTGGAAAAGACCTTTAAGATCATCCAGTCCCACCACTGACCCAGCACTGCCAACTCAGCTGCTAAACCATGGCCTGAAGTGCCACATCTGTGTGTGTCTCAAATACCTCTGGGGATGGCGACTCAACCGCTTCCCTGGGCTGCCTGTTCAGTGCCTGGCAGCCAAATATCCAATCTAAACCTCTCCAGCACAACTTGAGGCCGTTTTCTCTCGTGCTGCTTGTCAGCTGGGAGAAGAGACAGACCCCCACCTTGCATGGTGCTTGCAGGGCATAAAAGCCCTCGGTGCTCCTTGGCAGTCTTAGTAAAACAGGGGATCCGTGGACCACCCTCCTGTACCTGAGTGATTAGAGGAACCTTGATGTCTCACTGGGCTTTGTTTGCTCCTGTGGGTTTCTCCTCCTTTTTGGGAGAAAGAAAGAAAGAAAGAAAGAAAGAAAGAAAGAAAGAAATCACTCTTAAGTCGTAACTATTCAGAGGATGTTTCCAAAGAAGGGACATGAACTTTTGGTTGTTCTAGTACCAAATAGAGTTCTGTCTGTCCCTGAATTTCTCTGTGGGAATTACAGGTAGGCAGGCAGGTGAGGTGTTTGGAGGTTTCCTTCTTTCCCCTTCAGAACTGAGGGAACCTACGGTGCTTTCCCTAGAGGGTCTCATGTAGTTAAAATATATATATATATTCTGGGGTGCCCCAGAAAATGTGGGATTGTGGAAGGGGAAGAGAGAGACAAGATGGTAACTTTGTAGAACCTTGGGGTCTTATTTCCCTGCTTCGGTGGAAGAGTTTGTTTGCTTCCTCAAAGCCAAGCCCCAGCTCTGCCCCTTACAAAGCAGCCCTGGCTGTCAGTGGTGAGTCAATTCCATTCAAGGCTCAAAGCCACAGAACAAAGGAGGAACCTGGGTGGTTTTGTGGATTTAAGATGTGCTCAGGGATGAGGCTTCAATGAACTTTGTGTACCCCAGAAATAATCCCACAATCCACCCGTTTAGATGGTGAAACACCCCAGAATGCCTGAATAAGAAGGAAGCAGCAAAGTGTGCTACTGAAAGAGCCTGATAAAGCCCTCTGAGCCTGTCATCACTTGTGTGTCATTATCCTATAAAAAGGGTTCCTATGAAAACCAGGATGGTGCAGCCAAGTGATTTGCATCTCATTTTTATTGTTCAGATATTGTTTTTTGTTCTTTATCCTTCTGCCTTTACCAGATTGGAATTGGAACGGAATGGCTTTGTTGTGGGGAAGGTACCTGGCGCTGGTATTTGCCACAGGCATTTTTCGGAGCACTTACTGTTTCCTTTGACTCCTTAACTGAACACACAGATCTGTGATTGAATACATGAAACATAACTGAGATGGATGGAATTAATCAAACTGGTTCGTTTGGGGTTGGTTGTGTTGGTGTTTACAGAGCAACTCCAAGCTAAAAGTACTCCTGAGATGAGCTGGGTCCTGGCTTTGAGAGCGTGGCTTGGTTTGGCCACAGTCTAAGGAGAAAACTCAGCCGATGTGTTTTGTGGGGCTCACAGTCAGGAAGGGTTTTGAACAGGAGGTTTGAAAATCTGTAATGTGGGAAGAGAGGGCAGAAGAAAAGGATTTACCCCTGTGAGGGGTCATTGAAACAAGCAGGATTGAAATGCGTACCTTAACTGGCAAGAGAATATCCTCGGGAAAGGAGAGGAGGCTTGTTTTAACTTCTTACAGAGTTTTCCAGGATTGAGGATTTTGTTGGAGTTGGTCACACCTCAGTGTGCCCGCTCCATGAACACCGGGCACAAAACCAGGACTGCTGTGGCTGGTGGGATATACTGTCTCAGTTGTTGTGACCCCAGTCAAGAGAGATCAGGACTCGGGGTCTCTGGAGAGACTGGGCACGTTGATGTTGCACAGCCAGGACCCTCCAGTTCCGGAGAGGAGGGGAGCATGCTCGGCTCCGCTCCCCAGGCAGGACTCCCTGCACCTCGGCTGCCGGGCACAGCCACCCCCTTCCCGCTCCTGGGGCAGGGGCTTGCGTGGTGTGGAGAGGCTCGGCTTTACGCAGGGAGGTGGAACGCAGTGCCGCTGCTGGAGGCGGTCCCTGCTTCTCCGGGAGGAGGAGGAGGAGGAGGATGATGGCCTTAGATTTGAATGAGGCGAGGCAGATAACTGTCAGCTACTCCTCGGTGTAACTACTGAAATACAAGACCGAAGCAGCCGTTGCGGAGCCGCTGGGCCAGCACAGCCCTGCTGAGGCTGGCACCCCTGGCAGCCGGCCTGTGGTTGGGCTGTGCCGGGGTTTCAGTGCGTACAGTGCGGCAGCAGTTTGTCTGGCAGGCGTATCCAGGGTGCAGGGAGCTGAATATTTAATGCCTTGGCTCCTGCACTGCCTGTGTTAGCAGTGCTTTGAAATGAAATCCTGTCTTTAGATGCTGCAGAGGAGCAGCTTTACTTGAAATCGTATTCACGGAGCAGAGGGAAATGACTGGCAAAAAACCAAACCCCTTCAGCACAGCGCCGAGGAGAGGAAACCACTGAACAGGCATCTGGGCTAAAAGCGTTTACACATCTCGGGTGGGTTCTGACCTGTCTGTGTCGTGCTGATCGCTGCCCCGGTAGCAGGGATAATACCGTGCGGCAGGATTGCCTTCCTACCCTGACGTACCGAATTTCCCAGACAGGTTTCTAGGATACCCAGCACCGCAGGCAGCCTCACTGACGGGTATCTCTGGGGAGATGCCTTTCTTAAATTTCAGGTTTAGCTGCCTTTGTTGTGAGGAAAAGCCCTTCTGCTGTCGTTCCTGTACAAAGGGTTGCCGAGGCTGCTGGAAACAAGCTCCCTCCCCAGTATGCCTGAAACCCATTTTGTGCACCGAGCCGGGCTGGGCGCACGAGCCCGTCTGCAAGATGGAGCAGGCATCAATTTGCCATTAGAGCACAGATGGGGAAGGTGCCTGTCTGGTAGTGCAAGGCAAGCTCCTCTGCAGCGGGTGGAATTAACCCCCCGCCACAGCTAGAGGGAAGCCACGCTTGTCCTCAGCAGCTTTTTAACAGGCTGGCAGGTTACAGGCATATTTTCTTTCAGTAAGCAAGATAAACTGAAGGCAATGGTAGAAAATGATGCACACCTACCTCTTGTCTGAAAGGATGCTGAAAGAGCGCTGTTCTGGTCCCTTGTTTTAGTGCAGCCTGCAGCACAGCTAAGATGGAGCTTCCCAACCATTGGCCAGAGCGCGATGCTGCTGACAACTTCCTTTGTGCTCATTTGCATCGAACCCTCAACCCTAGGGCTGAAATCATTCATAAATGTGACTCTTTCTGTCTCGGCTAAGCAGCAAACCCCCTCCCTGCCCTCGCTGCTTTGGGATGCTCTGTGTGCTCGGCGAGCCTCGTTAGCAGAGCAGCGCGGGCAGCCGCGGCCTCGCTGCGCGTCACACCGAGACGCGGCTGCGCCGAGCGTGACATCTGGAGCCCCCGCGCTGCCGTGGGCTACATCCACTCCCCATGGGCAGCAGCGGGCTGCAGCCAGGGAGATTAAACAAGATAATCTCCTTGATTCGATTGACAGAACAAACACACGATAAGTCGTATTAAATGGTTATTTGTTGTACCCCTGGATTTACTTTTCCTTGTTGTTACAGTGACAATGATTTATTTATTAAAGGTCCTGCATAAACATTCATTTTTAGTGGTAAGAGGGGGCCCTGGAGGGGGAAATCCCTCTTGGCTGTGTTTTCAGGGGGAGCTGGCTTTTGTTTCTCTCCTTTTTCTACCTTAATTTAGTAACCAGAACAAAACCTTCCTCTGTAGCTGGAGTTACACTTACTCTTCTACATGAATTTTAGAGTTCTCCTGCTCTGTAAAGCCTGTAATACGATGCCATGTGGTAGCTTCTCAGGTACCGAGCGTGTTCCTTCGGCGTTAGGGTTATTGCTGCACTAGCTCTGGGTTCCTGGAGCCCTTCCCACCAATCATCCAAACGGGGATTTGTTTGAAATCTGCCTACGCCCAGAAATCCCAGTGTGTGGTTGCCTTTCCTAGCAGCTACAGATCAGCCCAGAAATGGGCTGAGGTGCAGTGGGACAGGCACGAGAAGCAATCCTGCTCAAGAAGGGACTTGGGAAACTTGCTGTGGACTTCCTCCAGGGAGGAGAACTTGGCACGGGCATCTCAGCGTAATGTGGAGAATGTAGCAGGCTTCCCCCCAGCTTGCTCAGTGGAGGGCTTTGTCAGACATCTTAGGTGCATTTCCTGGAGTAAGATGCTTTATTTTATTTTATTTTAATTTATTTTATTTTATTATTTTATTTTATTTTATTTCCCTCCTTCCAACCTTCCCTCCGTCCCTCCCTCTCTTCCTTCCTCCCTTCCTCTCCTCCTTTATCACCGCTCCCATCTCTGTCCTCCAGCTGCCCAGCAGAGGAAGGCTTTGCCTCCCAGCGCCTACTGCAACCTCACCCTCACTTAATAAACTGACTTTAATTCTTCTTTTCTATTCCACAACTGATTTTTTCCCACAGAAGTAGTAGGAGCTGAGGGTCTCAGAGATACCTGCTGTCCTGTCAAACGTGATTGCAAATCACCAGTGGGTTAAAAGGAAGAAGAAACGGGGCTTTTCTGCAGTAGCTGAAGTTGCAGGAAGTTGTTGCCATTACATTTGAGCAGTGTTTCCCTGGTGATGGCCTGTGGCTTTGCACGGTGGTTTGTGGATGTTCCTCTTTAATGTGCTGTGCTGATAGCTCAAGTTAATTAAGGGAGTCATTGGCAACCTTGCAAAAATGTTTGCAGTAAGCTCTATGCAGTAGCAAACCTCAGGATACCTTAGAGCGAGCCAGCCGTGGCGCCAGAGGGGATTCCGAATGGTTCCGGTGGCACACTGCACGGAGCTGCATCGTGTTGGATTTGGGGGGGGTGTCAAAATCAGTTCTCCACTGGAGCCACTTTAAAACCAAGCAAAGAAGAAAAAGCCCAGCACCACAAGCACAGCCTTCCTTTACCTGGTGTGGAACTGTGGAACACTTTTTTGGCAACAAATGACCCTGTCTGCTCTGAGCTCAGCAGCAGGACACTGCCATAGCGCTGACTGGTGAGTGGGCAGAAACAGCCTGTTACTGCAGCCTGACTGAAACGGTGCGGTGGGGCAGGCTCTTGCAGCAGCCACGCTGCACTTGCTCCTGGCTTCTTAAAGGTCAAGTCTCAGTAGCGTTACACCCACAGAGCTCTGCCCAGAAGTGCCCCAGAGCCGATCCAGGGGTAACCCTCCAAGGCTGCCCACTCCCACAACACACCTTTCTGTTCCTCACCCTGGTCCTGAGAGCTGGTGGAAGCGGAGCGAGGAGCTGGTGTGCAGAGCCAACAGGGTGCTGTGGGAAGTGTCAGTTAACTCTCTGCTTTCTCCTTTCCTAGATCACAGCAATGGATCCTTTAACTTGAAAGCTCTCTCGGGAGGCTCTGGCTACAAGTTTGGAGTCCTTGCCAAAATAGTGAATTATATGAAGGTACGTGGCTTTGAGGTAGAACTAGAAGGGTTGGAAATACATGGGTTGGTTCTTCTCCTGTGGAAGGTGCTGAGCATTTCAAACTCTCACGTTCCTATACTGCAGCAGTGAGGATTTCAAGGAAACGCTTGCTAAGTTCAAAATGCTCTCTGTAAACCAGTCAGCACACCGTTCCGTTGCTGAAATCCTAATCATTCCAGGTCGCCTTAAAACCAGGAGAATGGGGGTTTTTATTTGCAGTAGAAAGAGGAGCTGCAAGATGCTCTCAGCTCTTAGGATTAGGATCTGTTTATCAAAGTAACGTGTGCTTTGGTGCTTGACACGGCGCTTTGTCATCGGTTTCAGCTGGTACTGATTTTTATTGCTTTTTCATTCCAAAAAACCCAACTTGGAATTCATGTGCTGCACATGCTGTGCCTGTCTTGGCTTTGCAAAAGTTCTTCTGTCATCACGTCACACCAGTTGTAGTTACCTGATGGTAATTAAGTGGCTGAGTAAAACACGTACGGAGCTTTTAACAGGTCCTGTTCACTCTTCCAGACTCGGCACCAGCGTGGTGATACTCATCCCTTAACCCTAGAAGAGATTCTGGATGAAACGCAGCACCTAGACATTGGACTCAAACAGAAGCAATGGTTAATGAGCGAGGTAAAGAAAGCACATGCTTAGATTTTAATTAGGATTACGATGAACCTAAATTATACCTGTGTATTTCATTTCAAACCCTACAAATGCATTACACCTCCTTCAAGAAACCACACTGATGCCTGTGTCTGTCCTGTACCCCCTGCTCTTGAGGGGACTGAAATGAAAGCTGTTCTGACTCTTAGAGTTGTTACACAGAGTGTATGTTTTGTGTCAGGTGGATCAATTGATTCCTAATTTTATATAAACAAGCTGGTTTTCTTAAGGTGTGTCTTGAAAAAAAATTCAAGCAGGGAGCTGTTCCAGTGTTGAGGATGTTAAACTTCCTGAACTGAAGGGATGTGGCACAGAATTCACAGGCTTAGGGTTCTTCATTGCAGACCAAAGCAAAGGATTCCAATGTGAAATTTATGTCTGAACTTCTGGGGCAACAGATCTGCAGATTCCACTGATCCCATCCCTGGAGTCTGTCAGTCTCGCTCTAGACACTAGGTTTCATTCTTAGAGACTCACTGTAACTTGCCACCATCCTCAGCTTCACACGCCGTTGATCTGAATGTCTTCAGAGAAGGAATGTCTTCACAGACATTAATCTCAGGATTTATTAATCTCGAGATCAATAAATCTGCAAAATACCATCTTTGGTGTCTATACTTGATTGGTCTACCTGGTTTTTCTCAGACCTTACTTGAAGTCCTCACAACAGAGTAGTGAAGTCTGTTGAGACATGGGGAAAAAAGAATCTTTGTGTGGTAAAACTAGGAGGTTTTTACCCTAAAAAGCCCGTGGCATTCATGTGCTCCCAGTACTAGTGTTCTGGGCCACCAGAGCCTCCAGTCTGGCAGTGTTGGTGGTGATGGAAGCTCTCTGCCCTAGGAGGCCTCGTGGGCCTTCGAGCTCAGAGGCATTAAGCAGACAATGTTGAGCATCCTTTGGCACTTTGTGCTTTATGTTGCAGCGAGTCGTGTCCAGGCCAGTGGATCTAGGATCCAGGGATTTCAGATCTGTTTCAAACTCAGACCTCCAGACTGGCAGCTGTAACGTGCTGTAGCTGCTCAAAAGCACCCCAGGCAAAAAGCCTGAGTGTGTGCTCTTTTTGCAGGTTTAAGATGTGTGTCTCTCTTCCAGGCTCTAGTCAATAATCCAAAAATAGAAGTTGTAGATGGGAAGTATGCTTTCAAACCCAAGTACAACTTGAAAGATAAAAAGGCTCTGCTCAGGCTCCTGGACAAGCACGACCAGCGAGGGCTGGGAGGAATCCTGTTAGAAGATATTGAGGAAGGGCTGCCCAACGCACAGAAGGCTATAAAGGTGAGTAACACGTGGCCACAATTCAGCAGACCCGTTCCTGTTAGCATCTCACAGGGGAGGCAGAGGCTAAGAAAGAATTTTCTCCTGAGTTGTTCCCTTTCTTTCGTTAACTCAGAAGCTGTTTCCAAAGAGCTCATATTGTAGCTTCTCTGTGTTTCATCCTTCACTCCCAGGTTTCCCCTGGTGTCCTGGCACAGCTGTCAAAGCTCTTGCTCACAAAAGACTCTCTATCTCCCACGTTCCAGCTGTAGGCATTTAGTTTTGCTTTTGTACCTTCATCTCAGGCAGATGTTTCTCATCTTTGATGTACTGGTGTGCTTACTGGAAGCCTCTGCTTTGGATGCTTTTCACTGCCAGTGACTTTGCTGCTGCCCTAGTTTGTTGTGCTTTCTGTAGCAGAAGATCTGGGTCCGTTGTTCAAGTCGGAATCCTTATTCTTGCAAACAGAGTTATTTTGAATTGTTCTTTTCCGTTTGTTTTTGAGGCTTTAGGGGACCAGATCATCTTCGTTAACCGCCCCGATAAGAAGAAGATTCTTTTCTACAATGACAAGAGCTGTCAGTTTTCTGTAGATGAAGGTAGGTGTTTGCTTAGGGATGTTTCCCTGGGAGTGTTTCCATGGGAGTTGATCTGAATTCATCTTAAGCAGCGATGTGTGTAAGCAGTCTTCAGGTAAAACAGTCCTGTAAGGCTGGGGCTGGACTTGGTGATCACTAGAGGTCCCTTCCAACCTCTACAATTGTACAGTCCTGTGAAGGTGGCTAGGAAACAATAGGTGAGGAAATGGTTTGTATTAACAGGAAGCTAACAAGACCCTGAGTGCGCTCCTCCGCTTTCGAACGGGTGTGTTGAGATGTGGCGTTGGGAACCCAACGGTTCTCTGCAAGTGCAGCGATACTGAAGGGACCAAAGATCACCTGACTGTGACTAAATCAGTGTCTGACATTTGCTGCATAGAGGGTAATCAGAACTCCCCAAAATAATGGCTTCTGGGGGAAGTGTATTGTTTTCTTTCCAGTTCGTTAATTGTGGACCTTTTATTGGTGAACACGATGAAGAGCCCTGGATGGAACACAAGGAGGAAGCAGATGGGGAGGAGGGGGGAGCAAAAGTCTTGAGAAGGGGTCGTTTACAACCAGGAGGAGAGCGCAGACGTGGTGTAGTGCTGCTGGCTGCAGCTGGGCTGGATCTGGGACTTGAGAAGGTCAGCATATGTTTTCTGTCTAACAAAGAGCAGTGGGGCCCTCCGGTGCCATGTGCCAGTTTATGCATGGAAATTAATGATACAGATCGGGGGCTGTTCTGATAAGGACATCTATGCTGACATCAGCTGCCTGTACGTACAGAAAGAAGGCAGTCTGTGTCAGAAGATCTTGCTTGAAATGACTGTACAGCACCACTCGCTTTTGGTTGTTAACGTGCTGTAACGTGCCACGTCCAGCCATCTGAGGGAATGTCACGCTGCGGGGAGAAAAGGGAACAGTTTGGGTAGAAACCTGAACTGCTCCACACAGGACACAGCATAAAGCTCTGTGTTTCTGTGACCAGCTCACAGAGACTCGTATTTCCAGTGGTAAATGGAAAGTAACTTGCTTGCTCTGCCCCACGCTTGTACTTACAGTGTTCTTCCACAAGGGTAGCTAAGATGAGACACCTGCAGCGTTTAAAAATATAGAAGTTCTGAGTATTGAACTGAATCTCCTTTTCAACCATACCTTCTGTCACTCCTTGATGGTGGCAGGTGGAACTTGATGTGAAATGCAGAATTATAAGCCTTTAGGCTGAATTTCTAACCTCCCAAATCCTGTGAGTTTACCATTAATGCTGTCATCCTGGTCGAGAAGGACAAGAGGCCCTGGAGCGAGTCCAGAGAAGGGCAACCAGGCTGGGGAAGGGGCTAGAGGGCAAATCCTCTGAGGAGCAGCTGAGGGAGCTGGGGGTGTTCAGCCTGGAGAAGAGGAGGCTGAGGGGAGACCTTATCACCGCCTACACTGCCCTGCCAGGAGGGTGCAGAGAGGTGGGCGATGGTCTCTTCAGCCAGGGGACAGGAGATGGCACAAGGGGCAATGGCCTCAAGCTGCCCCAGGGCAGGGTCAGCTCAGCTGGGAGGGCAAAGTTCTTCTCTGGCAGAGTTGTGGGGCTGTGGCACAGGCTGCCCAGGGAGGGGCTGAGTCCCCACCCCTGGGGGTGTTTACCAGCCGGGGAGATGAGGTGCTCAGGGCTCTGGGTCAGCACAGGACAGAGATGGTTGGACTCCATGGGCTTAAAGGGCTTTTCCAACCCTGTGACTCTGTGATGTGCAGTGTGTTATGTTTTCACACACCCGGTGCTGATCAGTGTTTAGGTAGGAGTGATGCAGGATAATGCTGTGGACGTGGGGAAAAGGTTTAAAATAAACAACTTTTAAACCCCTTGAAACAAAATGTTCAGGCTTCTTGGCTCCCTCTCCGGATGAAGGCAGGTGTTCAGGCCTGAAGGAAGGGATGGATGGTGTGCGGTGCCTTTGTTGCTCAGGGTGGCTTTGCTTTCTTTCATCCGCAGGTGGCAGCACCTTTCCATCTGATCAGAAAGTCATGTTATTTTTGTTCCCTTCCTGCTGTTTTGGTTTTTCTTTTCCCGAGGATGCTTTGCTCTGAGAGGGCACAAGAATGCTTCTCCTCTGGGAATCTGTCGATCTGCCTGCGTATGCCACAACTCTTAGAGCATCCCTGGGTGGGTTCGCTTCCCATCGCAGCTGGGATGAGTCCTTTTTCCATCCTGTGAAGAAGCAAACCCAAACCCACCCTTCCCAAGCAGTTTTGCTTTACAGTTCTTTCCAGGGCACCAGAAGCACGTCTCTTAGGGAGTCACTGGCACAATTCCCTGTGTACAGGGTGAGTTCTGACATGCTTCTGCCTTGGCGCTGCTACTGCAGCTCATTATCTGCAGCAGTGCTAGAACCAAGCTTTGAGAAGGCTGCAGAATGAGCCTTGCAGTGCTGTCAGATGCTTTGATCTTGCAGCCAACAACAGTTCAAAATCTGTTTCTGTTTCTCCTTAGAAGTGAAGGCTCTGTGCTCCTCAGTGTGGGGTCCTGCCATGCGACAGGCACTCCCTGGCTCCAAACAAATGTCAGCTGGGATTAGAACCCTTAAAAGTTAGGTGTCCTCTCCCATCGCTGCCTGAGCTCCACCAGTAGAGAAGGAGGAGCTGCTGGGGAAACTGGGAGGTCGCTGTCTAAAGCAGCGAGGGGAACTGCTTTCTGGTAGTGCCTGTCTGCCCTCACTGCAGTTGCTCTGATGCTGAACAAGCTCTTGCAACGGAACCCCAGCGAACTGGAGCAGCACAGTGCCCATATATCCTGATCTCAGGGGCCACCCGAGGAGCTCTCTGCAATAAGGAGCAGCTTTTGTTCTTCCTCCTGCGTGATCAGCCAGGCAGGGTTCGGATTGCATGTGTTCCTGCTCGACTTCCTGACTAATTAATCTCCTGTCAGGAGAGCGTAGCTGAAAGCGTTCCTAAAAGCTGGGCCAGATTTCAGGTGCTTCAGCCAAGGAAAGTGCTGCCTCTGTGCTGGGCGAAGCACGCTGCACGTGACCCAGGCGTTCGCCCTGGGCCGGCTGAGTGCCACTGCTTAGCTGTTAGAGATGATGGTATCTTTCACATCTGAATCTAATCTAGGAAGTATTTTCATGCCTAAAAACTTGGATACTTAATTATACGGGGGTTTGATCCTCTTCCTCAGCACCCCTGAAGATACTTAAAGAGCAGCCAGAGCCTCTTGAATTTATCAGTGTAAACATTGCTTGGGATCAGTGATGACATACGGCTTTGCTTTTAAATTCCAAGAAGGTCCAAGGGCAGCACTGCCTTACTGTCAAGCACCTTCTCCTTCTGGTATTGATCTAGTACTGTGCTCCCTGGGACTGCTACAAAGCAGGACCCCGTCTTCTTCAGGGGGTTGGACTCGATGATCTCTTGAGGTCCCTTCCAACCCCTACAATTCTGTGATTCCCCACTACTCAGTCCTTTATTCTCTTCTGCCTTGTTATTGCCTGTTCTTGTCCTGTGCTCAGATTTTTGGCTCCACTTTGTGAAGATTTGCAAGCTGTTTTTAATCTCTGGCAGATTTTATTAGGGGCATGATAGAGCAGTGTATCTGCAGAAGCCATCTCAGCCGTTCTGCAAGAGCGGGTGAGGCAGTCAGAAGTGTGGGATGAGCTGCACCAAAGTCACCATGCAGCCAGTTACTCATTCCTTTGTTCTCCACATGTGAGCCTGTGTAGAAAGGGAGCCTGTTGGGGAATGTCAGCACAACCTGCTCTCATATATGAGGCACCCCATGATGAAGTAAGGTTGAGGTAACTGCATCCTTACCCCTTGGGGAGTCCAGAGAGAAGGTGTTTGCAGAACCTTTGTTATGCTGCCCTCTGCTTTGCTGTGTGTTGGTCAGAGCTCACTGTTTTAAGTCTGGGCATGCAGGCATCATGATGCTGGAGATGTTTGCAGACATCTAAACTGGCCTTTTAGTCAGTTCATGGTCTCATTTCCTCCCCTTGTTACTTGAAAGGCCACAATTCAGCTATCTGGAGGAGCTTGTGAACGGTGCCAATTCTACCAGGCCTCTGAGTTAAAAGATTTTAACGATCAAATTGCAAGATATTGCATACAGGATTCATCCATAGCCTGGGCAACACACCAAGCACCTGCCTTGGGTACTGGGATCACAGCTTTCTGCCTCTTCTGGGAAAACCCGCAGCGTTGGCATCGGGGCTTCAGAGCGCAGCTGAAACACGCGTGTCTCCGTGTGGGATCACAGCACCTGCACTGCTTCGGCCAGAAGCTCTTTCAAAACTTCTCCCCAGAGGGGTTTTTCTGGGTTTTGTGTTGTCCCAGCAGCCTAAGTGGTAAGAGAAGCCGCTGGCTTGTCTGAATGCAGCCTGCTGCCGTCAGGTGAAGCCTTACTGTCTTGGCTGCTGGACTTTATTCCTCTCTTTTCTCCCCGCAGCTTTCTATGCTTGCTCTGCTAATCTATCACATCACTCAGCTGTGCTGATAGAAGCCTCTCTCCCCTTGCCTGTGCTCTGATGGTGTGAAGATCACCTAGCTGTGGACAGGACTCAGAGAAGGGAAATTGGATGTGCTGTGGGATTGTAACGGTTGCGTGCACCTCAGGAATGCGTGCAGCTGAACCCATGCTCTGTGCCTGGCTGAAGCACAGAGGTGTGTGGCGAGCTTTCTGCTCCAGCAATCCCCTTCTGCTCCTCACACCGGTACTGAGCTCCCTGCGCCCTCTTCTCACAGGAAAGCAAGTCGTTTTTAAAGAAAGAAAGGATTTGGTATATTGAAGCTGTCTGTGGGAACAGCTGTCTGCCACCACTGTCTGCTCCTCAGACACCTTAGTTCTTCAGAGCGTTTTTCTTCTTGTCTTCCCAGGTGACAGGACAAGGGGCAATGGCCTCAAGTTGTGCCAGGGCAGGGTCAGCTCAGATGGGAGGGAAAAGTTCTTCCCTGGCAGAGTTGTGGGGCTGTGGCACAGGCTGCCCAGGGAGGGGGCTGAGTCCCCACCCCTGGGTGTGTTTAACAGCCGGGGAGATGAGGTGCTCAGGGCTCTGGGTCAGCACAGGACAGGGACGGTTGGACTCGATGGGCTTAAAGGGCTTTTCCAGCCTCGTCATTCTCTGATTCTGTGATTCCCCCCTGTCCCCTGAGACAGCTGCCCTGCCATATCCTCCTGCCTGGCCTTAGCATGGGTGCTGCTGCGGAGGTGGTGGCGAGCAGCAGTTGGGTCGCTGCACGTGCCATTTCCTCCCCCTGGCCCCTCTCGTGAGCTGCTTTCTACAGGTGGTGGCCTCTTTGGTTGCACGGAGCCACAGCAAAGGCCAAGGAGGGATTTCAAATTCTCCTCAAAGAAATTGGAGAAATCCCTTCCTATCTCGACTGGAGGGCGTGAGTTTTGAGGCGCAGAACTAAGCGCAGCTACTGAGGCGGGTGGTTGTTTCTAGAGAGCTGCAGTTATCACCTGCCTTTCCCACAGGCACCCCTGTTCCAGAGGGGGTGTCACAGTAACTCAGCCTATTCCCAAGGTCTCAACTTTCACTAGCTGATGGGGGCATAGTCCCCAGAGACTTCTGACAGGTAATGCAGAAATGGTTCGCTGCCAGCCAGCCAGCCAGCTGCTCTCTGCACCTTTCATTCTACACTCCCAGCTCCGAACCAAGCCCTTAACAGGGAGTATGTCTGTGCAGGAGGGGGGCACAGGGACCGTGGTGCTGTGACTCCCCCCTTTCCTAGGCAATAAAGCATTTTAATGCTTCAGCACGGGAAGAGAGTTCTGCAGCTCCCACAGTCAAAGCAAGAGCGCTGTAAGCAGCCTGATTTAGGAAGGGGTTTCTAAATGGGCTTGTGGACCACTGTATAGTGACTGACCGGGCCAATTAGTGGATTAAATTAGCTGTATGTAAAGTCCATTTTAGCTTTGTGGGTTTGGGTCTTGGTGACTGGTGCGTTGGTGTCTCTTGGCTGAGTCTGAAAGGCGACTGAAGCTGCAAGGATGGTAACAGCTGCGTTACAAGCAGCACAGAGCACCGTGGTTAGGTATTAACTGCCATCCGCACTCCGGTGCGTGCTGATCCCTGAAAAGCTGACTGTTGATTTTCTAGTGTTTAATTTTTCACTTCTGTTCCCCAGAAGAATGCAGACCAGTTTAACCTTAAGCACCTCTCCTCAGCTTTGCTGTTTTTCCTTTGTTTGGCACTGGGCCCATGTGTCCTTACATCCTGAGCTCTGACGAGGAGGCACATCGTCAGTGTTTGTAGCAGAGTGTTGTCCTAGGATGCTGCCACGGAAGAATTGGGAGTTATCAAGTCTCTCATCTGCTGTTGCCTCTTGTACACGTGCCTGTTGTGCATCTCAGAGGACTGACCTCCATCTCCTCTGCTCCCAGGGAATCTCCTGTGCAGAGCCCAAGGCAGCGTAGCGCGGTGCGACGTCAGAGGCTTTCTAAGCAGGATCTGTCTGGCACTGGTGCAGCCTTGTCCCTTCGTGTGTGAGCTGCAGAAGCGTGCCATGTGAAACACAGGGGAAGTGCCATGCTGCCTTAGCACACCCATCATCTGATTAACCTTCCAAGCACCATGGAGTTTCAGTGCCTAGCTGAGCCTGGCTTGGGTGTTCAGGCCAGGGAAGGGCTGTGAACAGAAAGAGAACAGCTGGAAAGAGCATGTTCTGCTCTGTCTGGAGGATGCTACGGGACCCTTGCACGGGCTTCTGCTGCGAAGGCTTAATCTGAGTGCTCATCGCTGAGAAATTCCTCTCTTACATGTTCGCTTTGATCCCAGCACAACCTCTGCCCACCTGCCGCAGCGGGATGAGGTGGGAGATGATCTGTGATGTGATGGCAGCAGCCGTGAGCTGTGCTGAAAGGCCACAGCCACGCTCAGAGTTGGGCAGATGGAGGAGTGTGTCCGGCTACGGTGTCGGTCCTCACATGAAGTTACCCCACACCGCGGCCTCGCCGCGCTCCTGCTGCGCTGCAGTAGCCCGTGTGAGGAGCACACGGGCACTGTCCCTGCCTGACCAAAAGCCGGGGTCTCACGGGGCTTCACTTCTCTCCACAAAGCTGCCTTACCAAAAGTGAACGCCGTGGTTGCTCCCTGGCCTAAATCCTTTCTCTTGTTTCCTGGAAAGCTCAAACAGCCCCTTACAGTCAGCAACAAGAGGAAAGAAAGACCCACGACTTAACAGCCTGTACTTGTGTAGTGAAACGGTAGGTGGTAGGAAGGGAACCCACCCAAGTGCCGCGTGGTTGGCGTGCCCTGGAGCCGGTGTTGCTGCGGCGGGGCCGTCGCTGGAGCGTTTCACGGCCGGCAGAAGCTGGGGCTGTTTTGACGACCGTACACTAAACGTATCTGGAAAGAAAGGGGGAAGTGCAGCCTGGGTTGCTATGTGTGCCTCCTGGTTTATTTATAGCTTGTGAGGCAAAGCTCGCTGACAGGGTACACCTCACTTGGTGCCTGGGGAATGAGGGAGGTAGGGCTGTACCAGCCGCCGCCTGGAGAAGGCATTCCAGAGGCTCTGCAGAGCTTCACGGGAGGCACGAGGCGTGCGGGCAGATGGCAGCTGCTCTAATTAAGACTTACTGTCTCTTGTCTTTCTTCCTGCTGCCGTGGCTTTTAAGGTATCTCTCCTCTTCTTTAACACCGGAGGAATTTGAGTCATTTATTATCCACACAGCAGGGTATGTATTCAGTTACAGCGATAAAGGAGCTTCAGCCCGCCCAGGTCCGTGTCTCAAACCCTCAGTAAAATGGACTGAGATGACAAGTCTCCCGAGACATCAGCTGAAGACGTGTAAATGAAGCTGCCGTTTATGGTTGGTTACTGCCCTTCACCGAGCTCTTCTGAGGCTTATAAAGCACCTTGACAGCCTACACAGCCACAGAGATGCTAGGTGAAAAGACTCCGCAGCAAATTAATATTAAAATCAGATTGCCTGGAGCTGCCTCTGCTGCTGGAGTGCAGTGAGCACAGATGAGAACCTGCTCAGCTTTCCTCCAGTAAGGGTGTTCCCTTGCTTTGTTCATTGGGATTTGGGGGTTTGGGGTTTTTTAGGAAGTGACTCTGTTGTTTGGAGTGGGTAGAGGCTGTGGTAATGGTGTGCCTGCTGTCACTGACTGCTCTATCTGTACAGTCACTTGACGTGCCAGAGTATTTCAGCATTGGAAATCAAGTCTGTTCCTTGCCTTTCATGCAGGGAGGGGGCTTTGCCCGGAGTTTGTTCATTGGGATATAAACTGAGGGTCTCTTTGGTGTTGCAGAGTTCCAGAAGCTGTGGAGGAGCATTCCCGTGGATTCTATGGATGAGGAGAAAATTGAAGAGTATCTGAAACGACAGGGTATTTCTTCCATGCAAGAAACAGGACCAAAGAAAATAGTAAGAGCTACAAATCCCAGGTGTTCCTGGGAGCTTCCCCCTTCCTCAGCCCGCAGTGTTAATTACAGAGCACGTTGGTGAGCCCGTGCACAGTTGCTCTGTGCAGCTTGGGGAAGTGTGACCGATTTTAAGAAGTTGCAAAAAACAATGCTGCAGCCAGCAGGCAGTGTTTGTGTAACTTGTTTGAGCCAGTGTGATCAGGCAGCCTCGAGAAGAGGGCAGATGCCAGGAATCCCTGGGAGCTCCAAAGTGGAAGCTCCTGCTTCAAGCAGAAGTGCTGTAGGGGTAGAAGAACAGTTACTTTTTGGGGGGAGAAGACTGGGGGTTTTCTTTTTACTTCTTCTTTTCTGCTAAATAGCTTTGAAATCGGGGAGGGGGTGTGACAGGGAACCGTGTGACGTGCCTCCCACCTCACACACGTTCTTTGAGGCGGGTACAACACGCTGGTGTTTTACTGGGAGGCCAGAGTAGCTGCAGGCTCACCAAAGCTGCTTCCTTCCTGGCTTCAAACGGCTTTTTGCAATATTGATTTGTACGTGATACAACACGTCTCTTCCACACTTGGCTGCAAACTGCCCTTTCACAGAATCACAAGGTTGGAAAAGACCTTTAAGATCATCGAGTCCAACCATTCACATCCTAAACTAAACCAGATCCCTAAGTACTTCATCTACCCTTTTTTTGAACAGGTCTCCTTTCACAGGAGACCTTCCACGCAGGACTTGGTCCTGGCTTTCAGCAGTCCCTGCACTAGATTCTGTAATGCCTGTCCTCATGTGGGGACTCCTCATGGATTCTTTATATGCTAAATTCATCTTGGCACATAATTGTGGCTGGAACTCTGGGGCAGGTGCCTGCTGCTGTAGCTGCCTTGGTTGGTTTGGAAACTTCCCTTCTAAAGGCCAGGCTCACTGCTGTGCGGCGAGGGATGTGGAGGTGCTGCTCTGTCCCCAGGGTCCTCTCCCTGCCTGGAATTTGAAGCCAGTGCTGTTGCTTCCTGTAAGCACCTTGCCTGCCTGCCCGGCCCTGGTGCGAGCAGGGCTCTGCCACGCAGAAGCCGATGGCCCTCGCAGCGGGAGGCAGGTCCCTTGACTCTCCCCTCTGTCTGTCTGTAGGCTCCCATTCAGAGGAGGAAGAAACCCGCTTCTCAGAAGAAACGCCGGTTCAAGACTCACAATGACCACTTGGCCGGAGTGCTGAAGGATTACTCGGAGGTGGCTCCTGGCAAGCAGTGACCAGCTGAGCCCTGGGGCCTTTCGCCCAGGCTCTGCTCCCAGAAAGACTCACTGTCCATAGTAACGTGTCTGCCCCCCTCCCAGCAGCTGCCCAGAGGAAACAGGTCAGTTCAAGAGCAAGTACGAACTATTAAATTTAGAGTTTAATTTAATTAGCTAATGGGGAATGTGTCTTTAATTAAGAAGGTCTTGCTAGCCGCCTCTTGGCCTGGAGTGGTAGGTGGTGCTCAGAGTGTAACGCAGGAGTCTGACCAGCACTTAACTCTGCTTTTACAATGCTTGACAGGCACCTGCCTGGAATTACCTACGAGGGGCTTCCCAGTAGAGTTGAATCCAGGGTTAGTTGTACCTCTTTCAGGAAACCCTCTTCCTAAAATCACTGCAGGCAAGTTGCTTTCATGGTCAGATGACACCCATGGTTTGTGGGTGTCTTCCTTGCGCTGGGACTGAGCTTTACTGCACATGTGTGATAGCTGAGGCTCAAGCTCGGCTCTCTCCCAGACTCTGGCAGGCTGCAGGCTGGCAGAGCAGCTCTGGCTTCCCAAGGCTCATCAGAAACGGCCCTCAGCGAGTTCTCCTCACCGCAGTGGGTGCATGTGTGTTGCACAGTTCTGCTCTGTGGACAGGAGGGACAAATAAAATGGCAGTGTAGTACTGAAGAAACGTCGCTTGTGGTGTTGGGGTTTTTTTTGTAAAGTAATAAACTTACAATGCTGGTTTCCAGTGTTGCCTCCTTAAAGAATGCCAGAATCATTGTCTTCCCAGTGACTGAACGTTCTGGGCTGATGCTGTCACCCTTTCATCGTTCCCCATGTGGGAGGGGGCAGAACCACCTTGCTGAAAGCTCCCTCTGGATGCCTGATGTTCGTGTGGTACAGACTAATGTGGAATGTGGCCAAACTGTGTCCTCTTGCTGCCTTATTTTATGCACTGCACCAGAGTCGATCAATGCTGATGGTGCTTTCCTGGCGCTGCGGGAGAGGAGCGGTGCCTCTGCTCTTCTGGAGGTAGGACTGGTGATAAAATAGGTGCTGGCAGTGTCCTGCTGGCAGCAGATCGCTGCTGCCTGCGCGTGAGCAGCTGCCTTGCTTGATGGGCCTGGCCTGAAGCAGAGGCCGTTTGGTCCGGGCACACGACGGGTGACGAGCCAGGCTTTGGCACTGTCACACTGAACAAGTTGTGTCTGCTGGGGACAGCACAGGAGGAGGAACACACTTTCTGAAGTGTGGTGTTTCCCTCCTCATTTTAAACACTGCTGCTCTTTTGGGAAGCAGACAATGCTTCCAGCATCGCCTGTGTCGGTGTGTAGAGTTGCTAAAGGCCAGTAGGAGGTTTCTTCTATTTTGTTTTTTATATATATATAATGCTTTTAAAATACCTACACACATATAAAAGACTGTGCTGCTCCAGCTGGTTTTGAAACTGCTTCTCTTTCCTCTGTCTTCCAGGTCAGCACAAACAATTCCTCTTGGAGCTTTTTAGTCTTCTGTTTGTGCTCTGCTTTAGGGCACCTGCAGCACACTTGCACAACTGCTCATCTCTCTTCTCTCACCTCCACTCAAACCACCAGAGGATGAAGTGAAAGGTTCCCTTCCATCTGCCGCGTTGCCGAGCGGTGATGTTTGGGGTTGGTTTTGCTGGGGGTGCTCAGACAAAGTGGGTGCTGTTTCTCTTATCGAAGACACTCCCAGCACACCTCTTAGAAATCAAAGTTACCTTGAAAAGGGCTCGGACTGTATCGGTGTGAGTCTGTTTGCTGAAGGCATTGAACACCCCTCCAGGCTACTCCGGTCTCTTGGCAGCGTAACGCCCAGATCAGGCTCTTTGCTCAAGCTCAGCTTCTGAGTTCAGGGCTGTTAAACCCTTAAACTGGATCCCTCTTCCTCCAGGGTGTTCCCATGTATTCCCTGTCTGGCAGGATGGTTCTCCTACCTGCCAAACCCACGATGCCCTCAGCTCACTTCCTTTGGCAGACCTCCCCTTCCCTCAGCCTGCAGTGCGGAGGGACAGCGAGAGGCACCATGCTCTCTCCTGGGGGCTGTAGGCCTCTATCCATTCTTCTCTTCCTTGGAAGCATCTTGTGCTGACCAGGAAGATAAAGGGACTCAGGCTGCCCTTGGCCAAGAGAGAACATAGAACAAAATATGTCACTTGGAAGGGCCTACAATGATCTCCTAGTCCACAGCAGGCATTGCTCTCATGCATTTCGGGAAGGCTCCTCGCCAAACCCATCTCAGCACGGTCTTTGCCTGTCCCTGCCAGGTGAGGACTTGCCTCTTCTGCTCTCCTGAGGTCATGCATGTCCTGTCCAGCAGGGACACTGTTCCCTCTGCTCCAGAATTTCCCTGCCTTGATCCTGGCTGGGCTGTCATTTGAGCCTTTCTAACCCTCCAGGGCAACCAAGGAATGCAGGTGCTCATGAGGGGTTTGGTTCTTCTGATGGCAGCATCCTTCTCTTCTTCCCCGTCCCTGTCAGCCAGGAGCAGAGAGGCCAGGAGCAGAGAGGCGTTCAGCTTCCACCCCTGCTGATGCTGAAGGACATAGGGACAGGGCCCTGGGGAAAAGGAGGACACTCTTTCTCAGTGATGGGAGCTCTCTGAGATAGATCTTTGCTGTCTACATCATCCTTGCACCTGCACAATTGCATCTTGAGCCTGTGGCTGCAAGGACGGGATCCACAGCAGTCACTGGAGCTCTTCCCAAGGGAACAGGACTCTTTGGAGGTCTGCAAGCAGCCAGAGACGTGCACTCAGTCCTCTGCTTCCCCTTTGCTCTTACACTGGTTCATCTTGCTGGGAGGGACGTGTGCCATCAGAGGAGGAGGAGGAGGGAGCTGGTGGGGTAACCTGGCTCGCATGGCTCATGGCTTTTCCTCTCCAGCCAGGCAGCGCTGGTCCAAGGTTTGCTTCCGAAAAGGGATCTTTCCATGGCAGCATACCTACCTGGGGGCATCAGGGGCTGCCCTGCCCCTTCAGGAGGAGCTCGTTAGGGCTCTGTTGCATCTCTATATGTGAATCGGACCCCCTCACCCCCAGAATGAGCAGACTGTTGGGCTGGGCTTTTTACGGTACAAGTCGCATAGCCCAGGGTGTCACAGCTCTCCTAAAAGTTGCTCTAACTGAAGAGTCCTTCCACCTCCCTGTTACAGGGATCGTTCTGGAAGGGGATGGAAAGCAGCAGGATTTTGTATGGTTGAATGAGAAAGCTGCCATGAGGCAGTGTGTACCAGAGCTGATCTATAATTCATGGTGATCGTTCAAGGCTTTTAGGGAGCGAGAGGCAGGAGAGCCCTGGCAACTGGCGTAAAGACCTCGCACGAGGATGGAGCCAGCGAGGGCTGTCACTTCACATGAGCACGGGCAGCAGTGCAGGGCCACCGGGGAGAGCCGGGCTCCTCGTACCTGCTGGTGAGGAGGGGGCTGTGTCTGCAGATGACTAGAAGCACCGTGGCACTGACATCTCATTATTTCCACCCTTCTTGCTCGCGTTCCGGTCGCTGCTGATGTACCAGCCCCACGTTCCCCTGTGTGTCACTGCCTGGGGGACATGCCCAGTGCTTACTGTTGGCTGGGTAAGGTTCGGCAAGGCTGACAGCAAACAGCCATCAGGGAGAGGAGAGTTTAGACCCGAATCTGCTGGCACTGCCTTCTTACTGCTGCCCAGGCCAGCGGTATGGCTGGATCACTGAGGTTCACCACTGAGATGCCACCAAGAGAGGGGTTTATCAACACCTCGGGTAGCTGGCGTTGCTGTAGCCCTGCCCAGCCTTGGCTCTGGGGGTGTTTGCACAAGGTCCCCAGGAGGCCTGGGGCAGCATTTTGCTGTGTAGAAGCAGGTAAGGAAGGGTGGCAGTTCCCTAGAAGAGAGGGTTTGTCTGGACACAGCAGGGCCCTCGGCAGGAGGGCAGCTTCCCCAGCATGCCTGGGTATTGTGCTCTTCCTGAATGAGGCAACCGCAGCCTGTGTCACTCCAGCAAGGGACGGGCAGAGCTCGGAGAGCTTCTGGCTCCCTGCTCAGCGCTGGGGAGGTCACGCTGGGAAACCACATCGAGTTACGGCCTCACCTCACTCGAGGGGGGTGCTGGGGAAGGTCTGGTTGGGTCTCGGGCTGGGGTCCGAGCATCTCGGGAGGAGAGTGGGGAGCTGGGACAGCCTGGAGTGGTGAAGAGGCGTCTGGGGACACGTCTCATCACGGCTGCAGTGACGTGACAGGCAGTTAGGAAGATGATGGGGTCAAACCCTTTCTGGCAGTCCTGGCAGATGATGTAACGGGGATGTGGGACGTTTGGCTTGGATATCAGGGCCGGGCTGGGGATGGACACCTGGTGAGGAGGTGTCTCCATCCATGGAGCTTTCAAGCATCGCCCAGATCTCATTGGCAGTGGTCTGATGCAGATGGAGGTTGGCTCAGAGACCTCCTGCAGCCCCTTCTACCCCCATGCTCCTGTGGGTCCAAGCTAACTGGTTCCTTCAGTGCTGCCCAGCTTTCGGTAAGAGCAGACCCCCTTGTTTCTTGGTGGCTTGCTCCCTGCTGCTTGGCTCTGTGAGTGCATGTGCTGGCCTCTGTGCTGCCTGGCCTGGAAAGAAACCCCAGCATCTCTCTGAAAGCCCATCAGCGCTTTGGTGGCTGGGACCCACGGGCAGGACTCTGCCGGCCTCGTGGGTTGGACATTGTGCAGAGTGTGAGCGCAGCAGGGGAGAAGCATGGCCAAGGCAGGAGGCTGTCCTTCCACCAAGCTGATTTTGTGACTCTCCCTGCACTTCTGGGCTTACATCCAACACGAAGGACTCGGGCGGCTTCCTCCTGCCTGCATCGGCTGCGTTGTGTTCGCTGTTCCATTGAGCTGGTTGTTAATTATGGAGACTGCAGGGTGAAGCCCAGGCTCAGCGAACGGTTGACTTCCCCGGGTTTCAGAAGGAACATTTCGGAGATCAGCTAATGGTGTTTCTTAGCTGGGCTCTGGAAGCTCTGCTGTTGCCTTGCTTTCCAGCCCGAGCGTGGCGGCGAGGCATGGTGGCCAGCGGCGGTTCCATGTTGGCTGTGTCCATACTGGCTGTTGCCATGTTGGCTGTTGCCATGCCGGCTGTTGCCATGCTGCCGGGCAGCCTGCAGTTGCCGGGCACACATCCCCAGCGCCCTGCTCTGCTCCTCTCCCTGGACTGAAGTGTCTCCCCGATGCCGGTGCCTGGCCTGGGGACAGCTGCCCTGGCTCCAGGGCTGCCAGTGCAGCCCCGGGGCAAACTCGAGGCCTTGAGACCCACCGTTCCCCTGGAGCACTGGGGCGGCTGATGGTGCTTTCCAGGGCACACAGAGCCTTTGCGTGCCCGTGGGGAGGGCAGGGCAGCCCTGCCATCAGCGCAGTGCCCCATGCCAGCCGATGCCAGTCCATGTCCCCGAGCTTGGAGAATCGGGGAGCAAATCCCTGGTGAGCGCTGCGCCCTCGCTTCACAAAGCCGCCTCTCTGCTCTGAGTCCCTCCCAGCCCATGTGTCAGCTTCCTGGCCAAACCCCAGCGCTCTCTCCTCTTTCCTCTCCCAGCCCTTAGTCCTTCTCCCCTCCCCAGAGGAGGAGGCCCGGGCGCCGGGCTCGCTCCTCCTCCCTGCCCAGGCCTTGACTCCGGCTCTGTCTGCCCTTTGCTCTCCCAACCCCGGCTGGCCCGTTGCCATTCCTGCGGCACCAGTCCCTGGTCCCTGCCGCTGCCGTGGAGTCCTCTGGGAGATGGAGCTCTCCTCCTCTCTCCCGCCTTGTTCCTGTTTGTCTCTGCTCAAGTTGTGTCCGTACGATGCAGGGAGTTAGCGTTGGCTTTTGCTCCACAGGCCCTGCCAGCCTCCTCCCAGCCTGCCCCCCAGCCTCAGAGCCACAGGCCTCTGCGCAGGGATCTATAGGAAGGAGCTGCTCACACCCCCCATTCCCTTCCCTGAGCTTGGCTTTGGCACTGGAGGGATGTGGAGAGAAAGACTTGGCAAAGCAGGAACAGTCAGAGCATGAAATCTGTGCTTTTCAGTTTTCCCAGCCCTGTCTGCTCGTACCCCCCAGACCCTGGGCACCCATCCCTGGTGTCGGGTGCCAGCACTGACCCAGGAGTCCCCAGTCCCGTGTCACAATCTCCCGCTGTCAGCCAGCAGCTCAGGCCTTCCTGTAAGCGCCCCGATGGTCACGGAGAAGGAATGTTCTCCCTGCTGCGTGGGGAAAGGTCACAGTGGGCAAAGGGGACGCCAGGGCTGGGTGAGTGGCTCCATGCTCCCTCCCCTCACTCAGGGGCGCAACACTGATCATACACGGAGCCGATTTTGGCTCCATGCTGATCGGCGTTGCCCCCCTGAGCGAGGGGAGGGAGCGTTGAGCCACTCGCAGGGGAGAATGAAACAAACCCACCCAGCGGGCCCAGAGGTTAAACATGTTGGGCAAGACCCTGCCTCCTTTCACAGGGCAGGTCTGGGAGACACTGCTGTGCTGGGGCAAAGTCCAGGAGGGTGCGTGTGGGTGTTTGAATCTGCTCCCGAAAGTCCCCACATGCCTCCCTGGAGCAGGGCCTGCCACAGTGCCCACCGTGGTGCCTGCCGTGCCAGTGGCGGCCTGGTACTGCCGTTGGGCCTAGTGAGACGGGTCAGAGGAGCCACAGAGGTGATCAGGGGGCTGGAGCAGCTCCCCTACAGAGAGAGGCTGAGGGAGCTGGGCTGGGTCAGCCTGGAGCAGAGAAGGCTGTGGGGGGACCTCACTGCAGCCTTCCAGTGCCTGAGGAAGCAGAGGAACAGGAGGGGAATCAGCTTGTTAAAGGGCAGAGACTGGCAGGACAAGGGGGATGGAGTGAAGCTGGAGGAGGGAAGGGTTAGAGGAGAGATTAGGGGGAAGCTCTGTGCAGAGAGAGTGGTGAGGGGCTGGAACAGGCTGCCCAGAGAGGGGGTGGATGCCCCATCCCTGGGGGTGTTCAAGGCCAGGTTGGATGGGGCCCTGGGCAACCTTGTGTAGCTCCAGGCCTGGAGGTTGGTGGCCCTGCCTGTGGCAGGGGGTTGGAGCTCTGTGACCCTTGGGATCCCTTCCAACCCATGCCAGTCTATAATGATATAGGTTGCGGCTTGCCACCGTCCCTCCCTACCAAGCTCTGGGATATAAAGCCACAGGAGGATTAGCATCCAACTCTTAATGGCTCAGCCCCCTGACCCCCTCCCTGCCAGCCAAGGGTTTTGAGTAACGCCGACACCGTTCCTTTTCCTTCTGTGTGCGGCCTGCACCATCCCCTGCACGCCGACTCCGGGCCAGCTCACTATGTGGAGCCCAGGCTGTTGGCTGAGGCTCCCAGGGGACGCCGGTCGCGTTATCCAGGTGGAGCAGAGGAAGGGAGGAGACATTTCTAGGTTGAGGGTGGTTTTTTTCCAAAAACCTCAGCGTGTTTTAATAAAAAATACTAATAACTAACTACCCCCCCTCTGGCCCTTGGTCTCCAGGTTACGTTTGCCTCTGCTGTGGCTGAGCTCATGGAAAATCGCAGCTGAGCTCCTGTGCCAAGATTAGTGGGTTTAAAAAGCTACACTGATAACATCTTCCTGAACTTGGGACTCGTTTCTTCCAAACCTGCTGCTCCTTCCAGCCTGAATTTCAGAGCTTTCCTAGAGATCCCAGCAAGCCAAAGAGGGACAGTATCCACCCCCAGTGTCTACCCTGAAAACTCGCTGTGTCCCGCAGCACCGGCGCCTGTTTAAACTCCCGAGGGAGGAAGGAGGCTGCCATCCTGTGCCCCCCCAAGGGTGCCAAGGGGGGTGCTGGGCTCCTCCTCCTGCTCCCACCGGGCACGCAGCACACCATGATGCTCTGCTGGTAACTTACAATAATCACTGGGTTTATTTCTTAAAAAATGACAATAGAAAAGTACCTTGAAACGTTACTTCCAAAAGCCGAGTAGACAACGTGGGCGCTTCTCTCTCCTCTCCACAAGATAAAAAGGACAGGGAGTAGCTGGCTAAGGGAGTGAGTCGGCTGCTCGGGAACGCCGGCATCGCTCCCTCTGGAGCAGGCCTCGCAGCTTGGCCTCCCCAGCCCGTTCTTCTCAAGCCCGCTTCTTGCAGCAGACCCCAACAGAAGAGCTTCCCATCACACCATCTCCCAACCTCCCCCTTCCTCCTCCCCTGACCCCCCCAGGGCTCCAAAATCTCAGCCATCTTGCCTTATTTTGGCCCTTCCCACCAAATGAAAAGGAGGAGGAAGGAAGAAGTCAGGGTGCTGAACAAGGCAGTGGTCAGCCCGTCTCTTCCCTGCGGCTGGAAAGCCAGCAAAGCCTGGGCTGGTGTGCTCTGCAGCCGGGACGGGGTGGGAGGGGGAAAGGCAACGAAAGGAGAAGTTCCACACCTCCTCTAGCCAGAAGCTGAAATCAGCTCCACGCTTTGCTTTGCTCTTTGGGTTAGGGGTTGGGTTTTTTTCCCCAAATTCCTCCTGGAGCAAGGAGGAGCGACCAGGAAGCCTCTTTGCCAGTACTCTGTCTCCGAAAGGTGACAGGTACGGCCCTGCAGGCAGCACCCCTGCCCTTTGCCCCTGGGAAGGCAGGAGCCCCACGCAGGCAGCCGCCGCAGCGGCCGACCCTCCATGCTAAAGCCCCGCACCGGCCCAGCGCTGGGGCCCAGCGGTGTCTCGGCCCCTCGGGGCTCAACCCTGGGGAACCCCGGGCTTGGGTGTGGGGTTGGTTCTTTAATCCTGCAGCACTTTATGTCGCCCGTAAGAACTTTGAGCAGGAGGAGGAGGAGGAGGAGGAAGAGGAGGCAAATCACCACCTGGTGACATGAGGCGGGGCTGCGTGCCCGTCCCTGATCCGAGCGCCGCGCCGCCAGCTGCGCACGGAGCCCTGCAACAACCGGCCCCACCACCCGCCGACTGTCCCGCCTGGCTGCCGTTCCGGGCACCGGGAGGAGGGAGGCAGGACACTGGAAGCACCCACAGACGCCTTGCCAGCCACATGGTCCCTGGACAAACCCGCATCGCCCGTCTCGGCACCCACAGGCACATCCACACCGCAGCCTTGGGGCGGGAGGGATAGAGAGGCTCTCGGCGATGCCCATCCCGAAGGCAGCCCTGGCGTCAGACTGTCCTGTGTCAGGAGGTGGGTCCCGTTCCGGGCTGGGTCTGGGCGTCTTGCTTGCCTGGGGGCCGTTTGAAGAGACTTCTCCAGGCGCCCGTGGCAGCGCCTGGCAGAGGGGGCATCCCCGAGGGAACACGCTCCTTCTGACAAATACACAGTGTAAAAAGAGGGGAATATCATTACTAGCTACGCTTCTCAGTTTTCTTCTAGGAGAGCAGATGTGTGATAGAGGCTGTGGGAAAGTCTTGGAGGAATCCAAACTTGGGTGAGGTTTTTGGTTTGGTTTTCTTCTTTTTTTAGGGGATTTTTTGTTGTTTTCTTTTTTTTCCTTGTTTTGTTGTTTTTTTCAAGCCTGTAACAAGAGAGAGAGGTGTTAAAAAACGGGCTGAGGCACTGCGGATGAGGGGCTGTGGTTCATCTAATCTCTCTCCCTTCATGGGGATGGTCCTGTGATGGATCCTGAGGTGGGGAGACAGGGAAGGGGCAAAGGTGGGAGATGCCTGTGGGGAGACGTGGGGCTGTTGGCACCCTGGGGCCGGGCTGCAGGGCAGGATCACAGAGTTGTAGGGGTTGGAAGGGACCTCGAGAGATCACCGAGCCCAACCCCACCGTCCCAGTTGGCTTCTCTGGGTGGCTGTGGTCCCGGGGGTTTAACTGGGGAGGCAGCGGATGGGCAGCTGAGAGTTAAGTCTGAGGTGAGGTTTGTGCTCAGGAGGAATTCGCTCTGTTGATCCAGGGCAGGAAGCGAGGACGGGTGAGATGAGATTACCTGACAGGGAGTAATTCAGAGCCCAGAGGCATTCCTGGCCTGCCCAGGCTCTCGCCCCTGATAAGACCGGTAACTGTGGGGACGGCGGCAGAGCCCCGGTTCTGGCCGTGCCGCAGCAGGAGCGGCCGTGCCACCACGCAGGGATCCATCCCAGGGAGGCACCCGCCTCGCCTGGCCATCCCTTCGGGGACCTCGTGTCGCTTCCTCCTCCCAGCCCCCAAAGCAGCGCGCCCCTGGCGCGGCCGGGCGTGCCGCAGCCTTACCAGCACACTGTGGTTTCGCGGGGAGCGCGCCAACCCAGCAGCCGCCTTGGAAGACTCCGTTAATACCCACAAGACTGACTGTAGGCCACCATCACACACCTGAGACCTGCAAGAGGCACAGCTGAGGGTTAGGGACACAGGCCTGGGGGTGCAGGAGCTGGGGGCCGAGGTCGGGGTGCTGCAGGGAGAGGTTGTTTTGCCTAAGGGGACAGTTCCCGGCTTAACCCTGCCCTGATGGGCTCCATGAGGGGAACACTGGGAGGATGGAGGTGGGAGAGCTTGGGTTGTGGCACAGTCCTCCCTGGCTCCTTGCTGGGGAGCAGGGAGGTCCCCAACTCTCCATCCTCGCTCCTGGTTCTAACTACCGGGCTTGCTGCGGGCGGGTGGACCCCTTCCCAGGGGGTTGCTCATCTCCCCTTCCCCAGCACGGCTCTGTTTGCATTCTAGCTGGGAGCACTGGCACGGTCCATGTTTTGGAAGAACCACCCGCTCCCAAAAGCCTCTCCACTCCCTATTTTTATCTGCTGGGCCCAAAATAGCCAGCAAATGCTTGGCAGACCCAAGAAGTCTGGGATCGGCTGCAGCCAGGGCCAGTCCTCCTGCCCTCCCTGGGCGAAGGCGCCTCATGGCCAGGGCACAACACTGCCTGCGCCGGGCAGCCGCAGCCAGAGCCTCTGCACATCCCTGGATGCACTGGGCTTTCTCCACACGTGGGTGCGGACCTGGCTCAGGGGGTTTCCTGGAGGCAGCATGGGGTGGTGGCAGCGGGCTAGGATCACGGGGCAAGCGATGCTTGGAATCGTGTCAGCCTTCTTCTCCTCTCCCATTTGAATCCCCTCTGTTTATTCACCCACCAAGGGGGCTGAGCGTTACCTTCCCAGCCTCCCTCGCAGGGCTGTAGCCATCCGCAGGGGTCCCAGGTGCAATGGAACCAGCCCACCCTCCCTCCTGCTCTGAACACCCCGCTTCTTGTTTCAGCATCCCTGCCAGCCTGGGATGCCAGGAGAGCTTTCCTAAAGGTTTGATGAGGGGTTTGCATCAAACTGGGAGGCGGAGGTCACCTCTGCCCTGCCACCACCTGCATTTGGCAGGACCATGCTGCCCCTACACCCTCCCCCAGGGCACGGGATGGGGTCAGCGAGCCACGGATCTGCCTCAGGATGTTCTGGAAAGCTCTGGGATGGATGGTGGCTAACACATCCCCCTTCCTGGGGACAAAGGGAGGTGCCTGGCAGCAAGAGGCATCACCAGCACGGATGGAGGGTCCCGCCACCCTCCCTGAGCTGCTGGAGCCCCCGGAGTGGCGGGGGGGCTGAGGGGAAGGATGGAGACATCCCACCGTGCCAGCGGGGAGCGGAGGGGCGGCACTCACCCGGCATTCAGCAGAACTGACGGGACTTCCAGCCCTGAGAACCAGCCTCGGACGGAGGGAGCCAGCGCATCTGCAAAGACACGAGGGGCACAGGGTGAGCGGGGCGCCGGCTGCCCACCCAGCCGAGAGCCGCCTGACTGCGCTCCCCTTCCCCGGCCCCCCAGGGTCCCGGGAGCTCCGGACACGAGCAGTACAGCCAGTACAGCCACGGCTCCGCTCCCGTTCAGCTGTGAAACACCGGCTGAGGCCGAGCGCGGCCCCTCCAGCGCCGATCCCTGCTGGCAGCGCCGATCCCTGCTGGCAGCGCCGAGCTGGGCCGGCAGCACCGGGCTGGGCCGGCAGCGCCGCCATCTCCCGAGCAGGAGGTGGGCTCAGCCCTCTTGAGCTGGGGATGGGGGTCAGAACATCGGACGCCAAAACCTGGCAGCTCCCTCCGCCTGCCCGTGGGTGCTCGCTGCTCCGCCAGGTAACGCCCCAGCTGCCACCGCCACCCTCCCCACCATCCCCACGCAGTGTCTCTGGTGACGCCGTCTCCCATGGGGTCTCAGCCTGGGCTTTCCTGGGGAGGGGGGCGGAAGCGGACCCTCGGAGCCCCCCTAGCCTCCCGTTTCCTCCGCCGGCCGTTTCCCCAGCAGCGCAGGTGCTGCCTGTTAGTTGTTATTTGACAAGGCCAGGCCGGGGCTGCAGTAATATTTACCGCCGCCCTTCTATAAACAGCAGGGCCCAGAATCCCGGGGCTGAGCCCAAAGCCTGCGGCGGGTCCGTGCGCCGAGCCCTTCTCCTCCCTCCCGCTCAGACCAGCCCCCCGCGGCCTCCGGCTCCCGGCGATGGCAGCTCCAGATAACCAGCTCTCCCGGCTCAGGCCCGGTGGGCCGCGGCCAAAAGCCTTTCGGATGCGGCTTATCCGGCAGATCTTGTTTCCGTGCGGCTCGTTTCCTGCCGCCCGAGCGCCAGGCCGGAGCCGGCAGCGAGGAGCGGCCGCGCCGTGTCCGGGGGCGGCAGCTGCGCTTCCCCCTCCCCGCAGCGGGGATCGCTTTGCTGCAGCCCCCCCGCGCCGCCGTTCTGGGGAGCATCCCGCGGGCTGGCACGGCGGAGAAGTGCTCTCCGGCCTCCGTTTCCACTTCTCCTCTCCTTTCCCTCCCCCTGCTCCTCTCCCAGGGGGAAGGTGGTTAATTTTTAACGGCCACGCGGTGCCATCGGGGGCCACCAGCAGTGGCAGAGCGCTTGTGACGGGCTTGGAGCTCATCAATAAAGGATGGGGCCGCCGCTTGCGCTTCGCTTGTGCTCTCCTCCCTGTCCAGAGACGCTTCGCTCCCCGCATCCAGCAAGCCGCATCCCAGCGATGTTGGAGCGGCGCACGCGGGGCCCGGGAGTCGTCCCCGGCCATCGGGGAGCGATGGGGATGGTCCAGCCCCAGTGAGCATCCCCAGTCCCTCCCTCCCCGCCTGCCCCAGGCACGGGCAAGAGTGAAGGCAGGAGGCAGAGAGGTGTTGGGGAAGAGGTGGGCGGTGCTGCCCGCACGTCCCCCACCAGCGCTCAGCTCGGTTTGGGTGCCATCCCTAGATCTCAGGCTGGGGGTAGGGGGTGCCTTGTTAGCTGGGCAGAGGTTAGTGGTGCGGTGGGCACCAGAGAAGGGGGATGGGGGGTGGGGAGGGGGGGTTTCCGGGGCGGGTGGGAGTGTGAGTGCAGTGATGCGGATGGGTCTGGATTACCTGGGCGTGCAGCGAAGCGGGATAGGTGAAAGCAGGAGGAGGTAGAGCAGGTGCTAACTCCGCTGGGTACAGAGGGTACGGCCCCCACACTTCAGGGCTACTGGGGTAAAGTGCAGGCACAGTGAGCTCATCTGCAAGAAAAGGAGAAGGAGAGTTAAGGGCGACCGACGGACGCAGCCCCCGCCGTGCCACGCACCAGCCAGCAGCGCTGCCCGGCCGGTCCTGCCTTCTTCCCCCCACCCCAAAGCAGGCAGGAGGAGCAGAGCTTCTCCATCCCCCCTTCCCCAGAGAAGTGCAGTGTGCCAAGAGCCGACCCCCAAAGCTGGCGCTGAAATCACCCGTTGGGAGACACAGGGGGCTCGGCAGCGACAAGCGATGCCGTGGGGCTGGGGGCGGCGTCTCCGAGAGGCTGAATGAGCCCGGGACCCGGAGCTGGCGGGCACGAAGCCCACCACACCCCTCACACCCACGTGGAACCGGACAGAGGTGAAGGACCAGCGTCCAGGCGAGAGAAGCTCTTCCAGCAGCAGGGAGAGGCATGGTGTGCCCAGAGCCAGACCCCGCCGAGGGCTCTGCTGAGACCCCCCCGGCCGCCACTCAGCCTCCCCGGTGCAGTGAGCCAACACCACGGTCTCACCCTGCGCCTGCCCGCTGCACCACGCCGGCCATTGCTCACCCCTGGGGCCACTCCAGTACCAGCAGCCATTTTTGGGGACCCCTGGCACGTGCCACCAGGCTTGCAACAGGCAAGCACCGCTGCTTCCAGCTGGACCTGGCGTTCCACATCACCACCCCCTGCGGCATCCCTGCTCCCTCCCGCATCCCATGCCGGGGGTCCAGCATCGCCACGTCCACCCGTGACCTCAGCGCGACATCAGATCACCCAAATTAGGGATGTTTTCCCAGGGTGAGCAAGGAATGGGGCAGGGAGATGGGGTAGGGGGCACGCCTGGCACCTGCCACCCCAAAATCTGCTGGCAGCGCCGTAGTGGAGGCTCCAGGGGACCCTGGGGAGAGCCGGGGCCGGTACTTACAGGGCTCCCGGGCGATGAACTGAGGTACGGCGGTGGGGAGAGGGGTGCTGGGGTTGGGGGTCCCCACCAGCTTGTTCTTGGCCATCTTGGTGTTGGCCTTGGCGAACTCCAGCCGCAGCGTCTGGGGGATCTCGGGGTCGAAGCGGATGCCCTGCGGAGGGAAGGAGGCACGGCGGGTGGGCGAGCACCGCCGCGGGACGGCCCCTCAGCAACAATAACTCCTGGTCTATTTAATTAATTAATTGATGGATGGATCGATTCTTCTTCCCAACTTCCAGCCTGGAAAAGGAGCTAATCGCCGGCCCCGCGGCGGCTCGCATTCCTCCGGCATCTTTAGCATCCACACCATATTTGGCAGTCGGCATCCCGAGCTCTTATGCAGAGGGATTAGTGGAGCCAACAGCAACAAAAATCATTAAATAAAAAAACAACCCCCAAAAAAACCCGTTTTACATCAAAAACAAAGGCAAGGAGGGAAAAAAAAAAAAAAAAAAAAAGATAAATAAACATCAATAACCCCAAATCCTGGGGAGGAGCCAGAGAACCAGCTCCACATGGTTCTCCCCGTTTTTCTTTGGCAGCTTTGCCCAGGAGATGCTGGGAGAGGCATCTCTCCCTGACTCGTGCCTCAGGCTCCCGTCCTCTGGGAAAGGTGAGAGGGATGCAGCCCACCCCCTCCCCAAACCACCCCAACCGCCCCCAGGAGCCGATGGGATGAGCTGGAAGGACGGATGGGGCTGCGATGGGGCCAGCCAGTGTGGGGGATGCACATCCCTGGGACAGAGGGATCTGGGAAATAACTGGGGACGGGGAAATCAGGGGGAGGGGTGTGGGAAATACCCCCCCCAAAATGAACCCGGCGTGGCCGAGCGCACTCACGTTCAGCGCGTTCTTGGCCGCCTCGGCCTCGGAGCGGCTGTCGAAGCTGACGAAGCCCACGGGCTGCAGGGAAGAAGAGGGGCACCATCAGCCAGGCTGCCGGGGAGGGGGGGAGGAACCCCCCTCCCCAAACACACCCCCCAGGGACCGGTGGTGCCGGGAGAGGGTCGCTTGCCCCACTTTGAGCGGCTCCTACCTGCTTGGAGGTGAGTTTGATGAGGGACCCTTCGTACCCCTGCAAGGGAAGAATAGAAAAGGGGCATCAGGAGGCACGGGGAGGGAGATGTGGAGGGGTTTCCAGGGCTCAGCACTGGCACGGGGGCTCGTCACCCATGGATTTTCCTTTGGGATGCTCGAATGCTCTCTGTGTTCAAATAGAGCTGGGGTCTGCTCTGCTGCTGCGAGATGGGGGGGGCAGTTAAACCCCCACCCCCACAGTCAGAGCGCCCAGTGCTACTCTCCTGTGGTTTATTGAGGGGGGAAAGGCCCAGAAACGTGTTTCTGTTGAGGGGGGAAAGGCCCAGAAACGTGTTTCTGTGACTGAAAGGGCTGAATCAGGACTTCTTGGGGGGAAACCAGCAGGCTCCCAGGTCCCACCACAACCAGTGGGGCCATGGGCCCCACGCTTCCAGCCCCCCCTCCCCTCTCCCCTTCCCAGTCTGGTACCTTAAAGGGCCTGAAGAGCAGGTAAAGTTCCCGGGGTTTGATGTCCAGAGGCAGCCCGCTGACAAAGAGCGTCCTCACCTAGGAGAGAAGAAAGTATGGTCCAGGGGACACCCCTGACTCAGGGCTGCCATTCTGGGGGGGGCTCCTTGGGTTGACAACACTGCCAGCATCCCAGCACCTTCCGACCCCAGCCTGGCAGACAGGATCTCCCCAGGCATCCCCAGCAACAATGCCTATTGTCCCAGTTTAATTGCAAGGAGAGTCATTAAGGACTGGGAGAAGCAAACCCCTCCAGAAGCTTCTTGGGGGAGGAAGGTCCCTGTTTGGGCGGGAGGCTGGCTTGAAGCAGTTTGTCCCTGGTTGATCAAAGTCACCTTCTAAGGGGTTTGTAACGCTCTTTGGGCAGGTGCCATGGTGGGGCACCCTCAAACTGGGGCGGCTTGGGGGAACCCTGCTTCTACCAACCCCGATGGGGGGGATGTGGGGCTCCTCGGGGGTGGGTGAGACCCGTGCTGGGCCCATTTTGCTTCACAACCAGCACGTAACTGGGGGAGCGATGCTGGGACAAGAGACTGACAGCTGGATCTGCTCCCACTCCCCTTCTGCTCATCCCCAAAACTCTCTTCCAAACATGTGGGTGGCTCATGGCAGAAGGGGGCCCATAGGAGCCTGGGGCTGAGGGTGCCAACTACCCCCACATAGACCCACACACACACACCCACGGCCCTGGGGCTGTATTTAGGCTCAGACCCCACTGGGTGGGCCTGATCCTGGCTGCCATCACCCACCAGCTCTGGTTTTTTCGGGTGCCCAAATGCCTTGTGAGACCTGGTCCAGAGGGGCCACCCACCCCCGGGTGCCAAGCTGCCCAACTTGGGCTAAAAGAGGGGGAGAACCTTCCATTTTTTCATTTTCTCTTTAATTTCGTTGGCCAGGCACCTTGCCTGCCCCATTCCCTGGGACAGAGACCCGCGGCACAGCCGCCCTGGGCCGTATTCTGCTGACAGTCCTTCTCTCCCCTGCAGATAAGGTATCTATCCTCTGGCCCATCTCCTCAGCCAGCAAACACTCCTGCTCGGGGTAACAAAACCTCCTGCTCACCCGTGTCTATTCGATAACAAAAGGGCCACTTGCCTATTCCCCTTTGCCGGGACCTATCGCTGGGGGCAGGGGTGCTGCCAGAAAACAAGCAGGCTGTGAAAGGAAGCTTGGGAAACAAGCTCAGGGCCTTATCCTGGGGGATGCTGACAGCTCCGGGCTGGATGGGATCAGGAGGGGCTTGTCCCCATCCCTTCCTGAGCCAGGTCTGCAGGTGGGTACAGCCCAGTAAGCCTGCCCAGTAACATCCAAGGTGGGCTGGAAATCGCACCCACACCCCCCCAAAAAAGATGTCTTGGGGACCAGCTTTTTGCCTGTCTCTGGTGAGCAGAGGGTGATGGAGCATCCCAAGGTGTTTGATTCCCTGCTGGAATTTCTCCCAGAAGGGGCTGGGGAGGGATTCATCCAGAGGAGCTGCCTTTGCATCCAAGAAATTCAATGTAAATAAGGCAAATTTATCCTTTCCAGGAGGGAGAAAGAAATAGTCTGCTGCAAACAGGTCCAGCTGAGCACTGCCACTCTCCAGGGATCACCTCAGTGGATATATCCATCCTGGCTGGGTTCGCCTCCTGAAGAGGCCAAGCATCCCAGCTCGGTCCCCTCTTGTCTCCATCACCCCTTGAGCACACTGGCTTCCCTCCTCTCCCTCTCTCTCCCTCTCCCTCTCCCTCTCCCCAGATTGCTGCATGAAACCAGAGGCACCAGGGACGGTTCCTGGTGAGAAGCCGGCACCAATTTGCCTGGTCCCTGAAACCCAAACCCCTCTCCAGGTCCTGGCTCCTCCAGACCCTTCGGTCCCACCGCAGTGGCACAGGCAGAGATGGGAGAGATAAAGGGATCCTTGGAAAACCACACACCCCCCTCCGAAAATTCGGCGGCGCAAAGGAAGCGCTTCTCCTCGGCAGGGACTTGTTTTCTTTAGGAGTTCAAACGGGGGTCGGCCAAGTCCTAAACCGACAAATTACACAGCGGCGGGGGGGAGGGAGGGAGGGAGAGGGGCAGAGAAGGGCTCCAAAGGATACCCCGAGCTGGCTTCCAGCTCCTAAGGGATGCTCGGGGGGTGAAGGAAGGAGGAACTACGAGGTTACGGGTGCTCCCGGTCCGTACCCTGCTGAAGGGTACCCAACCCAAGGCGGCGTTTGAGTAGGTCCTACAAAAACAGCGTCCCTTTGGCCGGGCTGGGTAACGAGCAGGTGGGATGTTCTGGGCGGTGTGGAGAGGAGGTGAGAGTGGCAGGGAAAGGGAGCGTCCCCGGGGATGGTTCCCAGCGGGCTGGACGGATATCCTTCTGCCAGAGGGGAAGATTTGAGGCGGAAATACTACTCCTGCCCTTAAATGGAAGAGCTGCTGCGGCTGGCGGGGAGCTGCTCCAGGCTTCCCTGCGCAGGGATCCCAGCGGCTCGGCCTCCATCCTCTACCAAAAATCCTCCCCCTGGGGTGGGGAGGTGCAGATCCTGCCCTCGGGGAAGGATTGCCTGGGGGGGACAAAGGTTGGTTAGAGAAATCCCTGGCTGGTAGGCAGGAGAGCCCTGTTCCATGGGGAAAATGACCCTTCTCAGCAGAGGATGGGGTGAGATGCGCGGTCCCGAGTGCCTCTTGGGACAGGGCCTGACCCACAGCCCCCTGCCAGGTTTGGCCAAGGGCATTCGAGCACGGTGGTGGGCTCCCTGCAGCCCAAACGTCCCCCAGGACACACACACACCCCCTTCCTCTCCCCAAACGTTGCTCTGCGGTTCTGCTGCGCAGGCGCTTCCCAGGGGAGCGCTCCCCATCTCTCCTCCCTGCTGCGAGTTTGGGTGAAACCAAAGGTCTCTCCCAGGCCAGAAGCACTGATGTTTGCCCCGGGAAGGCACTGGCTACGGGTGCAGGACCCCACCAGCTCCATTTCCTTCAGCGGAGCTGACCACTATGGGACAGCACGAGGAGCACATGAGGTCCCCTTTCCACAGCCCCCTGCTCCCATCACTGCACCCCACAGCACCCTGGATCCCACCTCCACCACCCTGCTCCTCATCTGTCCCCTCCAAGCTTTTGTTGTCCCCCCCATGGAAAGACTTTTCCTAGCCTCTGCTGCTCCCCTTTCCCTAGGGAGCCATCTCCATCCCACCATCACCTCCTGCTGCCCGTGAAACACCAGGTGGGACCAGCTCCAGGGACACTGGAGAGGGGACGGGACGCGTGGCCGTCAGGACTGGGGACACACAAGAAGAGGTTGGGGACCTGGGACAAGGGGTGGCTGGGGAGGGGGGTCCCCGGACCACACTCCAAGATGGCTGCAGCACGGAGAGGCCCATAGCAGAGCGCCGGCAGCCTTCCTCCTCCTCTTCCTCCCGCAAAGCTACAAGCCAGGTTTCCCTCCCGAGAGCAAGCAGGCACCGAGGAGCCGTGTCCCCGCCTCGGACCCCTGTCAGACACCAGGTGCCCTCCCCTGCCCTCATGAACCTATCCCGCCCCCCGCCCCCCTCTCCCCCCCGCTCCGGTGAACGTTAACAGGCGGGGGGCCGGCGGGGAGCGGCGGACGGACGGACGGACGGACGGATGGCGTCCGTCCGGGTGATTCATTCACGAGGCATTTAATCGCCTCCTTCAGACAGACAGACAGACAGACACACACACACACACACACACACACACACACACACACACACACACAACCCCCCAGCGGGGGCTCGCTTTAACCTCCACCGGCCGATGAGGCGCTTGGCCGCTCGCCGCCGGGGAGGGGGCACCGGACCCCGGGCTGGGAGGGGGGGAGCAGGAAGGTGACCCCAGCCCAGCCATAAACCAGGGCGGGCAGAGCTTCCCTCGCACCCCCCCACCCAGCCCACCCCCCTGCCCCGGCAAAGCGGGGTGCCTTCCAGCCCCGCGGGATTAGTCCTGCTGTCAGTGCTCGCCCTGCTGATGGGGCGTCTTCCTCGGCTGGGTTTAGATACGGGGCCGGGCGCACACACGCCATCGGCCCGCAAAGCTCCCCGGCACAAACAAGGCTGAGAGCGGCGAGGGATGCTGGTTCCGCCGGCCCGGGGCGCGGGGCAGGGCCCGTTCAGCCTCCGGCCAAGCCGCCGGGAGCCGCCTCACCCGACCGGCAGCCAAAGGTCCGGCGGAGGACGGGGGGGGGGGGACGAGGAACCCTCGGGGCAGAGCCCGGGAGCTGGAACGAGGAAGCGGCGGAGGGAAAATCAGCGCCAAGCCAAGGGCGCAGATGGGGGGATTGCAACAGAGCGGAGGAGCGGCGGGCATGGGCGGGGGTCACACCCGGGGGGTGGGGGGTAGCGGGGGCTTCATCCCAAACCCGCCGGACCGGGCGCTGCAAGGAGGAAAACGAAGCAGGAGTGTGGGGTGGGGATGTGACGCAGTGACCATGGGGGGCAAAACTTATCCGTCCCCTGGGCGCCTTCCCCCCGCCCCAAAAACAATCCGTGGGGTCCCCTCCCCACGCCGCGGTCCCCAGGGATGAGGGATCTGGCATGGGATGGGGATGAGGGCCGTGAGCTGGGCTCCCTGGAGCTGCTCCGCTACCAAATAAGGCCTCCGTCGAGCCTTTTACATGCCGTTCTCGCCCGGACGGGGTGACGTGACCTCCTTACAAATTGCTCTGCTCCCCCGCTCCAGGCTCCTCCGTGGGGAAACACCCCCCCATCACCATGGCCCACAGCTCCACCGCACCGGGGGGTCTCTCTGGGGTAGGGGAGGAGGCAAGAGGGATGGGGTGGTCACCCCGGGGTCCCAGGAGCAGGCAGCGGGGCTCTGGCCAGCCCCGGGAGGAAGGAGGCAGGAGGAGCGGGGCCGAAGCGGGGGCTCATCCCGCCTCGCCGTACCCCACTAGACCTCCCCAGGACGGCAGCCGCTTCTCCCACTTCTACCCCACCCCCCCAGAAAGAGCTCCATCGCCAGATCGAGGGGTCCCCGAGGGCCAGCGGCACCGTGGCCACCCACCCGCAGCCCCCCAGCCCCCCCGGATGCAGGCAGGAGCAGGATGAGGGCTGCCCTTCCTTCACCGCGCTGCCGGGAAAGGCACCGTGGCCGCCTCCCGCTGCCGCCCGGCCCGGCCCCACCGCCCGGCGGGGCCACCCGTGGGAGAACTCCCCGCTGCCGGAGCGCTCTGGGAAACTTGGGGAAGTTTCAAGCCAGAATCACCTCTGGGACAGAACCGTCACGGCAGGTGACGCCAGCAGGCGAGCGGCGCGGCGGTGCCCGGCACAGCCCATCAGCCAAGGACCCCCACCGAAAAGCCGGCGGGACGTGCCGGAGCCCTTCAGCGGGTGAAAGGCCGGGAGGAGATCCTATCCCCTACTCTCGCCTCCCCAAAGTCCAAATTCCCATCTCAAGGTCACGGGCAGAACCAGGAACTTGGCGGCTGGCAGGGGGAGAGCCTGTCCCCGGCGCCGCGGGTCTGTGTCCCGTGGGGACCGGAGAGTTCCTACTACATCTCTGGGGGGAGGCGCGAAGCCGGCTCCAGGCGGGGTACCCACCGGCTCCCCGCACCCCTCCGGCCGGGCCGAGCACCACTCCGGGGTTGGGGGTGAGCCTGTTTTACCCACCCACCCACTCACCCTGCACTCCCGCATCTGGAGCGGGGCTCTCCCGCACCCGTGGGTCCTGCCCCGGGTGTGGGGGGCAGAGACCCGGGGGGAAGCGGTGTGGCCCAGCTGGGGTGGGGGTGGGAGGTGTCCCCGGGAGCGGGGGATGCGCTACCCGCCGTTCGGAGCCCTCTCCCACCCCTCATCTGCCCCAGCAGCCCCGGGTATCTGGGGCCGGGGGAACAGACAGGACCCCCCACCCCCACCCCATCCCCCGGCGCCGACCCGGCGTGAGGTCCGCGGGTAGGGAGGGGGATGCCGGACCCCCCCGCCACACCCCCCTCCCGCCCCATCCCCGCGGCGGAGTGTACCCCCTCCGCGCCCCCCCCCGCTACCTCCTCCTCGGGCAGGCCGGTGTCGGCGGGGCCGCCCTCCCGATCGGCGGGGCCGCTGCTCATGGTGCGTCCGGCCAGGCTCCTCGTCCCGCCGGCGGCAGCCGCGTCCGGGGCGGGCGGTGCTGAAGGCTGGCCGGCCCGGGGAGGGGGGGCCGGCCCGGGGCGGGGCGGCGGAGGCCGGCGGGGCCGGGGGCGGGCCGGGGCGGGGGCCGGGCGGGGATGGGGGGACGCGGGGGGTGATGCGGGGCGGGGAAGGGAGAGAGGGCAGGGATGGGGGACGCGGGGGGGGATGCAAGGCGGGGGGGGGGGGAGGAGGAGGGGGGGGGGCATGGCTGGGGACGCGGGACACGGCGCGGGAGGGTGGGAGGATGACGCGGGGCCGCCGGTCCCGGGTTGGGAGCGGCGGGGGCCGGTCCCAGGGAAGGCGGGACATGGCTGCTGCGGCGGCGGAGAGGAGGGGACGGCGCTGGGGACGGAGACAGGGCAGGGAGAGGGACGCGGGGGGGGCCGGCCGTGCGGGGAGGGGGCTGACATCGGAGCAGGGGTCCCCACCGCTGCCCAACCCCCCTGCCAAGCATCTCCCGGGGGAACCAGGCTGAGCCCCACCTGGCGGGGCGGGGTGGGAGCCTAAATGCAGCCCCCCCGGCCCAGGTTCCCCTGCTGCACCTGGGGGGGGGGGGGCTGCATTTAGGCTTACACCCTGCTTAGGCTGGGCTTTAGGTAACCCTGGGCTGGCTCTGGCACTCGGCTCACTTGACCTTCCCTCTTCTTTTTGGGTTGCCCCCAGCCCCACCGTGTCCCCATGGCTCCGGAGCAGCATGATGGAGACCCTCAGGATAGAAAGTGTTCCACCCACATCCAGACCACGATGATGCCAGGTGACACAAGGACCTCCCACCGATGGCAGAGGGCTCTTGCCAAACAGGCACTGAAGGTCATGGCTCCCTTCTCCACGAGTCAATGGCCCAACCAGACCTGCAGGCAGCTGCCCACGCATCCTGCCTGCTGCCCAGATGGACTCAGCCCCCATCACTGATGCTGGGCAGAGGGTTTCCAGCTCCCCACAGGGGTGATTTACAGAGCAGAACCTCTCATGCTGGGAGGGAGATGGAAACAAGCTGTGCCAGCTGGATTTGGAGGAGCAGGAAGCATCCAGCCAGGACTCCAGGTGGTCCCAAGAGGAAATAAAGAGCGGGGGGGGGGCTGATCTGGTTATCTGGATCTGCTGGAGCCCCTTGGTTTTGGGGTAAATTCAGGAAAAAAGATGATGCCTTATCTTTCAGCAGGGGGAGAAGTTGGAGAGGAGAGACGTGTTTCATCTCCCGTTGTTCCCCCCCTTGGCTGGGGTGTGCTGGAGAGGCGGCAGCAGCTGGGATGATAGTCCCAGCCTTTGCCTGGGCTCGGCTTTGGGGGGGCGCTGGGCTCTGGGTGGGAATGGTAAAGCCAAAAACAACAGTGGGGCTTTGGTATCTCTACAAGTGAACTGAGGGGGGGGGAAGATCCCATCAGCTCTGACAGGCACAGCATCGCTTTGTGCCTTGGCCTGTCCCCAGCCAAAACCCATGTCCCGCAGCACAGCTGGTACCCGCGGTTTCTGCAGGAGCTGGTGATGCTCTCCCCTCTCTTTCCCACAGGAATTTCCTACAGGAATTGGTTTCCTCCCACACCAAGGGGGGAAAAATAACAGGTTGCATTGTGCAAGGGTAGTTGGGGTAGTTGGGGAAGTTTGGAACATCCCTGAGGATCCTTGGGGGTGGAGGGGCTGGCTGGGAAGCACAGACACGTCCCGAAGCCCCCCAGAAGAATGGGTGATGAACAGAGGAGATTCAGCTCTACTCCGGACCCTCTGGGAGGGGAACAGAGCAGGAGGCAGCCTGGGGGTGGGGGGGGTCACAGAGAGAGGCCCTGGAGCATTGCCCCCCACCCCCTAGCATGGGTTTGGGGTGCGGGGCCAGGACACCCCTTCCCTCCAAGGAGAGGGGTTCTCCCCCCCGGTGTGGGCTGACATGGGGGGTGTGTGGGGGTGTCAGTGCTTCTGTAGGAGCAGTGCCCAGCACCCTGGGACAGAAGAGTGGCTGTCACCCTTTATTCCCAAAAGGAAGCACGTACAACCGAGTTACAGCACGAGGGACAACGGATCCCCAGGCAGCCCGGTCTGGGGTGCCCAGGGGGTATAAACAAAAAGGCAAACAAGCAAGAATTGCTGGATTTGTTCACCCCACGCTCAGCTCTTGACGGGGGTGGACGTGGCCTTCACGGTCTTCTTCAGGTGATGGTAGTTGGGCAGGATCTTCATCAGGAAATCCAGCTGCAGCGTCTGGGGCTGGAGACAGAGGCAGGGGGCAGGTGAGGGCAGCCTGTGTCCCCCTGCCACAGCGAGGGGAGGGGAGCCTGCGGAGGAGGACGGGAGGGTGACGGGGTGTCACCGCACGCCACACCCACCTGCGGGCGCTCGGTCTGGACGCGGCGCAGGCAGTCGGCGCCGTAGATGACAGTGTTCTCGGGGATCACCTCGTAGGTGTTGACGTTACAGCAGGCGCCGATGATGCAGCCGCTCGTCAGGATCACGTTCCTGCCCACGAACGCTGCCAGGGAGACAGAACAATCCCTGTGGGAGTCACAGTGTGCCCGAGGAGGGGTCAAACCCCTGCGCCAACGCACGTCAGCATCACCAACCCCCCCAACCTCCCCACGGCACGAACACACTGGGGGGCTGGGGGGACATCACAGCTCCGTGACCAGCTGCGGTTCGGCCTCAGCTACACCAGCACATCATCCTCCCAGGAGCAGACCCTCACCTACCTTTGGATTCGATGACGTTGTTGTCCCCCACCTTCATCGCCTGGGAATCTGCGCGCCCGCGTTAAAGGAAACAGAGAGGTGCTCTGCTCTCCCCTCGGAGAGGTGAAACCCTGGCGGCATCTCCACACCCCGCAGCACAACCCAGCCAGCAGGGCTGCCGAAAGCCCGCGAGGGGCCACGCACGCCCCCCCGCGCTGGTCTCGAAGCACGGCGCCTCGGGCCTGTCCCCCCACACCGCCAGGATACAGCACCCCACTTCGAAGACGTTGTTGGTGCCGATGACCATCGGCTTGGGCTCCACCTCCTCGCTCTCCGGTGTGATATTTTCCGGGTACCTGCGGGGCGGAAGGATGGGCTTCAGGTTTGGGGATCACTGTGCCCCCCAACAGCAGCTCGGTTACAGGCAGCTGTACGTCCCTGTTCAAACCGGACAGGTGCTCAGGGCCCTGAGGCGGCTCGCTCTCGCACAGGATCCTTCCCAGGGTGAGGATCCTGCTCCTCAGGATTCACGGAGGGAGGAGGAGGGCTCCCCTCGTGTCACAAACACACAGGTTGGGGTTTTGGGGTGGCTCTTTGGCGGGGGGGCAGGGAGAGGGGGGTTCATTTCTACCTGGTTGGGGTTGTTTGTCAGCTAACGCCCCTCTCCCACAAGAGCTGCGAGCACGAGCTCACGAGGCCGATACGGGGTCGGCGGTGAGAGACGGGAACACATCAACCCTCTGCCAAACCCCACCCGAGAACACCAGCGCGGGCTCGGTCCCGGCTCGGAGGGATGGGGAAGGGCGGCATGGCTGTGCGGGGAGGGTCAGCAGCGGCGCCCCCCATCCCATCCCATCCCATCCCATCCTGTTCGGAGATGCTGGGTGGCAGAACTTCCCCCAGGGAGAGCCCCGTGTGCCCCTGTCCCGCTTCTCGCTGACCCGTTTATGATGAGAGCCTGCTCCTCGATCAGGTTGCCTTCCCCGATGACGATGGGTCCCGCTTCGGCGATGATGCGGGCCTTGGGGTGGATGACGGTCCTGGGCCCTGCCGAGGGACAGCCCGGCGTCACCCCGGGGCCGGTACCAGCAGCCGCGGGGAGGGGACAGGGGGTCGGGGGGGCCTTACCGATGGTCACATCCCCGCGGATCTCGCTCTCCACGCACACCACGGCCCCCGGGGCGATCTTCACGCTGCGGGAACAGATAGGGGTCTGTCAGGGGCGGGGGGAAGGAGGTCCCCGCGCATCCCGGTGCGTGAGGAGGGGGGACGGGAGGCCGGCACTCACCTCTTCTGCATCTTCTCCGCCATGACGGCGCTACCGGCCGCGGCGCCTGCGCGGCGCTGGGCCGTGCGGAGCGGGAGAAGGGCGTGGGGCCGGGCGCCTCGGCCTTGCGCTCTGCCGTGGGGTTCCCCCGGTGGGCGGCTCGTCCTGTGTGTCCCCCCCCCGCACCCGTCCACCCCGCGCCGCGAGTCAGAGGCAGGCGGGGTTTGCCCGCAGCCCCCCGGCACTTGCAGAGCGGGCGGGCGGTAGGACCCTGCGGCCCAAGGAGCCGCACCCCGGCCCTGGCCACGCCCCTCTCGCAGAGCCCCGCCCCTCAGAGGGGGCGGGGACACGGGGGCGCATGCGTTCTCTGTAGCGGCTGGTCCTAGGTGCCGGTTCGCCGGTTCGGGGCCCGGGCCCGGCGGGGTCAAGGCTCATTTAGCCCATAGTGGGGCTTAGGAACCGGCCCCGGCCCTGGCCCTGGCCCTGGCCCTGGCCCTGGCCCTGGCCCTGGCCCTGGCCCTGGCCCTGCTCTGCTCTGCTCTGCTCTGCTCTGCTCTGGAGCCTGGCAGGGCATCCCCGGAGCCCCCCCAGCCGTTACCGGGGCGGGTAGAGCCCAGCTTTGCGAGCCCACGGCACCCCGAGCTCCCCCGTGGGGCGGTGCTGCCGGGTTCGGACCCGGTCAGACAGCGCCCGGGCCGCCGGCGTGGTTCTTCCCAGCCTTTCCTCGGTGTCTGCTCCGAGCCGCGGGAGCCGTTCGGTGATGGCTGCACCGGTAGAGCCGCAGGTAGCACAGGGACAGACCTCGGGACTGGGGCGGCCGGTCCCGCTCCCGGCCCAGGGCAGCTCCTGTCTGCATCTGCAGCTCCGCGGGTACCTCCCATCCGATGTCCCAGCGCCGCCCGACGCCTCCGGGCCCCATCCTGACATCATAGGGGGGCGGTTCGGGGCATGGAGCCCCACATCCCGGGGCTGGTGCCGAGCGGCACAGCCCGAGCCGGGCATCTCCCGGTGCTGAGAACGCAGCCGTTGGTCCCCATCGTGCGGGGGGGCTGGCGTGCACCCGGCCGAATTAGCCGCCTGGGGGAAAAGCCCTTTCCCCACCGTGTTCCCCGCCCAGCTCGTTATTCGGGCGCGTACACCCCCGCCCCGGGTATAACGCCATCGCTCGTGTACGGGTGTGACAGTGGCCCCGGGGATGTGCTGGAACCAGCCGGGACTCCCAGCTGGAGCTGCTGGAGGAGCTGGAACTCGGCTGGAGTCTGAACTCGGCTGGAAGCAGGACCGAGCTGGAGCCACACAGGAGCCGGACCTGAAACCAGAGCAGGAACAACCCGGTACAGCAGCAAACGGGAGCCGGAGCTGAGCGGGAGCCGGGCTGGAATCACACCGCGGCCCGAACCAGCAACCGAAACACCCCCAAAACCCAGCGGGGCCCGAAGCACCGACCCGGGGCCATGCGGTCCCCGCGGCGTCTCTGGGCGGGCGGCAGCGTTGGCTTCGGCACAGGCAATCCGGCATCTTCCCGGGGCTCCTCCGTCCGTCCCTGCCCGGGGAGAGACGCGGCACGATCCCAGCTGCCGGCAGCGCCCAGCCGCTCCCCGCAGCCCCGAGGCCGCTCCCCGCAGCCCCGCCGTGGGAGCGCCCTGACACCGCCCGCTCCGCTCCGCTCCCGGGGCGTGTGCCCGCGGGGCGATGCCGGACAGGGCCGAACGCCAGCGGAAACCAGTTCCCCCAGCAGCAGCCCCCGCACTCACCAAGCCCGCCAGCCCGGAGGGCTCTGTCCTGCCGCCGGCCGCTCCGGACAAGGGCTGGGGAGAAGGAGCCCGGCGGCAGCGGGACGGGGGGCGCCGGCCGCCCCGGGAGCAACTCCGGGCCCTGCCGGGTGCCCGTCTCCGAGCTGCAGCCGCTGCCCCGGAGAGGGGATCCCAGGGGTCGGTGCCGGAGCCCGACCCGGCACCCGCGGGGGGATCCCGCCCCGCACCGGGGGCGAGAGGGGAGCGGCAGCTCCTGCCGCAGGGGAGCCCGCCGGACCGCAGCGAGCCGGTGCCCTCCCAGGGGCTTCCCTGGGCCCCGGCAAGAGCCCCCGGGCCGAGAGCCTGGGGGTCCGGCCCCGGCAGGAGCCGGGGGTCGCTCCCGCTGCCTGCGGGCAGAGGCAGGGTCCGCACCACCACCCCGGCGGCTGCCGCGGGCAGGGCCGGAGTCCCCGCTCCCGCACCGCATCCCGCCGGCGCGGGTAGAGGAGAGGGAACGGCTGCAGTTCTGCCCCGTTCTCTCCCGGTTTCCCCGTTTCTCTCGTCCGACCCGGAGCCCCGGGGGCAGCCGGCGTCGGCCCCGGTTCTCACCCGTCGGCTGCGGCCGCCCCGGCATTGTCCCGGGGAGACGGGACACGGCGGCACCCGCGGCCCGTGCCCGAAAACACCCGTGTCCGCTCCGCCCCGGGAACGGTCCCCGAGCCCCGGAGAGCCCCCGCCGGCCGCGGGCACGGGTGTCCCCGGAGCGGTAGCGCAGCCGGGCGGTTGGGGAGCGAGAGACCCCCCCGCCGGTGCGGGCTGGTGGCGAGAGGGGGCCGTAAGGACCGTGGGGACACGTGGCCGTCTTTCCGTCACCCCTTTATTCAAGCCGTTGTAAGGTTTGAGCCTTTTGCCAGCCGGTGCCGCCGTCCGGGACCCGCCTGCAGGTACCTGGAGCTCCTGCCGGGAGAGCGGAGGGGGTTTCGGCCTCTGGGGGCACCCCCGGACAAAGGGGGTCTCCCGTCACCCCGCGCTCGGCCGCCAGCCCGGCCCAGGCACCTTCACGGGATGCCCGTCTCCAGCACATCCTCGCTTTTGGAAGGCAAGTTCTTGTTCAAGGTCTCCATCTCTTCTGCCTTTCTCTTCCTGCGCTGCTTCCGACAGTGGCTTGAGGGGAGGGAGAGTCATTAAACCGATGGCAACGAAACAGAACAAGGTGTCACAGTGATGCTGCTCCCCGTCCCCCCTCTCTACCTCCCCTTCCTTTCACCTTGCAGAAGTTCTGGATGGGATTGCACATGGTTTCTGGGCCCTAAACGATGCCCCACACCCCTCCCAGCACCCTCCTGAACCAGGCAGCCCAAATTCAAGGTGCCCCGAGCTGCCAGAGGTGCACAGGTATCACTCACGATACGGGGATGCCCATTCCCACCCCGAATCCCCTCCCCACATACTGGCTGCAGAGGCAGGCGCAGATGATGAGGATGATGAGGGTAATGATGCAGGCAATCAAGGAGATGACCACGATCTGGCCCCGGTCGCCTCGCAGGTAGAAGATGTCCACTCTCTCGCAGCGAGCCCCCGTGTAGCCCCGCTCACACCTGCCCCGCGGCACAGGGAGAGGCAGGCTGGTCCGAAAAACTGCCACGGTGCCCTTGCCCCTCTCCTCACGTTTCCCTGGGGAGAAGTGGCATGGCTCCCCCCACCCCCCTTGCCCCCACATCCCCTTACACGCAAGCGGGCGTCTGCTCGGCCACGAGGAAGCGGCATCTCCCTCTGACACAGTAGTGCTTGTACTCCTCCGGGCACCTGGAGAAGTGACCGTGCCGCCTCAGCTGCGTCCTGTTCCCTGGGGTGACAAGGACAAAGAAATCCCCCCCCCCCATCCCAGGGGTTACGGTTCTGCCCAGACATCACAGCATCCCAGAGCTGGTCCGTCCCCACGGCGGGTCCGAGCCCGACCAGCTGCAGAGAGCGTTGGCGTGTGTGTCCTTGGCTGTGGTGTGCTGGCCCTGGCCGCCTCCCAGCTCAGCCAGACAAAACACGCTGCTGTCCTCTCCTCCGCACCGCCCAGCTCCCGGCCAACGCCGCGGGCTCCCCCAGGCAGCCCCACGCCGCCGTTGCCGCCTTACCCGCGCAGCTCTCGGCCGTGCTACAGGCCAGCCCCTCTGTGCCAGGGCCGGCGGTGACGTTGGCATCGGCGCCCGCACAGCTGAACACCACCAACCCTGAAACACAACGGAGGCTGCTCAGTGGGGAAGCCCAGCCAAAACCCCGGCATCACCATCACCACCACCCCACCGCAGCCACGCTCCCAGCCCTGTCTGCAGGGAAGGGACAGGCAAAGAGCCCTGCAGCTGCACCCATGCCTCTTTTCCCCCTCCCTTCCTTGACAGCATCACCTTTTCCCCAAGGGTGATGAGAAGGGAAAGCCAGTCCCTGCCTTTCTTCTTTGCCCACCCAATGCCCCAGCGCAGGGCTCTGGGAGCCAGTGGGTCCGTGTTTGGGGGGGCACAGACCTGCCTGCAGGCAGCAGGCAGCCCCTTTTCCCAGGGAGGGATCCCCAGAGAGGTCTGACTCGCCTCACTGCCCTTTTGGAAGAGTCTGGGTTCCAGCAGCGGTGGGAAGAACGCAGCGGCCTTGGGAGCGAGGTGATGGGGCAGTGCTGGGATCCAGCACCCACCAAAGCCCAGCCCCGGGTGTTAAATCCCCGCTGCACCCCTGCTCCCCGCTGCACGGGGCCATAGCGGGGCCTGGCACGAAGCGAGTTGCCAGAGGGGCGAGCGTGCTGGCCGTGGCCATGGGCCGAAGCCGAGGGCTGGCTCAGCCCTGGCACGTCACGGCGGCTGTAACCGGATCGCTGGCATACCAGCACTGACTCAGCAGGGCCCTGCTCCCAGCCCGGCCCTCCCGAGGGATTCACCCCGCTGCAGTGGCACCCAGGGGTGCGGGGACAGGTCCTGCCTGATGGGGCAGGGTGCTGGGTGGCTCCCGCGGGGGTGGCACACCAAGGGGGGTGTGGGGGAGGGTGTGTGTGTTTCCATCCCGAGTTGGGTGCTGTCTGGCTGCGTCGAGGCCTCGGCAAGAGGAGGGAGTTCAGGCAGTCGAGCCCAGTACCCGTTATCTCATCTGTCCCTTTGGCACCTTGGCAGCAGTGGGGGGGGAGGAGGGGGCTGCTTGGCCAGCCTCCAGCTTCCCCCCATCCCACGGCAGAGATGTTCCCAGCACACGCTTCCCTCCTGGCTATATATAGCCACCATCCATCCTGACGACGTGCTCTGGGTAACAGAGCTGCAGGACAGTGAGGGCTGAGCCTCTGCTGGGGCTTCCCTCTGCGAGCATCCCCTCCCTGGCCGAAGGCGCCTGGCAGGGAGGGAGCGGGTCCCACCGCCCGCTCCTGGCCCGGGCAGCGGGGTGGAAACTATCCCGGCGGGAGCCAAGGGATGAGCCATGGGGCGGCCTCTCCCCCGGGACCCAGCTGCAGGCGGCACGGGCACGTGGCAGTGCAGGGAGGGAGGGTGACTTCACCCCCGGCGACCGAGTTTGCAGCTCAGCGCGGAAAGGTCCCCACCAAGATGAGGTCCCCACCCTTACTGCAACCAGATGCAGAGCTTTGGCATCCTCTGGGGCCGCAGCCTCTTGGCAAGGACCGTCCCGGCGGCACTGCCAGCTCTGGGGGGGCTGTGGGGGTGCCCCCTGACACCCAGATCTCAGCACCCAGGAGCTGTGGGTGCAAACATCCTCATCTCTTTGATGCACGGAGAGCCTGGCTCTGCTATCTATGTTTGCACCCTTTCCTGAGCAGCCAGAGATAACCCAGGAAAGCATCCCAAACACCGGATTATTTTGCCATAACACCCCCGTGCTCTCCTGAGACAGCCTGAATCGCAAGAGAAGCACCCTCCCCCGGGGTATCGCCTTGCTCTGAGGGGCACCCCAACCCCAAAACACATCAGCCACCCTTGATTTCCTCCTGCCAGCGCAGGTTTGGCAGGTTTGGCAGAGCCCTGCCAAAGGGCCAAACCCAAACTGCTCCCGGCAGAGGGGAAGGCTCCCCCGAAACCCCGGGGCTGGCACTCTCTGCTGGGGGGTGTGGGGGGGTGGCATGTGTGTATCGCCAAGCCCCAGCCCTACCTGAGCTTATCTCCTGCCAACCCTGCGCAGGCAGCTCCCTGCTTTGCCCGCTTCCCACACACTTAGGAACTGACATGGGACACTCACGCACTTGTTTGAATAGGTACCAGCTCCCCCAGAACCCCCCGTTCCCAGCCCCCCGCATCCCCCAGCCCCAGTGCTGTCAGGGATGGCAGGTATTTGGGCAACCATGAGCTGTGCCCCTTCAAGAGGTGGTAGAACATCCCAGCTCCACTCCAGGGTCAAGCCGGGACACCCCAGCCCCGTGCTGATCCCACAGGATTCAGGGATCCAGGATGGCCAAATCATCCGTGCCAGGAACACCGGGGTGGGGTGGTGGGGAGTACCGCAGGAACCTGGGGTGCAGATGGGAGGGCACTGGGATGGGCGCAGGGAAGCAGGGGGAGAGCACCAGAACGCCTGACTGGGATTGGGGGAAGGAGCGGGATGGGATTGTTCAGGGGACGCAGGGAGTCTCAGGGACGGGGCTGGGGAAACACCAGGGACGGGGAGACAGGGGGTCAGCAGGGGGGATCGGACCGGGGGAGCAGTGGGGTGGGACGGGGGAGCACCGGGACAGCCACGGGGGAAGTACCGGGACGGGACGGGGCGGGACGGGACGGGACGGGAGGCAGGTGGAGGATCACTAGCGTGGGACCGGGAAGCAGCGGGACGGGACAGGGATGGGACCGGGACCAGCCCGGGTTGGCACGGAGAGAGGACGGGACCGGGACACGGCGGTGTCGCCGGGTCGGGCGGGGGGAGCATCCAGCCAGGCAGGGACAGCCCGGGACCGGGACCGGGACCGTGTGGCGCTGCGGGGGGATCCCCATCCCCGCGCCGAGCCCCGCCGCCTCGAGTTGCCCCGTGCTTACCGGAGGCGAGGGCCAGGCAGAGCAGCAGGGTACCGGGGCCGCTGCCCGGGGCCGGGGCCGCCGCCGCCTCCATGTGCGCCGCCGCCGCCTGCCCGGTGCGCGACGGCTGCGGCGGGGCGGGACGGGGGCGGCCGCTGCCGGCACCGCCGCCGCCCTCCTCCTCCTCCTCCTCCTCCTCCTCCTCCTCTTCCTCCTCCGCCTCCGCCTCCGCCTCCGCCTCCTCATCATCATCCAGCTGCGGGGCTCCTACCCCGCCGGAGCCATCCCTCGGCGGGCCGGGGGTGCCCCCGCCTCTGTGTCACCCCCGCCCCTGTGTCACCCCCACCCCTGTGTCACCCCCGCCCCTGTGTCACCCCCGCCCCTGTGTCACCCCCACCCCTGTGTCACCCCCGCCCCTGTGTCACCCCCGCCCCGCACCAGCCCCGCCTGCCCGGAGCAGCGAGCTCAGGAGGCGTCGAGCGGATACCTCATCCCGGCATCCCTGGGGATTCGGGGAGCGAGAGCGACCCCCTACCCCACCCCACCCCACCATCCTGGGCTCCGATGGGGGCTCCGGGCGTTCCCCTCCCCAGCGGGACGGAGGGAGCCTCACCTCCCCTCCGCTGCTTGTCCCTGGCCGGCCTCTTACGGAAAAGGAGATTTATTCATAGCGAGCTGCTAATAAAACACCCTCCCGGAGCCCTTGGCAGGGGATGACGGCAGCCAGGAATTATTTTGGAGGGGCTGTGCCTTGGCACCAGCCTTCTGCATACCGGCCTCGGCGAGGGATGTGGGTTTTTTTGGTGGCTGCAGGATGCTTCTCATCCCTCAAGCAACTTCCCGAGGAGGAGGAGAGCCCCACGGGGATGAAGGTGCCCCCCAGGATGCTGGCACGTCCCCTCCTGGTACCCGGGGCTGTTCCGTAGGGATGCGGTGCCGTGAGGTGATGCTGTCCTGGCCCCGGGGAAGGCAAAAGGGTTCTGCCCGGGACAGAGGAGCGCAGGCAGGGAGGGGTGGCAGGGCTGCTGCTTGCGTGGGCATGAAATAAGGGGGTGGGGGGGGCGAAGAGAGGGGGGACAGGAAATGAAAGACTGGAAAGAACGGGTGACCTCAAACGGCAAGCTGGCAGCTATTAATGCAAGTGCTGGCGGCCACCCAGCCGTGCCATTTGGCCACCAGCCAGCGGGTGAGTGAGGTCCCGTGGCCCTCAGCCAGCCCAAAAAACTCAGCCCCAAGCTCCAGCACGCCCGTACCACCGGCCCCTCGGCTCACAGCTACCCTGGCTCCCGGACGGTGGAGGGGGAGAGCCCAGACCCGGTCCCCCCCCCCCGAAAAATCAGGCAGGGCACGCTAAACCACCAGAGAAACGTTGCAAAGCTCCGGTGGGGACAGCGAGGGCTTGGGCAAGACCAGGGAAACCAGCAGCTGGCACCTGGATGTGGCACGGGGTCACCAGGGAGAAGGTGGTCTCACCCCGGTGGGGTGGGCAGAGGCAGGGGGCAGGCAGCACAAGTCTTTGTGCCCTTCAAAAAACCCCCCAGTCTCCCCTCAGCATCCTCTGTAGCTGGATAAAACAGGGGAGGGTAAGCAGGTTTTAAGGAGACTGTAGAAGAGCTGGAGCCCCAAGGAGATGTCACCAGAGGCAACGGTAGCCACCCTGCCAGCAAACCTGCTCTGGCAGGGGCCTCTCTCCCCATGGGCTGCAGGTGGGGTCTCTGCTCCCCATCCCCTTCCCTGGGCTGTGGGGGGACACCCGCTCCCCCATGGGCTTCTCCAGGGGCTGTGGGCGAATCCCTGCTCTGGCACCTGGAGCATCCCCCGTGGTGCCTGCAGAGCTGTGTCTGCAGAGCTGTCCCTCCCACACCTCGCTCCCCTCTGGCTGCTCCTGGCAGCTGCGTTCTTCCCCTTCCCGAACTTTGTCACCCCCGAGGTGCTGCCACCACCACTGCCGGGCTCAGCCTTGGCCAGCGGTGGCTCTGCCTTGGAGCCAGACACAGGGGAAAGAGGGGCCACCCCCCTACCAAAACCTTGCCATGTGAACCCAATACACCCGAGGGAGGCCTAGGGACCCCTGTGACCAGGTAGATGTCACCCCCAGACGTGGCCAGGCAGAGCTGGCCATGGGAGGTATGGCCCTCCCAGTGAGCCCGGGCAGAGGTGGCCCTGCTGAGGTGACCGTGCTGATGAGCCCGGGCAGAGGTGGCCATGATGCCAAGTCCAAGCAGAAGGTGGCCATGCTCGTGAGACTAAGCAGTGGCCATGCTGGTGACACCAGCCAGAGGTGACCAGGAGATGGCAGCTGGAGCCCGAGGATGGGTTCCTGGCAGAGGCGCTCGGGGTGGGGGGGGTCTCCCACCGCCCAGCCCTCGGGCACACCAGCACCGGGCTCTGGTGCTGGTTTTGCACCCAATGCCACGGTGGGGAGCAGAGGCTGTGCCCAGCCCTGCCCTGTCCCCAGAAACCTTCTCCTGACCGAGGAAACAGCCAGCCCCTTCTGCAAAATAAAACAAAACAAAACAAAATAAAATAAAATAAAATAGAGACCGTCGGCAGGGGAGTTGCCACGCAGCTCTTCCCGCGGGGCCAGGTTCCTGCAGCGAGAGCAGCACCGTTTTTCCCCCTCAGAAGCAGAGGAAAGGTTCCAGGGAGCGGAGATGCTGATGCCACCAAGGCATGGCAAGGCAGCCGGCACGCTGCTGCTCCAGGAGAGCCAGCTGACTTGGGCTTTGTGCCCTGCTGTCTGAGGCCTGGGGCCAGGGTCTGTCCCGAGGGGTCTGTCCCGGCAGGGTCTGTCCCCGCGGCTTCTGCCACGGGCTGGGTTCAGCGACATCCTTTCCGGGAGAAGAGCAGGAGCCCGGAGGTGAGCCCAGCCTCAAGACCCTTCACCCGCAGCAAAGCGCTTTCCAGGGGGGAAGGTAAAACGGCACTTGCACCTCTTGCTGAGCTGCCCGCGTCTCCTGGCCGGGACCTTCGGGCACGGGGTGCTGCATTTTGGGAGCTCTTCACCCCGTGACAAGGCAGGGCCCCGGCTGCCCGTGATGCACATACCCGGGGTGTCCCCCGCGGCGGGGCCAGGGACCTCCTGGATCTGGCAAGCGATGCTCAGCAGTGAGGGTGGCCGGGGCGACCCCATCCAGCCGCGGCGAGTGGGGGGCTCAGCCCCTCGTGTGCATGTCCCCCCACCTCTGCAGGAAGGAAGAGGGGTGTCCCGGCAAGGGAACAGGAGTTACATCCCGGCAGGAGCCGGCCTGAGCCCCGAGGGAGGAAAGGGGCGGGGGGCAGCGACACGGGACACCCCAAACGGCCCCACCGACTGGGGCGAGAGCATCCCATGGCCGGTACCGGCTCAGCGCGCAGTACCAGTGCAGGGCGCCCCGTGCCCCCCTCCTCACCCCGGGGCAGGGTCCCCCTCCCAGCACGGCCCGTCCCTGACACCCGCTGCCGATGCCCGCAGCGCCGTCGCGGGGCCCCGCCGCTGCCCCCGGTGCCGGCAGGTGCCGCTGCGCCCTCGGTGCTAGAGGGAGCCGGAGGAGGGGCGGGGGCAGAGGGGGGGCGGTGGCGGGGGCCGGGCCGGGCGGCGGGGCCGGGCGGTCGGTCCGTCCCTCCCGCCGCGGCTGCCAGCGCCGCCGGCACCATGGGCTGCTGCTGCCGCCTCCTCCTCCTTCCCCTCCTCCTCCTCCTCCTCCTCCCGGCAGGTAAGCGCTCGCCGCCGCGCCGGGAAAAGGGGGTACGGGAGGGCTGTGTGTGTGTATGTTTTTGGGGGGTGGTACCCGGGATCCCCGGCGCCGGGCTGGGAGCGGTGCAGTGGGGACGGGGGCAAGGCGGCCCTCCTCTCCCTCCCCCATCCCGGCAGAGGTGGGATGTCCGGAGAAGAGACCCGGCAGGGCAGCCCCCCCCCTTCCCCCATCACACTCCCCCCGTCCCCACTGCCGCACCGACACTAGCGGATCCGGGCGAGAGGCATTTCCCCCCCACCCCCGCCTTTCCCTCCACCCCTGGCCCGAGGAAGGGTCCCCAGCCGCACACGCACAGCATCTTACGGGCAGCCCCCCTGCCCAGACCGGAGCTCACCCCCCCAGCCTTGCACCGCCCCTCACCCGACACGAAGGAGCTGTGATCGCTCAGGCCGGCCTTGAGCAGAGGCTGCCGCACAGCCGGTGCTTTGCCCGAGCGGCTAAAGGCATCTCCCCCCTCCTGCCCCCCCTCCCGGCAGTACCAACATCCCCATCCCTCTGACATCTTGCCCCCCTACGCCACTCAGAGTCGCAGTCCCCGGCTGGCGTGCCGGCGGGCGCGGGGTGTCCGTCCCTCCGTCCAGGCTGGGCACGGCGGGGAGATGCTCGCTCCGGCCCACGGGCAAGAACCCACCCAGCAGCCCCACACTTGCGTAACCGAGCGGCGGGGACGCGTGTGCAAGGAGAAACGCGCCGGCCGAAGCTGCTGTCGCTCGTCCACGTCGCTCCCGGCGTGCGACAGCGGCAGCGTGGAGGGACCAGGCTCTGATCCCCCCGCGGAGCCCCGCAGCAGCATCCCAACATCGCCCCGGACCGCATCGGCTGGCGGGAGACTTGCCCCTCGTTAAGCACCCCCACTAGTGCGAGAAGAGGGGGGCGGCTCAATCCTTCTCCTCTTACAGGAGTTGCCGACGGGCTCTGGCTTCTGTGCTCTCCAGGGAAGAGCGTTCGGGAAGGGATGGGGCTGGACCTCCATCTTTCCCCGCGGGGATGCTGGGGAAGCCGCTCGCTCCCTTCGCAGGCTCCTGCCCGGCGAGTCACCCGAAAGCAGCCAGGACTCAGCCCTCGGCCCCGCCGGGCTTGGGGGCGGGTTTTTCCCAGCACCCGGGCCAAACCCAACGCTGTTCCCACGGCCGCCCCCCCTCTGCAGCCCCGGCACCAGCGGGGCTTGGCAGAAGCGCCGGCAGGGATGTCCCTGGGGCACCGTTTGTTGGCTGCTCCCAGACACCCCAAAGCCCCGAATCCTTCAGATGCTTTTCTGTGGCGTTCCCTCCCCGGATACTTTATATATATATATATATATGTATATGTATATTTATCACCCTTGAGAAAGCAAGCAGCGTGATTTAACCACGCTTGGAGCTCATTCTTTGGGACTGGGTGACAGGGAGGACGTCACTGGGCAGGGATAAAGCCAGGCTGGGCTTTGCCTGGCCACGCAATGAAATAATAGCATCCCTCACGAGGAAGTTTTCATCCTGTTATTACCTCTTACTCTGGATGTAGAGCTGTGCCTGCTCTTCCTTCCCCGACGGGCAGCCCCGAGCTCGCTTCCCCCCACAGCTCTCTGCCCCCTCCCCAGGCAGCAGCCGAGATGCTTCAGGGTGCCTTTGGCCATGAAATACTTCAGGTGCTCCTTACGAGGAGCTCCTGGGGGGGAAAGTTGCTTTTTTAGGGTCTCCTGGGCCTCTTTGAGCTGCGACAGGGAAAACAAACCTCGCAGCACGCCCAGCTCCCCAGGGGCTAGGCAATTAACTATCCCCTCTCCCAGCCCAAACGAGCTCTGGCCTCCAGTACCAGGGGGTGCTCTGAGCCTCCTCTGCTGAGCCCCCCTGCTTCCCCTGGCAGGGAAGGCAGGGATGGGGCTGCTCCATGGGCCTAGAACCAGCAATTAGCAGCGATGGAGCTGCTAATTACTTAGCTGGGGTGACATCCATGATATCCAGCTGGGAAAAGCGTGCGGTGAGGGGGCCTGAGCCTGGCTGTGCAGGGGGGATGTCCAGCTGCCAGCCCCCCCAGGCCCAAGAGGGAGTTTTTCCTTCCCCTGGAGTAACTTCCCAGGGAATAGGTGTGGCGTAACACCCAGTTGGGCATCTCAAAAGCACGTCTGGGACAGCCTGTCCCCCAGGGATGGGTCCTCTGGGTGATGTGGGACATGGGTCTCTGTCGCACCCCTGCTTCTCTTAGCAACAGAAACCTTCAGGCTTGGAGCAGTCAGACCCAAGGCAGCAGCAGGCAGCTGGCTGTGCAGGCAGCCAGCTCAGCTTGCTGGTTATCAGAGCCACGGCAGGGCTTGTGTGAGCCGACAGCTTCGACGTGTCAGAGAGCTCTGCCTTGTGCTGCCTGAGGTTTCCACCTACCAATTCTCTCCCTTGGTTTCTCTTCCTCCTCTCCCAGCCAGTTTGATGCCATCCCCAAGGCGATCCAGCAGGAGCTCAGCCAGCAGCATCTCCCAGGAGCAGCATCCCCCAGGGCTGCTGCTGCTGCCGGCACCAGGTCACCAGCAAGCTCTCTGGAGGTGCTGGGGGTTTGCTACCGACCTGGAGAGCCAGTGTGTGAGCTCGGATTTATTCCCAGCTCAGCAGCCCCCAGAGGTGTCCCGGGAGTCCTGTTTCCCAGTACGGATGTGGCTGGGGGCTCCTGCTGAGGGGGTTGGAAAGCTGAGCTGTTCCCAGATCCCACATCATCCGCATCTCCTGGGGATGACGAGGCAGGGCCCTGCCCTAGAGAAGGAGAGACACAAGCTCAGCACCAAGGCCAACCCCTCCATCACCCTCCTTATTTCTCACACGCAGAGCTTAGTCAGGTCCTTGTTCACTGCGGGGCAAGAGGAGCAGCCCCAAAGCCCAAATTACAGGGCGATGGAGGGGATGAGGCAGCCCTGTGCAGAGCAGCCTGAAAAACAAGTTGAACCCAAAGCAAGGAACCAGTTTTATTTTGCTATAGCCATCACAAGAAGACCTTTAGCCACCCACAGCTGGATGGGACTGGTTTTATGGCAAGGCAGCAGCAGCACAATACAAGTTTCACCTGAACACGAGTGAGGGGGAAGGGAAGTGTCAGGTAGAGAAATCCACAGCTACAGGAACTAGAACCAAGCTACGAGGTCATGAACAGGAAACCCTGTTAGATATTAGGGGGAAATTCTTTGCAGAGAGAGTGGTGAGGGGCTGGAAGGGGCTGCCCAGAGAGGGGGTGGGTGCCCCATCCCTGGGGGTGTTCAGGGCCAGGTTGGATGGGGCCCTGGGCAACCTTGTGTAGCTCCAGGCCTGGAGGTTGGTGGCCCTGCCTGTGGCAGGGGGTTGGAGCTCTGTGACCCTTGGGGTCCCTTCCAACTCAGACCAGTCTGTGATTCTATGATTCTCACCCTGTGTTTGAGCACAAGGCGCTTTGCTGCTCTGCATCCCCTCCCCACAGGCCAGGAGGGGCTCTGAGGGCCAGCGCAGCCCTGCCATCGCTGCTGGGGCAGCACCAGCACAGCAGGGCATGGAAAAGGACCACTAAGAACAGAAAGTCACACACCAGCCACAACAAGTCACAGCAGCTTAGAGTGGCTTTCAGGGCCAGGTAATCCCAGACCCTCCTGAGCTGGCAGGGACCCATCAGGCCCATGGAGCCCAACTCCTGGCTCCACACAGCCCAGCCCAGTCAGAGCTGCACTGAGGGCATCCTCCAGGCGCTTCTTGCCCTCAGCCCAGCTCGGGGCTGGGACCCCTTCCCTGGGGAGCCTGTGCCAGTGCCCGACCCCCCTCTCAGCACAGAACCTCTTCCTGACACCCAGCCTGACCCTTCAAACAAGTTATCACAACCTGGGAGGACTCTCCCCTGTGTGCAGGCTTTCCTCTCCCCAACACCCCCCTGCTGACCCATCAGCCACAAAACTGTCCCCGCAGCCCCAGCAACCTCCTGCAGAAAAGACCCCTCCCTCCCCCCACCCATCTACCCACCAGAGCCCCAAGGGTGCTGACAGCCCCTAATGAGCCAGAGGAGCCTCACATGGGACCTCCCTCCCTCCACCCACCTACCCACCCACCCAGCCAGCCAGCCAGCCCCCATCCAGTGGGCTCTATTTAAGCTGGGGCTCAGGGCTGGGCTTTCTGAGGCAGGTTTGCAGTGGAGGTCTGTGGTTGTGGTGTAATTTGGGGGGGGGGGGGGGGGGGGGGGGGGGGGGCGGGTTGGTTGTTTAATTTGGGTGGATATTATTAATAGGCTGATGTAAGTATGTTTTTAGGCTGCTGTTCTGACTTTGTTTCTAGCTCTGTTCTGTCTGTTGGGCTGAAGCTTGCTGTATCTCTGTGCCTTGAGCAGAGTGGGGCTGTGCCAGCCCCTGTCTGTATGTCTGAGGGTGCATCTCGTGGGTTTGCAGGGAGGTTCCTCCTGACTCTTCTTGAAGAAAGTAGAGCCATAAGGTGAATGTGTTGGTTTAATAGAGCTCTGCTCAGGTGCTCCTGTTGCTGCCTGTTGAGGTGCAGCTGAGGGTGTGTTGGGGGTGCCCACCACAGACCCTCCTTGCAGTGGTTTGTTCCCGTCCCTGAAGGGAGCAGAGGAACAGGAGGGGAATCAGCTTGTTCAAGGGCAGAGACTGGCAGGACAAGGGGGATGGAGTGAAGCTGGAGGAGGGAAGGGTGAGAGGAGAGACTGGGGGGAAGCTCTTTGCAGAGAGAGTGGTGAGGGGCTGGAACAGGCTGCCCAGAGAGGGGGTGGGTGCCCCATCCCTGGGGGTGTTCAAGGCCAGGTTGGCTGGGGCCCTGGGCAACCTTGTGTAGCTCCAGGCCTGGAGGTTGGTGGCCCTGCCTGTGGCAGGGGGTTGGAGCTCTGTGACCCTTGGGGTACCTCCCAGCCCAGCCCAGGCTGGGATTCTCCATTTGTTGACAATATTGTTCAAAAAGGGTGGCTGGGTTCCATGTCCAGCCATAGTCAGGACAAGCTGCTGGAAGGGAGAAGGAAGAGGGGAATAAAAGTCATATTAACCCTTAAAAATGGGGTTTGTCCTTGGGGCCTTGGCTGTTAGAGAAGCATCACCTGCTGCTGCCTGGGTACCTGTGCCTTGGCTCAGCCTTGGGGCGCCGCTGCATGTGGTGTGAGGCCATGTGGACCTGCTGGTAGTTACATCAGATGTGATGAGTCACTGAGTGAAGCTCCTTCAAAGCCCCATCCTGCCTTATCAGTGGCTGCTCGTTTGTTGTGGCAGGGCTGCTCTGCCTGATGTCATTCCCTCCTGCTGGAGCTGCTCTCTGGGGGGCTCAGTGCCGCGCTGCAGCTGGCAGAGCAGGTTGAAAGCTTCGCTGCCGTGGCTCTGGAGTGCCTGAGGAGCGTGCTGAGGGCTGGAGAGGCTGTTGGCCTGGGCTGGGCTGTGTCCCACGCAGTGGGGGATGTGCTCTGCCTGGCTGGCAGAGCTGGGAGCAGTGTGCAGGGAGGAGAGGGGACAGCCCATTGGGTGGGCGGCTCGGTCCGTGGCGTGGTGGGGGCTGAGGTTTGATCATCCCTAAGGGTGGGGTATTCAGGCTGCAGGGATTTGGGGTGGTGTTTCTCTTGGCTGGTCCCCATCCTCCCAGGGAGGGCAACTGAGGAAAGGGACCTGCCAGAGCTCCTGTGGGGCTGTGATAACACTGCTGCCTGCCTGGGTGCTTCCCTTGTGCCCTGCTCTGAGCTGGGTTCCAGCAGGGTGGTCAACTGTCCTGAGTGAATTAGATGGGCACGTTCCTCAGGGCTGAACTATGCTTGGCATCTTCTGAGAGCTAACATCCTTCAGTCCCTCTGATAACCCTTGTTTGAGGCTGTCTTTGAACTCACATAGCCCTAAAATAAGTCTTCTGGTGGATTTTTTTGGCCCCTTATTTCATGGTGCTGCTCTGGTCCCTGGGGCAGCTGCAGCTCCTGTGGACTGGGTGCTGGAGAAATGAGGAACCCCCACTGTGGCTTTTTTGGATGCAGATGAGCTGGGTGCCCAGAAGAGCCATGATCTCAGTGGGACCAGGCAGGACCCACCTGAGGGGCAGGGGGTCCATGAGCTGGGTGCAGCAGCACAAGGACACATGGAGCTTTCAGCCAAGGGGCCCTTCTTCTCCTGGGGCAGCTGTTGGATCCCAGACATTCTGATGGAGGTGCTGGCTGGTGGGAGAGGAGGACAGCAGAGGGCTGGTGCAGGGTTTGGTAGTGACACTGATGCAGCACTATTGATCCAGAAGCCAACACTTGCTCCATTGCTGCCAGGCAGGGGGACACCCAGGGCTGGGCTGAGCTGCTCCCTTTGTGCTGCTCTCCTGGGGAATGGCCCTGTGACTTGTGACCTGCTTGGCTGGTGGTGTGCAGCCAGTGGCCAAGGATTGCTCCCACATCCAGTTCTGGCTCGCTGTCCCAGTTTGTGCCCCTTGGATACCATGAGAGCTGCCCTGACTCATGCTGGCCAGCCGTGCTGCCAGCTCTGTGAGGTCCCTGTGGGTTGGTTTGCCTCCCAAGCTGAAGCACAGCATGAGGACTTTCACAGAATCACAAGGTTGGAAAAGACCTTTAAGATCATCAGGTCCAACCATTCACATCCTAAACTAAACCAGATCCCTAAGAACTTCATCTACCCTTTTTTTGAACACACCCAGGGAAGGTGACTCGACCACCTCCCTGGGCAGCCTGTTCCAGGCCCTGACAACTCTTTCAGTAAAAGATTGTTTTCTAACATCCAATCTAAACCTGCCCTGGCACAGCTTCATGCCATTCCCCCTTGTCCTGTCACCTGGCTGAAGAGACCATCACCTACCTCTCTATAACCTCCCTTCAGGTAGTTGTAGGTGGTGATAAGGTCTCCCCTCAGCCTCCTCTTCTCCAGGCTGAACACCCCCAGCTCCCTCAGCTGCTCCTCAGAGGATTTGCCCTCCAGCCCCTTCCCCAGCCTGGTTGCCCTTCTCTGGACAAGCTCCAGAACCTCCATGTCCTTCTTGTGGTGAGGAGCCCAGAACTGGACCCAGCACTCGAGGTGCAGCCTCCCCAGTGCCCAGTACAGGGGCACAATCCCCTCCCCAGACCTACTGGCCACACTGGTTTTGATACAAGCCAAGATGCCATTGGCCTTCTTGGCCACCTGAGCACACTGCTGACTCATATTCAGTCACAGTCACCCAACACCCCCAGGTCCTTCTCTGCCTGACAGCTCTCCAGCCAGTCTCCCCCAGCCTGTAGCACTGCATGGGGTTGTTATGTCCCATGTGCAGCACTCTGCCCTTGGCTTTGTTAAGCTTCAGCCCATTGGACTTTGCAGACCTGAAGCACAAAGGAGCAGTGTGGGGCACCAGGGTGGCTTTGCAGGGAGGTGAGATGCTGACTTGTGTCCAAGAAACTGGAAGCATCTACATTCCCAGAGAGGCAGCGAGCTTTTAAGGTGGCTGCCAGCCCTGGGGGGGTTGTGCTCTGGGCTGCAGAGGCTGCCTGTGACCTCCTGGACTCATCACCAGCCTGAAATGTCAGGGTGTGGTGGGCAAAGGGTTACTCTGCAGCCCGATGCTGAACACCAAGGGCAAAGGGATGCTCAGGGTTTGTCAGCACCACCACCCATGGGGCTGCCTGCTCTGGAGAGGGCTGAGCCAGGGCAGCAGGCCTCTTCAAACAGCGGGGTGCTCTGCCAAGGGCCGGTGTGGGCCGTGCCAGGTCAGCTGGGTGCGGTGGGGCGGCCTGGCCGAGGCTGAGGGCTTGCTGGCGCAGAGGTGTCAGTGCTGGGGCAGCCCGTCTGGGGCTGAACCATTCTGTCTCCAGAATCACAGACCAGAGGGGCGGGGAGACTGGTGGGGTGGGTGTGCTGGGCTGGAGCACTGGGGCTCCTCACATGCCTTGAGATCGGCCTGTGTGGCTGACAGGCCTGTCTGCCCAGGCGGCCCCAGAGCAGAGCCCAGGCTCCCCCTTGGGCCGGGCCCAGCACGGCTGCACCTGCGACATCCTGCAAGCACGGCCTTGCTCAGTGCTCCCCCTGAATCCAGCCAGGGGTCCCACACCCCACCCGTGGCTGTGGAAGCAGCACACTCCTGGGTGGTGGCTGATCCACCTTCAGCTCTCGTGAGGCTGGGAGGTTGTGGACTAGCAGCACCTGCTGGAAATGGCCCTTGGACCCCCTTTCTCTTAAGGGTGGGGGGTCAGCAGCCTCCCTTTGTGCTCTGCTGCCTGTCCCCCAACCTGAGAGGGCTGGGAAGACCATATGGGGATGCTCCAACCCAGTCAAGAGAGGGCAAGGGAGGGGTGACTGGGCCCAAATCAACCGTTTGTGCTTCAGGATTCTCAGGAAACCAGCGTTTGGCTGAGGCTTTTGTCCTCTGCTCCCCTGTAATTAGCTCCTTGTGGCTCACTTACAGGCTCTTGCTCTTCCCAGCGCCGGGCTTGGGGTGCTCTGGGGGTGCAAATAAATGAACACCCAGCACTAGCAGTCCCTCCCCATGTCACTGGGTGTTGGCAGGCTCTGCCCTCGCCCCAGCCCTGCGGAGGGAGCCCGGCTGGGGCTGGTTTAACTCCGGGAGCAGAAGGGGGGGTGGGGAAGAGCCCCAGCAGCCTGCTGGTGGGGACGGAGGGGAATGACTCAGCCTCATGGAAAGCTGTGGGGACAAACGAATGAATGCACAAGGAGCTGGGAGAGGAGAAAGGGGCATCTTGTGCTGCCCTTCCCAGCTGCCTGGTGCTTGCTGCCGAGGAGGAGCTTGTTCCCCTGCGGCTGTGCCGGGCTGCTGGGAGGATGGAGGGGTGTTTGGAGGGATGGAGGGGTGTTTGGGGCTGGGGGAGATGCTGGGAGGATGGAGGGGTGTTTGGGGCTGGGGGAGATGCTGGGAAGGTGGATGGGGTGTTTGGGGGTGGGGGTGGAATCTCAACCCTGGGAAGAAGCGGTGCTGGCCCATGCTGGGGCGGCTGGCCTGGTTTAAGCCTCCCCTGTAGCTGCACAGGGGTACGTGATGTATCCTTGTTTTGGGTGGCGCTCAGCACTTTAGAAACACTTCCCAGCTTGATTCCCAAACCCTGGGTCGCCCCAAGGATTTCCCTGTTACTACTTCTGTGTCTCCCTCCTAGGACTGGGCGATGGCACCGCAGCATCCCCCCTCGCCCCCGCCAGCCCGCCCCTCCCTGCAGAGGGGCTCTCAGCGGGGCCGGGCCCCAGGGACGGGGCTGTCCCCACGCCAGCTCCCAGCCAGCCCTCGCTGCCCGCGTCCACCGGACCTGCCAGAGATGGGGCATCCCCTGAGCCGGCAGAGGGGGGCAGCCACACTGCCACCCCTGCAGCGCCGCTGTCCCCTGCTCCTGCCTCCGTTGCTGTGAGCTCGGGCACCGCAGCAGAGAGCCTGCCTGGAGCCTCTAACGCCAGCTCGGTGCCACCCACCTCAGGGACAACCTCAGCTCTTCGGACAGCAAACACTGCCAGCTTGGCAAGAGGCACGACGGCTGTGGGGACAGCACCCAGCCCCACGGGGAAACCTTCATCCTCCTCCTCGCTCCCCACCAGCGACCCGTACTCATCCCCAGGGGCGGCCTCGTCCCCAGCCGCCATCCCCACGCGCCCCGGCACCACCCAGCCACTGGCACCCAGCAGGGCTGTCCCCTCCCTGGGCACGCTTGCCCTGGCACCGGGCCTGGCTGTGGAGCCAACCTCTGCCCCGGCGACGGGCACCAGCCCCACCGCAGCCAGGGACAGCGGCAGGAGCACCCCGGCCGCCGGAGTCACCGTGGAAGAGGTACCGCGCGCCCTGAGCGCAGGTGAGCACCCCGACAGCAGCTTCCAGGGGCCTGGAGAAGGGGGGCAGGCATCCCCCACCAAACTGGGAGGGGGGACTGAGAGCACCCTTCAGCACAAGCTGGGCTTTTCTGGAGGTCCCCATGGCACCTGCTCCGCTGCTGGAGACAAGGAGTCACAGGTACCAACCTCAGTGGCCCAGGGACGTGAGTAAAACACTCCACTGCAAATTTGACTTGAAACACTTAAGGAAGAGAGGAAATGTGCCTGGGTGGTGGGTCTGGCCCGAGTTAGGGAGGTGTAGGATTTTTCTCCTCCCTCCTGGAAGCCTCCCTAAGTTGACACTACCTTTCACCTGTCCTCTTCTGCAAGCTCAGACAGCTTGAAAGTGCTTCAGGAACATGGCAAAGGGAGGGATCTGGAGGGTTTGCTGCCTGGGGGAGCACCAGGGAGCAAGTTCATAGTCCTCAAGCAAAGCCCAGCTGAGGTTCATCCCAAATCCACCTGCCCTGCTTTTACGGGAAGGGGGTCACTGTGGAAACACTGGGGTGTCCAGCATCCTTCACCGGAGCTTTGGGAAGCAGGGAGGACGTGCGTCCCCCCTGCCACTGGAGATGGCTGGCGTGGGAGCAGATGGGGGTGTGGTGGGTGTGATGGGGCTGGGACTTGGGGGGTTGGGAGGGGGGTGAGTGCTGCCCTTTCTGATGGCCCCTCTGCAGGGAGCATCGTGGCCATAACCGTGACGGTCATCGTGGTGGTGGTGCTGGTCTTCGCGGCAGCGGCGTACCTCAAGATCAGGTAAGGCTGTTATTGGGGTGCTCGAGCTTTGGCAAGCCCTCCCCGAGCCTGCACCCCCTCTCCCCATCACAAGGGCAGTTCTCGGAGCTGTCCCCAAGCCCGGGGGGGTGACACGCAGCCCCTAGTCCCAGAAGAGCTGCGTTTCCCACCACACCTACATGGAGAAGCAGAGCTTCTGTTCCTCGCTTCACAGCAGCCTCGCTCAGGTGCCAGGGACGCTGCTCAGCACCAGCATAACCAGTAATTATCCCTGCCGTGCCTCAGCCAACAGAGAGCAGCCCAGCCCAGCCCTGAGCATCCCTTAGGATGCTCCACTGGACACTGAGCCCAGCAAAGCGCCTCGTTTGTGCCCTGGGCATCTCCCAGTTGGCTCAAGGGGAGCCAGGTCCCACCCAGGCTCACTTTGTGTCCTGGAGCTCCTGCTAAAACATCCTGGAGCTCGACCCAGCGAGGCCCTGCATGGATTTCCTTCATTATTAGGAGCGTTTTGTAGTCAGTAGGTGCCCAGAGCAGGCGGTGACGCTGGGTGGCTTGCTTCTCCCTGGCAGGCACTCCTCTTACGGCAGGCTGCTGGACGACCACGACTACGGCTCCTGGGGCAACTACAACAACCCTCTTTACGACGACTCCTAGCAGGGACGAGGCACAAAAACCCCAAAATCCATAATTTATAAGCGCTTCTGCTGCAGAGCATCTGGATCCAGGGAGCTGCCCAGTGCCGGGCTGCTGCTCCGGGCAGGAGGGCTGGTCCGGCGGGTGAGAGGCGGCCGAGGGCGGGTGTGCAGCACCCACAATAAAACGGAGTGCTGGCCTTTGCGTGGCAAACTCTGGGCCCCTGGGCACGCCAGCTGCGTGGTTTGTAGCAAGGGACCCCAGTTCCCCGGGGGGAGGGATGGGGAGAGGTTCAGGGGGAGGTGCAGGTTCCCACTTGGCTTCAGGTCGGGGCGCAGGGAGTTCCACACCAACATGCAGCGAACAGTCGCTGCGCCCTCAAACCGCAGCCAGCTGGGGAAACTGGGGGGCTGAGGTTTATGGTAGGACTGCTCTGGGTCCCACTCGCTCTCTTGCCCTGGGACAGCATCCTGCCCAGGGGCCAGCTGTTCCCAGGAGGCTCTGGAGAGGTGGGATGCACTTAGGGAAGTGGGGAGCAGGGGAAGCAGGGGACAGAATGGGACACTGAGGCAGGAGCCAGCAGCAAGCACGGGCTTGGGATGAGCAAAACTCCCTCTCACCTTTCTGGCAGCCAAGACAGGAAGGAAAATCCCAAACTAAGTGGAAAAAAGCTCCCACCCCTCCTCTCCCTTCTTAGCTTGAATTGGATGGAGTGGTGCTGTCCAAAATCCACCCAGAAGCTATTTAAAAACATCACTCGCTCTGCTCCAATGCTGCTGCTAAAGAAAGAGAAGGCTACAGGGAGAGGGAAGAGCTGCACCTCCACCTGAAGAGATGTACAGTCCCCAGAGGAAGGAATTCCTCTTCCACCAAGGAGGAAGAAACTGGGTGTCATCTTCTTTAGAACATGGGGCTTCTAGGAGGAAGGCTTGGCTGAGGGATTAAACCAGACCTCACCAGCGTGGGTGCAAATTCACGCTGCATCTCTGCATGGGTGGCAGAGCCCAGAGACATGTCTCGCCCCCAGCCCTGGCAGGGAGGGCACACAAGGCTGGCCTGGTGGGGGGCTGCTTTCCTCTCCAACTCTGTGCTTGGGTGCTTCAGATGAAAGCATCTCTCTTGCCTACAGCACCAGGAAGAGGTGGTACGTGTTTTTGGGGAGATCCTGGGATGAAAAGCAGATTTCTCACTTGCTGCAAGAGCCTGGGAGCAGAAACCATCCTCCTTAAAATGGAAGGGGCAAGTGAAGCCGGGCCAGGCTCCCAGCTTGGGGCCAGATCAGCTGGGGACGGGCTAGCAAGGAGGCACCCTGTAAAGCTCCCAGGCATGGCACCAGCCTCAGTGGAACGCTGCAGGGGTGGAGCTGCCCTGAGGAGGACGGTGCAAGCCTGCCCTCTGCACGGGGCTTGCACAGGATGAAGGGGGGGAGTTACTCCAGCTAACCCTAGGGAAAGCCCAGCGACTGCCCCAGCCTCTGCCAGGCACCCCGGCAGCTCCACCCGGCCCAGCCCCTCGGTGCCTGCCTGCCCAGGAACCTGCAGCCCAACCCAGCTGGTGCTGGACTGCGGGCACCTGAGGGGGAGCAGGAGAGGGGGGCTGCTGGAGGAACCGTGCCGTGCAGCTCGCCGCAGGGCAGCAGGAGCCAGCTCCGAAGGGCTCTCTGGGTGACACAGCCACACGAGCCTTCAGCTGGCATTTATTCCTCCCACATCCCCCTGCGCCACAGCTGACGTGGTTCTGCCTGCAGCGCTGTGCCAGCAAGCACCCAGGCACAGCACGGCCCAAGGAGAGCAGTGACACGTGTGCCTGCCAAGAGAAAAAGCACCCGATTATGGGGCTGACGCCCCCCGAGGGAGGATGCCTGCGTTTGAGGCGACGGCTGCACACACCCTTTCTCATCCTCCCAGCTCAGACCCTCCAGCTTACCCAGGGATTTCTGTCCTCCCTCACTACTGTGGCGCAGAAGAACAGGGGGAAGAATAAATCAGTCAGCCAGGACATGCTGCAAAGAGAAAACTGTTTCCCACACCCCTCTTTGTAAGAGAGATGAGGGTAACTCTGCCACCAGCTTATTTACAAACCCAGCACAATCCCTTTTCCCCCCCAGCCTCCCCACCTCCCCCCTCGGCTCCATCTCACCTCAGAGGTATTTTATTTACACAGCAAAAATAGCTGGCATAGCTCTGAGAGGAACATCTCATTCCCCCAGCCTTCTGGGCAGCAGCAGCGCTGCAGGTGACGTGATCCCTCTCCAGGTTTGGTCCCTGCATCGCTCTTGGTTGCAGCTGCTGGGAGCAGGAACACTCATTAGATTAATTAATGACCCCCAAGGTGATAGCAGGGCCCATTAAGCACACAGACCAGAGCCAAAGGCATCACCTTGTCCTTGTCCCATGCATTCCTACAGCTCCAGCCTCCCACAAGCAACTTTCCACCAAAAGCCTGCCCCACAGTCTGTGACCCATGGACCCCCTGCTGCTGAGTGTGGTCACAGCCCCTCAGCCTGCTGCTGTCCTCATGTGCCACTCCTGGCCACAGGTCGCTTCTCAGAGCAGCTCGGGGAAGCCCTCTCCCATAACACCACTTGCCCTCCGACACCATCCAGCTCGTCCCAGAGGCTACACAAAGATATGTGCATTTATATTTTCAGCCTTTTAATTTCTTTACCAGCCAAGAGCAGCCTCAGGGACCCAGCACAAGCCAAGACCCCCCAGGGAAGGTCTTCTGCTCCCCACTGCCCCAGCACTGGGAAGGTCTGAGCTTTGGCAAGCCAACCTCAGCTCTGCACGGGTGAGGGGGTGCACCCAGGAGCCATCAGCCTCTGGTGGGACGTGGGACTTGCCCCTTGGGTCAGCAGCCACCCCAAGGCACGCTGGAGCCCACCCACCACCCTGCCAGCAGCTACAAACAGCCAGGAGAGCTGGGTTTCATTTCTTACTCTGTTTGGCCAACAAAGCTACTTGCAGGCACAAGCAGAAAGCCAAGTGTTGGAGTAACCATCTCTCCCAAGCCTTCAGATAATCCCACATCGTGCAAGCATTTAGAGGGTTTAGAAGGGGTTTTTGTTCTCCTGTAGAGCACCCAGATTTCTTCCACCCACCCCACCTGCTCAGCAACTCTGTCACAGGGATCTGGCTTCCCAATTCCATCACAAGGGACTCCTGTCCTCAAAAGCTGTAGGAGGGGAGCAAGAAGGGAAGGGGGGCAGGGGGAAGCACCCCAAGGCTCTCCTCCAGCCAGACCAGAGCCAACTCCTTGCAAAAGAAACATGTCCAGATGGCAGCATGAAGTCCCACAGGGAACCTGCCCCCCCCAGCAACTCCAACCCAGACCATCGGGGAGGAAGAGAAGGGAACGGCCCCATTTCCAGCACAGAGGTCCTGGCACAGCCCTGGGCTAAGCCAGCCCTGCTCAGAGCTGGAGAAACAGATGCTCTGCTAGCCCTCTGAGTTATAAATAGCACGACAGGACATGAGGAGCCTTTCCCTAATTGTGTTCCTTCCAGTGGGAAAGGGAAAACAAACGATTTCTCTGCAGCCAGGCAGGGGAAAGACAACAGCTTCAGCCCTGGGCAGCCAAGGCTCTGCTGCTGCAGGACAGGGGCTTTTAAACAAGCAGGAACCTGCACAGCTTCAGGGAAGGGTCTTCTCCCACCCAAGGCAGGGAGGGGGCAGTGGCAAAATGCTCCCTTGCCTTTCCCCAAGCCCCCACAGGGATGCAGGTTGAACACACAGTGCTGCTCCTTCATTAGAGCTTTGGGTTGAGTTTCACAGCCGCCAGCTCTAGGTACCACTGCAGCACCCCTCTGGCTCCAGCCTTGCACCCACACCCCCATCCCTGGGCATACAGCCAGCCTGAGGGGAGCCCGTGGGAGGGAGAAGCTGTACAGGAGGTTTAATAGGCAATGCCCCTACACTCCCCCCCAAGTGCTGTTACTGGACCCCAGGCCACCAGACCACACGTACCTGCTTTCTGCCAGCAAGTTGAGAACCACAGCAGCCTCATTAACCCCATCCTTCCAGCCCAAAATCAGGGCTCTCCTCACACAGTGCTGCTCCCAAGCCATGGCTCTGCACCTCCCTGCAGGAAGGGAGGGCTCAGCTGAGCCCCCTGGTCCTGCATCGCTCCTCTGGTCAGCGTAACAATTCCCTCTCCCCAGTACTGCACACTACAGCAGGCCCTGGCTTTATTAATAGCTCTGCTGACCTTGTCTGTGCCTGCAGCCTGGTGCTGCTGGAACACTGCATTCCTCCCCACCAGGCAGCACTGACCCCAGCTGCTCTGACTGCTGCCCTGCTCCAGCCAGCAAAGCTGGACTGTGGGGGGCAGGCAGCTGGGAGCTCGTGCTGTGCCCTGCAGCGCTATGGACAGCAAGGCCTGGCCAAGCCCCCATGCCACCGTCATCCCAGGGCCACCACACCGCTCTGATCCGAGCATCCTTCCTGCTCTCAGTGGTGCTCAGCTGCTTGGGTGCATCCAAACACAGCAGGACGGAGATGGGGGGCACTGCACCCACCCAAGGTCAAGACCGCATCTCTCCCCTTGATGCCAGCTCACCCTTACAGCCCCAGAACCTGCCCTGCAGCCCCCCTGCAGAAGCTGAGCAGGCCCTGCTGCTCCATCCTGAGGGGCCAGGGTGCAGGGGACCAGCCTGCCCAGATGCACCAGTCCCTGTGAGGCCAGGACTGATCCCCAGGACACAGGATCGAAGCCACCTGGCACAACAGCACAGCTAGAGAGGCCTCTCCTCCCCATGCTCCCAAAAGGAGACTGCCTCCAGCATCTCTGCGGGACAGGGCAGCAGAGCTCAGCAGGCACCTTCCAGCCACACAGCAGCTCCCTGTCTGCCCTCACCCCTGACAGTCATCCCTAGCACCTCAGAAAGCCGTTTGTTTGTCTGCTCTGCAATGCCATTTATTTCCCTGGCACAGGCAGGCCAGGGCTCGGGGCCAAGCTCAACGCGTGAGAAAGAGCTTCAGCTGGTGGCATCGGGTTCCCCAGCTGCCCCCCACCCCCATTTTGCAGAGACAAACACCAAAAGCAGGAGAGCAAAAGGTCAACATCAGCTGGATCCTACCCCCAAGATCATTTTCCTCCTCAACCCAATGCAGAAAGTCCAGCTGGGGAGGGAGCTGCTCTCCCGAAGCTCAGTCCCACTGAGGATTTTCTTTCAGCCTCCTCTGGTGGTTGAACCTCAAGAGGAGTATTTCCAGCTGGGATAAAATTAGCTTACCATTTAGCATCACGTTTGCTGGGCTGTGGACTTGCCCAGTGTGGCTGTACTGCTGGCCACACAGCCCAAGGCTACTTCACTACTGAGTTCTCCATGGTACTAATTACCAGCTAAAGTGAACTGTACTTCTGGGGGGGGGGGGAAACCACCCCCCAACACCCCCCAAACAAAACCAAACCCCACACCACAAACAAGAACTGCTTCGGTGGTAACAAGCAGAGCACTCTGGAACGACAGCTGCCCAGACAGACAGACAGACAGACATTCAGCCTCGGTAAGCCACAGACCTGCGCTGTCCCCATGTCCTTCAGCTCCAGGAGAGCCTCTCTCTTTAACTATCCATTGCACCCAGCTAACCAACAAATTGCTGCATCTGTTTCTCCCTGGCAGCTGCTGGCAGGGAGAATTTGCCTGCTCTGGTTTATTTTAATTAAGGCTGGATTGCTGCTTGTAGCTGTCCCCAACAGCATCTGCTGGCTGAGGAGGTTTGTGTCCTGAACAGCCCAGCATCCATCACCGCTGGCCTTCCTGCTCTCTTACCACAGTGCCCCTCCTGAAGAGGGAAGGCCTGCCAGAGACAAGAGGCCTACTGGGCCCGGTGGGGTAACAGCATCCATGCCCAAAGGCTCGCCAGCGCAGGCACCAGGGGCTTGATGCAGCCCCCAGTCAGAAGGGGCAAGCCCAGCCCTTCCTGAGGAGATGGTGGGGCTTTCAGAGCCTCCATTTCTCTACCTGCCAGCACTAACCCCTAGAGACAGGTAAAAGGCAAGTTCCTCCACCTCCAGCAGTGCTTTAGGTGTAAAATCACAGATCCTACAGCAGTTTGGGTTGGAAGGGACCTCCCCCCAAACGCACACCTAGCTGGGGACACTGCCACACTCATCTGCAGCAAAAGCCTGTCCCAGTTTTGGAGCCCAGGAGGGCTAGACACAGCTCCTCAACCTCCTAAGCGTCCATTCACCAGTGGCTTTAACAGAGGAGAGGGCTTTTTTTGTCAGCTCCTTTCCCTAGCTGTGCTGCATGCCCTCAGCACATCCCCATGCCTCTCTGCTCCTCCAGCTATGACCCAAATTGCGGGCTGGCTACGGGCACTGCCTGTGGAGATGGTGTCTAGCACCACTGACAGGCTTCTGGAGCATCAGCTGAGTATGGTGAAGGAGGCTTTCTCCCTCCTCTTCAGGAGGAGAACTATTGCTGCTTTAAAAACACAGAAAACCAACACTCCTCAGATTGATCTCAAAGCCATCATTTGGCATTGCTTTTTCATCCCATCTGCAGCTCACTTAACTTTGCTCGTGCTTTTAGAGCCAGAGGGAAGTCCCCTCTCAAGCAGGGATGCACAAGCAGGAGCAGCACCCTGACAACAAGTATTTGAGTGGCATCACCTGGGGTTTTTCTACCCGCCTTCTGGGCAGCCACAAGCACCGTGCCAAGCTGTGGGCAGGCTCCCCAGAGCTGCTTGGGCAGCAGGACCCTCTGAGCAAGACCCCGCTGCACCTGCAGCAGTGATGGCAGTTCAAGCACCCCAACTCCCCTGCACGCCCAGAGCTGCTGCTTCCTTGCTCCTTTTTCATCACACTCTGCATGGAGTTGCCTGAGCTGGGCATCCTCCTGAGATACCACAAAGCTCTGACAACTCCTGAGGTGGATTGGAGCCCCGCAGGGTTTACCTGGGAGCAGGGCTCTGTTCAGGGAGGGTAGGGAAGCCACCAGGTGACAGCACGCATTTGGAGAGTGCTCCATGGCAGCAGGGAGTCTCACTAGCAGGCAGCTTCAGTGGAGGAACCACAAGCAAGAGGGGAGTCCTTCTCAACATCTACAGGAGCCAAGTCAAGCAGAGATGTCAGCACAAGAACACCTTGCTCCAGACACCCGTGGCAGCAGGGACTCATTGTCCCTCTGGTCAAACAGCCCCTTCCCCAGGATGCTGCCCAACCCCAAAGCCCAAGCACACAAGGATGGGGAAGACAACACAGTATCCCCAGCTCCCCTCCATTTAACAGGGGAAACGACCAGTCGGTGCCCAGCACAGCCTGCAACCCCCCTGATCTCCCCAGAAAGCACACCTTTGAGCCACAGCACCCCCAAAGGCCCCCAGCACAAGGGCACACTCCTCAGCTGCCCCCCTCACCCACCCAGCACAGCCTACTGACGGGCTCCACGGGAGCTGGCACAGCCCACCCAGCCTTGCTCCAGCTCCTCCCAGTCCTTCCAGTACTGGGGAGCCTGAACTGGGACCAGTCCCACCACCCCCTCCCCGTGTACCACAGAAACACAGGGGTTGTTAAGGCAGCTGTTCTCATGAGGAAGACCCAGAAATGACACATCCAGACACTCAACTCTCTCTCTCCGTGACCAATCAGACTTGGGTGGGACTTTCTGGAGCACAGGTGCAAAAGGAGAGCACAGCACAGGTCACTTGCTTTAATAGAGATGTTCTTGTACAGTTATTTATAGTGAGGAAAGTGCTTCAGAACAAGTTACTCCAGCAAAGGCAGCTACAGTAACGCTGTCCTGAGTCCGGGAATTTCGTACAGAAAGGGACTTGGTCAGAGGAAGAAAAGCTGCTGCTTTACCACAGAGCAGGCTTAAGCCAAGCAGTTCTTGCAGCGAAGAACTGGGCCTCTAAATGTGTTTATTTCAGTACTGGGCAGTTATTTGTTCTGAAATTCTTACAACCTAAGAACCTCCTGTAATGTTTAGACTGCAGAACACCTTGGGCAGGGTGTTACTTGTAGTTCTCTTAAAGCACTCCTCCATCCTTTTTCTCCACCCAGTGCCATCAGATACCATTAAGAAAAACCCCAACCACCCCAAACCACAGAAAACTGGTCCCTGCACTACTTGAGTGCCTCTGTGAAGTGATAGCTCTAGCCAACATCTCAGGCTCAGCCCCATCAGATGGCTGGACAATCCTGGCAGGACAAGGAGACATGCTTAACCCTCAAAGCACCATCTATGTACCCACCTACAGCCCTACAGCACCTTGGCCTAAGGGAGCAAAGCCAAACGAGGGAGAAACGGGTGGAAACCACTCAAACTGAGCCAAGGGGATGGCACCTCTGTGCTCGCCCCCTCCAGCCAGCTGTGCCGCAGCTCTGAAGCCCCAGAACAAGCCCCTCATTTAAGAGGACCAAGACACGCTCACGCAGAGCCCTGCAGATGTCAGCTGTACGTACAAAGGCCGCTCTCGGAGCGCCCAGCTTCCCCAGCAGCTGCACACAGAACAGCTATACCTCCACCTCCTGTTACCCTCGCCACCTGCAGCTGCCCCAAGACATCTTCTGCTGTGGCAGCTGCTAATCGTTCCTCACTCTGTGTCTCATTAAGTTACTCTTCTAGGCTGGCTCTGACAGTCAACAGCTCTTTCTGAGGGCATCAGTCTCCCTAAAAATCTTCATCAGGATCATGTTGCTCCATGGGGAATTTCCCAGAGGGGCACAAGCAGTGGAACTCCATCGCACCAGCACTAATTAAGTCTCAGAACCATTTCACTGGTGCCATGACAACTCTGAATGATATTTTCTTACTGACAAACGTGTTATTTTTGTTTGGGTTTTTTAATAGCCTCCTCCAGGACAGACTCTTGCTCGTGCAGCCTGACATGGCGCTCGTCTTGCTCACTGCTCCTCCACAGGCAGCCGGCACTTCCCGTCTTGGGCTGTGTTGTACGACTGGCAGTTCTTGCACTTCATGCCCAGGAGGTGGAACTGCACTGTGGAGCGGGCATTGCAGTCATTGCAAAGGATCTGCACCAAGGGAAGAGATGGACAGGCTTCAGCAGCCGTGGGGCACGAGTATGTAACAACAAAGCCAAGTGCAGGGTCCAGCCCCCCCTGTTATCCACGCAGGTCAGGAGATAATGTGCTGGTAAGCAGCCCTGAGGAGAAGGACCTGGGGGGACTCGTGGATGAGAAGCTGGACATGAGCCACCAGTGTGCATCTGCAGCCCAGAAGGCCAACCCCATCCTGGGCTGCATCCCCAGGAGTGTGGCCAGCAGGTCGAGAAGGGATTCTGCCCCTCTGCTCTGGGGAGACCTCACCTGCAGTGCTGGGTCCAGCTCTGGAGCCCTCAGCACAAGGACATGGACCTGTTGGAGGAGGGACAGAGGAGGCCATAAAAATGATCAGAGGGCTGGAGCAGCTCTGCTGTGAAGCCAGGCTGGGAGAGCTGGGGTGGTTCAGCCTGGAGAAGGCTCTAGGGGACCACAGGTTGTGGGGTTGGTGGGTAGTTTAGTTTTGGAGTGCAGGTAGGGGGTGCTTTTTATGTGCATTTGTAGAAAACCCCACCCAGTGGATGAGCACCGTAAGCCTACACACCTCTGTTCATCATTCCCTAACCATCAGGCTGGCTTCGGATGCAGGACAAGTTCCTGGTGCCCTCTACTGCCAGCAACGCAAAGGGACAGACCTGCCAGGAACAGGGACTGCTCCAAGCCGCAGCTCTTACCTCCACCATCATGTTCTGATACTCGGTGGGCATAGGAGTCTGCGCTACTTCATCGTCCAGCTGGCGCCAGTACCGTGTCATGTCTAAAGCCGAGTGCATGCACAGAGGACACCTGTAACCCCTGCAGGAAGGGGAGGGGAAAGGTCTGCATCAGAAAATGGAGCGGGGCTGTGACAAGCCACCCAAAAGGAGGAAGCTTCACATCGTGCCGAGGCAAACACCATGAGTCAAGACATTCTCACAAGCAGAACTGGGAATTAAAAGCCCCTCATCCCTTTAGGAGTTGGCTTTAAGTTATTTGGTACAGGATCAGCTCTGTGACCTTTCCCTCCTGAAGTAATCTGCTGGGACTTCCAACAATATTAAGAGAAGCTTGGAAATACTTACTCCTTCAGCATGTCCTCGTAGCATGTTCTGAAAAGAAAAAGCAGTGAGAAGGTCAGTAAAGAAGAACACAGTTCCTGACTGGAGATGCATTTGGACTGAACCAAGGGAAAAGGCACGCAGCTATCCCCAAATCAGAACTTAAAAATATCCTAAGTCCAGGTGATAAGAAAGCTCTCCAGCAAAATCACTGGGTACTGCAGCCAGAAATCCAGAGAAAAAGCACATTTAATCCTATTCTAAAGTCTTCCAACCTATCACAAGGGAACAGGGACAATGCTGTGACAGCCCTCCTGTGGTTCAGGTATGATCTGTCACAAGGTAAGTTTAAGATGGACAGGAATTGAAGTCTGGCATTCAGCCTGGAGGAATTCAATCAGGAATTCAGTCCAGAGACCCAAGTCAAACACACAGCAACAACAGGGTGGGGGGGAAACAAGAGCATCAACCCAGTAACAAAACGCTGCACCTGCAACATGAGACAGGCACAGAAAGGGAGAATGGAAGGGAAGCACGTGGCAATTGTTCCTCCAAAGGCACCCAACGCCATGTATCGCGTCACTCTGACCTCCCAGTACATCTGGCAGCTTTTGTAGCACGAGGCACTCTGCTGTCATGAGGGGCTGCATTAAGAATCTAGACCCTAACTGATGACCCACGACCGACCTCTCAACACCACCGTGCGACTGCCTTCTGCACCAAGGAGGGCCTTCTCTACAGGACTCTTAAAATTTAAGTAGCAACAGCAGGAAACTCAGCGTGGGAAAATTCAGAGTTTTACCTGTGAAGAAGGTGACCACAGGGCAGAACGTGAGCTCCAACACGAGATGTGTGAATGTCCTGTTTCGAGGCGCGTTACCAGACAAAGACACAAGAAAACTAATTCAAACGCAGTCAAAAAAATACAGCTGCAGGCAAAGTCATCAGAGATGAAAAGCAGCAGCTCACCTCCAAACATATGGGACAGTCCTGCCTGGAGACGTTTTCAATACACTTTGCAATGGGAAAAAAAACATAATAGTAAATCCAACAGTTACTCTGCTGTGTGGATAGGTGCATTTCTCTAAATTCTAGAGTTACTTTAGACAGGTAAGAGCAGATATACAAAACATACATATATATATATATCTATTTTGTGTTTATGTTTGAAGTTCTGAGAACTAACGGGTGGCTCAGCAGGCTAAAAACCAAACAGCCTGTAAGTGTACGTAAGACAAGGGCTCCCAGAACTCCCTCAGCATCGAGCTAGCTTTCCCTGTACTGCGGCAGGAATGGGAACTCCAACGCTGCAATCAACAGCTCCCTGTAAAAGCAGGGAAGACCGACCAGGGCGTTTATTTCCTATAGTTTCAACTGCCATTGAAGCCAGGCCAGAAACGCCCTACATTGCTGCTGGGTGCACTTAACAGGACCTGCAGCTTCCCTGTCCTATGGGCTCGGATGGAGACGAGGCACTGTCAGCTTTCCTTTTCAAGGTGTGTTGTTTGGGTTGGGTTGGGTTTTTAAGGTAGGGAGTCACCTGCTGTGTTCTTACCTTGTGCTTTCCTCGGAGACTCAAGCTTAAGCATAGATTGCACTTTGAACAGTGGAAGAAATCCTCCTTCGGGCCAATCCTGAGGAGAAAAGCGTGAGGCAGAGACCGGTTCCATCCCTTTCTGTATGGCCCCAGCTCTGGTCCCCACCGGAGCGGGACGGGGACAGGGACAAGGACAGTGCCCGGGGACAGGGACAAGGGCGCCAGGGGACAGGGACGGAGCCCACCCGCCCCTCACGCACCTGCAGATGCCGCACTCGGTGCAGTGATACTGCTTCTTGTCGCGGTCGAAGAGGTGACAGATCCCGCAGTAGTACTCGCCGAAGAGGCTGTGGCAGCCCTCGCAGCTCTGCTGGGCCTGCCGCCGTGCCGCGGCCAGGGAGCGGGGAGGCGGCCGCTGAGGTGCGCGGCCAGCCCCCGCACACAACATGGCGCCGCCCCCTTCCCTCCTCTGCCCCCCAAAATGGCGGCACCCCCTCCTCTCCCGGACTTACCTTCTGCAGGAGACGGCAGCGGGTGCACTGCACCTCGGCCACACGGAAGCGGTCCAGCCGGTGCCCCTCGGCGGCGTCGTGGCACAGGCGGCAGGCGTAGAGCTTCCCGCAGCACGGCGCCTGCCAACGGCACACCTCAGCTCAGCGCCCGCCCGCGCCGCCGCCCAGCCTGCCCCTGCCCGTGCCCCTGCCCCTGCCCCTGCCCGTCCCGCCAGCGCCGCCGCCTCACCCGCAGCAGGCAGCCGCGCCGGTAGTGCTCGCAGCCCTCTTCCCCACCCGCCGCCATGGCCGCACCGCTCCCCGGCCCGCTGGCTCCGCCGCTTCCGCCGGGCCGCTTCCGCCTCCTCCGCCGGGGTGCCGGGCCGGCTGCTGGGCGTCCCGCCCCCCCTCCTCGCCACCTTCAGCTTTGCGGTCTTCCTCCCCTCTCCCCCAAACCCTTCCCCTCCCAAACCCTTCCCAACCCCTCCCCAAAACCCCGTACCCGCCCCGACAGCGAGATGCTGGGCATCTGGGCACTTGTCCCTCTCAGGGACTGGAAGGGGCTGTAAGGTCCCCCAGAGCCTTCTCCAGGCTGAGCCAGCCCAGCTCTCCCAGCCTGGCTTCACAGGAGAGGTGTTGTCCCAGCCCTCTGTTCACCTCAGTGGACTCCTCTGGCCCAGCTCCATGCCTCTCCTGCACTGGGGACCCCGGAGCTGGGCCCAGCACCCCAGGTGCGGTCTCACGGTAACTCTTGTGAGCAGCAGACAGCAGAAGATGGGTGGGTGGTACCAGTACGTACAGCCTGTGAGCTTCCTGGAGCCAGGTACAATACAGATAAGCAGATAAAACACCACGTCCTGGGAAGGCTGAGTGAGCACATCTCACGGTTGTAAGCGCGCACCAGCACCAAGAAATGTGGAGTTTAAATAGCCTTTTATTTACAAAACATGGCACAGCCACAAAGCTCTAAATACAGCAACACTTGTGCTGCGTTCTGCCACCACACACAGAGGGGAAAGGCCACGTTTTGGGGAAACACAAGTTCCAAAGTGACAGCGTACAGGAGCGTGAGCTGACAGCAACCTCAAGCTCCTGGAAAACAGAGCTGTGAGCAATGTAGGATGTGTTAGAGCTGGCTACAGCCAGCCTGCGGGCAGCTAAACAAACAACCTATCGTGACAGGCCCAAGATAAAAGCCACCGTGGAGTCTGACACTGATGTGTCCCATTCCCCAAGGGAGGTGAAGGGCTGGTAACTGAAGTGAGTTGCTGAGCGCTCGCAGAAGCCATTTCGCATGCCACCTGCATCACAGCTCAGTGTTTTACACCCACACTCTTCCTCTGCCACTAACAGCAGCCAGATATTGACCCAGCACGGATGGATAACAGCCCCACACCCAAATGACAACGGCCCAAAGACCAGGGGGACGAAGGCACAGAGGGAAAAGGGACCTGGCACACGGTCACACATGCTGTCGAGCATTAGCAAGGGTTTCAAAGCAACAGCTGGGCACGTTTACACAGTCAAACGTTGTATTCCTTGCACAAACGTTTTCGTCGCTGACATGTTAGTGAAGGCAAAGGTGCTTGCCAGTACGGATCGGGCAGCCCACGGAAACACGGCCCACTGAGCAGGCATCTCCTCTTCACTGAGCATTTCACAGAGAGCCCTCGAGAGGGCAGCAGCCGGACAAAGAGGGAGCCCAGCTTCCCCCAAAATCCTGCAAATCAGCTTCTGCCCTTGTCACAACCACTTTTCGAGCAATCTCAGGTGAGACACGGGTCAGAAAGTCAGACGTTTCAGGAGCAGTTTGCATGCAAGAGATCCAGCAGCAACGGCAGTGCGAGCCCTGTGCTCTGGCTGGACCCGAGCCACTGCCCACAGGAGTCCGCTGCACTAAGATCGTAAGGGATCCTCCTTCGGCCCGCAGAGACCTTGCAGCCTCAGCACCTGGAAACTCAGGTGGATTGTGCCCATCATTCCCACCACCTGCATCAAGAGGAGAAAAGCAGAATGATGTACAACAAGGGTAACAATACTCCAAGAGGAAAAAAAAGCCAAACAGCATACAAAACCACCACTCAGTTTTCCCTATGAGTTGTGTTTCAGACCAGAACTGCATGGCTTTCAATGGGCAAGAAACCACTAAAACCACATTTAAAAGGCTCAGCTTCAAACAACCTAGAATGAGAAGATGCAATGTGCAAGTGCAAACAGGGTACTTTGATCTCAAGAGCACAAGTCAACCACACAGGCAGGCCTTTTCCTAAGCCTCCTCTCCTAGACTCCCGTTTCATGCTCAGAGAGCGCAGAGGTATCAATGCCTACATTAAATACATTTGATCACATGACACTGTTACTAAATAAATTCCCTATTATTAAACTTGACAAGCCCCACCCTCCTCCTCAAATGCAAGAAGGGATCCTCTTGCACAAAGGCCCAGTTTCTGTGGTGCACCCCACAGGGCTGTTCACACAACCCGTGTCTTCCCCTCCCCAATGAAAGGCAGCCAGTTCCCCCTTTTTGTTATTCTATCATTTTGCTCAACCCTCAACTTCACAAGCTCCTTAATTTCCAACCCCAGTGCCCAGCACCTCAGCTCAGAAAAATGATTTACCTACCACAGCAAACTACCAGTATCCCTCAAGAAAGCTGTGTGCCGCCCTCAGCAAGGAGCCTGTTGTAGCTCCGTGTCCTAACCATGGATGTGAGGCGAGATTGTTCCTGCTGCACCTCCCAACCAGGTAAGCACTGATGAAACTCTCCACCTGACAGAGCCCACAGACTGCACAGCAAAGTGAAAGCCACCAGGAGGCTGCATAGCAGAAGAGATGTCCTACCTTTTACAGGCAGGTGTGGTTTCCGTAAGGCTAGTGGCCAACTCTGGGGAAGCTGGATTCCGGTGCATCGGGCACAAAGGTCCCCGACAGCTGTAAATCAGGAAGGAGGGAAAGGAGAGAAAGGTGGAAAGGAGAGAAAGTCATAGCATAGAGAGAACAATCACAAACCGCTTCTGGGGATGTAAGCAATGCCAACATGCACCTGAAAACAAATGCACTCTGACCAAATCAGACTTCAACAGAGCCTGCCAAATCCCAGCTGGGAGCAAGGCAGCCAAAGGGACTGCTGGCAGAATTGCTTACCTCTCCAGCATCATCTGTGTGAGCAAGGAACTCATCTGCAAGTTCTCCCCCTCTCTCCTACACCTGGGTCCTGTGCTTTCCCCCTCCTCACTGCTCTCAGCCCCCTCAAACACCCGACACAGCCCCAGCACACGTGTCCTTCCTGGCCTCCCTTCAACTCTGGTAAATCAGTTACTTCCACCTAGATCCAGCCAACTGAAATAGTGGCACTTCAGATTCAGGAAGGGACCTCTGGAGATCATCTAGTCCAACCCCCCTGCCAGAGCGGGATTACCTAGAGCAAAGTTGCCTTGCAGTAAGACTCTAGTATTTAGGTAAGCGCTGAGAGACAGACAGAGCACTGTGTTTCATCCATGACCCTTCCCTCTTCCCCCAGCACAAGGCCTCCCTCAGGTCCTTTCGCTTTGATAGTTTAGAAACCAAGGCAAGTTGTGCTTCTGTTAGGGGTCACGCTGGAAATTCATGGGTCATGCCATTAAGAAAGTCCCAAACCAAACAAACACAGAGCAGTGCAAACTCTTTTATTGCTTTGTTACCTGCTGTGAGGCCAGGCCAGGGTTATGGAGGTCGATAGCAGCAAGGGAGGGGACACGGGACTCTGAAATGGTTTTATTTTCCTTTTTCAGAAATCCGGGGTGCCACGCTGCAAAACACAACCAATACAAGCCAGGTTACAGAACAGGAGCTGGCTGCTCCAATCCATGCTGCTTCCTGCCTCTTGCTGAGGATCCGGGTTTTATTTAGAGGACAACAAAGCTCATACCGTCCACTCCTCTCAGTTCAGGGAGATGATTGAGTTCTGGCAAGCGCACATCTGTCTTGGAGAACTCCCACTTTTTCCTATTTGCCTGAAGGATGTTTTTTTCATTAGTAACCTACAATCAAGAGCATAATTACGAGCTCATGACAATGCAGAAAAAGCAAAGCAATTTTCAGGTTTCAGACCCCATCAGCCTTCCACTGTAGCTGGAACTCGCACGAAGGAGAAGTCTGGAGATGCACATGCAGGAATCCTTTCTGCTCCAGCATCATTTATCCATTAAAACCCGCAGAGCAGCAAACCCCCATCCCCTATAGGAGACTGTTTTCAGAGAGACAGAGCACAACACCTGGGGAGTGGCTCTGTGAAGAAGGAAACGTTCCTGCTGGCCTTGATAGCAAGTGCAGTGGAAAGCCTTCCATTCCATTCGTTTTCATCATGAATTTTTAATGCCTTTATGACAAGACTAAACGAGGCCCTGACTGTGTGACACCCAAATCCTAAATCCTGCTTCAGTAGAGCAGCAGGTAGGGCCTGCTTTCCTGGCCAGGCTGGAGGCCAGGAGCCAGCAGTGTGCCCCAGGGGCCGAGAAGGCCGATGGAATCCTGGGGGGCATTGAAAGGAGCGTGGCCAGCAGCTCAAAGGAGGGGATCCTCCCCCTGCTATACATTTCATATAGGATAACTATTAGCAAAGGAAAACAGACAACACACCCGCAGGAGAAAGGGCTAAAGAGAAGAGCATTTCTAGCTGGGAGTTGTGGTGAAGGCTGCAACAGATGGGATTCTTGACAATCAGTCACAAACTTGAGCTCAGAATTTATTTCTGGGGAAAGGGGAAAGAGATGACTTACCGATGTCAAGCTAACGCTGTAATGGCCCGCTGGAGAACGCTTCTGCTGATTTAGAAATGGGGTCAAGTATTTTTTGCTCTTTTCATCAACTCTGTAATCAAAAACGCCCCAAACCTTTTATGAACCAGCTAACACAGCAAACAGATAAACACACAGACACCCAGAAACACCATCGTCAAACACTTCCAACAGCTCACAGGGAGAACATCCTTCGTGAGCTCAGTTAGCAGAGAAGCTTGGTCCAGAGGACAAGCTGCAAGTCAAAGACAGGCCAGTGTCACAGCAGCTGGCAAACTCCTGCTGTTCAGCAGCGCCGTGCCAAGCGTGGAAACCAGAGACCCTGCGCCAGCCTCTCTCATCCACTTACAGTCCCACCCCCCACAAGAGCTGTTTCTAGTCCTATCCAAGACCCACATCATCACCCCACACCTCTCAGGATGTTACAGGTCCTTGGAACAAGGACGATGACGATGGCTCCAAGTTCTGCTAGCTCTGCTCCCGTACCTGTAATTAAGTTTCCTGGGTGCAGGACCCATCCCAACCGCAGTGGGAGAAAAGTTCTGGCTGATGGGAGGGATAACTATGCCTGTGTTCTTGGCATAGTCCAAGCTGCTGCTGGAATCTTTTAGGCTGGTTTGAGAGCTTATTTTAAATGGGTTGATCACGCCGTCGTAGATGGAGCTCCGATTGGAGGATCGGCCTGCTTTCTCTGCATCAGCTTTGGCGCGCTTTGCCTTGAGCAGCTTTGCATCCCTGCTCTTGGAGTCAGTGCCGAAATCCTGTTTGGGAGAGATAAGCAGCATCGTTCTCTTACAGTGGTGTTAAAAAGCAGCTTAGAGCAGCACATGCAGGGGAAAAAAGTCAAAAGCCTAAACCTGCACGATTATGCACAATCTGATGGAGATGGAATAATTTTTAGTCAAAACCCTCTGTGTTTTCCATCAAACAGGAGGAGACTTGTCAAGGTTCCAGCACCCTCTGTAAATAAGTTACCTTAGAATGGGATCAGAAACGAGGGAGGAAGAACAGACACATCCTGTGTCGCTCCAAAGTGAAGTAAAAACTGAGCCCGATTTCACCTCAGAGCTACCCTGAAGCCTCTCCTTACTATGTCATTGAAAGCAAAACATCATTTTGGGGCCAGGGCTTTACCACAGGCAGCACAGAAACACCTTTTTGTTATTCCACACAACTGAAGGCTTCCCAACTGATTCTTCCTTCAGCTCTGTACTTGCCAGTAATGGCATCACAACAGAGCTTACCTCCTAGGGGCTCTCAGACTGCCAAGCCAAGTGCCTGTAGCAGCCCATAAACCTCGAGGCAAAGGCACAGAGCTTGGAACAGGCTGCCCAGAGAGGGGGTGGGTGCCCCATCCCTGGAGGTGTTCAAGGCCAGGTTGGATGGGGCCCTGGGCAACCTTGTGTAGCTCCAGGCCTGGAGGTTGGTGGCCCTGCCTGAGGCAGGGGGTTGGAGCTCTGTGACCCTTGGGGTCGTTTCCAACCCAGACCATTCTATGATTCTATGACAGCCCACAGGCCGTGCTGCACTGAGGGTCAGAGCTGGGGCGAGGCAGGGGGGCTGCCCTGGCTTGGGTGACAAGGTGTTTGGCACCGCCTGGGCTCACAGTGGTGTCTGATGGTGAGCTGCTGCAGCACACCACTCTTACCCAGAGGAACAGACAATTATGTGTATATTTTTGCTAAGAAAAACTGCTGCACATACTTACACAGAGATCTTAAAGCACACACACAAAATAAATACAGGTTTGGAAAACAAAGATGGACCAACCTGGACACCAAGCATTTTTCTTTCTTCTAAAAGATCATCTTTGTCCCTTTTGCTGAGTTTTGATTTCTTTTGTAACTGACGGTCTCTGGCATCTTTCTGAATCTTTACTTTCAGCTCCTGAGCAAATCTACATTCCATATAGGAGGAAGAAGGAAAAAAAAAAGCTTCTATTAATATCATCACAAGCTGGTGTTCAGCTCAGGCTCCTGCAGCCTTCACAGCAACCAAACAAGCCGTGCTTTTCACTCAGGAGAAGCCAGCCAAATACAATGTACCCATTACAATAATAAAACCCTAGAAGCCCAGGCTCTTCAGAGCAATAAAGATGGCTGTGTCACAGCCCAGCGCAGCGTGAGACTGTGCTACCCAATATGGTGGGACACTGGGTGCTCACACGGACAAACTCGTGCCGTGACAAGGTAATGAATGAGGCAAACACGCCGCTGCAACGTTTCAACTCCTTCAACTGTTCTATTTCTAGGAAGGCTCAAACCAAACAGTACCCAAGACATGCAGCGGCTGTCAGCTCTGCAAACTCAGCAAGCCATCTCCAAGCGCAGCTGCTTAACCTCCTTCTAGTACCTGCCTGCTCGGAGCAAGACAACAACTCCTTACCTTTCAGCAAATCCATCCTTGCTGAAGAAATCACCCTGCAAGAGTTCAGCACAGGACGGTCTTTTGTCTGGATCAATCTGCAAACATATCTGTCAAACCAAGGTGAACATCAGGAGGCAAATACATCAGACACGAAGCAAAAGCTTTGCCATGTCCGAGCGAAAAGCTGCAGAACTCCCCTGTCTAGGGCCTGAGACTCATCTCACCCATCCCAGGAGACACGACTACCAGGAAAGCTTAACGTTTGCTGGCTGCTTCCATCCCAATCACTAACACCCACAAAGGTTCGCTGCAAGGGAATACCCGGCACACAAACAGATCACCCTGTCCTCAGCAAACCTCCTTTGTTTTCAGTGACTGTAGAATCCAATTGGATCATTAGGGATTTCAAATACAACCATGCTGGTTTGAGGTTTAGTTACCCCACATATTGGTGCTCCAGATTACTGTGTGGAAGCATAGAAGTGCTCCCTGCAAGGATTCTTTGGGATTTATTTCAGAGTTGTAAGCTTCCCGACTCCCACGTAGCAGACACACAGCTCCAAGAGCAAGGGATGCCACCCCACCCAAGCCTTCTTGCTTGCAGTGCCTCCACCAGCAGGTAGAAGGGCTGGCAGAAAATGCTATATGCCCACAGCTCTGCTACTAAATAAAAAGTAAGGTGCTGTGTATTACCTACAAAGCATCCACTTCAGCAGCAGGTGAGGGGCAAAGCTTGTTGGGAGACCCTTCCCAGTAAATGATGGGTTAATTACCTTGGCTAAGTCGAGTACTGCAGCAGGGAGCTTGGGATAGCGTTTGTCCAGAGATTCGGCCTCTTTCACTTCAGGCAGCCTCATGCCAGCAAAGAGGGGATTTTTGTAGAATAACTCTTGGTGTCTTGGAATTAAGTTACCTGGAATCACAAAACAAAGCAACCATATGGAAGAAATACAGAACAGTCCCATAAAGCATTTGAGGGGCTGAAATACTGGGTCAGCACTACTGCAAGGGCTACAGTCGGGGTCATTCTCTTTCCGCCTGTGCGCCATGAACTGATGCTGTACTTACAAGCTCCAAGCTCCCTCTGTGAAAAGGCCCCAAGAGCACACACAAAACAGCTCAGCACACATCGCAGCCTTTCTCTCCACACCCTCCTCCCCTCCCAAAACATATCTGACCCCTCAATTACTGAGCAGGCACCGAGAGCCCAACCGGCCATTCTTACCCAGGCACTTGGTGATGTGGTAGAGCTGGTCTATGTCCGAGTCTCCAGGGAAGAGGGGCTCTCCTGTCAGCATTTCTGTTACCAGAGAGCCGATGGCCCACACATCCACAGCCCTGGAGAAAGAAGACAACAAACACCACCCCAGCTCAGCATGGCTTTACTCATCACTTTGACCCAAAGGCCAGGCCAGTACACTGCAGGTTACAAGTCCCCAAGGGCACTTTTGCCCCCTGGACAGCAGGGCAGCTGTTTCCCAAGATGGCAAGTGCTCTGGTGAATGGGTTCAGCTGCTGAAGCAGGGAAACGCTGGCAGAAGCCTGACAGGTAAAAATCAGGTTCTAAACCCCAAAGCTTCCAAAATATACATACAACATAAGACACTGCATGCAGTGCAACCCCGTGCTTCAGAGAGCAGAGGGGTGAGCAGCTCCTCCTTCTGCAGGTATCTGCTCCTCTGGCACAGTTACTGGGAATTCAGTTTAAGCCATGAAGGGACACACAGAGACCTGCACAACTAACAGCCCTGCGGGAACAGGTGACCTTCCAACCTGGGTTTGCGGCACTGGGGGTGGCAGTAAGAAGCGTCTGTCTCATTCATCCTACCTCCTCCCTTCAAAACACGCCTCTAGATTTGTTTGAAAGGCCATTCTGCCTCCTTCCCACAACTCAACTGCAGAGCAGGGAGGTCTATCGTAGCCTCCCCCAGCACTAGCATCAACAACTGCACAGCTGCTACAGACAACAGGCCAGGAATCGTGAGGGCTCTCCTCACCCTCTGGGCCAGGAAAGCCTACCCCTGACAGAAGTCAGCTGCAGAGTGGGAAAGAGAAGAGCAAGGCTTAACCCTCTACAGGCAAATAACCAAGGACCACTGAACAGCATCCCTTCAACCTGTTTGTGAGCGATAGTCCCCTGCCTCCCCCAAAGGAACAGAGCCCCCCCTCGATACTCGCCACAAGCCCACAACCCTGCTGCAGCCTCATGTGCCAGCCTTACTTGCCATACTTGATATCTCCCACCAGCAGCTCTGGAGCTCTGTACCATCGGGTTGCCACGTAGTCAGTGTAAGCCTCCCCAGAAGCTGCCAAGGTACGGGCAAATCCAAAGTCACACAGCTTTACCACGCCCGACTGGGAGACTAGAATGTTCTCTGGCTTAATATCCCGGTGTATTATCTGCACAGAGAAAAGCAAGTCAAGACAAATAAATTCCCCAATTTTCCATAGCAAATTGGCTGGCTCACCAAAAATACTAGCTTTCTGACACCCAGGTAGGAAGGGACATTTTTGCAGGCAGGGGGAACCTAAAGGTATTTTGAACAGGCACAATTCATCACACTTGGAAAACCTGGCCTTGACCACAAGTTTAGAAGCTGTTAAGTACTGCAAGGGCCATGGGCATGTCCTGCAGTTAAACGCAAACAGTATTTTAGGGATTCAAAGAGACACAGTTTCCCAGCCATCAAAACAAATAAATAAATGCACTTGTGCTTACATAGGTAGTTACACAGCTATGATTAAAGTGGCAAACCTGTCAGAAATCAGCTCAGCACAAGCCCCTGAAAACAGTGAAGAGAAAAAGCAAGCCTGCCTGTTTACAGGCATGGAAAAGGCTTGGAAAAAGTGACTACCTCCCTCTGCAAGACAAGCCGGCCTATGGTAAGGTGCCACTGAGGATCAGGTCCCCATGGACATCCGGGCCCTTCCTGTGAAACTCTCTCAGAAATCAAATCAGAGACAGACTATTGGGTGAGCTCTGACATTTTAATATGAAATCCATAGTCCAGCTCTTCTGCCCTGCCTCTTCCTTTAGAGCCAAAGCTTTATTTCTCTAATGTTTAATACACAGGGGAAAACATCAAAATAAATAAATAAATGCTGCTGTATCTGTTCATTCACTGTTAAGTGCAGAGCTTACTCCCCACGGATACTTACATTATGGCTGTGACAAAACGCTATTCCTCTTATAATCTGAAATAAGTATTTCTGAGCCCTGCTGAAGTCTAGTCCGTTTGGAAAGGCCTCAAGGTCATCAAGCACCGTGTGATCCACAAACTCAAACACCAGATACCACCGCTTCTTCTTTTTATACACCTCCAGCAGGTTCACCAGATTCTCATGCCTGAGTTGCTGTTACAAAACAGGAAATATTTTGTAAGAGTTTGACAGCGTATCAGTGGGTAAACTGCAGCCAGATACTTTTCACTGCCCTGGATTTCTGCTCTTGTCACAGCACTCTCATTCATTTGTTCTCAAAGTCAGCTCACTGATATTTCAGAATAGGTGGGATTTTGCCAGTGTCATTTTATTCTAACATTATCTGGAGGATTCCCACCACCTCATATATGGAGACACTTCCTTTTGTAATGCAAAAATAAATAAAACACTAAGGACATTTCATCTTTATGAGGATGCTCAAAATAGACCATTCTGTTGCTGGGAGATGTCAAATGCTCTGCTTCTCCCAGTGCTCTCCTGAGAGGCAACACTAACTTGAGCCCAGATCTTGACAAGCTTTAGAGCAAGCCTGTGTTCTACATGAGGGAGATCGGTGAGGAAGTCAGAAAGAATTCCAGAGGAGCACATGGCTAAGGCCATGTGAGAAACATCAGGCACCAGCAGCATCCACCCACGGGGACTTGCCACAGGAAAGGAGAACCCAGAGCTGCCCGAGCTGGCAGGGAAGGCAGAGCAGGACAGTCTGTAGCGGGAAGCTCAGCACGCTGTGGAGGAAGGCTCTGACCTCTGTGAGAACAGCAGCACACTGAGCCACGGTGAAGAGCTGCACAGACCCCTCGCTCGCTGCCTGGGTTCATCACAAACAGCTCGAGCAGCAATCAACACTGCTGTACCCCTAAACGTTGGGCTTTATCTGCGACTCAGACCCCTTGAGATACTCTCCTCAAGGTGACCAAGTGACACCCTGCTCCCTTGCCTGCTCCCTCAGGGCAAGGCACAAGGAGGCAGCTCCCACTGTGCTGCTTTAAGGAAAAGCTTTTCTCCCCTCTCCAACAACCCAAAGCTGATACATCTTTCCTCCCATGCTCCCAGGAAGTTTTACTCTTCTCTGTCATACCTTTCTCCAGCTCAGCTTTTAAAGAGCCTCTTACCTCCCCACTTAAAAGAAAAACAAAAGCGGTTCGTTCTACCGAGCTGCCAGTTCATCACCAGCTACTCGGTGGCTGTATCTTATTTTTTCCTCATACAGCTCAGAGAAGATGGGTCTCTGAAGCTCCTACCGTGCCCCAGAGCATTTCTCTCAGCACTGGCAGCCTACACACATGCACAGTAACGTGTGCCAGGACACAGGCACACCGAATAAAAAGCAAAGTTCAGCTGTACCTAAAACAGCTTTAACAATTAAAGCAGCTTCTATAAAGCTAGTGGGTTCAGAGTGAAAATGCACAGCCCAAGGCCTTGAAGAGGGCCTTGATTTTTGTTTAGTTTATATTATGCAGACAGGAAAGATGAAGATATTTTAGAGCTCTTGCAGCTCGGAAGGGTGATGGGATCTTGGGCTCCATCAGCAGAGGGGTGGCAGCAGGGACAGGGAGGGGATTGTCCCTCTCTGCTCTGACCTCAGGAGGCCCCAGCTGGAGTCCTGTGGCCAGAGCTGGGGTCCAACACAAGGAAGATGTGGGGCTGTTGGAGAGGGGTCAGAGGAGCCACGGAGATGATCAGAGGGCTGGAGCATCTCCCCTACGGAGAGAGGCTGAGGGAGCTGGGCTGGGTCAGCCTGGAGAAGAGAAGGCTGTGGGGGGACCTCACTGCAGCCTTCCAGTCCCTGAAGGGAGCAGAGGAACAGGAGGGGAATCAGCTTGTTCAAGGGCAGAGACTGGCAGGACAAGGGGGATGGAGTGAAGCAGGAGGAGGGAAGGGTGAGAGGAGAGATTGGGGGGAAGTTCTTTGCAGAGAGTGGTGAGGGGCTGGAAGGGGCTGCCCAGAGAGGGGGTGGGTGCCCCATCCCTGGGGGTGTTCAGGGCCAGGTTGGATGGGGCCCTGGGCAACCTTGTGTAGCTCCAGGCCTGGAGGTTGGTGGCCCTGCCTGTGGCAGGGGGGTTGGAGCTCTGTGATCCTTGGGGTTCCTTCCAAGCCAGACCAGGCTGTGAGTCTATGAAAAAAACCCAGAACATAAATAAATGGGGAAGAAAAAAAAGGAAGAAAAAAAGAAAAAAGTTGCATTTTCTAATTATTTTGTCATCATATTCTGACCAGCCCAGAACCCACCTCCCATTCGGTGACATTTGTAAGGCTGGTTTATCACACACCCCTTTAACAAAACAGACCTTGCCACAAGGAGCAGGTATTTATTAGCTTGGAGCCTAGCAAGGAAATATCATGGGAGGCTGCCTGAAGGCACCACCACAGCCCAGGGATCACAGCCAAGAAAGATGCAGAGCACTGAGACTTGCATGAGAAACAACTTCTCAGGTCTGGAACATGAAGATTTAAAAACAAGGTGATTAGGAAAAAGATCCTCCTTTTCTTGAGAATAATTTCTTCCCAGACCAGGAGACCTGAAGGAGTTTTGTGCTTTCAGCAACGATTAAATTTCTGTCCACACTCTGGAACAGGAGAAAGAAAAGAATAAATAAATAAGGGTCACAGGAACAGACAAGTGAAGAAACTAGGAAGAGATTAAATCCCTAGGTATTAATTTTCACTGTGAGAGGCCACATTTATTGAGGTACCTGTGGAAACCTTCCCCTTGCTAAGCTGCCATTCAGCCAGGAAAACAAGTTAATTCCCAGCACACCTGGGAGGCGGTACGTGCTCTGACTCCCTAACTAAGCAAGCCTGGCTGAGGATCAGGTACAATCCAGACTCACACAGATCTGCTTCTCAAAGAGTTGGAGGGGACAAGGCCTGCAGCTCCTGCTGCCTGCGTCTCAAGCTCCAGCATGTACATGTCTATTCATTCTACGTGTCTGCCGATCTTGTGGTGATAGCAGGGATCACGTTCTGTGTCCCCCATAGCACTGGGACTAGAGTCTGGCAGACCAGTGAAGACACAGCAGCCAAGGACAGAGACAGGTTTGCACATATTCCCACCTCTAGAACTCCCTATGTTGGAGGAAAAGCCTAGACACACTCCACCTGTAGTAAGACTTCCCTTCACTCCTTGACCAGGCAGATCACCCACATCCCAAGACTTAGAACTACCTCGTGTGCCCATGCACAGGGGGAAGGGGAAAAAATGCTGCAACTGCTGCCAGAGGTTACAAACAGGAGCTGCAGGTGGTCAGAAGAGCAAGCAGAGCAAGAGATGTATGCCCTAGCACTGAGTGCCACCCTGCATCCTGGGCATCCTGCGCACAAAGGAATGCAGCAGGGAAACAGACTAAGAACACACAAAAGCTCCTGTAGAAAGAACAAGGCCAAGAGAAGAAGCATGAAGACTGCAGGAGAAAACACTGAAGAACACACACACAAACCCCTGCTTAAATCTAGAACTCCTAGGTATTTCCTCAGACAGACTATCTGCGGCCCACGAAGAGAAGCACCTCTAATAAACCATCCCACACTATGAGGGCACACCTCAAAACGCCGCCGATAAGAAGCCAACAGGCTGAAGTACAACTGGACATTTAGTATGAACGAGTATAAAGCACCCACAACTGGTACCAGGCAAACCACGCTCTCGAACAGCAAAGGAGGTGATGCCAGCTGGCTCCAGCCTAGGGGCTGGCTGCTGATTGATAAGGTTCAGGGAAATCAATACCTGCCCTTCTCCAGCCTCAGTACAAGCCTGCCAGGAAAGTGCCACTAATAAAACAATGTACAACATTCCTAGGAGCAGATACCTGTATCAAGGAATGCTGGAACCAGTCTGGTTAGGCACACTGTTACGCATACAGATCACCACTCACCTGCAACTTTTATAAGTTCGGCATTTCTTTCATTTTCAGTAAATTCACAGCAGCAAGGTACCTGAATTTGGTAGACAACACTGGGAGGGGGCACAATTACCACCAGGAAGCAACAGAAACCTTGAGGTGACTCCTTTCTTACCCTTCTTTCCCTGCTGAATGCAGGGGGCACAGGCTAGATTCTCATCAAGGCAGGTTTGGCTGGGCCAATCCAGCACAGCACCCGGCCAAACAGAAGAGCAGCTCTACTACAACTCAGAGGCTAAATGTCACCTGCCGTGGCTTAACTGTCCATGGAAATACAAAACGGGCCCAAAGTCTTTTTTCACAGAATCACACGGTTGGAAGAGACCTGTAAGATCAAGTCCAACCGTCCCTGTCCTGTGCTGACCCAGAGCCCTGAGCACCTCATCTCCCCGGCTGTTAAACACACACAGGGGTGAGGACTCAGCCCCCTCCCTGGGCAGCCTGTGCCACAGCCCCAGAACTCTGCCAGGGAAGAACTTTTCCCTCCCAGCTGAGCTGACCCTGCCCTGGGGCAGCTTGAGCCCATTGCCCCTTGTCCCATCTCCTGTCCCCTGGCTGAAGAGACCATCGCCCACCTCTCTGCACCCTCCTGTCAGGTCAGTGGAGGTGGGGAGAAGGTCTCCCCTCAGCCTCCTCTTCTCCAGGCTGAACACCCCCAGCTCCCTCAGCCTCTCCTCAGAGGATTTGCCCTCCAGCCCCTTCCCCAGCCTGGTTGCCCTTCTCTGGACAAGCTCCAGGACCTCCATGTCCTTCTTGTAGTGAGGAGCCCAGAACTGGACCCAGCACTCGAGGTGCAGCCTCACCAGTGCCCAGTACAGGGGCACAATCCCTGCCCTGGGCCTGCTGGCCACACTATTTCTTGGTCTGGACTTTATTAGTTCTGCTTTGTAAATCATGGTCAGAAACAAATGTGTCTGCCTTTTCAAGCTGACCCAGCAGCTTAAATTGACACCCATCCTGTAACTTCAGGGGCCAAGCTCCTTATATGAGTCCCAAGAAGCTGCTCCCTCCTGGGAACCTGTCACCCCCGTACAGGTCCCAAACAACTAGCGCCTTTACAGCAAGGCAGGCTCTGGCCAGAGCCGCCAAGGCTACTGCTCCGCCCCCAGGAGCCCCCTGCCCTCGCTGCTGCTCTCCCTCCTCGGGGAACATCCCTCCCCTTGCGTGCAGCAGCCCGGGTCGCTACCAGAGTAACTTCAGGCGCTCCAAAACAACCCGAGCCTCGCCCTTGGGGTCTCCCCAAGGCAAAGCGCCTGGCGCAGCGCTCATCAACGGCTTTAAACGCAACACGGGTGCAGGGCCGCCCCCCTCCCCTCACCTTGAGCAGCTTGATCTCCCTCAGCGCGATCTTCCTCACCGCCGCGTCGTCCTCGCTCTCCAGGAACTTCTTGACGGCGACGATCTGGCCGGTCTCCTTGTTTCTGCAGCGGGTCACCACCCCGTAGCTGCCTTCCCCGACCAGGCCCAGCACCTGGTACTTCTCCATGGCCGCGGCGCTCCGCCCCCGCGGGAGGCCGGAGGGAAGCTCCGCCGGCTGAACGAAGCGGGGCCTTCCTTCCCGGCGGCGGGTCCGGGCCTAAACCATCGCCACCGGTAGCGGGAAAACGGCTTCCGCAGCGGAAGAAGCGGGGCGGGCCGGGCCGGGCCGGCGTGAGAGGCGGGCAGGGCGGAGGGTGGTCCCGGGGACGCGGCTCCTGAGGTACCGCCTTTCCCTGGCCCGGTGACGGACGCTTCTCCGAGCGACGGCGCTGCCCAGCTGAGGCGAGCAGCAAGGTGCGGGCGTCAGCGGCGAGACGCGCTGGAAGCGGGGCCGTAACGGTGAAACGGAGGAGCCACGAAGGTGATAAGAGGGCTGGAGCAGCTCCCCTACGGAGAGAGACTGAGGGAGCTGGGCTGGGTCAGCCTGGAGAAGAGAAGGCTGCGGGGGGACCTCATTGCAGCCTTCCCGTCCCTGAAGGGAGCAGAGGAACAGGAGGGGAATCAGCTTGTTAAGGGGCAGAGACTGGCAGGACAAGGGGGCTGGAGTGAAGCTGGAGGAGGGAAGGGTTAGAGGAGAGATTGGGGGGAAGCTCTGTACAGAGAGAGTGGTGAGGGGCTGGAAGGGGCTGCCCAGAGAGGGGGTGGGTGCCCCATCCCTGGGGGTGTTCAAGGCCAGGTTGGATGGGGCCCTGGGCAACCTTGTGTAGATCCAGGCCTGGAGGTTGGTGGCCCTGCCTGTGGCAGGGGGGTTGGAGCTCTGTGATCCTTGGGGTCGTTTCCAGCCCAGACCCGTCTATAATTCCAATAAAGCGTTTCCCCACGAGGCTCTTATCTTAAAGGCACTGAGACACCTACAGAACAAATGACTGAGTGGTCCTGGCGTGAAAGCGGGCGCTGGGCAGGCTGCCAGGGTAAAAACCCCTCCCAGTATGAATTACCATAATGACTGTTCTGCGCTGATGCGAGGTGGGTTGTGTTGCTAGGAATGGGGCAATGAGAAAAGTGGAGTAATCTGCTATGGAATGTGCTCTTGCTGCACGTTTTGTTTTAAAAATGTAATTTCTGCACACATTAGGCACAACTTAACACCAGGAGGAGCGTTGGGAGAGGAGTAACAAGTGCTCTGCCAAAATACCAGTTCCCTGGAAGAACAGCATTGTGAAGCACCACATATTCCAATAATCTCTCAGAAACCCTCATTCTGTTTCTTTTGAGTCATGGAAATATACATCACCTTCTGCAATTCATTCCTGGTTGCTCTTCTTGGCCCTTGTGATGGTTCAGCCCCAGGCAGCAGCTGAGCACCTGAGGGGAAAACAGACAGAGCCCCCATGGTTTGGGATAAGGACAGTCTACTGACAACACCACAAAAGGGGAACAATAGTCAAGTCCCATGGCAGAATTCACCCAATGATAATATTTTACCAACTCAAGGACCAAGCCAACACCCAACCACTCTCAAACTATCCCAGAGCCACAGCAGCACCTCCTCCTCAACCCCCTTTTATGGGGGAGTGATGACACTGTGTGGAAAACAGCCCAGGGTAACTCAGCTCCCCTGTGCTGGCTGCTTGGGGAAGTAAACTCTGTCCTGGCTAGGACCAGGACCACCCTCATTCTCACATCCTGTATGCAATCACCATGATGCACTTCTCAAGGCTGACCTCATGTTTCCAGGAAAAAAAAAAAAAACAAACCACTTAAAAATCTGGAGCTTAGTTGGCATTAATTTATTATATTCCTCCCACCTTCTACTGCTCATCGTTATCGCAGCAAGAGCCTTCTCTGGGTCCCAGCATCCGTTCTGCACGGCTGATGGATTGCTAACTTGGCAACCAGTGACCACTTTGACTTCTGAGGTACAGCTTTTGGCATTGTTAAATGAGAGGCACAAGCACACATGCACAGCAGACTTCAAAAAGTCACTTTGTGGGTGCAGAAAGCTCTTGTATTTTATTTTTAATCATAGCAAACAATATGAGGAATCAGCCTTTCCCACTTTCTGGACTGTGACTAATGCCAATTCATGAGATTCCAACCACCTCACTGCTGTGTAATGCTGGTTTTTACCATCAGCAACTAACTTAAAGCAAACAACGATTTCTTTTGGCTACAGGTTGTTTTCTGAGCAGCCTTCATAACATCACTGTCAGCTTACGACGATGTGCGTCAGTACAGTGCTATAATTTAAAGCCAGAGACTTTAAAAGAACGAGAGATCTTGCTAAGCCACGTCATACCCATGCTCAGCCTGTTGGTATCTGATGGTGCTGACCAAGTTCAGTGTTGGTAATTTGGGAGAAACCCTTTCTTCTCTTACCATGTGATGCCAAAAGCTATCAGGGGCCTTGAAATGGATTCTTCTCCTCAAAAGCATTAATTACTGGTGAAGCTTTTTCACACTGGCCTACGGAACCCTGGAATATTTTTCTTCCATCAAGCTCTTCTGATGTTCCATGACCATGGGAAGGGACATCCCACAGGTTAATGAGAAAGGGGCATGACAATTTTAAAGCTGATAGCTAGAAGAGCTTTTTTTCCCCCCGAGAACTAAATTGGTAGCCTTCCAGTGAACCCAACCCTTTATCTAAACTAATGAAGAACTGGATAGTTTAATTTTTCAAGTATCTACGGTGTAAATTAGACATTTGCAGTGTTCTGAGCTTAGTGCAACTGATAACGATTTCCATCAGGGTGGATTTGGGATCCTTTGAATGTGGGATCTTCCTGCGCTCCAACTTGAGGCCTTGTCCTGTCCCCACAGACACTGAGAAGAGGCTGCCCATGTCCCCCTGTGTCCCACCCTTCAGCTATTGATCCCCATTGATCAGATCCCCTCTCAGGCTTCTTCTCTCCAGGCTGAACAGCCCCAGCTCACTCAGCCTTTCCTCACAGGGGAGATGCTCCAGGCCCTTCATCCCCTCCGTTCCCTCCTCTGGACTCTCTCCAGGAGATCCCTGTCTGTTTTGTCCCAGGGAGCCCAGAGCTGGACACAACACTCCAGGTGGGGCCTGGCCAGGGCAGAGCAGAGAGGGAGGATCACCTCCTTTGACCTGTTGGCCACACTCCTTTTGATGCCCCCAGGATCCCATCAGCCTTCTCATCCCCCGGGGCACAGTGCTGGCTCATGGGCACCTGTCACCCACCAGGACCCCCAGGTCCTTCCCCGCAGAGCCCCTCTCCAACAGCTCACCCCAGCCTGTACCCATACGAGCGGTTATTCCTCCCCAGGCACAAGGCTCTACGCTCGCTTTTATTACACCCCGTGCTGAGGCTTGAGGTGTTTCACCCGCTGCTCTCCGAGGCAGCTCCGTGGTGAGCTCGCCTCCCCGCCGCGCCCGTCCCGTTTCCCCTGACACAGCCCCGCCGCTCCCGCGCGTTTCGCACAGGCCCTTCGCTGCCTCACGCCCCGCCCACGGCGACTCCATCACCTGCCTCACCTTCACCCCCCGACACCGCGCCTGGGAGGGAAACAGAATACCCTTGGCGACAGTCTCTAAGGAGAACAACCTTCAGCATTTCCAACTCTGACGGATGCTGGGGGGAGGAGGGGTTTTTGGGTGTTTTCTTGTGTTCAGTCAGACGGGCGAGCCAACCCATCCCGCCGCCCCCTCGTCAGCGCCCGGGAAGGGGCGGGCCGGTGCCGCCGGGGCGGTGCCAGCGCTCGGGGCATGCGGCATCCGCCTCTGCGCAGCGGCCGCGGCCATGAGGCTGTCGGCGCGGAGCCTCCGCCCGCCGCCCGGCCCTTTGTTTTTTAGGGTCAGCGGCTGCCCTTCCTCTCCGCGTTCCGCGCTGCCCCGCGGCCCTTGGGGGAAGGGGCGGTTTGAGCCCGCCTGAAGGGAGGAGGAGGAGGAGCTGTTGCCACCGCCCAGGATGCGATGGGGAACTGCTGGGCGCAGTGGTGCTGCGGGCTCTTCTTCCGGAGGGAAGCCAGCCGGATCCAGCGAGGCGGAGGGTAAGCGGTCAGCTCGGCCGCTCCTTTCCCCTCCCCGGGGCGGGGAGGTGCTGGACCCGCCCGGCTCCGCCTTTCCCGCCCTCGGCGGGAGGTGAGGCGAGGGGATGCAGCCGGGCTGGCGGGCCTGAGGCGGCAGCTCCTCGGGGCTGGGGCTTGCCGTTCCCCTCCCCTCCTCGGGGGGTTTGGTAGCGGGACGGGGGTTGAGGAGGCCGGGAAGCCGGGGCGGGCCCGGCGGGGCGGGGAGGTGGGTCAGTAGGTGAGGTGTGGGGGCCTGGGCGCGCCTGGGCTGCAGGCCGCCCCCCTCCCCGCAGCAGCGGGGGAGGGAAGAGAGAGCCATAAACCGCATGTTTAGTGCCTGCTCTGACAGCTGGAGCTGATGAAATGCCGTCGAGAGGTTGCCTGTCCTTGCGCAGCTTGCGGGGAGGGTAATACGGTTCCTGGGGAGCGTCTGTGGGGACGTCTGGCTCCTTAGCCCCCTTCCTGGCTCGTGTCGCAAGGAGAAGTAGCAGCCTAGGTTTCTCCTTCAGCCCGGTCGCCCGTATCCCTGTGGGCTGCTGTGTTAGTGCAAAGAAGGGGAAAACCCAGCGTTGGGAATGCGATCTTGTCCTCTTTGGGCCAGAGCCTGGGGCTGCTGGGGTACAGGGTGGCGGTTACAGCAGACCAGAATGAACTTTTATATACCGTGTGAGCGTGGGGTTTTCATTTGTCTACTGCAACAGGCAGCTCGTGGAAAAGCAGTGGGGAAGGGAAGGATACGTTACCTGTACAAGAACTTGGTTTTCTTCCATATACTTACCAGTATTTTATACCTCACTTATTTTTGACTGATGCAATAGGGTTGAAGCTGTTCTGGACAGGTATGCTGAGTGTTTTACACATTGCAAACTTGCAGCCTGCTGTGTCACATCAGCTCTAGCAGGCAAGTCTGGTGTTCTGCTTGTCCCAAAGGCCTTTTAGGAATACTTCCCAAGAGAAATGGGTGAAAGACCAGGGCAGTGTGTGTGGAGGATAGCTGCTTCTTCATGCTCTCTAGCAGAGGATATAAGGATATCTAAAATGCTTTGACATCTATTACATGTGCTATGTTCTGAGAAAAACAGGTAATACTTGAAAGGCTCTTGCTTCATGTGTGTCTCTTTGCAGAGTCTCAGCTTACAGGCTAATACTGGTTTTTTAGCAGCCAGGAGTAGTGACAATAAGTCACAGCATGTGCTTGCCCTTTAAATTACCGCTCTGGTTGTGGGTCTCTGGTCTTTAATTCCTCCGCACCCTTTGACTACTTCTAACTGACTTATGAACACTGGATAGGAGACAAAGTCCAAAAAGGCACAAGATTATCTTGGCTCTAACAGCAAATTCCAGATACAGGGTAGTCTCTTATCTTTCCATATAGTTTAAAGTGGCTGTTAACCATAAATTGTCTCTTTTGTTCAGTTTTCCTCCTCTTGTAGCCTTTTTTTTCTTGTATGTTGTGATACTGTTACCCTTCTGTGTATCATTGGTGTTAGCAGTGTCATCTGGTCTAGTACTTGGGTTTGGTACGTTTGATGGAGCATTGCTCGTTAGCTTTCAGCCACGCTGCATCGGTCTCCCATTCCTTTTCAGCAGATGGTTGCCAAAGTTACTTGCTTAGTGCGTTGCAGTGCCTTCCGTGTGAGTGGTGCCCTGCTGCTTGTGTGGGTACTGGAGTGGCACATCTGAGCGCCGACACACCGGCTGGTGAGAAAGGCCATTCTCTGAAGTGATGGGGAATTAAAGAGGACGCTTTTATAAGCATACTCTGAGAGGAGAAGTTTGTTTGCTGTGATGGCTTACCTACTTCTACGTGTGTGTTTTGCTTCTCTTAGTTCCAATATCAGACTGTTCTTCCTGGTGAAATAAATCTTGCTGTCTGTCTGCTGTTGATAAACTAAACCCTGATGTACATTTGTTCAGGTGTTGCTTAGACTGTAGTGAAAGTCTTAGGAAGAAATGGCACAGAGAACAACTTGGAATGCCTTTTGAAGCCTGAGCCTGGAGTACTGTGTACAGGGATGGGCTTACAAAAACCCCAAGATCATCACTGCTACCTATGGCAGCTGGTTCGTGTGTGTCTCGGGTTATAGAATCATAGGGGTTGGGAGGGACCTCGAGAGATCATCGGGTCCAACCCCCAAATCTTTGTTTGGTGAAGAGTTGAGCAATTTGGGTATTTTCCTTCCACCCTGGCAGGAGGGGCAGGGAACTGTGTTAAAAAACAAAGCTGTAAAATGTGTCTTACAGGTATTGGAAGTTTGCAAGTTAGATTGTGACCAAATGCTGCAGGTTTTGCTACTTCTACAACAGTGTGATGTAATTCATCCAGTTAATTCTGTTTATTTTCATCACCTGTCTACCACACCCCTCTCAATTAGTGCTTCATTGTTCTTAGATCCTCCAAGAATTAGTTATATAACTCAGAGTTTTTCTTACAATTGCAAGATTACAAGTTGCCTTTGCTTGGATTTATGCTTAAAATCTTGGAGACTGAATTATGAATAGCTGCAGTGGTTTTTAGAGTTATGTTGAGCCTGTGTAGAGAGAATTGAAATGCAAAAACCTTCATTAGTGTGATACAAGTTTAACTTTTTCTGTAATACCACAAACTTTCAGGTGGCAATTCTTTTATTGGGGAGGCTCTTCATGCTTCAGCTGAAATAGTTTTGCTCTAAGTACTGCAAGCTGCAGCTGTAATTAGTAAGTAGGTCATAGCTAATTTGCCACTATATTTGACCATAAGTATCTCTATTCCTAGAGGAGTGTTTTGGGGGGTGGGGGGAAGAGAGGAAAAGGTGTCAAGAATAAATATGGCTTATCTCTAGGTTGTGGCTAGCTTGGGAAGGTTTCTCATGTAGCAAGGTGGAAACAATTATTTTGGCTTTTATTGTGGAAAAAGTAGTAGCAACTTATGCCCTGGTTTGAGAGATTTAATGTTTGTTTTCAGTGACCCCACACCCCTGTGTAACCTGTACTAACTGCTTTTTGGTTAAATAAAAGATAACATCACTTTGCATGGAAGAAGAATGGAGCACCAACCCCTGACATTCTGGGATTCTGTGATATGTGTGTCTGAAGTGCTGAAAAGTTAGGCTTTTAAATAGCTTGAGGTCCTTGATGATTGCTCAGATGGTCTCTAGAGGTCCTGTGGTCTGTTAGCTGAACTGTTTTCTCTAGTATCTTACCAAACCTAAACATTTCTCAAGTATCTCATAAAATAATGCAACAGCAGAGTTTAAAGATGAATAGTAACAGCTGTAAGCATCTTATTGGGAAGTTGAAGCTATGTGTGAGGGTGAGAAGGTGGTGGTCAGTGGCTCCAAGTCCAGATGGAAGATGGTGATAAGTAGAGTTCCTCAAGGGCCTGTGCTGGGACTGGTGCTGTTTAATGTCTTTATTAATGATATTGACAGTGGGATTGAGTGCACCCTCAGCACATTTGCTGATGGCACCAAGCTGAGTGCTCAGGTTCATGGGCCAGAGGGATGGGGTACCAACCTTACAGATTCTGATTTCTCTTCCTGATGACCTCACTCTTCCATCCTTGTTCTGGGATTTAAGGATCTCTGGTGCAGAATTTGATCAGCAGGTAGCAGAATTTCTGCCTCTTCCTTGAAGTGTTGTTGCTCTTGGGCTGTGTGTGGTTGCATGTAGTAAGCTTCTGCTGCTGTGTCTTTTTTCTATAGGTTCCCTGTTCGTGTTTGTGAAGCTGAGCACGAGTTAGAGCCTGGTGATGTCAGCTGTGCCTGCTGTGTAAATCAGTTTCTTAATGGTGGTGGCTCCTGTGTGCTGAAATGCTGCACAGAGGGGGAGCCATGAAATGACACCTGCATGCCACATGTCCCGGTTACACTTGGGATGCGGTGCAGGAAGTCAAGTGGCCTTTTGTCCCTGGCTTCCCAGCTGTGGATTGACTGGAAAGCAGCTCTTCAGGAGAGGTTGTGCAACAGAGGTGTACCCAAACAGGCTGATCAAGAAAAACCTGATGGCCATGACACATGATGCAAGTCATTCAGGCTTTGGCTGGTGTGTTGCTTTTGGTGTAGGAGAAGCAGGTGTTGGCTGCAAGTACAGAGTGATCTCCTGTGCAAGGATGGAAATGCCCAGGATAATTCCTGATAGCAGTTATCACTTGCAGCTGGAGGCTCTGGCTTTTAAAACAGCTGGGTGAAAGGGATGTTGTGTGGAAGTGCCCCTGTTCGCCTGGATGTTCTTTGGGGTGGTAGCCAAACCTCTTTCAGTAGGTATAAAGCTGCTTGGGTAACTTACTACTATATTGGTTTTTTATGGTGTTAAGGTGGTTGAGAATCAAGGAGGAGACTAATTCCCTGTATAAAGCTACAGGCTGTTAATAATGATTTCTCTGGGAGAGTATTATCCTGACCCCTTTGTAGCTGTCCTTATCTGAGGATCAGCCTTCCGGCTGTGCCAAGCTGCCAAAATAAAACATGGGGGTTTTAATGCTGGTGGTGTGCAACCTGTTACGTGAGCAAGAGTTGAGCACCATGGTGAGCAACAGTGCTTTCAAAAATAATGGGGTCTTGAGAAAAATGTCTTAAAGGTACTGCAGAACATGCAGGGTGTCTGTAAGTGTCAAGCTTGGCATCCTGATGAGTGATCCCTCCTCATCTGAGGAGGGTGTTGCAGGTCTATGGAAGATGTTTACGTGCTTTTGCCTCTCTGCTCTGGTAGAGATGCAGAGCACAGGTTAACAAGTAAATGTGCTTAATACCTGAAGACTTTGTTTTACTTGTGTTTAAACACATTCAAGAAGTTCTTTGAAATGCCCAGGCTTGTTTTCCTTCTGCTGTGAATTGAAGACTGTTCTGGAGTGTAACTGTAGCCTTATTTTTCCAGATCAAAGTATTTTAGAACATGTTCAACTGGAGAACACTTCACTATAGAGGTGAGTGCTTACATTTTTAGTGACTTTAAAAATACCCCCAAGAACACAAATAGTGAAAAAAGCTGAATTCTAACACTTTTTGCAGCTTCTGTAGACAGAAATATTCTGGGTTATTCCAGACCAAATGAATGCTGTGCTGGGTGGCAGTTCGTGGAGCGCCTCAGAACATTAAGGTGCCATCTCAGTTGAATCTGTCACTTGGAAAGAGAAGTAACTGTTGTGAGCTCATAGCTGGCACCAGAGCGTTCTGAAGTCTGCCTGTTGCAGCTTTCATCGCTGCTGTGTTGGGAGTGACATTTCTCTGCTTGTGTCAGTGTGGGATCATGAGTCTGATCCTACAGCAAGCTAGCATCCCATGGGGTTTGTAGTTAGTTGTGTTTGTGTTCCTCTTGGCTCACTGCAGGGGCCCTTTCTCAGCCATCAGATACCACCCTTCTGGCTGAGGGTAGCACAAGGTTATTTTGTGTAAGTTAAACTGCTCAGAATAACCTGGTTTGCTTTCTCAAAGTGGTTCTTAGAGTTTGAAAATCCCAGACCATTCAGACTGCCCCTGTTCCTGAGAGCCACCTTGGTAACTGTAAGCCCTGCTTTGCCTTTCAGGAAAGTGTCAGGCTTCTGTGGTGGGGAAAAATGGGTTTTGGCACACGGCTTCCCCTCGTGAGGGAGTGTTCCTGCAGCAGAAACAGGGCAGGGAAAAGAAGGTTCTGTCCTCCTCACAAACTGTTATTGATATTCTGCTTACAGCAATTAGTGTACAGGTCCAGGAGGAGCCTTGCTGTAGGGACTGACCTCTGTGTGTGTAGTACTGACTGCATGTGAGCACAACACTGGAAACAGCATGGAGAGCTCGGGTCTGAACTTCTGCTGGAAGAGTTTGGGCAGCTTTGTGTGTTCTTGCCTGGTTTGGGCTGTTTTGGCTTCCTAGCATTAAGCATTGCATTGCCTTTATTTCCTACCTGCAAAGCTGGGAGGGGGGTGGTTGTTGCTGCTTTGGTTTAGGATCAGGGATAGAAAGTAACCCATTTTCAGGAAATGCTTCTCAAGAAATGTTTGAAGATGTGTGGTGGTTGCCATGTGAGGTAGCAGTTACATGTGCTATGCTCCTTAACATCCTCTGTGTTTTCAGATTGAGAGCTTTGGGTGGAAACACCAAGGTTTTGGGGGTTGCACTTTGATCTCTGGAGGTCCTTTCCAACCCCTACGGTTCTGTGATGTCAGCTGTACCATTCTTCCCACTGCTTGTGTTATAATGCTGGAGATACACCGAATTAGTATCAGTCTTATAAACTAATGAGATGATATTTTTTTAATCAAGGCACTCACTGAAGTACATGAATGTCTCAATTTTGACTCCTTTTTTGGAGAATGTTGTGTTTAAGAAAAGAAACACTGGTAAGAAGATAGGTCCTACTCTAAAAGTACTGCTTTCTCTGAAAGTAGAGGCTTTTTGATGGCCCCTTTAATCTGTCTGGTATATTTGCTGTATGTTTTTAGCAGCTTGTTATATCGAATTGTAAAGAGTGTTTACTTTTTCTCTGCAGTTTGAGAACCTAGTGGAAAGTGATGAGGTAAGTACTGGGACCATCATGTGAAACCTGCTACTACAGCCCTTAAAAATGGTTCTGTGCTATACTGTAGACTTCAATTGCAGGGCTGGTTTTTTTCCTTTGAGTTTTGCTTGCTCCAGGAATGAATATTTGGCACTTTGGGGGAGATGAAGATGATCTAAGAGAGAACTTGTTGGGGGAGTATGGGAAGTGACCCTTTTGGGAAGAGTGCTATGGACATTAGGAAGGTGAAGGGGTGGGTCTGGGGAGTGTCAAGACTTGAAGGATAGTTTACTCCTGGTGTAACTCTTGTGTGAGACTCTCAAAACACTCTGTTAAAGGACCTAGGTTGCTTTTGAACCACTCTTGGGAGTGTTGTCTTTGCAGTTATGGGTAAACTGGCTGAACAGTACTTCAATAAAACAGGAGTTGGCCTTAAAACTGCACTCATGTGAATCTAATACCGCTTGGTAGCGGGTGGAATGCACGCTGTGCCTTTCAATACCTTGCCTGTGTTTAAAAATTTGAGGACTAGTGGTTTGGTTTCTGAAATACATCATGGGTATATTTATTTTCACTTGGAAGTACTTGTTTTACTTAGCTAGCCACTTCAGTTGATTGATTAACAAGATTTTATTTAAGCTCCAAATTAAAATGGGATTTCCCTCCCTGCATCCAGCTCTAAAACCAATATATGGGAGAAATTGATGTTGTATTGGAGTCTTTCCCAGCGTAAAACTGATTGATTATCAAATACTCAGCCGATTTCTTGTTGTTTAACAGGGGGAAAGCCCAGGCAGCAGTCACAGGTAAGACTCTGACCCTTTCTTTATGGATGTGGTTTAGTGAGCCATATAGGTGGTTGGCAGACAGTTGGACTAGATGAGCTTGGAGGTCTTTTCCACCCTTCTTGATTCTAGGATTCCCTCTGCTATCCCACTATTACACTTTTCCAGAGTTCCCATCAAAACCCTTTGTGTTTTTAGTTGTCAGACACATGAAAACAATGCATGTCATTAATGTTGTGACATCATTAACCTTAATGCTTAATGATGTCACAACAGTTTGGATGATAGAGCAGTGTACAAGAACTATGCAGGAGCAGAATCCTTATCCTTGTTCCCAGAGACTGTTTAAAGCTACACAGCTGTTAGTTCTTCAACCACAGTGAGTGCTTTGTGAGCGTGGTAAAGCTCGTGTAAGCAGTAGAAACTGAATAGGCCTGCTCTAGAGGGGATGTGTGAAGGCACTGAAAGGAGTGCTTTAGACATCTGGTATGAAATGTGATAGTTCCCAAAGATGTTGCTCCCTGTCAGTGGTCCCAAAGAAGCAGTACAGTATAATCATGATAATGTTGTTGTGGTCTTGTTTGTTAAATGAGTAAAAGTAGGATTAAAATAGGCCACAGATGGAAGGGGAGCAATTCACAATGAGGGGACCAAAGCAAGCACTAAAGAGTGAGCTCTACCCCGCAGTGATGCTAACATTCTGTTCCAGTAGTTCTGCTGGCAAGCAGTAGGTGTTTTGAAAACATGCTCTCTGTAAAGATCCAGAGAAAAGCCTTGTGAGTAAGGAGAGACAACAAAGACTGGATGGGTGTGCTTATGAGTGCCTTGGGGTTGTCATGCACAAATAATCGAGTCTTTTTGTGTTTTTCCTGTGCTTTTAGACCTCTGACTGAGGAAGAAATTGCTGATTTGAAAGAGAGGCATTATGACTCCATTGCTGAAAAGCAGAGAGTGGTCGATATGAAACTCCAGTCGGAGGTAAGTGGTTACAACAGCTAGTAAGGTGCAGGTAGATTTTCTTGTAAAGTAGTTAAGATGAGACACAAACCTGAGGAGATTATGCTCTGGTGAACACACCAGTTGGGTGTTGTTCATCAGTCGGTATTTTTTACACTGCACAGCAAAGTCTGCATCAGAGACTGCTGCTTAGCTGAGAGGTTGAATGGCTGGGCTGGTGCTGTGACAGAGATCTGTTAGCTTTGAGCTTGGTTTATTTTCTGTGAAAGGCAAAATGTAGCTTTTCTTGTGGCCAGCTTTTTACAGAGCTGCTCTTAAAAGGAGGGCAAGTTGTGGGTGTTTTTCCCTGATTTGGTGTGTTGCAGCAACTAATGCAATATGATGTAGAATGCAACGTAGCAATTGGGGGATGGTTTTTAATAAAATACCAATGAAATATGCAGCTGAAAAGACTGAACAGATTTTCAGCTACTCCCTAGAAATGATGTTTATTCCATAGGGTAATGTTTAGTTGTCTAATTTTCTTGGGATGTTTGGGAGGGGGAAGCTGTTAGATCCAGTTAATGAAGAAAAATGTTTTAGCTATAGTCAATTTTATTTTAATTTTTATGTTCTAGTAGCTCTTTTGTTTTATTGAACTTATAGCTTTATTCATAGGAAGATAGATAGGTTCTGCTTTTGTTAACCATTACTATTTTGTTCATATACAGTTAGCCTTACAAGAGGAGAAGTTAAGAATAGAAGAGGAGGCTTTATATGCTGCACAACGTGAAGCAGCCAGGGCAGCAAAGCAGAAAAAGCTCTTGGAGGTGAGGGGAAAAAGACCCCAATATATATCAGAGCTTCTGTTCTGTTCCTATGTATGCAGACTTTCCTAATATCCTTTAAATCTCAGGAAATGTATTGGGGAAATGGCTTTGGCTTGTAAATTCCAGTAGAGAAACACTACCTGATGTGGGGGTACAGCTGAAAACGAGCACGTTGGTTTGAAATGACTTGCCTCACTGGGTATAGATTTCTGATGAGATGTGTGGTTTCAATCTCTAATGAGCTTAACAGACTTCTTACAATATGTGCAAGCTGCTGCTGGTTAATGTACAGTGATCTGAGGTGGCTGTACAGCACACCCACCCCCCGAAATTAAGCATGCAATCATCATTTAAACTTGCAAAATGTACTTCACGTGTTGGTGCTCTGTTGTGTTAACTTGAAGGGATGTTTGAGTCCTCTTGAGTTTCCTGTGGGCCTGCTTTGAGTGGGAGGTTGGACTTGATGACTTCCTGAAATCCCCTCCAACCTGCAGTGTTCAACGCTTTGAGATTTGTATATGTTGCAGCCTACATGCAGTAATGTCTTGCAGCAGCCTTTATTTAACATATATCTGCCTGCTTTCAGATGTCTGATACCCGTGGTTTTGGAGCTTGATCAAGCAAAACAAAAGCCACTTTATCTTTTCCTGGGTTTTTTGAAGGCAGATGCTGTTCTCTATCCCTATAGCATTTATTGCTGATGTTTCTTCTGTTGCAGTTTAGAGTTAAACATTATCAGCGTGTTTCATGTTTTTGCCTCTTTAAGCTGTTCAAGTATGTGTTCTGGCCCAATTTTCAGATTGCCTGAAGCATGTGTGTGTTGAAAAGAGCATCTTCATGTTTCTCTGTCAGTCTGATGTGTGTGGCTGCAGGTATGGTGTGTTCAAGGAAACAGTCTGTTTGTGTGATGTCTTCATTAGAAAACTTCTAAGAGTTCAGGTTTGGATGACCTGGAAACAGCCTGAAATCTACAATGGGTGTGGGGAGATCCTTAGCTGGTGTATTGCCTATATGCAGAAGGGTGAGCTGTAAATTGTTATTCCACGTTGATAGTGATGACTGAGTTTTCATCTAATATTTATGCTGCTAAGTACAGGTCTCATTTCATGTCCTGCTTTCTCTCCTCTTGCCATTTGGTATGGGAAGGTTAATTCTTTCTGACCTTTTTTGCCTGCCCTCTTGCTTGCTTGTTTGTTTTTTTTTAAACACTTTTGGGCTACGTGAAGTCAGAAGTAGATTGTTCTGTGGCTTTAATGGGTTTTTGTAGAAGTTCTGTGTAAGAAATGCTATTTCTCTTGTTGCCTTCTATTTTTAAAATGCATCTTAGTTGGCACCTGAGACAGAATGTATTGTAGAGACTTTAATTTCCTCCTCTTCTAAAATTAGTGCCACTTATCTCCTTTGCAAACAACCTCCTCCCAGTCCCACAAAGATTTCTTGTACTGATACACACCAAGTGTTTAACCTTTCTAAATGAACCAGAAGCCATTTCTGAATACGTAAGGCATCTCTTTCCTGCTTGTGGGCAGAAGCCTTCTCCACGAGAGAGTGGCTTTCTCCTTGGAAGTATAGCATCCCTGAAACTTGCTCAGCTTGCTGATGTTCCCTCACTGAATGTCAGGGTTTGTAACAGCAGGAATCTTAATACACGTGTGTCCTGGAGCTTGCAAGTGTCTAGCACAGTGTGTGATGTGGCAAAACAGCCTGATAATTTAAATTGGATGTGATGTAGGTATGTGAATCTTAAAATTATGTGTGTCAGCAATAGGTATTTGCAGAGTTGTTAATTATTCTGGTGCCAAATTCCCTTTTTCTCCCCATGTACTAAAGCCTCTGCGCCTATAGCACAATCATGCAGTACTGCTACTTCTGTGCCTCCCATTCCCTTACTGGTTTCAGCCTGTTTATTCTGGTTCTTATTCAGGTACCTGAGATGGAGAGTGTGTGCCAGGCACCGAAGCCATCACTGGGATGGCACAATACTCTCTGCAGTGAGTTCAAAAGACCTCCTGGTGAGGAGCAATTCTTACACAAAGTTCAAGCTGGCATCAAAATTTCTAGTTTATTTAGCCCCACTCTTCTTCTGTGGGGACAGATCCATCAAGGCTGAGAATAGAATTTTTTTAAAACATGGTAGCTAGATCCATCAGGCTTTTCTATAAAACTAGCTCATTTATAGCTTAGCTTTTGCCACAATTGGTGAACAGCTACTGCTTTGTAACAGACCTTTAACCACGTAGGTGATGGGCCCAGTTTTTATGCTCCCTTCCTTTCTTTCTTTCAAGGTGGGGGAAAAGAGACTTGAGACAACTTAGGTTACTTAAACCCAAAAACTGAAGCAGAACCTCAGTTCCATGATGTGTTGTTCCTCTTGCAGCTGCAGAAGAAATGCATTTATGGCTTGTCTTGCATTTTTCATTCTGGCTTTGCCTAGAGATGCCATGAAAGCTTAAGAGCTTACCTTAGGAGCACAAAGGTATTAATATCTTTGGTCCAGCAAGGCAACAAAGGCTTTATTAATATAAATGAAGCACTTAGTGCTGATACAAACAACTTGAGGAGATAGCAGTATTGCTCTATGCAGGGATAAAAGCACCTGCAGGAAATACTTCTTTTAAAGTAGGTTGACACTGTCCACAGAGCAGAACAAATGGAGCAGAACCCAAGTGGTCCTTGTGTGTGGACAACACCTGCTTGAGAAGAGAGGATGATAGATGCCACCACAAGTGAGGTGCTCTTCACCTGTTCCTAGACAAACTTGTGGGACTCTGTGTGTGTGTGTGTGTGTGTGAAGTTAAAATGTTGAGAGCTCTGTTTGCAATACTACCTTCTAAATGCAGAGGTGTCTGAGATTAAACCCACTGCTGCTTTCATGTACCCCCTCAGTGTGATTAAAACAGGGTCTTCATTTGAATGAAAGCCAATCTGTTCCTGAGCTGTAGTTAGGCTGCTCCAAGGGCCAGGACAATGCTGCTCCTACTGTCGTGGTTAAGGGAACAGTTAGTGCATCGAGTATGTTACCCTGGGTGGCTGCATTCAGCTTTTCAACTGTTCACTTCTTCCAACAGCAACGTAGACAGCAAAGGATAACACAGAGAGCACATGCTGTTAATAATGGAGAGTATCAGAGGTAAGAGAGAACGCTTTATTAATGATAATCCAGAACCATGACTATTTTACTTCTGTTCCTCATCCTTCCCTCAAAGAGGAATTCCACGTTTGTTAAACCTTCACAGGCAGTGTTTGAGTCAGAGTTGGCTCTGCTCGTTGTGGTTTCCTTCACACTGCATAGCTACTGACTGCAAGCCAGTTACTGCCATTCATCTGAATTGGATGATAAATTGATTGCATTGATTCTGTTTTTCACTGTGATTATTAGACTGATGCATCCAAACTGAACCTACTCCTAGCCCCTGGATCCCTGGCAGGGCTCAAGGCTGGGTTGGACGGGGCTTTGGGCAGCCTGGGCTGGTGAGGGTGTCCCTACCCATGGCAGGGGGTGGGACTGGGTGGGCTTTGAGGTCCCTTCCAACCCAAACCACTCTGTGTCTCTATATATGTGTGCACATGCACAAAATCTAGTGGTTTATATTAAAAAGGTGTTTATATATAAAATATTGGCTAATAAAAATATGTCTTAATGCTGGAGCAAAATACACATGAATCAAATGGATAATTGAGTGGTTCATATAGTCTGCCTGTTTCTTCATTCATCATATTCATTTAATCATCTCTACTCCCACCTTCTGTAGTCAGTGGGAGAGGGGTAGAACCCCAGAGAAACTGGCTGTGAAAGGAAGCTGAGTTTAGGAGAAATGGCAGAAGGCCAGGAGGGATTTTCAGTTGGGGAAGTGCCATTAGAAAAGGAGCTGTGAAAACAGATCTTTCTGGCCTGAGTGGGAACTGGCCAGATTCTATAAACAGGACTGCAGTAAGCAGGATGGAATGTGTTAGTTAAAAAGTTAATTGAAAATTTAGGGGGCATTATCTGAAGTGATGAAGGATGAGAGGGGAAGAGTTGTCTTGTGATGGAAGTTCATTCATTTTCAACTGAAAATGAACTTACAGTGGAGCAGAAACAGACTGGGAGAGGTGGTGATGAGTGGGAATGGAAAGGCATTTTGTAGATCATCTTATAAAGATTTTAGTACAAGGTGTGAGCAATCTGTAGCATGGAATGGGGGGATATCTGCATTAACACATCTTTTCTGGCATCCTTTGAGGTTTCTAAAGCTAAACCAAATATGTGCGTTGTTCTTACAGCTCTGTGGCAGAGGAAGATCTTGATTCTTTCTTAAGAAACACAAAATTCCAGTATGAAGCCTTTCGAAGTAGCAGTAAGTCTTCCTTTTCTTGTGGTGTCTTTAAGGGACTCTGAGGAGCACAGGGTGTGATTTCTTTTTCTAGATAACTATTTAGTTGTATTTGCACATTAAAAATGTGTATACACTTATTTTTATAAAAACATGGGAGAAATTTCTTTTCCTCTCCAATCCCTGATGCTTCCAGCATTCAAAGCAAAAAAACCCCAACCCACAGCATATGCCACTAGTGCTACAGTCATTCTAGTTTCCAAAAGCAAGGTCTGTAAAACAAGTCCAGGATTTTATTTTGCTGAGGCTTTCCCCCATCTTTGTGGAGGCGACATCAGTGCAGTGAACTTCTAACTGCATGCTAAAGATGCAAATGTGTGTATAGCTTTCTAAACAATTTCTTAGCAAAATGGTCATGCTAGTGGTTAATTTTTTTCTAATGAAGTGCAGGAGAGGGTTTGCCTAGCTAGTAAAAATCCACTAACAATTCAGAGGAAATCAATTTATAGACTTAGATCCATAAGCTGTGATGACAGTAGATATCTGATAGCGACTTAGAAGTTGGAGGACTGATGGTAATTCTTGAGAAGCACTACCTGTGGCTGGGTTTTTTGTGGGGGAGAGTTGATTTTTGGGTTTGTTTTGCAAGTCTTCAGTCTGGTGTACAGATCACTAACTTTCTCCGAAGTTCTAATCTGTTGTATCTGTCTCCTCTTGTAATATCTTAGTGGTGCTGGCTATTAAAAAGCTAACGTGTAATCTCTGAAGTGATGGATGAAGTGTTGTGTTTTCAGATGTCCCTGAGGCTTGAAGGCCACAAAGCACATTAAAACCTTTCTTTGAAAGTGTAATGTATTGAACATAAAATTCAAGTATGTTTATGGATTAAAATGATTTTTTTCTGCAGGACTTTCATCTGATGCTACAGTGCTGACACCCAACACAGAGAGCAGCTGTGACTTAATGACCAAAACGAAGTCGATGAGTGGCAATGACGACAGCACTTCCCTAGACTTGGAGTGGGAAGATGAGGAAGGTATTTATCCTGCTCTGTTCTGAGCTTAATTGAACTACATTGATTGTAAATGCTGCTTTCAAAAGGGAAGGTGACTTAAAACTTGATTCTGATGGAATTTAAGTGTGTAATGATTAAACTGCAAATTAATTTAACCTAGAAAATAGTTTATTTTGATAACTGATTATCTGCCTAATAATACTGTGTGTAACTGACCTGTACACTGGCAAGGAAATGCTGCCCTCTTGTGAGCCAGTACCAGAGGGAGCAGCTCGGCCTTTGGGTAGGAGTCTCTGACTGAAGTATTTTGGGAAGCACTGTTTCTCTGAACCCTAATTCCTTGTATATTAGCTTCTGCTGGAGCATTAGGTCTGCATTCTGAATGAGTGTCCCAGCTATCCTAATTGCTGCAGCTGTTTGTTAGGCATCTCTTCTGTTCTTTAATCCAACTGTAAAAGCTTTTGTGTGTGTGTGTTAAGCTCAAAAACAAGCTAGGATATCTCTTAGCCATTACATAGTGGACTTTTTAATCTTTTAATATACTCTTTTTACAGTCTGTGCATAGCTTAAACATAGCACTGTCGAGAGCACTAAAATGTTTTTGAAGGATTTAACTTTCACAGGTTTCCCTAAAAACACCCAGCATCTTTTGTAGCTAGTGTCTGCAAGAGCTATCAGCGTTGCAGAGGGGCTGAGGCTGCAGCTGGATCACACATCTGGAGTACACTGGGTTTGACATGGACAGTAATTAGCACCAGTGTGGAATAGTGTTCTGGGAACTCTGCATTCCACACAGTGCTTAAGAAATGGGAAATGGCTTTCTCTGCCTTTTCTACACGATGAGTGGTCCTCCCACTCTTACATGTTAATGTGATACCTTTCTAAATAACTGCTGGCAGCCAGAGGAGAGTAGGATCTGTTCCATTTCTGATGACTACTGACCTACGAGGAAAGGCTGAGTGAGCTGAGACTGTTCAGCCTGGAGAAAAGAAGACTAAGGGGGGACCTTATTCATGTTTATCAATATCTGAAGGATGGGATGCAGGGGGACATGGCCAGCCCCTTCTCAGTGTCTGTGGGGACAGGACAAGGGGCGATGGCCTCAAGTTGGAGCACAGGAAGTTCCGCACCAACATGGGAAAGAACTTTCCCCAGTGAGGGTGAGGTAGCCCTGGGACAGGCTGCCCAGGGGGTGTGGAGTCTCCTTCTCTGGAGAGATTCCAGCCCTGTCTGGACACCAACCTGTGTGACCTGTCCCAGGGACCCTGCTCTGGCAGGGGGTTGGACCCCATGGGCTCTGGGGGGCCCTTCCCAGCCCTGTGAGTCTGTGATTCTTCTCATGGCTTTTAACACAGATGGTGAGGTGCTTCCCCCAAATGATGCCACTCTCACGAGCGTCTCTTCAATCGCAGGCATGAACAGAATGATCCCCCTGAGAGAGCGCTCCAGAACGGAGGAGGACATCCTGCGGGCAGCGCTGAAACTGAACAGCAGGAGGACAGGGAGTCACCCAGCCTCGGCCTCCGACGACTCCAACGGGCTGGAGTGGGAGAACGACTTTGTCAGCGCCGAGATGGACGATAACGGCAACTCGGAGTACGCGGGGTTCGTGAACCCGGTGCTGGAGAGCAACGCGCCTGGCCCCCAGTGCCAGCACAGGTAGTGAGCCTGTGGCCCCTGCTCATCACTACGTGCTGAGGAGGGAAACGGATGGACAAACTCCATCTGCTCTCTTGGAACGGGGCTCCCGCTCCCTCCCAGACCCCTCGGCGAGGAACGGGAAGGACTCGCTGTCTGAATGCATTCTGAATTAAGTGCAATTTTATCATCTACCTGCTGAACTCTTAGGAAAACTGGGATTGTTCTATTGTGTATATTTCTGGATATCTGGATTTAATATAAAATTATCTGCACTAATTTAAGCTTCATAGCTTGACATATCTCTATTTTAACTAGCCTTTTTTTCTGGGTGATGTTTCTACTGATTTTGTTTTTAAAATTCATCGTGGGCCTAACGTTTATCTCAGAAACAGTCTTACATAATTTATCTGATACTTGAATATAGAAAAGTAATTTTAAACAAATTTATTTCCAAAATGTGCTTTTTGACTTCTTCATTAGTTTAGAGAGTGTACTTAGCCAGCTGCTGCAAAATGAATTCCACACACGATTGCAGTTTTCCCCTGTCCAGCTTCTAGTCTTCCTAGCTCTTCCCATTTTTTATTGCTTTATGGTAAGCACAGTTCACCTCAAACATAGTACAAATCATCAGGTTATTGTCCTGTGTAATAGGCCAGACGTAGTGTGTGCTAGATAGAAAAACAACCCATAAAAATTCTTTGTGTCAAATGGGAGATTTTAATCAGTATCTAGTGAATAACTGGGAGGAACAGAGTCTTGATTTTCCCCTGCTCCCTCCCCACAGACCAACCTCTGTTACTATGTGGCTCTTAAAATCCTGTAGTTGTGGAAAACTTATCAATCTGCTGGACTGGAAGAGCAAACTGGGGGAGGGCTGGTTGCTCTGCTGCTGGGGTGGGAAGGACAAGAACCTGAGAAGACTGAATTCCTAGATCTGTGTTTTAAAATGCGGGGGGGGGAAATAACCTTGAAGTTAAAAATGGTGTGTTTAAGTGCTTTAGCTTTCCTGTGCCTCTAACCTGGATGGTTAATACTGCTGATATGGACTGAAATTCAAGGAGAAGAGTTGCTGCAGATCTGCTGTAATGCATGGTGAGGTCTCCTCTGGTATTTAATGTAAGTTCTGCTTTTTAAAACCAAGAAAAGGATGTCCAAAACACTTGTGGATCTCCAGCTCTCCCCAAAGTTTCAGTAAAGCCTTTCTACTCTGTTGTTCCCTTGTGTGGCTGTCTGGTTTTTACCTGAGTGAGGGGAGCGGGGTGTTACCTCACCCTTGTGGAATTAAAGCAGTAAATCTGTGTCACTGGAAGAACTGAACTGGTCAGTGAAAGTTGTGTCGCTCTTCTAGATCCTTTGAGCCTATCTGTGATAGCAGGGTCACTACAGCCTGGTCCTTTTTGTGGTAACTTGAATAAAATACGTACAGAAATAATCACAGAGGAGCAGAAGTCGTGTCTGATAACATTCCATTGCCTAGTTTGTTGTGGCCATGTCATGGAGGATGTTTTACTCTAACTATGGACGCTTGCAATGCCTGTAACAAGCTTTAAAAATTTGTATACATCAAATGTATATTTTTGGTTTGGCATAAGCTACTCCTGTGTAACTTCTGACCATTGTTTTGTATAATATATTCCTACAGGAATGACAGCAACTCTCTCAACATGTAAATAACACTGTTTTTTACCTGCTGAAATGGTACCGTACCCTGCAGTGGCCGCTGCTCTTCCTGGCTGACTGATGGGAGGTAGTTCACTTGTCCTGACTGTGCTTTGAGGAAGGAAATTAGCTGACAGTCCTGCTTGTAGGGCAGGAAGGAGGAAGCTGACTTCAGCTCTTACTGCGACGGGCATGTTCTGTAGCCATGCTCAGAATACACTTGCTGCTCAGAGCTGGCTGCACCTGAGGGACTCAAGATTAGTACAGTCAGGGCTTGTGGAAGTCTTAAGAAATGTAAAGGTTTATATACACAGCTGATGTGAAACCACTCGCTGGTACTGTAAAATGCATATCTGTACAAAGCCATTAAAACTTTCAGTCAGTCTTAATGTCTGGTGGAGTTTTACCTGGTGCTGGTTCTGCAGCTGCCACGTCCTGTGCAGCGACAGCGTGAATCGTTAAAACATGACACCAAAACCACCTCTGTGCCAGCCAGTGAGGGAAGGATTAAAGAGGTAATGAGCTGTGTGGTTACTGACTCCCAGGGTGCTCCTTAGGGAGGCGTGCTCCTTTGGATGGGGAGCTCCAATGGAGGCTTTGAGGAGCCTCAGGTGTGGAGCCCTTCTGCCTGAAACGAGCAGCTGCACACTCTTACCTCAAGGTAAGAGAACCCCCCCTGTGTAACACAAGCGGCTTCCATGTCTCTTGCCTGTCTGAGCTTGGCTTAACTGATGGTGCCCAGACACAGGCAACACAGTTGTTTTACTAGGAACCTGTTATTTGTAGTATGTTTCTCTGCAGTTGAGTCACTGTCAAATACAACGTTGTTCCTTGTGGCAGCCTGTTTGGAGTTACAGGGTTAAGCATGAAGTTGGTGTTGTGGTGTGTTCTTGTAGTGTTCAGTGGCTGTGAACACCAGGACAGCAGGGCCGAGCCCAGGCTTGGGAATAAAAGTTAGTAGTCCTGGTGCACACAGCGTTTCTCACAGGTCAGTGAGCAGTGTGTCTCTCAGGAGCCTGGGGGCTGGGGAAAGTGGAACCTGTTTCTGGTGGGGGGGGAAAGCTCACTCTGAGATGCCTGTACTGAGGTAACTCTTGTTCAGTCAGACTGACTGGGGGTCAGCTTGGTGGGGTGATAGGATCCTCCTGGGAGAGGATTGATTTCTTAATGTGTGTGTTGCAGTTGACTCTTCTCCCCCAGGTGAACTGAGCTGTAGACGTTGTTAGTGTTTGGAAACCATTAAATGGCTGGGGTTTTATTTTCCATTCCCAAGGCTTTCTCCTGGCTCCTGTGCCTAAGGAATGCTCTGCTGTGTATCTGTGGATACCTCAGCTCAGAGTGGATACAAGTGCTGAGATGCAGCGTTCTGCAGAGCAGATGGCAGATTCTGATCAGGTAAGTACTGCCTGTACACGCTGTTGGTACCTGCTCCTGTTTATGCATCAGGCTTGAAAATATGAGGTGGGGATTGTTACTGTTTCTTTAGATAATAGCCCTGAAAATGTAAACTCTTAATAGAGTCAGTGCTGTGAGTGAGTGTTCTATGTGACAGGGCCAGTGAGCAGAAAGGGGTGAAGGATACTGGTTGCTGGTGGTATTGGCTACTTGGTTTTTAAGGCCAAATCAGTCCCAAACAAGAACTTTTCTGTAAAAGCTTGAGTGCTGATAGGAAGAGAGCTGTTTCTGGGGAATGCAAAGCTAACTCTCCCTTGCCCCTCTCTCACTAGCCAGACTGGTGAATGTAAGAAATCCCTGTGTGTTTTATACGAGGGGCTGGTTTCAGTTCAAAGCTTTGATGTGTTAGAGCTTGTTTCAGGTGATATCTGCATCTTGTTCTCTTTTTCTGGACAGCTCACGTGCGTGTGTATTGGCTGTGATAGTTAAAGAGTAGGAAGACTGGTGTCAGAAGCATGTAAGAACCAAGCAGCAAACAACTCCTGGAAATCTGTGCCCAGCAGCATCGTGTCTGGTGACACAGAGATCAGCTCGGGTCTGGCTCATTGAGCTGGTGTGCACGAGGCATCTGTGCTGGGGCGACAGCTGAGCTGCTCCTCTAGGCCGAGGCCTGTAACAGGGAAGTGAGGGCCAGAGCCTGCTCCAAAGAGCAGAAATGTTGGTGTCCTCGTTTTGGCCAGGACGGAGTTAATCTCTCTCTAGCAGCGGTGGATGCCCTGTCTGGGGTCAGGATGAGGCAGTGCTGGTAACACAGGGATGTTTCTAGCTGTTCCCAAGCAGTCAAGGACTTTTCAGTTGTTCCTATTTCCCTGCAAATGAGAAGGGAGGGGACCCGGCCAGGACAGGTGACCCGAACTGGCCAGAGGGGGTATCCCATGCCAGTTACCTCATGCTCAGCATAAAGGGGGCTGGTGGGGGGAGGAGGAGGCAGCTCCAGGACACACAGTGTTTGGGGACAGTCCAGTTTTGGGATGGCTCTGAGCTTATGGCCTGAGCTGTGCAGGTCAGTGAGACACTGCACTGTGCATCACCAGCTTCATATATTTTGCTATAAAGTCCTGTTATTACTGTTATATCTATCTTTCTGCTTTCCCAGTATAAACTCTCCTTATCCCAGCCTGTGAGGTTTTAGTTTTCTGGATTTCCTTCTCCCTCCCTTTCCCCCTCCCTCAATTCCCCCCCTTCACACTCCTTCTTTAAGAACAAGCAGCTGCATAGTGCCTGGCTCTCAGCTGGGGCAAAACCACAGCAGCTGGGAACAAGGTATTGTTGGTGAGCACAAAATGACTAGAGAAATAAAATCCTGTGTAAGGCTGTAGTAAGAGCTTTGTTGCCTCCTCGCCTCTGGCTTGTGGTTGTTTGCCTTGATCTTGGGTTACATTGTGTAACTCAGTGATCCTCCCCTGGGTATGGTGCTGGTTCCCTGTAATGATTAACACTGAAATGCAGCCTGACATCGAGAAATTAAATGTTGGGTAACTCCTACATAGGCCCTGTTGTGGTTCTTCCTAGGGTGTCTTTCAAGCAAGCTGAAAGGCCTTTGAGAGATACTTTGGGGGGGAATCTAAGAAAGCTTTGGGTAGGGGTAGAGGCAGAAAACTTGCTGAAAGAATTTGTCAACTCTTCTCTTGCAGCAATGCTGCTTTTTCTAAGCCCAGAACAGTGCCAGTGAAAACTTACCATCTGGATTGTCCTGGAAATGATTTTATTCACTGTAAGTGCTTTTAGATTGGAGTTGTAGGAGACAGCAGGTCCTCAGTAGGCAACAAAATGCTTTTATTACAAAATGCTTCTGGATGTTCACATATTGTGATCAGCGACGCCGCGTATTTAATTCCATCCACAAACAAAAGGTTAACTCAAAAAAAAATTAACTTTAAAAATAGGAGAGAACTCACTTCAGAATTAATAAAAACATGAAGGACTGGGCTGACAAAGCATTTCAGAGCTGCAAAATCTGGGTAGTTACAGCCGAGGCTTGAAAACACTGTTTGGAATGTTGTGTCAAAGCAAAGCATAACAAGTGTGGCAGGATGTCATGTCCCAGCTGGGCTGACCAGCGCCCGAGCCAAAGCACTGCTCTGTGTCAGCGCCTGTTAAAAAGACCTCCGAGGCACGTGGTCACAGGTGAAGCTGGTGCAATGGATCCCAATGGCTCTTGGTGTCTCCCACACCTTGATGTGGCAAAGGGTGGTGGTCAGAGAGCACCCTGGTGAAGATAGCAGCAGCAATCTGTCTGCACTGAACAAAGCTTGTTCTGGAATGTCTGTGCTGAGCAGGACACCTGTGTGCAGCAGCAGGAGCTACAGAGAAGGGCAGACTTTGACAGCCTTCAGTTTTGGAAGCTGTGCAGGTTGATGAAGATCAGTCTGATCCAGCCTCCTTTTCCCCACTAGCATGACTCATTTTCATCAATCTCAATGGGGCTTTTGCCTTGGGAAGGGAAGGAGGAAGGAGAAATGCTGTTCTCTGGTATGGGCTGCAGTGATGGCAGGTACCTCTCTTGTAAAATGGGTGTTTCAGCCAGGCGTAAATGGGTCTCGAAGTAATCCAGAGACTCCCCTTCCTGAACCTCTGCCAGAATCTGGTAGTCCCCAAAGCAAATGATGCACTTCCACGGCAGGTCAATTTTGTTTAGGTAGCCCAGTTCTGTCTGGTCCACCATCAGCTTTGTCCTCTTGCTCATGTTCTTTATCTCGAAGCCAAATTCTGTGCTGTTCAGCTTCCTGTAGAACTGCAGTGAGAACTGGACCCGGGAGACGCGCGCGTCCATCAGGCTGTAGCGGCAGGCACTGGAGTCGCGCCCAAACTTGGCCGTCTCATCTGCCCTGACCTGCTCTCGCTTACAGAAGTTCAGGCAGCGAAACATCATCTTGTCTGCTTGGCAGGGGTGGTAAAAGGTCATGTGGAGACACGTTACTGTTTCTTCAGTTTCAGCCTCTTCAAAAGAAGTCATGATGGAGGGAGTCCTGGGGCTGCAAGAGAGGTGAAATCACAGCGGGGAATGGCGGTGGGACCGAAACAAACTGGCTCCAGCCTGGCGTTAAGGTAACTCGGTGTAGCACTGTACAGTGACTCTGTGTGACTACAGCAAACCAGCTGACGGCAAATACAGTGAAACCACTGGAACAGAGACAGAGGTGAGCCTTCCTGGCCCGTGATGACCACTGCTCCCCAGCACCTCGCCACAGCAGAGAGATGGCTCGCTCTGTGCTCAGCCCTTCCCGGCTTCCACCTCCCACCTCTCACAGGGGCTGCCTGGAACTGCCAAAAATACTTGTGGTTGTATGCTTGCTGCTGAATAGTTCTTCATGGGGATTCATGGAATTTTACAGAATTTTAGGGGTTGGAAGGAACCTCCAGAGCCCATCGAGTCCAACCCCCTGCCAGAGCAGGGTCCCGAGGACAGGTTACACAGGGTATCTGCAGGTAGATTTATCTTGGGAAGAAATATGTCACTGAAGAGTGACAGTAAGCTTTACTTTATGGATTTAAAATGGGGCATGAAGTACTACTGACCTGGCTTGTGTGCTCTGTTTTACAGTGTAGTTCTTTGGCTAGAAAGTATCAGACAAACGACTGTTACAAATCCAGTCTGACTGTGGGCAGTAACACTTCAAATGCCTAAAAGCACTCTCTTTTGGCTCCTGAGTCAGAACTTTCCTCCTGTATGTAACATAATGCAGTTTAGAAGCAAGTCGTGTAAAATGAAAGCAAAAGCTGGAATATCAGTGAGACCTGAAGGAAGGACTTGTCAACAGCTCAAGGTATTTCCCTGCTGCCTGTCGGGAAGTCCCAGCTGTCTGCTGCTGAAGTACTTAACAAAGAAGTTATTTTCAGTGCTTAGGTTTTGCTTTGTGAGCAGCTTAGAGATGCTTGCTTAGGGACTAAATTCCATCCCAAAGTCTGAGTGACCGCAGTGCATCAAAAGCTGGGACACCTTAGGAAACACCATGGTCTGGTCCTCTGTATGAGTGAGGCCACTGTTTTCCTGCACAGAAACTTTGTTCTAAAGAGAGAAAAGGCAAGGTACGTATAGCAGGAACCAGAGAGAGAGTTCTATTACTCACCAGAGGAACATGGGAGCAGCCATTCAGCTGGAATTGAGCAGAGCAGATGTCTATCATGTTCATCCCTGGAGATGTAATGAGTTCCGGGCATATCACACACTGATCAGCTTTCTCACCAGCTCTAATCAGCGAATGATGCTGAAAAGCTGCTTACAATGTAATTTTTTTATGGGTGGGTGAATCATCGCTGCAGCCCAGTGTGGGTTGGCTTTTCTTTCAAGGCTAAATTACACCACTGGACGTAAACTCTGAGCACAGCGAGTCGGTGATGTATCAGTGTCACTTCGGTGTGAAACCTCAAAATTGGTTCCTTTTTATACCTTTAACATGGTAACAGCAGCAGTTCTTAATGAGCAGTTCAGCACCCTCAGCTTGCTTACTGCAGTAGGCTACAGCAGCGCTTCTACCAAGCTTAGCTGATGAGCGAGATGGAAATTGCATGTAGCTCTCTTACTGAAGAACTTCCTTGGGAGCTACCATCTCTGTTTCTACCAGTAGCACAGGGAGAGGCCCTGATGGCAGGTTATTCTTTTGCTGTTGCTAAGGCAAGCTGCAGTGGCATCTGTACCCATCCCTGCTCTGCCTCAACTCAGCAGAGCTGGAATCAACTCTGGGAGCCAGGAGGGTGGCCTGACTTAATCTACCCCCCTTGCTGTCTTGCACCAGTGGGAGCATGTGAGATGGTGTATGAGGTCAGCTTTGGTTAAAAGGGAAAACTAGGGCATTTAGCTTCATTTTGGGTCAGCTGACAGAGAAAGTTTTGTGTTTCTGGTTGAGTTTGATACCAATTTCATAAGCCTTGTTCTGCTTCTGTCAGTATGTTCCCTAATTGCTTTCTAAAGTGCATCAGGGCTAGGCAGAAAGTATACTTTGAGAAATCAGAGGTGCATACAACTGTATCGAATCAAGGCAGGATGTTGGCTTCATTCACCTAGGGAAGGGCAAGGACAGCACCCACGGAACCTGGAGCTCGGCAGCTCCCACAGACCCTCTGCGCTGGTTTTGGCTGAGACCTTCCTGTGGTAGCTGGGGCAGGGCTGTGTGTTGGACTGGTGTTTGCAGCCAAGGGATGCTTTTGTTATTGTGGAGCAGTGCTTACGCAGAGCCAAGGCCTTTTCTGCTCCTCCAGTGAGTAGGCTGGGGGTGCACAAGGCAGGGGACACAGCTGGGGCAGGTGCCCCCCATGACCCAGGGGATAGTCCATATGGTATGGCATCATGCTCAGCATACAAGGGGCTGGGGGAAGGGGGTGGGTGCGGGGGTGGTGTTGGAGTGATGGCATCTGTCTTCCCAGGTAAGAGTTCCTGGGGACCCAGAACACCTGCCTGCAATTGGAAGAGGGGAAGGGAGCCCCTTGTCTTGCTTGGCTTGCATGTGTGGCTTTTCCTTTCCCTGTTTAAACTTGGTCTATCTCAACCTGCTGTGCTGTGAGGAGCGGCTGAGGGAGCTGGGGCTTTTTAGCCTTGAGAAGAGGAGGCTGAGGGGAGACCTCATTGCTCTCTACAGCCACCTGCAAGGTGGTTGCAGAGATGTTGGGGTTGGTCTCTTCTCTTGGGTGGCAAAAGGATGAGAGGGAATGGCTGCGGAATGCCCCAGGGGAGATGTAGGTGGGATATCAGGAAGAATTCCTGCACTGGAAGGGCTGTCAGGCCCTGGCACAGGCTGCCCAGGGAGGTGGTGGGGTCACCATCCCTGGAGGGGTTTAAAAGCCGTGTGGATGAAGTGCTGAAGGACACGATCGAGAGGTGGGCTGGGCAGGGGTCAGCCTGTGGCTGGGCTCGATCATCTGAAGGGTCTCTGCCAACCCAGGCGACTCTGATTCTAACCCGCGGGTTTGCTCCCCTTCCCTCCTCAGCGTCTCCCCCATCCCGCCGGGGCGGAGGGAGCGAGCCGGGGGCCGAGCCGCCGGCCGGGGCTCAGCCGCGGGGCCCTCCTGCTCCAGGGTCGGAGGAGAGGCCGGGCTTGGCTGGGGCTCTCTCGGGCTGTTCCAGGCAGGGTGCCGGGGCCGGGCCGCTAGGCTAAAGCCTGCTGCTGGTCACCAGTGGCCCTTCTCTTCCCGTAGCGCCGCTGCGCCATGCCCGACAGCTCAGCCCGCTCTGCCCGTCCCCGCGGCCCCGGCCCGCCTCCCTCCCCGCACCTCGGCCCGGCCCCCCCACCTTTCCCCTCACCTGTCAGCGGGCGGGACCGCCCTCCGCCTCCGCCTGCCTTCCGTCCCGCCCGCCGCGGGACGTGGGCCTCGGGTCCCTGCCCGAGGGTCGTCGCTGAGCCGGCTCCTGCCTCCCGAGCCTCCTCACCCACCGGCACGGCCGGGCGGGGAGGCGGGGAGCGGCCGGCGGCTGGGCCCTCCCGCCGGCGGGGCGGGAGCCGGCTGTGAGGGGAGGCGTGGGCCGCCTGAGGGGTGGGAGGTGCCCTGGGGCCGGAGGGTGAGCTTTTGGGTGCCTTTCCAAGAAATACCACCACCCCTAGACCGAGCCCCTCTCTTATTGTCGTGATTAATCCGGAAATATCTTATATTTTCCTCCGCCCCCAGCTCTGGGGCACGTTAAAATGCTGCTCTCCCGAGTAATTTACTCAAACCAGGGGTGGCAGGGGACATGTGATGGCAGGGATATGTGATGGTGGGGACATGATCCCAGGTGGGTATTGCTTAGTTTTCAGGCAAAACACCCTGTGTCTTACCCTCCACTCCCAAACGCAGAGTCTGGAGAGTAGAACGCCCCGGTGAGCCGGGCGCTGTGAGAGTGGCAGCTGACTGGTGCCATTCGTAAGTTGCGTGTTTTGAAATACTCTATGCCGGCTTTAAGCAAGAGGAGTTCAGCCTCATTGTGCTTGTCTCTGGGGGAGGAACCTGGTCTTGCTTTGGCTTCTGATCTGAAAACTTTGAATTTTGCTAGAAATCCTGAGGTAGCCCTGCCATCTGGTAGGGAAAAGTGAGCAGTTCTCTAAGGCAGCTGCCTCATCTTTCCTGTGAAGCGTGGAGGAGGAGACTGGGTGAGAAAATACCAGCCCTGGTTTATCTTGGTCCGAATCCCAGATACTTGGTGTCCTCCTTTTCCCGGGCTCTGCTGTGCTTGGCAAAGTGGCATTCCTCGATACGCACCGTGGGTTCGATAGCCTTGGCTCCTATAAACCTACTTTTTCATTGGTTGGTTCCTTTTATTTATTCAACAAACAGCTGAATTACTTGTGGCTTGATAAGTTCTTGTTACGTTTCTCACAGAGCAGTTTTTATCTGTACGCAGGCTGGTACGCCCGCTGCGCGTGCCCTACTTCCCTTACGTGAGGAAGACGAGAAGGTTGGGCTGTGTTTTGTTACCTTGAAAAGCAGAGAAGAAAATAAATTTTTTTAAAAATTCCCCCCCCCCCCCCCTCAAGCTTATCCTTTGCCTTTCCTGGAGCAGGCAGGGCAGGGTGTGCATGCTCACACAAAAGCACTCTGCTGCCTTCTGGAAAAGCCGGAGTTGTGCAATCCTGCTATTTATTGCATCTGGTGGCTGTAATTCCTGCCAGCCCTTTGGCTCCGGAAGCAGCCTGCTTCCCCAGCAGCGACACTGCTGCTCTCAGACGTTTTTTTGATACTTGCATCAAGTGAGGTATGTAAGAACCCTTCATTTTATTTCCCTAGGATTACATAACCTCATATTAACTCTATATTTGTTATTAGCTTGGGATTTAAGTGGAGCTCTGCATGATTTCGTGCAGGAGAGGACAAGAACCGGATTTGCCACTCCTCTTTTCCCTGTGTTTCTAGCTGGATGAAATGCTGCTGGCTTCAGGAAAGCAATTCCAGGTTTGCTCCCTGCCATGAGAAGAAAAAAATTCAGGCACTCCATACTTGTGGGTCTTCTGAGGGATCTTCTTGCTAAAAGGGTTTCATGGTTTACCAGAGTTCACTTCTGTATTCTGGGAACTTCTCTCGTTTTTTTTTAAATTCTCTCTTTTTTTTTTAAATTGGAATTTCCTTCATCAAAAGTGAAACTGCAAATAAATCTGTAGGGCTGAGCTGCCCTGTGTGGTGAGCAAACCACTGGGACTGGGGCCAGGACAGATGATCGCAACGTTAACCACGTTGCTCTTGCTGCTGTCCTCTTCTGTGTTGGCTTCCCAACCCCTTCCTTCCCTTGTGCTTGTGATTGTCCTCAGACATATTTTCCTTTCCAGAGCGATGTTCCTGGAGCTGTCCAGCGGATAACTGAGGTGATGGAAGCTTGAGCCTGCCTGTGCCAGACCGCGAGGGGGGCAGCCTATGGCATTCCCTTGGCTCAGTGACTCAGCGGTGTGTGAAGGTACAGGTGCAGTGAAACCACACTCTTTTCAGATTCCCTTCTGGGTGGCTGCCTTTCAGACACCAGCATTCGCTGCCTTGCCATTCCCTAGGCAGGAGGAAGGTTCATGGCTTGAAATGGGTGTTTCCTGCTCGCCTGCTCCTGGCCTGGCTTCCTGTGTAATTATTGGTGGTGCGTTATTGATGCTGGTCGCTTGGGCTAATTAAATGTTTGTAACGTGTGGGCTGAAACACTGAGGTGGCTGTGGCTTGGCTGCTCAGGCCTATTGTCTTTTTAACAACAGATTCCTAAGGGTTTGGGTAACTCCAGACCCTATGTAGGCAGATCTGGAAAACAGAAAGGTGCTGGGAACACTTGTGCTGCTTTGAGTCATGACTGGCTTGGAACAGCTGGGGATCCATGAGGGCAAAGATGGGGTTTTTTTGGAAGTTCCTGGTAGGCCTGAAGAATTATAGGAAGTATGTCCTGGGTCAGTGAGGGGAAGGACTGCTTTTTAATATCTGCCTTCCAGAGAATTCTTTCTGAATGACGTGATGTGAAAGCTTCCTCTCTGTGCTCTAACACACTGTTAGAAGCCTTGCCAGAACATCCCTGCAGGTGTTTGGGGGGAGTTTGGAGTGCTCTGGCATGTGGTGCAGTTGGTGTGGTGGTTAATGTCCTGCCTGGCAAGCTGGGAGTGCTGTGATAACATTTCTCAGCTGCTCAGGAATCGCGTCCATTATCATCCTGTCTATCTTACTGCATACAAGCTGTCCTGAGAGAGGAGACCAGCAGTCACCTTGGACCGATCTGAAACCCTTCTATTTCCCTCTGCTATCTAAATTAACGTGGTAAAGTGTCCATATCCTGTTGGATTGACAGCGAGTCTGGCCTGATTTCAGTGGTGCTGGGGTTTCATCACACGTGGGTCCCTCCCTCCTAAGGCCAGGTTTTACACCTGGTAGAACTGCTGACGTTGTGCTTAGGTGCATAGGGTGTAAGTGTTGTGTAAGTATGGTTACTGTGCCTTTTCCTGGCACCCCTTTCTGTTGTTGCAGTTCCTGCCTTTCCCTGGCACAGCTGCTCAGCGGTGAAGCAGGCACTGAGCCCCAGCGAGCCCTCTCGGGGCGAGCTCAGCCTTACAACAACTGGCGGCGGGTTTGGGTGCGCTGGGGTTGGGGCTGAAGGCCAGGGTGTGTGGAGGTGCCCCTCTTCTGCAGGGCTGGCGCCTCGCCACACGAGGAGGTGAGCGGCAGGCGTGGGGCACGGCCTCTGTGCTGGGGCTCGCAGAGAGCCTGCAGAGAGCCTAGCGGGTGGGCCAGTTACCCCACAGCCCTCCCTGTATTCGCCTGGTCTGCGCAGCCCCGCGGGCACGGCCTCTGAGGGACGTGTGCTGTGCCTGCCCACTGTCCCTGTGCTTGCTCTGCTCTTCCTGTGGCAGGCACCTGGTGTGCTGGGTGGCAGGGGGCACGCTGCCCTTGTACCTTCTCTGTCTGTCCTGGGTTCGGCCAGGACGGAGTTAATCTCTCTCTAGCAGCGGTGGATGCCCTGTCTGGGGTCAGGATGAGGCAGTGCTGGTAACACAGGGATGTTTCTAGCTGTTCCCAAGCAGTCAAGGACTTTTCAGTTGTTCCTATTTCCCTGCAAATGAGAAGGGAGGGGACCCGGCCAGGACAGGTGACCCGAACTGGCCAGAGGGGGTATCCCATGCCAGTTACCTCATGCTCAGCATAAAGGGGGCTGGTGGGAGGAGGAGTGGGCAGCTCCAGGACACACAGTGTTGGGGGACAGTCCAGTTTGGGGATGGCTCTGAGCTGTACGGCCTGAGCTGTGTGGGTCAGTGAGACACTGCACTGTGCATCACCAGCTTCATATATTTTGCTATAAAGTCCTGTTATTACTGTTATATCTATCTTTCTGCTTTCCCAGTATAAGCTCTCCTTATCCCAGCCCACAAGGGTTTGGTTTTGTGGGGTTTCTTCTCCCTCCCTCAATTCCAGCCCCCCCAATCCTCCCCTTAAAGAACAAGTGGCTGCGTGGTGCCCGGCTCTCAGCTGGGGCAACCCCACGACACTGTCCCAGGCTGTGCTCTCCTGGGACCACCTGAAATTGTCCTTCACTCATTCGGGGCGTACAGACACAGAGTGGGAGGCTGATGAGAGCCAATTGCTGCTTTAGAGGCATAAGCTCTGGGCTGTGGGATGTGTTGGCAAACGTGAAGATGATGCTAGGGTAGAATAACATTCACTGCTTACCCCTGAAGCACACGGCCTTGCTTGGACCAACCTCTGCCCTCCTGCTGCTCCTCCTCTCTGCTTCACAACCTATCCAAACCACCTTAGTGCTGCTGAGGGTCCGGGGGTGGGAGCCGGTAGGTGGCAATGTGTGACCAGACATGGGGAGCCACTGTTTGTTTTGGGGGTTTTCTGTCTTTTGCGGCTTTTTCTCTTGTTGGGTTTTGATTGAAGTCAGAAAGTTCATTCTGATATTGCAAGAGCTGTTTTGGTACTTGCGTGTTCACGGTAACAGTGGCAGTGGTACCCGTTGTAGCTGGGCTCTGCAGTGAGGTGTTATTACTGTACAGCAGTCGAGTGCCTCATTCTCAAACAGAAAAGAAAGTGATCCTGCTCAGAGACACGTGCATGCCAAGGATAAAGCAGGATATCCAGCTGGACCTCGGTGTGAGAGGGAGGAGAGATGCGTGGGAAGGAGGTGAACACTGCACACTCAGATCCCAGTGCCAGGAACAGCTCTGCTCCATGAGGCAGAGGGGAGGCCCCCTGAAGGGAGGGGAGAGAGCACAGTTCCCTCTGTTTCTGCTTTGCTCCTTGTTTACCTGGGGAAAAAGAACTCCTCCGTTTCCCATCTCATTGGACTGGAATGAACTGATGGGGAAGCTGACCTTAACTACTGATGAGAACTATTCCTTACAAGATGGACCTTTGTTTATGCCTCTCTCCAAGTTTATGCCACTTGGTTTCAACATCACAGTCTACCCTTGGTCCTCCTCCTGAATCCCTCTGGCTTCTTCCTCTCGCTTCTTTCTTGCCTGTCTGCTATCTCAAGCTTCTCTGCCATGTTCCTGCCCTTCTTGCTGTCTGTTGTCCTTCCCTCTTGCCATCCTCCTGATTGTTTTTCCTACCCCCTCTGTTGCTTCCTCCACCCTTTGTTTGTTTTTTCTCTGGGGCCTTTCTCCCTCTGTCTGGATGCTCTCCCTTTCGTCCATCCCACTGCCCCGATTTCGCCTTTCTCCCCAGTTTGACCAGACACCTGGGGAGTGATTTACAGGACAAGTGAAACCAGAGTCATGGGGCAGCAAGGAAATAAACACTGGGAGGTGGAGGAGGCCCAGCGGTGGGCCATCAGCATTTCCCTCCTTACTTGGTTTCAAGGATGGCTGCGATCCCTGTAAATGACTGACAGAGATGTGGAGCTAGGAAAAAGCTCAGCAGGGACACTGTGGGAAGAGTGGGGGGTTCCTGGTGGCTTGGAGCCATTTCTTTTTGACAGCTCTGTGCTTGGAGGAGGTTTTGTGCAGCTTGATGGGAGGGAAGCTCCTGCAATTCCACCTTACGTTGGGACAAGAAGTGGACAACAAAGAATTAGGGAGGTTCAGTGCCATAGAGCAGGTGCTTCCTTCTTGCTCAAAATTAAATAATCTTTAGGCCCTGATACAGAAAAATTGTCAGCTCTTCCCTGTTGTTTTTTTGTGGGATGTTTGTGCTGGGTTTTTTGAAGTTGGAACAAAGCCCAGAGTCTTAACCACCTCAGAGCATTGTGTTTCTCAGAAGAGTAGAGCTGAAAATAACTTGTGCAACTTACACATGTTGGGTGGCACCAACAACTGTGAGTCCAGCTTTCAGTTATTGGTAGTCTTCCCCTGTGTGTGTGCTGGTTACTCCCCTACTCGTACATACCTGTGTTTCTAGCTGGCACACACATCTCCCTACATCTGTTATTTTGTGGGCCTTCTCTCAAACTAGAAGGGAAAAAGATGCTTGGCATACAGACAAGGCTTTTCTTTCTGTAAGTGCTTCCAAGGAGTATGCAATTCCTGTGTGATTATTTCCCTCACCCCCTACAGATACCCTGTGAACCTCCTGCGTGTGACCCATGATGTCCTGGTGGTATCCCAGTGTTTGAGCCTCCAGGATTCCTGAGCTGTATGAGACCAGAGCTTACTGAGGCTTGCTGCAGAGAGCTCTGCAGCGCAGTGTGACACTGAGTCCTGCGTGACAAAGGGCATGCCAGGCAGTGGAAGCCCCACCTTTGCTTCACATCAGATCTCGTGCTGAAGATCAGCACAAGGGAAGGCTTGGACTGGTGTGTTCAAACCATCAGGTGAGGGTCTATCAACCTTTACGGTCCCCTGATTGACTGTCACTGTTCGCTGACCCTGCAGCGCTCTTTGCAAGCCCTGCAGCAGCTGTCCAGGTCTCCTACAAAGGCTACAGGAGAGGTAGGTGTCCTGTCCCTAGGCTGTCACCCTCACGCTTCAGCTGGCTGTTCTCTGCTGTTTCCCCTCCCGGAGCACTCGGCCGGGGCAGCCGCGCTCTGTGGCCAAGCGCCGGCTGCCAGCCACGCACCGCCACAGGGTTTAACTAAAGGCTGTGTTGGGAACTGATGAGGTTCTAACAGTGATAACATCGTATTGCCTTCCCTAAAAAAACCCTGCTTCCTCTTGATCTGAAGCAAATCCGTTGGAGTGTCAAATCTGAGACCTGCTATAGATGCCAGAGAAGAGGTCTGGCTGGAAGCAGAAGCTTCACGGTTCAGCACGCTGGGGAAGAGCCTCCAAAGCGCCACCTCTGTGCTGCTTCACATCTGCCACACGAGGGACAGTGCGCTCTTGTCTCCTAGGCAGGCAGCAGCAATCCTAAACGTGTTCACTTCCCGGCTCTTTTGAGCGAGACGCTGTTTTGACCGTCAGGGACCTTAAACTGCCTTCACCGGGACCAAGGTTTTGGCACAGGGAGTGAATCTGCTCGCTCTGGCTGGACTGAGACACTGTTTGGCGTGGGGATAATTTGGTGTGTGCAGTGCAGACTGAGCAGAAGCAACATTTCCAGCTCCCCTCAGAAGCAGGGATCAACAAAAAAGTTATTTCAAAGAGTTACAGAACTAGAATAAACTCTCTTCTGTTGGTACATCGGGGGACCAGCAAATCTAATGTTTTCTTTCTTTTTCCTTTCAATTTGTGTAGTTGTTAAGGTGGTAAAGATTCTACTTTCTGTGCTGTGTGGCTATAAAAGCCTCTATTATCTCAGTTTATAGTGTTTAAGGGCACCCAGCTGTGAGAGATGCAGCCTGCCTTGGAGGTACGTGACCCTTTTGGGTTATGGGGTTTTTTCCCCTTTAAAATACATGAGATTGTGTTCTGCCTGTGGTGTGGTGATGTGGAGCTGACTGGCACAATTCATCTGAGGAAAACAAGGAACGTTGTAGGCTTTAACTGTGGTTTCCAGTGAATCTTTGGTATGGCTTTTGCTTTCTAGTTGGTATCCTAAGGCAAAGTGACCTGAAACAAACGTGAACCTTGCTGAAATAGATGCAAACCTTTCTGCAGAGAGGGACCTGAGGTGGACCAGAGGCAGAAAGAGAAGACCAGAAGGGGCTGTGTTTCAGTAAGTACTCTCACTTTGGTGCCTTGTGTCTCAGTCTGAGTTCTGTGGGCCAGCTCCCTTTCAGCTGGAGCTGCAGCAACCCGCTGCATTTCAGAAGCCTTGCTGGGCTGTGAGAGGATTTACTGAGGAAGCAGGTGCCTGGCTCATCTTCACCTTTTATTGTTCTGGTAAACACTCCCTCGGAGCAGTTGCTGGCTGATGTTTAGAAACAAGCTGTGTGCGCTCCTGTAGGCATTTAGGCTCTGGTGGTAAATTGGTGTGGAGAGGTGGCAGGGCAGCCCTGTGTCTCTCTTCCCTCTTGTGCAGCCTCTCGTGTGCGACTAGGGAGGGTCTGTCCCTTAGAGGAACTCTTGGTGATGGAAACAGTAGGATCTCACAGCACAGGAGCGCTGGCTGACGGCTCTGTGTGTAGCCTCACAAGGGAACACTGTTCAGTAGGCTTCAAAGTGACCCAGCCGTGGCGTAACCGTGGCTGTGGCCACATGTAATATAGCCTGTAGCTCTTTAAAGAGGATTAGCCCCAGATCAGGGGCAGCATTCATCGCTAGATTTCGTGTAAAGCAGAACATGCTAATGAGATGGAAATGTCTACAGCAAACATTGCATAATATTGCAAACCTCAAAACTGAGCTTTGTGTCTTGGTACCTCTGCTGGAAGTCAAGCCTTCCTATTCTGGTTGTTACTTGAAGAAAAACTGGAGCTTGGAGGAGCACCACGGGCTCTCTGTGCTAAATCCCAGGCTCACTTGCAGCTTTTACATGCCAAGTTTTAAAGAGTTAACAAGCATCTGAGGGTAACTTCTCAAACACTGTTCGGTGCTTGAATGATGTCCCAGCTCTCCCAAAGGAGACAAAATCCACCACATGTTAAAATACCTTCATTTGGGTTTTCTGCAGCAGTCATAGGCTTGGTTTGATCCTGCATTTCTCCCCTTGTTGCTTTAAACACTGTATTTGGGCTTACAGGAGTTTCAGCATCAGCCCTACAGAGACACACAGTATTTCTGACACGTTTCTGAGCCGTTTCACCTCTTAGAGGCACTTTCTGTCTGTAACCCAGCTTCAACTGGCAGCCCAGTGGGCTTCCTTCGGCCTTTCTCTTTCAGTTTCCTGACAGTCTTTCAAATTAATATTGTATATATGTTTAAAAAAAACCCAAACCCACCAGAAAACCCTCCAAGCTTCAAGGGGACTGGTGATTCAAACTGCCTGGCGTGAGGTGTGGAGGATTTCATTTAGGGAAGGTCATGAACGTGTCTCAGAACACTGTTGTAGTGGGAGCACTGGGAAATCACCAGCCACTTTGAAAGCCTCAGTTGTGTCGCTGCACGTGAAGGAACCCATTCTTAGCGTGCTGTAGGTGGTTCATTAAACCTAGAATCCTCTTTATTTTTAAATGCCGTGCATTTTCATGGGAAACTCGTTGCCCTGGTACGAAGCTGCCTTGGGAACCTTTGCCATGGAAGGATTTAGACCTGCTCTGGGTGCTCTCCTCTTTGCACAGTAAGTGGGCATTCATGTGAGGCCCAGGCTGAGCAGCCCAGTGCTGTGTATCCCCACAGCACATGGGGACGAATGCCAGGTATAAATACAGCCATAGGCATGATACACCCCTGTGGGCCACTGTGCTTTTTGTCTGATTCTGAGCCATGACTTGAAGTGCCTCATCCCAGTCTGCTAGGGAGTAAGAGTCCAAAGAAAGCTTCCGGGAAGAAGATCCTTCTGCCTCTGTTTCCAGAGCGTGTGCTTTAGTTACTCAGTAGCTCTTTCTCTCCTCACAGCTCCATACCTTAGGATTTTGCTGTCCTAGGATTTATTTTTTTAGGGTGATGGATAGGTTAGTGGGTTGGGGTTTTTGTTGTGGGGTTGGTTTTTTTTAATTTTACTGTTTGGAAGGGTTTTTTTCTGTAGACGTGGAGGGTGGTGATACATATTCATGAAAGAGAAGTCTTTCCAGGCCCTGCTCGCATTGACAAAGACTTAGCTGTTTCACACAGCAAGCTGACTGGAATTGTGTGGGGCCTGCCCGACCAGATTAGAGCAAACAGCAAGCTTATTCCTCCAGTCGTCAGGCCTCCCTCTCCTAACAATTTCCCCAATTGTCATTTTGACAAGGCTGTCATTAGGTGATGGCTTCTTTTGGCCATTTTCAGATAAAGATAATTTCCTTAACTTCCATTTTATTTGACAACAAGTAGTTTGGGAGAGAAAGGAAGTGCTTCAGTAGTTTATGGATTAAGGGTTTGTCACTTCAAAGGCATCTTTGATCTAAAAATATGTGCTGTACCAAATTCATTATGTCTTTTTTTTTTTTTTTTTTAGAACTTTTTAATTTATTGATCTTGCCCCTCAATTATTCCCTTTTTGTATCCCCTGGGAGTAAGTGGGATAGCAGTGGTGAGGAGGAGGTGCCCGAATGGCCTCTCTGGAGAGTCAGGACCAGGGGAAAACAACAGGTGCTTTTGTTTGGCACCCAGCTCTGCTGCAGGTCTGGCTTTGGCCAGAAGTCCTGCCTGCTCCTGCCCTGGGAGGGATGTGTGGCTGGGTATGGGGCTCTGATACAACTGGAGATGGGGAATATGCTTCCTGTGGAGTGGCTCACCGCACGGTTTGTGTTGGGGTTGCTCTGGTTTAACTGAATGGCTTAAAAGCATGGGTGTGAGGCAGTGAGCTGGGGGCCTGTAGTTTGGTGACATGTTTGGACTCCCCCCCGGCATCCCCTTCTGTCAGCTCTGTGTGCTGGGCTGTTGCCATGCGGTTTTGGCTTGTACAGCGTTCTGTGGGTGACTGCTGGTTCCCCCAGGCCCTGCAGCCTGACTGCTCATACAGAGTGCTGGCAAACGACCTTCCCTGATTAAAGGTGGTTTCGCAGTCGAGCTCTGGAGCTCCCTTTACTTTTATTATTCTTTTTTAATATAACTTTTACTGAAGCTCTGTTCTGTGTCTGTGCTGCAGTAAGAAATCCCAAACCTCATTCCAACAACCAAAACCAGAAAAGCTCTTTTCCTGGTCTGTCTGCAACTTCAGTGCTCTTCCACACAGCAGTAAGCTCAGCTTTGGAGCAGGCAGTGCAGCGGCTGGGGCGCGTGGTGCTTCCCTGACCCCATCCAGCCGGGAAAGCGTGCTGGGAGTCGAGCTGGATGAACCTTACGGGTCCCTTCCAACTCGAGGTATTCTGTGCTGTTGGAGGGCAGGTCTGCCTGGGGAGAGTGTTCCTTTGGAACCTGTTTGCGCTGCTGCAGGGAGAAGGGAGGGATCCAGACAAGGAGCCAGGCTTTCGAAGCGCCTGCCTTCCCTGTGTCAGTCTCTGGGCTTCGCTCTGTTCCCTCCTCTGCTTTCAGGACTGACACAAACCCGTTCTTTGCTGTAGCACTATAAATCCATTGTGGTGGCCCACTACAGGCTATGGGAGTTAGCCCTGAATTAATATTAATATCTGCTCTATGTAATTACTTCGGTGCTCTCTGTAGTGTTACCTCTGTGTCATACCCAGCCGGCTAGCCACCTCCTTGCTGCTGGAGGCTGTTCTTGATCCCATTTCTAAACAGAAGCACTTCTGCTTCAGCTCTGGCTGGGGTAGCTGTGCAGAGGCTGCTCCCCCCCCTCCTTTTTTTGCCTGCTAATTGGCTGAGACCACCAGAATTTGGAGGACACAGATGTCACTGATAGTTTGCCTAGGGAGCACATTCATGCCCATCTGTTGCAGTCTAGAAGGCTGTTCATATATCCACAAGGCCTTCATTTAATTCTTGTCAGAAAGTAATGTAAATCCAGTTTACCTCAGAGGGTCACAGCCAAGATTTATGCCAATGAGCCCCCTGCAATTTACACACACTGTAGTTGTATAGGATGAAAAGAAAGCCTTTCATGTTGGTGCATATTAACAAGAAAGCTTGCCTTAGGAGAGGCTTTTTGATTGAGGTTCTTCCTTATTTTAATACAGCCAATGCCATTTGGTATATCCAGCTTTACCAAAAGAAAACATCTAATCTTTAAGCTGGAGAAGTAAACAAAATAAATAAAGTCCTTAGCAAGTCAATTATTTTAATTTTTTTAACCCATCTTTTCTTTCATGTGGTAAAGCTTCAGTGTGCTAAAAAGAAAGGCAAATTCTCTAGGAATACTCAAGTGTGCATGCGTGGAAATAGTCAGGAAACTGAACTTGCTTTCTGTGGAAGGCAATGTTAACCACTGAAACCTTTGCTAAGTTATTGTAAGCATATTTTCTTTTTCTTGTGGCTTTTTCTTCCCCTCAAGCTGCCAAATAAAAAAATCAAGTTGAGCCTGCTGGTTTTGATGCCTGTCATGGGGAAGAACTCCAGAAGAAGCATTGTGTGCAGCTTGTGGTGCTGTGTGATGTGCGTGCTCTCTGTTACCTCCTGAAGGCAACAGCACCAGCCTCAATGTTCAGTGGCTTTTCTGGGGACGATCTGCTGCAACTCTTCCCCCTCGGTCTTCCTGCGGAGAGCCAGGGGAGGTGAAATGCATCACATGGAGTGAAGGTGAGGCAGTAACTCCATCAGCTGCAGGTGCAGCTGGAACAGATCCAGTGCTGCCTCTGCATCATGATTTTCTCATGAAAAAAAAAAAGCAAGCTCCCTCAAAAATCAGTGTCATCCCGTTGACCTTAGTGAAGCCACGTGTGGATAGGCCACAGGCCACTGTGAGCTTAGCAAAGCCGTGTGTGGACGGGCCACAGGCCACCACGAGCTGCTGTGTGTGGCCTTTGGGTACTTAATTGCTTGATTAGAACAAGGAAACTGTATTTCACAGAGTGGGAGGCAGGGGTGCCTACCCCAGCACCCAAAGAATGCTGGGTGGTGTTGGCGTGGCTGGCGCTGGTGGGGAGGCCCTGACTGGAGGGGAAAGCTGGAACTGCAAGGGATGCAGGTGCTTGAATTGAAAAATAGCTGTTAGGGAGCCACTTGTGAGTACTGCAGTCATTAAAACTGCTTGTAAGAGTCACCAGAGAAAAGCCATGTAAAAAGATGGGTTGGGGTGTGTCAGCAGGATGGCGAGGGGGGTTTGGGGCAGCTTGGCTTCTGTAGGCCTAGCATAGTTTGAGGGGGCTCCTCTCGTTCATACCAGCTTTGCTCAGAGGGATCCTCCTCCCTTTCCCTCCTCCTCTTTCCCTAGTTTGTTGGCCGGTGTATTTTTGCTTTAGCAAACACCTTCAGATGTTTCAGGCATGAAAATCAGTATTGTCTGTATGGTATCATAATGCTGGAGTGATTTGGGGTTAGGAGGGAGGAGGGTGAGGCATCACAATGGAAACAGGGCTCAGAATCCAAGTTCTGCTGCAGCACTTAAGATAATTAAAATGTTTATTTGAAAGTCAAAAAAGCCTCAGTCATAAATAACTATCCATTCCTCTATTGATTGTGCCGAGTCCTGACTGAGAGCCCTGGGAATAAGGTTTATGTGCTCCCTGTTGGGATTAATCCATAAATGTAGGCTCCACATGGAACTCATCAGGTCTTTGCTTCCTCTTCATTAGCCTCCCTGGAACTGGAGGGTAGCCTGAATAAGCTGAAAATTAGGATAATATATTTCCAGAGTGAAAAGGTCTGGCGATCTCTAATTTGTGTTTCAGGACAGTGATGCTGTGGAAAAATTCCCAGATGATGTTGTCTGAGAAACCAAGGCTTGTTATGCCTGCTGTGTTTGAATGTGGCAATTACATCTCTGTTCTTAAAGCCCCCAAAGCTAATTGTGCTCTCAGACTAGCTAGGATGACTCTCAGGCTGGCTTCTGTCCACAGCAGAACTTCGGATTCCTTTCTCTTGACAAGATCTTTTGGCCTGCTAGCCCAAGGGCTCCGCAATGCCGCGGCATGGCCCGCTTCTGAAAGAGTTCATTGCACTGTAGCCCACCCAGTTCCTCCCGTCCTCCCTCTTGTTCTGAGCCCCAGGTCCCATTAGAAAGCAACTGCAGAAATATATTTTCTCATCCCCTGAGACTTCTAAAACTTGTTAAAATTGCATTTGATGCAGGGAGTTATTTTAATCCAGGCTCTAACCAGAAATGGCACAGATTCTTTTCACTGTTTCTAAGATATTTATTTTTCTCTGTTTCTAAGTGTAACAATTACATCAAGCATTTAAAAACACTCTGTGCCCAAAGGTGTCGCCAGAAAATGCTGGAGTTCTCAAGCTGATGCAAAATTGGTTTATTACATGCCCTGGAAGTGGGAGCTACAGCATTTATTAACCTGTCCTCAGATAGCATTTTTTTTCTAGGCAGTTCTGCAGCATATCAAGCTGCAATTTTTATCACTTAAGAACTGTAGTCTCCTTAAAGCACTGCTAGTTAGGATTTAGCAGCACTTTAAGAAAGTTAATTAGGATAATTAGGAAGCACTGAAAGAGTTCTAAAGGCCTCTAGAAGTTTGTGCTCGTTCTTCTGTTTGGCTTTAGTCTGGGGTCCTGCATTAGCCCCAGGTCCATAAGCTGCGTGCTTGGTTATTTTCATGTCCCAGCTGCCACTCAATGCCACAGCTGTCACAAGCCACAATGTACAAAGTGGCATCTGTGTAAAGGATGCTGCTGGAGTTTAAAGCTCTTTGGTGCGTTTTAAGCTGATTTTATGATGCGAGTCATTGCCCCCAGTGATGGGTCTCTAAAGGCTGTCTCCCCTCTGAGTGCTGAGGTACAGTTTATTGCACGTTTCGCTGTGGCTCCAGCACTCTGTTGTCACTGCTGGTGTAAATCATGGTTTATTTACTGGGAAGCCTCCTTGCAGTTTATTCAGCTCTTTGGAAAAATGTAATTGGAGAAAAACTTCTCAGGTGCTGACTGTGCTACATCACGGTTACAGACCCGCTGGTGTCCTGCTGAGTTAAACCTCTGCCACCCTAGGAAGCAGAGTGCTGTACTCTGACACTGATTTAAGCTTCCCCGCTAAGCCCTTGTCAGCTCTTTGTGAGGCTTGCAGTCTGTGTGGCTCACAAAGCCACGGGGCCCTCCTGCTTACAGTAAAGACCCAATCTCATCCTCCAGGCTGCAGCCCTCCACAAGCTGCGTCTCAAAGGCTTCGTTTTGGGCTCTGGGTTGCAACATAGAGTTGCTGGGGCGTGTTTGTGAGCTCCCGTGGATGCGCTTACTGCTGTGTTACTTGGGGTTTAAATGCAGGTACCCCAGCCCTTGTCTGCTGTAGTGCATCTCCATGGAAAATGGTGTTCATGAGCTGTGAGGTGGCAGTCTGCAGTGTGCTGCTGTGTGCTTCTCTCCCGCTCGGGCTGGTGTTCCCAGTGGCTCTGAGCGTGTGTGTGTGCGGGGCTGTTGCTGGAGGGGACTCCCTAGAAAACCAGGTTTTTGAGAAATCAATTACACAAAGGACCGGAGTCAGGGCCAGATGGCAGGGATGCTTCATCCCAACCTGGGAGGCACTCGCGGGACCCCCGCGTGCTGGCTCCCACAGGGCAGGGCAATCAGATAAATCAATTAGCAGATGTCAGTGCAGGCAGCAGAGCAAGCAGCGCCAGCATAGGTGTGTCACTGTGTGATTATAGCAGAGGGGGCTGCTTTCCTTCTGCCCAGCAACTGGATCAGCTTTGGACTGGGATGTGGGCTAGGACCTGGTGCTGTGAGCAGATCCCACCAGTGCAGCAGCCTCTTCTTAGAGCTGTCTTTGTTCAGTGACTGATAGGTCAGCGAGTCTCACAGGTGGACTTTGGACCACACTGTAGCTGTGTCTCCAGCCCCATCTCCTTTTGCTCCTGCCAGGAGCCCCTAAATGGGTTCTGTGCCTGGTCTGTCCCTTGGCCATGCAAGGGGCGATCCCAGAACCCTGTTACCAGCACCCAGCTATGCTCACCTGGCTCAGACTCTGCAGGACAGTGGCCAATGTGGAGTGGAGCTTAAAAAGACGGATGAGCCCTTTCTGGGTTTTCCTTCTGCTTTGTTTCTTAATGTCCTGTATCAGGATGGGAAGGGAAGCACTAGGAGAGGCCTCCATCTACAAATTCTGCATCTGTGGCTTTCTTTCCGCTTTGCCATGTGCAGGAGTTGTGTTCCTGGACTATGGCAATAGCTGCCGCTGTACCTGCTCTCTGAAAACGCCTCTGAATTCTGTTACAGGAAGTATGGGGGAAAAGGAGAATAGAAATAACTTAGGCAGAGCTATGAAGGGGAGGGAAAACAGCAGAAGCCCCACCTGGGTGTTTTGTTGGAGGGATGGGGACTCAACCTGGCTGTGCTCACTGTAAGAGCTCTGACCTGTATTGTGTATTTTATTGGACTGCATTTCCTGGTGGGTTGATTTGTTATTATTTTTAATGGCACTCTGAGCACAGAGTTGGCTCTCAGAGTCACAACTGCAGCACCGAACCCTGTGCTGTTCCTTGGAGCACTCTTCCACTGAACAGGCTTTTCATTCCTCCATGCGGTGGGCATCCTGCAGACCTTGGCAAACCTGACTTCATGGCACCCTTTGAGAGCAAACATCTTGCATGGCACCTCTGTTTCTTTCTCGTTTGTGACGTGGAGAAACAAGGCACAGCGTGTGTGGCTTGATGGCAGCAGGAGGCCTGAGAACTGGAGCTAGCTCCTCTTAGCTCAGGTCAACGCTGTACTCTTGAGACTCCCTAAGTATGTAGAGAGTTGGACTCAATCCTCAGGGGTCCCTTCCAGCCTGAGGTATTTTACCATTCTGTGCTACGATTCCAGTTCTTACTAGAGGGTATTTTGTATCCCCCAAAAGTGAAGACTGCATCCCGCTTCTGCAGCGTGCTGAGTGGCATGCCAGGACCTTCTCATGCCGCACTCCGGAGCATGGCTGGAGTAGAAGGAAGCCCTGCCAAGGTGCTCCGTGCTGTGGGTTATACAGAAACAATAGACACCAGCAAAACAGCCCTGCTATCACAAAGCCAAGCCTCAGACGCTGGGAAACCTTGTTTCTCTTGCCTAAGTTTTTATCCAGGGCTCTACATCTAGCTGAGCTTTTGCTTGTCCAGGTGCATGTGCTCCTGCCCTCAGTCTCCTTTTTAAATTTCTTCCTTCCCTGCCATTTGTCTGCAGAATCAGTCACAGCCTTGCTGACTAGCTCTTGCCTCCAGGCTCTTTGCTGATGAATCCCTGTCTTTCGCCCTGCTCCACCTGCCCTCCCACGGCAGGCTCTCTGATCCTCTCTGCTTTCGCATGAGTGCATCTCTTTTGCCCTCTGCTTTGCAGTCTGGCAGCTTGCTCTTGGTGCTGTTGAACACAGCCTGTCTGCCACCAGCTCTGGGATCCAGTGATCCCAGCACTACAGCAGAAAGGGGGGGAAACACCAACCCCAAAGCAAACCAACCCAAATCTTTCTGGAAATTCAGCTGCTGAGATGCGTATGGTTTCCTGTCAACAGAGCAAGCTGTGACTCTGTGTGGGTCCTCAGCACTCCTCTTCCTCCTTGTAGCCTCACTGCTTTCCCACTTAGAAATGTTTCCACAGAGGTTGTGCATTGCTTTGAGCTGTGGGAATAGTTTTTGAAGTGAGAATGGGGAGGGGGGAAACCAAAAAACCCCAATCCTGAAGTATTTATTTTGTGCTTCTTTTTGGAGAGCTGCTTAACTCTTTTGGCAGATGCCGAGCCAGATACCTGGGATGGCAATGCTGGGGTGTTCTCCTGCATGGCAATGTGAGAAGGGCTTGCAGTGGAAAAGCTGTGACAGGCCAGACCACCTGGTGAATGTAGAGAGCGCTGGCTTTGGGCAGAAGCAGTCCCAGCAGATGCTGGCAGGCCTCTGCTACTAGGGACTTCCCCCAAAATCACAGTAGTACCTGGGCAGGGGTTGGCCTCGGCACCCTGCGCGTTGCCTGTGAGTTGTTCTGCAGTGTATCCAGAGCCTGCTCCTGGATCCAGAGGCTGCCCCATGGCCTGTTACTGCAGGCAGCGTCCTCCCCAAGCTGCTGTCCAACCCCGGCTAAGGGCATGCGGCAGCCCGAGCCCCTTGGTCACAGCCTGGCGAGCCCCTTCCCTGCCTGGGGCTTCCCGCCCCGCTGAGGGGCCTGTCCTGTCTCCCTGACACTCCAGAGAGGTTCGCCCTGCACACTTTGTCACCCTGCAGTGATTTCACACCCTCCTCTAATAAAGTCCTCCGAGGCTGTCATGTATTTTCATGTATTTCCCCTATTATTTCTCCCTGCTTGAGCCTTTCAGATAATTGATGACACTTTAGTTAATCATTTTCCCCCTCCTTTGTTGCCAGGTACCTCGGCCTTGAAGGGATCCCTTTCATTTGGAACCCGTGTCTTCTCTTAAGTAATTGATCACCGTGCACCCCGGGGACACCCAATTCACAGCGCAGTGGGATCAGCCTTCATGAATAACCAGCACACCGTGGCCGCGCTGCTGCAGGAGTGCAGGCAAGCCCTGGACACGCTCCTGTCCGCACGGGCCGACGCGGGCGAGGAGGATGAGCGGGAGTACTGGCGCTGCCAAGGTGAGAGGCGGCAGGACCCGCCGCAGCAGCCGCGGCTCCTCAGCCCTGCCCTATTTTTCTTCTCCTAGCAGATGAGTGTCAAGAGATGCCTGGATTTCGAGGCCATGAATGGGATGCGGGCTGCAGGCAGGCAGGGAAAGCAGCCCACTTTGTTGCAGTGAATTGCTGTCAGTTCTAATTTTAGGCTTCAGTAAACATGAGGCTGTAAGGAACAGTTTAGTTTGGGAAGAACAATGCCCCAAAGTTTGCTGATGCACATAAATTTCAGTTATTAAAAAAAAAAAGAAGAAAAGGGGGAAGAAAAAAAGGATGCAACTTCTGAATAAGGGCACAAATTTCCTTTCATAGGAACTGGGGGAGGGCCTTTTCTGTTTGTCAGCTTCTCCTAATATATTAAAGAGCTCATTGCCTGAATCTTTATCTTGTAAAACGTGTGTGACCTCCAGAAGTGGTGTCCAAAGAAAAAAACTTGCAATATCCTTCTTGAAAGGAAAATCCATGCCAACTAATGGCCGGAATAAATAACCTGGGAAGGAAGCAGCATTAGCCGGAGCTGTAATAGAAGGGTTCTGCCTTTGTTTTAATGCTGCCATTCCATGCTGGGAAACAGCATTTATTTTGGTATTGTCATGGTCCTTTTGGAGTGGTTTGTAAAAATAAATCAATGAAATACACATATTCTTCATTCCGGTGATAATCCGCTTCATGTCAAACAGGGAAGGATGTGATACACTCAGTTCAGTTTTCTCTGGGCTCAGAACTTTGAGGGCTGGGTCACTTCATTAGCAGAGCTTTTTTATTATTATTAATTAAATAAAAGCTACATTAGGACTGCTGAACTTGTTTGACTTACACCTTCTTGGTACAGACTCGGGAGGATATTTACTCCTTTCTGCCACACAGAAAAATAACTTAAGCAAGGACTGAAGAATGTAGTGAAGTAAGAAGGTGGAATTTTGGGGGTGGAGGGAGTAAAGCCACTAGCAAACCCCCAACACCCCCCACCCCCCTTATTTAGCCGCAGGTTTTCCGTTGCGTGACACATCTGCAGTGCTGTCCCTGTTCCAGTTTAGTGTTAATAGTGTTTAGTTTTGCTTTGCATGAATGGCTCGGCCACAACGTTAATTTGATCTTTAAAATCCTTTGTTTGGCTCGGAGCCGTTGAGAAGATGTTGTTCTGACCATCCTTGTTCTTGCTGGGAGGTCAGCTGCCTCTTTCAGAAGCACCTAAGTCTGTTTGCAGTGGAGAGTGGCGTATAGGTTTCTGTTATGGATACTGGAAGATTTTTTCTCTTCTTTTTTTGTTTGCAACAAAGGGTACTTTGTTTCCTCATCACAAATTCTTTTAAGCTTTATTATGGCTGCTTAGAATAGGCTCTTGAACTCCTAATCAGGTAGTGCTTTCCCCACTCCCTTCATCCTCCTCCCTCCTTTTCTCCTATTAAATACCACAGAGTATGAGAAATAATCAGTTTAGTTCCAGATAAGGTAAATCAGTGCCCTTATAATCACTCGATTAGACATGGTCCTTCAGGTAAACTGCTTCAGGAAATGGGCGATCAGAGCCTGAAGTGATGCTTGGGCTTCTCGGAGGACGTTCCCATCAGCTGAAAGAAAAACACCCAGCAGCGGCCTGACAGCGACATTAATAACTGCTGGGGCTCTCCACCCTGGGGAAGGCAGAACCGTGCGGGTCAGGGGCTCTCTGCTCTGGGGGACCCTCCTAGCACAGAGGCGGAGGGGTTTTCTTCTCCACCCTCTCTTCCTGGGGTTGCCTTTGCTCGCCCCGGCTTTCTCAGACCTGTGCAGGAGGAACTGAGAGCCAAACGCATGTCAACGGGGGAGAGGTGGAGTGTAACTTACCTCCCGCTAGTTGAAGTGGTAGAGTGGGCGTTAGATGGGTTCAGATTGCCTGTTTATTTCTTTTTAGCCTAGAAATCATTCCAGACAACTTCTGTGCCAGTGTAACCTTTGTTAATTAATGAATTTAAACTGCCTGTGGTGAGAACAGCTGTTTGTTATGAAAGTAAACTCTTGTTCCAGGAGTGGATTCTAGCTGAGAGCTGCACCAGCTCCCCAGCTGGTTGGTGTGGCTCTAGCAGAGGTTCTTGCAATATGACATCATTTCATTGTCACCAGCACGCTGACTGTGTTTATTTCCATGGGGTGATGACTAGTCGTGATAGCAAGGCTTGCAGCGGTGTCCTGCTGGGCTTGCACGGGTGGCCAGCCCCAGAGACCACTGAGGGTTCCTAGATGGCCAGATCTTTCCTCTGGTGGTACCCTGGTTTCCTCTTCTAACCAGCTCTGCAGTAGCCTCCTGAAAAATCCAAGTTCAGTGTTAAGGAATTTGGCCATAGTGTTTTGCTCTTTGGTGCATCAAGTAGGAGGGGGATTGGAGTTTAATTAAGGGATGGCATAGAAAACGGGAGCAGGAGGACAGTGGGAATAGTGTTATGCTTTAGAGAGAGTCCTGATGTTATCCTGCTGATTGTTTCCAGAGTTGCTTTTATTTTGTCCTGGTTTAGCATTAATTAAGTATGTGTGAGTGTGTGTGTGGGAAAGGTAAAAGGGGTAGAGGAAAGAGGCTGTGTAAGCACCCTGTTTCTATAGATCCCTTCCCAAAATGTCAGCCCTATGGGATCCTGTGGGCTGACGTGTGCTTGCAGGGACTGCCTTTTCACACTCCCATCTTCCTTTCAAAAACACTTTGGGAAGCTCGTTTTTCCCCTTCTACAGAGGGAGATAAACCTCTCCACATGTCCTGATGGTGAGGAGATGGGTATCCCTGCTTCTGCTCTGATTTTTGCTGTGGGAAGTGTGAGGTGAGCACAGCTCCCTTTCCCTTCCAGCCCTGCTGCTTGGCCCCTCGGCTTGGAGGGCTGAGCCCTTAGAGTACTGTAGCGGTTGGAAGGGACCTCAAGAGATCAAGTCCACCCCCCAAAGATGCTGGTTTGGGAGGGGAAAGGTAGCTGCACAGCAAAGCTGGCATGTGTTTGGGAAGCGTGTCCAGAGCTGCAGCAGCACTTGAGAAAACATGGGTTGGAAAAACTGTTATCTTCTTAAAGGTGATGTGTTGGAAGAGTCACCCTTAGTGCCTGACTTCTTCCTAGGGAAATGTACTGGTGAGTGTGCTGTGCAATACGAGTGTGAAACAGCCCTTTTGTCATCCGTAAAGGAGAGATGGAAACACTCTGTAGTAATCATTTATTGCATTGCCCTGTTACAGCAATGATGGTCTGTGAGCAGGGTTTTTTTCTGAAGGATTAATGGCCAGAAGGTGCAGCTGATGATCACCATTAACCCCATCTGGTCAATAATCCTTGTTAATCTGTGTTTATTGCCCAGAGAGCCTGCCTGGCCAAGTGGTTAGCACAGCACACTTGGGTGGCAGCTTCACCTCTGCTTCAAGGAAAATTAACATGTGGGCTGCAGCCAAAGGGAAAGGACAAACCCAGGCACAGATCTCTGGCTGTGTGCTCCAACTGGCAGGTGCATCCTTAGAGCAGGTTGAAGATCCAAGCAAAGCTGATGGCTGGTTATATGGGAGGTGAAGGGGCCAGCCTGGGGAGGGAGCAGGACGTGGACTGAGCTGTGCTCTCTCCTTGTGAGCTCTGGCACATTGCTTGAGGATCAGGGACCAGAAGTGGGAGCTGGGAATACATTTCCCTCATCCAAAACCAAACAAAACCACCCCCCCATCTTTTGACTCCTTTGTCCTTGGTTTTGGCCTTTCCAGCTGGAAGGGAAGCTGTGCTTTGGGTAGGGTTTGGAAGCCCTCAGGTGAAAGGGGTTTCTGTGAAGCTCTGTGCTGGCTGTGCCCGGGTCAGAGCATGCCTGCACTGAGGGCACCTTCTCTTAACTTCTCTTTTAGCTTCTGCTGCAAACTGCAAGAGAAATGCAGGCCCTTAGGCCAGCTCTTCTGCTAGTGTGAACTTCTTAAGCTGCCTGTAAAGAGGATGCCTTGGCTTCAGACAGGGAACTTCATGGCAAGACTTCAGCTGGTATCTGCCCCGCATGCTGGGGCTCTGCCCTGTTAACAGCTGTTCCAGGCACGTGGCTTGAACTCTTTTGCCTTGCTGTAGCAGTGAGGCCTCCTGTGCTGAGGGAGGCTGTGTCTTGCAGTCCAGGCTGCTGCTTTAAAAGAGGTCGAGTCCCTCAGGCCACAAATTTTTGTACTAAATTATCAGTAAAACAATTCTTCTCAAGAGCTTATGCTTGCAATTGATCCTATCCCTCTCACCTTTATCTGATTGCTTTATATGCTCTGGGTTTATTTCCCGGTTTGGATGTGGCTTGTCAAGCTTGGCCTGTCACTGTCACCAGCCAGCCCTGAGCAAGGGGAAGAGGTCATCTGCATGGCTGGCCCCACTTGCTCTGACACTGGGAACAGGTTTCCTTCCTCCCATCTCACTGGAGTAGCTCTTCACGCCCAGGCAGCCGCCAGCCAGCCTGTCTGCCAGCTAAAAGCCTTTCTGATGGCCCGTGGCTCCCCTTTCCCTGGAGGGCAGAGCAGCCAGGGGTAACGGACGACTCCTGAGGGGGCTGGTGGCAAGGGCTGAGAGCTGGTATCCGCCGGGACAATGTCCAAGGGGAGGGGAGGTATGCTTTCTGCAGGCCGTGCCCCTGATCTCTCTCCAATAGCTTCACCTGCTCTTCGACCTTTTCAGCTTTGCTTCCTGAGGACCTGCGGACCCTTCTGGAGGAGGCAAAGGAAATGAAGTGGCCCTTTGTGCCGGAGAAGTGGCAATACAAACAAGACCTGGGCCTGGAAGACAAAACAAACCTGCAAGATATGATCAGCATGAGGCTCTGTGATTTGCTGGTATGAAGTTCAACACCTGTTGCATGAATTGTCTTCCTGGGGTGCTTGAGGGTACATGGAGCCCTGGTAGGTAGTATCACCTACTGTGAGTTCAGGGGCTTGTTTTTTCTGCTCTGTGGTAGCAGCCAAGTGAGGAACCGCTTGGCAAAGGGAGGAGAGCGAGCCTGTGTTTGGATGGGGCTGCTCACAAAGGCTGAGGGGTTTACTGGTCTCTGTCCTCAGACAAGAGAGGGACAGAGGCATCACAGAGCAGAGGGCACAGGCTCTGCCGTGTCAAGAAGTGATCCCAGAGGTATGTAGGAATTGTCCATGCATTCAGCACCTCACAGAACCACCACCTCAGTGGCTGAAACATGTCTTTGACTGTGTTTATGCTGTTTATGCTGCGTTTCATGCTCAGCCCCTGCTAGTCTGGGCACTTGTTTTGTCCGTTCCTCTGGTTTCATGGGGCAGTCCTGTTTCAACTAAGGTAATCTTTACCTCTTTCCTGAAGAACTGGAGTTCTAATAGAACTATAACACTGCTTGTGTAAAGCTTTTTTAAAAAAACCCATGATTTTGAGAAGCATGCTCTGCGTTCTTCAGGCCAGCGCTGCCAGGAGGCAGCGTGAGGGTTACTCCCTTTAGTAGGGCTGGCACAGCTCATTGCTTGCTTTGTCTTTTTTCAAGGAAAATTACTTGAAGAGGTCCCTCTGAGGTCCAAAGCTAGGCAGGAAAGGCAAGAATTTAACATGGCTTCTCCTTTGAGTAAGGGATATGCGGCTGTGGCAGGACCCAAATGGTGCTTGGTGATCCCATCCTGTGCAGTGAGGAGTCTGTGCTTACAGATCAGGACTGCTTCTTGCTTTTCTGATTGTCTCAGAGGCCTGTCAGGCATGGCTTCCAGCAAACAGACAGCTCCCTTTTCAAGGGAAATGCAGTATTTAGGCTAAGGAGCGTCCCTTTGGCAGGGTGGACATAAAGATGAGGTTTGTGAGATTGCTTTTGGGGGAGCGTGGCTTGCTGTGGTGCACATCTGAAGCCCACACAGTCCCATTCCTTGTGGGAAGGGGCAGCTTAGCCTGAAAATCTGTGGCTTGGGGCAGGGAGGTCTGGCCCTGCTGAAATCCCAGCTGGAGAACTGCTGTTAGCTCTAAGGAGGCAGCCAGGAGACTTCACCCGCTGCAGAGTGGCCCCTCTTGGGTGCTGCCAGGGAGTTTGTTTTGAGGATGAAGGCCGCTCTGAACAGCACTGAGCAAAGAGAAGCTCAACAGGAGCCAACTGCAGGGCTGGGAGATGCCAGCCCCAGCATCCCCCGTTGCAGGGACCCTGAATTCCCTTTGGGGAGGGTGGGGGTGGCAGGGAGCAGCAGCCTCTCGGGTATTTATTTTCTTTTTCTCTTTGGGGTGTGTGGCCTCAGACAGAAATTTATGGCAGAGGGTGACCTCCTTTACAATCCCCACGCAGCTCTCTAACTCTGGAGCGTCTGTCTGCCCGCTCCCAGGACAAACACCTGCAGTAAACTCCCTGAGAGACCTGGCTAGATGGGAGATTAATGTGGCTCTAATAGTGGAGCAGTGTTTGCAGCATTATGCTCTCTCCCCAGGTAGATGGATCTCTTCTGGGATGATACCAATTATTTATTGCCCAAACATCTGTTGATAACTGCAGCTGCCCTTGTTAAACAAAGCATATCATGGGGTCAGAGACTATAGGGACCTAAAATCCTGCCGCATGCTCGTTTCAGGCTATTCACCCACCCCCCGAAGTCCATTGGTTACCGTTGTCTCCAGCACTTCGTCCTGCGGTTGAAAATACTTTGTAAACGTTGTGCTGCTTTTCCCCTGTGCTTTGAACTATTATTTCATCTTCATTGGTAATTTATATTCCAGTGCCATTGTACCATGGGAAAAAGGGAAAACCTTTTTTGTTTTCCATTTAATTGTAGATAGACTGACATTTTGACCTGTATTATTAGTATTAGTCAGGAAAAGGGATTTTTTTCATCCATTCCTCCCCACCCCCCTCCTTTTATTTTTTTTAAATAAAATTTCAAGGCAGAGCAAAGGCTGCTTCAGTTCTTTGAATAAAAAGCTGGGGGGGAAATGAGGCTGAAGAGAAGTGATTACAGTGTGATGAGGAAAGATAAAAGTCTAAGAAACTTTTTTCTTCTCTCTTTTTTTTGGCATGAGGGACAGAAGGGTAATATAATTCCCTGAAGGGGAAAAAAAAAGTCTTTGTCCATTTATTGTTCAGAAAAACCTTTACTTTTTTTTCATCTCTGTTTATTTTAATTTGCCATGCTTAGAATAAACTCATAAACCGTAATTCATTACATTTAAAAAGTGCTTTGAGATCCCTGAATGGAAGGGCTTCATTTCCATAACACACTGGCGACGCTGGGAGGAGGCAGGGTGGCTCCCGGGGCTCACCGGGAGGGTGCTGTGCTCTGCCAGGAGGCTGAAAAGCTCCCTGAGAGCGGCACAGGGAGTAAGCCGATTAGGCTTCGGCTTCAAGGGTTGGCCTTAGTGTTGCGCTCTAAGAAGAGGGATGCCCGTTGGCGGCGGCTGGGCCAGGGAGCAGGCAGAGCCACCTGCCCCACGGCCTGTCCCAGCGCTCAGCCTCTGGGTGGGAGGCACGCTGGCTGAGGCTGCGCGGGCCGGAGCAGTGGGGAAGCCTGGCAGAACCAGCTGGGGAGGACCGGGGGAGTAGCCAGCCAGGCTTCCCGTGGCACCTCTCGGCTCTGTGGAAGCCGTGCTGCCATTAGAGCAGGGCTCAGGGCACGTTTTGTTACTGTACACAAACTTCTTGTTTCTTTTTCCCCCATCTCCTCCCTTCTGTCCCCATCATATGAAACTACCAAACATCCCTGGTGCGTTTAAGGCACCAGATTTACCATGATCCCTGAGGCAAACCAGCACTTCTGGGCTTACTAAACCTTCGCAGTTTATAGAAGGTGGCAGGGGTGGCTTTGTGTTTGGTTGATTGGGGTTTTTCCCCTCCTAGGGGCTCCCCAAACCATGGAATCCTTAAGGTTGGAAAAGTCCTCCAAGGCAAAGACCCTCCCACTCCATCAAGCTCAATATCCTGTGTTCTACGCTTTCCTAGCGGGTTTGAAGGGACCTTCCCTGTGGGCTGCTGACAGCTAGCAAAACAAGACCCTCCTGCAGTCCCTAGCTCAGCCTGAGGAATCTGCCTGAAGGCTTGAGGAGGGGACTGTTACTGACACCTGTATCCAAAGCGAAAATTGGGAAGTACTGGCCTTTTCTGTATCTTAAATCAAAATCAGGTCTGGGCCAGCATCCTTGCTGACAAGTACACATAAGGAAGGATGACTCTTTCTCTCTCAGTACACCAGATGCGCTGTGGGCTGGGCCTGGGGCTGCAGGTCTGAAAGGGAGGCTGCCAGGGGTTACCCTTCCTGCAGCTCTTCAGCATCCCGAGGGATGGAAAGAGCCTTGTGCTCGCTGGCTAGCCAATAGAGGGCAACATGCCCATGTACACCTGGGCTTTGATCCCACAAACCCTGCTGTGGCTTTCCTGAAGGACAAGTCTCTGCACACAGGTGGTTCTTCACCCCACTCGTTGTTGTTTGCGAGATCGAAGCCCGTTTGCAAACCCATTGTGATGAGGTGGGGCTTTGCTTTGCTATCATAACAATTGATAGGCCCTGCATCCAGCTTAGGCACTCAGCCATGGACCAGGATCTGCTGGGATTGGTGCTGTAGGGACACAAAAGGAGAAGCCCCAAAAGCAGGGGTTCTGCAGGTCCTTCTGCACCAGCTGTAGTTGGGGGAGCAGGGATCCTGGTGCAGCATCTCATGGGAGTTAATGGGAATATTGAAGAGAGTAGAAAATCAGGCCTGCAGCCCTTGCTGGCCTTGGCTAATTAGTGCTGATGGATTGCCATTAGGGAGTCATTCTGAGGGACGTGCCCTAACTACCCTTAGGTGTGTGTGTGGCACTTCAGAGCTGGGAGCCTTTGAAGAAGAACTAAAGAGGGGGCTGAGGATTTAGTTTTCTCCTCCTTCTAACTGTTGGTGTGGTAACAGGAGAATTAAAGCCCTAAATAGTAGCCCTGGGCTCTTGGTTGTTCAGGCTGACCTTTTGCTACCTGCCTCCTAAGAGCTCTTCTTGGGTGATCCCAGTGAGACAGAGAGCGACATAAGGGAGAGCTGCGGGCTGAGTTCAGCCCAAGAGGGATCGGTGGCACCCCGGCCTCCTTTTATGCTTTGTCAGTGAGAAGTACCAGAGATCCCAGCGCAGGCAGGAGAGCTTCAGATGTCCAGGGGGACAGACCTGATGCTGCCAGAGTCCAACTCAGTCTTCTGCTGCCAATGTGGGAACGCTACAGCAGAGTTTATGTGGAGCACCAAATAAAATATAGGAAGCCTGACCCTGGGTACCTGCTGGGCTGTCAGCTCGCTTTACTCATGGGTGGGATTTCCTCCTCTCTGGTGCAGCTTTGCAGAGTATCTTCTCCTGGAAAAGACTTTAAATGTCATAATACCAAGATTCCTGTGTTGTTTTCCCTCCAAATTAAGCTACTCAAATGGATTGATGTTTTGAGGACTCAGGTTTAGGAAAGAAGACTTTTGGATTTATGGCTGATTATCATGGTGTCTGTGGTGCCCTCTGTCACTGGCACCTAGGAATTTTACAGTACTAAAATACACCCTTCCACTTAGTAATGTACCACGGGGAATCGCCACAGTTGTTTACAAATAATCTTGAGCTTGAGCGCAACAGGACAGCTCGGGGCTGGAAAATGAGCGTGGCACCTGTCCTTGGTAATAATTAACAGGTACTCCTGTGGTCCCCCAGACCCCAGCTGCTTCCTCAGGCACGTGAGGCCCCCAGGAACCCCTCCTCAGGGAGCTTCCTCAGCACTTTAAAGGGTTCTGCTCCTGTCCTCTCCCAAAAATGCTGCTGTTCAGCAGCTGCCTGCTGTTTTCCTCCTTCCTGAGACTACTGCAGTTCATCATGTGGATGGTTTTCCCACTCCCCCAGTGTAGGTGCAGTCGCATCGCTGCCCAGTGCCAGCAGCAGCTCGGGCAGGGATGGTGTCTCAGTGGGCGTAGCGAGATGTGCTCGGCTGTTACAAGAGCCTGACCTGTTCTGTGGTGTTTTGAGCTGTTAATAATGGACCTAACGCTGCCCCCATTGAATCACCACCCAACTCCCCTTTGCCTTCGGGATGAATAACTTGAGCTAATTAACAGCTTCAGGAGCTCGAGCCACTAAATTAGGTTCCTCGCTGCTCTGAGAAGAGTGTCCAGGAGCTTCCTACCCCTCAGTCTGCAGCTATTCACTGTGTGTCTGGACCGAGCTGTGTTTCCACACCTCGCAGACACGCATTCTCCTGCCCACCACGGAGGTGGCAGGAGGCTTAAGGCCGTGTTGTTTGCAGAGTGGGCTCTGATTGCCAGCTGAAAGGCGGAGGTTGATAGAGCAGTCCCGTGCGGTGACAGCGGCTTTGGTCTCTTGGAAAGACAGGCTTTGCTGACAGCGCGTGGGGGGAAGGCTGAAAGGCTCCAGCCAAACCCCTCGGCGTGGTGACTGTGTTTAATCTGACAGGGGACGGGCGCGAGGGGAAAGAAAACCAGGCAATTTGTTAGGGTTCAGTGAAGTGCTAACTAGAGAGCAGCTCTTGGGAGAGAGCTAAAGCACCTGGAAGTATGTGCCACTGAAACTCCTGCCTTGTGAATTAGAAATTCTTTAACTGCTTTGGGGTTTGGTTTTAAGATTTTAAACCTCAGCTGCAGTTCCGAATGAAGTAAAGGCTGAAAAGAATGGACATAAGCAAATAAGGGTAGCCAGAGTGTCTGCAAAAAACTGCAGGGCTGCTCTGGAAATGAAATGAATCCTGCCCCTGCTTTCTAACCTTGCTGCTTGCAGAGGCGTTTATCCAAGGAGGACCCTCCTGATTCCACGGGCTGGGGCAGGGGGTGCCTCTGGGATCTCCTCTTTATAAAGAGGACAGAGAGAGTGGATTAAATCAATATTTCATTTATTTGGGCTTGTAATTCCTCTTCCATCAGCTGCCACATAAAGATTTTCCCCTATTTTCTTCCCCTCCTCCTCATCCTCATTTACTATGCACCAATAATTTCCCTTTGACGCTTTCCTGCCATTCCTAGTGCCAGATGGCCCCGGTTCTGAGCTTCTCCCCTCTCTTGGGAGTGGCCCCCATTGTCAATGCAAAGGAGGCGTTGTGGCTTTGAACCCAAAGCTGGGACCCAAACTTCAGCCCCGGTGTGAGGAGGAGCTAACCCACTAATGCAGGGAACCATGCGAACAGCACACCCTCCCACTCATCCCCATTAAGGCCCAAACCAACCCCCCAAGCCCGGCCCTTCGCTGGAGGCTGTTTTGCATTTCCCCCCGATGGTCTGTGTATAGAAATCTGGTGCAAATTTAATTCTCTCACCACCTGATTCCACTTCCCAGCCCGCGAGGCTCCTTTTGTGTCATAAACTCAATTAGACATGTGCATCCCACGTCATGGCACAGATGGGCAGGCAGAGTGCGTGCCCACCTCACCCGCGCTCCCTGTGCCCACTCCAACGCTAAGGCCAGAGGGAAAGGGAGCAAAGCTGCTTGGGGAAAGGAGGAACAGAGGGCCTGGGGAGCAGCCCCCCTTCCCGGTGTGCTGGGCTAGGCTGGGACACGCTGGAAGCCGATGGGGTTTTCCCCTGCTCTGGGCTGGGTGACAGGGAGCCCCTTCCCCCGTTCCATTCCGGGGGGGGTCTCTGGGCAGGGTTTGGGTGCGTGCCCAGCACGCCCGTGCGCTTGCTGGAGGTGCTGAGGAATTTCCCAGCCGCACGAGCTGGCAGGGGATGAAAGGGGCCCGTGGGTGTGAGTTTCCCGGCGCGCTGCTCGGGACGGGGGCAGCGTCACTGCCAAGACTGACACGGGGCCGTGTTTCTGTGTGCCACACAGCGTGCAGCCCTGCCTTTAAAAAAACCCAAACCCTAAAAAAAGAGCTGAGTTTCTCTCCCTGGCTTGACTTTTCTACATTTCGTGTCCATTTGGGTTTGGAGAGGGACACAAGAGGTTTGGGCATTGAGCGGGGAGTTAAATTATGCATCTGCAAGACTGCCAAGCCCTTCAGAATAGGATGCTTCGTTTAGGTTTTCCACAATGCTATTGAAGTGCTTATTTTCCTCCTGAAGAGACACAAACAGATGCAAACTTCTGTAAACACTTTAGAAATGAATTCAGTGAGTTTGGCCTCTCAGCAGTGCTCAATAGCTGACAGAAAAATGTCTAATTAGTGCAAGTGGAAATAATAGGGCCACTTGGATTCCTTCCATCCTCCTCCAAGTCTACTTTTCCTAGGAACTCAAAGGCCCTTTTGTTCGGTAGGTCACCCTCTCTCAGGCTTTTGTGCTCCCATCTATTAAAGGAAGAAGGGGAGGAAAAAAAATAGATTAGGCGATGCTCTGTGCTTAAATATATGGCCTGTTGATGAGCATTTCGAATGGCTGGTTTGCAGTGTCAGTTTACAGGTGCTTGGAGAGGGGGATTCCTCCATTGTTGGCTGGCACAAGCGGGGTTGTGCGTGCAGGGCTCCAGGAATCCTTTTCAAGTGCCATCCTCTTAGAAAATCCAACTCGAGCTGAGAGAGGGGGGTGGAAAGGAGGAAATCTGTACAAATCCGCCTTGCTCAAGTGCAAACAAGCTAGCAGATATTCGCAGGGGCTGGGTGCTGCAGGCCTGCCTGCCTGCTGTGTGCTGTGTGTTTGAGGGGTGGTTTTATTCCTCAGAAATTAAGAGCAGGGCTTGCTGTCTGATTGCAGGCTCTGGGCTAAAAGCAAAGAGAAATGGGTCTGGGGAGGAATCCAGGAAGCCCGAGCAGTGTCTTAAAGCCCTTTGTGGGACATTCCTGTCTCTCTTGCTCCACCGGTGTGTCCACACAAGGGCAGGAGATCAATGTGAAGAGAAAAACGGGAGATGGTTGTCAGAGGTGATGCCATAGTGTGGATTTGGACAAAGCTGTCTTGGTAGCCTCGTCCTCTGATAGTGCTGTGGGGCCTGATCCTCCCTCTCCCCTGTTCCTTTGTCACAAGGAGAGCTGCTGCTTGCTGATGTGGGTGAGATGAAATGCATCCTTTTTCTGAGGAGGCTTTACATTGTTTAAGGTGTTTTCTTTCCTCTTGTGATTCACCACACTGCAGAGCATCGCTTGCCCATTGCCAGCTCTGAGGCGTTCGAGCCAGGCTGGGTACCAGGAAGCTGGGCCCTCCATAGGCAGTGAGGGGCCGTGGAGCAGCGTGTGGCCACGAAGACTGAGACAGGCCAGGGCACCCGTGAGGCTCCACAGCTGCAGAGATGGGTCCTTCTGCATAGCCATGGCTGGATTTTGGGCAGGTGTTCCGGTGAAATGACAGCGAGGTGCCATCTGCCCCATCCTGCCCAACAAACCTGTAACAAGGGAGCCACCTTGATGTCAGTGTGCAGAGCACCTCCTTGCTCTACTGGGCAGGGGTTGGTTTTCAGTGGATGCCCTCTGGTCCTCGTGGACTTCCTCATGGCTGCCTGTGCTGGCCTCTGGCCTCTTCACACCCTGCTGTCTCAGGAGCTCTGGCTGATTCCTTGTGTTGGCGCGGTGGCTCCACCACTGTGGGAATCCAAGAGAGTTCCTACAGATGTAAAGATGATTGGCAGGTTGAAGTCTCCTGGCCTATTTGTTTGTGGTGGATGGCTTGTCTGGGACAGTGGCTCTAGTGACCGTTTCCAGTCTTTGGATTCATGTGACCCTCTTAGTACAGTAATCTGCTGGGCATGATTTAAATTCATTAATAGACCACTAAATCACACAGTTCCAAACAGTATCAGTAACAATTAGACACACACACAAAAAACATCAAGAGCAATACCTACAGCTCAAACAAATAAACAGCTGGAAGTTTCCTGCCTTAAAAACCCCATCCTAGGATGAGGAACAGTCACAATGCCAGGTTCTAGTGCATCTGGGCTGATGATGGCCACAGAGACTTACGTAAACGCCTAAAAACATGGGTTATAAGGTGAGTAGAAATTTGGAGATGGCCTTTTAGTTGCTTGTGGATATTTGCTTCTGGTATTGTTTGGGTGCTTCCCTCGCTGTAAAGCTGCTCTGCCACCTGACAGCGACTGCCTGAGGACACCCCATCTGCTCTGACGTGGTGTAGGCTGAGGGTTGCTCTGTTTTCTGTTCACTGAGCCCTCACGAGGTGAGTGTCTCCAAGGCTGCCCCGTGGCACTGCTGTTCTTTTCAGGCGTATTTGAAAGCCTCCATCAGGATGCAGGACTGCATCACCGCCGCCGCGATCGTGTTCCTGATTGACCGGTTCCTCTATTGGATTGATGCCTCCAGCCAGCTTCTTCAGATTGCCAAGGGTCTGCACAGGCTGCAGCCCACCACTCCCATCGGCCCCCAGGTGCTCATCCGCCAGGCTCGCCTCTCTGTCAACACAGGTACCGCTCTGCTGTCTAAACTCAAGCCCAATTAGGAGCTACTTGACTCTAGGGAAGATACTTTGTCCCTTGCTGGGGATGACATGCTTATGGACCACAGTGCCATCCTTTCAAGCGTGCAGCCCACTCCCAGCCCCCTCGAGCCCTCCCAGCTCCTCTCACTAGCACAAAGGGGCTGGTATAAAGGGTTTCAGAGCCAAAAGCAGGAGAGAAAATTGTGAAAGGGTGTGGAAAATACTAATTGGAGCTTTTGTTCCTTAACAAATCTTCCCTGCTGGTTTCAAACAGGGATATCTGAATCATTGTACTTCTGACCAAGGGCCTTTAAGAAGTAAATTAGGAACCCAGCATATTCTCTGCACCATCCCAGCTGCTTTTCTTTTTTTTAAATTTTTTTCCAGTGGGACCACTTGACTATGCAAACAATGCAGCTCGCAGCCCCTCAAGGGTAAATTGATTTAAAAACAAAAGTATAAAACATTCCCTCGTCCCTGTAATGTGGGCAACACCTGAAGGGTTTGTAATGGATCTTCCCACTGGGCAGGAGGAAACAAAGCCAAACTGCTCTGAAAAACCCAACTGAGGGAAATTTTCTTTGCAGAAAAGAGAACGTTTAGTTTCCTCCATGGCTGTTTTTATCTGTGGCTGGGAACTTAGCTCCAGTTGCTCTGGTGTCTGGGTACTTGATGGGCTGGTTGAGCCAACACTTACTCTGCTTCGCCGCTGGAGCGGTATTCTTGATGGCAGCTGGAGGATAGAGGCAAAACCCAAGGTTCGTCACAAATCAAGCTGATCAAATTAGACCTTCAGGCATCTCCTGCAGCCCATCAAGCCTGCCACAAGTGACTCTAGCCATGCAACAGAACTTCTGAGCCATGTGATAGGGGCTGAAAGGCAGAATCCCCTCTTTGTGGTGCATGCTGCATCCATTCCTGTGTGGGTTTGGGGCAGGTATTAGATGTTTAGGTAGAGAGTAATAGGGAGGCAGCATAGACTCACAGAGTCATAGGGGTGGGAAGGGCCCTCCAGAGCCCATGGGGTCCAACCCCCTGCCAGAGCAGGGTCCCTAGGACAGGTCACACAGGTCGGCGTCCAGATGGGGCTGGAATCTCTCCAGAGAAGGAGACTCCACACCCCCTGGGCAGCCTGTCCCAGGGCTCCCTCACCCTCACTGGGAAGAAGTTCTTCCCCAGATTGGGGGGGGAACTCCCTGTGCTCCAACTTGAGGCCATCGCCCCTTGTCCTGTCCCCACAGACACTGAGCAGAGGCTGCCCATGTCCCCCTGTGTCCCACCCTTCAGCTATTGATCCCCATTGATCAGATCCCCTCTCAGTCTCTTCTCTCCAGGCTGAACAGCCCCAGCTCACTCAGCCTTTCCTCGCAGGGGAGATGCTCCAGGCCTTTCAATCCCCTCCGTACCCCACACTGGACTCTCTCCAGGAGATCCCTGTCTGGTTTGTCCCAGGGAGCCCAGAACTGGATACAGTAGTCTACAGTTATGCTTTCTGTGGTGGGATGTCAAGTCAGTTGGCTTTGAGGTGCATCTGTGGAGCTTTCCCTCCTGGTGAGCTCCCTGGTGAGCCTAAAATGGGTTTCCAAACCCTGTGTTTCCTTGGGACACAAACCTGCTGAAGGAATCAGGATTAGACTCCTTTCTTCTAAACGAGCAGTAAGAGTAGGGAATCCCAACCAGTGGGGAGGCCAGAAGCTCAGTGCCTGCCCCAGTCTTATTGCCACCCCTCCTGCTCTGAACCCTGCAGCAGCCCACGGCATGGGGAGGAGTGGAGAGAGGAACGAGTGCCTGGAGCCTGCACTGGGAGGCTTGGGTTTGCTGTGAAACCAGCACAGCCTTCGCCTCTCCTGTGCAGGAGAGGTACCTGATGTTTTCTCTGTATTCTGAAGTGAGTGGCTGGCTAGAAGCAGTTTCCTCATCGGCTTTTTTTTGCAGTATTTGCTGTAGGTGTGAAATAGCCCCTGTCAGAGTCGTTCCTGAGCATGAGGTAGCACCCGTGGTGCAGGCTTAAATTGGAGAGTTTATTCTAAGTCTGGGCATGCCAATGGTGCTGGGCAGAACAACGTGGTTTCTGGGGCTTTCACTGATGAATGTTTTCATCATGCTGCATCGTACCCTTTTATATTTATTTTATGTTTTTATTTAATCAGGTAAACTTCTAAAAGCTGAATATATCCTAAGCAGCCTTATTAATGACAACGGCGCGACCGGTACGTATGTATCTGTATATTCCTGTTCCAGTTCCATAGTTGTTCTGTTGGTGGGGTTTTCAATACTAATTTTAAGTTGCACAAGTTCTGAAGGCAGCCGGTTTGACCCCAGCAATGACTCCTGACGTCACCTCTCTCTCCTCCTCACCATTCTTTGCTGAAACCTGTAAACTGCGAGTTTGTTTTGGAGCTCCCGTCGTTCCTCATCATGTGTCTCCACCTGGGTGTGAAATGCTCTGGATTGGCAGCCTTCCTGCTAATTTCATTTGGCTGTGGAAACGTTCTGGATTGACAGAACCTTCCCACTAATTTCACTTGGGTGTGAGAATGCTCTGGATTTAACAGCCTTCCTACTAATTCCTCCACACAGAGAATTTTAAAATGTGGACCAGCTTCAAGAGATTGGCTGATGTAGAAAGCTAAGACAAGTCCCCCACCCTCCCGAAATCCAGCTTGTCAGGGGAATGCTTACCCTCCAAATTCACGCTGATCCAAGGATTGAAAAGGATACTTTATTGTACACCTGTAGCAGATTGCTGTGCAATTCTTTAAGCTCCTTTTAGGGCTAAGAAGAAAGAGAATCCTGGATCTTACAGCACTGTCCTCTCTGGCTGGGGAGAGAGGTGCAAAACAGTAAAAATGGGACCATTCCTTAATGCAACACGATGCTTGTAGGCTGGGGAAGGGGCTGGAGGGCAAATCCTATTATGAATATTATTTTCATGATATTCAGTGATAATACTTGTTTGTTTAACACTGACGTGTCACCGAGCAGATACTTCATGCTGAGGTTGCAGCAGAATGTTCATAAGGCTTAGGAAGGCTTAATGATCTTACTTCATATTCTGTTCTGAAATCCAGTATAGATTTGATAACAGAAGACTGGTGTAACCAGTCATACTGTGTTACCATGAGCACCTTTGGTTTGATCTTCCTGAGATGCCAATATCTGAAAAGAAAACATGTTTTGCCAGTTGTAGCAAGTGTTTTCTGCTGTTGGAGGTACTGATGGCAACAAGGATATCCCATATTTATCCTTTGGAGCAATTTTTTTGGAGCTCTCTACAATGTTTATATACAGTGACTTGTTGCCTTCCACTTCTTATGTGGTTTTTACACTCTGTTGCTGCTGCTCAAGCCACGTGCCCCTATAGCTGCCTGTACCTGTTCTTTAACACCCTGTCACTTTGCCATCTCTCTGGCTGTAAATCCTGACTTGAACCATCTGAATTCCTGGCAGTTCACTGGGATTTAGCTTACCCTCAGAGGGTTGACAGGACAGCAGCAGCTTTCATTCTCTGCTCTGCCTTCTGCAGGTACCTGGCGATACGCGAAGGAAAGCGATAGGATTCTTGTTCAGTCAGTCTGCCTACAAATCAGGGGACAGATTCTGCAAAAGCTTGGTAAGGCTTCTCTTCTGTAAAGCACTACTCAAGGTTTTCCCCTATTATTTTTGGGTTTTCTTTGCAGTCAAGCTTAAAAATTATACGTTTGGTGCATATCAGAGTGTAGCTGGCGTAGAGCACCTGCCTGATGCCCATAGTGCAACCACAGAGGATGAACTGTGTACCCATCTCGTTGCAGCAAGGACCTACAGCCAACACATTTTAGAAACCAGCATTTTATTTTTCATCTTGCCACCAGCCAAGGAGCATTCTGAAGTGTTCTTCCCTTCTTTTAACCCTGTGCTGCTCCCTGTTTGCTAATGCTTTTCCCAAATTTGCTGCTCCTGAAGGCAGGTACATCTCACAGGTGCATCTCACAGGCACATCTCACAGGCGCATCTCACAGGTACATCTCACAGGTGCATCTCACAGGCACATCTCACAGGCGCATCTCACAGGCACATCTCACAGGTACATCACAGCGATTTCCCCTCTCCAGAGAAGAAAATCCCTTGTTTCCAGCGTGATGGGCTCCTGTGTTCAGGGTTGGGTAGTTGAGGCCAGCAGCCTTAAATTTACGTGTTTGATGTCACCTTTCATCTTCCATGGCTGCTGAGCTGAAGTCTTCAGTGAGCATAAAGCGTGTGTTTGTGTACTGCCAAGAGCTAAAGGGAACTCATAAATGTTCCGTGTCACCAAAATGCCATGGTATGCTTTTATAATGTTTCCAGAGCTCCTGACTCAGGGAGGTGTAAAACCAACTACTGAAGCCATCTGTAGTGGTAATCTGCTTAGTGACTCTTTCTGATTTCTTTCAGGGATGTGGTATGAGGCAGCAGAGTTGATTTGGGCTTCAGTTGTGGGCTATTTCCAGCTTCCCCAACCAGATAAAAAGGTAGTGTTTCCTTTTTGCTCTGGACAGCCTTTTCAAGCTAGCAATCACCCCAGAACAGCTTTTGTTTGCTGCAGAAAAGGCCTTTCAGCAGCAGCACTTTGATTCAGCACCTCGGACGAGGGTAACGCACGGGGGACGTGTGCTGGGCATCCCTCCCACATGCCTGCCCAGACTTACACACCTTTCTTCCCCCAGGGCTGAGAAACTAATCGTTCTCATGAAGCGGGATGGGCTGAGGGGAGCGTTACCGAGCATGGGACAGGCGCCTCTGGGAGAGGCAGGGCGCAGCACAGATGTTAGTTATTTACCTGTTTATTTAGGACTAAGGCTGAATTGCTGTTTTTTCCCTCATAACCAAGCAGATCCACGTGCTGGGGCGCTCACAGGCTGCGCCACGCTGTCTCTTGCGGGTGGTGGATATTCCCTGGCGCCGCGGTCACCGAGGTTCCTGAGGCTGCCTCTAACAGTTCCTGCGGCTCAGCCTCGCTCATCTTCCCCCTGTAGATGAAGCAGGAGTCAGGCCATGGGTCCGTAGCTAAACGGGAATGTGAACCCAAGAGCTGCAAGTCCTAGGGTGATGCTGTAAGAAGTTTTGTAATTGCACCTCAGCATAGGGTGTCCCACAAATCCCTCCTAATCCAGGCTCTGCCGTACCTTAACGCCTGATGTCAACAGCGGAGCGGTTCTATGGGAGCAGAGATGGGTAGTGAGCTTTGTGGTAACCATACAGGCACTTCCTGGAGTTCTTAACTGTTTAGCTGGGCAGACCCTTAGCTAGCACGTAAAGATCAAATATTCCAGAGAGAGAGAGACAATTAGCAGTCTTTCAGGTCTGATTTTTTAATTGGTTCTACAGAAACAATTACAAATTTTAAAAAAACCCAAACCCCAATTATATCAGCACTGAGACCTCTTTACTTTTGTCCAGCTCCATTTTTTAAACAGTGCAATAAGCTAGGGAAGAGTGTTACAAAAGGTACTTGTTTCCTTAGGCTGCGTGTGATGAGTGCTTATTCCTTCTATCATCTCTCTGGACACCTTCACCCTTGGTTTTTAGGAAGACTGGGATTAACTGGCCAGTTATTAAACATAATTTTTGGCTTTCTGTGGTTGTTTCTGAAAAACAGTGGTAAAGCAGATTGAGCCTTTTTTTGATGATACGATTAGCTGAGGGCAATCATGCAGGTTCTGCTGATACCAGGAGGCTTTGCTTTCGTTGTCACAAAAAAACAGGGCCTGGGGAAGATGCAATGCTATTTAAGTTGGAACCTAGAGCTGGTGGTAATAAGGCATCACTGCTACTCGTAGAAACTCATACGTATCCACCAGGCTACACTCTCTGCAAGTGGAAATTAATACAGCTCTACCAAGAGCTCTCTGAATTTCTTGGCAGTGCTTCTCTTTGGACCTTGTTTGTTTGGTTTGGTTTTTTCTGGTATGTTCAACGCAGAGCCTGCTTCATTGGGAGCAGTAAAATCCAAAGCACAAAGGGAAAAACCACTGATGATTTTCCATCTTTCAGGGAATCGCTACTTCCTTGGGTATTTTGGCAGACATCTTTGCTTCCATGAACGACAAGGATTACGTGCGCTTTAAAACCAGTGCTCAGACTGACTTGGTAAGACCTGGCTTGGTACTTGTGTGTGTGTGTGTGTATCCAGATGGACTGTGTGGCATTGCCACCGACTCAGCCACGCTTTGTTCTGCCTCCTGTCCTCCCCTGTGCTGAGAGGGATGGAGAAACTTCCATTGCTCCTGGTGAAGAAGTTCATCTGCACCTGGCTGGAAGCGTGCCTCGCTTCTGGAGAAAGAAAACAGTGAGAGTCTTTACAGAGCGTGGCTCTCTCTGCAGTTTATAGAGTATTAGAGGGTCACAGAGACACATTGATGGTAGACCTGAGCAAAGAGGCCTGGCTTGTTGTTTAAGGTGCAGGGTCCCCCTCCATCAGGACTTGAAGTTCTCAGAGAGCTCAGGGACCGTACGACACCAAGGAACAAACCCCAAGCTGCCTTGCTCCAGTCTAACAGGGTTACTTACAGGTAGACCCATCTCTTGGAGAAGAAAGCCTTTGAGTTGAGGTTTTCCTTCTTGGGTTTGTTGTGTTTTCTCCTTTCCCTAGAGCCTTCTCCAAGAGTTCAGTCATCGCTTGTTGTCAGCTGCTGAGGCCTGCAAGCTGGCAGCAGCCTACAGCCAGTACACACCGCTGTTCGTGCTCACAGCTGTGGTAAGCAGTGCCCTTCGTTCTCACTGTGTCTGTGTGAGAGAGGAGCCTGGGTTGTACATTGCTGGCTAGTCCTGCTTTCAAGCAGTGCACCGCATTGTGTCCCTGTTGTGGGTGTGGGGTGTGTGATGGATGGCTTTCTGAGCCCACCTGGGAACGCTGCTTCTCCTGCAACTACAGCTGCGTTTCAGAGGGAAAAGAGCAAGATTATTTCCTCCAGGAAACGCAGCAGCAAGTAGCTAGAGCTGATGGGTGCTTTAAATTGGATAAGGGGAAGAAATGTTTCTTGCTCCCCTTATTGAACTCTGACAGGGGTCTGGATCTTTAACTCCTTCATTCCCCTTTGCTTCCCTCGCAGAACATCCGCGGGGTGTGTTTACTGTCCTACAGCCACTCCAAGCACTGCCCACCAGAAAAGAGAAACTTCTACTTGTCTGAAGCCAAAGAATCCTTCGAGATCGGCCTCCTCACCAAGAACCACAGCAGCCCCATCACCAGCAAGCAGGAGCTCCACAGCTTTATTAAAGCCGCCTTCTGCCTCGCAACCGTGCATGGATGGCTCTACGGGGAGAGTGAGGAGCTCAGTGAGGTGAAAGGGCTGTGTAGAGAAGCCTTGGGAAAACTGCATTTGTACAGCACTCCCTCTGCAGAGGAGGGGGAGAAAGGGATGCTGGCCAGAGAGATCATGTCTCTGGTGGCCTTGGTGAAGAAGCGCCTGCGAGTGGGCAGCTTCCCTAACTCCGATGGCAGGTCTTACGTGCCGGACAGCTACAAGGGCGCGGTGGGAAGCGCTGTCCTGCGGGGGGAGGCCAGCTTTGAGGGGCTTCTCGCCATGCATTCGCAGCACCACCTGTCTGTGTGTGGGGTGTTTGAAAACACTTGCAGGGTTCACCAGACCGCATCAGGAGAAACCCAAGTGGGAGCTTGTATCACAACCTTAAGAACAGAAACCAAGGCTGTTGACACTGCGTGTACTACTGAGGAAACAGCCTGCCAGAAGAAAGGCGTTGGGAAAATGCTCAATTCCCCAACAGCAGGCAGCTCAAAGAGACTCTGTGGCCAGAGAAATAAATACACCAGGTCTGATGCCATGAAAAGTTCCCTCGATGAAGAGATTGAGCCATTAGAAGTAGAAGTAAATGGTGCAAGCAGTGCTTTCAGCAGGTGGAGAAACAGGAGTCAAACCACCACATCAGAGAGCTCGTGGTGCAAGCTGTCAAAGTCGAGTTACTCTTCCAGCTGGGAGGAACTAGACCCCAATAGCAGCAAAGAGCCTCCCAGGGAAGGGCAGCAGCAGGACAAGGACTCAGCAGAGATGCTGTGCTGCACAACAGAGTCTGATGAGAATGGTCAAGCTGCATACTTGTGCTCATTGCCCCCCAGTGCTCGCTCTCCATCTCCTCGAGAGCCTCAGCGTAACTGCTGGGCATCTCCTCAGCCCTCCTTGGGGGCAGATACACACCGAGCTAGGAGGCCAGTAGAGAACACACCTCTCTGTGGAGAAGAGCTGCGGGAAGGAAAGAGTGCTTCAGAAAAGAAAGCAGGGGAGGTGAACAACACAGTTTCTTCCCTCTCAACCCCTTCCTCTGTTCCCAAAAGGCCAGAGGAAGAGGAGAAGTCCTCTTCCTGGGAAGAGCTGGGCTGCAGGACCAAGGACAGCGGCGGGTCCCGGCCCCAGAGCCGGTCTGTGTGGGTCCAGGCAGAAGGAGAAGCTGCAGAGAGCACAGAGGATCCCTTCTTTGAGACACGTCTCCCCACAAATGAGGCTGCTCCTGTGCTGCCGGTGAGCGCGGAGCTGCGAAGCGACTCCTCCGTGCGTGCCTGGCTGAGGAGATGTGCCACGGTGGGGAACAGGCATCTCCAAGGGCCTGCAGTCGATGCCCAGGCAGAAACAGAAGATGACACGGCATTTGAGTTCATCAGTGTTGGAGACTCAGTCAAGAACTATCCCACAGCTTCTGTTCCAAAGCACCGGTGCACTCCTGGTGTGTCCCCAGCTTCACCCTCGGGTGGGAAGTTGACGGCAACGGAGCACTTCCACTGTGCTACTACAGAAGAAGATGAAGAGAAATCTCAGGATGTGGTGAGCAGCAAGAGACAATCCAGTTCATCGCTGAGTTCATGGTACAAACCAGCACAGACGCCCAGGAGTTCCCCTGAAGTTTCCTTTCTGAACCTGAGGGAAAGTGGCTTTGTCTTTGTGCCTGGAAGAACAAAGGAGGAAATCCTAGAGGCTCGGTTTCTGAGTGATGATGATTACACACAGCTTCTAGCAGGAGTGGAACATAATTGGCTTGTCCAGAGACTGATGCCTACTGGAGTTTTTAAGTCGAAACAGCTTCATAAAGCATACTGTAAGTTTGCATAGCGACGGGCAGCTTGACGCAGCTACAGGTACAGGCTTGACTCTGGCTTTGGTCATCGTTTATTAGGACATTGTGTTGATGAGCTTTTGTCAATTTTAACAATGTAAGAAGGCTCCCTTGAACCATTTTCTCCTGTTCCTTCTTAACCCCTTTGCACATCAGTCACAGCTTCATGGAAGTGGGTTCCATCTCCAGGCCTGCTCAGCCCCTCCTGCTTCAATCCATTCATGCAGGAGGCAACTTGGGCTGCTTGAACTCCCTGTGCCAGTTCGTCCAGCCCTTTCTACCCCATTACTTGAGGCTCTGGTTTTGTCACTTCTTCAGATTCCACATTTCATCCCTGTGAATTGTGTATTTAAGATAATGATTATTAAGTTAATAGTAAATGACAACTGTACCTTAATATGCAGGCACTGATCAATGTGCCAAGAAACAGAGGATCAATATACTAAGAAATAGAGAAGCCAGAAGCAGCGCTGCTATAGTTTGCCTTGTTCAGCTCATTAAGTAAAACCCAGTTAGTGTTTGGCCCATCTTGCATGTCTCAAGCCTCTTGATCACTTTTTTTTTGTCCTTAATATACTAAAATACCCAACTCCGCACCTAGGTACATCTCAGGGTGCATTTTAGAGCCTGGAACTTTGCTTTCAGAGGAGCCTGGGTATCTTGTCTCCTGAGTGCTGGTTATTTCATCCTTCAGCACAGACTCAGCAATCCTGTGGAACTGACTATTCTTACTTGTGGTGTTTTCTTTTCATAGCTGCTCTTCTTTTAAAATACTCAAAGAAATCAGGGCTATGGACAGGCCAAGAAACGGCTGTATTCATTGGGGACTACCTGAACGTGGCAAAGGAAGGCAAACAGAGAAGTGCCTTTTGGATACACTTCCTGCACCAGGAAGAAAGCCTGGGAAGGTATGGAGCAAACCAGTTTCTGAAATGAAATTTGTATTGATGCTACTCCAGTAAGATTAGTCTCACACCTGTGATTCAGCTGGTCTGGTGCCTTGCTAGGCAGGAGCTTTAATGATTGTGATTGGAATTAGCTTTGAGCATGTCCAGAGAAGGGCAACCAGGCTAGGGAAGGGGCTGGAGGGCAAATCCTTTGAGGAGCAGCTGAGGGAGCTGGGGGTGTTGAGCCTGGAGGAGGCCAAGGGGAGATCTTCTCCCCACCTCCCCTGCCCTGCCAGGAGGGTGCAGAGAGGTGGGCGATGGTCTCTTCAGCCAGGGGACAGGAGATGGGACAAGGGGCAATGGGCTCAAGCTGCCCCAGGGCAGGGTCAGCTCAGATGGGAGGGCAAAGTTCTTCCCTGGCAGAGTTGTGGGGCTGTGGCACAGGCTGCCCAGGGAGGGGCTGAGTCCCCACCCCTGGGGGTGTTTACCAGCCGGGGAGATGAGGTGCTCAGGGCTCTGGGGCAGCACAGGACAGGGACGGTTGGACTGCATGATCTTAAAGGGCTTTTCCAACCTGGTGATTCTGTGATTATTATGGGTTAAGAACAGTCTTTTAGGTACCTCTGAGTGGAGGCTCCCCACAGAGTTAGGAAAAGTTGATTTGAAACATTCCAGTGTTTCAAACACCACAACCAAACCCAGGATTTGATGGATCGGTGCAGCGTTTCGTGCCTGTAAGAGCTGTAAAGGAACGGACACTGATACCGAGTCACTTCAAATGCAGCACCAGGAGCTGGCTTTGTGTCCGAGCAGCCAAGCTCTGCCTTGTCCTGAGGTTTCTGTATCACAGGTGGGGCTTCCTGAACACAGTCTGCTGAATCCCCCTCTGCCACACACTTCTCTCTGTCTAGGTACGTTGGGAAAGAATATAAAGAAGAAAAAGGGCTACTTGACCATTTCAGTGACGTGGAGCGGCAGATGACTGCCCAGCACTACGTGACAGAGTTCAACAAGAGGCTGTATGAGCAAAAGCTTCCCACGCAGATCTTCTACATCCCCTCCGCAGTGCTCCTGGTAAGGGCTGCCTTCCAGGCAATACAAAGGAGTTGGTGGGAAGAGTGTCTCACAGTCAGCTTTGATTTAAACAAGAGGGCAGTTAAGCCACCTCTAGGTCACAGGCTTCTGCCCTTCTACACAGTGGTGGTGAGGACAGCGTGCAAAGCCGTGTTGTGCCAGCACCCAGCCTGGCTGTTAGAGGCCAGAGCCGCATCTGCCTGACCTGGCACAGAGGTTAAACCTGGCACTTCAGTCCGCAGCAGGAAAGTGTTGGATCTCCTATGTGATAACTGCCCGTTTAACATGTGTTTCCAGTGCAGGGAGCTGCCCCCCTCAGCACAGCACTCACCACGCTGTCTCCTTGTGCAGGGCTGTGTGATGGCACGCTACGCGTATCGCTGTATGTGGTGAGCTGCTCTGGCACTCTGCCACTCACTAATAAGGTCTAATGAGATTCTGGCATCACTACTTCCAAGTCTCTGAATGTAGAAATGACTAAAAACATCCCCAAAACCCTCCCACTGGTTATTTTCATGCTGAAGAGGGACCAGGTGCAGGTTTACCCAAATCTTTTCAGCTTTCTAGCTTATTCTTTGCCATAATCTCCTGGCCTGCTAGCCAAACTAGAAATTTCTAGACTTCCTTGCTCGCAGAGTTGGCCCTGTCAGGCTGACTTTGTGTTGGATCTTTCACTGCCCTTTGTTTGAGCTAGATGTGACCTCCTCATCCAAACAGCCTGTCCTGTGAGTCAGCAGTGGGTTAACATGGTGACTCTTTCCATCCGTCTAGTGAGAGGAATTTCATAGGATCACAGAACATGTTGGGTGGGAAGGGACCTTCAGAGGCCATCTAGTCCCACCCTGCAGTGAGCAGGGACATCTTCACTAGAACAGGTCGCTCAGAGCCCCAGCAAGCCTGACCTTGGATGTCTCCAGGGATGGGGCCTCCACCACCTCTCTGGGCAGCCTGTGCCAGTGACCCACCACCCTCAGAGGGAAGAGCTTTTTCCTGACACCCAACCTAAATCTCCCCTGTTCCAGTTTAAACCATCACCCCTCGTCCTGTCACTCCATGCTCTCAGGAACAGTTCTTCCCCACCTTTCCTACAGGCACCTTTCAGGGACTGGAAGGCAGATATAAGGTCCCCCTGGAGCTTCTCTTCTCCAGGCTGAACCAGCCCAGCTCTCTCAGCCTGGCTTCACAGCAGAGCTGCTCCAGCCCTTTCACGTCTCCACTTGCCTGACTCTCATTGACACTCTTTTCCAGATCCTGGAGGGCAGAACTATAAAAGGGTGTGTGAGTGTGGAGCCCTACATCCTTGGGGAGTTTGTGAAGCTGTCCAACAACACGAAGGTCGTGAAGAACGAGTACAAAGCCACAGAGTATGGTCTGGCCTACGGCCATTTCTCCTATGAGTTCTCCAAAGGCACAGACGTCGTCGTTGACCTGCAAGGTTTGTAGTACCATGAACCTCACCCCTCCCCTGTCCTCTCGTGCTGCTGAATATGCTATGTAGAGGGTGTGCTCTCTCTAAATGATGTAAAGCAAGGGTGGTGTGTGCAGGTGTGTTTGTGCCTTGAGCAGTGCCCTTGTTCTCCACTGTGTCACGCCAACGGCGTGTAAGCCACGTGCTCCCAGGTGTGCCAGAGCTTCATGCTGCAGAGTGATCAGCATCCAATTCAACTAAAGCCACTCTGCAAGGATGTGTTTTGTGGAGCCATCTAAAGGAGACCCATAAAAGAGGCAGCAGGATTTTTTTTTCACGTGTCTTCCTTCCTAAAATTGGCAAGCCTGAAAAGAGGTGTCCTCCTGAGCTACGGAGAGTGGAGCTCTTGGGTTAAGAGCCGAGGGTAAATCCTTTCAGACTCCACCTCTAGCCCAGAGGTATCTCTGGGATATTAATTTCATTAGATACTCATTACGTAGCTCTTTGGGTTCAGCTGAAGCAGGTGCAGACTGGGAATCGGCCAAGGGACACGAGCAGTGGGGGCTGTGCTGGCAGACGGTCCCGGGCACGGTAGGGATGTTTGATTCCATGGTCCATCCTTTCTCCACAGGTTGGGTGACAGGTAACGGGAAAGGCCTCATCTACCTCACAGACCCCCAGATTCATTCTCTTAGCAGCAGAGATGTGTCACGCTCCAACTTTGGGAAGAAAGGGATCTATTACTTCTTTAACAACCAGCACGTGGAGTGCAATGACATCTGTCGCCGCCTGTCTTTAACGAGGCCCTCGGCAGAGCTGCTGATGTAGGCTCACACCAGCAGTCACACCAGCAACGGCCCCTAAGCTGAACAGTGTTCCATCCTACAGGCCTTTAGGGAGGGAGCGTCTTGTTGGGAGACCAGAGACACCGAGACGGTACCTGTGTGAGTCGGGTCAGTCATTAACACAATGAGTTTGGCAAGATCAGGTCTCTGCATCCAGGCTGGTGATATGATGTGACTACCGTGTGTACCATCCGAAGCTCATGTTGTTAGAGCCGCCTGTAAGAACTAACAGAAGGACATAAGACAGTAAGAAAACAGCCTCCCAACTTCAGCTTGGAGGTAGGTGTGCTACAGGACTCTGTAAAACTTCAATCTGCTCAGACCCAATAAGGGCCATGGGCACCATCTGCTCTTTGGAAATGGGATAGGAGGTAGAGTGAGGCAGAAGCAGAGAGTTGTGTTTCAGCCATCTGTAAAATTTTAAAAAAAGGATTGTATAAATGCTCTAGGGAATTAAATGGGATTGTTTTGGTTACTGAAAAAAGGCAAAGCTTCTTTCAGAGATGTATGTATGTGTGCATGTGTGGCCACGCAGCACTGAACCAGCTGGAAAGAGGGTCTGACCTGTAACAGCCAAGAAAACTCGGCTGCTCTGCAAGGAAAAAATTATATTCTTGAACCCAAAGTTCCTTTAAATGACTAATTTAGGACTGCTATGATTAACCAACTCTCAGCAGACTTTCCCAAGAGAAGAACACTTCTCACACGAGGACAGCACCTCTCTTCTGGCTGTAATGAAGCTGAGATCACCACACAATTGATGACTGATTCTCTATCTACCTCCCACAAATAATAGCTCTGGGTGTGAGTGTAGCTGCTTGTACAAAGGAGTGGTTCTGCAGGGAACACCACCTCCTAAGCACAGAATGAGGGATCCTGTAAGGCTTCCAGCCAGCTGCTTTTCTGGCACGTTCCAGAAAATGCATTTATGAAAGTAAAATGTATGTCAAATAATATCGGTGGTATACACTGCCCCTACCACCAGCCCGCCCCAAGACCGTGATCCTCCCACCCCGCTCCTGCAGCCAGAGACCCACCCCGTACCCCTCCTCTGCCTCAGAGTCTCACCCCGTACCCCTCCTCTGCCTCAGGGGCTCACCCCGTACCCCTCCTCTGCCTCAGAGTCTCACCCCGTACCCCTCCTCTGCCTCAGGGACTCACCCCGTACCCCTCCTCTGCCTCAGAGTCTCACCCCGTACCCCTCCTCTGCCTCAGGGGCTCACCCCGTACCCCTCCTCTGCCTCAGAGTCTCACCCCATACCCCTCCTCTGCCTCAGGGGCTCACCCCGTACCCCTCCTCTGCCTCAGGGGCTCACCCTGTACCCCTCCTCTGCCTCAGGGGCTCACCCCGTACCCCTCCTCTGCCTCAGAGTCTCACCCTGTACCCCTCCTCTGCCTCAGAGTCTCACCCCGTACCCCTCCTCTGCCTCAGAGTCTCACCCCGTACCCCTCCTCTGCTTCAGAGTCTCACCCCGTACCCCTCCTCTGCCTCAGAGTCTCACCCCGTACCCCTCCTCTGCCTCAGAGTCTCACCCCGTACCCCTCCTCTGCCTCAGGGGCTCACCCCATACCCCTCCTCTGCCTCAGAGTCTCACCCCGTACCCCTCCTCTGCTTCAGAGTCTCACCCCGTACCCCTCCTCTGCCTCAGAGTCTCACCCCGTACCCCTCCTCTGCCTCAGAGTCTCACCCCGTACCCCTCCTCTGCCTCAGGGGCTCACCCCGTACCCCTCCTCTGCCTCAGAGTCTCACCCCGTACCCCTCCTCTGCCTCAGAGTCTCACCCCGTACCCCTCCTCTGCCTCAGGGGCTCACCCCGTACCCCTCCTCTGCCTCAGGGACTCACCCCGTACCCCTCCTCTGCCTCAGAGTCTCACCCCGTACCCCTCCTCTGCCTCAGAGTCTCACCCCGTACCCCTCCTCTGCCTCAGGGGCTCACCCCGTACCCCTCCTCTGCCTCAGGGACTCACCCCGTACCCCTCCTCTGCCTCAGAGTCTCACCCCGTACCCCTCCTCTGCCTCAGGGGCTCACCCCGTACCCCTCCTCTGCCTCAGGGGCTCACCCCGTACCCCTCCTCTGCCTCAGGGGCTCACCCTGTACCCCTCCTCTGCCTCAGGGGCTCACCCCGTACCCCTCCTCTGCCTCAGGGGCTCACCCTGTACCCCTCCTCTGCCTCAGGGGCTCACCCCGTACCCCTCCTCTGCCTCAGAGTCTCACCCTGTACCCCTCCTCTGCCTCAGAGTCTCACCCCGTACCCCTCCTCTGCCTCAGGGGCTCACCCTGTACCCCTCCTCTGCCTCAGGGGCTCACCCCGTACCCCTCCTCTGCCTCAGGGGCTCACCCCGTACCCCTCCTCTGCCTCAGGGGCTCACCCCGTACCCCTCCTCTGCCTCAGGGGCTCACCCCGTACCCCTCCTCTGCCTCAGAGTCTCACCCCGTACCCCTCCTCTGCCTCAGGGACTCACCCCGTACCCCTCCTCTGCCTCAGGGGCTCACCCCATACCCCTCCTCTGCCTCAGGGGCTCACCCCGTACCCCTCCTCTGCCTCAGAGTCTCACCCCGTACCCCTCCTCTGCCTCAGGGGCTCACCCCGTACCCCTCCTCTGCCTCAGGGGCTCACCCCATACCCCTCCTCTGCTGCGAACAGGCTGATTTTTAATGCCAGGCCTGAACAGCCTGGGGCAAGTTTGCAGGCCACGTGCTTGGACACCGCCTGCCTGGGCTAGAGGCAGCTGCAGCCTTTTCCTTACCACAAAACAATCTTCTTTGGGTTTGGGGTTTGTTGTTTTCCCTGATCTCAAGCTTGAAAGCCATCCCTGCGACCTTCAGCGCTGGCGCCGATCCACATCCCGGGAGACCCAGCGCCTGGGGCTGCTCTGTCACGGGGAGTGTCACGAGCGCGCAGAGGAAAGTGGTGCCTTCCCAGCGCTCTGAGTTCCAGCTGAACAGTTGTTCTTTTTCCTGTGTAGCCCTGTTACCTAAAGAGAGTCAAAGCTGTGAGTACGATCAGATAATGTATCTATATGCTATAGAGGAAAAAAGGGTTAAAAAAGAAAGGATGGGAGCCCTTCCCACAAACTGCATCACTCTTCAGTGCTGAATTAGTCCACCTGGTTGGAACAAAAACCAAACCAGAACCCTGGCACTGTTACCCAGAGTGCAACGACAAAAGTGTTCTCCAATCGGATCGCCCAACTGATGTCTTTCCTCCTAAATATTCAACCATCTGTTTTGCATCCACTGCAGACAGGCTGTCAATGAGCTGCCCAGCCAGGCTGCGTGGGCTTCAGCCTTCATTTCCAAGGGCTGATTAACCTGCTTGGCCTTGCAGGAGGATGCTCAGGTATTGCAGCTTTTCCTTTAAAGCAGAGGCTGTAGCTTTGCATCTACAGGCCACAGCTGATTTGTCTGTTCCATAGGAGAAGGAAAGTGACTTTATTTTCTTGCAGCACCATCATCTGGTGTTAAGAGCCTGAAAGCTGCTTCTGGGGAAGTTCAAGCAACAGGTATATGGATTCCCCTTAACAGTGCCACGTACAACTGGAGCACAACCAGGACCTGAGCTAACATTTCCTGCTGCCTCTCCAGCTGAAAGAAATTAGGATGAGACCAAGATATTTTTCCTCTTCCGAGGTCACAGCAACTCCTTCAGACACATCCTGTATCTTATGGGCTTCTTGAAAAATGGGGGCAGCATTCCAGCTCCGTTAGCAGGGAGAAGCTGCCTTCATTTCACACTCTCCTCTTCTCCAGAGCCCTGATGTCCCACTGCTGCCGGGCTCGTTTCTCTGGGGGAGATTTTCCTGATGAGAAAGGGAATGTGGTGTCAAACTCCCACAGAAAAGATGGGTCCCCAGCAGAGAGTCAGCTTTAACAAAGCCATCCGCCTCTGTTTCTGCAGCCAGCAGAGGGGTTTGGGCTTTTGTTCCCACTGCTTTTAGCAATGCCATTGTTTTCTAGGTGATGTTTGTGCCGAGTTGTTTGGAAAGATGCCCTGTCGCTGCACTGGCCCATTAGAACTAAGTGCAAAAAGGGACAAGCAAGAGGAGAAGAAGAGAAGAAAAAAAAAATCTCTTTATTATGGTGCATAAACCTTCTAGTGCTGGGGAGCTGGGGAGCTGGGCAGCTGGGCAGGAAGAAAAATGCATTCAAAAATATAATGCTAGTGTGAATAATCCTTTCTGAAATGCTGCTTGCAGACTGCTTCAGCTTTGTCAGGTGAACTTGAACTGGGCATCAGATTTGCTGCCGTTCCCCATTGCACACTGTGTGTCACCCCCGGGGCATTCACCATCTTGACTGTTGTTAAAAGCCAGCAAACAATCCATCATTGAGCCCGGGAGTCACTCGCTCATACAACAGTGAAATCGGCATGTGACGGTACACTCGCCCCAGTGTTTCCCAGATTAAAGTGATACATGAAAACTCACGTGTTACTGGGAAGATTAAGCCCGTTATCTTGTTGCACAGCCAATAAAGGCTGCCCTTGTGTGCAGCGGTGGGGGAACGCTGGCTTTAACCAAGTGACAAGCGCCACGCACGCATCGCTCCGTGCGCCAGGCTCCGCGGAGGGGACAAAGCTAGTTAGCAAGATCTGGGGAATTAACAGGCAGCGGAGGTGCTGTGTTAAAGCCGGGCTGCAGCGGCGCCTTGCCATTCTCTATAGAGACAATTAAAAGCAAAACAAAACCTCCCAGACAATCTCTGCAGAACAAAGTGTCCTAATGCGCTGCCAGCAGCCGCCCCGCCACGCCTGCCGGGGTAGCGCTGGGACCCCTGGAAAGCATCACCTTTTCCAGCTCGGCGCCCCTTGCTCCACCAAAGGAGGTATTTAGATGCCCTCTTGAATAAACCGAGCTGTGGGAAATGGTAACATTTGGATTTCTTCCCAATATTTGGATTTAGCAGCTGATTTCTTTTGTTGGTCCTTGACAAATGCAGCCGCTCTCCTCGTCGTCCAGGGCTTGGAAACCCAGGATTAGTGCGCTCTGTAACCTCGCCGCCTGAAGAACTTGGGCCCACAGGTGGCCTGAAACACACAGAACTCAGGTTAATTGTTTGTAGTTGTGGTATAAATAGGTGATTACTGGGGAAAATAAATAATTGACTCTGATGATGGCGCGTTTCGGATTTTGGCTGGAAGTTTCATCTTTGAGACCACAGAAACTGCAGTTCTGCAGCTCCCTCTGGTTCTAGGAGAAAGTTATTTGAACTAACCATGAGTTAGGGAACGCTTTGTTTCTTTTTCTTACAGAATGTCAGTGGTTTCTATTCATTAACTTCCTACCAAAGGCTGTTTCTTCGGCCCGATTAATTACCACACAAGAGCTCGGTACAACCCTGAAGAACCAGTCACCCTGTGGCCTCTACAAAACGAGTGGAACCGTGTTTTGCTGGTGCAGTGAAATAGCATCGCTAACTGTGGGACACAAAGGGCTGAAGAAACATTTCCTCCTCTCAGCTAAAGCAGCCAGCTCATGGACTGGAGCCTACAGCTGCCATTAAGCACGGCAGGAAGCTGGGCACAAAACCATCCCGCTCTGAAGAAGGTGATGATGTGCTTTCCAGTCCTTCAGGGAAGGAATTTGGTTACAGACGTTTTTCCCACTGACCTTTCTGCAGGAATCCAGGTGAAGGGCAGGGGTCTTGTTTGCTGCATCTCACGTACTCGTGTGTGAGAGTTAGTAAGCTTGATATCGAGGGGATATCAAATTTGACATGGAGAGAACAGGCTGGTGGAGCCCAAGCCTGGTAACCCCAGGCAGAATGACTTCCTAACATCTCCGTGAAGTGCCCTGGGGAGCTTCCCTCACAAAAAATGCAGCAGGAAAGGCAGCCCCTCTGTCCCTCTCCCTCTGAGCTGGCAGCATCCTGAGTCATTAAGGGCAACGAAGAGTGGGCCCAGGGTGACCCCTCCAGCTGTGAGGCAGCCCCTGCACGTGAGGCACCATGTCCCTGCTGCTGTAAACCCAGTGTCAGCTGCCCCCAGAGCCCAGCTGCTGGATTCAGGCATCCCTTCCCTAGCAGGAAGCGCTGTTTGTGGATGCAGGGGGGAAAGCTTCCCGCCAGCGAGCTCGGAAAGGCAGCCTGTCCTAACCCATCTCTTCCGCTTGGTCCGACTCAGCAGCACCAGCCTCCTCCCCAGTCTCCTTCCCACTGTGTGGCTCAGGAGTGAGCAGGGATTGCTCTTCCAGGCACAGGGCTGGCACGCAGCATGGGAGTTTTCTCAACCCATCCCACCGCCCACAGTTAGCAGAGCTGTGGGGGGCTCCTGCCGATGCTGGGGGAGTCCCCAGGGGAAGGGAAGCCAAGCAGAGCCAGCTGTTACCTCCAAGCATCACACGTGTTGGGAAAGACACGCTGCTGACAGGTGATGGGATGTACTGTTGTCCTGGAAAGAGCAGCAAGCCGGGATGTTTGCAGCGAAGCACCGACCTGTGCCTGCTGCTGTCCCCTACAGCCGTGGAGGGAAGTCCCCAGGCTGGCTTCCCTTCCCAGCAGCCTGGGGACAGCCCTGGGGCAGCTCTCGCCCCTCTCCTGGGAATAGCACACACCACCCTCTTTTTCCACACCCCACTTGGGTGAAATCCTCTCCTGTGTCCTCAGCAGAGCGGGAGCAGATGGAGCCTCCGCAGCCACCCGCCGCCCAGGCTCACCTGAGCCCGTGGTGCCTTCAACCCCCCTGCCCCAAGCAGCCTGCCCACAGCGAACCTCCAAAGAGCATTCCATCCCTTTCTTCAACGGGAACGCGTCTCTGCCCAGCCATTCCGAAGCCAGAGTCACTCTTTCATGGAAAGAGGCCGAGTTGTTGATAATTTGGCTATCACTAGATAACACTTCTGCTGGAAGCAGCGTGTGCCGCAGCACCGGCAGCGGCACCGAGAGCTGGCATCCCACCGCCCTTCCTCGTCCAAGGGGGGCAAGGACGGCGCAGCCAGCACCCAGGGGTGCCGGGCTGAGGAAGGCAGGATAAGCCCGGCCCGCAGCGGGTGCCTTCCCTCCCTTCCCTCCCTCGCTAACGGCCACGCGAAGCCCAGACTGCCGCCCCAGCTACGGGGCTGCCGTCCCCTGCGAGCGGCCGTCACGTTAATAGAGGTTGATTTGCAAACGGCGTCGCCCCCCTCCCCAATGCCCCCCCCCTTTGCCTGACTCCCGCTTTTCTGCTCAATGGCACAGATGCTGCTTTGTACTGCCCGGGACCCAGCAGCTATTAGCAGCAAATCCAGCGAGGGAAATTAATGAAGGCGACTACTAATAAAAGGCAGCTCAGGACAGCCATACCGACTTGCTCTGAGCGGTAATTAACTTTTTTTAAAACTCATGAAGGTAAATATGCCATCAGCTTTGGGCTGGTCTCTCTTCTTTTTAATCAAAGGAGGGGGGAAGGGAGGCAAAGGAAAGGGGGGCGGCTGCATGTTGCAGCTACCCCGGCACCATCCGTGTTCCCCCCGTGCATGCTGCTGGCTGCTGCCAAGCGCTGGGGCACCCTGTGTCACAGGCAGCAGGCTGCAAGCCTTGGGTTGTGGGGTGCTTTATTTTCTCTCCGAGGTTCTACTTTAAATCTTAGCCTCTCTTTAATCAGCAGTGTCCCTCTGGTACCAGAACCCGCAGGGAGGAGCAGTCTGGCAGAAGTTCTCGGGACCTGCGCAGGTGTCGCCGCACCCGAGGCTGAAGGCAGGACACATCCTGAGGCTGGCGGTACTGGTGAGCTTGTCAGAGTGGAAGAGGTCTGTCTCAGGCTTACAGGATACAGGATCTGGCCCCGTAGTAAAGGCAGCAGCCCACACTGGCCACGAGAAAGACAATAAAATCCCACCAGGATTTCTCTTCCTGCAGCCAAGCTGCAGCACCGCGACGGCTACAGGAGAGATGGATGCTTGGGGATTCTTTTGCCCATATATTACAGCTGCCTGGGCCAAATCCACTCATTATCGAGGCAGAACGTTGGGAAGCCCAATTTTGGTGTGTACAGTTCCCCCCCTCTCCTACCCTGACTCCCCTGCAAGCCCACAGATGGGGTCTTTGGTGGCTCTTTACCCTTGGTGCACCCCAGGGGTTCCCAAACCCCACAAACCACCAGTTGAAATTTCCTGGGATGCCTGCCTTATCCCCAACCCTGGCTCCAGGAGCAAACCCTGTGCTGGCAGCTTGGGCACCCCGTGGTTGGTTTGGTTTCCCTGCCGAGGTGGGTGCGATGAGCCCCTGCCCCCGGGCCGGCCGGGATGTGCCGCTGGGCGCAGCTGCCGGGGCTGCTTGCTGGAGGCGGGTGTTCCCGCCCAGCTCTCCAGCCTGCCTGGGAGAGCACCGGCGTAGCGCCGTGTCACCCCTAAACCTCGCTCCTGGCTCACGCTTTATTCCTTCACGCCGAGTTTAGCTGATTATTTGGCCGAGGGAAACAGCCGGCCTGTCGACATCCCCGTGAATGCTCCGCGCGTCCTCCCCGGGCAGGGAGCAGCTTGCGGGACGAGCCCCGGGGCGGGATGCGGGGGGGGGCAGCAAGTCACAAGGGCTTTGCTGCTGCCAGGCAAAGCAGCGCCCCGGTTTCTCCTGCAAAGCTGGGGGGGCAGGCACCTGGGGGGTCTAAGGACTTGTGTTGTCCAGGAGAGCTGGGATCTGGGGTCTGGTCCTGGTCCTTGCCCAAAATCCGACTGGGATGAGCACTGTGTTAGGCTCCCATGGCCCCCAAGTCCCTCAGGGCTGAGATTGGGACTGATGCATTCCTGTCAGCAATGCCAGGAGCATCAGCATCCCCAGCCAGGCTCACTCCCACCCCCTCCAGGGTCCTTCCTGACCCCCTGTGTACACCAACCATGGCTGTGCCACTCTGCATCACCCTCTCACTCACACTGAGTCTCCTGACACCCATGTGCCATGCCACATCCCGTGAGACCATCGCAGCAGGAGTAAGCTGGGCACAAAACCAGACATCCCCCAGACACCTGCAGCCCCCCCTTCTCCCCCCACCCCTGGCAGGACAGCAGGCATCCCCCTCCTTGGAGGGTTCCCAGACCCCCAGGACCTCCCCTTGCCCCACGGTCAGACCCGCAGCTGCTGTCTGTGGCTCGTGTCCCAGGGCCATTGGTTCCCCCTCCCTGACATGTAGCCCCACTGCCAATTCCCCGAGCCCCTGGGCACCCAGAAAAATCCCCTTCTCTTCCTTTTTGCTTCCTCCCCAGCAGCTGGGGCTCTGCGAGGTGGCTGTGGACCTGGGACCTGCAACGAACCAGAGAGGACAAGCGAGAGGACCCTTGGGGACCAGAGGAGCTCGGTGGTGATGGAGGCTGAGGTGGTGACGGTCTTTTCTCCAGGAGCTGCTCTGAAACACTTCTCGAGCATCATAAACATCAAGAAGGTGATTTGATTTTATGGTATTTTTTTCTGGTGAGAGCAGCTTTAAAACCCACAGACATTCTAACCCTGCCTGGACGTGTTCCTGTGGGATTCACTCTGGGTGAGCCTGCTTTGGCAGGGGGGTAGGACTAGATGATGTCTCCAGGTCCCTTCCAACCCCTAACGCTCTGTGAAAAGCTCTGGGTTTCTCTAATGGCATTAATTCAGTGAGAAGAGACTATGATGTTCTGATGGGAGGAGGGTGAGCCTGAAGTGAAAAGCAAGGAGATACAATCAGGGAAGGCAGAGAGCCTGAGGAGAAAACTGTGAAACGCCAAATAAAACCCCAACCAACCCCAAAACCCAGCTGGTGGGCCATGCTGAGCCTTGGATGAGGAATGTGTCCTCCCCCATGGACCATCCCAGGCCCAGAATGGTGAAAGAAAGGCAAGACTTGCCCTGCCCACAACGGCAATGAGATGTGGGAGGGAGCTCAGGGACTGAGAGGGGATGGAGGCACCAGCCTGTCCCAGGCAGCCTGGGCTTGTGTGGGATCTTGGTTCTCAGCTGCAGAGAAGGACGTGGTGCCGCCCTTTCCGTGCGCCCGTGGTGTGTCCTCACTCTGGGGTGGGCTCTCGCTGTGCTTCTCCCAGCTCACCCCTGCGTCCTTGGGCAGGTCAGACGTCGTGTGTCTGTCTATGAGACGGGGAGATGAGGTGCTCAGGGATATGGGTTACCACAGGGCAGGGACGTTTGGACTCCAGGTCTTTTCCAACCCTGTGGTTCTGTTTCAATACCCCAGGTGATGGGTCCTTCCAATTAAAATGACACCACACAATAGCTAACAAACCTGCTGTGAGAAGAAGCAGCCAGCATGTGCTTAATGACTCAATGCTGTACCTATCCCGATGCTGGAGCCATTGGGGTGCACCATGGGACCCCCTGCCCCAGACAAACCCTCACCCCTGCTTGTTTCCCAGCGTAAGGGCGCTGCTCACTTCATCACCGTGAATTCTGAGCATCGCTGGGTCAGTAAACTCATTTTCTTAATGAAGCCAGGGGAGCAGCGAGACTCCTGAAGAAGACTTCAGGGAATTTGCTCCTCTCTTCTTTTTAGCCAAACCCTTCGTGCTGAGCCTAAACATCTTCAGTTTTACCTAGGAAGCCACTGAAGGAGCATCTTCGGTCCTCCCAGGTCTTCTGCTGTCATTGTGAATCCCGGTGAGCATCTGAGGGCTCAGCAGCAAGGTGCTGGAGTCCAGACCTCCAGCTCTTGGCCTTGGCTCGGAGGTGTTTGCCTAGGAAGAAGTGGGAAAGCTGCGCTTAAAACCCACCCCCAGCTGAAGGCTGGGTGGGGAACGCTCCTTTTAATTACGGCCCCATGTGAAAGATTTATGTGGGACATGAAAGCAAGTGCACACAGGCCCTGGGGGAGCTGCTGCTGCTGTCACACCCGCACTGGTTTGGCTTCTTGTCACTATTCTTATGCCAAGGAGGGCTGTAAAACCCCTCGGGGGCCGTAGAGCTTGCCCCTCTAGCTCTGACGGCATGGAGAGGCTTTTATGCCAAAATACAATACACAGAAGGATCATAAACACACTTTTTTATGGCAAGGTGCTGCCATGGAAACCACCCCCACCCCAGGGTTCCCACTTCATCCAAAGAAGTGCGTTTCCACCCCACACCCCCAGACCCACGTTTCCACCCCACACCCCCAGACCCACGTTTCCAGGTTCACTGTAGCTGGTTCTGGGGCTGCAGGCTGATTTCCCACGGCTCTGGTTGGGGCTGGGACCTCCCATCACTTCCCAGAAACCAGTCTTCTGAGAGAGCGGAAGGGAAAGAAGGGAAGAGGGAACTGAACCCTTCCAAGCAGAGAGGGAAGAAAGAGGGGAAAAACCTCTTTTGGGTGCATTTGAAGGAAAAATCAGGACACAGCGAGTGGGTGAGGTAAGGAACCAGCCCATCTGGCCCAGTCTCTGCCTCCCTCTCCACACCTTCCCCTGCTCCCTCAAGGGCACCTCCAGCTGAGCCCAGCCATGCCAGCAACCCTTCCCAGGGGCCCCAAAACCCCACAGAAACCCCCCTCTCCCAACCTCCCCCCTTCCCTACGCTATGCGTGCCTTTCCCCACATCGCGGGACGGGGATGCTCCTGCTACAGCACCTGTACCTGGGACAGAGGAAACGGGGGTGACACGTCCCTGCCGCTGCTGCGTGGCTGGAGCCAAAAGCCACCTACTCCACCCTGGGCTCCTTACAGAGGGGTAGAGGAACCGGGAGGGACGATGAGACCCCCCCGGAAAGGCGCAGAGGCCGAGCGAGTGGCTAGCCGCCTTTTCTGGCATTCCTGGGTTTGTGTCATTAAAAAGGGGTCGTTAAAGGAGAGTGAGAGTGGAAAACCCGCTCCCGACGGGCTGCCCCACACGCTGCCAGCCGACTGAAAGGCTCCCTCTTGTTTTGTTCCCTCTGGCCCGTGGCAGATTTGGGGGGGGGGGGAGGATGACGGGGAACGGGGACACGACACAGCTTCATCTCGCTGGCCACATCAAAGCAGTGATTATGCAAATGAGCCCGCTATTTTTTTTAAGGAATTATTTATCACACAATAACCCCCCTGCCAGGGGGGGGAACAATAGATCAGGCTGGATCGCTGCTCGCCCCAGGCTGCGGCGGGGGTGTGAACCCCACACGTTTTATTGGCCTAACCTAATTTCACTAATTCTCTTTTCACACATTTTGGTGGGTTTTGGGTTTGGGTTTTTTCTCATCTCTCCTTCCCCCCCACCCCCACCTGCCCTTTCTGGGCTATGGCTCCAAGCGCCGGGTTTCACGCTCCCAGGATGGGGGGAGAGGGCAGCGGGTGAGATCCATGTGCCGCCCGGTTATTTAATTAACACATCCAGGCGCCTCCGCTGCTTCTTAGTGGTTTCCAGGTGTTTATATCCAGAAGTCACAAAGTGCTCCTGGGAGGGGGGGTGTGTGGGGATGATTGAAGGGCCTTGGTGGCCTCCAGCATCCCCCCTCCCTGGTGACATCCCCGGCTGTGTGCTGTCAGTCCCCTGGGACAGCCGAGGGGCGCTCCGAGCCATTGACCCGACCCCCCCCCAGCCTTGCCTGTGACTTGGGTTTCATCCATCCCTCAGACAGAGGAAGGAAACTCCTTGTTTTTAGCCCCACGCTCGGGCTTTCTTTCTCAGTAACGTTTATTGCCCATGGCTTTCCCTCCCTGTGAAATGCAGGAGCCGTCAGCCTGCAGCAGCGCGTTTGACCATCCAGCAGGTGTTTGCCACTCGTCCTCTGCACCGAGAGGAAAACATAAAGGATCATTAAACTCCCACCAAACCTTTTAGTATCTTCTAGCTATCAGCTAGCTAGCTAGCTAGCTATGCATCTATCCACCAGTCTATCTATCCATCCATCTACCTATCCATCCATCTGATAATCTATCCATCTCTCTATCCATCTATCCATCATCCATCCATCCATCCATCCATCCACCCACCCACCCACCGCTTTCCTCTGCGACGTTACCAGCCGCACGAGGAGCCCAGGAACAGAAAGGACACACCTCGATGGGCAGCAGAGGCTGAGCCCTGCGTGTCCCCCACCACCCCGGGCTCTGCTGGCTGGGAAGATTTGTCTCCTTTTGGATCCACCTCTCCCCAAACAGCTTTTCACCCCGAGAGTGTGTGTTTTTCACCGGAGGCGAGGACGGGCACCGTCCCACTGCCCCCAGCCCTGTTTCCCTGGGTGTGACGCTGTGGAAACCAGAAGCAGCAGCGACCATCCCACTCCCCCCAGTCCCCCCCAGCCCTGTTCCCCTGGGTGTGATGCCGTGGAAACCAGAAGCAGCAGCGACCCCGGAGTTACCAAAATTAGAGATTTAGTTTATTTATATTTTTCTCACAAGAACAATCCCTTTGCTCGCCAGCTGTAAATACATACTAGAATAAACTCTGTAAATTATACAAAAAAATACATCTTTGCCATGAAATCTTTCTTTATAATAAATAACCGTGAACACGTGTGTGGCTGATCGCTGTAATGTCCCGTGTCTGTTTAGGTTTTCAGTCTGTTGATTTATTTTTAATCTCCTGAAAGAAGGGGGGAGTTCCTCGTCCCCTAAAGGTCGAAATAAATAATGCATGAGGAGGTCCTCCCTCCCCATTCCCCCCACCCCCCCTTTTCCCTCTACATTTTTCCCTTTTGATAGAGAGTTCAGCCTAAATTTCCACGCTTGCATTCAGCCCTCACAAAGCCTACAAATTATACAATGACTTCTAACCTGCACTCCTAACAATACCATTTACTCCTTTTTTTGTTGTTTTCTTTCCTTTTTTTTCTTTTTTTCTCCCTTTATCTTTCCTTCCCCCCCCCCAACCCCACCCACCCCCCAATAAATCATAAGGGACAGATGGCAAAAGGGGGAGCGGGGACACACACGCACACACACAAAAGCCCTGGTGACAGATCTGGGAACCCGGACAAAGTGCACATCGGGGGGAGAGGGAGGGACAGAGAGGGGGGCACGGATGAAGTTTGGTTTGGCAGGTGACGTTCCCACAGCCCGCCCCTGGGAAGCGGGCAGATGCCGGGGAGGGATGGAGGATGGGACGGACACCCGGACACGCACGCACAGAGCCCCGGGGACCCCCCCGGAGCGGGTTAGAGACAGCGGCGGGGTAACGGCGGCGGGACGAACCGGCCCGGCGGGGCCGGCCAGTGCTCGGCATCCGAGGCGGAGCCGGCGGGGCTGGCGGGGGATAAAGTGCAGGCGTAGGGGGAGGCGGAGGGCGCGGGGCTGGCGGAGCCGCCGCTCCAGGAGGAGGCGGGTGAGGGGCTGCCCTCGGCGGCCGCGCTCCCCCCGGCCGCCGCCCCCACCGCCGCCTCGGGGCCGAGCCGCGCCGCCCCGGCCAGGCGCAGGGTCTCGGTGAGAGCCCAGATGTAGTTGTGTGCGAAGCGGAGCGTCTCGATCTTGGTGAGCTTGGCGTCCTCGGGGAAGGTGGGCAGCACGTCGCGGAGGGCGTCCAGCGCCGCGTTCAGGTTGTGCATGCGGTTGCGCTCCCGGTTGTTGGCCTTCAGCCGCCGGCTCCGCTTGATTCTCTGCGCCGTCTCCGCCGTCCGAGCCGCCCGCGGGGCTCCGCGGCTCCGTCCCGGCCTCCGCTTCCCCTCCGGACGCCTCAAGCCCCGGGCGCCCGGCGCCTCGACGGGTCGCTGCGGCGAGGCGGTGCGCAGCTCCTCCTCTTCCTCCTCCTCTTCATCCTCCTCGGCGCTGGACGGCAGCGAGGGCGAAGGGGCGGGCGAGACCAAGCCCAGCAGCAGCAGCTCGTCCTCGGCCGGCGGCGCCAGGCCCTCCGCCTTCACCAGCATCCTGCGGGGCGGCACCGGGAGGGACCGCGGGCGGCTTAACGGGCCGCCGGGCCGGGCGAAGGGGGGGTTCGGAGAAAAGGACGGGGGGAGGAGGAGGGGAGGGACGGGGGCGAGCGCGGGAGGGGGGGCGGGGGCGCGGCGCTGGCACGCGCCCCGGGGCGGCGGCGGCGGAGCTGCCCGGGGCCCGGCGGCTGCGTGTCTGGCACACGACCCTCCTTAACACCCCTTATATACCCCGCGGGGAACAATCAAACCTACCCCCGGGGCCCCCGCCGCCCCTCCCGCGCCGCCCGCTTTTCTTTTCAGGGCCCCGCCGCCCCCCGGGGCCGCCGCCATTGGCGCCTCGCGCTCGGCTGGAGCGTGCCGCTAATTTATTAATGAATGGGGAGTGAGGGGGGCGCGAGGCGCAGCTGGCCAATCGGGGCGCCCCGCGCCACGCGCGCCGCAGCCCGTTCCGTTCATCCCTTCGCCACCGGCCGGGATCCCCGCGCACCCTGCGCATCCCCCCCGCGCACCCCTCACTGACACCCCCACCCGCGCACCCTGCGCATCCCCCCGGCACCACACCCGCGCACCCTGCACATCCCCCCCGACACCACACCCGCGCACCCTGCACATCCCCCCCCGACACCACACCCGCGCACCCCTCACTGACACCCCCACCCGCGCACCCTGCGCATCCCCCCGGCACCACACCCGCGCACCCTGCACATCCCCCCCCGACACCACACCCGCGCACCCTGCGCATCCCCCCCCGCGCACCCCTCACTGACACCCCCACCCGCGCACCCTGCGCATCCCCCCCGGCACCACACCCGCGCACCCCTCACTGACACCCCCCACCCGCGCACCCTGCGCATCCCCCCGGCACCACACCCGCGCACCCCTGCACATCCCCCCCGACACCACACCCGCGCACCCTGCACATCCCCCCCCGACACCACACCCGCGCACCCTGCGCATCCCCCCCGGCACCACACCCGCGCACCCCTCACTGACACCCCCACCCGCGCACCCTGCGCATCCCCCCGGCACCACACCCGCGCACCCTGCACATCCCCCCCCGACACCACACCCGCGCACCCCCCTGCACATCCCCACCCGGACACCACACCCGCGCACCCCCACCCGCGCACCCCTGCACATCCCCCCCGGCACCACACCCGCGCACCCTGCGCATCCCCCCCGGCACCACCCCCGCGCACCCCCACCCGCGCACCCTGCACATCCCCCCCCGACACCACACCCGCGCACCCCCCTGCACATCCCCACCCGGACACCACACCCGCGCACCCCCACCCGCGCACCCCTCACTGACACCCCCAGGCACCCCCCCCCCGCCTTCCGCCCATTGCCAGGGGTCGGGGGCGTCCCGTGTGCTGCTCCGTCCCCGGGGGGCCGAGGGAGAGACAGCCGGGAGCCGGCCTGGCGGGGGAGGCCAGGGTGGGTGCTGAGGGGATCCTCGGGATGGGGCTGCAATCCCCACACCCGCACCGGAGAAGACCCCCCAGCTAACACCCAGCTCAGGAGGGGGAAAGGCGGCTTTTGCTATACCCGGCTTGCCTGGAGGCAGCCTTGTGTGTCCCCCCGTGTGTCCCCCCATCCCCGCACACCTCTGTCCCCCAACACCTTTGCCTTTGTCTGCTTTCAGGAGGTTTTGCAGAGTGGAGGAAGCCCCCTTGTGCAGGGAGAAGCCCCCCGCCCGGGGAGAAGCCCCCCGCCCCTCCCAACACAGGTTTGGGCTGCAAGGAATGCCCAGGGGCCCTGCAGACGGGTGTCGGCCAGGCTCGGTGCTGTCACACGCGGCTCCTCAGGCAGCACAGCCTCAAAGAAGCTTTGACACACGCACAGGCGCGTCCCCCCCAGCTTGTCAGTCCCCCCTCCCCGCTTCCCTCCCAGACCACCCTCTGGAGCAGAGAGCCCCAGTGAATAGCTGGGCCTGGCGACATGCCCCCAGGGTCAGCAGGCTCGCTCTGCCTCGCCAGGGAGGAAGGGAGGATTCGGGAGGACATCCAACGCCAGGCCCCGTAGCACCGACACGGCACTTAGGGGCCTGGCGTTGGACGTCCTCCCTGCATGGAAACTTTGTCACTGAGTCACTTCGAGGTGGGGGGTAGAGGGAGAAATTGGGCTTTGGAACAGTTTTATTTGCAAGTGGTGAGGGAATAAAGCCTGGGATAGATCAGAAGAGTGAAAACCTTCAGTGGACAGCTCGCAGAGCACGCCGCGGCCGTGCCGGCGATGGTTGGGCCCCTTTGCCTTGCTGCCTGCTTCGCTCCTTGGGAGCACAGACACAGCCAGGCAGCCGCCTCTGGTGGCATTTGTGGTACTTGAGCAGGCTTGCAGTCCTGTTCCATGTCCTCCCATGCCGCTGTTGTCAGCCGAACAGCCATCGTGTCTGGTTGTGGCCTCCAAGATCCGTGACAGCCCATTCGTGGTGCCTCAACTGATCCCGTTAGGATACCAAGAGGTTTTGATGCTTCTCCCATTTGAAGAATGGGAAGCCCTTAGGTTCCCCTTGGCATCCCGGGAGAGTGATGGGAAGGGACCTCAAAATGTAGAGCAGGGTCACCTGTGACAGGGACAGCCTGTCCATCCTGCCCCCACGGAGGTTTCTGTCCTCCTATCTCTGATGGGGAAGCGATGGAGGGGTGAGGCGGAGGCGGTGAAGTGGTGGGGAAAGGCAGCAGGAGGGCAGAAGCCCAGCCTTCTCCAGACCCAGGGCGTGTAACCCGTCAGGGTGGGTTTTTGGGGTTCAGCCGGATACCCCGCCGCCAGTCCCCTCTCCTCCCTGCGCAGCGGTTTCCCCCCAGGGCTGAGCACAAGGTGACTGAGGACGAGTCGGGTACCGGCTCCTCGCCACCCTCCCGGCACAGCGGGTCCCAGAGGCGCTTGTGTGGTCTGCGGCCAGCATCCGGGGCGAGGAGAGGGGCTGAGCCGCTCCGCCGAGAGCTGGGGGGAGAGGGGGCTTTGGGGGGTGGCGAGGGAGCGCTGCCACTGCCCACCGCATGAACTGTCCTCCCAGGGTCAAACTGTTCAACTTCAGCCCCTTTGCCAGGCTCAATCCTACTTTGCGGGAACAAAAGCCCGAAGTAGGCAACGATCAAGAAAGGGGGGAGCACAATGATTTAAGCTTATCACAGAGCCCAGGAATAAAGGCTGCTGAGCTGGTGTGCGGGGGGGGGGGGCCTTCAGAGGGGCTTTGTTTGCTGTAAGCAGATTGAACTCTGAGGCGACCCAATAGCCCTAAAAGTTTAGGGTCTGTGTTGCTGAGAGACCTTTGGATACAGCCCATCCACACTTCGACCTCACAAGTTGTGAGCCAGCATTAATGGCTTGCCTGCCCCAGGTGAAAGGGGGTCCCTCCTCCCTGCTCCCCGCCACCGCCCCAGGGCAAGGGGGGGACAAAGCTGCAGGGTAGGATGGCCTGACCCCTCCCACCTCTGCCTCCATCATGCCCGCTGGCCCCCAAGGCCTCCCCACCATGGGTCTTCTGAGGGTTTGGGGGACCAGGGTGGTGATTCAACAAGGCTTCGGCAGTGGGTTTGGGGTGCCCAGCTCTGTGGTAGCACCCACAAACCCCACCAGTGGTACGGTTCTGCCTTTAAACTGGGGGCTCAGAATGTGTCCCCACCTGGCAGGGTAGCGGGATGCTCCATGGAGGGAAGAATCAGAGGCTGCTGCAGTGTGTCACCCCCCTTCCCCAGCCAGGTCCGGCCCGAGCCCCCTCCCCATGCTTGCTGCAGGGAGGCACGGGACGAGGAGTAGCCCCCACTGCTCCTGACGCCCAAGCCGCACTGACAAGTTTGGGGTCTGTTTTGGAATTGAGGCAGGGAGGGGTCCTCCCCTCCGAGCCCTGCTCCAGCATCACTCCCTACCCCACCTCACACATCCCCCCATCCTGGGTGGACGAGCCCCTCATCGGGAGCTGATTGTTCCCGGCAGATTTGCATGGCAGGTGCAGGCCTGCAGAGCGATTTTGCCATCCTGCCCCCCCATCCACCCCCCAAAGAGGGTTTGCCTCCCCCTCCCCATGTGAAAAAAAAAGGCTGCCGGTGCCTTCCTTTCCCATGAAGAAGAGAAGAAGCTTGAGGATGGCGTGAACACGCTTCAGTCTTCTTATTCTTTTCTCTAGGCGTGGGGAAAAGAACAGCCGATTGTGTGGCAGCCCCGGTGCCTGCAAAAGGGACACTGGGCCGGGCCGGCGAAGGTGCGCGAGGGAGAGCACTAATCGCTGAACCAGGAGACAAATACGATTACCAGCTCCGAGCCTTGAGTCAGAAAGTCTCATAGACTTTAAGATGTTAATCCCCAGCATAATCCTTCCTTTGGCGTGTAGGAATAGCGCAGCCACAAGAGTTGTTTTGTTATTTATATTGGCGTTTAATAAAACTCAGCCAGCGGTGAATGGGCTGCCCACTCTCCAATGGTAATTAATTCCCTATTTCAGTGACCCAATTGTGCTGGGATAGAGCAGTGGGACAGTCCCACTGCCCCAACCCGCCTTTGTGCGGCTACACGGCTCTCGTGCTTCAACAGCTATGGAAACTCATTCTTTTGATGTCATTCAATGAGTTTTCCTTGGGCATCTTCTAAACTTCAAGGACCCTTTTCTTTCTCCATCGCCTGAAAAGCGGTCCTAGCTTGACCACCTCTGTAGAATTTAATGATTTGGTGAAAGGGCCTTTTTTTTGGGGGGGTGGGGTGGACCGGGTGGGGTTTGTGTAAGGAAAGAGAGAAAGGAAATTTGGCAGGCTGCTGTCGAACAGGGGGCTATCCAAACTCGGGCGCGCTGAACTCATTCAGCTCCTAATTTAGACAGGTCTTAAAAGCCACCCTTCCTTTACTCAAAGTGCTTGGGGCTTCTCGTTGGCCAAGGCATTTCTCCAAGAGATTTTGCTAGCAGAGTAGATACTCGTAGAGTACTGCAGATACCCCTAGGGCAGATACTCGTAGAGCACTGCAGATACTCCTAGTGCCGATACTCGTAGAGCATCTGCAGGTACATGTTACCACGTGGGAAGATGCTTTTGTCCGCCAAAGGTGAAGAAAAACCCACCCCACAACCCAGCCCCGGGTCCCTGCAATCAGTGGGTCGCGTTATCGTTAAAGGGGCTCCGGGGACTTTGGGCTGTGGGGCAGAGGGGTAGCGGTGAAGTGGCTGCAGGAGGAGTGTGCGACACCAACACCGTGAAGAACGTGCGGTACCCCTGCAAAGCCGCACCGGTGCAGGCAGCCTCTGCTATGTCTTTATAGCAGCTCCAAATAAAAAAAGGAGAAGAAAAAAAGAAAGAAAGAAGAAAAAACCCCAAAAAACCCCTTCACAAGTCACAAACAATTCAGGATTCAACTAAGAAAACACAGAGTGAACCATATGGCCGGGGTGGCTCGAGTTGGCCGCATTTTCGCCCAGACAAAGAAGGGATTGAGAGTTGAAGGAAAGGAGAAAAAAACCAACTTTCCGGCTGATGAAGCTGTTGTCTGGAGGCAATGATCCCAAATCTCAAGGCTTTATTCCAGGCTCCGACTGAGACGTGATATGTCATATGATTAGCATCTTTCATATTTACAAGAGTAGTAGGGGCTGCCAGTCTTTAGAGAAAGGGGAGAGAAAGAAGGGGCATATGCTGAAATGGATTTAGCATTTGAAAGAGAGAAAAGAGAGCGGATAAATACACTTAAACGAGGATTTAGTTTTACTCCCGTTGAGTTCTAATGGGTTGTTGATTGAGATTTTAGGGAGCTGTAACAGAGGTGTCAGCAGTAATTTAAAGGCGCTATTCAACCCTCCGCTGCTCCTTCTTTTTCCCCGCTTCGCTTCTGCCTCTCGCCGCTTTCCGCGCCCGAGCGACCGTCGCGCTGCGGGGCGAGGGGCGGGGCGGGATGCTGCGCCCGGGGCTGGTCCCTGTGCCCGGTCCCATTCCGGCTCCTGGCCCATCCCGGCGACCGGTCCCTCCCGGTGCACGGGTCCGTCCACGTAACCGGTTCCCGTCTTGGCGCCCAGTCCCCTCCCGGCTCCCGGTCTCTCCCGGTTCCCGGTTCCCGGTCCCTCCCGGTCCCATCCCGCTGCCCGGTCCCTCCCGGCGCCGGGGACCTCGCGGGCTCGGCCGGGCCTGGGGCGCCACCTGGCGGCGGGCGCAGGGGCCGCGCAGCCCGGCGGGTCGGAGCGTCCTGGCAGCGGCCCCGCCGCCGGCTCCCGCTGTGTGTTACCTGCCACGGGCAGGGACACCCCGAGCCCCCCAGCCCCAGCCCAGGGTGCCCCCAGCCCCATCCAACCCGGCCGTGAACCCTGCCAGGGATCCCGGGACAGCCCCAGCTTCTCTGGGCACCCTGGGCCAGGGCTCCCCCCTCCCCAGGAAGGATATCTGCCCCCCAGCCCCTCTCCATCCCCCTCCTGCAGCTGAAGGCCGTTCCCCTGGGCCTGGCCCTCCCTGCCCTGGGCACCAGCCCCTCTCCAGCTCTCTTGGAGCCCCTGGAGGGACGGGAAGGGGCTGGGAGCTCTCCCCACAAGCAGCCTTCTCTTCTCTTCTCTGGGCTGAGCCAGCCCAGCTCTCCCAGCCTGGCTCCAGAGCAGAGGGGCTCCAGCCCTCCCATCATCTCCAGGGCTCCTGGGGACTGGCTCCCACAGCTCCGTGTCCCCCTTGTCCTGGGGCCCCCCGAGCTGGAGGCAGTGCTGCCGGGGGGGTCTGTGTCCCAGAGCAGAGGGGCAGAATCCCCCTTTCCCAGCCCTGCCTGTCCCGTGCTGGGGATGCAGCCTGGGACACGGGGGGCTTTCGGGGCTGCAGGCATGGGTTGCTGGCTCATGTTGAGTTTTACATCAACACCCCACAAGCACTTCTACCCTGAGCTTTTCCTCTTGCCTTACGCTGCCCTGAGCTAACAGGTCCCATCGCCAGCAGTTCTCATCTCTGACTGCTGCAGCCTCTCCCCACTGCCTCACACTCTGCCTGGGAAGAAGCTTTAACAGCATCTAGAAGCATCTCCTCTGTACGCCTCCAGCGACAGCCCACGCACAATCTTCTGCCGTGGTAAAGGTGAGTTAACTTGTTTGGGTTTGTTCTTGTTGGAGGATTTCTTACACAACAGGACTCTGTCCCAAACCAAAAATCCTTTGGCTTTGCTTCCAAACTACAAAAAAGCCGAGTGATCTTACCCCAGACCCTGTAAGGAAATGAGCCAAATACAGGTCACTCTGCTCTCCTTTAATTTTGTTGATGTACACAGTGTGGGGGTTTTAATCCTTTAACTTGTTTTAGCTATGGTCCTTTATAGATGTCACTGCCCTGTAAATAGGCAGGGTAGAACTAGTCTCAGATGTGATGTTCCAACTCTATCTAATGCTAATAGAATTCAGTACCCCGTAAGCATAAAAGGATTTCAGTTATCAAGCAGATAAAGTTACTTTATTCGTTTTTAGTCATACAAACAAGAGGTCAGAACAGACACGTCAGTGCACAGAGATACAAAGGGGAAGGTCCCACATTAAATACAAATACGAGATCTGCAGTCATTCTGGAAATTTCCAGACACACAGCTCACATGTTCTTCGTAAAACAGGGGCACGCTCTATTTTTCCTTTTTCTTGCTCTGCTCCTCTTCCTTCCATTTCTCCAAGTAATACTTCAGGATGTCATTTAGCTGCTGCTCACACTGGCTTGCATGTTGTAATCCATTCTCCCATCCTAAAAGCAGCAATAAACAGGATCATTGCATCTCCCTTCACAGCACCCATCATGTGATCAGTCTGAGCATCAGTGTCCCCACAGAGAACGGCTGTACTATTTCTACGCTTGAGAATCGCTCTTCTTCAGGGTTCAACTGTTACTGAGACGCTTCCTCTGGAAGAGGAACATCAAACCCTTTCCACAACTCTCATTTCCCTCTGCAGTCTGATAAAATAAACCCCACATGTATTCACAAGGGAGTGACCTGCCAGCAAAGCAGCTGGGCATTACTCGGTAGCGTGAGCTGATCTCTAGTAGTGTTGGGTTTTCCCCTAGGGGCTCACAATTTATCTTCCAAAGCCAGCAAGCCCCTAGTTGCAGAAAACCACTCTGTGTTTTCATTTTCCCTCTCCTTTATTTAAGCATTTTATTGAGAGATTGGGAAGAATTTGGTTGTAACATGTTTCTGCCTGGGTCTGCCATGTAAAGCAAAGCGGGAGGGGGCTTGGAGATGCAGCAGTGGGTTTCAGTGTGCTCATGGGCTTAGTGTGTAGCTGCCTGGTGGCACCAGAAGGAGGAAAACAAGGAAAACATTTCCCTGTGAAATCCTGTGTTTTATGGGTAATAAATATACTGTTTTATATGGCATTGTCCTGGTTCTGGCCAGGCCAGAGGTAACCTCCCCAAGCAGCCAGCACAGGTGAGCTGAGTCGTCAGCCCAGGTGAGCTGAGTTAGCCCAGGTGAGCTGAGTTAGCCCAGGTGAGCTGAGTTAGCCCGGGCTGTTTCCACACCCCCTGACACCACTTCCCCATAAAGGGGCTGGTTGGGGAGGGGCAGGGGCTTGTTATCTCCAGGACAGGCTGAGTGCAGCTGGGATGTTGGGTCGGTCAGTCAGTCTGTCCTTGCCATTGGGCAGCACTCTGCTATCATCAGGTCAGTAAGGTTCTCTGTGTGAGCACCGGGTGTGAGTGTAACTGGACATTATTGTTCTACAGTCACGGTGACTTTTGTCAGTAACTGTCCTTGTCCCACCCCATGGAGGCTCTGTAGGTCTGTCTCTCCTGTGGGACTGACCGAGTGGTGTGTGGTGCTCAGCCGCTGTCTGGGGCTGAGCCACCACAGGCATGCATGCTATATACTTTCTATATATAACATGCACAATATATACACAGTCTAGAGCATAAAGTGTAGTATAGGCAGTGTAATTCAAGGATGAGCTGCCTGGTTTCAACAGTACGGGAAAAGCAGGTGCTACCTTTGCAGTGATGAATTACTCTTCCCCACAGTCTGTTCTTACTCAAACAGGCCAGGCTTCCAACAATCAACAGATGCCTCTTGGCTCTTGTTAGCGCAACGTTCATCCTCGTCTCCGAGTCTATGAACCCCATTTGCCTGGTTCTTACGCAGGACAAAACGATGATCTCTTTCTCAGCTCCCTGGAAGGCATCTACAGTGGAGACCTGGACAGCTTTAATGGCAAAAGCCTCTGAGTGCATGCTGCTCAGCAGGGTCTGGACCTGTGGATAAAGGGGTGTGAGTGGTGAGGAGCTGTGCTGCTCGCAGGCAATTGCTTCTCTTGGGCAGACATGCTCAGTGGGTCTGAACCAAGACACCAAGTAAGAGACCACAGAGTGTAGTGACAGTAAAGCAGCAGATTGTGGGAAGACACCACGTGGTGAACCTGGTTCCGACCAAGCACGGGCACGTTCTTCAGTGTGGTCACTTGCTAATAACACAGCCCACAGCAGGCCTTGGATGTTGGGGTGAGGTACAACTCCAGCCTTGCTCAGCAGCCCCTAATTCAGCCATGGGAAATGAAGTACCATTTAATTCAGCAGTTCTGAGTGCGTGTGCAGAAGGAAAACAAATGGAAAGGTTTTGTTTTCATTGTAAGTTTAAATTAAATATTTTGATTCAATTTAGAGGGAAAATATAGATTTATTTTTTAAATAAGAAATTTTAGTAAAAGAAATTATGGTGAACCCTAGTTTACCTATCCAGCATTTGTTTTGCACTTCTAGTTGGCTCTTCCTAGTTGAAACAGAGCCTGTGTTTGCTCTTGACATATGCCCAGGAGAAAGCAGGCTTGCTGCTGTGTTCTACAAACCTTACACATCTGTGCTTTGTAAAGAGTGATCACACCAATCGCAGACCCTTCTATTCCGCTCGCAATCAGCGACTGGATGAGCTTGGCTGTGAAATGAGCTTCTGCCATGTTATAAAAGCTGTTGTCTCTCTCAGTCTGGGAACAGGGAAGAACATTTCCAGTTTAGCTCCCTCAAACAGAACACTAGAAGGAAAAGAACGGAAAAAACCCTACAGAAGGAACCTTTTACATAAGAAATGTTTAAAAACTTACTTGCTCTACCCCATTAACACTATAAAAACATAGTGTTGGAAGCCAATCCAGTAGAGGACTTCTGTCTTCCTCAGAAACACCATCAATCAGCTTTCCTTCATAGAACAGCTCGTTGGCTATGGCGCTAATAGCAGGGTGGCATCGGTACTGTGTCCGAAGAAGTACTGGCTTATGTCCCTGAAGAGTTATGGCATAGAAAGTGTGTTCAGGAAAAAGAATTACTAACTCTTTGGCAATGCTAGCTGGTTTAAAACCTTAATTAACAACCAGGCTGAGCCACTGATCCTCAGTGACCACAGCAGACCTGCAGTTTCACCCGCAGTCTCTTCGGCAGACGCGGTTCGCAGTACGTACCATTAAGCACAGGCGGTCAAAGAGAGTCTGCTCCAGGCCCTTGTCATGGACACTCTCAGACCCCTGGATAGTCGGTGGTAACTGCTTAGGGTCTCCCACAAGGACTAGCTTTTCACACTGAAACCTGAACAAGAAGGTTAAATAATAAGGGGAGGGGAGATCCACACAGGATGTTGAACTATTCGTAACAAAAGCCTGTACCATGGTTATGTATCACGGATTGCTTTCCATCAGGCTCCTGTCTCCATCACCCTCTTTCCACAGCTAAAATAACACGGTAGCTCCAGGCAGGCACCCAAGAGCAGGCCTTGGTTTAAAATGGTGCTTCTTGCTTTTGAAGCTGAGACCTCAGACCTCAGCATTCTTGAAAAGATGCTTGGCCAAGTCTTGCCAAAAGAAGCCTGGCCAGCCTTGGAGGCTGTGTCACAGAATCACAGGGTTGGAAAAGCCCTTTAAGACCACTGAATCCAACCATCCCTGTCCTGTGCTGACCCAGATCCCTGAGCACCTCATCTCCCTGGCTGTTAAACACACCCAGGGTGGGGACTCAGCCCCTCCCTGGTGTCACTGCCAGCTGCAAGTTACTTCCCCAGTGAAAGAGGAAAGGAAGGCCACACCTTGCGATGGGAAGGAGGGAAGCAGGTTCGGTCATCTGGCTGCACTCATCCAGCATCACTACTGGAAACTTCAGAGCATTCAGACAGGGGAACGGGCAGGCAGCACAGGTTGCTCCAACCACTTTCACCTTGGTTATTGGGGGGGGAAAACGGGCAGACAAGAAGTTAAGATCATTTAATAGTTAATCTCTCTGCAGTATGTATGTCCTGGGTTTGGTCAGGGCAGAGTTAATGTTCTCTCTAGCAGCGGTGGATGCCCTGTCTGGGGTCAGGATGAGGCAGTGCTGGTAACACAGGGATGTTTCTAGCTGTTCCCAAGCAGTCAAGGGCTTTTCAGTTGTTCCTATTTCCCTGCAAATGAGAAGGGAGGGGACCCAGCCAGGACAGGTGACCCAAACTGGCCAGAGGGGGTATCCCATGCCAGTTACCTCATGCTCAGCATAAAGGGGGCTGGTGGGGGGAGGAGCGGGCAGCTCCAGGACACACAGTGTTGGGGGATGGTCCAGTTTTGGGATGGCTCTGAGCTGTATGGCCTGAGCTGTGTGGGTCAGTGAGACACTGCATTGTGTGTTACCAATTTCATATATATTTTGCTATAAAGTCCTGTTATTATTATTATATCTCTCTGCTGTCCCAGTAAACTCTCCTTATCCCAGCCCCCAAGTTTGGTTCCTTGGGTTTTCTTCTCCCTCAATTCCACCCCCCCTGCTTCTTAAAGAACAAGCAGCTGCTTGGTGCCCAGCTCTCAGCTGGGGCAAAACCACGACACTGCAGTGGGATACACCTACGTTAATCTGCAGCGGTTCTGCACGCTGCATCGTACTCACTGGGTCTCAAAACAAATGCTATACTAACTTCCAGTAAATGGCACTGTGTATGCAGGGCTACAGTTTCTTATGCCTGGAGTGTTCATACGTTAGAGCCATTCACAGATTCATGGGTTTTAAGAGCAGGTCTGGTATGGAGAGAGTTTGGATGACACAATCCTGCAAAAACCAGCTGAGCCCCAGCAGCAAATGTGGCAGCAGTGAGCAGCAAGAATAAACACGAGGAGCTAATCACTCATGTGTGCTTTGTTAGAATTGTTCTGGGGTTTTTGGAGTTAGGACTGAGGAGGAAAGGCAAACAGCTGGAAAGAGTGGAAATCAAGGAGGTTCCTCTATAGGAAGCAGTAATTTTACAAGGTAATACTTTGATAAAAAGTTACTTAAAATGTATTTGAAATCTTGATACACACCTGGAGGATAGGTTTGGCTCAGTCCTTTTACCCTTGTGACTATATAAATTTAGTTTCAAGGTGATGGTACAGACTAGCTGTGCTCAGGAATTTTTCTCTCTCCACTGTGTAAACTCAATCAGTAACATTAAATCCAACCACAGCACAGTTCAGAAAGGGTTCCTGCCTCATAACTGAGGAGTTACTGCCAGACAAGCCACACCAAGGAGGGCAGTGACTGTGGTGTCAGACCTGTCCTGGTCCTGCTGTTCATTTTACAAGGAGTTTGGCAGGACTCCTGGTTTGTGTTGGCTGGATAAGACATAGCGAGTTGCTCTGACCGTACCTGCTGCAGTATAGTTTTGTTGGCCCCCAGTTTGTGTTGCTCAATGCTCCTCTTGACGTATTTTTTTTCAGCTGGAGTTAAATCCTCCTTCAGGAGAGCAAGGAGCTCTTTTAACTGCTCAGTGTCACCTCCCGAGCCAGCGTGTAAGCTTCAAAAAGATGTTATCACACACGTTAGAATGACTGAAAACAACAGTGCTTGCATGCAGTCAGGAAAAATCACCATGCTTTATGCACTTCCAGCAAAGCACTGCCCTACCCACAGTCCAGCTGGGATGGACTGGGGTGATACCTGCTTTAAGCCAGGTCTGTATCCCGCTGGCTCAGACCCTACCACCCCAACCAGAGGCACACGTAGGAAGCGTCTTCTCTGCGCACACCGCTGACTTTGGAGCGGGGTAGGACACAGGAGGCTTTAATTCTTACACTGTTTTACACCACTGGTACGCTGCTGGCACCAAGGGATGGAAAGTTAATCTTTATTCATCTTGAACTTTACTTTGTTCTCCCAAATTGTGTTGGAAGCAGTAGGTAGGCTGAGTGCTTCTAAGCAGTTACGGGACAAACAGAGCACTACAGCAAAGGTAGCTGGGGTAAGTAGTGACTTCAGAATAGGAATGTTACAGCGTGTGTATTACCATGGATCTTAGAATCGCCTCAATCCCTCAAAGGTTTAAGATCCTTACCTATAGGGAAGGATTGCTTTGGTGATTTTCCTAATGCTTCCCACTCTGACAAAATCCTCAAATCCCAGATCAAGCAGACTTGAAAGAAGAAGAGATGATACATGTTAGAGAAACAACAGACTTTGAAGAGTTTAAAAGTGGGTCTAGAAGGGCTAACAGACACATCAGAACAGGGAATAACACGGACTTGTGAGATTAACCAGGTGAAGTAACTTGGGCCATGATTTGAGTAAATCAAAGTGAATCACCTCATCCTGATCTGTCTCAAAAATTCTTAATGCCTCTGATTCTCCTCTGAGAAATAGCTCTGCATTTGTACTTTCCCTTCCTCCCTTCATCCTTCCAAACCTTCCCGTTCACTTCAGTCAGAAGCTTCCTAAGCCTGACTCCCTGCCTTTGCTTCTTTCTCCCATCCCTCCTTCCCCAGAGTTCCCAGGCAATCCTATGCTCTGTCCTGATGGATTTTAACAGTAACTCTGAGAGCAGCCCCCGATGTGAGCCTTGGCTAGCCTCGTAGCACATGCACGCTGTGCAAAGCAGCAAGGGCAGAGTTACAGCTGGTGTGAGACACGTTCTAGGGAATGAATGCCATCGTTTTGAAGCACTGCACTGGAAATATCAGCACAATTGTCTTTACCTAAGCACCTTATTGTTTTTGGAACAACAGCCTGGGAGAAATGTCAGTAACCTACCCCAGCAGTATCCTGTCAACTGCAACGTTGGTGGAAGAAGCGATCAGAAGTTTCCACGGAGCTGGCCTTGGATTCTCTGTAGCTTCACTGCTTCCAAAGAGCTCTACCAGGAACAAGACCACAACAGAGAGCAGGTAGCTCTTTCCAGCTCCAAAAACACCTGGTGTTTTGGAAGAAAAAGCTGAAGTTACCCATGAACATTTTCTAGAAAGCACAGTTCTAATCAGCTGTTGGATGGCAGAAGCTTATCTTGTTAAATACTGTGCTGTGATTCCTGTAAAGGCATCACACGTGCCTGCTGCAGCAGCTCCAGGTACCCAGGGCCAACCAGCTGCCTTACACTTTGCATTTACTGCCTGCAATAAGTTTTAAAAAGCCAAAATGAACTACAGAAGAGGGGAAGCCAAGTGTTTTCCCTAAATTTTCTGGTTGGACACATGCTCTGCTTGCTACAGGTGTCATCAGCACATTAGAATAACAGAAATCCAAGTGCCTCTGTGCACATCCCTCATACCACACCTTCAGGCACAGAATAAGGAATTTGAGAGATTGTGGTTATTATTTTGGAATGACAACTAATTTAACCTAATTAATATGCATGGCAGCCTTAAAAAAAAGCTCAGGCTAAGATGCTAGTAGCCTTTCTGTACATGCTGAAAAGGAATGAAACAAAGATAGAACAGAGTATAAACCAGCAAGAAATAACATGTAATAGAAAAAAAAAATCAAATGATATTTTAGCACACATGATATGTGACAAAAAGTGGGTTTAATGTGGAAAGGAATGAGCAGAAGACACTAAGTAACCCTGATGTCGTGTATAGATGTTGCAGGGAATGAACTCTGTGCTTCTGTGAAAGCCTCCAAAAGGCAGAATGCAAATGCAAAGATCAGCAGCTCTGTGCTGATAGAACGGATGTGATCATGACAAGGTTGTTCTCAGGCAGGCCTCCTCCTAGAAAGGAATTTCAGGAAACACATGAAGTAGGCGAGAAGAGCAGCATTACCAGAGTTTAAAAGGACATTCCATACACAGAGGAGATTTATTCAAGGTCATCTTTTGGGCTGCATGTAAAATAAGTCACCATTTACCTAGACATAGAGATCTCCCTTTACACCTGCCTGGAACTGCACAGATATGGATAAGGAAACAAGTCCACTCACATCAGAGGATGTAGGGATAGTTCACTAATGCTGGCACTACATATTAATTAGCAGACTTCAATCATTTGGTATGTACCACGTATGATGGCGACAGGGCAGGTGTGAGCTGCTTCCGCCGGTCTGGCTTCGTGCGAGGCCATCACCCGCGCTATCTGAAGCAGCGATGTGGCTTGATCCGGGTTCAACGAGAACATCTGGATCATCCTTTCAGCTAGTCCCACTGCCACTTCAGTGCTGGCAGGCCCCTGCAGCATCGTGCTTTTCAGGCTGACGGCAGGTGGAGTAAATTTTCTTCTGCTGACTCTGTTAGTTGCCTTTTCAGAATGGAAATTCCTGAGAAAAACACAAGGGTCTGAAGCTGTGGTTGTACTGCACGTGTACAACTCGTATCCCATGGTTCTGGTACTGTCACTCACCTGACTTGGAAATGCCAAAGCTTTATGATTAGCAGCTGACATAATTAAAAGCTGCTGCCCCCTACACCCTGACATGTACCTGGGCTGGGTATTATTGCCCCTTATTACTTCTCTGGGTGAAAACTGGATCATACGAAACAGGTTTAAGGGTTTTATCGTTCTTGCTGTATGTTAACACTTTCAATCTGACACAGTCCATGGCTATAAGACTCAGCAAGATGAAGAGTGGTAGAAGAACGTGGACAGAGGTAGGAGGGGTTGATTTAATTACTTGTCTGGATGCCTATCTGTGCAATCTGTCCTAGGGAACCTGCCTTGGCAGGGGGTTGAACTCGATGGGATCTTAAGGTCCCTTCCAACCCCTATGGTTCTGTGATTCTGATGCAGTGAATCACAAGCAGTCCTGGAAATATCCCTATATTGCTCTGATTCTCCAAGAAAAGATTTGGTTGTTAGGTTTTGTGTCAGGCGAATCTAAACATTGGGAGTGCAAACCAGTTCCACTGAACCCAGTGAAGCACACACATTAACCTACTGCAGACCAGTCGGTGACTGTACAGTCAGTCTAATGGTCAGAACAATGCTCAGTGTTCATCTCTGGGATGCAAAACACAGGCTGCAGGTCAGTTTAAGGAAAAAAAATACCAACTTAAAATCCCTGAGTTAAGCAACAGCTCTATTTTCCTTTCCAGACAAATGAAAATCCTGCCTTGTCGGCAGTTCATTCCTTGCACTGTTTTTCTGGCTTTTCCTCATCATCCCCCCCTTTTTTTTAGGGCAAACTCAATGGTATTTTTGTTGGCTTCTTTTTCTGCACACCCTGATGTAATTGTACACAGTATCACTGAAACAGGAACTCACATTTTTAGTAGGTATGGTATTAGGGGCAGCGTAGAGGGGTTGAAGTGCTCCTCCATGTTTCTCAAAGCTGTCAGCTCACTGCTAGCATTACACACTAGCATGGCATGGACCAACGCTGGGACCACCACAGAACGACACAAACAAGGGACAAAAATAGCCAAAATGTCAGATCAGCTGGATCAACAAATTCCAAAATGCCAAGAGAGTAATTAACCTCCTGTCAACAGAAACCAAGTCAACCCAATTACCATGTCTGCCAGAGCTTTATAGATGAGGAGAGACCTGTTGGCCTTTTCAAGGTGCTGATTCTGAAGCATTTGTGGTTCCAATGTTAGGAACCTTCTGGGAAGCAAGCTTTGATCAAAATCCTTACTCCTTTTAGAAACCCTTGAGAGATTTGGAAGGCTTTGGAGTTCAGGAGGTGAATCGTGTCAGTAAACCATCTGCATCAGAGCAGCTAAGCATATGCTTTCTTAAAAAAGAGTGTAAGAACAGAACAAGTACCCAATGATGTTTTTCTGAATTCACTGCCAGTTTCCAAAGGTTCTGGGGCTCAGGGATTGTCTAAGTTATGGCACGTTTAGTAATCCCCATACCTCTATTTTGCTGCTGTTTATCACTGCCAACAGCTATTACTTACAGCTCGATTTCCATACAGCTTAGGGTTTGGTTTTGTGGTGCCTTACAGAGTAATGCCTACTTACCATCACAAAGAAAGTCAGGACCAAAAAACTTCCTAAGGAAGAAATAAAATGCTGTGATCCATTAAGATTGAAAAGCTACTGCTCAAGAGATCCAGTCCTGCGCTTCACACTGTGGGGACCAAACAAAACCAAACCTCCATGGCCTTCAAAGCCTGTGGCTTTGCTCTTTTGCTTTGTGTGCCACTGTAAATTCTTTTTCCTGTATTTTTTAACCATCTGACTGTAGTTCAGAACAGGAGTTTAATGTAGGTTCACCCAATTATGCTTCGCAGGAACTGTCTCCCTGATGGTTACAAAGAAAGCCTCAGAGAGTTATTTGCTCACTTCAAAGACTCCAGCTCCAGGCTTAGGGTTAGTGCTGTGAATAAAGCCTTCTGAGACCAAGCATGCAATTTTCAAGTTGCATTCCAGGAAGGCAAGCAGAGGTATATTCCTGCATAATGCAAGGTTAAGCTCTTTTCTTAGATCCAAACCCCCAAACCAAGACTTTGGCTCATTTCAACAGCAAAGCCAAGCACCTTGTGCATCACATCGGGCAGCGCACGTGTTGTTGTTCTGGACACCTGTAGCAGACCCACACTGATTCGTGTCACACTGCAGGCCCACCAAGCCTTACTGTTTCCAAAGCACTGAGGACAAAGCATTACAAAAGTACTCCAATGTCCTGGGTTCGGCCAGGACGGAGTTAATCTCTCTCTAGCAGTGGTGGATGCCCTGTCTGGGGTCAGGGTGAGGCAGTGCTAGTAACACAGGGATGTTTCTAGCTGTTCCCAAGCAATCAGGGACTTTTCAGTTGTTCATATTTCCCTGCTAATGAGAAGGGAGGGAACCCAGCTAGGACAGGTGACCCAAACTGGTCAAAGAGGGGCTGGTGGGGGGAGGAGGAGGCAGCTCCAGGACCTGCAGTGTTTGGGGATGGCCCGGTTTCAGGACGGCTCTGAGCTGTGCAGGTCGGTGAGACACTGCACTGTGCATCACCAGTTTCATATATTTTGCTATAAAGTCCTGTTATTATTATTATATCTCTCTCTACTATCCCAGTAACTCTCCTTATCCCAGCCTGTGAGGTTTTGGTGTCGTGGGTTTTCTTCTCCCTCCCTTTCCCTCTCCCTCAATTCCCCCCACCCCTTCAAGAACAAGCAGCTCTCTGGTGCCCGGCTCTCAGCTGGGGCAAACCCACGACACCCAAACAAAAACGTTACAACCAAAAAGGGCACAGAACTTCTGAGGAAGATCAAAGTCAGCAGCTCATTAAATCCATCCGGCCTAGGTCTGGGAATGTTTTATTTTTAAAAGACAGCGATGAAACTAACTAAAACTGGAGGGGATCAGTCGGGGAGGCGAGGAACAGCAGCTCCAGTGATGATCCCTGAGGTCAGCCCAGGGGCTGAGCATGACACTGGGCTGTACAGGGGGGTTCCCGAGATCAGGGAACCCTGGGCAGACCCCTCGAAGATGGGTCATTGTCTTACTGGAACAGGCTGCCCAGGGAGGGGGCCGAGTCCCCGCCCCTGGAGATGAGGTACTTAGAGATCTGGGTCAGCATAGCACAGGAACTGTTGGACTCAGTGGTCTTAAAGGTCTTTTCCAGCCCTGTGATTCTGTGAGATTTGTGGGGTTCTTTTTCTGAATTTTGAAACACCAATTTTTTAGTCATTCTAGACTGCAGCAAATAACAGATTTGGCTTTTTATATAAATCACATGTGGCTTTTTATGTAAGTAGAAAATTTCTATCCATAGTGGATTGTTTAGGGGTTCTGATTGTTTGTTTTTCAAGGACAGTAAGGATGCATTCCTGTTACCTGCACTCTGACACTCAATTTGCATTCTTAGTATATTATTGACTGCATTATCCTCATTTCTTCATCACCCGTTTAGAATTCTTACCAGTTACCTTGCACATGTAATTGCATTAAGCACTGGATTCAAATTACATATTCAAAAAAACATGGGGAAAAAAATACTTGAAATAAACCCACATATTAGATTTCAGAAATTCTAATCTCCTCCTTTGTGGCCACCCAGGTTTTTTCCCCCTCAGTAGCTGTTTCCCCCCAGTTGTGAATTATTTGGTGTAGAACTCACAATTTGATCGCCAGTTGGAGGGACAGTAGCCTTTCAGTGGTAGTAATTCTATTTCATTGTTGGAGGATGGTCCAAAGAAAGCACTACTTGCAATAAAAGTATCAAGGGGATCAAAGTTCAGAGTCTTCGAAATGACCCAAATATCATCTGTCAAAAAAAAATACAGACTTCTCATCAGCTGCTTCTACTGCTGCCTTTAGGGAGAATTAATCTGGAGAAAACAGCTCAGCTGTGAATAAATTCACCACTAATGGGCAAGTAGGGGCTGTTAGAAAGGCCTGAGTAAGAGTTAATTCAGTTCTAAATAATTTGCTATTCTTCTAGCACTTACTGTCTGAAATTGAAGGTAACTGAAGGTATTGCTGAATATTTACAAGAAAAGATGAATTAATGAGATGTTTTGTTGCCCTTCTAGAATGGGAATTGAATTATCAGGGTTGTCAGGAGTTTAAAAACAGGAATCAGTTTTTCTCTTTAGATTACAAATTAAAAGCTACAACAGGACATAGACAGTTGTTCTGATGCTTAAGATTTGCTTACCTTTGCTATAGAAAGAATAATGTTCCTTTCTGCTTAGTTTGAGGTATAATTTGCTTTTGGAATCACCATCAAATCTGGCAGGGCTACTCTTTAATTTCTTGAACTTACTACACCGCTGTGTTTGAATTTCAAAGGCTTTCCTGTTGTGGTTTTAAGAAAAAAAGTGTCTAAACAATCGGCAGATTCTGGATTCGCCACCAAAAATAAGCAAGCTCCACAGAGTGGACCATATTTTACAGCACAGATCTTGGTGGCTGTTTGCCACCTTACATTACCAAGCTTTAAACTGATTTACAGGACCATAGAGTATGACTGGCTGTGTATCTTGACTGCAAACTACTTCTCTTGGACTCTGAAATTGTTTCCCCTCCAGTTAAGCAGCACAGAATGGCCTTGGATGCAACTTCTAACATGAAAATTAGAATCACTAAGAGAATGAATCAAATGGTTAGATGCAGCAATCGTAAGGGGTTGCTCTAAGCAATCAATCATGCTGCTGGTAAACAGGTTTGATCCTCGCTGAGAAGAGCGCCAGCCTGAAATGCCATCGCTCTGAATGCTACTCCTTCACTAACCTGGCTTCTGCATTTCTACAGAGAACTTTAGCCTCTTTAAATACAGCTAGTGAGAGAGTCTGTTAAATGCTACTGAAACCCAGAGCTCCCAGAACACTCATACATCCACAATTCCCCTAGCACTTGAGGAAAAGCGCCTAACGTTTCAGAATACCTCACCAAAAGCTGGCACTCCTCATAGAGACAAATCTTCTGGCTTCTGAGGTACGTCCCGATGCTTTTTGTATCATGAAGCACTGCACTAGGTCTAGATTTTATCTGTGTGGGGTTCATGTCTTCTCTCCACTTGAAGAACGAACACTGCTCGGCTTTCGGGGCATCGCAGGTGTAGAACCAGCGGCCCTAGGAAGGGGGAGAACAAAGACCATTAGCACAATAAAACCAGCAAGGCAAAAAATATAAAGCAACGGCCCCATTCCCTGAACTTTCAGCTTCTGAAGCCAGTGTGAGTGATCATACTTACAGAGACCCCATAGAACCTAGGAAATTAAAAATTCAGGCCTTTCTGCAGGAATAGAACTGTTTCTGTAGGAGAAACTATGACATCAACAATTCTGGACACCAGTGGATACCACAACTGATCTTAAAAGTGATCAATGTAACTCATTGCTTTAACCTGCAGTTGTGAGTCACAGAGAACTGCCCTGCTGTCACTTGCACAGTAGGGTCTATACCCCCAACAAACACCCCAAACTGTAAAGAAACCAGGAATAAACAGCACCTTGTTTTGACCTTCTTTTTTAACCATAACCAGCTTAGCAGGATGCATGTGATTGCAGAGTGGAAGGCTGCTTGCTTTGCTCTCACTTTGCCCATCTTTCAGTGGAGTGTAAAATGATATGTCCACTTTGGACAGAGCATTGTGTAATCTCTGGGACAACTCAAACAACATTATGTTTAATTGCTCTTGACATAGGAAGGAGAAAAAAAGAATAATTAGTATGGCTGTAAAATGGTTATACAAATACATTCCAACAAATACATTATTGTTTGAAAATTTCAATCCCTAATCTGAATCAAAATATTTAATCTGAGCTCTAAAAGAACCCTGAAAAATTCACATATTGCATGTGCAAATCATTTGTTCTAACTGCCTTCCTTTCATTCAAATCACATTTAAGTATGTGACTCCAAACAATCCATTAAATAACTTTAAAAATAAAAGATCTTAGATAGGAATCTGAAGGCTGGTAAACAGGTACCGTGTTCAGTAGTTTAACAGAAGCGTGCTGGTCTTTCAGTTTGTCTTTGCAAGTGTGGGCACAGACTTTATTTCAGGAGATATATATATATATATAAAAATATAAAGTCTGTGCCCAAACCAGTTGTCCCAAGAGATGCTGAGCTCCCTCCCTCCCTCTCTGCTTTGTGCAGCTCCAGAAAGGCGCTGTGTAGAAGCGACGGTGTTCTCCACAGCACAGTGTTAGACGTACCTGTCAGAGCAGCTGTAAAGGTCTGCTTGTAGTGACCGTGCGACTGGAAGGTGGTTGGGATGACAATCTGCCTTTTGGGAAGGTGAGCACACTTCACCTTATCCACAGGAGGAAAAGACAACTCGGAAATCGTTACGTCCTAAAAGGCAGAAAAAAAGAGACTTTTAAAACTTGCAACCCCCCAAATGATGCCAGTTTTGATAAATGGCATGGTACAGATATATCAAAACCCATCCATTTTTCTTCTCTTTTTCCTTTTTTTTTGCTTTTATATATTGGGCTCTTCTTAATAAGCTCAACTAAATAGAAAAAAATCAGGGCCTCCTTCTTGCAACTAGAAATTTCAACGTGAAGACTGTCAACGAAGCAGCATTTTCTAAAAGCAAAATACAAATCCCCTTCCCCAGAAACTTCTGCAGACTGATAACTGCCAGTACAGGACCATGTGTTCAATAGGACTCCTGGAGCTACAGCGCAGAGCTCTGATTGTCACTTAGGATGTTCCAGGAAGTTGAAATCTGCCCCTTGACAAGCAATCTGCATTTCTAATGATACTTTCAAAGGATTTAGAGTCAGTTACATTAATTAAGAATCATGTTTTCAGCCCTAAAAATAGGGAAGGAGCACGAACCCCATTTTTAATACCATTTCTGCACAGAATTAAATTAGATGAAATGACACACACGGTGTATATGAAATATCCCAGTTATTTCCACACCTCTGTTTCATATAATATTTTACTCTACAGACAGTTTTAAAGAACTGGAAAGCATGGCATGCATTGACTCTAAAAAAAAAAAAAATAGGTAAGTAAAAAATTCAGACAGAGTCATTGGACAACTTTTAAAACATGACTCATGGTCAGTTTGGGGGTTTTTCTCCAGTTTACTCCATTTATTTAGGACAGTCTACTGGTCAGAAACAGCTGTGCTAATTTGTCTGGTGCATACCCAATGGCATAACTTATTATTTTCAAATCAGACACTACACTTTGAAGTGAGATGTGGCTGTTCCTTAAAATGACGCTGATTTCACAAGAAAAACATTTCTTGAAAACTCGTTCTTACCAGTTGGAGATGGCAAAACAGCCCAACGGCTTTCATTTCACCTTCCTGCCATCAACATCCAGATTAAAAATAATCTGAACCTGGCACTGTGCAGCAAGGAGTTACCTTTACAGAGTTAGTCACAGCACTTAAAAAAATGCATCAGCAGTTGCGCTGTTCTGTAGCCAGGACTCCTTTGTGTTTCTACATATGTAGGAACATTTCACCCAACACTACTGATAGTATCTTGCAGGAAATCAGATAAATGCAGTTACTTTGTCCAGGAAAATACACTTCTGTCACTTTTAACTGTATTTGCTTGAACGGTCACACACCTGGCTGTCTCCTGTTACTGCGTGGCGGCTCAGGTGACTTAACACCTTTTGTGTTGCTTCAGCCAAAGGCGTCTGACTTAAGTGCAGAGAATGCAGCTTCCTCTCTGAAAGCAAATCTTGGCTGCCAGTGTTTGCAGAGCAGTTCCCAAGCATGCCCTTTGCCACCAGCAGAGGCGTGGAGCCAGGAGCACTTGCGTTCAGGGCACTGCTCTCTCCCGTGTGGGCCAGCAGTGTTCCAAGGATGCTCTCACCACAGATGTCATCGGGCACTTCCCTGTCACTGCTGGTTTGAGCTATCAAGTCACGCTGAGCACTGTTTCGATACTTTAGCCACTTGCTTTGTCTGTATTTTGAAGTCACATCAGGGAATGCTGGTTGTACAGATTCCTTTTGTCCGTCTTCCGTATGATCTCCAAACACAGAGGTCTCATCATTTCTGTCCTCAGGGCCGAAAGGGCTAATAGGAAATGCCTCTGACTTGCTAGGCAGATCGACTACTGAAGAGCTCAGAGACTGCTGGGCCTCCTGGCTGTCAGTCACAGACACGGTGTCAGGAAGGGTGACAAATGGAGTTCGCATTTCAGCCCTGGGTCTGCATCTTGAGAGGCTGCATTCCTCTGGGTAGCTGGATTTCTCCTGTGCTGTAGGGCAAATACATCTTACAAGCAGCTTGTAGCACTTAGGGATAGCACTTTAACTTGGGGTGTACAAACAAAGATAAGGAAAGAATTCCAAGTTCTCCCTTTAACATCCCATCTCCTAACTGGCAAGCCCTTTGTACCATGCCTGCACAGTACCACACTCCACTTCCAGGAGAGGGGAGTGACTTCAGCTGTGATTCTTTTAATACTTCAGTCCCTATATTGAGAAGTTTCTGCTGCAGGCACTCAACTTGTATAAAAGAGAATGTTTGGTAGAGATGATTTAAATTCCCATGTTCTGGAGGTCATTAATTTAGTATTCTTGGTAGGTCAAGTGACAGCTGCCAACTGGAAAACAAACTGCTTCACATTTGTTCCTTTTTTCCCAAAAGATCATCCCTCAAAAACCATGTAAATTCATCTCAACAGACATAAACAGGCTGCTAGTACCACAAGCATGCTTGTGACTAAATTCACTATCAGTAACAAACGTCGACACCTATCGATGCCAGCCTGGAAGTGGGTCAGCAGAGAGCTGAATGTGGAGGTGAAAATAGTATGAATTAGAAGCTTAGCTCAGGCTTTCTCTTCCCCCCCTCAAAACTGGAAGCTGATTTTTCTTTACAAAATTAAATCACTCTTCTGGAATCTCTCTCAGAATATAATCAGGGTGGAAGGCATGGAATTCAGGGCTAAGTCAGGTGATATGGAAAATACAGTTTAAAACTGTGCTTAAGAGAGTAACATACCATCATATGAAGAACATATGGCAAACACAAATCAGACCATGCAGTTATCCAGACATATCTCTTGTTTATTTCAGCACCCAGGGTAACTGTCTTTTACAGTGGAACTCCCTGTGCTTCTAAAACTGCAAATACGTTCCAGCAAAAATATTGTAAAGTGCAATTATAAACAAGAATTTCTTACTGAAGAGAAGTTCTGAAAGTCCTGGTTCAGATGGCAAGATCCTGTGTATCAGGGGCTCCTGGATGTCTCCAATAGAGTCCTCACTTCCTGAAGGGAAATTTCTTGGAGAAATTGTTGAGTCTAGATCAAGTGAGGAAGTCAGTTCTACTGAGGAAGTCGTCTACAGATGAAAAATTAACATGTCAAGGGAATGACTGGAAAAAAGAATATTATAGTTCTTTTGTTGCTGTTCTCTCTCATCATTCTAAACAACTGAAACTTCTCGCAGAATTGAGATAAAAGTGTCAAAAATAAGAAACTGCTACCATGAACACACAGGAAATAAAGCCAGAAAGACCTAGGAGAGATGGTCACATCACACCTTGCCAGGTTCCCATGAAGTCCAGTGCGTTGGTCTCAAATCAGAACGTGTAGTTGAGCCTGACATTGGCCGTGGTGGAACTTCAGAATACATGTTGTTCAATGCCAATGCTAGGAAAAATAAATGAAGGACAGAAGTCATACAGAATAATTGTTCTGAGGCCAATTGCTGCACTTCTACTTTTATTTTGACTTACAGGACAGATCTGTTCTGGACTCTTTATTAACGTTAGACTTCTTTTGAAAATATACATCTTGGGTAAAGCTGATAGCATCCTCACACAGCCTTCTGGAACCTGGAAACTTTACCAAAAAAGTATAAGCAAGAACTTGTTAGAAATGAAACTGTTTATCCTCTACATAAATATTTTGTTTGTGTGAGACTTTACATCATTCCCAAGTATCTTATTTCAATCCAGTTGAGGTGAATAAACATTCTACTGCTGACACCAGGAAACAAGCATTACAAACCCTCAGCCACCCTCCTCCAGAAGGAATGTGTTTAACATCACTCATTGTGGCCATGTGCGTTTTTCAGTGTAACTGCTCAGAGTGGGAAAGAAGAAGTTACATCTCCTGTGACAAGGGTGAGTGAAAAGAATCGTCTGACTGGACAGCTGTCTAGCTGAAAAGTTAGGCAGTTATTTTAGGCGAGGCGAGGAGCAGCAGCCCCAGCGATGATCCCTGAGGTCAGCCCAGGGGCTGAGCGAGACACCGGGCTGTACAGGGGGGTTCCCGAGATCAGGGAGCCCCGCGCACACCCCTCGACCGGCGGCGACAACCCGGAAGCTCGCCCGAGTTTCCCCGCCCCCTGGCGTCACGTACCCCACCTCCCCAGCCTTAAAAGGGGCCCCGGAGGGCAGGGATCGGTCGCTGCCCCCGGCACGGCGCGGGCAGCGGCACAGCTCGGAGCAGCCGGCGGAGGCAGGAAGCAGCTCGGCCAGTGACAGGTGAGTCTGGCTGTTGGGGTCACTGAGCTCTGCTGAGGAATTGGGCCGGGACCCCAACACCTTCCAGTGTGGAAGCACAGCCCAGCTCAACCGACCGCAGCAGCGTGGAGCTGTGCAGGTCTCGGGGTGCAGGGATGTCACAGCCTGCTGGTAGCAGGAGGCAGCTCTGATCGGAGCTGTGCGAGCAGAGCAGGGATCTCCTCAGCTGAGCTCATACCCACAAGATGAGGCAGATGTGCTCAGACTAGACAGACTCAGGAGCATTAGGGAGGCTGAGATGGAGATAGATCGGTGGAGCCAGGCTCTGTCCTCCCAGCAGCAGAACTGTGAGCACCCAGTAGGCAGCATCCAGGACCAGAGTGACCCTGTACCCTGCCCCAGGCAGGACAGCCTAAATGAAAGGGGTGAATGGAAGCAGGAACGCGGCAAGGGCAGTAGGAGAGTGCCTTCCATGCCTGTCCTTCCTCCCCAGGTTCCCCTGAGTAATGGATATGAGTCCCTGCTGGAAGGTGACCAGCCAGATAATGAGAAGGCTGATAGGATAATTGTTCCTGAGGTAGTGTTCCCTAGGACAAAACCCCCTAAGCAAACCAGCAGAACAGCCTCTGTTAAGAAAAAAATATACAGATCATTGTCTTAGGGGATTCCCTTCTAGAGGGAACTGAGGGACCAATCTGTAGGCCGGACCAAATGGGCTGGCTCAAGCATCACCAGCCTTGCTGTCTAGGGATGGGGAGCCCTTATCCCCAAGGGGCAGAAGGATACTCTCAGAAAAGCTGGCAGGGCTCATTGATAGAGCTTTAAACTAGATGAGAAGGGGGACAGGGCCAGGGCCAGGCTAGATGGAAAAGAGCCAGGGAGTGGTGATCCAGTTACTGAGGGTTTGGTATGCTGGCAGTGACCTCTGGTCAGCCACCCTACTAAATGAGGGGCATAGTGCTTTAATTCAGAGTAGAGATGTAATTATTACTGATGGGCTGGGTAACTTAACCAGCTGTCACTTGGGAAGCAAGGCTTCCCTTAGGAGTGTTACACAATCAGTAGATCAGCTGAACGGCATCTACACCAATGCACACGGCATGGGCAACAATCAGGAGGAATTAGAAGTCCTTGTAAGGCAAGGAGACTACAATGTGATTGCCATCACAGAAACGTGGTGGGATAATTCATGTGACTGGAGTGCTGCAATGGCTGATTACAAACTTTACAGGCATGACAGGCAGGGTAGGAGGTGGGGTACTCTGTATCTCAGAGAATGCTTTGACAGCCTGGAACTGGATTCTGGTGATGACAGTGTTGAATGTCTCTGGGTAAAAATCAGAGGAGCATGAAAATCAGGGAGGTATAGTGATGGGAATCTGCTACAGACTACCTGGCCAGGAGGAGGAAGCGTTGATCTGCCTGAGGGTAGGGAGACTCTTCAGAGGGATCTGGACAGGCTGGACCCATGGGATGAGACCAACAGGATGAGGTTTAACAAGGCCAAGGGCAGAGTGCTGCACATGGGACATAACAGCCCCAAGCAGTGCTACAGGCTGGGGCAGAGCGGCTGGAGAGCTGTCAGGCAGAGAAGGACCTGGGGGTGTTGGGTGGCTGCAGGCTGGATATGAGCCAGCAGTTTGCCCAGGTGGCCAAGAAGGCCAATGGCATTCTGGCTTGTGTCAGGAACAGTGTGGCCAGTAGGTCTGGGGAGGGGATTGTGCCTCTGTACTGGGCACTGGTGAGGCTGCACCTCGAGTGCTGGGTCCAGTTCTGGGCCCCTCCAAGAAGGACATGGAGGTCCTGGAGCGTGTCCAGAGAAGGGCAACCAGGCTGGGGAAGGGGCTGGAGGGCAAATCCTGTGAGGAGCAGCTGAGGGAGCTGGGGGTGTTTGAGCCTGGAGAAGAGGAGGCTGAGGGGAGACCTTCTCCCCACCTCCACTGCCCTGCCAGGAGGGTGCAGAGAGGTGGGTGATGGTCTCTTCAGCCAGGGGACAGGAGATGGGACAAGGGGCAATGGGCTCAAGCTGCCCCAGGGCAGGGTCAGCTCAGCTGGGAGGGCAAAGTTCTTCCCTGGCAGAGTTGTGGGGCTGTGGCACAGGCTGCCCAGGGAGGGGGCTGAGTCCCCACCCCTGGGGGTGTTTACCAGCCGGGGAGATGAGGTGCTTAGGGCTCTGGGTCAGCACAGGACAGGGACGATTGGACTCGATGAGCTTAAAGGGCTTTTCCAACCCTGTGATTCTGTGTTTTAGCCACAGAGCACCATGTTCAGTTCTTAGTGATTTTGATACAATGGGAGTATTCTAAAAATGAACTCTCCTTTATCCTACATTTAGAGGATACTTTCATGCACTATGGCTAGCAATCACTTAGAAACAGTTGTTGTACCTGTGTGAAGTCGGGAAGGGTGCAATTGCTTGAAAACAGGGGTGGCAAAATTCTCTCAGCTGCAAATTCCGTGTCGTCTTGGTACTGCTGCCATCCCTGCTGTGAGCAGGGAGCTCTCGACATTATCTCACTAGCTGCTGATCCCTTTACTTGGTGCCCTTGAAATGCAACAGGCTACGCGATAGATGGGAGTGTTATTAACTGAAAGGCAGTACTGTTCTGGAACTATCTACAGTTAATAAAGGTACTTTTCCTACACACAACAGAAGTGATCTGTTGGAAACTGCAGAAGAGAAAAACAATCTACATTCTCTTCCACTCCTGCAGCTCAGCAGTGATAAGGTTTTTGCACAAAGCTGTCACCAGAAAACCACCAGTCTGATGTAGCATGTTCAGTCGTCTTTTTGTATTGTAAAATCCAAATTTAAAACTCCCAGTGGAAAACTTCCCACAGGAAGGCTTACTAAAAAGTGATGAGAGGCTCGTTATGAGACCCATTAAATATTGAGTGGGACGCACTGAACTGAAACTCCAGAAACACTAATCATTACGCCTCCGTTCCACAGGCACTGTACCTTTGGTTGGCAGTCAGATGTCCTTGGGTCTCTTTGGGCTGCCGTTGTCGGTGTGATACATGCCTCTGTTTGCTGGAATAAACTGTCCACACAGTTGGGCTGCATGTAAAAGCATCAAAAGCTAGTTAGTCCAACAATTTAAAAACCATTTAAAGTGAAAAGCTAGGCTAAGAATTCTCTTTTATTTATACAAGTGAAAGCTTTTTTAAATCACAGCCTTTTAATTTGGAAGCCCAGAACAATCCATAATAGGATAAGAAACTATGTGTAGCTTTTCAAATGGGACAGGAAAAAGAGGAATTTAATGTGAAATCTTTCTTTCACTTTGGATGGATTGAAAGAAAAAGGCTCTAAACGGCACTGGACAAAGATCAATGGGAAGCATGAAGCAAAACCAGATGTGCCAGTATACTTCAACCCAAAGTTCCTCAGAAAGCCACATGTTCAGAAAGACAGCAAAAGAAAAGTTGGTAAAAAAAGATGGGATAGGGAAGGAGAAGTGCCAAACATACCAATGTGATATTAAACTTAACTAATATTACAATTTGCATGAAGCTTCTTGACATACGTGAGGCCTCCTGAATATTTACTGGCCACAGAGTCTGCAAGAGGACATCTTCTGTTTGCTGTCAGCTTCTTAGTCGATGCCTCTAAGCAATTTCTAGCTTGACCTCCGTACTTTCACAAACAAAACATCTCATTCAAGAAGCCTGGTGGAAAACTATGTATCTTGCACAGATAAATAAACATAGGCAAAAATTGGTTACCATGAGGCCAGAAGAATCAAAGTATGAACAGGAAGGTGCCTGTATACTTTCTAGGTAAGGCATTTCTGTAAACTCTTTTATAGCTACAAGAGATGGAAAAGCATAATAAGTTACAGGTATAGTATTCATCTTACATGAAAACACCTGAATATTTACAGGGCTCACAGGAAATAATTGCAGAGCTAGGGATTAACTAACTAAAGCAAACAAAAGACATGGACTTGGAGCCCACGTTGTTGCTTTAAGCACTAAAGGTTGCATGAGGGAACCTTCCTAACACGTCACTCCAGAAGCATCACTTCTGATTATTAATTGTTCAGCAGGAGACATAAGAGCACAGAAGTCAAATAAGCAGAGTCATAGGGAATTTACTTTTAAAATAGAAGCCAACCTAACCTTCATCTCTCACATCGGGTTCAAATAGCTCTTTAGAAGTTTCAGCTTCATATGATATGCTATTGTTTTCCTCCATCTTTTGTAAGCTTTCTAATGCTGTGCTATGTTGAGTCAAAGCTCCTAGAAGAGCGATATTGTTTACCAAATCAGGAAGATCTGATGAATTTTCAGCCACTGACGTGTATCTCAGGCAATCCATTCCTATTCTTTCACCTTCATGGGCTTCACGAAAGGCATTCACGCTCTCTGCGCTTTCAAACTCAGTTTCACCTGTTGCTTTTTCCTCTGGAGGTGAATGGCCTCTCCCTGAAGGACTGGCAGAACTCCTGGAAGTGTGAGTATCTTCCTTACATGAAATGCCAAATACCTTTTGATGGTCTTCTGCAATACACTGCAGTGAGCCACAGCTAGGGTCTGATTTTTGTGACAAAGCCAGCAGAGGACTACCTGGTTTTAAGTCACCACTCTCAGTACCCCAGAAGTGTTCTAAAACAACACCTGGGGATTTCACACATCCAAGCTGTTTAACATCCTCTTTGGCCCTCTTGTCCACTGCAGAAATTACTCTGCTGGCAGAAACAGGGGAAATACTTTCTGTTTTCTCAAACACAGTGGTTTTAGGGTGACCCTCATTAACATTTGTGTCACTGGGCAGAAGATCAGAGTACTTCCTTTTTATCCTTGACACATCATTAATGGAATGTGCTGCACAGACATCAAGAGCCTTCATATTGTTTGTGGCTTCGCTACTTAATTGACTTGCATTAATCTCTTTTATGACATTGTTAGTGTGTGCCGCTCCTTCACAGCAAGAGTGAAGTCTCAGCGCGCTGTTCCATGTGACATCTTCCCCCTGTGAGCAATCTGGGCTTTGTGACAGCACATCTCCTCCAGGGAGCTCAGTCACCTCTCTCTCACACGAGTCTTCGTTGCCTGCATCATTAAAATCAAAAGCCTCCAGTATGTTAAAGCTAACCTCCATCACCTGCTCGTCTGGACCAGAGTCTCTGCCAGAGGCACTTAACTCCTCCTCTGCCATTGCGCTCGCAGTCAGCAGTCCATCCACAGAGCGTGCACTGGGCACTCCTGCGTTCTGCCTGGGCTGACGCTCCCCGTGCAGCTCCGCTGGTGAATTCCCCTTAAGACAGTTAGTCACCAAATGCTCCCTGTAGCCAGAGAGATTTGTTTGAAAGGTGACTGGACTTGCTGAACATGGAATGTCATCTGAGGATGGGACAAACTGACTGTCACTCACTCCACTTACGGTGGATTCAGGTAGGAAGCAACTATTTGTATTGCAGGGGTCTTGGAAATCTGTATTTGAATTGGTTGCCTTTTGGTCATGTCTCTGTCCCGTGACTTCTCTATCAGCTGAATTTAGAAGCATTTCAGCATTCCATTCCTGCTGATCACTCACAGTTCCCTTCGTGAAAGGCAGGTACAGAGTATTGTGAATGAGTCTCCTGGCAGGGTTGCCTGAAAAAGCGGGTAGGGTTGTGCTTTTTTGGTTATATAAACCATGGGCGTTTGCTGCTGCCTGGAACCTAGAGAAATGATGGGTGACTTCAGATGTTGTTTGCTCTCTGCATCCTTCTGTCGCTTTGGACTTCAAAAGAGCTATTATCTGTGCTGTGCTCCTGATGTTGCGTGACACTGCTCCCCGACCAGCTGCTCCCCCACTCGACTTGGCATGCCCAGCCATCAGAGGAGACTCTGGCTTCAGGATGGACTCATCAGGGTTCTGCTTCTCCGTCTCCTCACCTGTGTCAAGAAACGGAGCTGAAAGCAGCGAGGAGACAGACATGTGCTCTCTGTCCTTATCCATACACACACCTTCGTGAAAGCCTGCAGATAGATTTGTTTCTGCATCCTTCTTGCAAATCATAGAAAACAATGGAGAGGTCGTGTAAAACCTGGATGGCAAAGTACCCTGGCACTGCTTAGACAAAGGCAATAGTGCTGGGTTTTCTCCATCTTCTGCTGTTGGTATTTTCTTTTCCACTTGGCGTGGTCCTTGGAAACCCTGTGAGAGGAAGTTTAAATTAATTCCACTCAGAAATCAACCTGGCAGTTTGTAACTGAATGTTGGAAACGGAGCACCCCCCCCAAAACACGTTCTGATCGAGTGGCTCACGGCAGCTCTGCGGGTGTACAGGAAGAACCTACAGATCTGCACTGCAGCCTTAGCAACAGCAATCCTGCTGAACCAGATTTAGCAAACTCTGGGGGAAAAAAAAAGCTGCTGGTAACATGTTCTGGCTCACAGTTCCAAAGAAAGAGTTAAGACAGTAACTATATATTTAGCATTTAGTAAAATAGGTGCCCTTTGCGTTTTAAAATGCATGTTAACATCAGGCATAACTCCCAAAACAAAGACCTACCGTAAACTTCCTCTTCAAGCCAACTGACAGATGTCTCCGAGGTGGAACACCTGGTTTTACACCATTTCTATCCAGTGCTGGGGTTTCTGCTTCCCTTGGCTGATCTTCAGAAGACTTCATGTTTACAGCTTCAACTGTGATCAAATATCGTTCGCCTTCTAACTGATCTCCAGCATTCACCTAGAAAAAAGCAAGGAGTGTGTGTAATCATTCTATGTAAGGAACTCACAGGTAAAAATCTACTCCCAGTGTATTGCAGCTGCTGTATAAATATTTAGATTAAAATATCTGGTAAAAAGGGTTAGCACTTGGCTCCAAGTTATATCACTGTAATAAACCACTTTTACCCAAAAAGAATAAAACTCCATAAAACCTCTAAATTGGTTGGGGAAAAACCAGTAAGACCTCAATAAAAATGAACTGGTTTTGCTTTCCAGTATTTGCATAGTGGCAGATTTTTGTGTCCACAATCTAAAAATCCCACCCACCCTAGCTTAACTGCTGAACACGAGTTTGCAGTGCTTCCTGAGGCACAGACCCATCAAGCATAAAAATAAAGCAACCCCAAGCAAAATGTACCTGGGATTTTATAAAAACACTCTCCAAACATTGTCCTTTGTCATCAAACAAGACAGCCTGCAATGAAGAAAGAAAAAGAAGAAAAAGAATTTTAAGTAACTAGTTTTATCAACTATGTTGCCACTGACAGTCCAGCAGCAGACGATACCCAACCCAAGAGTATTAAATCTGAGCTCTTCACCTTATTTCCTCCAGTTCTAATCCTCAGAATTCCATCTTGCCATGTTTTTGATTTTTTCATTTTTTGATGAGTGTATAATACCTGTTTTCAATGCATAAAACATTGTGACAATAGTAAGAAGGTGTTTAAATAGTACAGCAGCTACAATGTCTTTTCATTTTTTATCCTACTTAATTGTATTCAGCGTTAAAATCACTTACAGTAAATTCTTGAGAAGCCATTGCCTTGGCAAAAGAGTTATCCAACAGCTTATCTCACCAAAATCCACATCTTCCTACAGCCTGTGAGGCAGGGAAACGTTCAGAATACACCAGAGCTGCCAAGGAAATGCATTGACAAAATAAAAGTAGATGGCATTTCACTTTATTTTTCCCCTCAAGAGAAGAAAACTAGATGCAAGGTATGTCAAAAGAGTGCAATATAACTGTCATGAGGGCACGATGTGGGCATTTTTAAGAGAAAGCTTGAAAGTAACACAGACTACTGGAAAAAATGCAGGATTTGTATAACTGCCAGCATACTGCCTGACTTTCAGGGGAATACATGGCTCCAACTCTGAAAATTCCAGTGATCATACTGCTGTTCAGAATTAACAGATTATCTTAAACACGGTTACTTGTGGCAAAAAACCCCCCCAACAAACCCAAGAGCTACAGAAGCTATAAACAGCAGGGTTTTGTCAGAGGTTCATTGATTCTAGACTTGGTCATGCATGCTTAATCCACGTGCAGGATAACCGACTCTCAAAACCAGTTACCCGTGAAGTCAAACCTATTCACAGTGACACCAGAACTTTAACAGCAGCCTTTGATGATGAAAACAGGAGCAAATCATCACAAGAGCAACTCATCTCTGGGAGCTGTGACTTACTGCTGCACCTACTATCTGTACTGAGCCCTCAGCACAAGAAAGACATGGACCAGGGGTGGCCACAAAAATGATCTGAGGGCTGGAGCAGCTCTGCTGTGAAGCCAGGCTGAGAGAGCTGGGCTGGTTCAGCCTGGAGAAGGTTCCGGGGGGACCTTACAGCCCCTTCCAGTCCCTGAAAGGTGCCTGTAGGAAGCTGGGGAAGAACTGTTCCTGAGAGCATGGAGTGACAGGATGAGGGGTGATGGTTTAAACTGAACAGGGGAGATTTAGGTTGGGTGTCAGGAAAAAGCTCTTCACTCTGAGGGTGGTGGGTCACTGGGACAGGCTGCCCAGAGAGGTGGTGGAGGCCCCATCCCTGGAGACATCCAAGGTCAGGCTTGCTGGGGCTCTGAGCGACCTGCTCTAGTGAAGATGTCCCTGCTCACTGCAGGGGTGGGACTACATGGCCTTAGTCACAGTTTTGCGTAGCTGGGTGCTGGCAGAGAAGGGGGGCTACAGAGATGGTTGCTGTGAGAAGCAGCCAGAAGCTCTCTGCAGGCCCCACAGAGCAAACACCAGCCGATTCAAGGCTGGAGTTGCTGCTGACCAAGGCCCAGCCCATCAGTGATGGTCACAGCACCTCTGGGAGTCAGTGAGGAGAAGAAAAACGCAGGCAGGTGCATTTTGCCCCCAGAGAAGGGAGTGAGAAGATGTGAGGAGCTGTGTGGGCACCAAGGCTGGGGAAGGGGTGTGGGGGGGAAGAATGAGGCGCTCCAGGTGCCAGAGAGAGAGATTCCCCTGCAGCCCATGGAAGACCCTGGTGAAGGACGGGGAGCAGAGACATCTACAGCCTGTGGAGAGACTGACCCACCCTGCAGCAGGTTTGCCAGGGACTTGTGACTCTGTGGGGCACCAGGCCGGAGCAGTCTAGGCCCGAAGGTCAGCACCCATGGAAGGAGCTGTGCTGAGGCCCGTGGTGAGGAGATGACTCCCCGATGGAGAGGACTCATGCTGGAGCAGTTGGTGGAGGACTGTCTGCCGTGGGTGGGACCCCCGGTGCAGCAGGGGAAGGGCGAGTGTGTGGAATGCCCTCCCAGCTCAGAAGGAAGACAACTTGTGAGGAACTGACTGAAACCCCCATTGCCCCATTCCCTGCCCCTCCCCGTGCCGTGTTGGGGGGGAAGAAGGGAGTAAAATCATGGATAAAGTGAAGTCTGCTAAGAGAGGACGGCTGGGGGGAAGGTGCTTTAAGATCTGGCTGCACTTCTCATTCCCTGGCTCTGGTGCCACTGGTGTGTGGTGTAGTTGTAATAAATTAGTTTCCTTTATTCTGCGTTGAGTCTGTTTTGCCCATGACACTAATTGCAGAGTGATCCCTCTCTGTCCTTATCTCAAATCCTAAGCCTCCCAATATATGCTTTCCCCCCCAATCCAGCTGAAAAGGGGAGTGAGAGAGAGCAGCTTTGGTGGGCATTTTGCCTCTAGCCAGGGCCAAACCGCCTCAGCCTTTAAAGGCCCCTTCCTACCTAACGCATCCTGTGATTCTACTACGACCAGCAGCTGATACCTCGGCCCAGTGCACGAACGGCACAGCGGTGGGAAGGGTCACGGGGCCAAGGCCGGGCCGTCAGCTGCGCCGACGCGGTGGGGTTAAAAGGGGAATGGGATTCACCTCTTCGCTTACGGTCGCCGCCCCCTCGGCCGCCGGCGGGCGCTTCGCGCGGTGCAAGCGGCCCGGCTCAAGGCGTGCAGCGTCACGGCCGCGGAGGGCAGCCGGGCGGCCGCAAGGCCCCTCCGCGCTCTCCCCGCGCCGCCGGGACGGGCCCGCCAACCCCCGCTCCTCCCGCGCGGCGGCGGCGGCGTCGGACTCGAAGCCGCCTCCCCGGGGCCGCGCTGCTCCCGGGGCCGCCAGCGCCGCCCCTCCCCGCCCCCCGGGCCGCCCCGCGCGCCTCACCGGGCCCGGGCCGAGGCGCGGGCTCGCGACAGCCGCCGCCGTTCTCCCGCCGGCTTTCGAAACTTCCCGCCGCGGCCCCTGTGACGTCACGGCGCCCCCGCCGCGGAAAGGAAATCACGTGGCCGGGGCGAGGCGCGCCCGGCGCGGCGCCGCACATGCGCGATGCGGGGGAGGCGCCGGGGCTTCTCTCCCCGCGGGGTTGCGCGTCGCGCTAGGATTGACGGTGAGGGCGGCGGAGGGGGCGCGGCGAGGGGAGAGGCGGCGGCGCGGCGCGGCCCGGTGTCCCTGCGGTGACGCTGCCCGGCGATCCCCGGCGGGCGCGGCGCAGGTCAGTGGGGCTCGGCGGGGTGGGTGGGGAGGGGGCGGCCGGTAGCGGCGGCGCAGGGAGGGGGCGCCGCCAGGAGGGGGCGGTACCGGTAGGGGGCGCTGCCGCCACCCCCACGCGCGCCCTTTCCCCGCCCGCAGACACACAGAGGCTGCGGGGCGCATGCGCCGGGCGCGCCTCGTGCCGCCTCGCGGGGCGGCGGGGCGCGCGTGCCGTGCCGGGCGGGCCGGGAGGCGGGCGGGCGCGCGCACGCCGCAGCGGCCCTCAGCGGCCTCCGCATGCGGGTACCGCCAGCTCTCCGCCCGCCTCTGCCGTGCCTCAGCCTCGCCTCTAGCATCCCCTGCTCCCGGTGCCCGCTCTTCCCGGCGCCTGGGGTGCCTTCCTGAGGCTTTGGAGCCGCCCTGTCCCTCGCCATCTTGCAGGGTGGCTGCGGCTCTTGGAGCCCGGCCGGGGGCTTCAGGTCGCAGCAGGCCGCGGCGCTGGCTGGGCTGGCTTCGTCCATGGTCGAGGCCTGACAGGTTGTGCTAGAACAAAGGGTCCCACTGGGGAGGGACACAGGGAGCAGCGTCAGGCTTTGGGCTTGGCTCGCTCTCAGTGCCATACAGGGGCCACGAGCAGCCACGGTAGTAGCTCTGAACCACCACCTACCACAGGTAGTGGCCAGCACCAGCACAGCCTGTAAGTGTATGTCGGTCGGCCTTCTTGGGGACTAGGACTTAGGCAGTTGCTACACTGCCCAGAGATGGTTGGTGCTAGAAGACTTCACCCTGTGTGTTTCCCCTTTGAAGAAAGGGCCCCGGTGGCACAGTTTCACAGGTGTGCAGTGCTTCTGCGCCAGTCTGGGCAGCTCCTAATAGGGCAGCAGAATGCCTTGCTTGCGTGCCCACCTCTATCCTGACCCTAAGTGCTTCGCTTGGTCAGCTCTCCTGACCCACCTCCTCAATGAGTTGGTTTAACCCATTCATCCAGCAAGAAAATCGTAGTTTTTGATGTCATGGGGTTGAACTCGGGGAGGACTGGTGCAGATGATGAGAGCGGGGCTGCCCTTCGGGTGTGGGTGAACTGTTGCTTCATGTAGCTGAATCCATCTAGCCACAGTCTTGTGCTGAGGGCCTGCATTCAGTTAAGAACTGGCTTTCTGCCTCCCGTGGTGACAGGAAAGGAAAACCACGGCAGGACTCACAAACGGAGGGTCTGCTTTGGTCTGGAAACAGCCTTAACACTGCTTAACACTGTTATGTGCCAGCAAAACCTTTTCTGTTTGTGAGCACGCTGGTTTTGTGACATCTCCTGAATGCTTAAAATGTAGATTTAAAATATGGATTGATTTAATCGCTTGAAGTGGGGGAAAAAGCAGGCAGTTCTTTTTTAGGTGAAGAAGAAAAATGTGGCAGTCCTCATGTAACAATTTCTGCCTTAGCACATTTTTTGTAGAGTGAAATTGCAAGGCAGGGCATGGACTTCACTGCTGCAGCTCTGCCTGTGTGTATACACTAGAGTAAGAACAGCCAGGGCGGGTTACAGAATGCCTTTTTGAAGTAGTTTAAGGTTTGCTGAATGCTTGCCTTTATTTTGGAGTAAACGTCCAGGACAGAAAGTGCTGCCACTGGCTGAATAGAAACATTTTCACAGTATAAAAAGCATCTTGAATTATTCTTCCCCCTCCCACTCCCTTGCACTATTTTGCTGTTTAAAATGGTCAAAGCAACAAAGCAGTTGCATCAGTGGTCAGTATAAAGGATATTTTATAACTGGAACCCTGTTTCTTCCAGACCCTGGGTTAGTTAAATTGGATTTTTTTTCCCCCTAGATCTTTGTAACAATAGAAGTTGAGTTTGGAACTTGGTTGTGTACAGGTTAGCACCAACGTGTTTAATGTTTGCCTTTTGATGTGCATAGATAAGTTACTGTAGATTTTTGTGGACCTGTATGATTTTGATGTACATTATCTTTGTTTGCCTAGGAGTTCCCTCCCCCGGTGACCTGTTCCTCCTTTCCCTGGTTGGAGGAAACATGGAGACACTGTGCTTTTCTTTCTTTTGAGGAAGGCTGAGTGATGGCAGCTCTTCCGCTTCAACAGAATGAAATGTGGGCCCTGCTCTTACTTCCTTCAGGTCTTGTTTGTCAGCATAGTGCTTGCAGCTACGAGATGGCAGCAGCGTAGGAGTTGGCAAGTCAAAAATACACCTCGGTGCTGCAGCTTCTCAGGGATGGGCTGTGGTTAGCAAGAGCAGTGGGGGATGAGGAGACAGACCATCCAGCACGTGAGTTACTGACGTGTTTGGAAACAGCATCTTCTTCAATATCCTGAGTTTGAACCTAGTGTTGTCTCGAGGTATGAGTGTTTCCCTGCCACATGTAAGGCTGTATACACCTTCTAATTATAGATTCATAGCTGACATTTGCTCTGGCTCTGTCTTCCCAAGCTCTTCCAAGTAATTCTCCCAAAGCTTCATTTCTGAAGCAAGCAGTACAAAGTGAGGGCTGTGGGGGGAGCCCGGGATACAGCCTGTTTGCTCTTTAAGCTTGAGTGGGAGCCCCTCTCTCTCCTGGGAAGGAAATACCAAGGCTGACTCAACATGCATGCAGCACTTAGGTGTGTTGCTCTAGGTGAGCCACGTACATTCTGTACCTGTGGTCATTTAATACTGTTCAGCCGCTAAAATGATCCTATGGTGATGCTTTACCTGAATGGCAACTCGCTACAGCTTCCTAGTACACTGTTCTGCTGGTTATTAATATAACCCTCTTGCTGAAGGGCTTGAACTTCTGCTTCGCTTGGGGGTTTTACCTGGCTTATCTTTCCAAGGTGACTGTTGACCTTTCACTTACCTGGAGCGGTCGCAGCAGGGAGAGGAGCTGATATCCGGCCGAGGCAGCCTGATTTGCACAATAATTTGAAGACCATTTCCATTTTTTGCCATCCTCTTGTAGAGGTGGGCTTCCTCTCTGATGGCTGTACTCACGTTCCTCCTTATGTTGCCTTGGCAGAGAGCTGAGAAGCCTTTCATATGGTGATTGCTACATTAATTGCTTTAATTTTTGTGTTAATTTCATTTTCAGAAAGCTGTCTGCTTTTGGCAGTAGTGCTTTGCTCTGCTCTTGTGAGATGAGGTACTAGGTGACTGCCAGCTCTCCAGCAGGACAGACTAGTGACAGCAAATTGAAATATGAACACACAAAAAATAACGAATTGCTGTGGTAAAAAGGTTTTGTATTTTTCAAGGTAAACCTGTACATTCAAGACCCTTCTCTCTAGTTTGTCCTGAATTTCTGATTCTGAGGTTCTGTCAAAACTTGATTTGCCTTTAAAGTCAGTGGCAGTTGATGCAGGAGCCCTAACCAGAGAAAGGGGAGATGTCTCTGTAGTACTGGTGAGGGCTGTGGAGGGCTTTGGAGTCAGAATTTGTTAGCAGGTACTCAAAGCAGGGTTGCAGGGCTTTGACTCCTGCACTTCGGTAGGGCCTTGGCAACGGAGCGCGAGTGCTTTGTGTTTCTGACATAAAGACAGTTGTTATAAACAACCAGTACTATTTCCAGCCCTGCTGCGGAGATCAGCTAGGTGCCTTAAGTATATCTTTACATGGTATTTATTTACAGGGATTAATAGATGCCTCTCATTCTGAGGGCATTCATACATTTTTGCAGCGAGCTGTTCAGCTGCTGCTTGTCTCAGTGTAACCCGTTTGAACCACTGGACCCACGATAGATGCCTGCTGGGCATCATCTTTTGGCCTGCCTTTTCCAGAGTCTTCTGTAAGTTTATTTTTCCTGCTTCACCTTCTGTACAAAAGGATAACTTGTGAAGTGTACAGTGCTCTGGGGTTTTGTGTCTGGTGGTTTGTACTGGGAGACAGGAGGAGATACGGCCTTTTTTTTTTTTTCCCAAGTCTAAGAAAATGGGTTTATTGGGAGGGAAATTGCCATTTAGATGCAGTTTTGTAGCTTATCTTTAGCAAGCAGCTTGCTCTTCTGATAACAGGGAAGTTATTAAACACATTTGGTGACCTGCACAAATACTTGGGAGAATTTGCTTAATTTTTTTTTTAATAGTGCTGCTTGTCTGATAACTCAGAGCCCCAGAACTGCTGCTGTCAGAAACATAATGGAGAGGTCAGGCTGTTCACAAGGTGTTCTGCATTAACACAGATTTTTAAATTGAAGCCCTGCAGCTTGGTGCCAGCGTGGATCCAGTGAATCTCTGTGGCTCTTGGGCAGCACTAGGTGCCATGAGACATGAGGTCCAGCTTGGGCTTTGCTGTGCAGCTGTTGTGTGACCAAATTTCCCTCACCCTCTGTATACTTTGTGGGGGTTTTTATGCCACAAATAATGAATGGCCTGTAGTCCCACAGGGGACGTGTGAAGTTTTTCTGCGTGAGAGGAAACAAGATTGTTTATGCTGTGAATTAAGAATATTTTTATTGTTCTTAAAGGTTAGATTCAACCTTCAGTTGACAGGATGACAGGAATGGAGACTGAAACAGCAAGAGACAAAGCCATGGAAGAAGAAAGCACTGAACAGAAAAAGGAGAGGGAGAAAAAGAAGAGGTCAAGGGTTAAACAGGTGCTGGCAGATATAGCAAAACAAGTGGATTTCTGGTTTGGTGACGTTAATCTCCACAAAGACAGATTCCTCCGAGAACAGATAGAAAAATCCAGAGATGGCTGTAAGTTTATATTCACTGTATTTCAGTAAACAGACATGTTTAACTTGCTTCTGCACTGTTTTACTGGTGACAATTACAAGTTATTTTGGGGGGTGTGTGTCTCTACTCCTGGGGAAGAGAGTTTCATGTTGGAAACCAGCTGTAGGATGAGCAGCTCAGAGGGCAGAGCTGGATCTAGTTTTCAGGACATGTATCTGTGTTTCCTTTCCTTTACTGCCAGCCATAAGTAAGAGGCATCTGCCAGGGGAGAAATGACTTTCTGGGACACCTGATTTTCTTTTTCTTTTCTTTTTTTTAAACTTTTGATGTAGTTTTAAGAATAAGTAAACAAAGAAGGGGCATTTTGCCCTTGGAGGTACACGATTTGACTTGTAGGGTAGATACATGCAGAAATTAAAATGTCACTTGGGTTTGACGTTAGATAGGCTTTTTTGTGTGTTTTCTGCACAAGTATGATATGTGAATAATTGTGTTTTGCATAGGGGCTACTGTGGGTCTCCTTCCTTTAGACAGTTTTTCTTGCATGGTTTGTTTGACTTCAGAGTAGGAAATTGAGCTGGGTTCTGAGGCTGTTTGCCAGTTTCTGCAGAAGCTGCACATCAGCTGTGGTGACTATGGTGCCTTTGCTTTAAAAACCAGCACCTCTGCGGCACATACAGTGCATCAACAGAATCGTTCAATTACCCTGTTATGCCAGCTGGACTGAAAGTGTCACATGTCTGTAGAAAGAGTCAGTCCTTTTCCATCAGCACAAAAAATAGCCCTCTCCAGAAGGGTTTTATCTTTATTTCGAGGAGTCCATAGTTATCTGAAGTCTAAGTCCTTAGTCCAGTGGCATTGTGTGAAACGGGTAGCCCTGTAAGTGCTCAGTATAGCCTTCATTTATACTGCACTTTTTGAAAAAAGCTACAACTTGCCTGTGCCCCATGTTTTATAGCCATGGTGCAGTTTGTATGTCTTGGCCTATTTTTTCTTAATTTTTTAATTAAGGCTTAATACTACACGGTTTTCTGTCAAGGTTTTATCAGCATGACTCATTGCAACTGAAGTGCAAGCAGGGGCTCTTTTGTGTTGGAAAGACTGGGCTAAACACTTAATTGAGTACTCGAAGGAGAGGCATGTCTTCAATGCAAATTGTTTTTTGTGTTGTAAAACTGCATCAGAAAGGGTTTTTTTTCCTTTCTTTTCAAAGACAATAGCTATCAGTGGGGAGGTAAAAGAACAAAATTCCTTTGATAAAGGTTAGCACAAAAGAAAATTAAATACAGGCTTACTTGAAACTTTAATTTTGATGGTAAGATTTTCTGTAAATCCTCAGAGCACGGTTACATACTACACTGAGGACTTGCAGATGGTTTCACAGAAATATGGGTGGAATCTTAATGTCAGATAAGAACATATAATTAATGCTTTCTATGTTACCCTGGCCTCATCTTATGCACCTCTTCTTATCCCTAGATGTTGATATATCACTTCTTGTTTCTTTCAACAAAATGAAGAAGTTGACTACTGATGGAAAACTGATAGCTCGAGCGGTGAAAAGCTCCTCTGTTGTGGAGGTACTTCACGTTTCTCTCTAGTATCTGCTGATGCTGGGGTAGTAATGGTCGTGGTACTGAAGTAGGCAATAACCTTATGGAAGATGCTTGTTCGTTTCTTGTTCCTTTTAGCTGGATTTAGAAGGAACGAGAATCAGAAGGCGCCAACCGCTGGGCGAGCAACCCAAGGATGTGGACAGTCGGACAGTCTATGTGGTAAGGTTGCACATGGTGCATATGCTTTGTGCCTGGCACTGTGCTGCGTTTCCACCTGCAGTAATTCCCAGCTGTTCTTATGTTTTGCTGTTAATTCCTTCAGTGGGCAAACCCTACTGTGGGCTGTCCCTAACAATGGAATTACATGGTGTATTAATTCTGTATTACAAAACCCACGTGAAGCAGCCAGACAGTCTTAGCAGAATTGAAAGGTGCATTTTGAGAACATCAGGAATTTATTCCTAGAAACATTTGCATACAGTAAAAGCTGATAGAATTTGGTTGCTTTTCTCCCTTCTAAAGAAAAGAGCAGCATGAGGGAGGGAAATGCATTGCAGATGTACTGAACTTGTGATGCAGGGGCCTGCAGAGTGGGGTTAATGTACACGTTTAGTGCAGACATGATCTGTGCATCAGTGCTCTTGTTAACACAAGGAAGGACTGGGCAGGTGGCTGGCAGCTCTCCTGCAGTGTATCTAAGGGAAAGAAATTAAGTGAGGGCAGGTGAGTGCTGGCAGTGACCAAGGCAAGAAAGGGATTAGTTTGGTATGTTGATTTCTTGAACCAGCTTAAATCATGTTAAATGTTGAGCAAAGAGCCGCTTGGTGTGCTGGCAAGAAGAGGTGTGCTTTGACTGAGCTGTCACTGCTTCTGAAGGGCTTCTCTAGCTAATGTCACTAAAAGAGCAGCACTGGTACCAAGAAATACTTACAGGTGGCATAACTGTAGACAAAGCTCTAGAAAATGACCTTTTATTAGCTCTACTAAACAGGATATAGCTGAGTTTGCAAGATCATGGGAGTACTTTAGAAAGTGCAGTGTTGGCAAAGTATCTGTTGCTGCGAGTGCCTTTGGCTTTGTAATGCACAAAGATCATTTTAAAGGCAGAGTGTACCTAAATGAGCTACTCTCTTTTTTAGGGGGCTTTAAAAAAAAAAAAGGTAAAAGTCCTCCTACTAGCACACTATCCTGTGGCTGCCTTGGTACTGAAATAGTTCATTAATTTAAATGAAAATGGCTTTGGTTGCTGGGGAAACTCCTCAACTCGACATGATACTGTACATGTGTCAGGGTGAAGCAGCTCTTACCATATTGTTGAGCCCCTTAAATGGTAGCATGGAAGATCTGATGGTTAAGCTATCACTTATTTAAAATCCTATTAAAGAAAAAAACCCAAAACAAACCCACAGGATTTTGAAGCTGGTGTGGAACTTCATCTGTCTCTATAGAAAGTTTTTCACAGCTTATGTCACTCAGGGTATCTGTCTACAGCTGTTAGCAGCTGAATGAGTAAATTCAAGCAGACACCAGGATTTGAGTGATGAAGATGCACAATACTCATGCTCAAAATGCTTCTTTAAGTACTCTGTGCTAATCGTAGTATCCCCTGACATGATTGCAGGGACTGCTTCCAATGTCCTGAATAGCTTCTCTGTATCAGTTTTTGAAAAGATGCACCAAAGATCAAGATCTACATAAGCTATATATACTTTAAATATGTAGCAAAAGTTTAATTTTAATCTTTTCTGTAAGACCAAAATAGGTAACTGGGATGTTTTGTAAGTTACTGAGGTCATGGATAACGTTAGAGAGTATGTAGCAGCCCATTATCTTCTGTTACTGCTACGGAAACAGGTGTGTTTTAAATACGAGTATGAGGGATCTGCTTTTTATGCTGCAATTATAGAAACGTTAAGCCATGTTTAAATCACTGGTATATTGTAGTGATGGGGATTGGAAGTGGTCTGGGAGTTAATTAGTTAATACTAACTCCATTACTTCATGGATTTTACAATTTTATTTTCTTTAGGGGAAGCTTTTGTTAAATTTCTCTGAAATAATGTTATGGTTACTGACTTTTCTTTCATATACTTTAAGGTAAACTATACCCTGACATACATTACTATTTTCTGTTTATCCCATAATATCTTTAAAGCTTTAAGTAACTCACTCTTCAACTTTATTCCAAAACCATAATAAAAGTGCTTTTCTCAGGCAGGCAAAGTTCTTGCAAAAACAGTTTTCTACCTGAATGTGATAAATGATGCTTTCCTACAAGGAAAACCTTGTAGTGCTGTGACTTGCTGTGAGGAAAAAAAGGTAGTGCTGACTCTGTGGTGTTATTTGGGTGTACGTAGAGTTTTAGAAGTGTTCACTTGGGTCTATTTAGAAGTTGATACCACTGGATTTCTCTTTGACTGGTGAAGGGAAAGCTCTAGAAACTGAGACATAATGTCTGCAAGCTGCTAAAATGCGTTTCTATATTATGGAGTTTAAGAATAAACTGTCTGATTTTTGTTTCTTTATCATCCAAGGAGCTGGGTAAAATTTTCTGCTGCATCTGATCAGCTAACCAGGCCATAGATGCTAACTGCTAAGCTTTGAAAGATCAACTACCAGCAGGAATTTATCCATTGCAGTAGTGACTCTTTACTGACCCACAAGCATTCTTTCTGTGGTACCTAGGTTACCAACACTTAAAAAAACAAAATCCAAAAAAAAGAAACCAGAAAAACCCTCCCCATCAAAAAAAAAAACCCAAAACAAAACAAAAACCCCCAAACAAAACCCCACCCCTGTGTTCTGTAGTGGATGGTTTGAGACAATGTAGAATTAAGTTTCCTCAAAGGTCTTAAATTTATGTTGCAGAGGTACAGCTGCAGGTAACTTGTTACTGTCTGTCAGAGGAAGAAGATCAACATCTAGTAATGTGTTTGTTAATGGGTATATGATTTGAGATCCATTTTAAGATCACTGTTCTTGCTATCTGAATCCTCTGACCTCTCAGTAAGGATACTTCCTGAAGTAAAAAGCTTCTCACCTTTGTGACATGAAATGATATATTTTGTTGTGACAGCTTTGTAATTAAAACAGGTAGTGAACTATCTAATGCAATGGTAATACAGTAGTGAGAAAATGACCTTTTTTTCCTCTGCTAGGAGTTGCTTCCCAAGAATGTCAATCACAGTTGGATTGAGCGGGTCTTTGGGAAGTGTGGTAACGTCGTGTATGTCAGTATACCCCGGTACAAAAGCAGTGGCGATCCAAAGGGGTTTGCCTTTGTTGAATTTGAAACAAAAGAGCAAGCAGAGAAAGCTATTGAGGTGAGTAATGGTGCCTCTGGTCTGTTAACATTCTTCTGATTGTCACTTTGATAGGCATGGTGTAGTCTCTGCCAGGTCACCTACTGACTCTGACATAAATTCCTAAAATACCATAGCTTAAAAACCTGGTTAGCAGGAGTTATGTTCCTGTCTCACCCCCAGACCTCCAGTCACTGCCACAGTCCTTCAGAAGTGCACCTCTGTTAATGAGCTGGAGGCTGTGTAGAGCACACTGGGTATTTCATGGAATAATTTGGTTGGCTGCTCTTGGCATCTTTTATGGAAACCAATCTCTCTGTGGTTATCAAATTTAATCAGACAAGCACGGTCGTACCAAATTTTCTGTATCTGAAATGTGATTTGAAAGTTTAAAACCATTTATGTTTCAATACCATAATGGCAACAGATACATTAAGATATCACACTATTAATGTGAAATCAAGTAGGCTCTCCACTTCGAAAGCAAGTCCCCCAACAACAGAAAGCCCATTAAATGACACACCAGCCAAAGACCGATGCATACCTCTGTGTATACATGCCATTTACTGGTGGTTTTAACTTGAATCAAGATTCTTTATAGGAGAAAAAGTACTAAAGAACTACTAAAATGGTTTGTGATTTCTTTTTTTAAGTTTTTGAATAATCCACCAGAAGAAGCACCACGAAAACCTGGGATTTTCCCCAAAACAGTAAAGAATAAGCCTGTTCCTGCACTGAACACCAGTAACAGTAGTGTAGTAGGTAAGTGTTAAGTTACTGGAATCAAGGAAAAACTGGTTTGTGCCTCAACTTGTAACGAGGAAATTTTGAACTGACTTACTTCTTACAAACTTTACAAAAATGTGTATTGACAAATGTGATCTTGAGAACGAAACTGAAAAACTGAAATACAGTAAATGTTTACCCTTTCTGTTTTCCTGCTTGATAAAGAACTTAGTTTTTTTCCTCTGTTGCACACTGCTACTGTTGGTCACTGTCAGCTGGCAAAGCTGCTTCCAGGCTGTACCATAAATCATTATCTTAAGCATTTAGCATTGGCCTAAAGTCAAATTAGGCACAAATCCACCCCATGACTGTTAAAACCCACTTCAGATACTGTTCTGCCTGTGATATGAAGTAGACTTTTAGATGGGTTAACATTCTTTAATTTAGTAGGCAAAGTTGTTCATTATATAGTATTACATATTAATTGGGTTGAATCCATTGGAATACAAGTTGGCATGTTTTTTGGGTTTTTTTAGTCGGTTTAGGAGGAAGAAAGCATCTCAGACAGGTAAGGGATGTGACAAAATACTCATTTGTTAAGGAGAAGCATGGTTTACCTCCTTTCTTTTCGAGAGCCTGTACTTCAGGAATCCTGTAGTCAAGCTGCCCTTATGGCCCAGAGATCTGTCTCACTTTGGCAGAATCTTATCTGAGGTTTTTTCTGCTTAAAATGCACGGGGAAGAACTTTGGGACTGTGTATTGCATCTCAGACATTTAATGTCCCAAATTAGTCATTGGTGGTTTTGAATATTTTTAATCCAGAAGAGAAGAAAAAGAAGAAAAGAAAGAAATCCAAAATCAAGAAGGAGAGCAATGTACAGGCAGCTGTAGAGACAAAGGAATCAAACATGAACACTACAACAGAGGAAGCAGTCAAAGCCAAAAGACACAGGACTTCATCAGAGTGTTCAGAACTGGAGGTGACAGAGACACACAAGCAGCCCTCAAAGAAAGAGAAAAGAAAATGGGACAGAACAGAAAGCTCAGAGGTATCTTGGGAAAACAGGCTGGGGAAGAGAAAAAGAACCAGCTCTGGAGAGGGTGAGTCATCAACACCGAAAGTCAAGAAAACTGCTCCAAAGGATGAAGTTTCTCCTGTAAAAGAAGAAACAACAGAAGCTCCAAAAGATTCCAGTGGTAACATTTGTCTTTTTTAGTGTTCTTTCGATTTGTATGAATGAATGAAATCAAATGACAGATGTATCTCATGTGGACAAAGCCTAGAAAAGGAGGAAAGCCTGAGTTCAAGAAGTCGTGTTCTTTGCATTTGGAAATCATGTTTATAGTGGCTTAAGGAAAGCTTTTTCAAGTGCTGAAATATTCAGGCACTCAATTTCAGGCTTAGCTGGTAAAAGGTTGTTCTGCTTGGGTCAGTAGGTGAAAAATAGTTAATACAGTGGAGGCATAACAAGGTCAGTCAAGGAATTAGTGGTGTTCCCTGCAGTTAAATTTAAACCTGGTAATAAGTCATTCCAGAGATAAGCTGGAAAGAACTTTTAACACTGAAGCAGGTAAATCTCATCAAGTAAAAACAATTAACAAAGAAGTAGATATTAGTAGAACCTTACTGGAGTAATGGAGTAAAAGTATGGATTAAATAGACTAGGCAAATACAAGTGAACTGATGATCCTGGTTTCTACCGTGAGATAAAAAGCAATAGAAAGGGATTAAAAGCTTCATTGAAAAATGTGTGGTTACAACATCCACTGAAGTCACAATTGGGTGGACAAGAATTCTTAATTAAAGGCTAAATAAGCTGAGGTAGTTGAGAAAGTGGGCTAAAATCTATAGTGGATGGATTTTTTTTAAGGAATAAAAAGCCAGCTCACTACTGATGAAAATATTGCATCTGTTAGTGCTGGGACTAATCACTTTTTTTTTGCATTTCCCCAATGCAGAAGTTTCTGCAGAAGACAAAGACAAAAAGGACACATCCCTATCCAAATCTAAAAGGAAGCACAAGAAAAAACACAAAGAAAGACACAAAATGGGTGAAGAAGTCATTCCGCTCAGAGTGCTTTCAAAGTACGTTATGAAACACGGTGGGTGGGGGTGTATTTCTAGGTTAGCTGCTCCATAGCACTTTGCAGCATGGAGCATTCCGATTTGTGGTGTTTCAGACCCATTTAGAGGCCAGTGGGTGGGAGTGGTGGGCCGTCTTTACTTTTTTAGGCTTTGGATGCCCCAGGCTGGGATGGGGCTGTTTTGTGCCTTTTGGTGGTGTTTTAAGGTACTAGACTTTCAAAAGCTGGGGAATCCTTTAGTCGCTCGTGTTTTCCTAGAGTAGTACAGTACTATGAATGTTGTCAAGAGTTTTGCGTAGTTTATTGGGGTTTTTTGCTTAACCAGCAATACAGCGATTCCATAACGCTCCCAACCTTTGGAATTCCGTCTCGGTATGTCTCACAGTCCATCACCATTGCTAAAGTGCAATTCCAATTTTTATACAACAGAGTTGCATATTAGCAACAGTATTAGCCTGTAGCTGAGCAGATTCGAATTCCGGAGAGTTAGTCAGGAACACGCTGCTGCTGTGTGTGGGTGCGCCTGAACAGGCCTGCGGTGCTCACTGCAATCACCGGTGCGCGTTCGTGCCTCTAAACCGTTGGGCTTTAGGAGTCACCGCAACTAAAACATGGAAGCACTTACTTTCTTAGGCATCCAGCAAGTACCTCCCATGTTAAAGTAGAGGGGGTCCTTGCCTTTGAGCTGTGATCGGCTGTGATTTATATCTGGGGGGACGAAGGGAAGGAAGTGTGTTCAGTCGAGGAAAAAAAAAGGATTCACCATCACTAAAACATGGAAGCACTTACTATTCAGGAACAAAGCAAGTACATCCACATTTAAGTTGTGGGGGTCCTTAAGTGAGAGGAAAAAAAAAGCAAAGACACAGTTCCATTTTCACCACAACAACAAAAAAGAAACACCAGGAAAGACATTTTAAGTAGACTTTGAGCTGCATCAAATATCTAGAAAGGACTTAAGGATCCACCGCCACTGAAACATGGAAGCACTTACTTTTTTAGGCAGCAGGTACCTCCATGTTAAAGCGAAGGGAGACCTTTAAATTCAAAACTGCTTCGTTTTCGGCAAGTAGAGACCGCTGAAAAATTTTAGCAAGGCTTTTAGTTCTTGGAGAAGCATGCTTTAAAATACGCTCAGTCAAAAACTCTTCATCTTTCCTCTCCTGGATCCAGAGATCGAAAAACCGCACAAAATCCCCGGCGTTTCAGTATTGCGATCAGGATTCACCTCTACTAAAACATGGAAGCACTTACTTTTTGTAAGTCACAGAAAGCACCTCCATGTTAAAGTAAAAGGGGTCCACCAAAAAATAAAAATAGTAAGAAAAAACAAACCCAGCAAACCCAAGCGGCAGGTATCAACGCTGCTTGTCCTTCCCCGCTGCGCCTCAGTACTGCATGAAACAGAGAGAGAGAGAAAGGTTCAGGCCTCGGGTAACTGCCGAAGCGGGAAAGCCGTTTAAAGAGTCAGAAGCATGGGGAATACTTGCCTGACTCGCTCCTCCCGGCCTTCGCTTCGGAGTCAAGTTAACGCGAAGTCACTCCCGGAGCTCGTATTTATACCATGGCCCGCTATGCGATGGTGCTGCCTTTTTATCTCCAAGAATCATTACGTGGGTCTTTTGTTATTTTAATGTCTTTGCTGGGCTGAAAATGTATGATCCTGGGTGAGTCTGGATGCTTTTTTGAAGTATACAGTTGTCAATGTTAACAGCTAAAACCATTACCACAAGATATCCTCCTCTTTAAAAATCCTCTATCAGCTCATTTGATAGCACAGATTAGGGTAACAATGAGTCGTTCTCACAGTGGCACTACAGGCATTGTGTTTCTGTGGAGCAAAGCCCTCGCTGTTTGCAGAAACATCTCCATGTTAAATGTATGTAAATATATAAATTGCTTCCATGTGGTGGTATTTTTTAACCAAAATGCATTTGAATAGTAAGGAATGTTCTTATCTCGGTAGGTTTTTGGTGAGTTTTACCAGCTGTTTATTTTCGGTCAATGATTTTTTCTTTCTGGAAAATAAATGACTGATTCTTAATATAGTAACACAGGAGTGGGTTCAGTGAACTAATTCAGAGTTCACGGTCTCTGAATTAACTCTGAACTCGGTGCCATGCTCAGTGCAGTTGGGGTAGAAAGCAGTTTGCCAAGCTGTTTGGCAGGTTTGCTGAATATGTAAAACAAATTTGGGAGTCGCTCTGTTTGACTGATAGGTTGATCTTGTTAGGGCTTTCCTGGAATATTAAAACTAAAGCAAAACAGTAAAAGAATGCTGGTATTGACTGGGCCTAATTTTACCTAAGTGCAGGGAGATCTCAATGGGTTGTCTTCACTCTTCAAAGTTCATCTTCAACTGGTTAAGTGTGTCATCATTGAGTTTCTAAACACTACTCTGTTGTGTGTGACTGACGTCCTCTCCCTGTGCTGCTGCTTACAGGACCGAGTGGATGGATTTGAAGCAGGAGTATTTGGCCCTTCAGAAAGCCAGTATGGCATCCTTAAAGAGAACAATGTCTCAGATCAAACCCGAGCCTGGGGGAGAGATGGAAACGGAATCTTCTGCGCAGAAAAGGCCTCAGTCAGAGAATGACAAATGTAATGTTGGGGCTTGTCATGTTGTCCTCATGATTTTGCTTCACATAAGTGATTTAACATGCTGGTCTTTGAGAAACACTGCAGAATGGGTTCATTTTTCTACAATGTCTGTGCTTTCTCTGAATGCATCAGATTGCATGCTCAGAATGCAACCATCCCTTATTGAGATAGATATTGGACCAAGGGATTTTATAGACAAAAGGCTTAAGGAGTAAATTCAGCATATTCCACTGGTGCTTTATAAGTTAAAGGATCTTTTTAGGTAACTGTAATTAGAAAGCCTCAGAGGGGTAAGTCATGAATTGGCTTTTCTGAGTATGCAGCGTGAGCCTGATTTGCTTAGGTATAACTATACCTGCAGTAATTTACAAGAGTTTTGCTAAGGCAGTCAGAAATTGGTTTTTAATTGTGGGGTTTTTTTAACTATTGTATGGTTTTAAAGTAGTTGTGTAATTATGTCCTTTGTGAAATTTCTACTTTTTTCACAGTTACTCTTTTTTTGCTCTGGTTCCTCTGCACTTCACTAACTGAAGCACTCACATTTCAGTGCCTGTCTGCTTATTTTTATTGCTATAGAACTGAAGGATCAAATATGAACTGTAATCGATATAATATAAATAATAATAATTATTATTATTATTAGGCAATGGTGTAGGTTCTGAAAACCTCTAAGAGTCTTTTCTTGGAGCTGGTTTTTTTCCCTGCTCATTGACTTGACCTTGTGAACAGTCTTGATCCTTAATTAAAGATAAAGCCCACAAAACCCTACCACAACACCTCTATTTGCAGCAGCACTGCTTAACGCCCCGAGTTTCATTCCTTGTAGACGGGATGTTGCTTATGCGCTTTCATAGCACGTTTCTAGTTTTTCCAAACGAATCGGTGTAAGACCTTTTCCTTCCCTTCCCACCGGAGCAGCCGCCGGAGTGGATCCAGCCCCTCCCGCCAAGGCGAACACAATGGGGCCCCAGTTCGTCAGCGGAGTAATTGTGAAGATCATTAGCACTGAGCCCCTGCCGGGCAGGAAGCAGATCAAGGTAATGCCTTTGTAACCTCAGTGTAGCTGTTGGCCTTTCCTCTTACACTGCCCCCCCAAATGTTTGAATATGGAATACCGTTCAAACAAGCACCCCTATCTATTTATTTATTTGTAAGTTTAATTTGTTTGGCCACTACCTGCGTACACATTCTGCTCTAGTTCTGCCTGGTAATGGCAAATTTTACAGCCTCAACATAAAGAGGATGTTTGAAAGCAAAAATTCGCTCTTAAGAGTGCTTCAAGCAATGTCAAGTTTATACTGAAAATAATGGCAAAAATACATACTGCTCTAGAGGATGGGTAGCTCTTCCCTGTTAGAAGGAGAAGTTGAAGGCAAAGTGGGTTCAGGGTTGTGTGTTTGTCATTGTGCCAGGCAATTCTGGCCCAGTTCAGATAAGAAATCCGGGGAGCATACTGGGGATTTTACTGTTACCAGGAATTTGGGGGCAAGAAGAGGCTCTCTGTGTGAGAAAACAATTGATGTTTTGGGTTTGTTTTTTTCAGTAAGGAGTTCAGAATTAGAGAAACTCCAGTTCAGTGAGAGTGACAGGAGAACTTGTCCTGTTATTTATTCACCTCCTTTTTTTCCATGTGGCAAGTGCTCCTTTTTCTCTATTTCAGAAGAAGTGTTTAGAGTAATCAAAGTTACAAGTAGAATAATCAAAAATATTGTAAGGAACAGAACAGTTTTAAGCTGCATCCTTTTGAAATAGAAACATTATTATTTTCCCAAGGGCTTTTTCCAGAGAATGAGTTTTCCATGAATGTGACGCAGGACATTTACTTTAACAAACTGCACTTCTGGATTAATAGCAACTGGAAGGAATTTGAGCAACTTTATCCCGAGTTGGAATTAATAGTCAGACCACTTAGGATAATGAGAGAAGGGCTCAAACTTTGGAGTCCTGAGATGACTTATCAGACTACCTGTATCTATAACGGTCTGTTTGGAGTCACCCACAGCTTACAAGCATGTGAAGCTTGGTGTGTGCGTTAATTTAAGTAAGAGGAGAGACTTCTCTCTCCCTGAAAACAAACTGATGATAGGGTTTCACCTTAATCAGCCTTATCTGCCTACGTATATTTGTAGGCAGTTGTCTGAGTGCTGGAGACACAGAGAATGTGGTAGTTGTTGCTAAGGATTGCGGGCCCCACTGGCTGCAGTTGTACACCTTACTGCCTCAGGTTTGTGTCACAGCTTCACATGCTGTGGTCAGGAGGTGAGCTCATTGTTCCTGCTATAGCTGAGAACAAACGGATTTTCAGGTATTTCCAAATACTGTCTCAGTTTAGTTATGGAGCTGTTTCAGGAAGAAAGAACGCCCTATGAAGATGAAGGGGGACAAGATCAGTGTGGCCTGTTGCTGCTGATCATATTCCCATCACGAGGCAAAATACTTCACCAAACGTTAGCAGACAGTAAGGCAAGGTTCTTGGGGAGACACATAACTGCAGGGTGCCACTGCGGCTGGAAAAAGCGTAGTATCTTGGGTGCCCCAGCTCTTCTTTGGGCAGCAGTAGAAGCTGTAAGCTGCCTGATACGGATTTGGTTTTTTCCCCATACTGCTTGGTTTTATGGAAGGTGTTGTTAGCCTTTTGACAAAAGCAGTGCAGCTAGGTTTGGGGTTACTTCTCCTTAATGACCGTGCAGGGTTAATCTCTGTTGTGGGGCCGGCTTGGTTATTTCCACCGTTACCTTTGCTGTAAAGGTGCTTCTCTGAGTTCGTAACACTTGTCAACTCCACTAAACTGTTTGGGTCGTTGTGATTTCCCACCTTAGCCCTTGCATAGGGGAATGCAGACTGGGAAGTAGCTTCCGTTTGCTCTGAAATGCTCTCAGCAGTATTGGCAGTTCTGTTTCAAGGCTGTCCTTGGTAGCGGAGGGTTAAAAAGCTGTGTGTAACTCCTGAATAGAAGCATCTTCCTTGAGCTGCCTGCTGTGAACAAAATTGACTAGGAATGTGTGGTCTGAGTTAATTTCCCTAACAGCAGGAATTACAAGTGAAATGCTTCATCTGAAAGAGCACGGGTGACTCTCCTGTTGGTGAAAATTTTCAAGCAGAGGTCACTTCAAGAAGATAGGACGGGCTGGCTTACTACTACTGCTCAGTAGCCTACGTATGTTTCTCAAATCTGCCACGTATGAACTTCCTTTTATATTATTCATGCATAGAGTGGAAGTTTGGCATTTTTCTGTTGGACCAATGTACATCGGTGTTACAGTACACAAATAATTTTGCTTTCAAAACAGTCCACACATATACTGTATAAAATAAATAGATGTTTACTAATGCTTAATTAATAAATTTATTCTTGGAGGGGAAAAAAGGTGTCTTCATGAATTACTGCTTATTACTGATTTAAATTGTTCCTGGAGAGCAGGGTGAGAGAGAAACATATTGTAGGCTCATAAATCAGAATTCAGGTATAACCTTCTTAGGAAAATATATTAATTTAACACTATTTAATAAGCGATTTGTTGGTTAAATGAAAAAGTTCAGTTATTGCCTCCTGCGTTGTGACCTTCTTGAAATGTCAGTGACCCACAGATTGGTCCAGAGTCGCTCTTTTTATATCATTTGAGTCTGGTTCATGGTTTGTCTTCTCTCACATGCTTTGATAGGATGCTTTGGCAGTGCTGGCTGAAGTTGCTTATGTTGACATGCTGGAGGGAGACACAGAATGTCACGTCCGCTTTAAAACTCCTGAGGATGCACAGGTTGTCATGAAGTCATACAAAGAAATACAGATCAAAAACAACTGGAAATTCGAAGTTCTTACTGGTAAGATTTGGGCAGAAGGCTTAATTACTGTGGAAAGGGTCATATTGTGTGGTAGCTTTATGGTTGTATTTCACTGCCTTGGGAGCTGGGGAAAAGACTGCTTTTGTATGGGAGTCTTCTCATTTTTCTATTACAGTGAAATTGGTAAAGCAGTGTGGGGTTTGATGCCACTGTCAGAGCAAAATATCAATTTTCCTTGCCTTTATCAACTTAATTCTGTTCCTTTGAGATGGATTTATTTATGTCACTTCTAGTGGCACTGGACTACAATTCGTTAGAAGTATTTAAAAGAAGAATTTATTGAAGACACTGAACTTACCTGTGAAATAACAGAAGGATCTAACAGCATGGATATGCTTATAGTGGATTTAGCACTTACCTTCTAATTGATCTTTATTTTTTCAGGAAGTTGAATAACATATGCCAGAGTTATGCCTTCTAAAATTGTATTTGCAGTAAATTTTTTACTGGCTTACTTTGGATCTTCATCCTAATGTGTGTTGGGTTTGTTTCCCCCACACCCAATTTCTGTTTTTATGAACTTGTATCTTGTGTTAGATTTGGACTAGTCTTCCAGAAACCTTTTTATGAAAGTGAGGGGTAGACAGGGAGAATCTCTCAAAACTGGTTACTGTATTCATATAACTTAAATTCTAGGCATGCACTAAAAATCTGTATGTGCAAAAAACCCACATAACAGCAATCCAGCTGGGATTCTCTCCTCTGTGTATTTTAGTGTTTTACCTCACTCCTGCACAGATCCTTACATAGGGTTTGGTTCTATGCATGCAGGGGTGTAAACCCCCATATATGTTAATTAAAGTCTGCAGAAGGAAGAGCTCTAGTGGAAGCGTTAACCTTCATGATCATACCAAAGCTTAAAAAGTTTGAGACTCGCTGAATCTTGCTCATGTCACTGGGGGAGAGGTTTGTCTCCTGAGTGTTGTGTGTTCCAGAGATCCAGAGACAACTTCAAATTGGGGTTTCTTACAGCTGTGTGCTCTGTGTTTTTCTGACTGGTTTTGTATCCCGATGTAAGAGAGTGTAGCAGATTGCAGTAAGTATGGGGTAGGAGTGTTCCATTCATAAGCTGAGTGTTTCCAAACCAGTTCATTGAAATAAGAATGGAAAGGCTTCTGAAGATCTCAGAAGTGACTCGGTTTTTCAGCTTTTCTTGGAGACTTAAGGTGAATACAGAGAATGAGGAAGGAATCTTTAATGCATCCTACTGCAGGGACTGAAGTTGTCTCAATATTTTACTTTTTAGAGCTTGATTTTACCTAAATGTCTTCAGCTTTTCATCTGACAAGATTATTAAACATAGTAATGTTCAGATGTTGTGATTGAGTGTATAAATAACACTGTTACAACGTATGTGACATTGGTTCTCAGAATAATGAATCCTGTAACTTGTGCAGGAATCTCTTCCAAGATCAATACCTTGAACACTTTTCCCCCTAACAAGATCACTTGGAAAATTCCCTGTAACTGAAGTTTTTCCATGAGACTGGACAACATTATATGACAAAATTCCCATCATGATGCTTGCAGCACAAACCAGGGCAAACAGCTTACTGTAAACCAACCCCTGACACAGGCTGCAAAATCATTTCCTCTTCTGTTCCCCCCCATATGAAAGTTTTCTGAACTACCCATGAAGCCCCCAGCCTTTGCTTCTAACAGTGGGTTTGATGGAAGGAAATAACCGTTCTTACAATTTATTTTTTTTCTGTTGGGGGCTCTGGGTGAAACTCTAGCTAACGTGAGCCCCTTCTGCTAATCACACGTAGTGAGGGAGTTTGCCTCAGTTCTTCCAGAGTTTATAAACTCCTTGCTTGCAGTCCTGAAGTTACTAAATTGTGGAGGACCTTGATTCGGGCCCTGTCTGGCTCATACAGATGGAGACCTCCCTGTCAGCTTTAATCTTCAGACAGAGATTTTCTTTCCTTCCTGCAGTGTTGGGATGTTGCAATGCTGTGTGACTTCCCTGACTAGGGTATTTAAGGCTGGTGGAGAAATATTTGTTAGATTCCCCTAACAGGTTATTTTCATGTGTCTACCTTAAATAAAATTCTTCTCCTCACAACTGAGCCCCCTGCATCAGTTTGTCTTGGATACTTTTATTCATGTACTGTAACACTAATTGTTTTTCAAGGTGATCACGAGCAACGCTACTGGCAGAAGATTTTAGTGGACAGACAAGCTAAACTTAACCAGCCTCGAGAGAAGAAGCGGGGCACTGAGAAGGTAATGTGCAAGTTGCTTTGGGTTGTTTCCCCCTGCACAGCCCTGATTGAAAATGTTCTGCAGAGGCCTAAATTATATATTTTTTTTTTTTACACTCCTAACTTCTGGCTCCATTTAATCCAGCTACATAACTTTCTATTGACTTTGCAGCAGGGTTTTACAGCCACAGAACAATGTGTGGCTGCCTTGGTGCAATTGCAAGGCCTGTCTTTATGGAGGGAGTTGGAGAGAGTTGAGTTCATGCCTTTAGTCATGACCTGAATTTGTAAGCTCGATTGCCTTTAAAGCCCTGCCCGGGTGAGCTCTTTATTAAGTAGTCTTGGTTTGCTATAGATAAAGTCTAGTGCTTTAGTCGTAATTCTGTAGCATGAGGAAGAAAATGGTTTCCTGCAGGATGAACCCCTCTTCCCACGATTGACAGGCTTTTTTAATGGCCAGTTCTGTGTCATGGTGAGCGCTGGAGTGTTGCTAATGCAGTCAGGAGTCTGCGCCAGTGTGTCTGTCCTGATGCTGACAAATGCTGCTGTGAGCCTCCAGAGCCCAGCAGCTCCCAGACCAGAACTGCCTGTAGTGAAACTTCCTCCCAGCCTCCAGCTCCAGGCGCCTGTCAGGCCGCAGCCTTGAGGGAGTGTTGCAATGAACTTGCAGGCCGCAGTCTCCTGCCCCAGCAGATCCTTCCAGGCATGAAGGGTTCTTGATTAAGCCAGCCAGATTCTTTACCTGACAGGAGCCAAAGAGTATGTCGCAGACATTTTATGGCTAGGTTTACCTCAGATAAGATTTCTGAGTTGGCTTTAACCTGAATCTTCATGCTGTCCCTTGCAAAACTTAAGTCACATGAAGCAATGTAACTATTTTCTGGGGAGTTTGGAGACTTTTTGTTTCCTAGACACTCCAGTGATGCACACAGTACCAAAAACATCCTAGTTGTTCCCTAAATAATTGAACATAAATGCTTACCCTGGCCTAAAGGAACAGCAGTTGTAGGGGTCAAAAAGCCTCCTCTTGTGCAAGGCGTATTTTCCATGTGTTGCCTCGTGTGCCTGCATGTTCTTTCAGGGACAAATTACCCTTGTTCTTTAAAACAAAGGTATGCATGAAGAATTTCCCCAGGTGACTGAATTAATTCCCCCAGCGCATAAAAGTGGCACTGGCTCTAGCCATTATTCTTTAATGGAAGCAGTATAAAGGAATGTGAAAATTGTACAGCTTTAGAGACTTTTACTGAGTGCTGCCAGGTTGGTTTTATCAATTGCTTTTTAAATTAATTTTTCTTTTTTACTTTTTATACTAAAGATGCCAGCGGCACCTTTGACTTGAATTTGGACTGTAGGGACCCCGCTCTCGAGTTTCTGTCCTTTGTCTTTTCAGCATTGGTATTTGTTGACCAAACTGGCCAGCAATGAACCTTGTCTAGGCTTGCAAATAGCAACTGGCTCAGTTCTGCCTAACAATAGCAATGTCAAAGATGCAAACTCCTGCTTCTCCCCCTTACCCATCACCTTGCAGCTCCTGGAGGTGTTAACTTCAAAGCTTTGTGAACACTATTTAAATGCTAACACTGTGAAGCAAAACATCAGGAAAAGAATGTGGTGCTGTAGTCAGGAACTCTTAACCCTTTCCTTCCTTCTGACAGTCTGAATTCATGAAGTACAGACTGGTAAGAAGAAAGTGTTTCTTTTTCTGTTGCTTAGTATTAATTTTAATACATTGTTTGAAAATCCTTCCAAAGTGCTCACCACTTTTCTTCTTCTAAAGGGCACAATAAAAGGAACGAAAAAAGTGGTATGGTTCAACATTAAACATTAAACATTATTAAGCTGCGAATATGCCTTTAGTATATCTTCCTTGAAGATCTGTTCAGTGTGTTAAAATCCCTTACAAGATCTCTTTGAAGATGAGCAGTTGCCTGTTAGGTGATTTGTGCTTTTAAAGGCAGCATCTTTCAATTCCTGGTTCTGTGTAGGCATAGAAGTGAAGCTCTCAAACTGTGTGGGTGCAGTGGTGTCCCTGTATTTATAGCAGTAATGCACACGGGCATTGCTGCATGGACTGCATCCCACCACAGGCAGGACACAAAGCCACAGTGTGCCTGTGTCACTTGGGGCAGACCCAGATTCCTCTTTTCCAGGTGGTAAGCAAAAGGCTTACTTGGCTTTTCTGCAGCAGGTACTGTGGCAGAGGCTTTCTAGGGGAATAGCCCCCCCACCCCAAAACACACCCCACCAAGAAAACCCCACAACCCACCCCACCCCCCCACCCCCCTTTATTTTCTCTGGCATGGTTCCTATGTCCAGAAGAGACTTGGTATCCCAGAACTCTCTGGAACTTGTGACTCAGGCCTAGCCATTCTTTGGAGTTAAAATGGTGATGAGTGGCAGGCCTTTTCCCCAGGCCTGGTCATTCCTTGTCACCCCTGTGCTCCTCTCTGTGCATCCATGGTTTTTTTTAGCCTGCCCGATAAAACCACCTTAGCGATGTGGTGATACCGGTGAAAAACCTCCTTGCCAGAGCTGTTTCTTCAGGGCAGTGCGGGTTTATGCAGGCCTGAAGCAATTCACGGGTCTAGCCTTAAACGCTCCAGACTGATTGAAGTGTTGTGATCACAAAGCAAAGGCCTGAGTGTCTGCAAGCTTGGGGACTTGGGAGGAGGTGCAGCTGCTGCTGAGCCCCTTTCACACCTTGTACACCCCCTGGAACAGAAGGAAAGGGGGAAGCTTAAGAGGATGGGAGTGGTGGTGGAACAGAAAGGCATTTGGGGAGGAAGTGAGAATTGGGTGTTTGTGAAGGGCGGAATAATTTGTAGAATATATGGGAAAGGAGCTTAGTGTGAATACCTGGGTGCAGCCCATGCTGTTCTCCTGTGGTTGTGCCTGGGGCTTGGGGGCTGTGTCCTGTTCCTTGGGGAACTGAGACCTGTTCCCTGTCTGCACACCAGTGGGGAGAAGTCCCACTCCAGAGTACGAAATAAACTGTGTTCGGTTCCCTGAAGCTGGTGTCTGGAAGGACTGGGTACCTGTTTGGTACTAGTGGTGTGTTTAGCATTGGTACTGGATTGATTAGCTGAAAATGGGAATCCTTGAGGCTTCTTGCTAATTCTGAAGTGCTGGTATAGATATGAGCCTGGAGCTTTCCTTCCAGTGTTTGTGATTCCCCATCCCATATGTTTAACAAATGAGGAGGCACTGTACCCCTCCCTGCTTTTTACAGCTTAACTCTTTTAATGCTTGCTTTTTTTTTCCCCCCAGATACCAGAGAATAAAAGTAACTTAGTTATATCCTTAGATTAATTTTATTTCTGCAGAATGGATGAGGGAGTCATCTACCACAACTTACGGTCTGATGCTGTTGGGAACATATTAAGGATTGCAGTCAGGTTAAATGCCAGGGGAGGGGAGCACAGAGGGGCTGCACAAGTAAAACTGTGGTAGTGTGATTGTACTACAGTGCAGCAAACAATCCCTCTGCGCAGCGTGCGTGTGGCGCGTTGTTCCTGCCTGCCATGCTGATGCAGCAGCACCCCTTGCACTCCATGTCTGCAGGACATGGCAGCAACTGCAGTCATGGAGAGTAAATCATTTGATTTGTGTGTGAAATTCTTCAGATCTAGTGAACTTTGAGGAGGATTGCCTGGTGAGCAAGTGGCCCTTCACCCCAACACTAGCTGGGATGTTTCAGTTGCCTCCATCAGATAAAGTAATGTGGATTTAGACTCGGCTTAGGTGTGCCTCAGTTCACAGGACTTTCCTGCTCTCTCACTTTTTACTCATACTAGGCAGCCAGTTTTGTTCCTTATGGTTTGCTTTATTGTTTTGTTTGGGGTTTTTTAAATCTTATGTCACAGTTACCTTATAAGCTCTTGCTTATGGTTAAGGAATCTTAATGGGTGTCACAGTAGTGCAGCTTGTGCACTTTGGGGTTTTTTGGTGGTAGTATGGCTTTGTTGCAGTGCGATAGTTAAGTCTGTGAAGCTTCTAGTGTGGATGCCTTAAAAACAAGTCTGTTTTTAAAGTTGTGCTTTCTGTCTGAAGACGCAGTACCTGGAAGTTTGGAAGGACCAGGTTGGTTAGTGTGACCAGAGCGTTTCTCGTCCCCCTGTCCTGGCAGCAGCCAGCTCTGCTGGGAAGTGTACCAGCCTGGTGACTGCCCGTGTGTGCTCTGAAACAAAGATGTGGAAGGAAAGCAAACTGAAGACAAACTGGAGGGTTGTCCACATTTGAGTGGCAAGCTGCAGGCGTGGGGAAGGGTGCCAGGGAGAAGGTATGTTGTGAGAGTCCTTTGAACCGATACGGACTGCTGCATGTCGGGGGACTGGTGTACAGAAGGTATTGTAGCTAGCAATCTTCTGCAAAGCAAGCAAGCAGGGCTGCTTCTGCAGAAGGGAGACAGAATTGTCCCAAAATCTGAATTCTTCATCTGGTGTGCAAAAAGCCAATTAACACAGAGAGTCAAGGTAACTTCTGGTTCATTTCTGGTCTGCAGAGTAAGGTACTAGGCATCTAATGCCAGCTGGCACAGCAAGTCCATCATGTATGCCCTTTTCTTAAAGCTGAGATGTAGCTGATTGGTGTTCTTAAACTTCCTTATCTACCTTTCACCTGCCCTCATCTGCATTTTACTTGGCTTCAGACATTTGAGGAGATCTTCTAATTATTCACAAAGGGTGTACGCTTTAGTGTCAAAATTAATACAGGTTAGCTGAGGCTGCACTATTTCGTGATACTATTCCAGGGCTAGATGTATTTTATATGCACTCAGAATAAGGAAAGAGTACCTTGAAGGGTCTTACTGTTCTAAATCCTTGGTCCATTGAGAGATCCTACCCTGGTTACTATAGTTTCAGAAGGTACAGTGAAGGATACTTCAGGTGGTGCATACTTTACACAGCCTTAACCCTTGTTTTTCCTCCCTCAGAGCTGCTGCCAGGAGCAGAGGGGTCTGAGGTCAAAGACTTGTAGTATTGCTGACCTGGCTTGTCCTGGTTCAGTGACACTGCAGCTCAGCACTGGGGCTTCAATTTGGGTGAGAAAAGGAAAGCTGGGCCCAGGTACCTCTGGAACTGAGCTAAATACAGCTGAAAACACCCCCATCCCTGCTCAGAGTGTAGAGCTGGGGATCCTGGCACCAGTGTCCCTCCAAACTGCGCTGGTATTTCCGAGGGTCATTCTTGGCAGGGTTGTGATAGGCATTGTGCTGTTAGTCTGCCTGAAGGATAGCCCCCAGCAGGACTGCAGTGCTTTTGGTTCTTTGCTATCTGAGTGGAGAAAATGACACAGTATTCCTAAAGATTTTCCTTTCTGGTTTTTTTTTTTTTTTTTCTTTTTCCTAAGGGTCTGACCTTGTTTTTCTTGCATGGTAGCTGCATGGATGAAGTAAAAGGGAAGGGTTTCTTAACTTCTTTTGTGGAGAGTAAATCCTTGGGGATTTTTGGACTTGTAACTTTGTTCCCTTCAACCATGTTGGGAGGAAGAAGGGGTGGAAGGTGCTGCACTCTCAGGAGACTGAAGAGATAACGTAGTGGTTTCGATGGTTCTGAGGCAATACTGAAATAAATTAGATCACAGCTGCTTTAACATTGGGTTTCTTTTGGTCAGATGTACAGATTAGCTCAGCTCTCCAGAGATCAGCTTTTCCTTACAGAGCTTGGTAAATCAGTGAGTAGCACATTTGTGACAGAGAAAATCATAACAGTGTAACTTTGCTCTAATCTTTCTGGCAATGTTTTGTCCCGTTCGCAGTTGATTGCTAAAGCTGAAAGGATGAGACTGGAAAAGACTCAACAGACAAGCAAACACATTCGCTTCACTGAAGATAACTAACCAGGACTGATCTTGGAAGTGAACTCAGTATTTAAAAAACAAAACAAAGAACTGAGGAACCTAACTGAAAACAAATTCCATGAGCACACAACACAGGCTTACAGCAACGAAACTGTTTTGAGAAGGCATCCAAAACTGGTCAGTTTGATTCATAATTCTGTGGACTGTGAGTACAAAGACTGTCATGGATCCCATTTTGAAATAGCTGAATGTCTACTGCTTCTGAGCCTTTAAATAAAGCTTTCTGGAAAGAAATGTATTCAGAGATCTTGCTTTGGTTCACTTTGTTTTTTGTAAGTTGAAGTTTTATACACTAGGTTATGAAATAAAATGCTTGAGAAACTTATAGTTCTGTGTCTCTTAATTCTTTGGTCTGCTGTGTGGCACTAAATAGAACTGGTTAATGCTAAATAAACCTCTGCAGGCTGCTCTCAGTCCATCTGAGTGTTGAACAACACAGCAGAATGACTGTATGACCTTGGGGATGTTTTCAGGTGGCTGGGGTTGACAGAAGACATGTTACTGAGAAGTCTGGGAGAAAATTTACTTGCATGAGGTGCACGTTAAACTGAAGCTGGGTTTTTTTTCTTTCACTTTGCTTTTTAGAACATCATCGGGGCAGAAACAAGAAAACCTTTCTGTCTTAGACCTGAGAGCTCTAGCTCCAGAAGTAACTCGCACACATAAGTGCTGTGTAGTTCATAAGTTAAGATGGTGATCTTAATGCTCTTTACAGTGTTTCAGTACAGACTGGCAATATTTACAGAAAAATGGATTAAAAGGTTGACCTTGTGCATGGCTGAGCGTTCTGTTAGAGCTCTTCTCTGTTCATGTAGAGATCAATTTGTGTGTTTGTGAGAGCATTTCGGTGAATTTTATTGCAGGGCACATAAGACACATGTTGTTTTATAGAAGTGTGAAACTTCCTTATAAATAGAAGGGTGAGCAAGTTATTTTGAAATTAGAAGCATGTTCCTGAAATACCAGCAGAGTCTGAAGGAGACTGTCAGTGATACTGGGGGCATTTTTGCAGCTATAGGTTTTGCTGCTAAGGTAGGTGAGGAACACTTTTACGCTGTGCTGTCCGGTTGCCAGTATTTTAATGGTACATATTATAATAAAGGTTGGTGATACTGGTGTGTTTCTGCTATCTAGGGACAGAATCTGCATTGTTCCTGCTGAGTTCTTGAAAGCAGCGTGGGTGTAACACCTGTGGCTGGCTGCAGGGCTGGGAGAACGGGAGGCAAAGGAGGGAAAAAACCGAGGCAAAAGTATTTATTATAAGAGGTGATGCCAAATTATTGACTGTAACCAAACTACCCTAGGTGAGAATACTGCAGAGAAGCAGCACAGGGAGAGCGGAGGGACCTTTATGGATCACCGTATCTCTGTTGCAGCTTGTGATGTGAGCTGTTACACTGGTCCTTGGACACTGTGTGAGGACGGTTCCTTCCCAAAGACAGGAGATTGATTCCTGTTTCCCTGATGTGAAGGGGAGGGGGCGCAACCCTAACAGCTTTTAACAGCTTACCCTAGTAAAAATGTTTGGGATGTTTCTGCTGAAATGGAGTCAAAAATTGGTGTTATGAATAATTCAGATCATAAATGATTGAGGCTTTTTTGTGTTCTGTGGGGAGCGGGGCAGAGCTGCGAAAGCACGAGTCGGGTTTTGCTGTGTTATTAATAATTCCTGACTGGGAACCATAGCAGGAGAAGCAGCCCTTCTGTTCCTTTCCCTGTTTCTACAGTGCTTTAGAATTAAATGTGAGGTTTTTCTCCTCTTCAAGCGAGTGCAGATCCCGCTCCGGGGGGGCTTGCTCCGGAATCCCCGTGGGGAGAGGACAGGCTGTACGCTCTTACTTGGGGTCCCAGGTACAACGGAATGGTTCATGCAACATTTTTCTTATCTCTAAGTGCACAACAGTTGATACCTGCTGCTGTTACCCTCCCCATCAACATGTGCAAAGAGAAGCCCTCTGCCTGTTGAGTTCCCCCCCACCAGATGTCTGACCCTGCACACGGAGGGTGCCTTTTCCCCAAGTCAGGCACACTCAACCTGCAGCGGTTTGGGCTGTTGCTTATGATTAAATTTTCTACTCTACTGGTTTTCACTGGGGTTATCCAGTCCTAAGACCTTCCCAGTGTTTTATTTTCCCCCTTTCTTCCCAGAGAAATACCACTTTTTAAAAATTGGGGATGATGCTGTAAAACCAGGAGTCGGTAGCCTTGACTGTTCCATTTCTCTCCCTCCTTTGGCTGCAGACTGTTTTGAAAGGACATCATTGCACATAAATCTGCCTGGAGCAAAAACCAACATTGATCCTGCTCTTCCTGACCCAGCAGCAGGCTGAATCTGAAATTATTTTTAGCACTCATATTTTTATCTCTCTCCCCTCCTTTGTGGTGGCAGCTTGCTGACCAGGGCTCTGTTGTTTTGGGCTTCTTTATCTTTGATTTTGCACCTCCTGTTCGTTTAAGTTTCTCTTTTGACCTCAATCTTCCTGTTACTTGGAGCAAGCAAAAAGTCAGGGGTGGGGGTGAGAATCCCAACTGCACCCAATTTGCACCCAACTGCAGTTCCCCCAGGGGACTTGAGGTGTGGTGAGATGCCAAAGGCTTTTATCTGGCACAGCTATCTGCAGCGAGAGGAGAGAACTCCCTAAGTTCCTGAGAACTGCCTCCTGTGCTGACGTGGCCTGTGCCCCCAAAATTAACCCTTCTCCAAAGCATAAGTCTGATTCTTTCCCTTTTTTGCTCCCTGGCCACACCTGATTTAACACTGCCCATTCAACCTGTTTTATCTTACACAGAGTTCCATGCAGTTGGGTTTTTCCCTGAGATGTACTGTGTATCCTACTTTAAACCAGACTTTAAGGCAGTCCTTGAAAGCTGGCAGATAAGTAAATCATCTTTTTCTAGAGAGGCTCTAAATCAAATTAGGAAATTTCCTTCCTGCAGATGACAAAGGTACTTGTCTGCCCAGGTCCCCTAGAGCATAGGTTGGTGTCGTAATCGCTTACTTAGCATAGCCTCTGATGATCTCAGAGGGGATTAAACGATGGGAAAATGCTGTGTAATGCTGTAAAAATAATTAGATTAAGGGTGTGCTGGGGTGACTTTGAACTGTGTCTGAGTGGGGAAGTAACGTGGTTATCCTGCCGACAAGTGGTTGGGTGTCTGTGAGCGGTGGTGAGGAAGCTGCTGGCTCCCAAAAAGCAGAATACCTGCCTAGCACTAGATGTGTGTTGTTCGTGTGGGCTGCAGCTCTGTCAGGGAGCAGCTCAGCGTGCTTGCCTGGGGTGTTCTGGGGGTGAGCTACCCATACCTGTACTGTGGGATTGAGCCATCTCCTCCTCCTTTCGGAGCAGGCTGCGGTTTGGCCCTGCCAGCATCCCAGAGCGTTTCTTTTTTAACTGTGAGCACACAGCTGTTGTGCTTTGGGGTTTTTTTACCTCTTTCTATATGCCGGGGGATGTTTCTGTCATTGCATGTGAGAAATGGCTGGGGGATCGTCCTGGATGCTGCTCACACTGCCTTGCAACCACGGCATTGTCAGTGTCCCTGTCTCTGGCAGCAGCCCTGGCCTGGGAGTTTGTCCCGTCCCTCACTGGGGGCTGCTGGTGCTTGCCCCCGAGCCCACCAAACCCCACAAAATAGCAGTGGGAGATGTCAAGCTGGCTTTGTTTCTGAGGAAGATGTCACACGTAAGCCTGCCCAGCGTGCCCGTGCTGGGCACCGACCAGGCGCTCTGCGGAGCAAGGGGCTGTTTGAGCTGTGCGGGAGGTCGCCGTGTCTGCACTGCTCGATGTTCAGATCCCAGCTGAACGTGTAACCGAACCAACCCTGCGGGCTTTCTAATTGCATCATCCTCCTTAGAGAGCCATGCCCAGCGGAGCAGAGTGTCGGGGAGCTGCCAAGCTGGGGGCTCTTGGCTTTCATCACCGGCGGTCGCTGCTCCAGGAGAATCCTTTCAACTTGGGAGCTGCGGGGGCTGAGAGAGGCCCAGCAGTTCTCTGGGGTGCTTGGCAGCTGACAGGGGTTTGTTAGGTACCCAGCCAGCTCTCCTGTCCGTGCCTGGGTTGCCGGACCCTGTGTTGATGGTGTGCTTAGCGTGCGCGGCTGCTCCCCGGGTCACGCCGGTCCCTGCAGAACCGGGAGCAGAGGAAGGCTGGACAACAGGGGAGAGCTTCCCTTGCTGTTGCCACGGCAACTCGTGAGCTAGATAAACCCTCATCGCTGCTGGGGTTTTATTGCCTGAGCTGGTTTGAGTGGGACTAAACAAACACGGACAGATGAGCAGTGGGAGAAAGGTAAGGGGAAGGATAAGCCAGCTCTGGCTCTTGGAAGCGAGCGATGGGTACAAGAGCCGCCTGCCTTTCTGCAGCAGGGATTCTCTCTCCAACCTGTGTCCCCCCCTCGGTGGGGCCTGGCTGGCAGCAACAGCATTGCCAAAAGTCTCTTTACAGTGTTCGGGCCCTAATGGTTTGTGCCAAAGAAAAGACACACAAAGGAATGTGAAGGGCCTGATGGGAGAAACCTTCCAGCACAGTGTGGGTTTTATTTGAGGTCATTTAAGTTACCCTGTTTCTGTCTTGCAGGGCTGGGACGGAGCAGGGGCCAGGCGCTGAACAGACTGGACTGATCGGCTGAGACCAATGGGATGAGGTTTAACAAGGCCAAGTGCAGAGTGCTGCACATGGGACATAATCCCGAGCAGCGCTACAGGCTGGGGCAGAGAGGCTGGAGAGCTGCTGGGGAGAAGGACCTGGGGGTGCTGGGTGACTGTGACTGAACACGAGCCAGCAGTGTGCCCGGGGGGCCAGGAAGGCCAATGGCATCCTGGCTTGTGTCAGCAAATCTGAGGAGCAGCTGAGGGAGCTGGGGGTGTTCAGCCTGGAGAAGAGGAGGCTGAGAGGAGACCTTCTCCCCACCTCCACTGCCCTGCCAGGAGGGTGCAGAGAGGTGGGCGAGGGTCTCTTCAGCCAGGGGACAGGAGATGGGACAAGGGGCAATGGGCTCAAGCTGCCCCAGGGCAGGGTCAGCTCAGATGGGAGGGAAAAGTTCTTCCCTGGCAGAGTTGTGGGGCTGTGGCACAGGCTGCCCAGGGAGGGGCTGAGTCGAGGTAGATGAGCTTCTTGGAGATATGGGTCAGCATAGGACAGGAAGGGTTGGATTTGATGAGCTGAAAGGTCTTTTCCAACTGTGTTATTCTGTTATTCTGTGGCTGCAGCTCCATCAAACTTAGAGGGTTTTCACTCTACTCCCCTAGACTTTTAGGTATGGTCGTTCCCGAGGCCGCTGCCCACTGCTTGATGACTCACCAAATCTCTTCGCTGTATCTCATTTCACTCTGCCGGCCTAGGGAAAGCCGGGGGTGGGGGGTGGCAGTCCTGGGGTCCGTCTGTCCCATCCCACCTCCTCCGCGGAGGCTGTGGCCAGCAGAGGGCAAAGCTGCCCCACGCTGGCCTTGCATCTGCGTGGAGCACCTTCGCTGGGCTCTCCCGGCAGGCCTGTCCGCAGAGAAGTTGGGGTGTTCTGGCACTGAACTGCTCTTCACGGTCAGTCACAGACCAGAGAAGTGCAGAAGCTTCATCAACACGGAGACCTCTGCTCACAGGCGGTGGGACGCAGGCCGGGAATGCGGGGTGGGGGCTAAGCACGTTTTGGTTGGTCCCCAAAAGCCACAGAGCATAATTGATATGAAGGTGGGAGGCCCCGTGGCTCCTTCCCTCTGTGGGGGCAGCGGGTTCCAGTTCTCCCACCCTCTGAACAACGCCTGGAGCGGTGTGGGGTGGAATACCTTTTGCCTTGGTGCTTTACAGGGTTTTCTCCTTTGTCTGCCTTCGGTGGGGGTGTTGTTTCCCCCACCCTGGCTGGTGTTCCTGTTGGTGTCCCCTGACCCGCTCCACAGCGAGATGTGGTTCTGTCAGCAGTGCTGGTAATGTGTAGCATCTGGTGAGTGTTTTGGGAATCCAGCCGCTGCCTTGGCTCTTGCCCACCCCACCCTTGGGAGGTAACTTCTCACAAGGTTTATCCCAGAAGCCTCTTCCACCTGCCCACTGCAAAGTGCAGTCGACCTGCTGGCTCGGTGAGGGCACGAGCCCCTTTACCCCGTGCGTGTGGAGTGGCAGTGGGAGTCTGTGCCGCTCCAGAAGCCAAGCGAGGTCGCTGATAATGAGAAGCAGAAGCCAGTTCCCTCTGCCTCTTGTCCGCTCCCGTTTAACTGGCCGTTCCCCAGGCTGTAGCTCAGACCTTCCTGCTTCTAGTGCATTACACTGTGGCAGCTACAGAAACATTTTATCTGTTAATTTGGTGAAAGTTTCAGGCATAATTAGTCCCTTTCATGCAATGCTGCTCTGATATTACAAATATCTTCTCTTTATTATTCTGACACTTAACAGACTCAGCTGGAAGCTGAATTTTGAATCTCCTTGAGTTCCATGCCTTGTGCTGAAGCATCGCTGTGAAGTGTGGTATGTATGCTACTGCAGGTCAGCCTGGAATCATTTTCCAACATCTCCCAGCAATAGCTCTGAGGTGTTTTCTGACCCGTGCTGGATTCACCTCTCCTGTCAGATGTAAAAAGGGAGATTAAACTCTGTGCCTGGAGCAAGGGAGGGAGGATCAAACCACCCTAACTCCTCAATTTTCTGCTTCACAGCTTTTTATCTGGCTCTTGGAAGAGTCAGATGGTTGAGATGGGCAGAGTCAGTGGTTTATGCTTTTGACTAAGGGTTGGTATTTGAGATGGTGGTGAGGGTTTTGGGTTGGCAGGTCTGGTCCCTGCCCTGATCCTGGCCATCCAGCCAGGCACCCAACCTCTGTGCTAGCACCAGAGCTGCTTTCATGCCAGAAATCAGAACCGCAGGAAAAAACACAGCCAGTCTCTTGAAAACTCTTAAGCAAGAGGGAAATAATTTCCCTTTCCCTATTGGTTCCTGTAATCTTGTTTCTTTTCCCGTCATTTTATGCCAGTTCCCTCTCCCTTTGTTCCTGGTTTCCTGGATGCCAGGATTAAAGGTGAGCCTCATCCCTCTCACGCTGCCAGGGCCACCTTGCCACAAGCCTGTCTGAGCCCCCGCTGCTCTCTGACTGTCCCTTGCTGCACTCTTGCACCGATGGGAAACCAGAACCACACAGCTCGAATGGGGGTGAAATACTTACAGTTATTTGGGGGTCAGAACAGGCAGCTGTGCAGCCTGGCTGGGTGCACACTATAAATACAATTCCCTAACTGTATCTCTCCCCCTCTGTACACCTATTTATAGATACAGCTGCAGTGGCAGCGTGGATCATCTGCAGCTTCCAGCAGGGACAGGCACCCCGCATGGTTCCACAGTTCTTAAGCCCCAGTTTGTCACCGTCCCCGGTTCCAGCCACCCTGATTATGGTCCCTGTGCTGCATCTTCTGTCCTGGGTGTTATCAGACAGTTTTACCACGGCCAGGAGGCGTTGCTTTGTGGCTGGGTCCCACTCAGTGCTTTAGGGACGCCTGCCCAGTGTGGCCTGTTCATTTTAACTCATCCTTTTTCCCTTTCTTTGTAGCTACTCCGGGTTTATGGTTGCCCTACATCGTGCCCACGTGCCTCTCGGATGTGGGAAAGCAACAGTTTTAAGGAATGTTCCTTAAAATTGGAATAGGCTGGGGCAGCCTATCTCCCACAGTATCTCACACCCTTCAGGTATTGATAACCATTGATCAGATCCCCTCTCAGGCTGCTTCTCTCCAGGCTGAACAGCCCCAGCTCACTCAGCCTTTCCTCGCAGGGGAGATGCTCCAGGCCCTTCAGCATCTCCGTGCCCTCCTCTGGACTCTCTCCAGGAGATCCCTGGCTGTTTTATCCCAGGGAGCCCAGCACTGGACACAACACTCCAGGTGGGGCCTGACCAGGGCAGAGCAGAGGGGGAGGATCTCCTGGGCTGAATGGAAAATGTCAGATGCATTGCTATGGCCAAGTACAAACAGCTATTTTTGAAGTAAGAGAGGTTAAAAATAATTCCCTGTGAGATAAGAGCAGTGTAAGGAGACTCGTGACAAGCCGGGCCTGACCAACTGCTCGCTTTGGTCACAGTTTGAGGGTTCTGGTCTGATTGTAAAGGCAGTGAATCAAAAAGCCTTTTCTTGCAGCAGAGAAGTCTCTCTGTCTGTTCTGAAGGTTACCACAGAAAGCTGATGGACACGCAGCAGTGCAGGCACAGCTTCTGAAGGATAGCTTCTGTGTGACATCAAAATCAAAGCAAGGATCCTGACACCAGAATGGGACAAGAAAAAGGACTCAACAAAACTACCCTCTGCCTTTCAGTGTCAAAACACAGAGCCCAGCATGACATGACACTGATCCCGACATTGCCATGCCCAGCCTGAGGCCCATCAGGTCCAGCCAATGAGGTTCTGCCACCGTCTCATCCGGTTTATATCCGTCTGTCGGTGACACTCGGAGCCACCGGAGAGGAAGAAGGGCCGGTGGTGTCATGGAGCAGCTTCTTGACATCAGCACAAACCATGGGGGAATCACAGAGTCAGAGCTGTAGGGGTTGGAAGGGCCCTCCAGAGCCCATCGAGTCCAGCCCCCTGCCAGAGCAGGGTCCCTGGGACAGGTCCCACAGGGAGGGGGCTGGAATCTCTCCAGGGAAGGAGTTGCTGGGGTGTTGTTCCCTGGTGCTTATCATGGGCATCGAAACGTGAGGGGAAAAGCATCGAGTTCTGTAACTGCCACATCAGCCCCCACCCGTGAGTAAATACAGCTGTCACTCTTCAGCATTTCTAGGCTGAAAGATGTCTCAGCTGCTCCCTAACGAAGGGGGACGGTGAACCTTGGGCTCGGGGTGCCAGCTTCCCCAGGGTACGGTCTGACTTCTCCTGCAGCCTCCGCTGCCGCCAGAAGAAAAAGGGTCTGGGAAGGACTGTGTTAGCTGGAACGAGCTGGTATCGCTCTGTGGGGTTGTCGTAAAGCCAAGTAGAGGAGGTTTGGTTGCCAGCAGATGCTACAAGGAGGAATCACTAAGAACAACTGTGCGCCCAGTGGGAGGGAGGTTTCCTGGAGCTCGGCGCCTTGTCCCCAGCTGCACCTCTGGTCTGTACCTGGGGAAGAAGAAGAATAATGGGCAGACACTGCAGTGTCCCTGGAACAGCCCCTGGGCCTCTGGAGAGCACAGAGGTTTTTTCAGCTCCCACTTCATTATCCCCTTGAGTTAGGCTCCTTTTCAGCCCTCAGTGGCGCCTCCTCAAGAGTAACTGCTCTTTCTCTGTGTTTCCCACAGGCTGCCCTACTTTGCATCATCACCTTGGAGATAGAAAACGCCGTTCTGCACAAAACCAGTATCCCCTTGTCCTGGTTCCTTTTATCAGAGGGGAGGAATCCAGACCCTGACCCAGCTGGAATCCCCAGGCAGGTCCAGTTGGCTTTGGTGGGACGGGGGTTTTGGGAGGCAAGGAGAAATATTTCGGGCTTGCCTTGCAGGCTGGGGTGCGGCTTGGCCGCTCCTGCCCTTTCTGTGATGCTTTTGTTCTCCGGCTGTTTCCATGGTGCCCCAGCTTTGTCTGCAGACCTGGCTGCAGCAGCCTTCTCCTCCGGACACAATGATTTCACCCAGCAGCGCGGCATAAAGCTGTACACAGCCTGCTAGGCAGGGACCCGCTGCCACCAGCACCTTGCAGGCTGTCCCACGGGGGCAGCCTTAAACAGCACCTGGGCGTTGCTGGGCTTCAGCTGAATGGAGCGGTACAGATGATGCTACCTGAGAATCCAGCTCAGCCTTTCACCTGTCACGTTTGGCAAATTAAATAACAGGAGGAGGGCTCTAATCCAACGGGATTGCTGCTGGCAAGGCTGTCTTGCTGTTAATAATAATAACAATAATAATAACAATAACAATAATAATAATGATGTAATAGAGGGCATAACAAGAAGGAGCAGCCAAGCTGCTTGCTGCAGCACTCTGAATTTTGTCTTCATCTGACCTGGGTGTGGTCATATATATATACACAGATAATTTAATTTTTGATTTTTATATATATATAATATATATATATATAACATGGCGTCCCTCCCTTCACTTTGGGCACCGGCAGGATGAGGTCAAGCTCATTTACTTGGTATCTAGCTGTCAATTCTCTGCTAACAGACAGTTCTGATATTGAGCACTGAGCCCCTGAACTGTCCTCGGGGTGCAAAGTCAGAAGGGCTGAGTAGTGTGTACCCAGGAATAATTCCCTTTGAGAACCCCTGAGCTTTGAGGGGTAGAGGCTGTTCAGAGGGTAACGGCAGAGCACTTACAGCACAGTGCTAGAGAGATTTCAGCAAGGAAACTGCCTATGTGAATCTTAGGCTGCTCAGCAAAAAAGAACTGGAGGGTAAAATCACTGCCAGAGTGAAAACACAGGCAACAGGTTATTGTGTGCAGGTCTGGGCTGCCTGGGGCAAACCAGACAGGGATCTCCTGGAGAGAGCCCAGCGGGGGATATGGAGGGGATGAAGGGCCTGGAGCATCTCCCCTGTGAGGAAAGGCTGAGTGAGCTGGGGCTGTTCAGCCTGGAGAGAAGAGACTGAGAGGGGATCTGATCAATGGGGATCAATAGTTGAAGGGTGGGACACAGGGGGACATGGGCAGCCTCTTCTCAGTGTCTGTGGGGACAGGACAAGGGGCGATGGCCTCAAGTTGAAGCACAGGGAGTTACCCCCCAATCTGGGGAAGAACTTCTTCCCAGTGAGGGTGAGGGAGCCCTGGGACAGGCTGACCAGGGGGTGTGGAGTCTCCTTCTCTGGAGAGATTCCAGCCCCATCTGGACGCCGCCCTGTGTGACCTGTCCCAGGGACCCTGCTCTGGCAGGGGGTGGGACCCCATGGGCTCTGGAGGGCCCTGCCAAGCCCTGTGAGTCTGGGATTCTTTACAGCGATATTAGAATTACTATCAGAATATGGAAAGAATATAACCAGGACATAGGGGCAGCTTAAAAAGAGATGTGCTAGTCACCAAAAACTCAGGACTTTGAGCAGAAAAGAGGTTTTCTTCATTAAGGTGAAGATTGTACTGTGTGTTAGGATAGAACAGGCCCTTCCTCAGAGCTGGCTGTGAAAATTAGTGGTTTGTACATCTTGGCAGAGGTTCCCAAAGATGCCTAGCAAATTATAATGCCCAATTAAATAGGAATCGGTCATCCAAGTCCCTTAGGCAGTCCTGAAAATCACAACCACTCTGCACTGCATCTCATTTTCCGTCAGTTGTTTTTCTCCTCCGGTTCCCTTTGTGCTCTTCCAGCACCAGCCCAGCTTGTGCTGGCACAGACCTGGGGCCGAAGCCCAAGCCAAGCAGCAGGGCTTTGGACGATGGCATCGGCGGGGCCTCCAGAGCGGCTCGTCCCTCCCTGCTGAGCCCGTCCAGAGCTGAGCCTGCGGCAGCTGTTACCCACCACCCAAGGGGTGTTCTCCCACCAGATCCCTCCCTCGCACTTCTGTCCTGTTCCTGTACCTCTGGAAAGGTGAAGGGGCTCGGCAGTGACAGAGCAGGCTGTGCTGCAGTGAAGTGTGAGATCTACCTCCCGTGTTTGTGTCTGTGGGGTTGGGTTGCTGTTTCAGTGGCTGGTTTTAGCATCTCGCAGCCCCGTGCTGTGCACAGGACCCGTTCAGGCTACAGCCTCTGGGTGCACCTGGGTCTGGTGGAGGTGACGGGGGTGTAGGGCCTTCGAGTTGGAGGATGCTCTGTGAAGGAGCATTAGGAGGAGAAGCACTGCATGTGCCGGGTGCGTCCTGGGGAGCCGGGCACAGGGCATGGAAGGTGGGACTGTGGAGAGGCAGCTCCCCGGCACACGTGATCCGCTGCCGACTGCACGGTGCCCAGAGAGCTTTACCTGACATGGATGGACGTCGTCCTTTTGTGCTCTCTGCAGTTATTCTGAGCTGAGCAGCACTGACTCTCTGCCTGCACCAGTATTGGTCCGAGCAGGGCTCCAGCTGCCGTACAAAAGGCAACGGAGGAAGCGAGGAAGCTGGATCATCCATCTGTGTTGTTTCAGCCTGTCTGTCACCAGAGGCACGCCGCTGGTTCCTTCTCCTGTCCTTGCTGCCAGGAGGCACCAGCAGGCTCCCAAAGTTGGATCTATTTTGTCTCCAGCTGAGAAATTTGTTGCAACCACAAAAGCTAAACCAGCCCAAGGCACCTTGGGGCTCTTCTGGGCTCTGTCTCCATGCCTGAGGTTCCACCTCTCTGGAATGTTTGGGGTCAGGAAAGAGCTTGCCCACAGTCAGCTGGTGCTATGGGCCGTATCAGCAAAAGATCACTGGCAGCTTCTCTGCGCTGGATTAACTTCCCAGGATCCCCCTGGCCTTTCATCAGCTGGGAACAGGGTCACTGGTGCTGTGTAAATAACAGAATCACAAACTTCCCTTGGGGCCACCCTCTGACAACACCTGTAAGTACCACGGGCTCCAGGCTGAAGCTTGGTCATGGCCAGAGCTCTGCTGCCCTCTCACACATACTGTACTGGGCACTGGTGAGGCTGCACCTCGAGTGCTGGGTCCAGTTCTGGGCCCCTCACTCCAAGAAGGACATGGAGGTCCTGGAGTGGGTCCAGAGAAGGGCAACCAGGCTGGGGAAGGGGCTGGAGGGCAAATCCTCTGAGGAGCGGCTGAGGGAGCTGGGGGTGTTGAGCCTGGAGAAGAGGAGGCTGAGGGGAGACCTTCTCCCCACCTCCACTGCCCTGCCAGGAGGGTGCAGAGAGGTGGGCGATGGTCTCTTCAGCCAGGGGACAGGAGATGGGACAAGGGGCAATGGGCTCAAGCTGCCCCAGGGCAGGGTCAGCTCAGCTGGGAGGGCAAAGTTCTTCCCTGGCAGAGTTGTGGGGCTGTGGCACAGGCTGCCCAGGGAGGGGGCTGAGTCGAGGGAGATGAGGTGCTCAGGGATCTGTTTCAGCACAGGGCAGGGATGGTTGGACTCGATGGTCTTAAAGGTCTTTTCCAACCTGGTGATGCTGTGATTCTGTATTTCCTTTTTCCACAAATTCCCTCCACTTCACCCTTCTCAAGGACTCGGTGTCCATTCTGACCACTCACTACCAGTTATTGCTGCTGCTTGGCTTCCAGATCTGTGTGTTTGATCCATGGTCTTGGAGTTCTGAAGCACAGCCTGCAACGGGCTGGAAAAGTCCTGGAAACTAGAATAAATCCAGAGTGAAACCCAGCTGATCTGTGCGCGCAGCGGCAGCCAAGGAGGAGAGGTGAGCGAGGCGATGGGCAGGCGTTACTGCGGGGCGTACCGAGAGCTGGGCAGTGGTGATGGGGGAGAGAGCGTTAAGCAGGGTGAGAGCTCTTGCAGAAAGGTGCCTCTCACGGTCGTGTCTGGCTGGAGTTTCACACTCCTCTAAGCCTGAACCTTCCTTCGTACGGGTCTGTACAAGCGTCGCTTGCGCCTGCAAGAGGCAGGCAAGGCGGTTCCACAGCGGGGAGGTAACAGCTTTCCCCACCGAACGGCTGGTGTCTCCTGCGAGGCACAAGACACGCCGTGTCTCCCAAGAAAGCTGATGTCCTCCTCTGAAATCCATGGGGACCCGTTCCTCCAGTCTGCCCCGGACAGTGACGGCTCCTCTGGCCGTTGCTCCCTGGGGTTGCAGCGAGGGCACGGAGCCGCAGCCCGGGAGCCTGGTGAAAACTCGGAATGCGCAAAATAAACCTCCTGGTTTTGTAGAGGAACACTTTGGGTGAAGAGTTTCCCTACGCCTGGTCTTTAAAGGACACAGCTGGCTGGGGAAAGAAACCGGAGCGCAGCAGGGGATGTCTCTCTGGGGAGGAAGGGGATGGCTTTTTGTGCCAGACCCCCATGGCGGCTCGCGCTGTGACCAGGCAGGTATTCCGGTGTGCAGTCGGGGCGTGGAGCCACGCTTCAGTCTTGGCCAGGCGCGCAGGGGCGTAGGAACATCCCGTGGCTAAACTCTGGAGCAGAAGACCTATAATTAACCGCCAGAAGCACTTGCCTGGGGAGGTAATGGGTTCATTTTCACTCCACGATTTCAAATCGCCTTCTGGCCGTGTGTGTGGTGGCTCCACCAGCTGTTTGGGGTTTACTACAGGAGTCGCCGAGGGAAACTGTATTCCCAGAAATTCCTGTCTTGCGTGGGAAATCAGACTCTCTGATTACAGGGTCCCTCCTGACCTTAAGATACCTGAGTGGGGACAGTGGGAAATAATTCTTCCCTGTTTGTGTTCCAGCCAGCAACAGGCCAAGAGGCATCCCAGCAGCTTGACCCTGCCCGTGTCTCTGCGTGACCGCACAGCGCAGCGTGACGCTAACTGTGCGCCCGAGCCTCACTCAGAAACCCTGAGCTGCGGCTTCATTTGTGGGCTGTGAACCTCGGGGCTGAAGGGGAAGGCCTGAGGAGACCTCCTGTACTGCCACATAAACCCAAACACCCGTGGGCTCTGCCTGGCTGTGTGGGCTGGCTGCACTGGCGCAGGGGTGTGGACGTGTGCGTGGGTGACGATGTACGTGTGCTGTGGGTGACGATGTACGTGTGCTGTGGGTGTGGATGTGTGCCGTGGGTGATGGGGTACATGTGCCATGGGTGCTAGATGTGTGCCGTGGGTGTGGATGTGTGCTGTGGGTGATGGACGTGTGCCATGAGCGATGGACATGTGCCATGAGCAATGGATGTGTGCTGTGGGTGATGGGGTACATGTACATGGGTGATGGATGTGTGCCATGGGTTATGTATGTGTGCCGTGGGTGTGGACATGTGCTGTGGGTGATGATGTACATGTACTGTGGGTGATGATATGCATGGTGATTGTATGCGTGGGTGCGGACGTGTGCTGTGAGCGAAGGACGTGTGCCGCGGCTGATGGAGTACGTGTGCCGTGGGTAGGGATGTACGTGTGCGTGGGTGTGAGCCGGTGGGTGTGGGAGGACGAGGCGGGTCCTCCCCTCCCACGCCCCCCTCCCGCCGCGGATCTGTCCATGAGCTCATCGGGAGCCCGGCCTCCGCCTCCGCCCGCCGCCGCCTGCGGGCACCCCTCCGCGCCGCACCGGCTTCCCCCCGCACACCCACCCACCCACCCACCCGCGCAGGGGCCGGGCGTGCGGCCGCGCTGCAGCACAGCCCGCACCGCGCTGCCGCCGCCCGTCCCTGGAAGGTCAAGCCTTCCCCCCACCATCGCCTCCGCGGCGGCCGGCGGGACCGGGGCGGGTTACCGGGCCGCGGACCCCGGTATGGTGGCGGCCGCGGGGCGCGGCCGGCCGCGGGGCTGAGGAGAGGCGGGCGGCGGCGGTGGGAAGGAGCCGCGGGGCCCGAAGATGGCTTCCCCCGCGCCCCCCGCGCCCCCCGCGCCGGGAGGCGGCACCTCGCCCCCCGCCGGCCCGCCGCGCCTTCGCCAGGTGGGTGACGCCGCGGCGGCGACACGCGTGTCCGCGGCGCCCCGCAGCCGGCGTGGGGCCGCGCCTGCGCGGGCGGCAGGTGCGGCGGCGGCGGGGGGGAGATGCGGGGACTCGGACGGGGGGCAGCGGCTCTCGGCGGGGCGCGGGGGGCCGGGAGCCCGCGGGGCTGACGCGGGGGGAGGGCGTCGAGGGGAGGGGGATGTGTTGTGTTACCCGCGGGGAGCGGGGAGATGGAGCCCTGGCAGACGGCGGGGGCTGTGGAATAGCGGGGCCCAAAGGTGCGGTGGGCGGGTGGGTGGGTAGGTGCTTCTCCATACTCACGATCTAATTAAAGTACAATGAGAAGAGCCCCCTCACGCCCCCCCCGGGACTGGTGCCCGCGCAGGTGTGCCCGCGCAGGTGTGCCTTGCACGGGGAGGGGGTCTCGCCTTGCACACCCGCGTGTGTAACGACGCAAGGCGGGGAGCGATGGCGCACGCCGCCACACGCTCCTGCGGCGCGGCGCTGCTGTGGCGGAGCGCGGCCAAGGGCACGGATAAAATCTTAATTAGGCGTGCAGCGGGCTGCCCAGCGCCGCTCCCCGCTCGGTGCTCCCTGCTGGCGGTGCTCCCTGTGCTCCCCGCTCTCGCCGCTCCCCGCTCTCGCCGTACCGAACGCTTTCGGCTCGCATCCGTGCCCCCCTCACAAGAAGAGAGCCCTGGTTTGCTGCATTGATTTACATTTGGAACGGTGGAGTTGGTTCACTGGAGTTGTTGGAGGTTCTCCAGCCGGCTGGGTGGGCACGGACGAGCTGCTGGGGGGTCCTTGGGCGGGGGCTTGGCGCCGCCTCAAAACGTGAGAGGCTGGAACGGAGGGACACAGCTGCTGGTGTGTCCAAGCTGCTCTTTCCAGCCAAGGATGTGGTGTTGCCGTGGTGAGATTAACAGAGAAAAAACTGTTGCAAAGGAGGATTCCCGATGAGTAATCAGATTAGCGTAGTATATATGTACTCAAACATAAATCCAAATATAAATCCTATCCTGCTCCTTCCTTTTTTTCCCCCTTCACCGTGAAGCTGGCGGTACCCTTGGCAAGGGGATCTTGGGGGCCTGCAGCTGGGACAGGCACTCGACAACTCATAGGAGTACCGAAACTCCTCAGCCCCGTTACATGCTGGAAGCCTGGGCTGTGTAATTTAAGCAAAAAGGCCTTTTGTGTGGGTCTGCTTCTGACCCCGGCTGGAAATGCCACAGGAATAGCCGCCCCTGCCCCCCCCCCCCGCCCCTTCACCCCCACGTATTTTGGCGCTTCCTGTTCCCTCCCCTGCTGGGAACTGGAATTAAGTGCCTGGGTTTAGTAGCTGTGTTTGGTTTTCGGAGCGGGAAAAATGAGCGGGGATGTCTGCAGTTCCCTGGCAATCCATTCCAGGAGCAATCGGCAGTACTGGTGGGACAGGTGGAAGAGCTTTGGAGGGACGGGGTAGGGGGAGAAGAAGTTCTGGGTGGTAAAGGGAAGCTGGAATCCTGAGGAAGGATCAGCGTGCCCAGCAGCAGAGCCAGGCCGCCCCGTCCCCAGGAGCATTCCGGGCTGACTTCTCACGGGGTTATTCCTTTTGTGTGGGAAACCCCTGGCAGTGCAGTACCCCGCACTGTGCACGGACATCACCCGCGGAGACTGCCCGCTGCGGTGGCCTTCTGCCCGCTCTGGTGGGGGGTTGGACCCGATGGGCTCCGGAGGTCCCTTCCAGCCCCTACAGCTCTGTGATTCCGTGATCCCATCTTCCTGTGCACGGCATCTGCTCTGTGTTTAGGAGCATTTTCAGCTGCGTTTAGGAAGATGTCACTTCTCAGAGGTGTTTCCCTGCTAGAGGCTGTCCAGCAGTTGTTGGAATTCTTGCTGCTCTGCAGCGGCACAGCAGCTGTGCAGCTTGCTGTGTGACATTCACCGGCGTGTAAAGGTCTGGGAATAAACACACGGAGCCCCTCAGCACCAAGGTAAAGCACACAGTGGTGACTGAAGGCCATCGATGCTGCTATAAATCATTACCAGCATCACACCTTACCAAGCATCCTTAGGTGGGAAGGAGGATAGATGCAGGAGAATCATAGGATAGAATCATCAAATCAGAGAATCGGGAAGGTTGGAAAAGGCCTCCCAGCTCATCTAGTCCAACCGTCCTTCTACCACCCATATGACTCACTAAACCACATCCCCAGGTACCTCATCCAGCCTCTCCTTGAGCATCCCGAGGGCTGGTGACTCCACCACCTCCCTGGGCTCTTCGGGAGAAGAAATGTCTCCTCATTCCTAACCTGAGCCTCCCCTGGCACAACTCACAGCCATTCCCTCTCGTCCTGTGGCTGTGTATCTGTGAGAAGGGGCTGAGCCCCAGCTCCCCACAGCCTCCTTGCAGGGAGCTGGAGAGAGCATGGAGGTCTCCCCTGAGCCTCCTCTTCTCCAGGCTGAGCAGCCCCAGGTCCCTCAGCCTTCCCCATTACACTTGTGTCCCAGCCCCTTCCCCAGCCTGGCTGCCCTTCTCTGGACATGCTACTGGACCTTGGTGTCTGTCTTGTAGCCAGGGACCCCCTTTCTTGCAGGGAGAGCCCTGAACTGAAGGGGAGGGACCCCACTCTGCTTGTAACTGTTGTGCTGACTGTTCTGTTATCACAACACACCACGATAGCTCTTAATGGACACTGAAGCCAGTGACACGCCGAATTCTGGTTACACAGGGGCTGCTCAAGGACCTTGAGGCTGGTCCTGTCCTGCTGATTGATTCACTGAAGAAGCTTTTTGAACTCAAGGTGTATTTGTGGAGTTTTTAGTGTGCCTTTTGGTTACTTTAAGAGCTCTTTGCACCTGTTCTCTATGATAAATTCCTCTGTGGGGGCACTCGCAGGACCGGGGCCGTTATTTGCATCTGCAAGCTGTGACTCTGGTTTAGTAAGAACTCTGTTTTACCTTAAACACCATTGCACGTGACATCATCAGCAACCGTGGTGTTTGGAATAGGATGAGTGTTGTTTCTCTCCTCAGCAGTCCCATGAGTTATTTCCACTCCCCCCACTTGAATTGCTGTACTGCTTTTGGCAAAAGAGAATTCAAACCCTTCCCCTGCCATTAAAAAATCCAACCTTATTAATAGAATTTGCAAATACCGAGTGTCCTGCATCAGAACACTTGCTCTGTAAGAGAAATAAAGCAACAAAAATTGTATCTCAAGGGAAGACCGGGATGCTAGGTTGATGCTGTGGTATGGATCTGCTATTAAATTAACCCTTTTATGGATCACCCATTGCCTGTTTGGCTGGCAGGCCCCTTCTTCCAGCTGCTGTGGAAGCTATCCCAGTGTGGAACTCCATGTGTGCAGCAGGGTTTGCTGCACCAGACTTTCCCCCTCAGCCACCACGGGTGTATCAGCAAGGGGCACTGCCCTCTCTGGTGACCTTCTGCGCTGTAAAATCAAGTTGGCTGCAGAGGAGCGGGTTCAGGTTACTGTATTTAGGACCCAGCTGGTGGATTAGAAGCTGTTCGGAGGAAGGAAGAAATGACTGAAGAAGGTACAGAATGATGAGGATCCCACTGGGGTTCAGTTCTGGTCCTTTGAGCAACCAAAAGGAATCCTGTTTAATTTGGCCTTGCGATTTTGTGTGAGTGTGTTTCTGTGAGGGAAACGGGGATTAACCCTCCTCTGACTGCCTTTCCTAGGAGATACTTATAACACAGTGGGTGCTCTTCGCCTTCACCTCTTTGCTGGCGTGGGTTCTAGTTCCCTGATTTCAAAAATTCAATGGGTTTAGAGTTCCCCACTTTCAAGGATTCTCTGAACTTTAATTTGATCCAAGCTCATTTTTAATTTCACCCTCTGCCACTATGGAGGATGAGTAGTCATTTGTCTGAAGCTAGAGTGGCTCAGAACCAGCGCAGGGAACCAGTCGCTGAGGCAGCCCAGCTCCGAGTCCAGAGCACGGCTATCGAAACGAGCATCTCTGCTCCCGTGAGCCTGGTGTGCTGTATCAAAGGGAAGGGGCTGCTGGAAAATGTCTTCTTGCTGATTAGAAGTGATGAAACGTCGTGCATAATGACCCTGTTGCATAATAGATCTAGGCTAGTGTAGGAAAAAGTAATTACAGTTAGCGTGCATGTGTCTGGATTAGATACAGACATTACTGTGCTACAGCGTGAGTTAGGGCACAGAATCAGGCGCTGGGTAGTTACAAACTGATGGAATGAAGGACCCTGCAACCTTAACTCTGTCCCCTTCTGCCTTTGTCTTTTACACTGAACCAGGCCCTGGAAAAAAAAAAAAACCCTAATGACAAAATGCTTTGGTGATCGTATAATTAGAAACCGACTCACAGTATGTGATAACACACCGTAGGAAAGCAAGAGTACCTCTGCCATGCTGCCAATTTCTGGTTTATTTTAGGCCCACAACCAAGAAGAGGGAAAGGGAAGCAGTGTAATTTTGGAAAGCTTGTTTCCCTGCCAAACATGAAGGGAATTTGCAAGCAGAGATCGAAGGTACAGCTCCAGCTCCTGCCCTTAAAGACAGGGATCTCAGAGGGCTACAAAGATGACTAAGGGCCTGGAGCATCTCCTCTGCGAGGAAAGGCTGAGTGACCTGGGGCTGTTCAGCCTGGAGAGAAGAGACTGAGAGGGGATCTGATCAATGGGGATCAATAGCTGAAGGGTGGGACACAGGGGGACATGGGCAGCCTCTTCTCAGTGTCTGTGGGGACAGGACAAGGGGCCTCAAGTTGGAGCACAGGGAGTTCCATACCAATCTGTGCTAATCTGATTACTCAACTCTGGTGAGGCTGCACCTCGAGTGCTGGGTCCAGTTCTGGGCTCCTCACCATCAGAAGGACATGGAGGTCCTGGAGCGAGTCCAGAGAAGGGCAACCAGGCTGGGGAAGGGGCTGGAGGGCAAATCCTCTGAGGAGCAGCTGAGGGAGCTGGGGTGTTCAGCCTGGAGAAGAGGAGGCTGAGGGGAGACCTTCTCCCCACCTCCCCTGCCCTGACAGGAGGGTGCAGAGAGGTGGGAGTCGGTCTCTTCTCCCTGGTAGCCACTGACAGGACAAGGGGAAACAGTCTGAATTTGCATCAGGGGAAGTTTAGGTAGGATATTAGGAGAAATGTCTGCACTGAAAGGGCTGTCAGGCCCTGGCACAGGCTGCTCAGGGAGGTGGTCGAGTCACCATCCCTGGAGATGTTTAAAAGAAGTGTAGATGTTGTGCTTTGTGACATGATCTAGTGTTGGACCTAGTAGGGCTGGATAGACAGTTGGACTCGATGATCTGAAAGGTCTTTTCCAACTGAAAGCATTCTATGATACTCTCAACAATCTCAAGGCAATCGAGATGCTGGAGCATGTGAAAAAACCAGCAGAAATCCTCCATAAAACAAACCAGGTTCACAGAGAGTGACCACCCTCACCAACCCTTGGTGTTCACTCCCATTTCGTGCCGTAGGGCGACTGAAACCCAGGGAACACGTGGTTGCATATAGTCAAAGGAATGCTCCGAGGTCTTGGACAGAAATCAGCAGATCCTTTCGATCAGACGTGGGGTTCTGAAGTGAGGGAACTGTGGTGATTCATCTCAACTCTGCAGAAAAAGCCTGTGAAGATTTACTGCTGCCATGGAACCTGCTTTAAATTGAGCTAGCATTTTCCAGCCTGCTGAGGAGGGGAAGAATGAAAGTTCTAAAATCTACTCATGTTCCATCTTGGTTTGTAGAAAATTGCTGGGAAAAGCAAAGAAAAAAAAGAGGAGAGTAAAGTGAGTGGTGGAGCATTGTCTGTCTGTTCCCAGCAGGAGTTAGTATAGTAGGTACTGTCAGTGCCCTGATGTATGTGTAACTGTGTGTGTAACATTGGAGGTGGACTGGAAAATAAACAAGGTGTCATTCAAATGCTATGACTTCCTTCCTGAGTGTATGGAACCAGAAGCTGCTGGTTTATAGCCAGCAAAGGGGCCGTGCTTCCCCAGGAGGTTTGCCCTGGGCAGCAGGTTGGGGGGCTGTGACACCCCCAAAGACAAAGCCAGTGGGAGACTTGCTGCTACAGTTTTACACAGGAAAGCAAACCCATTGAAGCCTGACCAGATTGCTGCCTCAAGTCAGGTGTTGTGGGTTTGCATGGTGGGGCTGTGGCTGAGGAGGGAGCTGCAGGGGTGGCTTCTGCAAGGAGCAGTGAGAAGCTTCCCCCCAGCCCCACAGCCTGTGGGGAGAGAGAGAGGCCCCCCTGGAGCAGGTTTGCTGGGGGCTTGTGACTCCATGGGGCCCAGGCTGGAGCAGGCTGGGCCTGAGGGGCTGAGAGACACTCTGGTTCTATGGCTGCCCCACACCAGGGACCCACAGCAGGGCAGCTGGGGAGGGGCTGAAGCCCCCTGGGAGGGGACTCCTGTTGGAGCAGCTGGTGGAGGACTGTCTGCTGTGGGTGGGACCCCAGGGTGCAGCAGGGGAAGGGGGTGAGGAATGGCCCCACCCCAGCGAAGAAGGAAACCAACTGGTGAGGGACTGACCAAACCCCCGTTCCCCCAGTCCCTGCCCCTCCCCGTGCCACACCGGGAGAGAAGGGAGAGAAACCCTGGATAAAGCTGGGTCAGGGAAGGAGGGAGGGGTGGGGGTGCTTTAAGGGCTGGTGGCACCTCTCATTGCCTGGCTCTGGTGTCACTGGGGTGCAGTGCCATCAGTCAGAGGGTTCCTGTCCTTCATCCCGTGCTGAGTCTGTCCTGCCCGTGACGCTGACTGTGGAATGGTCTCTCCCTGCCCTTATCTCCACTCCTGAGCCTCTCAGCATCTGTTGTCTCCCTGCCCAGCTGAGCAGGGCAGGGACACAGCGGCTTTGGGGGGTGCCTGCCCTGCAGCCAGGGCCAAACCAGCTCAGGAGGGTTGCTTGTTTTTGGTGGGTGGTGCAGGGCAGCAGAGAGCTGCCCAGGCAGCTGCTTCGAGGCTGTGGTAATTAGACACACATGGTGCTAATTGTGGCGCAGGTGCGTTGGGTGGGGGGAGGCCCTCTGCCTGGCTTCCGCAGAAGGTGCTGGAAGCAGTATATAGGTGTGGCCTTGGTGGGGCTGCTCCTGGGGGAAAGAAGTTGCTCTGTGTGGGCTGTTTCTGGGGGCTGTGGAGGTAAGGGTTTGTTTTCTGTTTATTTTAAGTGTTGAAGAGCTGGGGGGGTTGTTGTTTGGTACTGGTTTGGGGGTCTGATCTGTTGTGGTGTCGGTGCTTGGTGGCCTAGGAAGTTTCTTTGTCTGGGTCTTTGACTTGGCTGTTTGTATCCTGTGAAGGGGGGTTGGGAAAGGGGTGAGGGGTTTGTATCGGGTGAGGGTGGGTTTTTGTGCATTGGCTTTTTGGTTTTTTTTGAGAGGTGGGTGTGTATTACTTTGGGGGGGCTTTTAAAATTTCTTTTATGGGGAGCTCTTAATTTTGGGGCTTTTTGTGTGGGGTATTTTGTGCTTTACGTGTTTCTGTTTAGGGTTTTTTTTCCCCTGGGATGTTCCCTTCCTTACAAGGCTGGTACATGGTGGTGTTGCTGAAAGCTGACTTGGGTTGGTGTGAGTTTTTTGTTTGGGGAGTGGTTGGGGATGCCCTGGGGGCTGGCGAGGCCAGGGGATGGGGGTGTGTGGAACAAACTGGGCTGAGGGGCTCTGCAGAGAGGCTGTGGCTGCTTCCTCTAGTTGCAGTGTGTTGGGATGGGAGCGGGAACAAATACCCCAGCTTGCTTGGGGAAAAGCAGGTCCTGCCTGCCTTGTGTCCAGGAGGATCTGTTTTTTAACTTGGCTGTTAAATATTGAAGGAATGGTCCTTCTGCCCAGCAAGTAAAAAAACCTGAAAATAAAGAACTCCCCCCAAAAAACTCCTTAATTATAACTTTTTAGTGCTATGTACTGATGGAAACACAATTTGTTCTTAGTATCTGTGGCCTTGTTGCCTCCCAGGGTGTAAGGTGATGTGAAGTGATGCCAGTGTTTTTGTGAGGCACACAAATGGTGGTGGTGAGTGTGCTGTGTCTGTGCTGAGGTTTTGTTTGGAAGTATGTTTCATGAGGTGTTCTTTGTACAGGACTTTAGGCTTTGTGTTAGGGTGGCTCGCTGTGTGAGTGCCTGGGGCACCCTGGTGAAGGAGTTCCATACTGTCGTGGGTGCTGCAGCATTTGCCAGTTGTGGCCAGGCTACTTGAGCCTCTTTGGGCTGTCTTCCTCTCTGGAACCGGAACAGCTTTACCTGAGTGGGTCACTGTATGGTGTCGGTACTGCACTGTGCTGTAATGTATCACAGAATCACAGGGTTGGAAAAGACCTTTAGGATCATGGAGTCCAACCGTCCCTGTCCTGTGCTGACCCGGATCCCTGAGCACCTCATCTCCCCGGCTGGTAAACACCCCCAGGGGTGGGGACTCAGCTCCTCCCTGGGCAGCCTGTGCCACAGCCCCACAACTCTGCCAGGGAAGAACTTTGCCCTCCCAGCTGAGCTGACCCTGCCCTGGGGCAGCTTGAGCCCATTGCCCCTTGTCCCATCTCCTGTCCCCTGGCTGCAGAGACCCTCGCCCACCTCTCTGCACCCTCCTGGCAGGGCAGGGGAGGTGGGGAGAAGGTCTCCCCTCAGCCTCCTCTTCTCCAGACTGAACACCTCCGATGTTACTATGTGGTGTTAAGGGAAGAGGCTGATGTTACAGCAACGCATCAGTAATTCTAGCATCTGAGCTTCCCCTCGGGCATCTGTCTCAAGCTGTGGTTGCTTACAATGTCTGTGGAGTGGCAAAGAAGCTCTGTTGGTCATTGGAGAGCTTAGCTGGATCTCCTCTCTGCCTGTTTGTGTCAAGAAATCTCTGTGTTTAGGAACGGGAACTGGTAAATGGGCTTTAGAAGTCTTCTAGTCAATAAATGACTAACGGAGTGGGGAAATCACTCTGCTAAACACTATAGGTGCTGTTCCTTCTTCCTCTCTTCTTCCTCTTTATTCACTGCCGGTCTGCCCTCACTGGGATGGTGAGCAAGCTGGGAGCTGTCTATGTAGCAGGATGTAGGCTTCAAGATGTAACCCTGTTCTGTGTTCTTTATTTGCATTCTTCAAAAAAAAAATTAAATATTTAAGCATCGGGGGGTGTGTGTGAGCTCGAAACTGCTGTTTGTTACCCGATGGAGGCTGATGAAGTTGGATGAGGAAAACAGGCTGTGTTCAGAATCTGTTGTTGATGCACAGAGGTTTTTCTGAGAGGGATGTGAGTGGGCGGCTGGCTGAAACAATCTGATAGAGTTTCTGTCAGAGCTTTGGAGCTGGAAGCTGGGCCTTGCTCACCAGAAGCCTTGGGAGTAACACTGTGTGGAAAATGGGTGAGAAGTGCAGGTTTTCCAGAGCTGAGAAAATGCGTTGGGGTGAAACCTCTCAATTGAGGGAAAATGGCTTCTTTTCTGCTCATAGCATTGACCCATTGGGATTAAGTCATGCAGAGTGCCTGTCGTCCTCTGATAGTTGGCCAGGCGTGCACAGTATGCTGGTGGCTGCGAAGCCCTCATCAGCGAAGCTACTGTACCACTCCTGCTGCCAAGATTATGGCCATAATGTCAGAGTTGCACTTTCCCCACCTCAGAATGTAGAATTACAGCCCTGAGAGCCGAAAGTGTCTGTGACAGCCACTTTGGGAGATGCTTTTTAAATAACGGGCTTGCTTGAGTTGTCTGATAATACCTTGGAGTAATGCTTGTATCTGTTTCCATTGTTCTGTGCTGTAACTGCTGGTATTGATTACATGCAACCGGTCTGCATTTCCCCTCCTGCCCCGGCTAATTTAATGAAGTTAAAACTTTATTCAGGATGTACATCGCATATGAGATTCCCAGATCTCGAGGAAATCCCAAGTAAAAGGGATAGACTGCACGGTACCTGTAGCACAATTACACGTTCTCTCTGCTTGTGTGGTTTGGGTGGGTGTTTCTGTTCTGGCTGTTTAGTCTCTGAAGTCTTTTGATTTATCTGCAGCACTTGATCGCTCCTATAGAGCGTTAAGAGCACAGTATGTAATGGGGCAGTTACTGGAGGCTTCCTATATTAAAGGAATCCTTGTTTATGCAAGAAGGAATTAATTCACCACCCTCCCTTACCCCCCTCTCTGACCTGTTTAGAAACGCTTCCAAGAAGTATTTGCCTTGTGCACTCTGTATCCTGGTCTGCTGGCCCGTGTAAAACGATGGCTACAGGAGGTGAGTGTGCTGGCCTGTCCCTTTCGGGGGGTGGGGGTGTGTCTCTTTCGGTGGGGGTTTGGCCATTGATAACCAAGGTGAGTTTCCACACGTTACCTTCTATCTTTGGCATCAGAGCCATGCTTGCTGAAAAACGGTAAGAAGCTTTACAAAATACACCACTCTCCTCATTTGAGCTGTGTTTCTAAGTTGCTGTATTGCTTGCTGTCACCTGGGTGGTGTAAGATGATGTATCTGGGGTAGGAAGAAGGGTACCAGCAAAGGGGCTGCTGTCCTTTTGTGGAGCTGGCACGTCTCCTTCCATGGAAGGGACTGGTTTCTGTGTCATGAGCTGCTGGTGCCGAGGTCCAAGCTGGCAGTGGCCTCTTATCCCACTTGTCACTGCTTTTAATATTTGTGCTTCTTCAGGCGCCCAGTAAACTGGAGAAGCATTTGGTGCCTGGTGGTGGCTCTCTGTAGGGTGAGTTGAACGTACCTGTAAATATATTCACACAATGGTTGTGAGCTGCTTGACTCAGGACGAGAGGGAATGGCTGTGAGTTGTGTGAGGGGAGGCTCAGGTTAGGAATGAGGAGACATTTCTTCTCCCAATGAGCGGTTGGGCACTGGAAGGGGTTGCCCAGGGAGGTGGTGGAGAGGTGTTCAAGGAGAGGTTGGATGAGGGACTTGGGGATGTGGTTTAATGAGTCATATAGGTGGCAGGGGGACAGTTGGACTAGATGAGCTTGGAGGTCTTTTCTGCCCTTCATGATTCCATGACTTCGGGGTGTATTTGTGAGGCACACATTCCAGTGGAGGAATGGAGAACTGGTGTGTGACCTAAATCTGGCAATTTTGCAAAAGGTGTGAGAGGTCCTAATGTAAGCTGTGTGTCCTACTAGAGAACTGTCATCTCTTGGGACATTTCCAAACATCCAACGGATGCAGATGTATTTCAAGTGTTCAGATGGGCCCTGTTCAAGCTGTAGTGAAGCAGAGCTGTAAATACCCTTACTGTTGCTGCTAGGTCTGGTGGTGATGTCATGTTTTATGAGCTTGCCTCTGACAAGGCTGAGGGCAGCCAGACTTAATTCAGTCTGCAGTCTTTGTGAATGTCAGTTTTTTGTTTTGTGTTTTTTTTTAAGAGGAAAAAAGAAAAGAATGTAGGATTGCTTACCTGTGTGTATGTTCAGAAAGTAGCAAACTGGGGACTAATGCGCACCCACATTAGCTGGTTTGAAACAAAACTGCAGCATAGGCGACTCCAAAATTAGTGCCAAGTTTATCTTCTCCTCCTGAACTTGGGTGTTTTGTGTAAGATCTGAAGGTCCAACCTCGTTAGGTCAAGTAAGCAGAGACTCCTCAGAATTACCCTTTGTAGCAAGCTGTGACTAGGTGAATCCCCCGAGACTTTTTTTTGGCTGTTGCTTGTTTGTCTATTTTTTATCTTTCTAAAACCTAGTGATTCCCCCCTCCTCCTGGGGTGGAATGCCTGCCAACCCCTTGGTCACCCGTGACCCTCAGCCGTGGCCGCCCTCGGGAATGTGTGTCCTGTTCCAGGGTGGCTGAGGCTGTGGCTCCCTCTGATGTGCCCATATGTGTGGGTGGTGCAGGGAGGGGGCAGGACTCTGTCACCAGTACAAGTCTCTTGTGACTGTGCAAGAGCTTTCTGGGAACTTGGACTTGGGCTGGATGTTAGTATCCTGGCTCGGGTTCAAGATGATCCTTTAGCCCCTGCAGAGAGCAGCAGCTGGTCGGTGCATCGCAGCCAGAGCCGGCTGGTTCCCCAGGACAGCAGATGGGGCATTGCGTGCTGCCTGTACATCTCTTGTAACGCTGTGAACTTCAGGAATTTTTAGATCAAGATCATGTCGCCAGTAATTTAGTCTTGGCTTTCCTACAAATAGCTTCTTGTGTCTGAACCTGCTCTTTAACAACACCATTTGAGGGCTGCATCTGTAGGGGTTGGAGATCTCTGCTGGAAATGCTCTACCCTGAGCCGCTGCTGGGTTGGTTGTTGTCTCAGTACATGTTCTCTGTTGTCTCCCAGCTGGCTGGTGTTTGACAGGTGGATGTTCCAAGCAATTTTAGGACAACATTGCAATATACTTGAAAACAGGGCTGACACCCTTCCTCCTGGTGTGAGGTTCTTCTAACTTTGCTCCCTTATCAGGGACTGGGAGCACACATGATTTTCCAGGTGACAATAAATGATGAAAAGCTGCCATTGCAGTAGCACCCCTCCCTCAACTGAGTATGTGTCAACACAATCTTCTTCAGGCTTTATGGAGAGCGAGAGTGGGCTGTCCCTGAGGACTGTGGTGTGCTGGAAGCAACAGGCAGTAGAATTTCCCTCTGCTGGGTCAAGGCCTTGCATGAGTACCATGTAATTTCAAGGCTGAAAGTTTCAGAATAGCCCATTTGACTTGGCACATCGTGTTTTCATGGGGATTTGTTTGCAAACAGCAACAGCCATACGACCTCAGGAAGGCCTTTAGACCTGGAGTCCATGGTGCTGGTATTTGAGCACTCATCTCGCTTGCACTACAGGAGTAGTGAAAGGTTGTGTGTGTCATCTTGCCCTGAAAGGGGAAACTTGTGTTCAGCAAACCTTTGGCTGGTATAAGTCACCACGAGATCTCTTGGTGAAACAAGTGGAATGTCAAACTTGATTTCCAGTGAATTTTTTGTGGCAATTGTGAAGTTCTAAGGATGCAATGGGAGAAATGTATTTATTCATTAAAGAGGGGGCAAGAACAATAGGGGATCTCGAGTTCCATGGCACTAAAATGCGAAAGAAAGAAGCTTTATGGTTATTGTAATGCTGGCTGGCTAAGTTGGAGCAAGTTACGAGAAAGAAGACACAGATATATATTTGGAAGTAAAAGCACCCCTGAAAAGCTCCTGTTGGCTCCACTTGCAGCTAGTTGGCCTCCAGTTTGTTCAGCTCAAAGAAGACAACCTGTGTTTAGAAAAGCAAATGCGTGGGGAATTGATGTAAAAAGCATTTTGTCTGCCATGTTTTGGGTGTGGTGTGAAAATCTGGTAAGTAGCTGGGCAGGCACTGTAGGGAATAGGTTGCTAGTCCCTAATGTGGAATTACTTGGCATGGGCTAATGAGCGGTAGCCGCTTGTCACGCAGGCTGATGCGGCTCCTGGCAGGTCATTTATTGCTCCTGTGTCTGAGCTGTGCTATTGCAGCTCCCGTGAGGTTCAGGTTAAAGGCCTTGACTTCTCAAACGGTTTGACTTTGGCCTTGGCCTTAGCATGTTGTATGTAATGTGACCTGACACAGCCCTCACTGCCACTAAACATAGTTTGGCATTCCCTGCACTGTCAGCCTGCTTGTTACTGTGCCTGTGTTGGAGGGTGCGTCTGCTTTCACCTGGGGTTAGGCTTCACACATAGGACAGGTAGTTCGCTTACCCTGCTTCTTAAATTTTGCTAATGTGAAAGTATTTGGAGTGTCCAGAGGAGGCACTGAGGATGGGGAAGGGCTGGAGGGGAAAGTTATGAGGAGAGGCTGAAGGTCCTGGGTTTGTCCAGCCTGGAGAAGAGGAGGCTGAGGGAGACCTCCTGGGGGTCTGTGGCTGCCTGCTGAGGGGAGCAAAGGGGCAGCACCGATCTCTCTCCTCTCTTTGGGGACCAGGGACAGAACCCGAGGGAGCAGCGTGAAGCTGGGCCAGGGGAGGGTCAGGCTGGGTGTCAGGAAGAGGTTCTGTGCTGAGAGGGGGGGTCGGGGTATCTTTAAAATATCTGTGGGGTTTTTTTTTGCTGTTAGTAGTAGGCTGTTGTGATGACCTGGGTGCTAATTATGGTCTGTGAATTTTGACATACTGAAGCAAGGAAGTTGGTCACCTTAGTTCCAGCTACAGCTGAAAATCCTGTATTGTTCTGTGTCGCTTCTGTGAAAGCCACAAAATCAGCATTTGCTGAAGGGCCATGTAAAAACCAGGTTGTTCATCCTTTTTAGGTGAATTCTACTTGTGGAATATGCTGCCAGTGATTATGTAGAGTAAGGACTGTTAGCTGATGTGGCAAAACACCTCTTGATGTCAGCTGAGTCCCTGTAAGAGGCTGGAGAGGCAATAGCACACTGATGCTGGTTTTGTCTGGATTTTAATTCAGCTGGATTTCAAAGTGGAGTTTCCAAGGCTTGTATGTACTTCCTGAAGAATTAATTTGTGCGTGCACAGTGTGGTTTGTTGTGGGATATGTAGTGTCTTTAGTCAACAATTCCCAAGAGCAATTATTTTGTAATGATAGGAGTTCTGGGGCTGGCCGCTTAAAGCAGTACAGTACACTGCCCTAAAAAAGGCTCCGTAAGGTCTCAGTAACTTTTGCCTTGAAAGATAAGCAAAGGGTTACTCAATCTCCCTCCTTTTGCTTTGGTAATGCATAATTTTAAAGATGGAATAGGAAGCATGTGTACCAAAGACACTCTGCTTGATGAAGCCGTTGCGGTGAGCCCTCTGGACGTGCTGATCTAGTGAGGTGGATAGAGTAACGCACGTGATAGCTTACCTGGGAGAAAAAAGAGTTGAGAAATACTGGTGTAAAGTACATCCTAAATAGCCTTTTTTGTGTTGCTGAAAGGATTAGAGCAGAAAAAAAGAGTATTGAAATATTTTGAAATCAAAGGCCATAAAAGCATCTTAGTGTGAATGGGTGAGTTCTTGAGTCTCTGCCTTAAACTCTTAATATCTGTAGCTATCATGAAATAATCCCCACCCAAGCGCAACTGGGAGAAGAGGTGTGCTTTGTACAGGAATAATTCTTCAAATTCGGGGATGACACAAATACGTGGTTGTGGTCCCTCTTTGTAGGAAGATGGAATTGCATGTGGCAGGGCACTTACATGGTAACATGGATTATGGTAGCTGAGCCTCTGACTTCTTTAGACTTAAGACCCAGTGGAGGCCAGGGAGCAGCTATAGAAGGTGATGTTTTGATTGTGTTAATGACTGTACTATCTATGTTAGGTGGTATTTCAGTGAAATAATATTTAAGCAGGCTCAAATATCACAGAATCACAGAATTGTAGGGGTTGGAAGGGACCTCGAGAGATCATCGGGTCCAACCCCCCCGCCAAAGCAGCTCCCTAGCTCATATTGCTCAGATAGGCGTCCAGGCGGGTCTTGAATATCTCCAGTGAAGGAGACTCCACCACCTCCCTGGGCAGCCTATTCCAGTGCTCAGTCACCCTCACTGTGAAAAAGTTCTTCCGCATGTTGGTGCGGAACTTCCTATGCTCCAACTTGCAGCCATTGCCCCTTGTCCTATCCCCACAGACCACTGAAAAGGGGCTGGCTGATTCCCCCTGCATCCCCTGCTTCAGATAATTATAAACTTTGATTAGGTCCCCCCTTAGTCTTCTCTTCTCAAGGCTGAACAGTCCCAGCTTACTCAGCCTTTCCTAATAGGGGAGATGCTCTAGGCCCTTAATCATCTTCGTAGCCCTTCTTTGGACTCTTTCCAGGAGATCCCTGTCCTTTTTATACCAAGGAGCCCAGAACTTGACACAATACTTCAGGTGGGGCCTGACCAGGGCAGAGTAGAGAGGGAGGATCACCTCCTTAGACCTGCTGGCTACACTCCTCCTGATGCATCCCAGGATCCCATTGGCTCTCTTGGCCACCGAGGCACACTGCTGGCTCATGGCCAACCTGTCATCTACCAGGACCCCCAGGTCCTTCTCCACTGAGCTCTTCTCCAGCAGGTCATCCCCCAGCCTGTACTGATACAAACAGTTGTTCCTTCCCAGGTGCAAGACTTTACACTTGCTTTTGTTGAACTTCATCTGGTTTCTCCCTGCCCAGCTCTCCAGCCTGTCCAGGTCTCTCTGGATGGCAGCGCAGTGCTCCTGCGTGTCAGCCACTCCTCCCAGCTTTGTATCATCGGTGTACTTGCTGAGGGTGGATGTTATTCCCTCATCAAGATCGTCAATGAAGATATTAAACAGGACTGGACCCAACACTGAGCCCTGGGGAACACCACTGGTAACAGGCCTCCAGTCAGATTCTACTCCACGAATCACAACCCTCTGGGTTCGGTCTGACAGCCAATTCTCAACCCACCTCACTGTCCACTCATCTATCCCATGCTTTCTCAGCTTTGCTATCAGGATGTCATGGGAGACAGTATCAAAGGCCTTGCTGAAGTCAAGGTAGATGACATCCACTGCTCTCCCTCCATCTACCCAGCCTGTCATGAGATCGTAGAAGGCTATGAGGTTGGTCGAGCACGATTTCCCCTTAGTGAATCCATGCTGACTACTCCTCATGACCTTCTTCTCTTCCAATTGCTTGGAGATGGCATCCAGAACAAGCTGTTCCATTACCTTTCCAGGGGCAGAGGTGAGGCTGACTGGCCTATAGTTACTAGGTTCCTCCTTCTTGCCCTTTTTGAAGACTGGAGTGACATTGGCTATCCTCCAGTCTTCAGGCACTTCTCCTGTCCTCCAAGACCTGTCGAAGATGATAGAGAGCGGCTCAGCAATCACCTCCGCCAGCTCCCTCAGCACACGTGGATGTAACCCATCTGGGCCCATGGATTTGTGTGCATTAATCCCTTTGAGCCGCTCCTGGACCTCCCCTACTTGAACCAGAGGGAAATTCTTCATTTCCCAATCAGTCCTACTCTCATCCAGTGTCTGTGGGTCCCGGGGGCCCTTGAAGTGAAGACCGAAGCAAAGGCGGCATTCAATATCTCCACTTTCTCAGCATCCCCCGTAACCAGGACACCCTCCTTATTCAGCAAGGGACCTACATTATCCCTGGACATCCTCTCACTGTTCACGTGTCTTAAAAAACCCCTTTTTATTATCCTTTATGTCCCTTGCCAGCTTAATTTCCAAGAGGGCTTTAGCCTTCCTAGTTGCATCCCTACAGGCCCTGACCACATTCCTGTATTCTTGCCAGGTGCTCAGACCCTTTTTCCACGATTCATAGATCTTCTGCTTCTCTTTGAGTTTGCTCAGTAGCTCCCTGTTCATCCATGCAGGTCTTCTGCCTCTCTTTCCCCATTTCCTCCTCAAAGGGATGCATCGTTCCTGTGCTTGGAAGAAGTGCTGTTTGAATGCTAGCCAGCTCTCGCAGGCTCCCATTCCTTCAAACAGCGTAGCCCACGGGATAGCCCCCATTAAGTGGCGGAGGAGATCAAAGTTAGCTCTACCAAAATTCAGGGTAGCTATCCTACTTTTTGGCTTGCTTCTTCCACCCAGGATCATGAACTGAACCATTTCATGGTCGCTTTGCCCTAAGCTGCCCCCGACCTTCACTTCCCTAACAAGTCCATCCTTGTTAGTGAAAACAAGGTCCAGCAGCCGCCCTCCCCTTGTGGGCTCCTGCACCATCTGTAGCAGGAAATTGTCTTCAACACACTGCAGAAATTGTCTGGACTGCATACGACTGGCCGTATTGCTTGCCCAGCAAATATCTGGGTAGTTGAAGTCCCCCATAAGGATCAGTGCCCGGGAACTTGAGGCTACTTCTAACTGTTTATGGAATGCGTTATCTACCTGCTCCTCTTGATCAGGGGGCCTATAGCACACTCCCACAACAATGTCCCCCATACCGGTTTGCCCCTTGATTTTAACCCACAAGCACTCGACAGAAGGTTCATCCTTCCCCAGGTGGAGCTCAACACATTCTAGGTGCTCTCTCACATAAAGAGCAACTCCTCCACCTCGCTTCCCTAGCCTGTCTTTCCTAAAAAGCACATAGCCATCCATGACAGTGTGCCAGTCGTCCAGGTTGTCCCACCACGTCTCTGTGATTGCGATGAGATCATGGCCCTGCGACCGCACAAAGATCTCTAGTTCTTCTTGTTTGTTCCCCATGCTACGTGCATTTGTGTAAAGACAGTTCAGTGGTGAAGCAGATGTAGGTATCCTCAACGGCCCACAGCGAGATTTCTGACAGGGGACTGGCAAAAGTGGCTCCACGGAGGAGTACTCAGGGCAGTCCACAGAATTTTCCCTACTCTCACGTGGAAAAACGTCCCCAAGTCCACGACTGTGCTGTTGGTATTTACCTCTTCCCACCGTCAACTCCCGTTGTGTCTCCCGAAGCCTAACCCTGGCAGCCGCCTTAATATCCCCTTCCCCCTTCCTAACTAGTTTAAAGCACGATCGATGAGCCCTGCTATCTCCTGGGCGAGGATCCGCTTTCCTTTATAGGACAGGTGAGCCCCACTAGCAGTACTCATGCCAGGAGCAGAGTACACCATCCCTTGGTTAAAGAATCCAAAGTTCTTGCGCCGGCACCAGCCTTTTAACCACACATTCAACTCATGGGTTATCCTGTCCTGCTCTGAGCCCCTCCTCCCACAAGTGGGGATAGAGCAGAATATTATTTGGACATAAATTTGCCTGTGGATAACTTTTCTAGCAGGCAAGTACTGAATAATGGTTTGCATGGGCATTTTGTGTCAGCTCTGCGTGCCTCCTGTAGATGGAAAACCTGTACAAACCTAACCGGGGATGCAGTGTAGCCCTTGACTGTAATTAGATGTCTCTGTTGGGGATTATATTCTGACAAAAGTGAAAGCAGTCTTGCATCTGGGTCTGTATTACTTCTATTGAACCACTCACTAGACTGAAGGCTTCTTCCTCCCTCCACTGTGAGGTTGTAAAACTGATGTGAAAAAATCTATGTTGGTGACCAGAACAGTTGGAAAGCAGGAATCAGGAAAGATGGGAATAGTCTCTTCTCTTTTAAGCCTAAATGAAATAATGTTGCAAGTCGCAGGTGAGGTTAATTTTCACCTTGGTTTAGGCAGGTCAGATGTGTGAAGCTTTTTATTCTGTTGCCCACAGCAGAGGGTACAACAGGTGCAGCTTTTTTTAAAGGGCAGATGGGCATCTATATATATAAATGAAAAAGTAAAGAAGTCTTTCCAGTTTTTGAGGTGAGATGTTGTCAATTGTGATTCCCTGCCTGATGAAAACTCATGCCTTTGGTTCCTTGAGGAAGGAACATTGAGCCATCCTGTTCCACCTGACAGCTGATCTGCTCAGCTGGCATCGGAAGTGCCGCTCTGAAGAGAGCAGGGAGCTCGGCTGCCAAAGCCAGCTCTGAAACGTGGTGGAGAGCAGCAGGGACATCATCTGCCACGCTGAATGCAAGCTCCACATACAGCTGTGGTGTTCTGGTTCGCTTAGTTTAAAAATGCAGTGACGGAAGACCAATGAGTGCTACTCTAAATGCGGGGGGGGGGAATGGTGCTTGGGTTCTGGGGGCAACACCCCTGTTTGATTGTGTTGCCAAACAAATTTACTATTGAACTGGTGTATGTGATTTGACAAGGCAAATAACATACATCTGGACCCAGAAGTGAGGTATTGGGATTGCTCATGGGAAATGGTTGTGTTTACCCAGATGCATGACTTGAGAAGTCATAAGTCAGCTAGTGAGTGTCTGAGCAGTGTACGCGTTCAGGTGCCCTGTGTGTGAATGTGTGTGTGTATCGCAGGCTGTCTTGTGTGTTCCTTGGGGGAAAAAGGAGGGGGGGCATAGCCAAGCTGCTTGATTGCGTGAAGAACCTTCCAGGCACACAGCTAAGATTAGCTTGTTGCTGTTGTTGAGCAGTAACTCAATAGGGGGAAAAACCCCACCCCACCCCCTTCAGCTGATCTGTAGAAATATTACATTTGCCCCTAAGTGCTTTTTAATTTGATTTGCGTTGTATTTCCTAAGCTTTTCATATATTGGATGTCCCTGTGGTAGGAGAAATCTTCATTTACTGTAGCTTTGCCAGAGCCAGCAGCCTGTTAAACCTGTATGAGACGCTGTGACAATGACATCTTGGAATCAGTGGTGCGCTCCTCATTGTTGCTTCTCTCTTAACCTTACAAGAGGTTGAGTTTACAGTTGTGGGAGACCCGATCTTGATTTTGCACCCCTCAGCAAAGGCTGCTCGGGTTAGTCCGCTGCTTCCTCACATGGGGAAGGAAGAATTGCTATACCTGAGGTGAGAATCCAGCTTCTAAACACCCGCATCTTGGTTGTGCTGTCCCCCGAGCGGGACCGTTTGCATCCTTCTTGAAGTTGCCCTGGTGCATTACCAGCTGTTTGTTGGTGTGGGGATGCTAGAAGCCTGGTTAGCTAATGAAAAATTGATTAAAAGCTCATGGTGTCATAGGCATTAACGCCTGAATAACAGAGATGGAGGAGGAGTTGTAGAGCCAGTAACTTTTAGCTTTATTAACTAAAGGCAAACTAAGCGTGCAGCTTCCTGCAACGTCAGCAGTGCCGTTTGCCTGCCTGTCCTGCTGCTGGAGCATGGCTGCTTTCACAGCCTTTGTGTCTTTGCCAGGTGTAACTGTGCTATTTGCTATACTGCTTGATGCCTCCAAAGCTTCAGTGTTCAACAGCTCTTAAAAAATGGACAGTGATGAATTTGCGTGGTGAATCCCAAGTCCTAATTATTTTGAACAATTGTGGATTAAAGCTGAAGGAGGGAAGGGTTAGATGAGATAGTGGGGGGAAGCTTTTCACAGAGAGAGTGGTGAGGGGCTGGAACGGGCTGCTCAGAGAGGGGGTGGGTGCTCCATCCCTGGGGGTGTTCAAGGCCAGGTTGGATGGGGCCCTGGGCAACCTTGTGTAGCTCCAGGCCTGGAGGTTGGTGGCCCTGCTTGTGGGGGGTTGCAGGGGAGGTTGGAACTCAATGATCCTTGGGGTCCCTTCCAACCCAGACCAGTCTAGGATTCCATGATCTCCCCCACAGAGGAAGAAATAACTAAATTTCTTGGTTGGATGGGCCATAAAACCAAACCCAGTGTTTGTCAGCTCTTCAAACCTGATTTTTTGTCAGCTCTTCAGCTTCGTGTTTTGAGTGACTGTGGTTGACTCTTTGTTCTGTGTATGTTAGGAATGTGTTAATGGCTGTTACGTAAAAGCATCAAGGATAAACTTTATTTAAACTGAAGATACTTCCAGTAATAATCTTGTTTTCTTTACAGTGCCTTGTTTTCTTGGCTCTTAAACAGCTGGTCAGATAAATCGAAACTGTTTTGGAAAAATGCGCTGCTGTGGCCATGCCTCTCTACGTGCTTCCCCTCTTTCGGTCAGAATGTGAGCAGGGAAACTGGTCAAAGCGTAGGAAAGATTAAATATAAACCTTCTGAAAGGGAATTGTTACTGACTAGTAAGAGTCGCTGAGAGGATGGAGCGCATCTGTAACTCTTGACCTTGGTCTGATGGGAATCTATGGGAACAAGAGTCTCTAGGCATGCTTGCCATGGGAAGCGGTTTGCTTGGAGTTTTTATTAGACACCTAGGAAGTCATTTCAGATGGTGTTTTTCCCGTATAGGATCTCATCAGTCTCAAGAGATGAACTTGAATGTGACTCGGGTAATTCAGGCAGCTCCTAGAGCAGGTCTGGTGGCTGCAAAACCATGTGTTTCTTCCTCTCTTTTCCTTTAAATGCTTTGTCAGTGTTGACTGAGGTGCTTTCTGTTGGGGCTCAGCCTCAGGAGACGTGCTGGGCCTGGATGCTGGTGTGTTTGGACAGCTCAGTTTTTCAGAATGGTTCTTTCCCAGGCCAGGTGAAAACAAGCCTGAATTGTGTGAGCATCGGCATAAGTAGCCCGGGTTGGAGAGACTGGGGTTTCAGAAGACAGCTTAATGTTTCGCAGGATGAACCTACTCCTGTGTGGCAGGTAGCGGCTCTTGCCGTGCTGGTGTCGTGCTCGGGGCAGTGGCTGTGTTGCTGTGCCTGTAAAAAGCCAGTAGGAACTCTGTGATGATGTTTCTCCTCGAGTATTGTTTTAGAGTAGAGCTGTTTAACATCTGACTCGCTTTTCTGCCTTTGGAGTCTCCGTACATGCTGTGGCACAGACAGTGCCAGTTGTGGGAATGGAAAGCACAGATGCTGGGTTTGATGGGAATCTTTATCTTGAGCCTGTCCTGCCATACATCTGCGGAGGAGAGAGTTGGAATCGGGAGGAAGTTATAAGTTGCTGTTTACATTAAGGAAACAGCATGTGTTTTCAATCTTTGCTCTTCCTTAATAGAGATTTTTCTGGCTGGGAACACAGAAGTAAAATAACTCAGATGTGTGAAAGGTTTGCTGTACAGAGAGCGTTTTCCCAGGGACACACAAAGCTGGCTCTGTCTGACTGCCTGCGCTTCCTGCCGTGTTCCTACGCTGGGCTTTGAACTCGTGCCTTGCTTTTTACCTTGGGGTTGGTGTAAATCTTCCTCTCGGTGATGTGCTCAGTGCTGCTTTGAGAGGCTCGGAGCGAGGCGGCGCCGTGTGTGTCCTCGGTGCTCTGTTCCAGTCCCTGGGACAGTTAAAGCCCCACAGTGTGTGCAGCAGAGGGGGGAAAGCCAAGATTTATCGTGGAGCCCTGAGTTGGTGTTTTCCCAAAACAGGAGCTTTCTTTTCGTGGTATTCAGCAGGCTCCCTTTCTCACAGGAGCTGTGCCAGGAGATGGCATTGCTGTGCGCCGAGCACTCATCTCCATTGCAACAAGTCATTAGGAGGAGTGGAAAAACTGCAGTTTCCAAGTCCATTAGACTGAATCAGGCTGACAGGAAACGAATTCGCCTTCGTATCGCACGTCAAGGGCACTTCCATTAAAATACATGGCTTAGGAGGGCTGGTTTCTTGTTTTGATTCTTGCTGTTTAACAAGAAGCTTGTGTTTACAAGTCCAGGTCAATCTGTAGGCTGAGGGGGAGCATCTCAATACTGAGAACTCTTCTTGCTTCTCCTTTTTCTTTTTTCTTTTTTTTTTCTCTTTCCCAAATTGAATCGGAGAATGGCCAGGTTGGAAAAGACCTTTAGGATCATGGAGTCCAACCGTTCCTATCCTGTACCAAACCTTATCTCTAAGTACCTCATCTCCCTGTCTGTTAAGCACACTCAGCCCCCTCCCTGGGCAGCCTGTTCCACCTCCCCACAGCTCTTCCACTGAAGAACTTTTCCCTCCCATCTGAGCTGACCCTGCCCTGGCACAGCTTGAGCCCATTGCCCCTTGTCCCATCTCTTGTCCCCTGGCTGAAGAGACCATCACCCACCTCTCTGCACCCTCCTGGCAGGGCAGTGGAGGTGGGGAGAAGGTCTCCCCTCAGCCTCCTCTTCTCCAGGCTGAACACCCCCAGCTCCCTCAGCTGCTCCTCAGAGGATTTGCCCTCCAGCCCCTTCCCCAGCCTGTTTGCCCTTCTCTGGACTCGCTCCAGGACCTCCATGTCCTTCTTGGAGTGAGGGGCCCAGAACTGGACACAGCACTCGAGGTGCAGCCTCACCAGTGCCCAGTACAGAGGCACAATCCCCTCCCCAGACCTGCTGGCCACACTGTTCCTGATACAATAATATCAGAAATAGAAGATGCTGTAAAGTCCCTGCTCCTGCTTGCACCACCTCCTGCCAGCATCTTACTCTTTAAAGATCTGCTTGTTTTCCTCTAAACACTTTCTTACAAATATCCCTTAGGTGCAGTTTGCTTTTGCTCTGGTCTGTGTGCAAGGGTGAGTAGCACATGGTGTCCTCCAAAGGTTTCTGCAATAAGTTTAATCCCACAAGATCATAAGCAGCCCTTTGGGGTAGGTGAAAGCCTGAGGAAAAGTACTCAATTAGCAGAAATGTAGGTTTTTTGGTTTTGGGGTTTTTTTTGTTTGTTTGTTTCCCAACTTTAGCAGATTCTGTTACCTCAGAGAGAGCGAGTGCTGGAGCTCTGACCTCCACCTTCCGTAGGGTGAATTGATGTGCTAACAGGATATCGTGTTTCTTGGGGTGGGGAGGAAGGAATCAAAGCCTTTCTGGGTGTCCTAGAGTAGATGCAGTCCATGGATCTGTGTATATGTAAGGAGGGCAGTGAGACACTGGCACAGGGTGCCCAGAGAGGCTGTGGGAGCCCCTGGATCCCTGGCAGGGTTCAAGTCCAGGTTGGATGGGGCTTTGGGCACCCTGGACTGGTGAGGGTGTCCCTGCCCATGGCAGGGGGCTGGAACTAGGTGGGCTTTGAGGTCCCATCCAACCCAAAGCACTCTGTGATTCCAGTGTAGTCACCTCTGGGCTTTTGGATGGAGGGTATGTGCTGAGGTTCTGCTCCCCAGGCAGTTGTTCGGTTGGTTTGAGAGCTGCTTGTTCCTGTCCTGAGCTTTGGAAAAGGTTTGGGTTGGCTCATGTTGGTGGCTGAACTGTAGGAACCAGCTCCTTCAATTATGTCCCAAATGCTAAACAGAGATGCACAGAAATGTAATTGGGAAGATGTAATGCTGGAAATTAATGAATGCCAGAGAACTTCCATTTGCTGTTGCAAATGAGGTTAGATTCCCGTACCAGTAAGGCTTGGAGGGGCAGGAAGGGGAACGGAGAGCGTTAGAGTTTTCTCAAGGTGCCCTTTCAGCCAGAAAGTGAGTACCTGTCATCCTTGACTGGATAATTTGGCCAAGTGATGCTTCCTGATTAACCTCCCTGCAGAAACACCAGGTTTTAGGAGAGGAAGTCAATGGTGTGGTTGTTTTTCTTGGCTTTTCCCTTCACCTGATGATAGTGACTCTGTGGGATTTCATTTGGGGTGATGGATAGCTAACGAAGGGACAGAATTGGCACCAGGACAGACTCTTGTTTTTGGGTGGGCCAGGGCCCAGATGGGTGGGTAGATGTCATCTTGGCTTTTCTACAGGTGGAGACATCCCTGGGGAGAATATGGATCTGCTTCTCAGAAAACTTACGATCAATTTCTGTAGCAGCAGCTCCTTGTGAGAGGGAGCTCTGGGTTTGCTGTTGCAGTTACCTTCATGAAGTAACTGTCACAGAGTGGAACTTAAACCCCTAGTGAAAACCAAACTAAGAAGCTCAGGTCTGAAATACTCAAGGCCCTGATCTACAGGAGCTCAAAGCTGTGATGTAGACCTGGGCTAATGTGCGTTTGGAAAGTGCTGCTTGAGGTCTGTGGCTTTCTCTGCTAGGAAGGTGGAAACTGTCCCTCGTTCAGTGATTGAAAAGACACGAAGGGCTCTTCTCAGAGTTGGCTGCTGTTGTCTTATTTCTGGTGGGATTAGGGCTGGAGAGAAATATTTTGCTTTGCTGTGGTAGTTTGTTACTGTGCAGAAGGAATCTCCTGTGATGGAACCTGGGAATCATTCTCTAGTAGGAGAATGTTAGAGCACCTGAGAGGTGCCTGTAGGAAATCTGGGAAGAACTGTTCCCGAGGGCATGGAGCGACAGGATGAGGGGGGATGGTTTAAACTGGAACAGGGGAGATTTAGGTTGGGTGTTAGGAAAAAGCTCTTCACTCTGAGGGTGGTGGGTCACTGGCACAGGCTGCCCAGAGAGGTGGTGAAGGCCCCATCCCTGGAGACATCCAAGGTCAGGCTTGCTGGGGCTCTGAGCGACCTGCTCGAGTGAATCATAGAATCACAGGGGTTGGAAGGGACCTCGAGAGCTCATCGGGTCCAACCCCCCTGCCAAAGCAGCTCCCCAGCTCATATTGCACAGATAGGCGTCCAGATGAGTCTTGAATATCTCCAGAGATGGAGACTCCACCACCTCCCTGGGCAGCCTGTCCCAGGGCTCCCTCACCCTCACTGGGGAAAAGTTCTTCCTCATGTTGGTGTGGAACTCCCTGTGCTCCAATTTGCAGCCATTGCCCCTTGTCCTGTCTCCACAGATGACTGAAAAGGGGTTGGCCAATTCCCCCTGCATCCCATACTTAAGATATTTATAAACATTAATTAGGTCCCCCCTTAGTTTTCTTCTCTCCAGGCTGAACAGCCCCAGCTCACTCAGCCTTTCCTCATACGGGAGCTGTTCCAGGCCCTTCATCATCTTTGTACCCTCCTCTGGACTCTCTCCAGGAGATCCCTGTCTGTTTTGCCCCAGGGAGCCCAGAACTGGACGCAAAGCTTGAAGATGTCCCTGCTCGCTGAAGGGGTGGCACTAGATGGCCTTTGAAGGTCCCTTCTGACCCAATGTGCATCCTGTGATTCTATGAAAATTGCTCCTGTTGTGCTGGTTGGTGACCAGTGGTTTTGGCCTCAGTTACATTGTAACGTAGAGAGACTTCAATTCAAAAATGGACAAAGACATTGTAAGGTTCAGTGGATACAAGTGTCCTCCTTGAAACATATCTTTGGGTGTTGGTTTGTGGTTTTTGATTGTTTGTTTTGTTTGGCTGTGCTGGGTACCTGGATTTTGTGTTTGGTGGTTTGTTTTTTTAAATTAAAATTTGTTACTGAGCTGAGTCACAAGTTACCAGCCTCAAAAGCAGAGTCTTGAGCTCAGTGTCCTGTTCTGTTGTGCCCAGGACTATGACTTGGGGAGACTGGACCGCTCAAATGAGGTGTGGAAGAACAGCTTTAATTAGTGAAATGGCTTGTTTCACCCCTCCCTCCCCTTCCCCAAAGAGTGAAGAGTCTCCTACTCAAGCTGCTTAGATGCCTAATGCAGTCCATAAGAAGCATCAAACTGTTGTTGCTCCCCCTGTCCTTCTCAGAGCCCCGATGTGCATGTGTAGATATATGTATTTACTTATTAAAACCCCTATATGGCTGTGCTGGGCCTGCTCCAGTGTTCCTTTTACGCCTGGAATCTGCTCCTGTTTAATTCTGGAAGGAGTTGGGTTTGAAAGGGGTGCAGCATTATGCTGAACTCCCGACGTCCTCGGAGCTAAAAGCATTATCGATTCCATTTGCTATGAATGAAGCAGCTTAGATGTCTCTGGAAGATGAGAGGAGGAGGAATAGGGAGGAACAAATGAATGTTTCATGCCACGTATTTCAGTGCAGCAGTTTCCTAGCTGCTTTCTGCCTGGCTTCCTTCCTTCAGACTGCACTTGGTGCATGTTTGCTGCTGCAGGATTTGCAACGCTTCACCTCGTCAGGCTGCACAAAGGCTGCTGCTTCCTTTGGTCTCAGAACCACAGAGTGTTGGGAGTTAGAAGGGACCCCAAAAGCTCATCTAGTCCAACCCCCCTGCCAGAGCAGCATCACCCAGACTGAATCCCACAGGAATACATCCAGGCAGGTTTGAATGTCTCCAGAGAAGGAGACTCCACAGCCTCTCTGGGCAGCCTGTCCCAGGGCTCTGTCACCCTCACAGTGACACAAAGTTCCTCCTGACATTGACATGGACCTTCCTCTCCTCCAGCCTGCACACACTGCCCTTGTCCTGTTGCTGCCATCCCTGAATGTAAGTTGTAGGACACTTGAGTCATTTTATGTCAGTGGTGGGGAAGCATCACACAGTTAATTGAGGGGGACTGACTACAGAGAAATCTGTTAAAATTTTAAAAAAAAACATCTAACAAGTATCTTCATTTAGAGTTGTAATGGGAGGAGTGTGGAGAACTGTTAAAGCTTTCCCGGAACCGGTTCCAGACAGCACTGACCAGAGCTAATGTATGCATCATCACAGAGCTGCTCCTTTCTATTTCTGTGTTTCTTCATGCTTCCTGTTCTCTTTAACCCTTGCTCCCATCTTCTGACTTCCATAGTACATCAAAGCCTGTCTTCTGTCACGTCTCTGTGTGTGGGCTCATATTTTCAAACCTTATGTGGATGAAACGATTTGGGCTTCAAGATCCATCTGCTTGAGCTACAGGATTTTGTGTGCTTAATATAGAGCTCCCCCCCTTTGTTAGAAAACTGTACAGCTGGGGAAATATCGAGTACACTTTGCTGTGAAATCCCAGCATTGCACAGAGGAAGCCCTGAAATTGTCCCAGCACTAAACTTTGTCCCTTCTGTGCCAACGCGATGGTGCACTAGAGGGATGAGTGTTACCTGTTACCCCCGAACTGCATGGTAGAATGCTGGTGTTTTCTGAACCCCCTTGAGAAAATAAACCCTTGTGCTGCTGGCCTGAAGCGTGGCCTCCTGTTTGGCAGTGTCTGCACCTCGCTGACCTGCTCCTCTCTCCCCTGCGTGTTCCAGCTCGCTCACTGTGCTCAGGAAGGCTTGTGGCTGTGCTGCTGGTGTTGAAGGGTGGGAGCAGCCAGCCTATATGGAAAAGGCTGTTGGCTGCACGGGTGGTGGTTATGAGGACGTGGCCCCCTGCTCACACCACTGGGAAGCCCAGCCCTTCACTATTAAATGAGACCTGGTTGGGTCTTGAACTGACATTGACCTAAATCCTTGTGATCAAACTAGCTTCTGCTTTCCTGTCTTAAACACATTCCTTGCAGCTCTTAAAGTTCACTGGGGGGGAAAAAGCCTGAGTAATAGGCAGCAAGGCATGGAGGTAGGGGAAAACCAGAGACACTTTAATGTGACACTTATATCAAGGGACTTTTTTGATACTTTATAAGCTTAAGCTCCCTGTGACAGCTACCTTCAAAGAAGCCAAACAAGTGCTGCCCCTGAATCCTGTGTAGTCGTGCTTGAGCCCCACAGTTCTTCACAGCTGCAGATTTCTCTCCAGGCCCTTTTATCACGGGGAAAAATTTGGGGTGGAGCGCTCGAAGCAGGGGTGTCTGTCTCTGTTTTGTGTTGGGTTTCGGTGGTGGTGGTAACACACTGGTCACTTTGTGCCAGCCCTGTCCTGTGATGTGCCTTTCCTCCCATCCCTAGTCCTGCCAGCCTGCCCTGTCCTTTTTCCAAGGGCTTTGCCTTCAGATGCTGTGTGAATTGCCGCCTTGGACTTGGGTCTTACTGGAGCTTTGCACCTGGAGCATCGCTGTTTTAGCAGAGCTGTAGCTGCAGAGGTGTGTTGTAACGCAGCAGCAAAGCCAACTTGGATGTCTTTTTAAACAAAACTGGCACCGCTGGCCAGCTCAGCAGAACTCTTCTGGAGCAGCTGCTTCTCTCGGTTTCCCTCTTGTGGGGGTTGGGGTTTTTTTTCTTTCTTTTTTGCTCCCGCTCTCAGCTCCTGCACTGTAACTCTGTAACTCCCCACGCCCTGTCCAGGGTCGGGCCCCTTCCCGGTTGATGATGCTGGGGTGGGAAGCAGGGGAATAAAAAGCCTCCCCGCGTGTCCGTGGGGTTCGCAGGACACTGGCTTTGTTTCCCCATCGGCGTGGTTCCCTCTCCTCATCCCAAAAACGGCGCTCGGTGGAGGGCGGCAGGACCCCGGGGCTGGGCGGGGAAACCCTCCCGAACCCCACGCGTGTTCGTTTCCCCCCGGGACAACGCAGCTCTGCCGCGGTCCCCCTCCTCTGCCCCGCCGCGGCACGGTTTAAAGCTCGGGATGGGGCGGGGCGGAACCTCCGGCCCGTTCCCGGTAGCGCCCGGGCGGGCTGTGGGGACGGGACAGCCGGCTGTCCCCGCCGCCCGCGGGGGCTGGAGCGGGCTCGGTGCCGGTCTTGACGTGCTCGTGTTTCAGCTGTAGCTTTGCCATCCCGGGAGGGAGGGGAGGAAGGAGGGGAAGAGGGAAGGGCTTCCCTGCTCGGCGCTGTCCCTTGCGAGCAGCAGCGGAGGGCGGGCTGTCTGCGGCAGCAGCCTGCCTGCGCCGGCGGGGAGGGAGGCTTGGAAACCGCGGCGCTGCGAAGGGAGCGAGCACCGGGCTGTAAGTGATCCGCGGCCCCAAGGGTGGGCTGTTGGTTGGCTGTGGCTTGGGTGGGGGTGTTCGGGGTTGGGGTTTTGGCTGCTGTTGCCCCCCGCCCCCGTTGGTGTTTGTTGATGGCAACCCCAGAACTTGCGCTGCCTAAGGAGCCCTGGAGATAAATAGCAGGAGGGATAAATAGCAGGAGGGATAAGCACAACTTTCTTTTTGTGATTAATGTCAGTAAAAACAGGAAGTCTGCTGTGTGGGCGAGCAGTGTCGGCCTGGCGAGCCCCCAGCTGCATCGCTAGATCCGGAGCGGTGGTACGGTGCCATCCCCAGTGCTTGGGGGCAGGAGACGCAGGTGCTCTTGCTGCATCTGTGGAAGAGCAGCAGGGAAAGGGGGTTTGCCTCAGCTGTGCCGAGCCCTGCGTTTCCCCGTGGTCCTTGGGTGAGAGGGATGGCTGTGGTGACTGGGAAGATGCAGAGCAGTAATTCCTGTATCTTCTGTGAAGTCATACCCGAGACTTTTCCATTTGGTGCGATGGGAGGGGGCTGCTAGAGGATGTGGCTGGGCTTTATGAGTCTTTTTTTAAAAATGAACGAGGGCTCAAGGGACAAAGAATGTCTTCGCTTCCCGAGATACTCTTCCTTTCTTTTCTCCTCGAGGAGCCTGGATAGTAGAGAAGCACGTTAAGTCCCTTGCTTCCCACTTGGTTTCCCTCATGACACAGTCAAGCGATGCTGCCTGGCGTTGTGATGTTAAACGGCGTGAGGTGCTTTACCGAATGCCTTGCTGCTTCATTGGCAGCGGCATGCAGCTTCTGACTGTGCAGGAGCCGGGGATGGAGCGTGGAGAAAGGCCCTTGGGCGTGTCAGCTGTTCGAAATACAGATTGTTTGATTAACCATCTTGCTTCTAGTTTCCTATCCTTTTCATCCGGGGGTGGGGGAAGGAATTATTTGGGATGTAAATTCATCTTCCCTAATTTAGCCTTGGTCATGTCAAATGAGCCAGCTTCTATATTTTGCTTTCTGTACCTTTGTGGTAGAGTGTGGAAGAGGGAAGATGCACCCTAAGAACATGCTTAAACTACCATGAGTGGCTTTATATGGGTTTGTGTCTGTGAATTGCTCCTGTTGCCTTTTGCTTCTCTCGTTCTTCTGCAAAATGGGCTTGAGATCTTTGTGGAGGTGTTACTGGAGGAGAAGTAGCGTGTAATAGCTGCTGGGAAATGTGTCCTGCGTCACTGTGTGTGTGGTGGTGTGCATCGTTCTTATTTCCAGGTCTGTGTGCTTCTGAAAGGGCAGAGCCACGCAAGGGTTGATGCCCAGCCGTAATCATCGCTGGAGTTTAAAGGATAAACCAGTCAAGTCAGCACTGGTAGCCTAGGGCTTGATCTGAAGGCCGCAACGATGGATAAAATGCACTCCACTGACCTGGAGAGATTTTTTAATTTTGTATTGGATCAGCTCCCTAGCTTCCCATCTGGGTAATTGGTGACTCTGGATGTCTTGGTAATGATTCCTGAACTTATTTAGAAGCATTTAAAAATAGAAAACAATCATTTAACCTCTTTTATTTCGCTACAATCCCATAAAAGCCAAGTGTGGTTTTATTTTAAATCTTGCTTACGTTTTGTCAGACTGGCCCGTTGGCCTCCAGCAATCTGCCTACCCCAGCAGGCCGTGGGTAATTCAGCAGGCTGGATACAGCCCTTGGCTTGTTCCTTCAGTCTGCGCATTGAACGATGCTGATATGGGCAATAAATTACCCCTTCCAACGCTGCTTGGGTGTTCTCAGTGTAATGAGACCCCTCCTATGCCCGCTACATCTGTAGCTCTAAAGAAATAAGAAAAGCCTCTTGTTTAGTGAGTGATGTTCTTTCCCACCGAGTGATTTACTCTGGTACCTGGTGTGGGTTGGAACAGCCCAAAAGAGCAGAATGTTTTGGTGATTTCCCCACGCCCCTTCCCCTTGCACTCCAGCAGCTTAAATCAAGGGTGGCTTGGCTGAAATCTATAGTCATTTGGATGCAGGACCAGGGTCAGGTTAATCCATTTCTGAGGCAGCAGGAGTGGGCCCAGTGTCTTAAGTCTTTCTGAATTGTGGTTTGGTGAAAGTTTTCAATGTAAATCGTGACAGGTCCACAACTGGTAAAGGAGGAGGGGACTGCCAGACCATAATGCTTTAGAGGAATAAATGCCAGGTAAAAGTTCACTAAACTTTTGTATTATTTTGTACCTTTAGTGTCATGCTGCAGACTCTTCTGTAAACTCTGTATCTGGGGCTCTCTGGTTGGTGTCGCTTAGGTACACAGAGCATAGGCAGATAGCTTGTGTAGTAAACAAAGCAGCAGATTTAAGTTAATGCTAATGTGTTTGCAGTTGGAGCCAGCAGCTTTTCAGGGTTGTTATAACACGCTGGGCACCCAGCCCATCTATCTAAGTGTCTGAAGGAGACAAAAGTTATGGATTGACTCATTGTACAGATCAGCTCATCTGAAAGTCAGATTCTGCTGTTTGTTGCCATCAGTAATTTAGTTGTATTAAGCACGGCTGAGGAGGGGTGGCAGCGTGGCCAGAATGTTAATATACAGGATTTCTGAGGTCCCAGGAGTCCTTCCCTGCATTGCCACAGGTTTCCTGCGTGACCTGGGGAAAGTCAGTAAGTGTTTTGGTAAAACAGGGTCGATGCTGCTTCCTCTTCCTTCGTAGGGCGCTGTGAAGGTCAGCGTGCTGCAACCACTTACAAGGGGGCTGTGTGAAGATAGTACCCAACAGAGGATGCTGTCCCGTGCCCTGCATGTAACTAGATAAGACGCGCTCTGTACATCTGTCCTACAGTTGTACTTCGTAGTATAATATCCATACGTGGAAGCACAGCTGAAGGGGCCAAGTGTTTAATTCTGGCAATAAATCTCGAGTATCAATTTGGGGCAACTGTGAGAAGAGCTTTATGTCCTCAGCAATTACAAACGTGTTGGGTGAGTTGAGCGTGACATTGAATCTTCTTGTGCCTTAACCCTGACAAGATAAGGTGGGCTCTGGTGAGGACTTGCCTGTGTCATTCTTATGCATTGGGGAAAATGGCATGCAAATGACTGCTGTTGTAATCTAAAATTATTTAGGCATTTCTGTTTTGCAGGGTTTGACTCCTGCAGGGAGTTCTGTCCCGTTCTTTGGGAATGCTGGACTGAGCAGAAAGAGCTGGGTTTTCTTGAACCATATAAACAAAATAAATACTCACACATATATTCAAATTAATGCCAAGTAGCATTTTTAAACTTTGTAACCTCAGCCCTTCCTCAGGAGAACACACTGATGAGAGAGATGTCCTACAGACCTAGGCTGTCTGCTTGGAAGCACCATATTAGTGTTTCCACTGAACAACTTCACTAAGGCTGGTTAATTACACAGCAAGGCAAGTTCTTAAACTCCCTGCAACAACTTTAATTATAACTTAGGCCTCCTAAATGGGTCATGCTGCACAGCCATTAGGTATGGACTGTTTTAGATAATAATAAAAAAATCTTCTCCCTACCATCTTGCTGTAAGTGGCTGTAGAGTTGTATCGCCGCACAGAACAGGTACCAGTGCTGTCAGTGTGTGTGCCTTGTTTCTATTTCATACGTTGCTTTTCAACCTGTGCTGCTGCTTCTGTCGCAAAGCTCATCAACGCTGGCTGTGTGCTGCTGTGCAGGGGAACCCCCTTCATGGGGTGTGAGCGGGAGGTGGGATGACTCTGGGCTGTCTGTCCGGCTGGCAGCAGTGCCGAGTGTTCCCAGCCTCCGTCAGTGGTGCTGCCTATTTGGTGTCTTCCTCTCCTCCCAGGCATCAACTCCATGCCCTGTCACCCTGGTCTGCTGTCATTGTCATCCAGAATGAACTTATTTTTTGCTATTTTCTGTATGAAAGCAAATCACAGACTCACAGGGCTTGGCAGGGCCCTCCAGAGCCCATGGGGTCCAACCCCCTGCCAGAGCAGGGTCCCTAGGACAGGTCACACAGGGTGGTGTCCAGACGGGGCTGGAATCTCTCCAGAGAAGGAGACTCCACACCCCCTGGGCAGCCTGTCCCAGGGCTCCCTCACCCTCACAGGGAAGAAGTTCTTCCCCAGATTGGGGTGGAACTCCCTGTGCTCCAACTTGAGGCCATGGCCCCTTGTCCTGTCCCCACAGACACTGAGAAGAGGCTGCCCATGTCCCCCTGTGTCCCACCCTTCAGCTATTGATCCCCATTGATCAGATCCCCTCTCAGTCTCTTTTCTCCAGTCTGAACAGCCCCAGTATCAGTAATTTGAAGAAGATATTTGGAGCTCGATGCCTTTACTCACCTGGCTGTGCTGCTGTAGCTTTGCCACTTCCAGAAATACCTATTTACCTTCCCACCCCCCTCTATCCCATTCACCTTTGCAGTGTAACTAGAAATGGAGGCTCGTCTCTTGTCTGTGTTCCTTTGCCATGTCACTGGCCTTCCCCTGGGCCCACAGGTTGAATTTGTGCCACTTGTTTTGGTTTAGGTTGCAGAAGTCCTTCCTTGCAAAACTAGTGACTTGAAAATGTTTTTCATGTTGCTTCTGAATCTTCGTTCCAATTAATTTTGAAATGTCTTCGCCCTCTCTCATGGTCTTCCTGCCCGTCCCCCACTGTCCCCCCTGCCACAGCTTGTACTTACCCTTCTTCCCACCTTGGCAGTGTGGCTTGCAGAGAAGCAGCAAGTATTCTCAAAAATTTGTGCTTTTATTTAAAAAAGAGAGATGCACACATGTTTATATGTACAACAGGAAAGTTGACTTGCTGTCTCTTGGCATGCTCTGCAAATTCATTGTGGAAAGCGAGGGAAGGAGAACTTTTTTAAAAACAAGGCTTTCAAAAAGAAGAAATGGTGCTTAATTTTGAACTTCTCCCACAAAACTCTGAAATCTTGAAAACCTCAGTTACCGAGATGGCTATTTTGAGCCTCAAGCTGTTTCTCGTGTGCTAAGGAAAAGTATAAGTCCCTTGGGTTTATTTTGATGTGTGCACACTGCTAAAAACAGCTGAGCTCTATTGTGATTTTTATATTCTAACTCAGCACAGGTGTGAGGTTGCAATAGCCCTGCTCAAGCTCTTGAGCTTCGTGGATGGCAGTGTAATTTTTTTTCTACTTGCTGGAGAAACATCTCTGCTAGCTGTTTTCCCATCTGCTATTTAAAGCTCTGGAGAGAGAACTTGATGCTGTTTTCTTCTTGGTGGTGTGTGGGGTTTGGTGGGGTTTTTTTTTCCCCCTCTTTCCTTTTGTCCTGGGAAAAGGTGTAGGGGAGTGGGGAGATTTTTAACGCATGCAGATCACTGAAATGAGTTATGGGTTACAAGTATAATCTACGTAGAGGGAAGCAGCAAAATTGGCTGGAAGGAATTTTGTGCCTTATACAGAAACTATAGCGTTCAGGATGTTCCTAATATTGAATAGAAGGGACCGATTTATAAGAGCTCCTACTTGTGTTTGTTTCTTGAAGCAGAAAGTTGATTACTAGTAGAAATAAGCATTTATCAATATTTAACAAGATGGATTGATTCAGAGTTGGTCTATAAGCAGAGAAATCAATGTTTTGATTTGAGCCAAAGCAAGCACGGCAATATGGTCTCTCTTCATTCCTTTTCATGGCTTTAAAAAAAGGGATAGGTACTTAAAATCAGCTGCTGCTGGATGCTCTGTGTGCTCCCTTGTCACCTGCTGGGATTGAATGAGTGTGCTGTACGGCACTGCCGTGCTGCAGGGACCGGTGTAGGCTGCGTGCCTGGGAAGGAAGATGTTGGTTAGGATGCTTTCCAGGATGCCTCTCTGCTTTTATAGATGCACTGCTTTTGATTCACAGAGATAGGAGAAATCTTTATAAATTCAATTAAATCCATTAATCGGAGTGCTTCTCGCACTGGGGAGACTTGTTTCAGGAAGTCTTCTTCACTGGCTCACTCATGTTGTTCTTCCCTTGCCCTCAGTGCTCCCAGGTATCGGCTCCCTGTAGTTAGCATACTGTGTTGTTTGGAGACATTGCTGAGGGAAGATGAAGTACTTCAGCATTTGCTTTTTTTTCTTTTTCCCTTATAAAATGGATTTTAACCGATTGATTGGAAGGCAATAGATGGAGCGCATGTACTGCCGAAACGAAATTATTGTGTACTGTGGAACAAATTATTGGTTTAATTTGGAAAAAGAGGGGGTTTGTGTGTTCTGTTTCTGGGGTGTTTTTTGTTTTTTTCTGGGAGGTGAAGAGCGTTGAGCTGTTCATGTTCCATAATAATGTCTGGCAACGCTGTGCAAGCACTTAAAAGAACAAGGTTTCTATTTCTAGTCTTGGAAATGACTCACTAATAATGTAGAGCTGCAGCTACTGGAATTCCTGTGGCATAGCATGTGCCACTGCGGGACACGTCCCCTTTTGTCATTGGGGAGACAAAAATCTGTCTTCTCTGCTGTGATGTCCGCACAGCTCTGTGCCTTGAGGGAGCATAAGGAGTGATCCCCTCCTAAATTGCCCCATAGTCTCCCTGCTCAGTCAGTCACAAGGATGCTTGGGATATGGAAGCTGAGGGCTGCCCTGCATAGGTGTGTGTGTGCAGGGCAGGAACAACCACACAGACCTTCCTCCTCTCCCTTGCTGCCTCCTGTCATTCCAAGAGGTATTGGGTTCACATGGCAAGGTTTTGGTAGGGGGGTGGCCCCTCTTTCCCCTGTGTCTGGCAGAACCGATGCAGCTGGCTCCAAGGCAGAGCCACCGCTGGCCAAGGCTGAGCCCAGCAGTGGCAGCACCTCGGGGGTGACAGTTACAGAAGGGGAAGGCCATGAAGATGGTCAGAGGGCTGGAGCACCTCTTACGTGAAGACAGGCTGAAGGAGTTGGGGTTGATCAGCCTGGAGAAGAGAAGGCTCCTGGGAGATCTTACAGCGCGGCCTTCAGGGCCTGAAAGGGCTGCCGGAAAGCTGGGGAGGGACTTTTTAGAAGGGCCTAGAATCACAGAATCACAGGGGTTGGAAGGGACCTCGAGAGATCATTGGGTCCAACCCCCCTGCCAAAGCAGCTCCCCAGCTCATATTGCACAGGTCGGCGTCCAGATGAGTCTTGAATATCTCCAGAGAAGGAGACTCCACCACCTCCCTGGGCAGCCTGTCCCAGGGCTCCCTCACTCTCACTGGGGAAAAGTTCTTCCCCATGTTGGTGCAGAACTCCCTGTGCTCCAATTTACAGCCACTGCCCCTTGTCCTGTCCCCACAGACACTGAAAAGGGGTTGGCCAATTCCCCCTGCATCCCATACTTAAGATATTTATAAACATTAATTAGGTCCCCCCTCAGTCTTCTTTTCTCCAGGCTGAACAGCCCCAGCTCACTCAGCCTTTCCTCACAGGGGAGCTGTTCCAGGCCCTTCATCATCTTCGTAGCCCTTCTCTGGACTCTCTCCAGGAGATCCCTGTCTTTTCTATCCCAGGGAGCCCAGAACTGGACACAGTACTCCAGCTGGGGCCTGACCAGGGCAGAGTAGAGGGGGAGGATCACCTCCTTAGACCTGCTGGCCACACTCTTCCTGATGCATCCCAGGATCCCATTGGCCCTCTTAGCCACCAGGGCACACTGCTGGCTCATGGCCACCCTGTCATCAGCCAGGACCCCCAGGCCCTTCTCCACAGAGCTCTTCTCCAGCAGGTCATCCCCCAGCCTGTACTGATACTGATGGTTATTCCTCCCCAGGTGCAAGACTCTACACTTGCTTTTATTAAACCTCATCTGGTTTCTCCCTGCCCAGCTCTCCAGCCTGTACAGGTCTCTCTGGATGGCAGCGCAGTGTCCTGCGTGTCAGCCACTCCTCCCAGCTTTGTATCATCGGGTACTTGCTGAGGGTGGATGCTACTCCCTCATCAAGGTCGTCGATGAAGATATTAAACAGGACTGGAGTGACAGGATGAGGGGGAATGGCTTTAAATTGGAAGGGGGTTGGGTTTAGATTGCATATTAGGAAGAAATTCTTCCCTGTGAGGGTAGTGAGGCCCTGGCACAGGGTGCCCAGGGAGGTAGTGGCTGCCCCCTCCCTGGAGGTGTTCAAGGCCGGGTTGCATGGGGCCTTGAGCAGCCTGGGCTGGTGAGAGGTGTCCAAGGGTTTTATCTTACTTCTCTTGGGTTTTTCCCTCATCAAAGGGGAGGGAAAACTCTCTATCAAAATATTTGATATGTCTTTTCTCTACCTCATCTGTATGAACTCAGAGTGATAGGTGCAGCTTCATACTTGCTTAATTTCTACAAATATTTATCCTGTGTGAGAGCGGTGGCTGCAGGGTTTTGGATCCAAGGACAGCCCTCATGCTACTGAAACCCTTCCTCAGCTGGCTTGAGTGAAATGCATTACATTGCCAATTAATGCAAGCTATTATCATGGCAATAAAAGAAAAACAAGCAGTGGAGAGGTGATGGGCACTTGAGGCCCTTCCGTCCAAAGGAAGAGGAAGATGTGTGAGCTGGGCAGCGAAGCTTCCAGTGCGTTAGGTCAGCGACTGCAGCTACCCTCTGCCCTCACAGGGGCCAGAGTGTTTCAGACTAAATCCATTTCCTTAAAAACCTGCCACTTTCAGTGTCTGTCTGGATTCAGATGGAAGTTTGTGTTTGTGGGTTTGGGGTTTTTGTGGTGTTTTTTTTTTAAAGTCTGGGATGCTCTGGCCTTGATGAAGGGAAAAATCTCTCAGCCGTGATTCTCTTGACCTCCCTGTATTTAATGGAAGCAAAACCTGATTGCCTCAGTGCAGAGCTTTTGTCTGAAGGGTTTTAGCATCTGGTCAGTCCTCTGCTTGTCATACTACTTGTCTTGTGGCTGAGACCATCTTGTCTGTGTCCTATACCTTAGGCTGCAGCCTAAGCAAAGGGATGGCTGCATGACACACATCCAGGTATCCGTGGAAGGCTGTCTTGGGTTTTTTAATCGTGTGGTTAATTATCTATGGCAGCGCATAACTAGCTTCATGGTTTCCCCAGTTAGCTAACGCTGGGGTTGTGTTCAATAAGGCATCTTGAAAAGACTTTCACAGCAGAGGTGAGAGGAAAAACACATTCGGACAACCTGATGATAAAATCCCATGGAAAAGACGACAGCTTAGGAGCATGTTCTAACTAACCCCAAGAATTACTTTTTTCAATTTTTTAAAAAACATTTACAATTTATTTTTGTTGGAAAAAAAATACTGGTTTCTCTGTCTATTTCTCTCCCTTGCTGTGCTGGAGTGCTTGTTATTTGGCTTTGAACTGCTCTATGAGTACAAACCATGAGAATATTCTTTAATATAGGAGAATCTTTAGCCCTTCTTCAGAGCAAGGGAAACACAAACCATCTGTATCCCACAGTGGTTTTATATTTTAGCTACTGCTTCCGTATTTCCTTGTGTAGGAACCACTGAAATCTGGAATCTCTAAAGCTTTGTGCGAAGCTTTTGACACCTAGAAAAAGCCTTGAATGAGGTGAAGGGAGGTTGATGCTGCAATCTTGACTGCTGACTGAGTATGATTGACTGCTGGCCGAACACTAGCCAGCAGTTTGCCCGGGTGGCCAGGAAGGCCAATGGCATCCTGGCTTGTGTCAGGAATAGTGTGGCCAGTAGGTCTGGGGAGGGGATTGTGCCCCTGTTACTGGGCACTGGTGAGGCTGCACCTCAAGTGCTGGGTCCAGTTCTGGGCCCCTCACTACAAGAAGGACATTGAGGTCCTGGAGCGTGTCCAGAGAAGGGCAATCAGGCTGGGGAAGGGGCTGGAGGGCAAATCCTCTGAGGAGCAGCTGAGGGAGCTGGGGGTGTTCAGCCTGGAGAAGAGGAGGCTGAGGGGAGACCTTATCACCGCCTACAACTACCTGAAGGGAGGTTATAGAGAGGTAGGTGATGGTCTCTTCAGCCAGGGGACAGGTGAGAGGACAAGGGGGAATGGCATGAAGCTGGGCCAGGGCAGGTTTAGATTGGATGTTAGGAAAAAATTTTTTACTGGCAGAGTTGTCAGGGCCTGGAACAGGCTGCCCAGGGAGGGGCTGAGTCACCTTCCCTGGGTGTGTTCAAAAAAAGGATAGATGAGGTACTTAGGGATCTGGTTTAGTTTAGGATGTGAATGGTTGGACTTGATGATCTTAAAGGTCTTTTCCAACCTTGTGATTCTGTGATTATCATAGATGCTGCTTAATTAAAACAGTACGGTGATGCGGGGGGGTTGCATCTGTGGCTTCCTGAGCAGTGGTGAAAGGGTTTCGCCTGTCGGCAGTCACTGACAGACCACAGGAAGTACTCTGTGGTGATGTTAGCGGGGAGGGGATCAGGCTGTCACCCTCTGCCTTGGTGAAGCCGGAGGCACAAGTGGCACTGCGGCTGGTAGTGGGGCAAGTGTTTCCCTTGGATGCACGTGAAGCACTGTGGTGACGGTGTCACACGAGCACGCAGACATCTGATTTCCCTGTTTCCTAAGCCAATCCAAAACAAAAAATAAAAAATAACAGGTTTCAGGTGGCGTTCTGGCCGCCTGGGGTTAATTAAATGGCAAGGCATATCTGACCTGGGGCTGACATTTCTGAAATTCCATACTTCCAGTTGGAGTGAAGAATGAGCCTACAGCAGTTGTTGAGCCTGTGGTGTTAAACGTGGGCACTGTTTCAGTGGCCCTGGGTGCAGAAGCCGAATGGTCTGCAGGTGCAGGGAGGTTCCAAACACTTCAGTGCTGTATCGAGGCGTTATGACAGACTTTTAAACACGTGCTTTCTGAGAGGGGCTTGGGAAGAGTTGCTCTGGGCATTGTGTTCTGCCTCTGTGCACTCGAAGGTGATGTTCCCACATGGAATACGTGCTGCTCAAGGCAGCTGTCCACACAGCTGCACGTCCATCAGTGCCTGTAACACTTGTATCTCCTGGATTAAGGACTAGATTAAGTCTAGGTGGGTATTGGCTGTCTGTAGGTTGTCAAGATAGGGGAAAAAACATAATAAATCTTTAATAAATGCCGTCTTGCTTATGACCTGATGCTGTGAGGGTAAGGGCTATCCTCCAAGGGGATCAGAATATCCTGTACCTCTCCCTCCCTGCCTTAGCAGGACTTGAGGACACACCGCACCTTTCAGAAAGCTGAGCCATTGTTCCAGTGGTGCTTTAATTAGTGAAAAAAAGCAAATGGGAAATTCCTTTAGCACAGTGGGAGCGAATGTGGAAACGCTTCATGCAGGGCTGGACTCCAATTCATTAATGTACTGCAGGCAGCTCTCAACGTAGGAATGCCAAAAAGCGGACCGGGATGTGCCAAAGGACCAGCTATACCAGCACGCTCATACAAAATCCAGGCGCCTCTCTCTGACCTCTGGCAGCCAGCTAATTAAACCTTGGGAAAATTTAAGCTGCAGCTTTAAAGCGATGCAGGAGAGCATCAGGGCAGCGGGAGCAGTGTCTGCTCCCTCGCTAACCGAAAAGATTCGGTTTGCTGTGCTCCCTCAGACGCAGATGCAAACCCCTGAACCTTCACCTGAGATGATGAGATAATCTTCACATAGAATGGTGTCTTTTATCTTGTGTACCTTGTTTTTCAAGTTTTGTCTAATTCACAGAGAAGTCGTGCTTTCAGTCCTCCCCTGCTCCTAATTTGTAGCAGGTCAGAACCACAATTTGACTTGCCAAATCATCTGTGTTGTGGGGCTCCATCCTCTTGCACCAGCATCCTCTTAATAAGGTGGGACTTGCCCCCACCAGAGCAGGTTTGCTGGGGGCTTGTGACTCCATGGGGCCCAGGCTGGAGCAGGCTGGGCCTGAGGGGCTGAGAGACACTCTGGTTCTATGGCTGCCCCACACCAGGGACCCACAGCAGGGCAGTTGGGGAGGGGCTGAAGCCCCCTGGGAAGGGACTCCCCTTGGAGCAGCTGGTGGAGGACTGTCTGCTGTGGGTGGGACCCCAGGGTGCAGCAGGGGAAGGGGGTGAGGAATGGCCCCACCCCAGCGAAGAAGGAAACCAACTGGTGAGGGACTGACCAAACCCCTGTTCCCCCAGTCCCTGCCCCTCCCCGTGCCACACTGGGGGAGAAGGGAGAGAAACCCTGGATAAAGCTGGGTCAGGGAAGGAGGGAGGGGTGGGGGGTGCTTTAAGGGCTGGTGGCACTTCTCATTGCCTGGCTCTGGTGTCACTGGGGTGCAGTGCCATCAGTCAGAGGGTTCCTGTCCTTCATCCCGTGCTGAGTCTGTCCTGCCCGTGACGCTGACTGTGGAATGGTCTCTCCCTGCCCTTATCTCCACTCCTGAGCCTCTCAGCATCTGTTGTCTCCCTGCCCAGCTGAGCAGAGCAGGGACAGAGCGGCTTTGGGGGGTGCCTGCCCTGCAGCCAGGGCCAAACCACCACACTTCTGAATTAGAGTCGCTGGTGTAAACAGCCTTGAATGACTGTCTCATCCAAAGGGATACAGAGAGTAGGAAATATTATCTTGGTGGCTTTGTAAAATGATGAAGACTTACGTTTGTGTGGTGAGGTGTTTGCCTTTTTTTTTTTTTTTTTTTTTTCTTCAATGTGGTCTCTGGAATATCAGCTAGCAGAGGTATACGAGATTTTGTTACAACTTAAGAAATTTGAAGGCCTAATGGAATATTTTGGAGGCTTATCTCTGCAGTTTGGGGTGTCTCATCTGTTCTGACTAAATTTTTGAGATTGATTTCTGCATGTGACCAGGTATCAGGTAGTGATGCTTATTCTGGAAATAAAGATAAGTAGCAGAGGAGGACAGAAGGTGTCCTTCTCTTGGTAACGGTGCAAGGGGCACATGGAGGTTCACTTTGATGTCCTCAGAATTGTGTCGGTGGTGCTGTCAGCTGGCAGGAGCATGCTGTTGGTCACTTAAGAAATGGTTATTTTCTCTCTTGAATGCAGTGAAAATACTCTGGCGTTCATTTTCTTCTCCACTTGAGATTCCCCCTTGTGCATTCAGAAAGATACACTGCTGCTCCCTGCCCAGACTCCCAGAGAGATAAATTCCGCTTTTGTTCCCCTGAATTCTTTCGGCCAGGCACCGACAAGGCCAGTGGCCTCCTCTGATTACATCTGCTTCCCTGCTATGCAACATGACGAATGCTTTTTGGGTCCGGGTTGAATGGTAAAAGCTTTTTGCTTACAGGAAAAACAGTTGTCAGCTGTCAGTGTTGGGGGACCAAACATTCATTGTGGGAGAACCAGCAGACAAAAACCCCTGTGAGGCGTACAGCAGATCAAATGGAAAACCTGCTTAGGGTACATCCAGTTCTGTTAAAGGCTTGGAGTGTGTTTGTATCGAGACTTGTTTAACAACAGAGGGGAGAACATCTGCCAGCTATTCTTAATGGGGGAAAATACTGTCTTTTGCTCCTAAGAAAGCCTGGGAGTTGCAAAATTACACGATGCTGTAGCTTTTTCAAGATGGGAGGTTTGGAGTTCTGAATCTGTTTTGCTGGCAAAGCTTTTGCCGTAGTATTTTTGGCAAACCAAATAAGGCTTAGAAGAAAAGCTGTGTGAGGAGCCCTGGAGAAAGCTGTTTGTCTGCAGAGTGGTGGCTCTACCTCAGAAATTAAGATAAAAGTGGGGAATGGGGTTGGAAATGATACCTGGGTGTTTGGAGTGACCCTGGTTATTCAGTTTCTTGTTTCCAAGGCTTATCTGAGCAGGGCTGTTTTTCTGGCTAATGCAAAAATATTTGGCGCTCCAGTGTGACTAGCACTTAGTCACACATTACTGCGGACTTCTGAAGCTCTGCTGCAGCAGTTAGTGGTACCACTGTCAAATTAAAGGTCTCTGGGAATATTTCTTACTCTTCCAGAACTCTGTCCCAGATCTTTCCATGTTGTTTACCCCCCTGGCTGAAGAAAGCAGCACAGAGAGTTTGTTTGTTACAGGACACAGGACAAATCGGGATGTCTGTGAGTTACGTTTCTGTGTGCGGTCTCTGCTCTGCTGCTTGGTCTCTTTGAATAGTATTTGCTCCTTTTTTAATCTACCTTAGCTTTTAGTTTCTTCAGATGACTTGTGTAAGGATAGGTAGCTTTTAGATTTGAGCTGGTTTTGAGCTGTTTAATCTGGAATGTTACAGGGCAAATTCACGCTTAATGTTACACCACATCCGTGCTTAATCCCAAAGCAGATGGGGTTGAGCTGGGCATCTCAGTCTCCTCCTTGCTGCAGAAGGTCCCCCGCATGGTACAGTGTGTGATGACATTTCTTTTGGGGACTATTGTTCTTAGAAGTTATTTAATCTTTGTTTTTTTTTTTCAATTGACTATAATCAAAGTCCAAATAGATCAACTTCCAATGGACACTTCTGTTTGAAACCCAAATCAGACAGAAAATACCTCCCTGGATTTCAGTTCAGAGATTTCCTCTGTGGAAGGCGGGGAGGGGAGTGGGGAGCAGTGATTCGTGGCCATCACTCTGACTTTGCCTTTCCAAAAACAGCCCCAGGAATTACCTGTGTTAATTGCTGTGCTGACCACTCTGTACAGTCTGACTGTGGGCACGTCTGCTTTGCCCTTTACAGGCAGACCTGCTCGCTCACGCTGTTTCCTGGCAGCGGCCAGCTCTGACCTGCAGCCGTAATGTGTGAGGCGATGTCATACCACTTACTGACAGCATTGGGGTCACCTAATAACACTGTTGGGGCTTTCGGGGCGGCGCGTAGGAGCGTGATGCGGATGCATCAGGACCAGGGGAGGCGAGGAGAGTGCGGCAGATGCTCTGCGCCTTTAAACAGGACAGTTAACTGGCAGGGTGTCTAAGGGTGAATGAGGGCTGTGTTCTCTGGAAGGCCAAGTTTAAGAGGGAAAGCATGTAGCCTTTACTCAGCTAGGTTTGAAGAGATGGCTTTGAGTGTTTTCTGAACCATGATGGGTTTCAGGGTGGAAGATGAAGGTGTGTTACTGCTGCTAACTCATTTCTTCCCTTTTGTCTCTGTTCTTCCTCCTCATCTCTGCCTTAGGAAGAGTTTTCATCCCTTTTATGCTCCAGGAGGGGTATGGAATGAAAGGGGTGCTGCAAAGTTTAATCTAAATTTTTTCCCCCTGTTTTTTCCCTCTTCTCATTATCAAAGGAAATAGAGTTGTTAGTGTGTCCCCTCGGTTTTTTTAAAACTTGCATAGTATAAAGAAAAAAAAATTAGATGATACTAAAAGGGAAAGGACTGTGATGATGGTGATTAAAAATAAATAAAAATAATTGTAATCTCTGTTTTGCCCTATGGCACTTGCCCTTTACTCCTTGCCAGACTGTAAGGAAACTTTCCTTCACGAGGCTCTTCATGACGAGCAAGGAAATGGTGACCTGAAGGTCATTAAGTGGCTTAATCTTCCAGTTGCCCCGTGGAACCCTCCTCGGGGCTCTATTTTTATAGTATGCTGACAGCTCGGTGACCAGTGAGAGGGGTGAGATACCTGTGCCTGTCAGCAGGGAAAGTCCTGTCTGGTCCTGAATATAGTGAGGGTGTCTCTCCAGTGACAGGCATTCCTTCCTCCTCAGCTGTGGCTTTATGCTCAGTTTATTTTACATTACAGCTGTTGAGGAATTGGTTAGACCTGCCAGCGTTGAGAGGGGAACCATAGAACAGGCAGAAATTGCTATTGTATTTCATTGCCCCCTTTGCTTCCTGGGGTATAATCCATCCCCCCTCCCCAATAGTCTCTTGTCATGGAGCTTGCAGTAACTTGCAGTCTAGCATAGTTTTAATTTTTTTTCCCCAAGCTACTTTTTTCTGCTTCCTTTTTTTTTTTTTAACAAAGAGCAGCATCTTAACTTTAATTCAATAAAAGACTGCTAGCTAAAGCCTCCTGAGTATGTACCATAAAAAGTAGGAAGGAAGCCAAACAGAAAGGACTGCTGAGATCATTTCATCTTGGAAGTAGGGGCCCCAACTGCATGTCCTTCACCTTAATTTCCCAAACCATTTAGTGAAGTCCAAAGCTACCTGGCACCCAGTCAGTGTCACAACAAACCCTGCTGTTGCCGTAGGGTTCGGGGGTCCCTTGTGGTACCACGAGCACAGTCATTGGAGGACATGTGTCCTTAGAGAGCCAGCCAGAAAATCTTCTTGGGTCATAGTCAGAACACGTCAGAACAAGTTGATGCTATGAACTGATTTCTTGGTAATTTGGAAGTGAGTTAGCAGGTGGTAAGAGTCGTTTCAAATGTTCTTAAGATTAATCTCTCTGCTTTCAGTGGGAAGCAGTGGCATATGTTTATGGTGGACAATTATCTAATTACTGGCTGTTAATGAGTATCTGTAGTCTCTGACCCTACTCAGAGACATCAGGAATGTCTGATTGATTCATTGTTCCCTCTGTTCTTTCTCTCCTTTCTCCCTTGTTCAATATTGGAAGCAAGGAGGAAAAAATGTTGCTGGAGATGGAGAAGAACTTTTAGAGAACCTTCTCTGCGTGGAGTTAGTTCTCTGACATGACTGAGGGGCTGAAGCTGGCCTTAGGCTGCTGCTTCTCTCTGTCGGGGATGAAAGCTGATGCATTGGGTCCAAGTTAAGCAGGTACTGGAAGGCATCGATGCTGGTTCTCTCTGCTGTCTTCCGTGGCTGGGGAGCTTTGCAGAGGTTCTCGCCTGGCTGTGTGTTCCAATAGTTTTTAGCTTTGGTGCAGCGATGGATGAGGTCTCTTTCTCTGCAGCGTCATTGTTGGAGGGAAAATGGTGGGTTTGGAGGTTTAATTGCTTTAAAAGAAGAAGATCGAACGGGCTGAGGAATAGCTGCCAGTTGTAGCTAGTCATCTCTCAAAGCTGAGTATTGTGCCGTGTGGAGACCCAAAAGGTGTAGAAGATACTGAGGTATTTACAGTGTCGGGTCCCTGCTTCAAACTGAAGTACATCCAAGCCACCACTTAGACTCCTTCTCTGCTTTGTATTCTTACTGATGTGACCGCTGTGGAGCTTTCACTTCTTCCTTTCCTTGTTAACGCCTCCACTCTTGATTATTATTTTCTTCTTTTCCCCTGTAATAACTCAGTTATACCCGTAACCTAACCATACCTTGCACTGGGGGTGTGCGTGTCTCTGGGTATATCTCTCCTAGTGTCAGTCTGGACCTAGGTGGGTTTAACCCAGTTGCATGAGGATAACCTGTGACATCAGGGTATCCTGCCCAGAGGTCATCTCCCTGAGGCCTGTGAAATCCATTTGTCCTGGGGCAGGAAAAAAAAGGAAGTTATTCAGAATGTTTTGTCCACTTCAGAAGAGAGCTCTGGAGGAGAGATGTTTCCGAGATACCTGGTAGGAAGCGTGTGATGGTCAGCTAACCTGGAGAAAGTCAGCTGGTGCTATCCCTGTGCTAATGAAAGGTTAAGCTGAGGTGGAACTTCATCATGTAACTATACTGCTATTAACACTACCCCTATTTGCATTAAAATAAAGGTAGCATTAATGCAAACATCTCATGGTCGACATCAGTATGGCATTTAGTAAATGGTTTCTAGGTTCTTGAATGAAATCTCTTTTGCTCAGTGTATAGATTTCATTAAGCAAAATTGGAATTAAGTACTGTACTACCTGAGGAGCAGAAATAACTGTTTTCTTTGTGTGTCATTTGCAAAAAGATGGTATTCCAGGGGAATTTGGAGAGCTGCTCTGGAAAGAAAGATGTCACGAGCTCTTCTCTTGCTTGCTCTTTTTTCTTTTCTTTTTCTTTTTTTTGTTGGAGAAGCAGAAATATTCTACCTCCTTTCCCTAACGGAATAAATAGATTGCTTTGCTCCTAATGCCTAAATTTACTTCAGTAGGTACCCTGGATCCAAATATTAGATTCTTGTGCCTTGGTGCTTTCAAGAAGATTGATGTAATCACAGTAAATGAAACCAAATATAAAATACTGCATTATAGCTATATATATAGTGTGTATGTATATATATAAATAAAAAGTGTGTGTATGTGTGTATATATATACAAAAATACTGGTTTGCCAACCCACCCTGAAGATTAAATCAGAAATTGCAAGGCCATTAATATGCTCTTCCTTCAGAACTTACTGTCATGCTGCAAGACAGACACCTGTAAGTACTCGGTGGATTGAAACTATTCAAGACCTGTGAAAATACCTTTGGTCACGCACAGGGTTAGGAGGAAGATGGTAAATTGCTGTCTTGATGCAGTTGCTCTTCTTATCAGCAGTACCGATGGTTTCAGAGAGTTTGCAGAGTCAGACCCTGGGATGGGAAAGGTCCACTTGCACATGAGAACGTTTTCTTTATTTGAGGATTTAATTTTTTTCTCTTGAACTGAAAATCTTGAAGAGCTTTGGATTTTGAAAGCCTGTGTCACAGTGAAGGGGTTGATGCTGTCGGCCCTTTGAGCGCGGGGCGCTGTCCCTGTGACAGTGCTGTGTCCGCCAGCCGAGCTCGCTGCCTTCCAAGCAACCCGCACAAAGGCAGCGTCTGTTCTGCTTCACCGTGACCCCGGCCACTCGGTGCCCTGCCAGGGTGATGGAACGGTTTGCTAAGAGAAGAAATAAAGAAGCTGGCTGTAGAGTTCTGGAGGAGAAGGAGGATGCAGAGACAGTTGGTTTGAAAGTGTGCAGGAAAATAAGTGAGTTTATTCTCCTGTGTCACTTCTGACAGGCAGGGTACAGTTGTCTCACGGATGCAAACTGAGATTTGTATTCAATGTTTATTACGCTGTAGGATTTAATATTCCACTTTATGTGTTAGAAATGGTAAGCAGGTATGGACTTGAACCACTGCAAGTGGGTGAAGGACTGGGCATCGCTAAGTGAAATCTCAGTGGCTATGCTTTCGTTGGAAAAACACGATGCACCCCTACTCCTATTGCTGCCTCTTCCCCTTAATACCCTCTGCCCCTGTCGGTCTGATGGCTCTAAGGAAAGTCCCCTGCAGAAGTCTCTCACCGCAGACCATCCTTACATAAATTAGAAGCTGACCATCCATGTGTACATAAGGTGACCACCAAGGACCATCTGTATATAAATGAAGAGCCTTCTGTCTCCTATTAGGCAGTCATTTTGGGTTGCAGCTCGCTCTGTGTCAATGGCTGTTGGGGTGAATCAAGCACACCTCACTGGAGCTGAGGTAGACTGACAGAGTTTCTCATTCCCATAGTTGCTCCAGGTTTTGTTCAGTGCAATCTCAGCCCTCTGGGATTCATACAACTTCCTGACGCCTCATTGTTGGCGTTGCTGTCAGTAGAGGCCTGCGGTTTTCCTTTTTGCTTTTATTTGCCTAGGTCATGACACAGACGTGTCAGAAGCAGGAAAGCTGCTAGGCTGAGCACCTGCTTCACCATCTCCTGCCCTCTCTCTGTCCCAGTGCCCATGTGTAGAAAGTTAATTTTAACCAGGGATACTGCTTATAGAAACGTACCTGAAGAGCTGCAGTTATGCCAGGTAAAATCCAGTAGCCAGGGACTGTTTGCAAAGTTACTTGGGCACCATCGTGCAGTTTGAAAGGGGCAGTGACAGAGCAGCTTTGGTGGGGCCTGCTCTCCAGCCAGGCTCAAACCCCAATGGACAGTGAAGGATAAAAGTTACTAGGTTGGAAAAGCATGTTCTTTCAATCATATTCAACCATAGAAACCAAACCACGAGGGTTACTTCTGGCATAAGGTGCTCTAAGCAAGAACCTGGCATGGAAATGGAAGTGTGCAGTTATGTGGTGGATGGGGGATGAGCCGGAGCAGTTAACAGGGGCATCACCAAAAAGCAGTGGTACTTTACCCGCCCCTGCTGAGTCTTGGAACAAGCACACTGAAGGGAAGGCACCTCCTTATTAATCTAATTTGGTGGAGTCAGGCCCTGAAGGAAGGAGGTCTGTCAGTGTTTTGCAGGGCGGATGGCAATGTGCAGGTTGGGACCGAGCTATTTTCATTTGCATCTTCTGCACTAGTAGGAAAAAATATGGTTTTGGTCTCATAGCTCCATTTATGGCTGTAATTGCTGGTTAATACAATTCCAGTTGGAGTGTTTGGAGGATAATTCCTTAACTGTTAGACAGAGAAGAGACAGCTTCATCCATTAGCACTAATCCTATTTTGCAAGAAGCTCAGTGTTTAAGCTGCTATACTGATTTCTTCCCTGATTCATGGCAAATGTTGCCTCTTTATCCTCCTCTAAAACTGGAGGTATGACTTAGTCTCATGGATAAAGGTGGGATTATGTATATGCAGGTATGTGACACCTGTTGCTAATAATGAACCTGAAATAAAAATGACCACATTATTTCAGGGTCAGCTCAGCTGGGAGGGCACAGTTCTTCCCTGGCAGAGTTGTGGGGCTGTGGCACAGGCTGCCCAGGGAGGGGGCTGAGTCTCCACCCCTGGGGGTGTTTAACAGCCGGGGAGATGAGGTGCTCAGGGCTCTGGGTTTGACTCGATGGGCTTAAAGGGCTTTTCCAACCTGATCATTCTGTGATTTCTCTGCAGTGGCTATGGTATTTCTCTTAATACTACAGAAGGAGAAAGGCATGTTATTGCTGTGGTAACGTTTCTGATGGTTCTGCCTGTAATAAGCAGGTGTGGTGTTGGGAAAGGGGGAGGCCTGGGTGTGAAAAGACACAATTGGCTCTCGATGCAAATGGTGGAGGCTAACTTGCAGATTAGTCATTTTATCTTTTACCAGCACTGCTAGAGTGGCTTCAAATGCTGAAGGATACAGTAATGTAGGTTTAATGGCTTGTCAATTATTCTGATTTCTTCAATGCTTTATGACACACATCACGCGTTCTCTTTCCACAACCTTATAAATATTTAACTATACTAATGGTGTGGCTCCAGGGAAGAAACTGAGATGCCTGTCTGTAATAACTGGGAGCTCGGTGATCAGGAAGGATTCTCGCGTGGTGTGTTGGCAGCATAAAGCTCAAATGCTTGTTTTGCCTGGTTCAGGGCAGGATCTTCAATGTAGTGTGTCTGTGTCCCACCCAGCCTTGAGCCTACAGCCCAGTGTAAGTATGAAATCTGTATTTGGCTGGTTTAGCTACAGAATACTACTCAGGACCAAAGAATTGTTTTGGTTTTGGAGGAAGGGAAGGGGTGGTGGGGAGGAAGCTGATCTTTGAGGCTTCTTAAGTTTTCTTGGAACAAACCTGTGGAGATCAGCTGCACACTTTGTCACTGGTGGAGTTACTGAGGGGTAGTTTGTTCTGCAAGGTTCCAGTGTTCAGAAGCCTCGGTGGTCAAACATGTTTAACTGTTTTGTTGAGTGAGCAGAGGGTTCAGACCGTGTCCATATCCCATTTAATTGTGTAGGGAAGTGCACAGATTTGGGTTACTTTCACCAGTCAAGCTCTTTAGATATTGTTGCCAACTAGAAGTAGTGGCAAAGCTGAGACACAAGAATCCAGGAGCAGGGAACAATGCCTGCCCTGGAGGAGGTCTGCCTTGAGGCTGACCTTGGCTTGATGTTCCCTGAAGGAAGCTGTTGAGATGCCAAATGAAGTCTTAGCAGCTTACATCCTGCATTTGCACTAAACAGACCCTGAATCACTACAGTTGTGAAGGTGCAAAGTGGAGGACATTGCATGAAATAAATGGTGTGAGATTCATTATCTGTGTATGAGTCCCTCATTTGGAGGTCACCTGATCTTTGTTTCCCTACTACTCTTCACTGGTAAAAGGGAAATGTACACCTCATTTGAGTGGAATGCTTGTGATCTGCAGCTGGAACAGGCCAAAGGACGGCTGAGGGATGTGTGTGCCTCCTTAATTACTCTTAATGCACAACAAGGGGTGCTTGTCTTGATTTCAGCTCTTCTGGTATAAGCCCCAGGCAACTGAATCAGTGTAACACTTGCCAAATGGCAAAGGACAAAGATACTTCTTTCACCAAAATAAGCTTCAGCTCCAGTGCTTGGAGCTCAATACCTACTTTTTGTATGGGACCCTCCTGGCTTTTTAAACTGCAAAAATGGTCACCCAAGTCTTTATTGTTGCTCCAGATTACCTGTGGAAGGGGTTAGGTGGGCGATCACTGCAGTCAGCTGTAGGATAACCAGCAATAAGAGTGCTAGGGTTCGTTTGCTCTCCGCTAACCTTGAGGACTGTGTGCCCTCTTAAAGGGGAAGGGAGGAGAAAACGATGAACCAAACCTAAAAGCTGGCTTATTTTGGCAGGTAGTGTTAGAAATGCCAAAAGACCTAAGAACGGGCTCACAGTAGACGCACTAGTGAAGCAGTAATTTATTAGATGTTCTTGCATGAGTGGGTGTCCTAGCAAAGCAGGCACACCTGTGGGCAGAGCTGGCAGCATTTTTATACCCTATTCCCATCCCAAATCCCTCCCCTGATTACCTATGGATTAGGTATTTCCAAGGTTTACAGGCTCAACCCAGGTGCCTTCACAACAGGACAGAGTATAACACACATCTCATGTCTGGCAGGGTCCTGCTTTCCCTTGGTTGAAGGAAACAAAATTCATGAGCTTCCTGAGCAAAATGCAGTATCTTCTAAGTTACTATTGGTTATCTTACACAGCCCTTAACTGTTGTGCATCTTTGTTTTGTCTGGGCACATGGAAGCCATAGGGGCCCCTCAAATGCTTGCCTTTATCTCACTGCCAGGCAGCTGAATAGTGGGGCTTTTTTGGGACTCAGGGCATATTGTTTGTTGAAGGAATTGAAGTCGCCTGGTGGGCTGGACAATGCCAAAACCTCATTGTGGAACCTTGAAACTCTGAGCCAGATGACTCCTTACATTCCACCCCGTGCCCTGAGTCACAATTCAACCACTCTTACGTTCTCATTGGCCAATGTATGGGTAGAAGTTTCATCTGCATCTTTCAGGAGAGCTGCGTATTCCTCAGTTTCTCACTAAACCCTTATCTGAGAGAGCAATTTTTCCATAGCTCTTTAACACAACAGACAGCAAAACTTATCACAGTAACGTAGATTATAATCATTAGCAGTGTTCTCCCTTATCTTATGTGCTGTCTGTTGGATATCTGGATTGACAACTGTCCTTTATCTTCTATTCCTAAGTCCCCGACAAACGATTCCCGATGAGGCAGCCTGAGTCTTCCACTTCCCAAGTCAGCATAGAAAAATACCACAACCCATTTCAGTTTGCAAAAGCAACATTCCCCAGCATTTTCCACAATAGCAATAATGCATCAAGTTCTTATTTTGAAGGAGAAAAATATAGAAAAGTAAGATTTAAATCCAGCTAAAAACATCTTGTAGTTCAAGCACAATGGTTTTATAAACTCTGAAATGGGCTTGTGCCCTGGAGAAGTAAGAATTGCAGCTGGTGGGTACATTTCTCTAGAAGAAGGCTAAACGTGCGCATGCTTATGGACTAGAGGACCAAAATTTTCAAGAGGATGATAATATGAGCTCAGGCAGGGGGGAAGTGTTCGTTCAGAGGCATCGCAGAGCAGACTTGACAGGAGGTGGAAGCAGCAGAACTTGTGCAGTAGATGTCTGAATTTGGCAGTGATTTAAATTTCAGTCTAAAATAAAGTTGGTTAAGTACAGGCAGAAATACTGTTGAGCCCATACGCTCTGTTCAGTGCGAGCACATTATGTGAAAAAGTGACATTTCCATCTGAAATGGTTCAGATGGATGAGAAGCACAACGCTGGAAAACAGGGGGTTATGGTTTAAAGAAATCAAGATGAGTTTTAGATTGTGGAAGCATTTTAGCTGGTATGGCTTTCACCTATGCTGCTTAGTGTTTCCAGCTTGGGTATTGGTTGAGCAAACACTTGAGAAGCCTGCAGAGGTGGTGGTATGGGTGCAGTGTGAAGTGTGTTTCTTTTTGGAGTTGGTGCTTGTCAGGGTGCATTTTAAGGCTCATCTAAGACCCATCATACCTTTTATAGGACGTAGGATAAACTGAGAATGATTGTACACGTGTGACTGTAGGAAAGAAGTAGTAATAAATGTGATCCAGTCACAGCAGAGGTCTCGCTGCTCGTGGTTGGAGGGTGTAGTTCTGTTACTGGTTTGGGAGCTTGTATGTAGTGTGTTGTTCCAGGGTCTTCCAGATGAAACCTGGATTTAGTAGCGCCAGTAGTTGTTGCTTGGCTGGGACTTCACCTAACTGTGGATGAAACCAGTACAGCTCTTCCTCCCAGGAATATGTGCTCACACAACTGTGTTGTGTTCTGATTTTTAGACATTTTTAGTCCTCTTACCCTTCAGCAAAAAGCCTGAAAGACACAGTACTCATAAACCAAGGAAGCAAGGAAAAACCCCATATCATAAGGAAATTCACACCAAAGCCAGGTTTATGGGTGTGTAAAACCAGCTCACCGCTTTGGGTTCTTGGAGGCGCCAGCCCAGTGGGACTCCTGCTCTGCAGATAGTGTGTGCCGGGCCGGTGAGCCCATCGTCCTTATTGGTAGTGTATGTTTCTTGTTAGTGGTGCCAAGTACTTCTCAAAAGCTGCCTGTTCTGTCACAAAAGCTGTGCTTCAGCTTGCTGCAGTTTCTAAAAGCACTTGGGATCAGCAGTTAGCGTTGTGATTAGCCCAAACTGGTTTTATGCAGTGCAGGGGATGGCAGCGCTGCAGGAGGCATTTATTCTACTGATAGGACAAACATGAAATAGAATTCAGATCCCTTGTGATAACTTCATCACCCAAGAATGACAAGTTTTGGCTATTTCTGGGTGTTGGCACAGTTATTGTTAAGAACTTGAAGCCTGGAAAGGGAAAGGCACCAATGCAACTGTTCCTGCACAGAATGAAGCTCGGTAAAAGCCAAGAAGTGAGCACCAGCTTCTGAAAGGGTTTGGATGGCTTGGGAGGAAAAGGGAGGGCAGGTGAGAGAGGGTAAAGATTCTTGAGCAGTGCAAGAGCAAAGGGGCAAATGTTGGCAACCAGTTGGGGTTTTTTAACTTTCTGATTAGTAACTAGTCACCGCTTCCTTGGGCAGTGATGTACCCTCTGCTGTAGACCACTGCTCAGTCTCCAAAGCTGTGACAGATGCATCCCAGAACTGAAAAGAAAGTTGGTGGTTAAAACGTGGAGCCTGTGGAGATTGGTGGGGAAAGCTGTACCTGAGTCCCTGGAAATAGGCTGTCTATGGAAATAGCCTGTCGACTAGGTTCTCATGGTTTGCTGTCCTGCGCCCTGTCTGCTCAAAATACGATTTCTTGCCAGAAGCTGTTGAAGTTGCACAGATTTCTGTACCAAAGAGTACTTCTGCTGAATGTTTTATCTTTCCATTACTGCAGTTGTAATTATTACTTCTTCCCCTGCCCCCCCAGTATAAAAGCACGGAAGGTGGAAATCAAATTGAGAGCATCAAGTAGCTTTTATTGAGAAATCATTTGCTGGGGAGGGAAAAAGCAATAATAATAATAAAAATTCATAAACTCAATTACAGAATGCTTAGCTGATTGCAGAAGTGCAAATATGTAGTCTAAACTAATAATAAAACCAAAACCCATTACCCTAATGGTCTTACCTAATATATAACTGCTGAAGACTTACTGGGGTGCATTGGAGGGTAAGGTTTGTGTTCGTGATAGGTTTGAGAACATGGAAAATGAATGTATCTTTTCTTTTTTTTTTTAGGTAAGTAACTGAAGGGGACATGAAGAATTGACATTTAAATGGCCAGCATGTTGCAAAAGGTATTTTACTTCAGACTGAAGAGGAATGTGTGAATAATGTGTTTGAGTACATATTTAATGAATACCTGACTCTCTTTGGTTTTTTTTTAAAGAAATAATAATAGATTGAACCTTCTTTTGCTTGCTGAATCAAAAAGTACAGTCAATGAGCTTGTGTTTGGGTGCTCGTGTTATCCTTAAGTGACATCAGCATCTGATGGGAAACTGGATACTGTGCTCTTAACTCTGTCTGTGTAACCCATGCCAGTCGACCAAATGCCAACCTGTGTTAGTCCTTCCCCTGTCTGGTTTGCAGTGACAAGATGGAGTGAGCAGGTAAAGTGTGTGTGGCGTGTCGCTGGCAGGTAACTCGCCCCAAACTGGTCAGTAATGGGAAGGGGCTGGGAACGGACAGGAAATGGTCTTGGATTCTGCTCGCTGTCCCTGTGTGGGGTTTGATCCTCCTTCCCTGTCCAATGATATCTGTCCTGGCAGAAGATCCTTGCTGTGTCGCTGTGGAGAAGGGAAAACCTGGGTTTAGCTAGTTACCTGAAATGCTTTTATTTCCCCTGTACTAACAGAAGTAACAGGGTTACTGATACGATGAATAGAATATAGTAAGTGTCACGCTTGACCTTTTGTTCTGCTCCAGAGCCTCTGCCCGAGGTCAGACCGAGGTGTTGCCAGGTTTGCTGGTGCTGACTGCAAAAGTCCATTTTAGGTGCCGATCATGAAGCCAGTAGGTGGGTGGCAGCTGATTTTTAGGAGATGGTATCACTAAATGGGTTATCCAGTCTCTGGAGAGCTGCCTCCTTGCCAGCCAGATGGCTGTGTAGGTACGCCAGGGCTGAGCGTGCCTCGGGAAGCGCGATCTGCAAAGACGCTGCTAGCGACATTCTTGAGCTTCTGCTGATGACACCCACGCACGAAGCTCCAGAGTGCACCCTGCTGTACTGTGTTTGCTAGAGCTGTCCTACTGATCAGTCTTTTTTAGCTGCAGAAAAACTTCCTATGCAATTAAAATTGATTGTTGTCACATGGGGTGACCTGTGAAATCATCAGGAGAGCGCAAGTTGATTGGGGAGCAAGGTTTACCTAGAGAAATTCCAGCTAATACCTGTTGGGGATGGTAAGTTTATTTGGGAGAGTCTTTGGAGAGGCTGGTTAAACGAAAAGAATTGTGTCTTATAAAAAATCTCAGTGCTTTCTAATGATTTCCATTAGAACGAAAGATACACTGCGTAGGATTTTTGTCAGAAGAGTGGCAAGAGGCTGATAGATCTTTTGCCTTGGGACTGTATCTGGGATGTGGGAGATAGACTCAATTTCTGATCTCAGTATGGCACAACTGAGGACCTAATGCTGAATTTCCTACTTGTGAAAAGATTATGGACACTGTTGGGTTTTGGGATGTTCACCTTCCCTAGATTTTTGAGTTAAAACCCCCAAACTTTATTGGGTTTTACACAAAAATTAAATATTCTGACAAGATTTTCAGCTGTAAAAATTCTGACTGGTTTTGCCTTCTGTAAGACTTTCCACTCTTGGCTGCATGTAAGTACTTTAGTGTCTTTCTGCTGTTCTTGTTTATTCCATTCTCTCCACTGGGATTTTAATGATGTAGAAATGTCATGGACAAGTAAAGCCTCACCTGAAGCTGATTTAGTGAATTGGAGCTTGGGAATGTTTCAGCTTGAAAAACAAATGATCTAACCAAAATTTGATTGCACTTGATTATTCTGGTTTGCATTTCAAGCAAGAAGCACTTCAGAAGATGAGCTATAAGTGTGTTGCAGCTAAGCAGGAAAAGAAATCGACTTCTCTGCTGCTGATTGTGGCTACTTAAGAATTTTTTTCCCCAATATGAGCAAAAAACCATTAAAAAACCCTCCAGTTACGAATTGGAGGCAAAATTTTTAGTAATTTGAGAATGATGAGAGGAGCCTGCAGTGCAATACAGTTGTTGCTTTCAGAAAGCAAGGTTCAGAGCTCCCCAGTTCTGTTCTTGACATCAGCCTTCCCCAGCGTATGGACGCTGGTGTGGAGGCCTGGATGCATGAATACATACTGTTGCCTAGCTGAGATGGTCGCACTTCTCAAACCTAGTTCTTTCAAAGCCAGAAACCATCCCGGTGTTCCCCCTCAGAGCTGAGCTTTTCAATTAGCTGAGATGGTACGAGCCTGACACGAGCTCAGGAGTTGTGTAGCAGACACACAACTGCATGGAAAACACAGCAGACCACAGCTCTTGGGTTACTGGGATTTCTTCCTTAAGTGGTTACTTGGAGCTGATAAAATGATGAAAAAGTCCACAGGAGTTACTTGTGCACTAGCTTTATAGACCAAGAAAAAATGAATATTAGATCTGCTGCTGACCAAGCATCTCGTGCATTGGGTGAGGGTCAAATGAGTCCAAGTTGGTCCCATTCAGGCTCACAGCTCATGGGCTGCACTGGGGTGTGCTGTGGGGAAACAGATGCAGTGATATAAAAAGATGAAATTAGAGCAATGTGTTGCAAGCAATTTAGTTGATTACATTTGACATGTTATCAGGTCTCTGAAACGTAATTAAAGCTTCCTCTTGGAAACATGTCATGTCCTGTCTGTCTTACTGATCATCTGCTGTGCACTATTATTCCTTCACTGTAGCTATGGGCTTTCTATGGGAAGCCAGCAGAGAGACTGCTGCTGAGCAACATGCCATTCTTTTAACTTTAGTGGGGATAATAACCCAATTTGATGGTGTGCCTTTGAAAGCCTTCAGAGATTATCTGGGTAAACCAGGTGCTGTTCAGGGAGCTGCACCATTGCCATCTAAGCAAGCTGCCATACTGGTTCTTGAAGAACAGATGGGCTTTTTCCTTTCCTCCCATTCTGTCTGTTACGTTCTATTTTCATCTGCCGAGCCACATGTGCGAGGCTGAGCTCTCTGTAAAGGACTTCAAACATCATCCTTGAGGGCTCTGCAGTTCAGTTAGGTAGATGCCAAACAAGATGCTGAGGTCACGGACTCTCACCAGTGGGTCAGAGTTCCCAAAGATTTCAGTGTCACTGTTCCCCGATCATTTTGCCTTGCCTTTTAAAATGCCCAGCCCCTAGCCCGGGTGACCGTAGAGATACCAGAGGAAATAGGAGCTGTGTTCCCGTGGGTTTCCCCAGCGTTCAACCAAGCCTTTCTACTGCTGAAATGAGAGGTAGGTGTGTACTGAAATACCGAGGACTCCCGGTCAGGCTGGGGTGCCTGTGTAGATACTTTACACCACAGGACAAAACGTGTCTGTTTGCTGTCAGTGGGCAGCAAGGTGGCTGGCACTGTGCGATTCAGCACGGAAATGCTGCCCTGTCTCTTTCTCCTCAAGCTTTTGAGGAAAGACACTTGGGTTTATGGCACAGCCTCCCCCCAGCTTCTGTGGACCCAGGCATCGCCCTTTTCTTCCTTTCTCATTTCTGTTGCTAAGTCACACGTGTTGGGTTTTCTTTCCCCTCATCGGTGATCCTGAGCTGGGGTGGCTGCTGAAGGACCTGATAAAACCCTGAGGTGCAGTTATTAAACTGAGTGAGCTGGGGAGATGTTCATGTCTTAGCCATCATCCTGATCTCATGTTGGAGAACTGAAAACCCCGGTGAATAGTAACTGAATGGCAAAATCTGCCAGAGCTCCCAACCGGGAGACAGTTACTGTGTCTTACAGTTTAGATGTGATAAAAGAATCTCTTTGCAGTCAACTCAAAGTAGTTATTCTTTCCAAGGGATGGAGCTTCGTATCTGCTGTATGTCCACACAAGGATCAGAGGGACTCTGGATTTCTGTCATTCAGGGGCATAAGGAGCTATTTCTTGATGTCTCTGAGTATCATTCATTTTACTTTTAGTACTCTTACTTTTGGAAAAAGCAAGATCAGTAGAACTCCTCTTCCTCACTAGTAAGCTTACAGTGGAGTATTGCAGTGCAAAGGGGCTACTATAAGACCCTGGAGCAATACACAGCTGTGGAAGTGGTCAGTGGGCAGCAGATCTCCCTGAGGTGGCTTTCTGTCTACTCTGCAGGCCAGCGCAGAGCTTGAGATGTTCACCGAGCGAAGCAGTGCCACTGGGGAGCAGGTGAGCTCCTGAGAAGGATTCACCTTTATAGGTTTTAGTACCTTCCAGTACCACAGCTAAGCAGAAGGAGCTTCCTTGCTGAATGGCTCCCAAGATAAATCTGAAAGACTTTATTTACTATCTTTCTATTAAAACTTACCTTTATTGCCCCTGCCCTATGGTTTTTTGTCCTTGCTGGGCTGCTTTTATGGATGTATGTGTTCCTTCAGGAACTGACATCCATACATGGGCAACTGCTACCTGCTAAGCTTCTTCAGCTGCTAAAATCGTATTCCCCAGGGTTAAAACCTGATCGGGTCACACCTAGCAGGGAGAGGGAAATCCTCCCTGGGGTCTGATGCTGCAATATACAGGTAGAGATGCGATGGGTCAGCAGTAATGCAAAGCTCCTGTCAGTGGAATTTATCTGCTGGAGGATCTGTCCTGGATTCCTAAAGTCACAAGTTACAGCTGTTTGCTCTATCTTTTTTGGCTTTTTGATCCTATGCCTGCACCTCATCTTTTGTTTGTATTTTTGTTCTTCCTTAACAAGTGGATGAAGCACTTTGTTAGTGTAGATGAAAAGTTAAATTGCATCTTCTGAGGTCTGTGTCTGAAATGGTTGTATGTACAAACACAAACATGATGTCCCTGTCTGTAGCAGGGGTGTTGAACTCAGTGGTCTTTGAAAACTCCTTCTAACTGAAACCATTCCATGATCCAGTAAAAGGCCATGGCTTTAGCTGTGCTCCTCCTTTTCCTTCCACTTGCCTTGCTGAAGCTTAGCATTTATTTTTGTCCCGTATTTAACAGTGGTACAAAATGTGCATCTTCAAATTCTGTCCAAATGCACAGGGATTGTTTGAGCTGTGACTGATCTGCCTGTCAGAATTCTCTAGGGAGCAGGTACCTGCACCTGAGCACAGCAGCACAGCGTTGCGTGTGGAACAGTACTTCTGTTGTTGGCAGCTACAGGGATGTGAAAGTTTGGGTGCAGTAAGTTACGCTTTGATTTTTAGACTGGTCCTTCAAAACAAGAATAAAGTGGTGCATGATGAGTTTGCTCTGTTGTTTGGTTTCTTGTATTTCTTAGTAGGTGTGCAAGAGGCTCCGTTTCTTCACAATCAATCCATCATGATCTGGCCTGTGTTTAAAAAATGCAAGGAAAAAGATGTTTATTATAACCAAAATGAGTGTGGAGGAGGCTTGGCTAGTTTATTCTGATCTTTTTGGGCTCTGTTACTAGGCAGTGGGAGAAATCCCAGAGTCTCCATGAAGACTTAGAAGTGTTTCACTCTTGCCATTGATTTCTGCATGGAATACTTTGGATGCTGGGGCGATCAGCTAAGCTAAACGCATCCCACCAGATGTTGAGGCTAACGGGCACACAGGATAATTCGAGTGCCCAGCACTAGGTTTGAACCTGGATGGCCACCAGGAAGAGTGTTGGCCAAGGGCTGAATGATGCACTGTGGATGAGTGTTTGCTGCTTGAAGAAGTTGTGCAGCTGTGCTTGAAGGTTGCATTCACTTTAGTAGGTGGTAAGAAAATGGGTGCAGAAAGTCTCTCTAGCTTGAGGCAGTCGCTGTTTAAGAAGCAGACTGGATGTGGCCCTTCTCTGGCTCGTTCTCTACTAATTTTATGCCCAGGGAGAATGGGGGGGGGAAGATAAGGAAGAAGCCAAGTTGTCTTGGTTAAGATCTCCTAAAGTGACTGCTTTATTTAAAAATGAGCCCAAAGTATAGATCCTGAGGAAGGGTCTGATATGGTCCGAAGCCTTTCCATAGCTTGTTTCCCACACCTAAAGTAAAGCTTCACGTGTGGAGTGTTGACTGCAAAGAGCAACAGGTTGGCTGCTACTTTCTTTTCCTTTAATCTGGTTTAGCCTTTGTGCCAAAATCATACTTACTTCATTTTACTACAAGCATGGCAGTCAAAAGGGCATTCTGTTTTCCCAGCAGGAGAATGGGAAGTTCTTCCCAGCCAGACAAATTGGGTACATTCTGCTTATAAACATATGCTGAGAAAACACTTTTCTCTCATGTGGCTTTTGCAGTTTCCTTATTGTGTCAGAAGAGATGAAAACAAAGGTCTGCCCACTGTTCAGAGCTGCTTCTAAAGATCCTCTCCTTGTCTGCATATTTCAAATAATTACTGGTTGCCCTTCTCTTTTCCCTCTCCCCATTCCCCAGCACTGCAGATCTTTACATGTGCTTTGGGGGTGTTGCTATTTTTAAAATGTTTGGGAAAAGCAGACTTTCTCCAAGTGCTCTGACAAATTTCTGGATAGCTTTCTGGCATCCTGCCTTTCCTTTGTGTTCTAACAGCAGCACAGAGATACCTTGCCCAGTGGTCCTGCCATCCCACCGTAACCCAGCAGCATTCCAGATCTGTATGTACCTGTAACGATGAGCTCGGTTAATCGAGCAAGAGTAATGCCTGGTGTGTTTTGGGAGTTGCAGTGGTGTTCTTGGTCTCCACTCTGGCGTAGATGCAACCTTCTAGGAGGCAGTGTTGCGCCTGCTGCCCAGGAGTTGCCTGGGAGCCAGAGCTGGAACGTGGGCAGTAACGATCTGAAATGAAATGCGAATGCAGGATGTTTTCCCTTCTGCTCCTTTCCATCCCGTTCCAATGCTATTTCTAGCACAGGGAGAGGTTGAAGATGGGGCATGCAACTTTGGGGTTTGAAATGCCACCGAAGATTTGGGGGTGTTGCAAGTCCATCCTTTAAAGCCTGTGCCTACCCCGATGTCTATCTATATACTACAGAAACTTCCTGCTTCAGCCTGTAAGTGCCACTTAAAAATGCACGTCTAGTCTTCTGTCAGTCTGAGTGCTTTGTGCATCTTCTCCTCTCTCTGAAGATGATGGTTGCGTTGGCTCTATGTCAAGAGTCAAGGCAAAATGGGTTGGAAGCGAGGTGGTGTCCAGTGCATGTGTTAATGGGGAAAGGTGTCCATTAACGTGCTGGAAGGGGGTTTTCTTCATAAAGTGCCAGTGGCATGCAGCTAATATCTACATTTTTATAAATAATTGGTTTCCCTAGACTGATTACTCTTTCATGCCATTGTAAAAAAAAAAAAAAAATTAGAATACCCTCAGATTTTTAGTCTGTTAAAAGTGAGCAGAACACAAAGCTTTTGGTGAGCTCCTACGCGAGTGATCTCTACACCCTCACCAAAGCCATTCTCCAGATGTAGCGTGGCACTGCCAAGTGTCGGGTGTTGCACTTGGGATGGAGGCATCCCAGACATAGACACGGCCTGGGAGGGGAGCTCCTGGGGAGCAGCCCTGCTGAGAAGGACCTGAGGGCTCTGCTGGGTGAGAGGCTTCCCATGAGCCAGCAGTGGCTCCTGCAGCTCAGAAGGGTGATGGGATCCTGGGCTCCATCAGCAGAGGGGTGGCAGCAGGGACAGGGAGGGGATTGTCCCTCTCTGCTCTGACCTCAGGAGGCCCCAGCTGGAGTCCTGTGTCCAGAGCTGGGGCCCCAAGACAAGATGTGGGACTGTTGGAGAGGGGTCAGAGGAGCCACGGAGATGCTCAGAGGGCTGGAGCATCTCCCCTACGGAGAGAGGCTGAGGGAGCTGGGCTGGGTCGGCCTGGAGCAGAGAAGGCTGTGGGGGGACCTCACTGTAGCCTTCCAGTCCCTGAAGGGAGCAGAGGAACAGGAGGGGAATCAGCTTGTTAAAGGGCAGAGACTGGCAGGACAAGGGGGATGGAGTGAAGCTGGAGGAGGGAAGGTTTAGATTAGATATTAGGGGGAAGTTCTTTCCAGAGAGAGTGGTGAGGGGCTGGAAGGGGCTGCCCAGAGAGGGGGTGGGTGCCCCATCCCTGGGGGTGTTCAAGGCCAGGTTGGATGGAGCCCTGGGCAACCTTGTGTAGCTCCAGGTCTGGAGGTTGGTGGCCCTGCCTGTGGCAGGGGGTTGGAGCTCTGTGACCCTTGGGGTCCCTTCCAACCCAGACCAGTCTGTGAGTCTATGTACTTGGGTAGGGGAAAGGAGGGAAGGGGCTGGCACATACATTGCATATATTCCAAAGTGACTGAAAACCTGCCCTGTGGTATTTTTTTTTACAGCCACCTGTGGCTGTTCTGTCTGTGGTTGAGGGACCCACCTCACTGTGGAGATGGGAGTGCAAAGGTAGAGGAAGTAATTTTTATTTCCTTGCTGTACTCGGAGCCTTTTAGAAGCTAAAGAAGCTGATGCTGGCTGGGCTGCCTTATTGTCTGCTCTTGTTTTGCTCAGACTGTAATGTCACAGCAATTTGTCTCATTAATTTGTAGCCATGAGAACAAATTATGATCTGCTGCAGTGGTAATTACATTAACTGAAAAGGTCATACAAATGATAGGGAGGAAATGGTGTATTCTAAATATCGAAGCTGTGCAATTAGTATTTTTCCCCAACATTTTAAATTAAAACATGAAGTACTCCCAGGCGTGTGCATGTTATACCCACTCACATGCGTGTGTGTGCGTGGGGCGTGTGCGAGGGCGTGCCAGAGAAAACAAAGGCTGTATTCATGGCTTGAGATAAGCAAACCTTAATGAGCCTCTGTGCGTTGTCAGAGGGGAGTCAGCTGATGTAGTGGAGTTAAAAACTCGGAGCACTGGGATGACATCCTGCACAGCAGTGGGTAATGGGCACTTCCTGCTACCTCTGAGCTCTTTTCTGTAGCACTTGGGCACACAAAGCCTTTTTAAGATGGGAATTGGGTACTGTGATCCTGGGATACTTTGCAGAGAGCCTGTGTACAGTTTGCTACATGTTTTCAAGTGAACGTAAATAAGTGGAATTGCAAAACCATCACTAAGAAGGTTCATTTGGTGTTGGGAAAACTTAGCTGGGTGGTGATGGAGGTACCAAGTACACACAGCTGTGTGTTCGGACAGGTGAAATAGCTCAGAGATTCCAGCCCCGTCTGGACACCAACCTGTGTGCCCTGTCCTAGGGACCCTGCTCTGGCAGGGGGTTGGACTCGATGGGCTCTGGGGGTCCCTTCCCACCCCTGTGAGTCTGTGAAGTGCTGAAGATACTGCCATCAGAATACAGTCTCTGAGGATGCCTTAAGTAATGTCAGAGCTCATGTCTGAGGACACAACAGTGACGGCTTAGCTTGGAAGTGAGAGGGAGACAAGTGTGTGGCACGTCTGCTGCTGGGTATCGGTGTGGGTGGCTGCTGTCCTCAGACTGCCTTGGCTGGACATGGCTGCTCTTGGCCTTGTGTTTGAGCAAGCTGAAATGACAGCTGTTAAGAGGGGTTTCTTCAGTGTTGTCACAGAACACATGTGAATTCTGAATGATGGCTTTACATGTGTTGGTTTCCCGCTGACGCTGTTTCTGCCTGGCTTATCACGGTGTTTGAGTGGCCGGTTTATAAACTCTGCATCAATACTAACAATCCTTCCAGGTATGTTTTCCAGCTAGACCACCAGTGCACTTAGATGTTTAGTCATCTGAAGCCCTAATGGAAGGATGTTGTTCTCGTGGCCGCTTCAGTAGCTTTTGCTAATGTTGCATTTAATCTGGTAGGCCCTTCACGAGGGCAGATATTATTTCTGCTTGCTCTGCCTTGTTCTTTTAAATCTGATCTTTACAGTGACAGGCTGCACTGTGCCCATCAGGGATATATTCCTGGGGTCCCTTTTGTGGTGGGTGAGCAGTGCCCAGATTCTGCGATTGTATTTACAGCTCCGTATTCACACGGATCCTCACTTGGTGGGGCTGGGGTGCTGATACACTCACAGACACTTAGAGCTGTGGCCAGAAGTGTTTGGTTGGCACGTTATAATTACTGTAGGGACATCAAGGAGCGTGGTGCTGGTGCCCACTGCATGGAGACCTCTTGGTGATGGTCGCCGCTGGGCGAGCGAAGGAGGATTTCACTCACGCTTTGCTGCTTGGTTCCCTCTGTTTGCTGTTGAAGTAGAAGTAGGAAGTTCAGCCACTGCCCTCTCTTAATCAGGCTTCTTTCCCATGGCCTCCTTGTCTCCTCTTCAGTGATACTGGCTGGTTGGTGCATAGTAACACTGGTGTATGTGCAAGGGGCAATAAATGCATTTAACTGAGATACACTGCGTGGGTTTCGGCTCCCAGTGCTGGTAACTTTAATGCTTAAACCTGAATAATTGCTCAGATGTGTGCTTTGGTGGGGTTTAATCTTTGTGTGGTTTATCTGGCAAGACTTGGGTCATTTAAAACCCTGAAGGGCAGGAGCTGGCACTGAGCTGCCACCAGCGTGTTGGGCAGGTCCTCTGCTGGGGAAAGCAGGGCACCGTCTCAGGGGCATGCTGGAAAGGTTGCTGTTTAATTGCTGCGTTTATGTTAAGAAGGATCTTTCTTTTGAGAGGTTTGAAACCAGAAAAGTCTATGCAGAGCTTGAAAATAATGTCAAATGCTTCAAAACTTTAGAAAAACTGTTTTCTTCAGTGGGCTTTTATTCTTCTAGTATAAGTCTTGCATCCTTGAGATGCTGCACATGAGATACTGGTAAAAATAACTCCCCCTCCCCATTGTTTGATCCTGTTGCATTTGTCTACATCAGAACTATGGGGGGCATACAAATAACACTTAGTTGCCCCCAGTTCATCATCTCATATTAAGGATGTGGGTGGCAGCTCTGCTTGCTTCGTGTCCCTGCAGCGAAAAGAGGAAGGTCTTGCCCTCCTCGTCCTCCCTTGGTCCATCCTGCGCCTCGCTAAGGGGCCACCTGCCCACCCAGCTCCCAGCCCGCTGGCTTGCAGAGGCTGTCCCCTCCCTCCTTTCCTACACAGTAATAGCAGCAACAACAACAAAAATAGTAATAGTTGTTTTCTGCCTCTGGTTAAAGGCTGTAAATCAGGACAGGCTTCTAATAAAAAAGGGAATTTAAGATAATCCTTCAATACTTGAAAAGACTCCCTACGAGGCAGTAAGGAATGATGACTTTGGGTGCTGATGTTTGCGAGCTCAACTACAGATGTCAGATGAGCCTCACTGTTAATGGGGTAACTGCACGGGAAGGGAGCGTTAGAGCTCTTGCAGTCCTGGAAGGAACCAAATGAATCCTTCTGCCTGCTTTCCACCTGTGCTTGAGAGCTGACCACTTAGAAACAAAGGGGGGATGTTACCATATTAAACGTGACAGCACTCTTTAGCTCGAGCTCTGAGGTGGGTGGTTAAAATTTGGCTCTTCAGCTGGACGCACCTGGACTGACGATAAGTGTTTGTGTTGATGATCTGCACAAAACCTACTGGTGTTGGTATTTTGCTGGGCGTTAGGGAACTGTGTGTGCAGCATCCTGAAATGGTGAGGAAAGTCTTGTAATTGTATCAGCTACTCAAGGATGATTGCATTTACCCAAGAGTAATGTGTGGTCATTAGAAATTCTACCCAAATTACACTGTGCCTTCAGTGGAGATGTATGGCCCTTGCATGCGGGTGCCTGTTGTGGTGACAGCAAGCATCTAACTCTAAGACATGCAGGGAGCTTTATGTGATGCTCTGTTGCCACCTTCTGCTCATCCTCCTCTCCACCACACACTTGCCATGCAGTAATGTGCTGCGCCGGGGAGCTGGCATTAGAGCTGACATCTGGTTACACAGCGTTTTACAGAAGCAGTGCCAGAAGGGGATGTCAGTTCCTCTCCTCGATCCCTGAGTGCAAAGCCTTGCTTAAATAATGCAAGGAGAGCACCTTCTGTAGGGAAATGCGTGGCAGCTTCCATCATCTGGAGGAGGAGATGTCGGTGGTGTCTGACAGAGCAGCTCGGGCTGGCTTCCACTGGCTTGGGAGCTCAGGGATCGCAACCTGCAGCAGGCGGTATTGGAGTATTGCACTGTGAGTTACACACTGATTTAAGCCTTTGGATGGTCTAATAGGGAATAGAAGCGATTGTCAAAGTAGTATTGTCTACCTAAAGTGTATTGATTTGTTCCAAAGGTTCCTGCTTGATGGGCTCTGGAAAGCATGCCCCTGAAGATTCACCCTGCCAGCATTTATGGCTTATATGGTGTAGACACTGAATTTAGCTGCTCCTGCTCCATTCAGAGCTCTGCTCAGGTAGAGGGAAATAAAAAATATCAGCTGCTTTGGGCTACTGTGCAAAAAGCATAGTTACTACTGGTCTAATATGTAGTTAATAGCCTGTTATCTCACAGTAACTTACTCCCCGTTTATAAAATCGGTTTAAAAGCAGTTTAAAATCTGCTTGCTATCTATTAATTTTAATTTACTAAGTAAACTTAACCTGTTTAAAAATTGTCTGCATGTGTGGTCCTGGCTTCTCCTTCGCTCCAATGGATTCCAGTCCTGCTGGAATCGGAGTAAACGCTCTGGGCTGTGCAGTGAGTCCCACTCAGAGTTATTTCCTATGGGTGGGTTGCTTCTGCACAGCATCACAAGGAGATTTTTTTTTCCACCTGAGCTGGGTTCATCAAGCAGACGCACTGAGGCACGGCTCAAAGGCACGCGTATCGCTGCGTACGGCTCACTGAAGCTTTGCTCATCAAAGGATCCTGTGAGGAATGGGGCTGGCTGGGTGTACGTCCCCTTAAGTTGAAAGTCCAAATACCTTTACAAGTCAGATGAAGCTGCCAAATGTTTATCTCCCTGAAGGTGAATGTCCACGAGTGATACTGGGAGTAATATTGTATCTAAAAACAAGGAATATGTGCCTAGTTTTGCAGTACAGGTGGGGTGTTGAGGTTCCAGAACAACGGGTGCTGCAGGATCAGTCTTGACAGATGCTCCAGCAGACCTCTCAAATGGTCACAGTTCAGCCCTCTCAGCCCCACTAGTGTCCAGTCACCCTTACTGGGAGGGCAGCACAGCAAAGAGGAAAGGGGCTGCTGGGAGCTGGCAGCTGATGGTACTTGTTACAGTCTGCTTTGACGTGGTGTCTGCTCCACTGGAGCTCAGGTGACAGGGTGGAGGTGGTGCTTAGGCTGATGAGCATCTTGGTAACGGAATAGGAACATCCTCACTATATGGTACATCTATTTGTGTCCATTGTAATGGAGCTGTCCTCTCTTCCCCCCCTCCCATTTTCACTGAAGGGAAAGGTTGTTTGCTGAGGAGAGAATAAGTAATAAATATCCTATCAATACTAATTGCAGCAATAGTAAAAAAATGGTTTGCAAAAGTTGTTACACATCTGATTCGTTGGGAGTTGGTCCTCACCTTGTCTATTATTAGGGAACATTAATTTCATGGATTCATTGTCAAAAGGGCAGTAGCATTTTTTTTTAGGTGTCCCTCTTTTAGTCCCCCTGCTTGGGAAACTTAAGTTTGGGTATCAAGTGTTCTTCATAAATACCTCATAAATATCTGGTCTTTCCTGGTAAATTTTATCTTGTAAAACTGTTCTTGGCACTTGGGAGTTGCAGATTAGATTGAGTTTGTCAGAAGAGGTAAAACAGCTAGGGAATCACAAAGGGGCAGTCCAGTTTCTGTCAGAACCTGGGTTGTAGCCACGTGATGTTTGGGGTTTCTTAAGCATTTTATTATTTTTCAGTGTAGTATCAATAAATTTATCTAAAAATTGTCTCTCTTTTGCAACTCCTTTTCAGGACACGGTTTTAAGTGTAATGAAACCTTGACATTTAGTCAAGCTTTGACATTTTCTGTTAGACCAGACTGCACCATTCCTCCCTCGTGAAGGTGCATTTCAATAGACAGGAGAACAGCAGTCAGAGGGTCACCTTTACTTCTGATGTAATGTCTGACTTTTAGGCAACAGAATAGCATCAGGTTTGAACTTGGTCTCTATCTGGGGCTGCAGGATGCGTGGAATGCTTTCATGGATGGGGCCCTGGGCAGCCTTGTGTAGCTCCAGGCCTGGAGGTTGGTGGCCCTGCCTGTGGCAGGGGGTTGGAGCTCTGTGACCCTTGGGGTCCCTTCCAACCCAGACCAGTCTGGGATTCTATGGACTGAAACTCCAAAGCGTTCTTTTTGGTTTTTAATGTAAACCTAAGTTCTCCACTGAGCCAATTCAGTGAAATGGAAAGGGTAATTTAATTATTACATGCTGCTAATGTTCCCATTGAATCAGAGTCTTTGAGGTTAGGGAAGACCTCTTAGATCATCAACTCCAACCATTAACCCAGCACCACCCTATCTGCTAAAGGATGTCCCGACGTGCTGCACTGAAGCTGTGGAGAGAGTTCCTCAATGCGAATCATGTTTCATTTGGTGTCACTGAATTAACTGAAGACAAGAAGGCCTGTGTTGCTAGAAAATACCTGCTGCTGGGAAGGTAGCTGGGAGCTGGGCAAATCTGAAACTGTGACTACCCAACTCTTGGGGTTGCAAGCCCTTCCATTCCTGTATCCCACGTATCTACCCAGTGACCAACAATCTCCTTCCCAGGCTCCACACTTTTTATCTGAGGTTTAGGAGGAAGGCTTGAAATGGGAAGCCTCTGAGTTACTTCTGTGTGTGTTTTTTCTAACAGCCTGTGTTTTAGAAGATGTCTGCTGCTTTGCTGCGAGCGCAAAACCAGGATGAAAGAAAGTAATTCCCCAAGAGTCTGACAGGTCCCCAAGGACATGAGTTTCTGTGCGCAGCCAGTGATTGTTTGTCAGCCTCCACCGAAGCAATCTCTGCCCTGACCAGATCAGCTCAGCCTTTACCGTGTGTACAGAGGCAGCAGATTGATAGGAATGGAGACACAAAAGCATGCTCTGTTTGTCCCTGTAGGTTCCTGGATTTGCTTTAGCTACTTGCATGTAGCTAGTTGCTGTCTGGGTGTGAAGAAGCCCCAGTATCTTACTACCTAAAACAGAAACATCAGGTGATACTCTGTTTCTCCTCAATCCATGGAAAAGAAGAGTCACCCCCATGAATATCTGCCTTGTGGTGACTTAGGTGGGCATGCTGGTTATGTTGTCAGATGGTTTCATCAGTGGTGTGAGAACTGGGTGAGGTCTGTGAGTGTCGTCTTGGCGCTTCCATTGGTCGCTCCTGAGCGATTCTGGAAAACCACCTCACTGCCTAGGCAGAACACACGGGTACTTCGGGTAGCAGGACCTTGTTGCACCGCAGGAAAAAGAATTGCAATGAAATTCCACAGGCTGTTTCTGGATCGAGTTTTCGTTTAGGAAGCAGAGGGAGTAGGAGCAGCACTGAGGAGCTTTTGATGCTCTCTCTGCAAATCTGATGTATGGAGAATTTGTATTTAATTTTCACTGTCTCAAAATGCAGGCTGTTCCTTTGTGTTTGCTGCCCAGATAAATGCAATTGGATTCTGCTCCTGTGAGGAGCAAAATCCAAAGTGCTTCGTTCCCTCTTTATCTCAGAGGGGTTGGGTCACAGGTGTGTTTTTGTGCCTAGGAAACCAAGAGGTGGGAGTGGGGCATGGTCTGTTGCTGCCAGAGTGCCTGTGGCCTGCAGGGCAAGATGGCTGTCTGATTTTTAGTGTGAACTGAAATAAGGAGCTGTGGTGTTGAGGAGGAGATGGCTGTTTACCATCCTGGTATTCAATGCTGAGGAGTCGGGATCTAAAAGGAGCAGGGGTGTTGGTGGGTGACACTTGCCAGGCTCTTCAGGAAGGCAGCGAAGGGAAGGGCGGACCAGCAGAGTTGGCTGGGTTGGGGCTGAGCTTCACCAAGTGTCTCAATCCAGCTGTTTCCCAAATTCATGGTGACAGAACTGGAGAAAGATGCCAAACTGTCTGTGAGGATTAAATTAATCAGTGTTGATGTTCAAATAGATTAATTCTCTATGGGAAGCCTGATCTGTGCCCTGGGGGTAGCTCTGTCTTCCCCCTGGTTTCCCTTGGGGTGCCCCCCATGCAGTGTTCCAGCCACCATCACACGTGTCACTTCCTGCGCTGACTGATGCTGGGTGATGCTCCTGCACTGCAGTTTCCCACATGAGCACTGAAAAAGCTTTTATTTTCCTTCTTTTTTTTTCTTTTTCCTTTGATAATATTAGCCTTTTTACTTTTTTTACTTTTCCCAAAAGTAAAGAAAACGCCCCCAGGACACTGCTCAGGGACAGCATCCTGTCACGTGAAAGACTTAGGTTGAATCTAGACCCTCCTGAAGTGAGGGATGGAGCTCTCATGGTGGCAGTGCTTAGTACTGGCTGCAGAACCAACCACTTGCTTGAAGGTTTTGGATAAGCCAGTACTAAAACAGAACAAACTTTCACTCTTTGCTCAGGTTTTACTTCAGTGAGCACTGAGGCACTGTTTTCCTTCAATGGAAGTCGAGTATATTCTTGCTGCTGATAAGAAATGACAAGAAATTTCTACAGGACTGCTTGTGCCTGGTGGAGGGGGCTCTGCCAGTGGGTGGGTTGGAACTGCTGCTTCTTTCCTCTCATCTGTGCACTGGGCTGCTGGTCGAGCTGTTGCTGGGTCAGAAGGTGAATGGCCATCAATGTTTATGCTCTATCCTCTATCCCCCATCCTCCCTCCATGGTTAACTCTCAGGGAGCCACTTGCAGCTGTGAAGGACCAGGCTCGCTCCAATGTGGGCTTGTTGTCCTTTGGCAGAGCAGGAAATGGGGAGCTGCATTAGGGGCACCTGTGCCTTAGGAGTGTGGGACTTAACTGAGGAAAAGACAGTAACACCACAAATGGGGGAGGGGAATGGGGTGAGGGCAGAATAGGAGAAAAAGAATCATAGCATCATAGACTGTATTGGGTGGGAAGGGACCTTTGGAGGCCATCTAGTCCCACCCTGCAGTGAGCAGGGACATCTTCACTAGAGCAGGTCGCTCAGAGCCCCAGCAAGCCTGACCTTGGATGTCTCCAGGGATGGGGCCTCCACCACCTCTCTGGGCAGCCTGTCCCAGTGACCCACCACCCTCAGAGTAACACCCAACCTAAATCTCCCCTGTTCCAGTTTAAACCATCACCCCTCGTCCTGTCACTCCATGCTCTCAGGAACAGTTCTTCCCCACCTTTCCTACAGGCACCTTTCAGGGACTGGAAGGGGCTATAAGGTCCCCTTGGAGCCTTCTCCAGGCTGAACCAGCCCAACTCTCCCACCCTGGGTTCACAGCAGAGCTGCTCCAGCCCTCTGATCGTTTTCGTGGCCTCTTCTGGACCAGTTACATCAGCTCCATGCCTTTCCTGTACTGGGGACCCCAAAGCTGGACCCAGCACTCCAGGTGAGGTCTCCCCAGAGCAGAGGGGTAGAATCCCCTCCCTTGATCTGCTGCCCACACTCCTTGGAATGCAACCCAGGATGGGGTTGCCCTTCTCCTCAGGGCTGCTTCCCAGCGCATCGTGTCCTGACCTGTGTGGATAACGGGGGTTGTCCTGACCCAGGTGCAGGACCCTGCAGGAAGAAGAGAAGAAAGGGGGAGATTGAAAGCCCCAGGCTGACATTTTTCTATCTGAAACAGTGTGAGATTGACCAAGGGTCATCCCGCTTCCAGTGCGTCGTTACATATGGGGAGTTGAAGAGGACATAGGTCCCTGGGCTCACTCTCTGCCTTGTCTGTACAGGAAAACCAGAGAGCATCATTGAGGCTTTCCTGTCTGCATTTGTTAGAATCTTTTTTGCAGCTCTATCACCCTAGTATTTCCTGGGGTTGGGGGGTCAGCGCATCCCAGTTGAGCCCGTGTCTTCACTGCAGCACTAAATAGTACTTACAGGCCAGTGTGCACCTTGAGAAACATGTGCTATGGCTAATAAATGAAAGGGGGTCAGGGGGAAGTGACCACAGCAAAGGCAGCTGCCATCAGCTGTTACAGCACAAACCCTGTTCCCTTATGTTTTTGAACAAGGTCTCTGCTCGCCCTCGGCTGCGAGGGCAGGTCAGGAGGACAGCTCCCTGCTTTCACAGATGTGACTCCTGGATGGATTGATTGGCAGTGTTGGAAATCACATGGCGTGCTCTTCTGGGCAGCTGCAGGCATCCATTAGGAAGCCCTGTGTGTAATGGTGCTGCATGTGGGCTCTGTGTGGGCTGGCTGGGGTGTTTGCAGTGTCCCAGTGCCCATTCCACATCCGTACCTGTTTTCCAGAGAGAGACCTCAGCTAGGGATGAGTCTTGGCATCTGTTGGCAACAAGTCAGCGTTTGCTGTTGCAGGGATCTGGTGTCTCCTGGGCTGCAGGGCGGGGTGTTCAGCCCGGTGTTTTGAGCCCTCGATGGTGTCCCGTGTTGTCCTGCAGCTGACAGGAGCGCTGGTAATGAGCCTGCAGCTGGCCAAGGATCTGCCAACAGCATCATTTCATTATCCTTCCGAGGTGCAGAAGAACAACTGCCTTATAACCACCTCTCTTCTCTGCTACTAATGCCCCCGGAATCCCTTTGTTCTATTAAACCTCAGCCAGTTGAGGATACCCCTTTGAGGCTCTAGTAGCTCAAGTCTGAGCCTGGTGTGGAGCTACACATAATTTCAGGGGTCACAATCCCAATGTATCTCTGCCTTTCAATTTCCTTTCAGTTCTAGCCTTTAATTGAAATGGAAACTGTTTGATCCCTAATCGTACAATTGATGCTATTTCTGTCCTGTCCAAACTAAGTGCAGGTTGTTCTCAGCAGTCTCAGCTTCTTTAATTAGAAACAAACACTTGACATCTCATTCCAGAAACGGACATGATTTTGGAGTTGTTGCTTACATCGCAGTTTGAGTTGTGCAAGCCAAAAGTATCGTTTCCTGGGAAGTCACTGGCTTCCAATGCCTGACTGCAGCATCACTGCAAGCTGGTGAGGTGCTGCCTTTGTGTCCTGTGGAGACACCTCTGCAAGTGACACAGGGGTCTGGTCCCACTTCATTTAGGTTAGCTGACAGGAATTTTACAGCTTCGACAGGGTCACTGTTTGGTTATTTTGTGTGGCTGGTGGGATTTGGGGTGGTTTGTCTTTGTGTACTTTTTTCCTTTGTAAGATTTTTCCACTACTACTCATGTAATCTACCTGATTCAGCAAATGTCAATATGATCCACGCAGAGATCTACAAATACAGCTTTCAAACTCTTTACTTTTCATTTCTCACCATGAAATATAAACACACCCCAGCCCTGGGTGTGTTTACCAGCCGGGGAGATGAGGTGCTCAGGGCTCTGGGTCAGCACAGGACAGGGACGGTTGGACTCCATGGGCTTAAAGGGCTTTTCCAACCCTGTGACTCTGATTCTTGTAATTCTGTGAATGTGCAGGAGCAAATCCTTCCTGCCACCCTGATAACAAGAGATCAGCTTTCGTGGCGCTGTAGCAGGCACAGGGGGTAGTTGTAGAGAGAAGTGAGAACTGAGCCGGAGAATTGTGACCTTCCAGCATGAGACTGGACTTGGCTAGTAGAGCTATGTGCTGTCCCTCACTAAGGGCAAGTACCTATAGAATCCCAGCTGGTTTGGGATGGAAGGGGCCTCACAGCCCATCCAGTCCCTGCCATGGGCAGGGACAACCCCACCAGCTCAGGGTGCCCAAAGCCCCATCCATCCCGGCCTTGAACCCTGCAGGGATCCAGGGGCTCCTACAGCCTCTCTGGGCACCCTGTGCCAGGGCCTCCCCACCCTCAGAGGGAAGGATTTCTGCCTAATATCTCCTCTGAGTCTCCCTCTTTCAGTGTAAGGCCATCAGCCCCTGTCCTGTCACTTCTCGCCCCTGTGAACAGCCCCTCTCCAGCTTTACAGCCCAGCCCACCGCTCTCACGTCAGCAGTAGGTAACTTGCTGTCTGCCATGTACAGCACCTTCTGGTAGGAAATGCTGCCACCCAAGAACACCCAACCTTTCACTGGGGCTTTTCAATTATGAATAGGCAGTATTGTTGGATTTGATCACAAACATTTATGAATATGTTCAATTGAAGGCACTGGAGGCTTATAGCAGTACAGAACATTCTATATATGCTAATTTGTAATTAAAATTCATTATTAATCGAATACTTACATGAACCAACCACATCCCTTTTTTTTTTTTTAAGGATTATGTTATTATACTTCTATGAATTTCTGAGCAAACCTTATAATCAGGAACTTGCTTGCTTTATTATCTTTATTTAATTACATTTCCTCTAACAAAGATTTCCTCTCCCCCCACCCCCCCCCAACTCTGGCAGGGTCTCGAGTCTTTGGGCAGGGAAAGATCTGCTGATGAGGGTTATTCAAGGGCAGCGTAGACTCAGTTTTTCTAGTTTTGTGGTTTGTAGCAGGAGATGGTTTAGTAATTTTGCAAGAGGAGACCTGTGTATGAATGAACCCTGACCCTTCATGATGCTGTCAGCCATTTGATAGAAGGATTAATTAACTCGGAATATTTTACACTAATAAGGATCCTGACACATTTTACAAACATTATCTGTTGTTCCGTGCTGCCTGCCAGCTCGTGCCTCTAGCCAGTGGGCAAGGAAAGGAGGCTGAGATGTACTCAGCTCTGGTGAGGCTGCACCTCAAGCGCTGGGTCCAGTTCTGGGCCCCTCTCTCCAAGAAGGACATGGAGGTCCTGGAGCGAGTCCAGAGAAGGGCAACCAGGCTGGGGAAGGGGCTGGAGGGCAAATCCTCTGAGGAGCAGCTGAGGGAGCTGGGGGTGTTCAGCCTGGAGAAGAGGAGGCTGAGGGGAGACCTTCTCCCCACCTCCCCTGCCCTGCCAGGAGGGTGCAGAGAGGTGGGCGATGGTCTCTTCAGCCAGGGGACAGGAGATGGGACAAGGGGCAATGGGCTCAAGCTGCCCCAGGGCAGGGTCAGCTCAGCTGGGAGGGAAAAGTTCTTCCCTGGCAGAGTTGTGGGGCTGTGGCACAGGCTGCCCAGGGAGGGGCTGAGTCCCCACCCCTGGGGGTGTTTAACAGAGGGGAGATGAGGTGCTCAGGGCTCTGGGTCAGCACAGGACAGGGACGGTTGGACTCGATGGGCTTAAAGGGCTTTTCCAACCCCATGATTCTGCAAGGGGTTGGACTAGATGATCTGTAAAGGTCCCTTCCAACCAAACATGATTCTGTTGTATAGACTGAGGACGTTGGATAAAAAATACTGGAGCTTTGTCATGTAGAACTCGTTTCACCACCAGTGGTGGTAATGCCAGTCTTGTTCCTCTCTTTCCACATGCAAAAATCTGAAATCTAAGTATGTTTGTTTCCCCCATTTCCTAAGTAACATGTGACACGAGTTACAAATGACGGATTTTGTTTGCATTCAGAACTGTGTGACTGGTCAAGTTTCAGCTGGGTAAGATCTGTACATGACAAAGAAGGACAAAGAGGGATGTCCTAAACCCAGAGCTTGTTTTCTCCCTCCTCTGAAGAGAAATTTCTTTTCAAGGTGCTGTAATTCATTGGTCCTATGCTTATATACAGAAATCTCCAGAAATTAAAGACGTGACCACAGGAGTAGCTTTATGTCTGTCCCTCAAATGATTTTTTTGAGGTGTAAGTATATCTCACATACATGAGACTGTTTTGGTCGGGTTCAGGATGTGCCAGGAAGAAGAACAGATGCTTTTTTCTTCCCCTGTGGCAGCTGAGCTGAAGTCAGTGCTGACGTGCTTGTTTACAGCATGGCATCCTAGAAACAGGCTATTCAGACTATTCCTTGTTTTCTTTAAAGTCTAATATTTGATGTCATGATTGCCATATTCTCCTGATTATTTTTTTTCCACTAGGCTTGAGGTGATGAAATTTAATCCTGATACTGGGTGTCAGTGAGTGTGACCCTGAGCTGCTAAGGAAGTCACACACTGTAATTACTGGTTAGAAAATGACATGTAGAGTAGTCACTGACCAGAAGAGCTCGTTTTCGGGAGGGGTCATTTTTTCTGGGTTTGCTTTTTTCCCCCTTTCTTTTTTGTAATGAGTTTTAGGTGGGTGTTGTTCAGTCCCGCTCAGTCTGAAGGCAGCTTGCCTTCAGAAGAGACAATGGCATCTGCCTTAGCTGCTAATTTTACCCTCCAGCTCTCTTCCCCCTTGGGATGGCTGTGCACACACAGCCTCGTGGGCGAATTGGGAAGCAAATTATTTTCCCCAACTAAATGAATTATGTGCCAGACAGAACATGATTCATCCAGAATGACCTATCTTTGTTCCAAGTTGTTCCAGAAGTCTGGGTGTAGTGGGGTTTGTAGTGATTTCTTTTCTTTCCCCCAGCTCCCAGGCTAGAGTAGGAGTCTGGTAGGTAGGGGCTGTGTTTGTGTGGGCTGGGGCTGAATCCAAATGGATGTGCCAGGCCTGAGCTTTTGGTGGGTGTATGCTGTGCTAATGCCAACGCTGCTGAAACCCCTTCTTAGCAGAGAGGTCCATACATTTTCTGTTCACTTCAGATACAAGGTTCCCAAATCAAATGTACGTTTTTGGGACAAGTGGATAGAGGGGAATTGGTGCTAGGGCTCACTGGAGTCTCTTGCCATGGTTCCCATGTGTGCTGGTTGTATGAGTGATTCTAGCTGAGGAAGACAGGTTTCGCTAACGATTTGCTCAGATAATTAGCGCTCTTGCTGGCTTGCAGGCTGGCTGCAAACAGATTGCAGTTTCAACAAACTCAATTGCTATTTATAATAGTTTTGTGCATAGTAACTAATTTTTTTTTCCCCTGAAAATTACTGTTGGTAGTAAGATTTACTTAATACATGAAAGAATACTGAGAGCACAGTGTCCCTGTAAGACATCCTTGATAAGCAGAAAATACAGGAGCACAGCTGGACTTCCCACAGGAGCCACTGGGATGTTTGCATATCACCTTTCTTGTTATTTCTCTGGTTGTAACAGCGAGTGGAAGTTGATGCCACCTCATAGCTAGTGAGGAGTCTGTGTAAAACGAACCTGATGGGCTCTGGGGAGTTCCCTGCCTCTTGGATCATCTCCACAGTTCGTATTAATTGACAACCTTGCTGCAGGGAGACCAAGCACCGCTCCAGAGCCAGAGTGATATTTTCATGCAGGATCCAGTTCTGCTCAGAACTCGCTCAGGAAATGCTGAAACAGCACAGAAGGGGTTATGATACTGAGGCCCTGAAAAGCTGGCATCCAAACTCAGGAGCCTGGGTGGCTCTGCAGCAGGGATTCTTTACCCTGGGCACACAGAGATCGCTCCTCCTGATGTGTGCTGTTTAAAGCCAGATCTCTCCTACTGATACAGATTGACTCTACATACTCATTATGATTTCTAGGAAAAGGCAGGGTTATGCAGATTACCCCCAGGAATTCATTTACATTAACCCCTCCCAGATAGAGCATGCTCAGGGACACTCAGGGGGTGGTCTGGTGGTCCTCAGGGATGAAGGCTGGACGTCTTCCTCTCTCTTAGCACATGCTCTTTATGGTTTTCTCCATAGTCTCAAAGCCCCATTCCTGCACAAACTAGTTAGAAACCCCTTTTAGCTGAAAAGCCATAATCTTTCTCTTAATTGGTCATTGGTCTCATTATTTGACTTCCCATCTTCACTCTCTTTGTCTCCAAGGCTGTTCCACTGTTAGGGATAAATTTTGTAGCTGCTCCAGCAAAACAGCTCACACGGCTGCAGCCATGTCCTACTAAAATCCAGACCACACAGACACTGGCTATTCCCCAGCCACACAAATTCCCCCTATATTACAGCTATATCAATTTAATTGTCTCTTAAGCTACATCATTGAATCAGTGCCACTTTTCCTGTGGTGCCTGCTGTTATGGTCCTAAAAGTATTCCCATCTTCAGGAATGTTGGTAGGACATCTTTTGTTCCCAGACATGTCTCCACACGTGCCATCATTTTAATTGGCTGCCTAGCTATCTTCCAGCCTGAACTTCTTTTTTCCCCCCTTTCCTATTTGGTTGGTTTGGTGAGTCTGGAGGAGGAAATACCCGTGGTTAGGGTGAGCTGAACAGCCATGGAGGTTTCTACACACTAGGACAGCAGACAGCACCAATGCCAACCTCTTGGCTAGCTTTGGCTTGGCAGAGCTATTCGGGGAGTGGCCATTCAGTTCTCCTCTGATGTTGCAGACAATTTTTAATGACAGTTGCTCATCTTGGAGTAATTTGAAAGAAATCACTGGCTTCTTGCAGAATCACGACCTCATCTCTGCTGTGCTGGATGCGCTCTGTTTCGGCTGCCCTTGTGGGGTGATCCTATAGCCAGTTACCAATTTCTTGAGCTATTGTGCCTCTGATTTAAAAAATAATTTAAAAACCCCAAAACTATTCGTAAAGGACAGGTAGAGAGCTGGCTGTGTCCAAAGGTACACTAGGCAATGTTCTATTTACTTAGCTCCTTCACTCACAGTTTGGGTTGCCGTAACAGACAACATGAAGCGTAGGCTGGAAGGAGGCCAGGAGCCCCATCTGCTGAAGAAAGGGGAGATTTTGTCTAATTACAGTCTAGTAGGCAGAGCCTGGGGATAATGACATACCTTTCCTCCCATGAATGTTTTCATGAACTTTGCCTGTCCCAGGAGGCTCCCTCAGTGCTGTGCTAAATTGGGTCATTTGTGTGTGTACAGGAGGACAGGACAAAAGATGGGCCTGTGTCCCAGTACCCTGTGAAGCTCTGTTCCTGATCACCAGTTAAGCTGTGAAGGGGTTTTCCTCCTGCTTACTGGTGAAAGAGCTGCTGAAGGTCAGGGGTTTTCCTCGGTCTGTGCAGGTATGTGTCTTAGTGCTCTGCGAATTGGATCTGAGCAGGGAAGCTCCTTGCTTTGGTTGCTGTTTTAAAGCTGTTCAGTAGCCGTATACAGAATCAAAAAGGATATTAAAGCGTTCCTCCTGGGGTGAGTATTGCTGCGTCCATCCACCCATTTATACATTTCCAAGGTGTCCAGCTCAGTGTGATCCCTTTGTCATGCTTTAGGTTTGTTTTCTAGCTTCAAGCACTTTTCATGGTCTAAAACCAAGACCGTGTCTGAGCAGTGGAGTTGTCTTGTATATTGGAAAACTGGTCTAAAGGGAGATATTTATTAACAATAGAGAAGAATGGGTATTGCAGTGTGTATATCCAGGTAATCTCCCAACAAAATCACGACAGGTCTTTTTTTATTCACAACAGTAGAAATATCTGCAGAGGCACATGGCTGTTTGTGTTCAATAGGAAGCGAAGGAGGAGGAAAAAACCCAACCAGCCGCCGTCACCTTGCCCATCCTCCCCTCTGTGACCTCTGTTCTCTGTATTTCTGATCCGCCCCCATTCCCAGCGCTCATAAATATTCTACTACATCGGTGGCACAAAAGAAATTCCCTTGTAGCCTTTCACATGAAGGCCAAGCTTCCTTATTAATGTTGCATGACTCGTCCCTCTCCTGGTGACAAAGCCTAGATGCAGTGGCTCCTGAGCATCCTGGGTTGGGGGGCTGTCGGTCCCCTCACTTTGTAACGGGAATGATGGGTTGTTTAACTGCCAAGGTTCCTTACTGGTTTTGCTCGCAGCTGGTCACACAGGGCTTGGTTAGGGCTCAACCCAAAGTTTAAAAATAATAATTAAAATAAGAAGGGTGGGGGGCGGCTGGGGGGAGGATAGAGCCCCAGCTGTGGCAAAGCAATGTCTAATCTCCATGTGCTAATGGATCAGATCTTCTAGATAGAGCATCAGAATAGCTAATCTGCCCTTGCAGCTTGTGTCCTCTTGACTCTTGCTGCGTTTTTGGGCTCTTTTATGTTCATAGCTGGTCCTGCAAGATTACTTAGGAAAAGTCTTTCAATGGGTTTCTGCTTTTTCAGCCTTCATGTGGAGAACAGTTACACCATTAGAGTAGGAATAAAATAGGTGATTAGAAACACATTTCGGAGACCTACCCTGAAGTGTTTATCGCTTTAATGTTCGGTAGAAGAGCAGGAATGGATAATCTTTCAATTCTCCATCTGTATGAATTTATTTTAACCTGCTTTGGTGGGGGGGTTGGACCCGATGATCTCTGGGGGTCCTTTCCAACCCCTGTGATGCTGTGACTTTCATCTTTGCTTTTCTGTGCTACGTAATACTGTCTTTATGTTCTTTTGACTTAATATTTGCTTTGGTATTTTATGGTACTGGGTTTTCTGTTCTCTGCTGGTGGTGTCCCCATCATTGTGCTGCTAGCTATTGCAGGAGGGAGGAGCTGTTCGACGGGAGGAGTTCTCAGCTGTTTTTAGCTCTCCCATTTTGAGGAAGCAGCGTTTATTTCAAACTTTACAGTTGAATTAAGCTGTATTTTATGCACTGTATGCATGCAGTTACGTGTTTCCACCTGTGGAAAGTTCTGTGTAGGTGATGGATGGTGGTAAGGTACATACATCAAATAACTGTCTGGGGTAACTGAATATATTGAAATCAGCAGAAGGGTTCACCTGCGAGGCCTAGAGGTTTATGTTTTATTTTGGCTTTTAGCTGGTCACATTCAGTAGCCATATTCAAGTAATTGTCCTGAAGATTGGGTTTTGTTGGTTGTTTCTTACAAGCAGGATCGAGTGTAAGCAAGACACAGGGCGCCAGGCTCCACACATCGCGGAAACTGGAACTGCTTATTGTTTGTAAAGAAAAATAGGAAACCCATGACTGCTGTGAGCTTTCTGCTGCTTGGTTCCTTTTGCTGTCCTCATTACAAAATGGTTTCCAGACCCCCTTCAGTTTCCACCGCTGGACGGGTCAGCGAAGCCTTCGGGGCAGGGAGCGCACCTCTCTGTGCCCTGCAGCAAAGTGGGGGCAGTTAGAGACCTGCCCGAGCACTGTCACACCTATAGAGGGCAGATCAGTGGAAATGCCAGCCTTGGGTGACGCTGTGCATTGCTGTGTCCCAGCAGCTGTGCTGAGCAGAGCTTAAGCAAGCTTTAAACGTGGTATGGGCCTGTCCCAGTTCTTGGAGAGCAGTCAGCTCTTTTTTATTTTTAATCTCTCCCCTCTGCCCACTGGAAAAGAACCAACCAGCAGCCAGCCTGACAGCAAACCATTTGTGTCTCCCAATGTTTCTGAAGCGGTCCCTGCAGCTCCTGGCAGGCCAGTTTGGTCTGGAGAGGCAGCAGTGCCCATCCAGCATTGACTTTGTTCTCAGGGTTGTGGACCAGGGAGAAGACATCTGGGCTGGCTGGCTCTGGGCTCTGCTGCTGGAGCAGGAGCACTTCCCAAAGAAGAGATTGTGACGTGGCGACCGCTGGCCTGGCTGCTGCTGCTTCACAGGGAACCAACTCAGCAGCTCTGCCCAGCCATGGCCACAACGAGCTGGGCCGAGCTGTGTCCCTGTATCTAGGATGCCTGTCTAGCTGGAATGCCCAAACACCGCTGTGCAGTTCAGGGGCTGTTGGGTGGTTGTTGTGACCCTTAGCAAGCAGGGTGTTAGTAAAGAGCCCACGCCGCTGCTGTGCAGCAGCAGATTCCTTTGGACATCGATGCAGGGAGTGTAGACATCCCTCGTGTCCCACAGAGACCAGGGGATTTCTGCAGTTCTGGACCACATCCATCAGCAGATACCAGCAGTTACACACTGCTGTCCCACTTTGTGAAACACCCACAAGAGCACACCTCTCCACTACCCATATCTGTTGTTCTTACTTAGGATTTTTTTATCTGTTTCCTTAGAATTTTTGTCACTGGCCTCTGTAAGGAGACCTAACGTGGTTGGGTGTTGCTGCTGCAGTAAGAGGATATTTGTCCTGGTGTGATACGAGCCCCTTTTCCTGTAGACCCTTAGTGTTAATGCAGACCTGCATAGAGACCTTGTTGGAGGCCGTTCTTGTGTTACTTAGCCTTAGTTTAGACAGATAGCTGGCTGCTGAAAGCAGGGGGAAGGAGAAGAAACAAATTGTGTGTGTCACAGTGGCTTGTTAGTAGGATACTCATGTTGTCTTAAAGACCCTTTTAATACATTTTAGAGTCAACCTTGCAAAGTGGGTACGATGTATACTTCTCTGTAAAATGGCTGAATAATGTCTCTTTATTTTGGGATTGAATTGATGGCCTGTGAGACTTCAGGTTGTCAATGATCATAGACTAATGGCTTTAAGGAAAACAGTATGGCAATGGTACAGTTTAATGAGACTCTGCCGTGTGTTACAAGTAGTCAGGTTGGCAGCTGATGGTTCCAGTCTGTCACCACAAGGGAAAAGCCTGTGACCGTGGGTCAGGTTAATTCTGTGGTCTGCCAAGGTCAGTGGACGGATGTGAGGAAGGCAGAGGGAATTAGGCTGAAGTCAGGCTGAGAGAGTTGGGGTGGTTCAGCCTGGGGAAGAGAAGCTCTGGGGGGACCTTACAGCCCCTTCCAGTCCCTGAAAGGTGCCTGTAGGAAGCTGGGGAAGAACTGTTCCTGAGAGCATGGAGTGACAGGAGGAGGGGTGATGGTTTAAACTGGAACAGGGGAGATTTAGGTTGGGTGTCAGCAAAAAGCTCTTCCCTCTGAGGGTGGTGGGTCACTGGCACAGGCTGCCCAGAGAGGTGGTGGAGGCCCCATCCCTGAAGACATCCAAGGTCAGGCTTGCTGGGGCTCTGAGTGACCTACTCTAGTGAAGATGTCCCTGCTCACTGCAAGGTGGGACTAGGTGGCCTTTGAAGGTCCCTTCCCACCTAATGTATTCTATGATTCTGTGAATTTGGCTGTATGAGATTGTCCCTCATGAGAGAGAGCCTTTTCAGCTCTGTGGGTCTGTAAAAAATAATCTTAATTTTCTGTTATCTCCAAGGACTGATGAAGTCTCTGATGAAACAACTTGTCTGGCATTTTCCACAACCAGTGCAGGAGGCCACCAGAGCCATCAGTTGTGTAAAGCAAGCCAACAACCTCACCCAGTTCCCCAGTAACCCTGATTCAGAGGAAGATGTTTGTGTTTCTGAATTGCCAAAAAGTGACCTGAAGTAGGAGTCGCAGTGGAGATGGCACTGGGTGGATTCCCTGATCTATTGCCTAAGCACAGGTGTGGGGTTTTTATTTGTAACTGATGTTCACAGTAAGTAAGTGTATCTCTAATGAAATGGAAATGCAGAATGGATGATTGTACCTATGGGAAGATCTGCTTATGACATGAGGCTTGCCCTTCCTGCCATCAAAGGCCACCTCTCCAGCTTTTTGGATGCTTGAGGAACGAAGAGGTATGACACTTTCCACAGCCTGGTGTCAGCAGAAAAAGTGCCGCAGCTCTGCTGAGCAATCTCTGCCAGCCCTGGGGGAAATCAGCGAGCAGAAGTGCTTCACTTTGCTCAGCTTAGCCAGACTTTAATGAGATGCTTCTGTCCACTGTAGGCTTAGCTGTGCTCTGAGGTGGCTAGAAGAAAGCAGATACGAGGGCAGGGACCTCTTAGATTGTTTTAATTTGGAACAGTAGCACAGGCTAATCTGAGCTTAAGTTTGACAGCCAAGAGAAAAAGATGTGTTTAAAAGCAACAAGGGAATAGTGAGATCGAAGCGTATCAGCAGCAACTCCTCTACAACATACCAATGCTTTATGATGAACATTTCTTTTTTTAATTCATGTGTGACACTCAGTTTTAGGGTGTTCCCACCAGTAATGTATAAGGAAGACAGAAAACTGCTTCTTGGGTAGCCCTTCTGATGTGATGTAGCTGTGTGCTGGTGGCTGCGGTGTTGAACATGGGCTCAGGGCTCACCCTGACAAAAGGCATGGGAGCATAGCTTATATTTTTTTCCACTGATCTGGCATAAATTGTACTACTAAATGCATGAAGTAAGTCTAGGTGAGGAATGCTGACTGGATGTGGAAAGCAGGTGATGGGTATTTCAGGCAGGTACTTGATGGTGGTCACGATTGCCGGTGATTTTTCTTCATTTGCAGTCATCTGTCTCTGTAAGTAGCAGTTACCTGGCTTACAAAGTCAGGGAAAAATCATAGCAGGAAAATTTAGTGCCTTGAAAAACTTGAAAGCTCCTGGTTGTATTTTTCTTGCCTTTATCATGTTCCTTCAGATACACAGAATCAGTCACAGGGTTGGAAAAGCCCTTTAAGCCCATCGAGTCCAACCGTCCCTGTCCTGTGCTGACCCAGAGCCCTGAGCACCTCATCTCCCCGGCTGGTAAACACCCCCAGGGGTGAGGACTCAGCCCCCTCCCTGGGCAGCCTGTGCCACAGCCCCACAACTCTGCCAGAGAAGAACTTTGCCCTCCCAGCTGAGCTGACCCTGCCCTGGGGCAGCTTGAGCCCCTTGTCCCATCTCCTGTCCCCTGGCTGCAGAGACCCTCGCCCACCTCTCTGCACCCTCCTGGCAGGGCAGGGGAGGTGGGGAGAAGGTCTCCCCTCAGCCTCCTCTTCTCCAGACTGAACACCCCCAGCTCCCTCAGCTGCTCCTCAGAGGATCTGCGATAGGCTCACTGGTGTTTACAGAGTGGAAGAAACAGGAGAGCCTGGGAGCTGAGTGGTGTTTATTTCACTGTGTGTGTGGCAGTTCCTGAAGCTGACATTACACGGGCCTTCCTCACCGCAGATCCTAGGTACAGTCTGCTTTAGGACGGAATCCTGGCAGTACCAGCTCCTTGCTGAGGGCTGCTTTGCAGAGAGTCATGCCATTTTCCAAACACAATGTTTTTTCTATTGCCATCTCAGTCTCCTGAACCTCCTGTGAAAATACAGGTGAGAGGGCTCACAGAACCCTGAGGACAGGTGCTGTAACTCCTGACGCTGCAGGAGCTGGGCTGTGGCTGTGTGAAAGGAACACCCATGTCAAACCTTGCGGTGTCAGCGACCGTACAGCCCGTGGGTGTTGTGTGGTGTTAGAGGAGTCTCCCTGTCCATTCTAGGAAGCTATTCCAAGCACAGTGTTGGTTTCTCTAGGAGAACATGGAACAGGCTCTGAAGCATGATGAATATTGTGTCAGGTCCTAAGATCTATATTTCACATGGATTTCTAGGTTGGTGGTGGGTGGGGTTGTTTTCCTTTATTTTCCCCTTCCCCTGAAATAAGCACAAGAGCTTTGGCTTTTACCAGCACTCTTCTGCAGGGCCATGTCTGTTTTCTTCACCTCTTGACCTGCCAGCACTGGCTCGAGCTCAGTTGATGATTCTTTACAGGAAGAAAATGGTGGTGTTAGGAAAATGGCATTTAAACTAATCCTTGGTATCGTTTCACTGGTATTTTAATTGAAATGGTTGAGGTAACTTTTGTGTAGTCCTTAGTGAAGTTAAAATAACTTCTGGTGTGATTAACTGGCTGGAGAGGTTTATGAGTCTTCTTGTTTTCTCTGGGTTTTATCAGTTAAAGTTTGATGTTTTCTTAGTTTCAGAGTAATGAACACAAGTAACTACCAAGCACAGTGCAAACCTGTAAGGTACCAGTTTTCTCACCCAGGAGGGGTGTGAAATCCAGCCTCTCCTTGAGCATCCCGAGGGCTGGTGACTCCACCACCTCCCTGGGCAACCCCTTCCAGTGCCCAACCGCTCTTTGGGAGAAGAAATGTCTCCTCATTCCTAACCTGAGCCTCCCCTGGCACGACTCACAGCCATTCCCTCTCATCCTGTGGCTGGTTATCTGTGAGAAGGGGCTGAGCCCCAGCTCCCCACAACCTCCTTGCAGGGAGCTGGAAAGAGCAAGGAGGTCTCCCCTGAGCCTCCTCTTCTCCAGACTGAGCAGCCCCAGGTCCTTCAGTCCTCATAAGTCCATGACAAATGCTTGTTAAAAAGGAGTTGCTCAGAGTGGCCTGGGTGGAAGTTGAGGCAAAAACTCCTTTTCCTGAAGACCTGCAGGAGAAGCAAACGCTGTGTGGGGGAGAGCGAGAGGGGGACCAAGAGGAAGGATAAATCCAAGTAGTATTAGATAATTTTGAGTGGCATTGCATAAAACCTATTTTTATATTACTTGGTCATTTTTTTTCCAATTTGAAATTTTGTCAGTCTCTCTCCTTTTCCTTACGCTATCCCTATGTTGGGCATTGGTATTTGATGGGTTTATTGTCAGTACAAACAAGCCTGCTGCAGTTCCCATTTTATTGTCTCTGCTGGAACATCTCTGCAGAATTAACTTGGACTCGTGTGGTGTCTGACAAGCCCTTGAACGCTGGTGTTAACTGGGCGTTATTCATATTGCAAAGGCTTTTGTTGTTCTGCAGTTTTTCAAATTGCCTTACTTGCTTGTGATGTTAATAATGTGGGGTTTTGCCCTTTTGAGAGTTCTTAAGGTAATGAACCTCTTGAAATAAAGATGGAGGAAGATAAAGGTGGTGTAACTATTCTGCAAGTATGAAGCATTATTATTTTAGTATATATAATCAACATATAATTCCAAAGCAAATACTCATTTCTGGGAAACTTGGGCAAGCAAAACTCATAACCATTCTTAGTTTACATAATTCTCTGGGGGAAGAAGTCCAAGCAGACTCATTTTACTGTGTATCAGGTCAACATATCAAGAGTCCTGGTGTCTTTCTCTTTGGCTAAGTTTATACGTACTCTGGAGTAGGGGGTTTCCTATGTATATCTTTTAATGGATTTTCATAGTGTTGTTAATGTGATTTATCTCCTCCCTGCTTTATCAGGCTTTGTTTTCCATCTCCAATGCTTTCCTTGGTCACCAGAGAGCTCTAACAAACCATCGCTGGCACCAGATACAACCCCGGAGCAGCAGGTTTGGCCCCAGCAGCTCTCTGAGAGCAGGTGACCAGGCAGGCACCGCTGCTGCTTTGGGAGGAGGCTGTGATCTGGGCTGATGCACACTGCAAATGTGATGAGAGAGATTATTTTGTTTTAGTAAATGTTTTTCAAATACCATTCTGTAGCCATGGGGCTGCTTAGGTTGAAAGGTGCCACCCCACTGGTCACAGAGTCTTTATATAAGCTGTTGTAATCGAAGGGCCAGTGGGTAGCTGTGGTCATGGCATAGAGCCCGTCAGGCGAGAACGAGCCGGAGGACATAAAAGGTGCTCTCTGTTTACAGAAGGGGTCTTTCAGGCCTGTAGCTGATCCAGTGATTGCAGCTGTTTGATTCTTTCTTTCTGAACAGGCTTTGGACTTGGAAGGAAAATTCAAAGTTACATTAACGTGAGCTCCTGGTATGTCTGTAATGGCTGAAATGATGTTACTCATGTTGACATTAACATTGTGAGTAGGATGTTTTGTGGGAAGATTATTTACCACTTCAGTGCAGTAATTATAAGTAGGTAAACCATTTCCTTGGCCTGTTTCTGTGGAGCAATGCAGATTTCAGTGCCAGCATGCTATATGCGCTGCCTGAAACTTCAGTTGTCAAAGGTTTTGAGGAAAACAGCTAGGGTCAGTTCAGCTAGATGGGTTTTCAGGTTGTTCACCTCTAACAAAAGAAGCCATCCTCTGAGGATGAGCTCCCTTGGAAAGGAGGGGAGTGTATACTGGGGAATTCCCAATTCCTTCTTGGGAGTTACTCCCTATTTCTGTAATTTTGTCCTGTTTTCTTTACAGCACGCCCCCCCCCCTTCCCTGCAGCAGCTCAGTGGAAAGAATACATCAAAACGGCAAGGAATAACAGTGATGTGAATCTCTGTCATCTCAAAAACCCACCAGGAGGTCCCCATTAGTATGTAGATGTCAGTCCAAAGGAAATGACAATTTACTGAAGAAATCTTTTGACCCAGAGTTGAATCTCACGTGAACCAAACCTGAATAGGCTCTGCCACCTACCCAACTGTGTTTTCAATGAACCTTTTAAATGTCTGCAGGGAAATTAGAGTGGGAAGAGGAAACTGGGGGAAGGGAAAGCAGGGTCCTACACACTTCCTGAATGTAATTTTTTTTTTTCCTGCCCAGTTTCTTAAGAGTCACAGTCTTGGGCAGGGGAGGAGGTACTATGTCAGAACTATGGTGCTCTTAGGCAGCATTGATACCTACAAGTAAACTGCTTTGGCCTTTATTGAGTAATTAGACTGAAAGGGACCTAGAAAGCCAACTGGTTTGAACTAGAGGAGGTTTGTTAGAGCCTCTGTCTCATGGTTTTTGGTCCTGCTACTCTCTGCCCCTGAAAGTACCCTGGGAATGGCTGGCGTCTCAGCAGGATGTGCTTGCGGGGCTCGAAGCTTAAAAGAAACACCAGTGCTAAAACAACCTCAAGATTCACTGGCTTTGTGACAGGTTTTATTCTATTTCTGCTGAAGGTCCAAGCAGAACAGCAGGCGGTTTCCTGGACACAGAAATATGATGTTGTATGATTCATGTGGCCGCATGATTAGCTATATGATTTATTGTCTAATTTCCCTAAGTACAGTAGCATGGATAGTAACCAATTAAAATAATCAGAAACAGAAGTCTAGCATGGAGAAGCAGCAAATCCATCATGAGGTTTTAGCTGCCATTGGATTTTTCATCTGAGTTATACTCATATATATATATATATATATAAAAATTGTTGCCATTAATAATATTCCAGTGAATATTCTCATTACAAAATATTTTACAACAGTTACGTGGCTTTTGCTTACCTAGTGGGTTTTTCTAAATCAAGAGGACTAGAGGCAGTAAGCTTCTCTTCCCTATAATGCAATTTCTTCATAGTAAGAAGATAGCAGAAAGTTGCTGAAGCGCTGAGTTGCTGTTTGAACATTTATAGGAGGGTGAGCAGTGTGCTGAGAATACTGCCTGCATTGTCTTTGTGTAACTGCTCCCTTCAGGATCAGTCTTTACACTTTTTCTGCTTTGTGAACCTCTCATGACTCCACCCAGATAGCTTTACTGGCCGATTCTTCTTTGTTCTTCCAAGAAGTCATCCCCTTCTTAGCCCTGCTCCTGCTGTGGCACTTGATGCTTTGGTTTGTCCTTGGCACCAGCCTGTTCTCTGCTCCCATGTGGATGGTAGAGGTGGTGAAATACAGGACCTTTGAGTGTGCTGGTGATTTAGTTCACTTTACCTCACATCTCTGCTGTGGAGCAGCTTTTAGAATAACTCAGCTAATTACATGTAAAACCTTGGTGTCTCTTGGCTATATAGGGCATATCCCCAAAGGGTTTTCATGTTAATCTTCCTCTGTTTGTATACTTTTTATTTACTTTGGGTTAGAGCTCAAGGATGAATAGCTACTGAAAAACAGGCACCCTGAAAAATTAAAACATCAAAAAACCACCTTAAAACCCTGGGGGGAACCCTATGTCTTACCTGTAGTTCTTTGTTCTCTGGGAAGCATATTCTGCAAATAGTGTTCAGTGGGCGCCCTGGGGCAGGGTTTCGGTTCAGTGCTGGTTTGGTTGTGTGGTGTGGTGTAGTGTGGTGTCTTTTGTCGTTGCTGGTGGCTGGTTTGTTGGGTTTTTTCTCCCCAATTTAAGCACTCTAACGTCTTGATCCCATGTTTGCTCCTAAAGATCCAGTAAATAGGTCGCTTACTGTCTTTTTTGCAAACAGGGAACTTCCAGAAGGATAAATCCCAGGCTTCTGTCCATTGGAAAAATGTTTTTTTCAGAGTTATGTGTCTATGGAGAAATTCATAGGAGCTCCACAGCTTTTATTTTGTTACAGCTTCAGGTTTATGGTCATAGGGGACTGGAAAACGTCAGTCTGTTTCTTTCCTAACTAATAACAGATGGAGCTATATTTGCAAACATGTCTTCAGAGAGAGAAGTGCAGAGCTCTGCAGGTTCACAGGATCAGGCTCTACATGTGCTCCCGGGAGCAGGTGGAGCTTTTCCTGCCCGAAGTTCCGCCATGTCTCACCCGCCCGTGGCTCACAAGGCCTTCCCAAGGCAGGAAGGAAAGATTCTTCTCTGTGCCAAGTTGTGAAGGATTGGCCTGAGCTCCTGCACGTGGCTGTCAGCACCTGCGCTCTACCAGTGAATCGGGGGGTTTGCATCTGAGGTAAAGTATCAATCCAGTAGGGAAAGGAATTCACGTGGCGCTGGGGAAGTTTCACGTAGTGATCACTGCTTAAACATCTCTATTTCTTTAACATCAGTGCAACTGGTAGAGTTTGAGACTATGGGAAAGCACCATGGAGCTGTGATCTGAGTGTGTAGCATGGGCCAAGGAGAGCAGTTGTGTAATGCTCACCCTGAGGCCAGCGGTTGGACAGGCATGTGGCCTGTACGGCGCGGCCTGTGCTGCGGCCTGTACAGCATCACCTCATCATAGCGTGACACTAAACGCAGCAGCCAGATGTCTCTCCTGCCGTGTTACCCAGCTGCTCGTGGCTGTTGTTGTTAAGGTCTTCCCAGCCTTGCAGGTTGTTCCCAGCAGCGATTCTTTGCGCCGTGCACGTGTTCAGTGCTGCGCTGCAGAGGGAGCTGGGCTTGCTGGGTTGTTATTCCCAAAATTACTAGATACCCTTCAGTAGGAGCAGTATGCCTCGCTGTGTTACACGTGAGTCACTGAAGGTTTGGGAATCTTCTCTCACTGGTTGTATCAGGCAGATACGACTGTAGCAGTCTTCCCATATCCCTCCTTTGCCCCATTCCAAGCAGTGTGATATCTATGCCAATTATTCTTTATTTCTGGTCTTTTGCTGTGTGTTTCTTGAGTGTCTTTGCCATTTACATAGGGAAAAACTTGGCCAACGTCTTAGTTTTGGGGAAAATACAGAGGGATAAATGCTTCTCTTTACTTTCCTGTGGAGAACCTTCAAGTAACAACATGTATGTCCCTGATCACATCTCCTTAGAATTTTGAGAGGCTTTTTTTGTTGTTTTAGAAGTGTTTTGCTTTACTTTGTTGTTTGGCCTTAAGAAAATAAGGCTAAGGGAGGATCATATTGCTGCCTTCAGCTCCTCAGTGCGGAAGAGGGGCGGAGCTGGACTTTGCTCAGAGGCACGGTGGTACTAACACTAGTGCAGTGGAGTCAGGCATGAGTTGCAACACAGCGAATCCTGATTAGATATGAGAAGAAAAACCTGATCCTTGGAGAGGTTCAGTACTCGACTGGCTCCTGTCCTGACCAGCCTGCTCAGACTGGGGCCTGTTCTGCGTGGTGGTGAGATGAGCTCCGTAAGTTCCTTCCAACCTGACTTACTCTGCCACTCTGTGGTTCCTTTGCCTTGGGACCAAATTCCCCATGGTTTTTCTTAGATCAGAGGTTGAATTTTCCTGTACCTGGACTGCCAGGATAATTAGTTTTAATGAATCGAGGATCTGGCCGGAGATTCAGGTTTATACTAGTGAAATGAGGCTTGAGTTTCCGCCTCTGGAACAGTTGCCATGGTTCATTTATGTTTAACACTGTGCAATTCACATCACTTGAACAACTTTATTTTCAACACAGTTTATTTCCACTGACCTCTTGCAACTCAGATATTTGCAGATGTTTTGAAGTCGCTGTGCTCAAGCTGCATATCAAGCAATGACAGAGATAAATTTCCCCCTGTGGTGCTAACAATTTGTGGAATCCATCACAGCTCTCCTGGAAGGATTGCTTTAGAGCTGCTTGTGTGCAAACAGCCCTAGGAATTGTGCTAACGAGCTCCATGCTCACTTGAGGAGCCTCGTGACATCTTCTGTTGAGGATAAGACTGTGCGTTGTTATATGCAGACGTTGTCAGGGCTACCTTGTGCTGCCCTGTGGGGTGGAGCAGCCTTGCTCTGCTGACTGACAACCCGCCGAGGCAGCAAGCCCAGGGAGGGTTATAGGTGGCCATCTCCCGTGGGAAGGGAGCTGTGGTGAGTTGTGGAGGAGCCAGGGAGGGAGAATTGCCCAGGAGATTGAGGGTTGCCCGGGCAGAGCGAGCGGGTGCGGGTGGACCAGGAGGGATGACAGCTCTGATGCTGCACAGCAACACTGCACTAGAAGAGAGACAAAAGGAAAGAATAGAGCCAAAAATGGAGGGCGGATGAGGCATCCCCTTAATTACTATAGGATCTTAGGGAAAAGATGCTCTGTTCCATGGCATTGTGGTACACAGGATTGGTAGACACAAAAGGGCGGATTTAAACTGCGTAATTCCAGCTTTCTGGAATTACTGTCTGAGCTTACAGATCTGCAAGCACAATGTTCCATTAGCATTGGCTTCTTTCAGTGTGGCTGAAGTTTAATGCACCGTTCGGAGAGCTAATGGAGAGCTCTTACCAGTTTCTCACCTTGAAAAACAGTGTTTGGAAGGAGATTAAGGAAAACAAGGAGGGTAAATTGTGTTGGGTAGATGGTAGCGTCTTTGGCTTTCTCTTTATTTATTCAAAACCATTTGAAAAATGTTAAAAATTGAAAAATTTCCATGTTTGTGGAATCTTTAAGATGTCTTTCTTCATGATCTCAATAAATTATGTAAAGGTTTGTACCATGATCGTTGTGGCTCAGCACGATCAAAGTGATGCAACTGCAAAAGGTTGTCAATTGGCTTTTTTCTGGTCTTATTAAAACAAACACCCCAAAACCAAACAAAAAATATACACAATGAAAAAAAGCCATGCATGTGTAATTTGGGTACCGCAACATGGGCAGACTGCTTTGAGGAATTATTAATCCCACTCAGGAATTATTAATCCCACTCACTAATCCGCTTTGCTATGTGGAATATTAGTTTTTTATTTTATTTTCTGGATTAAACTGCAAATACAATAAATGAATAACCGACCCGAAGCACCAATATTGCTAGTATTTCCCTTTTGTATTTGTATTCAATTTTGGAACAGAAAAGCACTACTACTGGTAGTAGTCCAGTGTGTGGTCAGAGCGCCTGCAACCAGGAGACTATGCTGCTTGTTCTTCACTGTAGGAGGAGAACCGCAACCAGGGCTTGCAGGCACCTGCTGAGGAGAAATCTGTGTCAGCCTGGCCCTGAGTAGCAGTGAGTGAGCAGCGGAGGGAAGCCCGGCCCTCAGTAGCAGTGAGTGAGCAGCGGAGGGAAGCCCGGCCCTGAGTAGCAGTGGCAGCACGTGGCTCCTGACAAGACTTGAAGGCCAAGCCAAACACAGTGTGTGTAGCTGGAGTAACATCGGTGCTGTGGGTTTGTCAGCTCCTGGTGTACCTCCAGCTGGCTTAGAAGCACGCTGGTAGTACGGTGTGCATGGCTCTGTGTGAGAGGCAAGTGTTAACAGTGATCATAGTGAACTGCTTCACTGCTGTATGGTGCAAAACCCCAGGCCATGCCTTCCATCTTCTGATTTCAGTGGTGAGACTTGTAGAGTGACTTTATCTTGGAAGCTGCTTTAGCACAGAGGGAGGATAGCGACCTAGGTAGGCGTAGCAATGGTAAGGTGGATTTTTATGGTCTTGGAACCTCACAGACCCTCACTGCTCTCCTGTTTCTGGCCTGAGGATTTTAAAACATTAAGTGAATAGGTCCAGCGTGACTTTTCTTTTGCTTTCTTTGAGGTCATCAGGTAGGGCCAGGGGAGACCTGGCTGAAAAGTTGTGCCTGTTCAGCTTCACTGCTTAATTGTTCTATGTGCCTGCTGTGGAGCTGATTGAAAAGGGCAGCCCCATGCTTCCTCTGTGGTTCTAGCTGTCCTCTGCAACACCTCCCAGCAAGTCCTACAGGGACTAGAGAGACCCATCTAAGGGTTGTTTGTCCCATTGCTCACCAAAGTATTGCAGTTTAGAAAATTAACCATTAACTCTGGAAGACTCTCCAGCCCTTTTTTACAAGATATACCGAACTGCAGGAGAAATAAATTCAAAGTGAAAGTTAAGAAAAATTCCTGATACCTCAATATGAAGCTGGAATTGAATTTCGGGATAGTAGCAATAGTGACCCTGCTAAAAAATAACAGATGTCATGTGTATCTGCTGCACCCCTTGCAATGAACCGTGCTTAGTGGGCAAGGAATGCAGCCTGCAGTTTTGTGTGAGGATAATATGCAGTGGAATTCACAAAGTTCATGCAATTCATGTGAGAAATTGATGTTCATGTATATGACATCTCTGAAGGTGCAGTGGGATTGAAGATCCTGTCTCACCCAGGCATTCCTGGGGAAGTTAAAGGCAAACTTCTCTTTTTCCTGGGCAATACCCAGAAGCCAAGCTTTCTTCCCATGTCCTCCCACTTGCCAAATGCCTTTTGTACTGGCGTAGCAGCTGACACGAGTGGTCTGTGCAGGGAAGGCACTTCAGCTCGTGCTACTCTCATCATTCTCCTGGTGATCGCTGGGGCTTTAGAAATGAGGTTATGCAGCTCAGATGTGGAGGAACTCAGGGAGCACTGGGGATGGAGTCATGAGCGGTTGCTAAGAATATCTGATCAGCTGGGATCGCTATGGCAACGGTGTTGCCAGGATGGAAGAACTTTCGCTGTGATCAATCTGAATTCATAAGAACCCTTGTCTACCTATGTCGTGTTGGGAAGTGAATCTGAATGTTCTAATCCAAAAGCAAATCGCTCATTAAATCCTTACCCATCCACATTCTGTGTTTGCTAAATAGTCTGGTACAGAGGGGAAGGGAAGTCGGGGAGAGCCTGAGGAGCCAGGCCAGAAAAGGACGTTCACAGAGATAACCATATGAATAATCAGGCTGCATGTGTGCTGTTCATGGGTTTGACGTTTATTGGTCTGTTCTAGGCAATGAGGTGAGGTGAGTCTCCCTTGGTTTTGAACCAAGGCTTCTTCCCAGCTGCAAGCTCCTTCACCTCGGTCCCTTGTGTTAGGGTAACATCAAGAGACCTAGACTGAGATCGCTGGTGGAGATGATTTAATGAAAATAAGCTCACAAGCTGTAAGAAGCCCTGTTATTTCTGCTTGAATTTCACCGCTCGCCTCTGTTCTGTGTTTAATGCAATTTAATTCCACAACCCTTTCAGGGAAGAACTTTTCCCTCCCATCAGAGCTGACCCTGCCCTGGCACAGCCTGAGCCCATTGCCCCTTGTCCCATCTCCTGTCCCCTGGCTGAAGAGACCATCGCCCACCTCTCTGCACCCTCCTGGCAGGGCAGTGGAGGTGGGGAGAAGGTCTCCCCTCAGCCTCCTCTTCTCCAGGCTGAACACCCCCAGCTCCCTCAGCCGCTCCTCAGAGGATTTGCCCTCCAGCCCCTTCCCCAGCCTGTTTGCCCTTCTCTGGACCCACTCCAGGACCTCCATGTCCTTCTTGTAGTGAGGGGCCCAGGACTGGACCCAGCACTCGAGATGCAGCCTCACCAGTGCCCAGTACAGGGGCACAATCCCTGCCCTGGGCCTGCTGGCCACACTAGTGATAGTAAAACAGGGCTCGTGAGTAGATGCGTGTTCAGAGCTTTAGGTTGAAAAATCATGAGCACAACTTACTTGTTCCTAACACAATGGAAACATTTTTGGTAACTTGGAGCTGCCCTCGCAGTCTGCAGCAGAGGATTTCCCTGCCCCAGGTTAAGTGGGTGCTCACGTTCTTGAGGCTGGGTTGCCTGTGGGCGCTCTGGGTTTCTCAAAGCTTCCCATGTGTGCATGGGAGGGGAAAAAGAAAGGATCACAGGGATATCTATGGAGATAGCTTTGGAAAAAAATATAATTTATGTTTAATTGGGGGGGGGAACAGACCTGGTAGGACTGTGAATTTTCCTGCATTTACTCTGCCAACATACCTCAGTTCCTATTCACACATTATTTCTGTCTTCACAGTCAAGGCACCTGTTGAAAGCAAAATTGATGATCAGATTATATTGTTACTTATTTTATGATGAAACAATAGTGTTAACATATGTTCTGTGCAATATATAAGGCTTGTTATGGTTTTCCCTTGGAAGCCCTGAGTTGAATTAGGGGTGGGAAAAAAAGAAAAAGTATCATGACTTCTTTGGTGGAGAGATGCCCAGGTTCACTGTAACGTGGCTATTGTAGGGTTTCTCCTGTGGCTTTGTTTCTTTATTAGATGAGTCATTATTAGAAGGTACCCTAACCATCAGTTAGTAAAGAAAGAGCCTAGATTAAACACTCACAGGAGCCGTTAATTAACAGTCATTTGACCATCCTGGTAGAGAGCTTGTTTTCTCTGACATCCTGAAACTGAAGGAGCAATGATGTAACGAGCCCTTTGGAGGCTGGGGAGTAAAAGGGGATCATTTATTTATTTTTCTCCTCCACCCTTCAATGAAAAGAGGCTTTTGTTGGCGAAGGCAGAACTTGCTCAGCGTGTCCTGCTGCAGCTAGGAGCGGGCACACACCATTCTTCTGCTCTCACTGCTACCCCTCTGCCGGGGTTTGGGTTGCAGATCTTGCTCCTGTGACAAGGGCTTGGGTTGGGGTTTGCTTCTTTTTTTCTTTTTTTTTTTTTTCTTTCTTTCATTGACTGCATGGGAAACTGCTGAGGATGTTTCTAGGAATTCACAGAGTCGCAGAGCTGTAGGGGTGGGAAGGGACCCCCAGAGCCCATGGGGTCCAACCCCCTGCCAGAGCAGGGTCCCTAGGACAGGTCACACAGGGCGGTGTCCAGACAGGGCTGGAATCTCTCCAGAGAAGGAGACTCCACACCCCCTGGGCAGCCTGTCCCAGGGCTCCCTCACCCTCACAGGGAAGAAGTTCTTCCCCAGATTGGGGGGGAACTCCCTGTGCTGCAACTTGAGGCCATCGCCCCTTGTCCTGTCCCCACAGACACTGAGCAGAGGCTGCCCATGTCCCCCTGTGTCCCACCCTTCAGCTATTGATCCCCATTGATCAGATCCCCTCTCAGACTGCTTCTCTCCAGGCTGAACAGCCCCAGCTCACTCAGCCTTTCCTCACAGGGGAGATGCTCAAGGCCCTTCAGCGTCTCCGTAGCCTCCTCTGGACTCTCTCCAGGAGATCCCTGGCTGTTTGATCCCAGGGAGCCCAGGACTGGACACAACACTCCAGGTGGGGCCTGACCAGGGCAGAGCAGAGAGGGAGGATCCCCTCCTGTGACCTGCTGGCCACGCTCATTTTGATGCCCCCAGGATCCCGTTGCCCTTCTCAGCCCCGGGACACACTGCTGGCTCATGGGCACCTGTCACCCACCAAAATTGAGTGTATCATTGAAAAAAGGAGGGTACACAGCGCAAGCATCCAGCAATCCCCATGTGGGAAAAGTGAAAGTGTTAATGAAGTTATTATAATAATTAAGAATGGGGCTCTGTGTGCTAGGCACTGCACAGAGTTAGAACAACAGGCAGTGCTTTTGCTGGAGAGTTTTGCCGCTTAAATGGATGATTCACACGCAGGGCAACAGAAGGCCTAGAACAAACACGCTGCAGGAGGGTTGGTAAACAGTCCCAGTGTGTTATTGTCAAACATACCTATATATTGGGGTTCAACTTAGCTGAAAGGGAAACTACTAAGGTGAAATTCAAGAACATGGGATGAAAGGAAGAGTTTATGGGGGGAAAATAGAGGAGGACAGGAGGAATTAGACAAAAGTCCAAGCACCTTAAATGACAAACCTAGGGGAGGAATTGTGGCAAACTCAAGCCAGGAGTTGGACTTGCTGATCCTTGTGGGTCCTGTCCAACTCAGGCCTGACTGTACGATTCTATGACTCTGCTGGAGCCCCAGAGCTGCCTCTGTGGCCCCTTCTGCTGAATGAAGTTGTTCGACTTCCACTGCCCGCTCTCTCCTGGAGTCCGTGTTCTCCAGAGCCACGGGGCTCACAAAAACGTGGCAGGGGATCAACACAAGTTCTAGGTTTGCCTGTCTAAGTCTCTGCATGTTGGTGTGACCCATAGGCCCACCTAGCCCCAGCAGACCTCAGGCTTTCCCCTCTGCCCTCAGTAGAGCGATGCCAGCTGCAAGTGGGCTTTCTTTCAGGAGTTCTTACGTCAGCTGAATTTCTGTATCCCTACATCTGTTCTTCTTGAAACACTTATCTTGTGATCAGCTTGACCTCAGGAGCTGTGGGCAGGGACACACGTCTGGTTTATACTCTGGAGCTTGCTATTGATTGGAGAGAACGACCACAAGAAGAAGAAGGATCTCTTGAGGGAGGAAATCCTGGCTTGATACAGAGCTGCACGTGGGAGAACTGACTTGGTGTTTCCAAGGTGAGTTTGTTCCAGGCCTCTAACGACATCAGCAATATCTGTCTTGGATGCGATCAAACCACTGCGTAGTGAGATGCTCAAGCGAACAGATGAGACAGAAATATGTAATGGGAATGTTTTTATCTGTATTTAAGAGTCCTTCTCCTTAAGGTGTTCTTAGCGAAAGGACTCGAAGCCTAATTTCCCTCTTGTATTGAACACTAGTCCTTGACTCTGCTGAGATCATCTAAGCTTTGAGATCAGAGATGACGGTGGGAAGAATGCAAGGGCCGCCTGCATCTGTGATCCATTCAGCAGCCTGCGTTCGGCCATAGGGATTACGTAAAAGTAAATGGAAGCCTTCTCCAAGGCAACATGTAGGGGTCTTATGCCCCAAAATGAACTTTATATTTAAATACAGGCTTTCTAAAGCGAGCACCTCTGCTCCTGTGCTACAAGCCCCGTGTGAGATGGTTGTGTTTTGCCTCTTGATGTTAGTGTATGCCCGGAGTAATGCAGCAGTGTGGGTTCAAACCCAGGTTGGTTTTGTTGAACACTGAGTCCTGTAGTGAGAAATCAGGCTTACCACTTGCTTTCCACCTTTTTGTCACCATTTGGCTGTATCATCCAGGTTCCATGTTAACAAAGCACTGCGAATATTTGGATGAAACAGAAGCAGAGTCACAGAACTGACTTGCTGCGTTTCTCAGGTGTTACTGGAACAGTCTCTCCCTCACGCTGTAGGGACTGTGGGGAAGAAACAAAACCCGCCCGTTTCACCGAGTGAAAGCCAGTGACAGCTTCTGTGCCGAACCAAAACCTGTGTGGTTGTCACCAGCCTTTTAAATGTCTCCTCTTTGTATTTCAGATAGAGAAATCTCTGCCTCTGCATTTCGAATCTGAAAGCAGGCGGTGGTATTGTCATCTCAGTAACATTTGTCTGCTCTGTGAGGAAGCAGATACCTCATTTGACAACTGCTGAGGTTTATTAGCTGTGTAGGTGCTCACGTGGAATTTAAAGCCATTTTCTTGTACCAGACTTTGATTCTCATCCCACAGAGTAAAAAGCACAAACGTGTTTGTTGAAACAGAGTGACATATTCAGGTTCACATCTGCTGCGGTAAGAAACTCATCCCGCAGAGAAACTAGTTTGGACTTAGTCTAGTTTTGGGTGCCTCAGCTCAAGAAGGACAGGGAACTCCTTGGAAGAGCCCAGTGCAAGGCCACCAAGGTGATGGGAGGAGTGCAACATTAATGAGGTCACCCCTCATTCTCCTCAGGCTAAAGAGGCCCAGCTCCCTCAGCCTGGAGGAGAATGAGGGGTGACCTCATTAATGTTTATAAATATGTGAAGGCTGAGAGTCAGGAGGATGGAGCCAGGCTCTGCTCAGGGATGGCAGCGACAGGACAAGGGGCAGAGGGTGCAGGCTGGAGGAGAGGAAGCTCCATGTGAATGTAAGGAGGAACTTTGTCCCTGTGAGGGTGACAGCCCTGGGCCAGGCTGCCCAGAGAGGCTGTGGAGTCTCCTTCTCTGGAGACATTCAAACCCACCTGGATGTATTCCCGTGGGATTCAGTCTGGGTGATGCTGCTCTGGCAGGGGGGTTGGACTAGATGAGCTTTTGGGGTCCCTTCCAACTCCCAACGCTCTGTAGTTCTGTGATTCAATGCTAGAAAAAGAACCAAGGAACCTGAATCACCCAGTCAGTAAAAGGATGCCTGATGTGGGCATTGCAGCTGTGGCACGAGGCTCGTGCTACCTGGGTGCATCTTTTCCTTTAATTTTTCTTTAAGTTACTGTGTGATTAAGGATCCCTTCACCTGTTGTGTGGTGGGTTCTATGTTCTGTTGGCTTTCATGCTTCAACATACACAAAGTGATGAACCTCATAGCGTGTTCCTGAGTGTGGCAAGAAGAAACCCTGCTGAGTTCTCTCTCTGTGAAAGGCTTATCACAAAGGAAATGAAAGTCTGTGGCTGCCACTATGCACACTGGTCTGCAGAACAATGACAAACCAGCCTGCTTCTCCTGTAGCTAACTGTTCCCAGCTGTCGTTTCACATTCCACATTTTATGAGTATTTTTACTGGCAACAAGGAAATATGTTTAAGTCTTTGCAGGATAGGACATCCATTTATTTTACATAAAATGTTTTGTTTATCTCTTGTGATTATTCTGGACGTGGAAATCTTGTGTGTGTTTCCAAAATGAAGATTTGTGGTTGCAGAGACCGAAAGGTAAAACCATTTTGGGAACTGTTGTTTCAGCTCTGATGTTCAAATCAGGTTTGGTTTCAAAATTGTCTGTGCAATTTTCCTGGCTGGTTTTCCAGGAAAAAAAAATGCTGGAGGCATTTTGATATTCCTTCTGTTCTCTGTAAGAATCCTGGCCTTGGTGCAGGAGGAGAAGGAACCCTTATTTAATGACACGACAAAAGGTCTGCTAAATGTATACTGCTGTTTTCAGTGGAGGTTACTCTTCCCTGTTACTATCCAGATTTATTTGCTGCCTGTTGTGTCCTCCATTGGTTGTGATCCAATATTTCAGGCTTTTCCTCACGTAACTGCCCACGTCCGCTGCTGCCCTGCAGCGAGCATGGTATGTATAGCCACAGCTGATGGGCAGGATCTCTTCTTGTCGGAGTTTCCCAGGCTGACCCGAAGATGTGGTTCAATTTCCTCACTTCACAGCCTGTGTCAGTGACGTATGAGGGCAGAACTGGCGTCTGCGGGTTTGTTGGCTGTGTGATTTTCTTCCAATTTCATCCGTTTTGTGAGATTTCTCCTGGCTGGTGCTGCTCTCTTCCATGCTCTTGCCTCAAGGTGTGAGGTGGGTCGGAGGTCCCTGTGGGGCAGCAGAGCTGTCCCGGTGTGCTGTAAGGCATCTCAGGTGGCTTTCCTCCCTGCCAGGCTCCACTTGCAGGAACTCTCCCAGCTGGACTTCTTACCCTGTTGTGACTCCACTGTCACAGGCCACCGAAATGGCAGCAAAACATTTTCATGTGTGGAGAATAAAGTAGCTGGTACCTCAGGAGGTACAGATGGGTTCTGGGTTTTCCTGCTGCTTTGTTTGGGTCTTTTTGGTTCTTTGTTTTGTTTTTTAATTCACCAAAATAGGGACTGTTTACCAAAATGCTCTAGGAGAATAGTGTGTATTAAAGACAAACGTGAATGTCTCCAGAGGAGACTCCACAACCTCTCTGGGCAGCCTGTCCCAGGGCTCCATCACCCTCACAGTGCTGCTGCCGTGGAGTCAAACGGTTTTTATCCCATAACCTGTAATTTCTGAAAAGCTTTTCAAACCTCCTGTCTGAGGATCAGCTCAGGTTTCTGTGCTCTCCTCTGTTTCCCATAGCAGGTGTCTCAGGTCACGAAGATTTTGGATTTTCTTTTGGTCATATTTATCCTGCCTCTTCACAGCTGCAAGATGACCTTTGTCTTCCGGAGCTTTCTCAGATAAGCAGTTTTCTCTCTGTATTTGTATGTATGTATTATTTTTTCTTTTTTTTTAATCCTGAGCTCCTGGTGCACAGTGGAGGATCTAACCCCCTCTGAACCCCATCCTACTCTTGCACAACAAGGGAAAGGTCTCTCCCGATGGCCAGAATAATCAGATACACAGCAAGTTAGGTTTGCTGCGGTGTGTCTGTTTCGAGCATCTGTGTGGGCAGCTATTGTGCCAGCACAGCTTTTGGGAAGAGTGTTTACTGAGGAAGATGACCTGGAAACCATCTCCGGTTGGTGAGAGCGGCCGTGCAGACACCGGTGCCTCCCCAGAGCAGGCTGTGGGGATTCCATGCTGCCCCGCAGGCTTGGCCCCAGACTCAGCAGTGCTCCAGAGACTGGCCTTGCTCTTCCCTGCCAGTTTTCCTATTGAGACAGGGAGTTAAAAATAAATGCATTCATTTCTCTGTGTGTTTTGGCTTAAGATACCATCAACAGAAAAATTATTCTCAGATCAAATGTATTTGGGCTCTTCACAGCAGAGCAGATGAAGGGAAAACCTATTTTAAGGCAGAACAATATACGGTGGAGCCATTTTCCTTGCAATATTTTTTCCCTTCTGATTTTTTTTTTTGCTATTGCTAGAGTGATTCATCCTGCTACTCACTGTGGGAGTGTTAATTGCCAGGTTGTAAGAGAAGTGCCATCGCCTCACAGTGGATCCGAGAGAGGGGGGCTGCTCTGTGCAGGGGCCTGGTGGTGTCTTTAGAGGAGGTGTCAGCTTCCAGCATGTTCCAGGAGAAAAGACAGGCTCTTCCAGCGTGTTTCGCGCATCGAGCTCTGTATCAGGATGTACATTGTGCTGTTAGAACTGATGTTTATACTTCAGACTCGTCATCTATTTGATTTTTAAATCTGACTTGCAAGTTGTTACGTATCGTGAGCGAGTCCTGTCTAACAGGGGGCTGGGGCAGCTCTCCTGTGAAGCCAGGCTGGGACAGCTGGGCTGGTTCAGCCTGGGGAAGAGAAGGCTGCGGGGGACCATATAGTGTCCTTCCAGTCCTTAAAGGGGTCCTACAGAAGAGTGGGAGAGGGGCTGATCACCTGGGAGGGCAGGGACAGGACAAGGGCAATGGCTTCAAGCTGGAAGAGAGCAGGGTTGGGTTAGATGTTAGGAACGAATTCTTCCCTCTGAGGGTGGGGAGGCCCTGGATCCCTGGCAGGGTTCAAGGCTGGGTTGGATGGGGCTTTGGGCACCCTGGGCTGGTGAGGGTGTCCCTGCCCATGGCAGGGGATTGGAACTAGGTGGGCTTTGAGGTCCCTTCCAACCCAAAGCATTCTGTGATTCTAAGTGCAGCTCAAAGCCTGTGACTGTGGGGGTTTTTTTTGAGAGAAACAGTAAGATTATAGCATTAGGAAGGATCAGTGTTCTAAGTGTCCATCATCTCTAGGAATGAACAGTATTCATTTCCTCTGTATTTGAGAATTTTGACCTAAAAAGATTTGCTGTTTAAAGATGATTGAATGAGGTATGTCCTGTGCAGATGTGGGGTTTTTTTTCATTGTTTTACACTTTAAGTTGCAGGGTAGGTAGGCTTACAGGCTGTTGGGTAAGGTTGTTTTATAATTACCCCACTCCAGCATGCATTGTAAGACCGTCATGGTATGGAAAAGCACCTAAATAGGATGAAATGCTTCACTGAAGTGAAACTTGACTGAAGGCTGTCCTTGGCTGAGGACAGAGCTGTCAGTGGTCCTTCTGAAACTCAATTTCTTCTGTGCAGTCTGCCAGCGTCGCTCAGAGCAGCCTCTGGGACCTGTGGTGTCTGGTTCTGTCAGCTGTGGCTGACTGAGGCACAGAGTGTGCTGCCTGTGCAGCTTTACAAGCAAAATAAAAGCATCATATCGTAGAATCACAGAGTGCTTTGGGTTGGGAGGAACCTCAAAGCCTATCTAGTTCCAACCCCCTGCCATGGGCAGGGACACCCTCACTAGCCCAGGATGCCCTGCCACAAAGGTCTTGTCTGAACGTGAATCATCTAAGTCCTATTATTTTTTTCTTCTAATATTGTGAAATTGGTTCTTTGGAAAACGTGTACTTCACTGAGTACATGTCAGTACAGTTCCAAAAAGGCTGTTTTCTGATGGGAAGGTTTTCAATGGAAGAACGTCAGGCTGGGGTGCTGAAGTGTTCTCTGACAGCAAGGGGAGAATGAATGCTTTGTTAAATGTTACTCCAGTTTGTGTTGCTAAATATATAGACATGCAATTTTTCTCTGAAAGTTAGAGGAAGTGTTTTTTCACTCAAGGCAAGAAACTGTCCCAGATATTTGACTAAAACACTTCAAAATGGAAGGTTGTGGAAAAAAATGGAGCGTGTGAAGATGCCAGTAGGCAGGCTTATAACAGGAAGATTTTTAGGGTGAAACCGTTGTTCAAGGTCTTGGTATTTTCATTGAATGATAGAATTATAGAATGGTCAGGGTTGGAAGGGACCTTAAAAGATCATCAAGGCCCAGCCCCTACCACCAGCCCAGGCTGCTCAAGGCCCCATCCAACCCAGCCTTGAACACCTCCAGGGAGGGGGCAGCCATCACCTCCCTGGGCACCCTGTGCCAGGGCCTCACCACCCTCACAGGGAAGAATTTCTTCCTAATATCCAATCTAAACCTACCCCCTTCCAATTTAAAGCCATTCCCCCTCATCCTGTCACTCCAGGCCCTTCTAAAAAGTCCCTCCCCAGCTTTCCTGTAGGGCCTCCCCAGACTTCAGGTACTGATGACAGTGATTTTATTCATGCAGATTTTTCTCCTGCAGCAGGAAAATCTTACAAAAGATCAACTGACTTAGCAGAACGTCTGCTGTGCAGAGCCCCGTGCTGTAAGGGGCTGCTTTGTGTGTCTGAATCATTTACTTTGCTCGTGGGTGGACTCAGACTGCTCTGGTGTCCTGTGCTGATAGTTCTCAAAGCCAGTTTGTACCAGGATGCGTTGAGTTGTTATATCCCTGTGACCCTGCGGTTGGCACCTGGGGCTGAGCAGTTGGATACTGTAGCTTTGGAGCCACTTGGTGAGCTCCAGGGGAACCAGGGATTTGCTCTAGTAATGATTAATAAAAGGCAAAGGAGCTGGTGTCAGTGTTGGGATTAAATCGGAAGAGCTTGCGTTTCCTCATCTTCCTGGGGAATATATATATTTTCAGTTAATTAGCCTTTTTTTTCCCTTCTGAAACAGTTTTTGCTGGCCTGTTGAACAGGTTTCTGATGATGGGTTTGATATCACCAAAAGCTGTGAACCTAAGAGATGAGGTCACTGAAAATGGCAGCGACCGTCGAGTTGGAATGTCTTGGGCTCTCATCCTCTATTATATTTGAGTCTTCGCTCATTCTTTGTATGTAAACTTAAAAACTACACTGAAAGGGGTTAACTGAATGTGTGGAGTTAGAAGATGCTTTTGCAACCTTTGTTTAGCCTGTCATGCTGTGGTCTTTCAGTCCCACACACCCTTAGCCCTCTTCCCAGCAGCTCTGGCTGCAGTCAGAGCACAGACCAGACGACACGTGTTCGGTGAAGAGCTGTTTGATAGCTCACTGCCTCCTCGTTACTCCATTTGGGGCCCTAGGCCTTATTTACGTGTTGTTCAAACCCCTCTTTGAAGACAGGATTATTATTCCCTTGAAGGCTCATCTGTAATGCTCACCAAGGTCATATCCAGAGTGCTGAAAGTTTAATTAATTTTCATTGCATCCCCGTTAAATGAAGAGACACAATTACTCCTATTCAACAGATGGGATGCTGAGAGAGAAGCAGTCTCCAAAAGTTTGGACTATGTTTGGACAGAGACCAGGGATTTTTGCTTTTCAGCGAGCTCCATCACACTGATCCTGGTTATAAACTGTCTTGTTGGCTTTGACTGTTCCTGAGAGTTTTTAACCCTTTGCAGAAAAGATCAGGAGATGCCTGAAGAGCATCCAGAGCATGAGAAACGTTCCTGTGAGCAGCTTGGTTTTGAGCACCTCTTGTATTAAGTGTGATGTCAAGGACAGAAGTAGCAGCATGAATCCTGTTGTCTGTTGTGAAGTTCAGTTGTCCCAGCTGTGAAGCCACCACCCTGTTCCTAGTCCTGTGGTGCCCTAGCCCACGTGTCTTCCAGTTTCTCTAAAAAATACCTGCAAATCAGACAATAGATGCCCTCACTCAGTGTTCCTTCTTGATACCTTAGTGTAGCCAACTAAGCCCTGACTGAGCCAGGTGGTTCTGGTGAAATAAAAGCTAGGCAGTGATAAGATGAGGCTGTATAGTGCATTAATCAAGGTTGAATTAAGGTTGCATGATCACCATTGCTATGAACTTTTCCTGCTTTGTGGAACAGCAGACAACCACTGCTGCTCCTCAGGAATAACAGCAGCAGCTTTGCGCTCTGTCTGTGAGTGACTGCACAATCTGTCCAAAGAATTTAAAAACATTTGCTGATTGTAGATCAATTCTCCCCCTGTCCCCGGTTTTGTAGGACACTAGGCTTTAGGATGCACTGACCCTTCTGTCCATATCCCCCTTTCCAGCTTCACAGTGTGACTTCTCAGCTGCTCCTATGCCTGGTTCAGTCCCGGTTCCGCTCCCCACTGTTGACAATCCAGTTACCCTTTTTGTGCTTTTTCTATGTAAAATCTTTGATAGCTGAAGTCTTTCAGATGAGCTTTTCAAGTTGATCTTGAGACAGTCAGTACAAAAAAACCTTCATAAAGCCAAAAGGTGGAAGTTTTGGTGGGAATATTTTACAAGAAAATGAAAGCAGTTTTATAGCAAGAGAAGGTTGTATCTAGTCACTGCTACCAGCTGTACCTCTTTCAGTGTTAGAGGCTCATTTGAGTACCTGGTGAGGAAAGAAATAATTCTTTATTTCTGCTAGAAATACAACACGTTTCTCTTGCAGTTTGTGCACGTTAAATGGTGCCTATTTTATAGGACCCATAACATAGACATTTATTTTTATTTCCCTTTTTAACTGATTGCAGATTTCCTATCTGGTAATCTTTGCTTTTGCAGGTGAACACAAAAAGCCTCAACTACTTTAGTCCAAAATACAACATAAGTTAACAGCTACTCAAAGAATAAAAATTCAAGGCGTAAGGGAAGAAGGCTGCTGGCTAGAGAGAGGCCATGGTGAGTGTCTGGTTACTATAGCAATCACCATTGAGCACGCCACCAGCATGATGATTGTGAGGTACTTAATAGCCTTTTCTCTTGCATAAGTTTGATGTCTTCTAAACAGAGGTGTTATGTGAGGTCACACACACTCAATTGTAACTGCCAGATGGGTGGATAACACAAACGATCAATTTGCAGCCTCCCACCAGGCAGAGAACTGCACATTCATAGAGTGACAGAACCGTAGAGTGGTCAGGGCTGGAAGGGGCCTTAAAGATCATCCAGTCCCACCCCCTGCCACGGGCAGGGACACCTCTCACCAGCCCAGGCTGCTCAAGGCCCCATCCAACCTGGCCTTGAACACCTCCAGGGAGGGGGCAGCCACCACCTCCCTGGGCACCCTGTGCCAGAGCCTCACCCCCCAACTCTCCCAGCCTGGCTTCACAGGAGAGCTGCCCGAGCCCTCTGACATCTTCATGGCCTCCCCTGGACCCATTCCAACAGCTCCATGTCCTTCTTATGTTGGGGACTCCAAAACTGGACCCTGCACCCCAGGTGGGGTCGCAGAGCAGAGGGGCAGAACCCCCTCCCCAGACCTGCTGCCATGCTCCTTGTGATGCAGCCCAGGATGCAGTTGGCTGGAAGCGCATTGTTGGCTCATGTTGAGCTTCTCCACCAGCACCCCAAGTCCTTCTCTGCCGGGCTGCTCTCTAGCACACCCTCTCCCAGCCTGTACTGATGATAACTGCCCTGACCCAGGAGCAGGACCTTGCGTGGGGCCTTGTTGAACTTCATGGCCCCACTTCTCTGGGTTGTGCAGGTCCCTCTGGGATGATGTCCCGTCCGTTCAGTTGATAGATGTTAATCTGCAGCACACTGCAGATGCAGGGAGGAATTTCTTCTCCCCAGTGTAATGCTTTTTAAATCTGGCTTTTGCCAGTCTCAGTCTGTGTGTGAAGCTTTGCTGTGTGAGTGTTTGGTGGAGCACTTCGAGCTATGCAGACAGTTGTGCCTCTGCAAAACTCCATTGACAATTACAAGGCAGCTGACATAGAAAAACATTGTATAATGCCAGCAAATAGGTGTTAATACTGAAGGACAAAGTGTTAGGTTTGCATGCTGCATTGCTTTCTCTTTAATGATTGTTTGACTGGGCAGTCTCAGGTTTATTCCAGCATATAGCACTGCTGAGTTGACCTGGAATGTTTCAAGTCAACTTTTTGTAACTCTGTGGGGAACCTCCACTCAGAGGTACCTAAAATACTGTTCTTAACCCATAATAGTCACAGAATCACCAGGTTAGAAAAGCCCTTTAAGCCCATGGAGTCCAACTGTCCCTGTCCTGTGCTGCCCCAGAGCCCTGAGCACCTCATCTCCCCGGGGTTAAACACCCCCAGGGGTGGGGACTCAGCCCCTCCCTGTGCAGCCTGTGCCACAGCCCCACAGCTCTGCCAGGGAAGAACTTTTCCCTCCCATCTGAGCTGACCCTGCCCTGGGGCAGCTTGAGCCCATTGCCCCTTGTCCCATCTCCTGTCCCCTGGCTGAAGAGACCATCGCCCACCTCTCTGCACCCTCCTGGCAGGGCAGTGGAGGTGGGGAGAAGGTCTCCCCTCAGCCTAACATCGTATCTGAATCATATTTGAAAAATCTGAAGTATTGATAGCTCCTTGCCACTTCCACGGAATGACACTTTTCCTAGAGGATAGAAGCCAGAAAGAATAATGCAGCCAAGTAGTTAAATGGATGTGTGTTTTATTTTTTTAAAGCACGCACACAAGTTATTGACCGATTCAAACTCGGATGGGAAACTTTCACAACTTGGAAATATTTCCCTGTGGAAGAAGAACCTTTTCTGTAACACATTTTAAGTATTACTGTGCATCATCAAATGTGGTGTGTTTAATGGTGAGAGAGTACTACATACTGTCTCTGAACACCAAGAACACCCAGATAGGTATCGTCTTTGTTTTGAGGTTGCTCCTGACAACGGATACTCACCTGGGGAAACAAGTCACCCAAGTGTATTTCCCATGGAAGTATTTACGGTGTGGAAAATGGCCATGAGAGGAGTTAGTGTTGTACCGGTGTTAGGAGGCTCAAGGAAACAAAGCAAGCAACTGGAAGGTGCCTGTGCAGTGGGTAGGGAAAGGGGCTGGGCTCATGCTGCTGTCCACTGCTGGGGTTCTGAAGTCAGAAACGAGGAGTAAAACTAGACCCAGGGATTGTTTAAAAGTGATTTTCTTTCTATCAGTTTTCGTTTTCAGGAGTAATTCAGTAAAAGGATGGAAGTACACACTGTATTTCTTGGAAGATGGCTTTTTATTAATTTCTTGGTGCTCTGACTATGCTGAGAGAATTCATTACCTGGTCAATCATAGCTGTGTGACATACCCCCTGAGGAAAGAAAGATCACGTGGTTTAGATGCAAACTCTCTAACATTCCAGTATTTCTTAAACACAACGTAACAGCTTCTTTTCATTGGAAAACCATGACACTTGGTTAGAGGAATGGATGGAGGAATGTGCTTATTAAGAGATGGCAGTCAGAATTAGTAGAACAAACACAGATTCATCTTTTTGGTCATTATGTGCTGCTTGGTCATGTGGGGGGTTTTGGGTTTGGGGTTTTTTTACACTTGTTTGGGGTTTTTTTTTTGGTGGTTTGTGGTTTTGGGTTTTGGTGGTTTTTTGTTTGTTTAATTATAATTTAGGCTAGAAACTCAACTTTTCTCCTTATAAAGATGGTTCATCTCTTCCTCGTCCCTGGACCCGTTCTTAGGTATAAGGAACAGGTCAGGCTGCCTTCAGCATTTTGCTTTGGGCAGCAAATGTCTGGAATGAAAGGTCCTGCTCTAGACCCTCATTTATGGGATCCGCCTGATCATAAATTACCAGCCACTGATCCTGCACTGGGTTCTGTGGGTTGGAGATACAACATCCCTTTTAGGAACTGCTGAGGGGTGATGATGCACGGAACTGCGGCCTCCTTCCATGTGAGTTGACAATGACTTCCCTGTTATGAGTTTGGTTATGTCTACGCATTTTTTTCAGCTAATAAGTGCTGTTTTGTGAAGGAAATGCAGTCCATGCGCTATGGTAGTTTATTTCTCACTGCTTTAGATGGGGAAGAATGCCTTCAGCTGTCCCGAATGCTCAGGCCTCGCTGCAGTCTTGGGCCAGTTTTTGCTTTGAGACAGCTCGGGTGGTTCCCAGGCCTGAGTTTGTGTGGTCATGAAACCTATTGCCAGTCCCCACCAGCCGTGGTGCTCCTGTTGCTTACATTGGAATGGTTTTGTGCTGGATTTCTGGGACTGTGGGATATGAAGAGTTCTGCTGTGCTGTTACAGAGTGAGAGCATTTGTTTTTGCTGCACCTAAAACTCTGTTGCCAAAGGCCCAGTGTCTGGGGATATGAGCTGAGAACAGCTAAGGTGAATGAGGTGGTCGCCCTTCAGTAAACGTGTATGTGGGAGTTTGGGCTGGTTTTGTAGCTCCTGTGGATGAGTATTTGAGGTAATTGTCACAAAAAGCTTTTCCAGTCTATTTTGTGGGTGCTGTTGGTTTCACAGGGTGCGCCGTGACAGTGCAACTCCTGCATACTGACAGGAGAGGGAAGGGGGGGGAAAGAATGGTGCAGGTGTGAGTTAGACAGCTTGTGGGCTGGTTTCTTACTCGAGGCACCCTGCTCTGTTTGCATACAGAGGGGACTAACCACTGCTTAGTTCCCTCTGTACCCGTCTGGACGCTGACCTGTGTGCCCTGTCCTGGGGACCCTGCTTTGGCAGGGGGTTGGACTTGATGGGCTCTGGAGGTTCCTTTCCACCCCTACAGCTCTGTGATTCTGTGTTCTTCTCCTGGCAGGGGCTTCCGAGAGGATGGGGTGTGAAGAACTAGAAAACCTGTGTAATGAAACTGAAGATCCTCAAACCCTGTCTTTCTCGCTCTTCCTCACCCCTTATCCCGGCTGCCTCCCAGGGGTACTGGCCTTGTGCTGCTCGCTGTGACTTCCCAGCGACTTCTTCCTGTCACCTTCAATCATAAAGGTCTCTCAGGAAAATCTGGTCCTTTTCCTGGCTGTCACAGGCTTCTCCTGTGATCCCGTGTCCTTATTCTTTTCCAGCTGGAAGACCAAGATAAACACAGAATTGAAAATGTAGCGGCAAGCCCCATTTCTTCTAGGGACTGAGGGACAAGTGGAGGATTTGACTGAGTGTGAGACGGTGTTCTTCATCCCATTTACATCCTTTTGCCATCACCTCTGAGTTTTCAGAACCATCATGTGGGATTTAAATTGTCCTCATTATTAAATTCAGAGATATGAGTGATTTTTTATTTTCAATGCTGCAAGAAGCATTGTAAGAAAATGCAGGAAGTCATCATTGATCACCACATGCTTGGACAATCTGCCTGAATCCAAGGATCGCTTATTAGTGGGAATAAACAAATATTAGACATGGACTGTAAAGGCTTAGTTTTGTATGGAGGGGAAAAAAAAAGGGCTGGGGAGGGGGAGGAACTTGTGCCAAACGTGTCTGAAATGCAAAAGGGGAGATGACCTCTTTCCTTGAAATGGTGTTTGTGAGCAGAGCCGGCGTCTCTGTTCATGAGAAGGACAACCACATCTTTACTGGTTTCACACATGGTGTCCATGAACGTCTGACGCTGATAACAAATGACTGGTGCAAGTCTTCCCCAAAATACTCCTGTGACTGTGACTGCAGCTCTAATTATGGCATAACAGATGCGGTGTTGTGTAGCACCCGCCTCCTGCAAGGTTTGTAGCTGCCTTTACTTTTGCATGAGCTGTTTCTCGGAGTGTCGAATTTACTACTGCTAGCAGTAACAAAGAAGTCACTCTTAAAGTAACAAAAATGAAAAGAAAAAAGATTTTCTGATTGTTACACTGCTTGCATTGTTTTTGGGCTGCAGATGTTGGATGTGTTAGCAGCCAGCACGATTGTGGGAGAGCATTTTCATGCCTCATTGGGTCTTTTCCCCTTTCTCCAACCTCTCCTCTGCTGAGTAAGCAGTTTAAGTGACTTTTTCCTTTTGTTCCCCAGCCTTTGCTAGGGTTTGAGAAGGAGGGGAACTTCCTTGGGTGTTCAGTTCGAAGTGGAACAGTTGGGTTGGGTTGGTTTTTTTTTTCCCTTTTAACATATTCACCAGAAGAATGAGAAGAATTTGCAACTCTCACATGCATTTACATGTGAATGTTGCTGGATTATTCTTAAAAACAAAGCGGAGGTGATTTATTTTAGTAGTACAAACTATTGCCTTATGCCGTGCCAGTCATGCTGCCATTGTCTGTTTTAATGCTGATGGTGAATCATCTCTGAGATGTTGGTCGTGGCCGAATGCCTCGCTCGTGTGTGTGTGTGGTGTTTTGGGATGACGAGGGTGTGCATTTGTCACCCATGCCTCGGGATGTGGGATGCCAGGCAGGGACTTGTGGCTTCTGTCAGTTTGGAGGAAGGAGAGCACAGCCCTTTCTTGACAAGAATACCTTATGTTCTGAGCCTCTTTCTTCCTCAGCTCTCTTCATTTCTTTGTTCCTCTATTAAAACAAAGCGAACAGCAGACCAGTGCCCAACACGTGTACTGGGCCAGGAATGTCTAAGAGGCAGTACTTGTTCTTTCTGGCAGCTGGAAGAAGTGCATGAGGTGTGTTTTTCATAGAATCATAAAATCCCAGCCTGGTTTGGGTGGCAAGGGACTCCAAAGCCCCCCCATCCCAGCCCCTGCCATGGGCAGGGACACCCTCACTATCCCAGGGTGCCCAAAGCCCCCCCCAACCCAGCCTTGCCAGGGCTCCAGGACAGCCCCAGCTCTGCAGGGCTGTGACTTTTCCCCAGGCCTTTCACCTCTGAGAGCTCATTTTAGGCAGGGAGAGACCAGCCAGGCCCAGGTTCGGCTCGATGGGGCAGGTGTCTCCCCCTGTGACCCTTCAAGGCCCTGAGCACCCCATCGAGCTGACGCCATCCCCATCCCTCCCACCCCAGACCCTAATGCCATTCTAACAGCGTTTCTCCCTCCGGAGCACCATCCGCCTTCTCTGAGGCGGAGCCGGCTGCGCCCCGGGGGCGACCCGGCCCGAGTCCCCCCGCGGTGTGCGGCCCGGGCTGCGTCCCTCGTGCTCCGGGAACGCCCGCTCCGCCCGCCTCATCCCCCCCGTGCCGGTTCTCCCCGGGGCTCCGGCGGACCCCGCCCCGCCGCCGCCGTTGCTGCGGTAACACTGCTACGCCCGCCCCCGGCGGGTCCCACCCTCGGCAGGGGCTGGGCGGCCGGAGGTTTTCATGGCACGGCTCGGCACCGGCGAACCTGCCTCGCTAGGATGAACGAGGAGGCAGCCCAGAAGAGCGACGGCGGGGAAAAGTGCAACGGCGGTAATCAGCGGAGGAAAAGGCCCAAGAAGGTGGGGCCGGGGGCCGGGACCCGCCGGGCGGCGGCTGGCAGGGCCGGGGGCCGGGACGCGCCTCCCGCCCTCTCCGGCCTTGGTCGGGGCAGCGAGAGGGGGTCTGGGCGGGGGGTGGGCGGCAAGGCGGAGGAGGGTTTTGGCGCTGGCGGAGGGGTGGGGTGGGGGCTCGGTGGGCACCCCGCTGGTACCCCCCGAGCCAGGGTGCGCGTCCCATCTCGGTACGGGCATGGATAGCGTTGCGATAACTGAGCCGGGTGGTTCAGCTGAGGGTCCTTCCGTCTGTCCGTCCTTTCTTTTTAATCCCCCTTTCCTTCAGCCGAAGTTGGCTTCGATAGGCAGCGGGTGCCCCTCTGCGCGGGGTGCCTTGCGCTCCCCTTAGGGAGGGCGGATTGTTTTGGCAGGAGAAACACAAAACCCATCTCGCGCTGCCGCCCCTTGTTCTCCAGGCGGCACAGGTGCAGGGTTATAAGCCTTTGCTTCGCCTTTCCAGACATGTTGCTTAGATGGGGTCGTGGACTGTCGTGGGGAGATAGCGCTGCTGGCTTGTGTGCCCTCTGTGGCGACTCAGTGATGCTCATGAAAAATAATTGGCTAAAAATGTGAATTGTCCAGCCACACCCAGTTTTCCAGGGCACTTTCTCTGTCTGTGTCTCTCAGTTCAACCCGTAAATGGTTCAATCGCAAAGTATAGCGTGCCTGCTGCTTCATTCCCATGCTTGAGGTAATTTAACGGCTTTAATTATAGGCAATTATTTATTTCTGTTTGTTTTCTTTCTCTCCTTTAAGGGGAAAGATGTCGGTGGTTCTGCATAATTATGACATAAACAGGTCTACTGTTACTCCCCCCCCCATTAAGCGTAATTGGTATGATGTGAGTTACCCTGCTGAAACGTCTGTGACTGCTTGCAGGGTGAGGAATTACTCCAATAGGAGGAGGAATCTAATCTATACAAAATATATTCACTGATAAATTTGTCAATCCCTTATTTTGTATGGAGTTTTGCACAGAATTTGCATTTCAGCCAACATGGTGTATGAGGGAGACAAATCGCTGCAAATGGGGATAATGTTTTAAAGCTTCAGGCAGACACCCTTATATATGGGGACTGTTTGCAAGGGTTTGGACCTGGTGAGGGACAGCTGTTTTGCAGTAGGTTGACACCATTAGGCCCTGTTTTTAACCACAGAGGGGAAGATTCTCTACGTGCAACCGTAAGGGCATGAGATTAATCCAGTCTAAGCAAGAAATTGAACAAAAACATCCTCACCCCACCCCGTTGTGCTTGGAATATTGCCTGGATCTCCACACAGCGGGGGATTTTTATATAGCATGTTGGCATTTTATTTAAGCACAGCCGAGCAGCAGAGGGAATATCTGCTTCGTCTTACCTTGGAATTTGTGAGGTTTATTTGTGTGGGTATGTAAATCCCTGCAAGGAAGCAAAGAAAATCAGATGATAAGAGCATGCTCAGTGTTTTCATTTGACTGGTAGATAACCTGGGGACAATAGAGTACTAGGGGAGAGGTTTTGAAGGTCTCAGGAACTGAAGTGGGTGTTTCCATCTCTTCTTTTTCATCCCTGTATACGCGGTTTCTCATTTTGCCCTTGTTTTCTAAGTAGAGTGGCCCAGAGCCTTTCAAGGTTGAACCACAAGCATGTGCCACAGCTGCCAAGTGAATGCTTAGAAAGCATCCCTGATATTGAGGCTCCAGATTTTGAAGTATTCCAACAGCTTGATGCGTCTTTATTCTTCATAGTCAGTGTTTGGGTCTCTCTTCAAAGTTGTCTCTTACAACTAGGAAATGTTGATCAGGCATTTTCAACTGACAAATGTAAACCAAAAATGGGGTAATCGCTCGGCTTGGGTGCAGTAGGTGTTGGGGTGCTTCAGGTCTGGTATTGGGTTAGTTCTCCTGAAGCCTTAGCAGCTTTGTGAAGAAATACAGTTCCAGGCTTTAACATTCCTTTTAAGAATAATTTTCTTTGAAATTATTGTTTTTAAGAATACTTTTTGTGAAATATAAAAAAATTGATTTTTTTTTTTTTAGTGAGACACCTTGGAATAGCAAAGAGTGCAAGAATTGCAGATTGAAATCCTCTGCATTTTGACTCTGTAGGCACAATTTCTTTTGGGAACAGAGATGAAAGTGCCACGTGCAAGAGCTCCAAACCCAAAAGTAACGTAGCCTGTTTTCAGGTCCTGAACTACTTTTGCTGAAGGAAGCTGCATTGCGCCAATCCAACATGCCCTCTATCTGTTCTGTGGAAGTTGATCCCTTTTGTGTGGATAATTAAATATTAATTGAGCCAGATGAGTTTGATCTGTGTATCCCAATACAGAGACAGAGAGAAATGCATCTCGGGCACAGGATTCAGCTGGGTCTTCTCTATTTCAGGAGGGTGAGGGAGCCCTGGGACAGGCTGCCCAGGGGGTGTGGAGTCTCCTCCTCTGGAGAGATTCCAGCCCCGTCTGGACGCCAACCTGTGTGACCTGTCCTAGGGACCCTGCTCTGGCAGGGGGTTGGACCCCATGGGCTCTGGAGGGCCCTGCCAACCCCTGCAGGTCTGTGACTCTGTGAATCCGTGTCCTAGCTAGGAAGTGATGTAGGGTTTGCTCTAGTTTTCAGTAGCACCCCAGGGTTTTCTTAAGCACTCACACTTTGAAATGCAAAAAGCTTCAATTTTGCCCTAATACAGGATAGAAAACCCCAAAATTTTTGTAAAAGGGTGAAGATGGCTGCCCACCCAAGCCCAGATGTAATCCTTGCAGTGATGTTGGTGGCTTCGAGCCTTCAGGTGAGTGGGTGGGCTGCTGTAATAGGTATGTGAATCCAGTGGTAGGGCGGGGTCCAGTTTTCCTGGGGTACTTCGTTTCCACACGAGCGGTGTGGTGAAAGTTGTGTTCCTGGAGGGGGGAGAGGGGTGGAATCCCAAGTTTCTGTGTTCATCCAGTTCCAGCATCAGAGAGCACAGGTTGCGTTCTGCTGGGGGCAGGAGCAAACACAGCGGCCTTGTGTGGAAGCCCCCTGAGAGCAGCGCTTGGTGTGCGCTGGGCGTCTTGGTCGCCAAGGTACCTGTTGTTTGGAAGGAGTAGTGTAGTGCGTGAATGTGAGCTTATAACACGTTTCTTTTGAGGTCTCACGTGTTCTTGGTGTGTACTGTGAATTGCCTTAGTCCCAAATTCCTGTAATTCCTCTCAGTGTCTTGTTCCACCCCCCATAGAGTGTTTTGGATGAAAAAAACACTGCTCTTGGTTATCATAGAGAAAACATAGCACATGCCCTTATCTAGTACCAAAAGCACTAAAGGTGAAGGGGTTTCCAAGGAACCCCAGGTTCCTCCTCCACGGATCATAAAGCACACACCGCTGGGGGATCGATGCACCAATACTCCACCTACGGCAGATTGCCGGGCTGGTGGCTCATATTGCTCATTCCTTAAGAGAAATTAAAACCTGGGGGTCCTGTACTAGAAAAGACTTGGAGGAAGTTGTAATGCTGATTTAAAGGAAGATAAATGAGACTTCCCCCCCCATCCCAGTTGTATTCTTGCTAATAGAATCATTGCAGTGTAAAAGTGAATGCTTTTAGTTGGTTATGATTACTTAGGACTATGCGTATGGCACTTAAAGCCTGTTTTAGAACACGGGGCAGTGTTGGTCACCTGTGTTCAAGAACATGAATCCAGTCATACGTGAAGCACGGAGAGGGGGATTGCTAGAAGGGTGAGCCTGCCTTGTGCAAAAACTAGAAGGGGAAGAGGAAATGAGGGTCTTTAGCAGCCTTCTAATAGGTTAATTGGATAAAGAGCCAAGAGAAATGTAACTAATTATGAATGAGATGTGATTTCCCTAACGTAGCTCTGGACTGGACTCAACCGAAGGAGGTCCCTCTCGCTCCCATCTGCCTTTGTTTTCACTGATGTCATTTATGGTGCTGTAACTGCACGACAGTTGAATTGATGGTAAATGGCTACTTAAGTCATTTAAAATGTTTGTTTACCTGGTTATTTGACTCTTCCAGCTACCAAATTTAGGGGAAAATTGAATGCCATCAGAAGAAAAAATTGAACCAGTGTCCATGTCTCCTTAAAATCAGTGTGGGGATGTGTAGGACAGCAGTTCCAGTCCTGCTGGGTGGTGTTTCCTCTGAATCGCCTTCACTTTACGCTTGCAAAGTCCCACTTAGCCTTCTCCAGTTGCTGCTGTTTCCCTTGCTGTCCCACTACTACTGGTGATGGACACATAGCCATGGCAGCACCGCTCTTTGCTGTTCCGTTTGATGACACAGCCAAGACAAAGTCAGAGAACATCCCCCTCCTCTAAGAGCATCCTCTTAGAAGGACCACGTCCTCTGGTTTTAGAAGAAAGAAGGTTTATCTTTGGGTGACACACAGTGAGCTGAACAGGCAGAAAGAGCTAACGAGAAAAACCAGTGTCTTGTGTTTTGTTCAGGGCTACAATATATTAAAGGCTTTATCACAGAGCAAAAGTGGTAGTTCCAGGTTACCCCAACTCCTTGGCGTGCCATCTCGTTACTTTTACTAGTAACGTGGCTTCTGGAATTCTGGAAGATGTTGTTGTTCTATCAGCTGAACTGGTTTCAGAGGACTGGAGCTGCCTTGCTTCTGTTTGAGTTACCCAGTTCCCATGAAAGCCAACACGCAGAGGTCTGCAGAGAGGCTGTTGAAGGTCAGACCAGACGTGTTTGGAGGTGTCTGCACCACGTAGTGACATGGCTCATGCTGGTGTGAGGCTGATGCAAGCCCAGTGATACTCCTGCGTGGTTGAGATCAGGGTTTGCTTTTTCCTTTGCCTTTCCTTCCTGTCACGAGGCTCCCAGCACATTTTGTGCTAGGTATAAAAACCAACATCAGAGCTACCAATGCTTTGATGTAGTGTTTTTCTCTCTCCTTCTTTGCCTGTCCCTTCTCGCTTTAGTTGCTATGAGTAATGGGAACAAAACAAAACAAAACCGATGTGCGTTTATCCCACTCTGAGAAAAAGCCCCTTATCTCTGTGTCAGTAGTTGCTGGAGAGCAACCATTGCTGCAGATGGTTGCATCAGTGTAGCGCCACGTGCTGCTCTCCCAGCAGCCCCACGGTGCTTGGCGCTCCGGGGAAATAAACTCCATTTATTTACAGCAACGAGACAGGGAAGGTAATGATGGGTGATACAGCTAAATGTGTGGACTATGGCATGTTGTGTTGCTGTTCTGGTTGTTTTTCTGGCATGGTAAAGGGGGTAAGACAGAGAGCACGTGATGGCAGCCACACAGCTGAGCTTGGCTTTTCTACATTCCAGCGTAACAGGATGACTTCAGGCGTTGTGTACTGATGGAATAAGCAATGAACAAGTGTTAGGATTGACACAGCTACTTAAAGGATTACATGGTTGGACTTGGCAGTGCTAGGTCAACAGTTGGACTTCATGATCTCAAAGGTCTTTTCCAACTGAAATCATTCTGTGATTTGATGTACTCATTGTGGGCTTTAAAGTTGATATATATGTATCTTTTAAAAATGTTGTTAGGTTTTTTTAAAATAGAGTAATAAGAATCTACAAAGGTATGGAGTTATTTTATGCATTAGCAGGTCTGTGCACGTGCTACATTTCACAGATTAAATACTGCGAAGATAACAAGGAGGAAATAATCTGAGTAAGAGTGGTGAATTTTATATGGAACCACGTGCTGTGTTGAGCCTGCATCCTCCTGCCACGCGTTCTGGGCTCCGATTTATCATTCACAGCTCTTGCTCATTTTCACCAATGTTTGCCAAACATCAGTTGAGTCAGAGAAGCAAGTCCCTTTTCCCCAGCCAGCTTCCCTTTCTCCCGGCAGGATGCCTGGGGCTGTCAAATACCCTGTGTATTGGGTGGCATTCGCCCACCTCGCAGCCTTGTCACGCGTTCCTGCAGGCCAGCGGTGACACAGGCTGAGCTGGGCTTTCAGGTGGTGACAGCTTCCACCTGCCAGTCCTGGCTGTCTGGGTGTGTTGGGGTCTGGGCTGGAGGCAGCCACATGCTCTCTCTGCTCCCTCTCCTGCTGGTTCCGTGATGTGTGATGGAAGAGCATCTGCGAGAAGGATTTCAGCAGCAAGATAAGTCAGTGTGAAGGTCTGACCCATATAAGTGTCTCAGTAGTGAGTCTTCTGTCTGGCCTCTTGGAGCTTTTTTTTTTGTTTTCCTTTGCTTTTTTTAAGTCTTGCCTGATGAGCCAAGGCCTGACCACTCCTCTCCTCGGGCAGTCTCCGTTCAGCAAGGTGCGTACAGCAGCAGCCTGGGGATGTGTTGGCCTCTCGTGTTCTCTGCCTCTCTCACCTGCCTGTCCCGGTCGCAGATGCCGTGTTTCGCCCCGCTCCGTGTCCCTGCCTCCACTGGGCATGTTGTGTTGATGCTTTAGACGGCATTTCTGGCTGGAAGAGGTTTTTCCACTGTACAGATTGAGGCTGATACATGCAGCATGTAGCTGTTTAGGCTAGACGCTGGGAGCCCTGGAGCTCTGAAACACAAGGAACAGAGGGAGGCCAAGAAAACAGTAAGATGGCTAGGGGCTCTTACACCCTCATTTATTTGTGGGAATTAATTATTTCAACATCTTTCCTAGCTGACTAATTGGGTTGCTTTTGTCTTGGTGACAGAAATTGCTGACCTCAAAGTCTGAACTTGCTGTTGCTATTTCTGCACTGTATAGGAATAATTTAGTATTTCCATAGTTCATTATCAGTAGAAATTTGCTGTCCTATTACTTGTCCAGTGTGATCCTGGACATTTGGCATTATCTCATTCATTTCCACTTGATTTCATTGTGCTCTGGCACCGAAACCAGGAGGGAATTACTATTTTATTAGACAAAGCAGATGGAGACGGGTCAGTGTTGAAGGCTTCCTCAGAGTAGTTTCTAAAGCTGCGTGAGAGAGGCAGTGAATTGCTTCAGACCACTTCTTTGGTAAACATTTCCTTTTTGAAAATACAGATAATTAATTTTCAAGTTTATCTTTCTCTCTTGCAGCCATGGTTTTGGAGAATGGAAATGTAGCGTTACGCCTTCACCTTTTAAACAGAAGGGCAGCATGTCCCTATGGGCATCGCAAGTCAAATGTGTGGGTGGTGATCAGGCATCCCCAGACCTTCTTGAGAGAAAACCGTTCCTTGAGCGGTTTAGGGGGTAAAGGTAGGTTATTTCACCTTTTCCATGGCTGCTTCCACCTTGCCTGGAGTTGGGTTACCTTCAGGCAAACAATTTGTAACCTGCTTATATCTTCTCTTGGTTTAGCGTCCATGCGTGCAAAAACCGTGGTCCATGAATGCAGTGCTCCCTGGAGAACAGGATTGGCTCCTAAGGAAATAGGCAGTAATTGCAGTTTGAAATAATTTTCTGGGTTAAACAGCGTACAGGCTTCTGCCACAGGCCAAATATTTCAGAAGTAATTGGTTGCTTTTATTTGTTTCATCCAGTCCTGGGTGGTGTGTGTTTACGTTACGGTGTAGTGCTGGCTCTGGGCGAGTGGGTTTAAATTGGCACCAGAAGCGCAGAGAGTCCTGCAGTGATTTAGCTTCATGATCAATTAAATCTGCTAATTGTTCCGCTACAAGGTTTTCCTTATAAAGCAGCAGTGACCTAAGCACGGACATGGTCAGAGAACACCAGTGATAGCTTTGGAGTATAAAGGAAAAGTGTGAACCGATGAAGTTTATAAGTGATTTATAGCCTTCTGTGATAGTTGTGACCCGCCGGGCAGCCTGTCCCAGGGCTCCCTCACCAGGAAGAAATTCTTCCCCAGATTGGTGGGGAACATCCTGTGCTCCAACTTGAGGCCATTGCCCCTTGTCCAGTCCCCACAGACACTGAGAAGGGGCTGGCCATGTCCCCCTGTGTCCTACCCTTCAGATACTGATGTTTTCCCAGTGCATGGCAACTGAACATGATGGGTCACAGGCTCTGCTGGATGACGGCGTAGGTTTGTTACAGCCAAAGGGGCCTCTGCCAGCTGTTGTCAGCTAAGGATCTGCTCTCTTGTTGCTGTGTACCTCTCTGTATGGTGAATGTCAGAAAACAGAAGCACTGGAATGGGCACTGATTTCCCAATCAGTCGATGATTCATGCTCGTTAGCTTTGAAACAGTGAAGAAAGGCGCTTTATGAGCTGGCATTTCCACTTGTGCTTTGGCTGCTTTGCTCATGCTGAAGACGGGGCGAGCACTACGGCCTTTGCAGGTTGGAGAGAAAGAGGAAGATGGGAAACACGTCCCGTGCCTTGTCTCAAGGCCGCCGCCCTGCCAACGACCTACTGCTCCAGTTCGAGATCATGCCCCCCAGTTCAGCCATTGGCACTACCAGAAAGACCTTTTATTGTGTGAAATGCAAGTTAACCCGATGGAGCATTGAGTCACACAGTTCCTCCAGCACGCCTTGGAGCTGGGGACCGGAGGGGTAAGCATCCCCACTCCCTGCCGAAAAGGCAGCCACAGCTTCTGTGGTTTCATTCATAGAATCATAGAATGGTATGAGTTGGAAGGGACCCCAAGGGTCACAGAGCTCCAACCCCCTGCCACAGGCAGGGCCACTAACTTCAGGCCTGGATCTACACTAGGTTGCCCAGGGCCCCATCCAACCTGGCCTTGAACACCCCCAGGGACGGGGCACCCACCCCCTCTCTGGGCAGCCTATTCCAGCCCCTCACCACTCTCTCTGTAAAAAACTTCCCCCTAATATCTAATCTAAACCTTCCTTCCTTTAGTTTTAATCCATTCCCCCTTGTCCTGTCATTGTCTATCCTTTTAAAAAGTTGAATCCCCTCCTGCTTATAAGCTCCCTTCATGTACTGGAAGGCTGCAATGAGGTCCCCCTGCAGCCTTCTCTTCTCCAGACTGACCCAGCCCAGCTCCCTCAGCCTCTCTTCGTAGGGCAGGTGCTCCAGCCCTCTAATCATCTTCATGGCACTCCTCTGAACCCTCTCCAACAGTTCCACATCCTTCTTGTATTGAGGCCCCCAGATCTGGACACAGGACTCCAGATGGGGCCTCACGAGGGCAGAGCAGAGAGGGACAATCACCTCTCTGTCCCTGCTGGCCACCCCTCTTCTAATGGAGCCCAGGATACCATTGGTCTTGCGAGCTGCAAGAGCCACTGCTGGCTCATGTTAAGTTTCTCATCCACCAGAATCCCCAAGTCCTTCTCAGCAGGGCTGCTCTCAAGAAGCTCTTCTCCCAGTCTGTATCTATGTCTGGGATTCTTCCGGCCCAAGTGCAACACCTGACACTTGGCAGTGTTGAACCTCATTAGGTTCCCCCGGGCCCATCTCTCCAGCCTGTCAAGATCCCTCTGGATGGCTTCTTTCCTTTCATTCATGTTCATTTAACTTCTGGCGGAGCAGAAGGTGTTTCCCAAGGACACCCTGGCACTTGCAGAGCTTGCGATCACCGTGATCGTGTTGGAGGTGTGAGCGTGCGGGGGGCTTATGGTTAATTGTATGTGACGCCGTGTATGTGTACACGCCCCTCTGGTCCTCAGCAGAACTGCCTTTTTCAGCAGCCACGTCGCCAGCAGAAGCAGCGGGCGATGGCTTTCAGTTGTAAAACAGCTGCCATGAGCTCATTGAGCACTAATGTAGACTTCTAAAAATGCAAGGTTGTTCCTTTGCAGCAAGAGCTTGGGAGGGCGGCCCTGTTGAAACCCAGTTGACAGCAATTAGGGTAGCGATGTACAAAGGGCCTTCCCTAGAAGTCATTGTTACAAACCAGGAGCTGTCTCTGAACAGAGGTGATACAGTCTGGCTTGTTTTCATACGGCAGCTACATCAACAGTATCCCGATTTATTTTGTAGCGTATGAACAACATGAAGAAAATCCTGCTGGAAATCCCTTCTACGCAGTGTAGCTTCATCCAAATGGAACCCAGATACCTTTAGTTAAAAACCCAATTGCCGAAGGAAGGTGGTAAATAGAATTAATGCAAGTCAGCTTTGTAGTTGATGTAATTGGGGTGACAGAGGTGCGGCTACAGACCAGCTGAGTATGAGTTAGAGACAGTGAAGCTTTACATGTCGGGTGTTGATGCTGGAGGTGAGGGTTAATGGATCATTTGCAGGGGTGGGTGACATAGTATGAAAAGGAGATTTCCCACCACCCCTGCCCCAGGGGTGGTTTGTAGGAATACAGTGAAATGAGCGTGTGATTTGCGTTACTGTAATGCGTGGTTCAGCCAGCTGGGATTGGGCTGTTGCTCTTGTAACAGTGATACTGATACACAGTCATTTCCTCACAGAGCATCCTTCACTATTGTTGCTCATGGGTACAACCGGTGTTACTGCCTCGTGCTTCTGTGGTCAGTTGCTTTGGAGTGCTTTGCAGCCTCCAGCGTGAGTGCTGGAGCAAGGCTGAGAGCCCAGTGACCCTCTGCTCTCCTGCTTTGCTGCTTCTGCTAGGGACCGGCTTCAAGGGCCTTTATTCCCACCCCACACTCCCCCTTTTGAACCCCCAACCTGTTCTTTTTGCTCTTTGTGCCCTGTACTTTTTTCCACCCAAAGACCTTCCGAGCCCAGAGTCTTTTCTCAGAGGTTACACAAAGTGTCTGGGGACTCGTGCTGGTTGATTCGAATGTTAATATCTGGAGAGCAGACCCTTGTCCTCAGCTGAGTTCAGACAAAACCCATGGCTCATTATTTAGAGCCCAAACCAAAGCTTGCTGAAGTCAGCGGAGGGGCTTCCATCGACTTCAGTAGCTTCGGCTGCCTTCTAAAGGCTTTGAGGTTCAGCCTGTCAGGAAAGAGTCGAATCTTCCCTTGTTTGCCCTTGATGTTTATGATATGTGGCTATGTTAAAAATTAGTCCTAATTTGGCTACTACTATACTTAGAGCTTGGATTGATAAATTTTGGGGCCAAGTCTTTATTCCTTCTCTGGACTTTCCTTTTTCCTTAGTAAAATTATCTGGGTGGTTTTATTGCATCAGTAATGACAACCATTAGTGCATAGTGATGTTTGTGGAAAGCCTATAATCCCAGTGGGCCATTTCCTGGTTTGTGCCATAAAATGCAGCAAACAGATACCTGTAGAAACCGAGAGCCCCTTATCTTCCTGCAGCATGACAGTTCCCTTCTGAAACGGGAAAGCAGCGCTGGGCTGTGACCTACCCGTATCTCAGCAGCAAGGGTTGAGTCAGTCTGTCGCCTGTTGCCTCGAGGCAGTGAAATGCATGGCTGGATTGTTCTAGATGGTGTTAAAACAGTTTCTCCTGGGGAAAGTTGATGATTCTCACCAATTTTCTTTGTTTTAAGAACAGTACGTCAAACAGCAGCGCTTGCTGCATATCCTCAGTTCTCTCTGTGCCGTTGTCAAGACCCAGGGATATTTTCCCCCTGTGCCTTAGTCCGTAGCGAAGTGTGCCTCAGTGTTCACGTGTCACCTTGCTCCTTTTTGATTAAATTTGCTGGGTATGGCAGGAGCAGACTTCTACTGAAGGTTGCCAGAGCTCCGGTTAATATTCAGACAGAAGATGGGTAAGAAGTAAGCTGGAATTAGACACCAGCAAGAACATTGATTAGATGAGCCATTATTTTTGGGGGTTGGACTTGATGATCTCTTGAGGTCCCTTCCAACCCCTACAATTCTGTGATGCTGTGATTTTGCTGGCAATTCAGTTCTTTTATGCCTAATGTAGTGTTGTCATTTTAATTATTGGCACTGAGGTCAACATGTGAACAATTAGTTTTCCAGTAGTTAGGGAAGTCTGTAGAAATGTGTAGTGAACATTAAGATTAGCGTGAGGTGATAACTCTAAGATGAGGATGAAGGAAATCTGAATGGAAATGGGAAGGGTTAGATGAGATATTGGGGGGAAATTCTTTCCAGAAAGAGTGATGAGGGGCTGGAAGGGGCTGCCCAGAGAGGGGGTGGGTGCCCCATCCCTGGGGGTGTTCAAGGCCAGGTTGGCTGGGGCCCTGGGCAGCCTTGTGTAGCTCCAGGCCTGGAGGTTGGTCGCCCTGCCTGTGGCAGGGGGTTGGAGCTCTGTGATCCTTGGGGTCCCTTCCAACCCAGACCAGGCTGTGAGTCTAAGCAAGATTCTTTCCACCCTCTGACACCTGCTTGACATCTAATGAGTACAAAAGATTTCTCCAAAGCTCGTTCCCTGTCACCCATAGAGAAGGACTCCAGGGGTGGTGAGAAATCGGAAGCTGCCCTCCCTTGTCCTCTGCGTTGCAGGTGATGCTGTCCTGTTACTGTTCTGTGCACCCCCCTGGGTCCCTGTGAAGGTGCCAGTGTGATACCAAGAGTGAATGAAATTTGGGAGGGAATGAGTGGTAAAATCAACTTGCTTAAAGGTCTTTAAAACAAATGCCAGGTTCCCCCTTTGTAACCCGCAGAGTTCTGTGTCAGTGTTTCCTGTGAGCCGCCTGGTGCTGTTGGAAATAGGGGCGAGTTTTTTTGAGAATTGGGCTGTGTGATTGTTTCCAATTGAGGTCCCTATTTTTTGTGTCTGGATTTAAAATTTAGGTGCTGCCCTTTTGGGTCAGGCAAAATCCTCCCAAAGTCCCCAGGTTCAGCGTGACTGGTTTGAGGAGTCTGTCTCCTGCAGTCAGAAGGTGACTATTGCCAGGCCGCTGTGCATCGGTCAAAGACTTTATCAGAGACTCTGGTGTACAGGTAACTGCTGCCTGGAGGATGATGTAAAGCATGGTAGGTAAATGTAGTGCTCCAAGGACGAGAGGAAGAGCACACTAATTGTGAGGGTCCTTTGCAGCAGCGTCACTTAGGACAGTGATTTCCTTTCAAGAAGGACAATGAGCTGCTCTCGTTACATGGGAGTAATGTCAGGGGATAGGGATGATGTTACTGGATGCTTGTGCTAACAAAGAATAATTTAGGTTTATTGTATCTCTGACATGTTTTTCCTGTAATCAGTGTCCTGAATTTCAATCTCATGTTGGCCGTGGTGAGAGCAGCAGGAAGTGCAATGGTGTGTGAAGGCAATTGTGAGTGTGGAGGGGATGAGCTCTAGAGCATTGCAGGGTGAGGTTTTGATGCAAAGAACTGCAAAGACAATTCCAGCTTTGAATAACCCTTACAAATAATGGCAGGGACTATTGGGGACAGCGGTGATTGTCAGGGATGAAAAACTCTCCTAAGAAAATAGGACTACAAAGGTGATGAAGGCTGAGTGACCCGGAGCTGTTCAGCCTGGAGAGAAGAAGCCTGAGAGGGGATCTGATCAATGGGGATCAATAGCTGAAGGGTGGGACACAGGGGGACATGGCCAACCTCTGCTCAGTGTCTGTGGGGACAGGACAAGGGGTGATGGGCTCAAGTTGGAGCACAGGGAGTTCCCCCCCAATCTGGGGAAGAACTTCTTCCCAGTGAGGGTGAGGGAGCCCTGGGACAGGCTGCCCAGGGGGTGTGGAGTCTCCTTCTCTGGAGAGATTCCAGCCCCGTCTGGACACCGCCCTGTGTGCCCTGTCCTAGGGACCCTGCTCTGGCAGGGGGTTGGACTTGATGAGCTCTGGAGGGCCCTTCCAACCCCTACAGGTCTGTGACTCTGCGAAAATAAATTTGTGTGCTTTACTCACAAATGTGTAAATCCTTACTCTGGAGAAGGTGCTGCCATTTATGAATTTTGCTTTAATGACAAAACTTGCCCTACAGTCCTTGTCATCAGAGCAGCAGAGAGGGTACGTATTTTGGAGTGTTCCAAAAGCTCTCAAGAGCATAGCAGGAAACATCACGGCATGATCCTTTACCTCTTCCAAATTCTCTAAAAGTACTGTTTAGTTTCTGGTCTCATACGTACAGCTATAAACATTTGTTTTGTTACTCGTAGGTATTGCTGAACAAAACTTTAAAGTTCTATTTTAATTTTACAGTTTACCTTAGAAAACAGTTCAGAACAGAGGTGGAAGGAACATACTTTCTTTATGTTGATCTCATTCAGCATCAGTTCAAGTTGACATAAGTCTTTGGGTTTGGTTGCAAACTGAGTTCAAATCCCTGCTGAAGACCTTTGCCTACTCCCAGCCACACAATGTGCCACTCCATGTGGTGCTTGGTGAGGTTTTTTTGTAACTTTCCTTAGGTTGTTAAATGTCTTCGATGTATCTGTCTATTTGGATGAAGAAACATTTCTTCCCCTGTTCTAAATGAGGAAATGTTTCTGTAGCCTCTGGGGATGTACTAACTGCAGAGGTTTCACTGTGGGATTGCTGGCTCGTAATGTGATTTCTGGGAAAGAAAATGGAGACCTGCAGGAGAAAAGATTTTTTGGACAGGTTTTTAGGAAAATAGCTTGAAATTCGAAAAAGGAGTAACTCTTGGAAAAGAATTGCATTTTGTTCCTAAGAAGTGGGCTTATTTTGTTATCATAGAGTCACAGAATGGTCAGGGCTGGAAGGGACCTTAAAGATCATCCAGTCCCACCCCCTGCCACGGGCAGGGACACCTCTCACCAGCCCAGGCTGCTCAAGGCCCCATCCAACCCGGCCTTGAACACCTCCAGGGAGGGGGCAGCCACCACCTCCCTGGGCACCCTGTGCCAGCGTCTCACCCTCCTCACAGTGAAGAATTTCTTCCCAAGATCCAATCCAAATCTTCCCCCTTCCAATTTAAACCCATTCCCCCCCATCCTGTCACTGCAGGCCCTGCTAAAAAGTCCCTCCCCAGCTTTCCTGTAGCCCCTTCAGGGACTGGAAGGGGCTGTAAGATCTCCCTGGAGCCTTCTCTTCTCCAGGCTGAACCAGCCCAGCTTTTTGGGATATTTTTACAGAATATGCCTAAAACCTCTGTCTTGCTTGACTCAACTGCAAGCCAAGTATTTATTTCAGGAGTTATTCCAGGCTTTTCTCCTTCTGCTGGTCACTTTGTTACCCCTGTACAGGTGCTGGGCCTCCTGGGAGCCAGCATAACCGCAGGTAGTAGTGGTCTGGGCACCGGCATCCCAAGATTTAAGAGCAGCAGCTGCACCATCCAGGGGCAACTTTCCCACTCATACAGGTTCCTTTCCCCCAGCTCTTCCATAGTCTTAGAAGAAACAACCTTTACACGTGCGAGATCTCCGCTCATCGCCATGTATCGGATGCCATGGGTCAATGTATGAATTCCTGCACAGGCCATGAAGTGTTGTGGTTCGTGTAGCTGACGAGTTGTGAAGAGCTCAGCGTTCATTCTGAGCAGAAGAAACACGGACGGAGCGTTTAGAGGCTTGGCTTAGTTGTTTTCTAGTGATCTTGGTATGAACAGAAGTAACTATGAGCAGTGTTATCATCCAGTTGGTGTGATGGACATGTCTCTGCCAGCATTTTAAGAGGAAATCTTTACTGCTACAAGAAGATGTCGGTGCTCTCCATTTTGCAGCAGCTGCATTAACGAGGGGACGTGCCAGGGAGGCACAGCAGCGTGATGGCTTTTGTTACTTAAAGGTTTCACTCCATCTCTAAAATTAGGGATTGATCTGAGATGATGTTGAGCACTTGCTTTCCCACTGAGAACACAAAGTTGTGGATTGGTTTTCAAACATATTTTGGGGGTAAGAGCTTAATTGCCCACATCCCTCTTGGCATGTCTGTCAGCTGTTCATGGAAAGCAGTGAGCTTCCATCAGGGAACAAAAGAGTTCTTGGGTTGCAGGGACATGAGCAAATATGATACTAAAAATGTATGTGCAGTTTCTCTCCCATTTGGAGGCTTCAGAGTTAACCTCTTATGCAGGATGGATGGCAGAGGTCTCAGAGCTGCGCTAGGGCAGTACCTCCAGCATCAAATATTTTGAAGAGTTGCCTTTTATTATCCTAAATGCTTAGTGCAGAAGGGACAGGAAAAAGGTGCAGACTGTCACAGATGAGACTACCTTCCATTCAGTGCTGTGCTGCCACGGGGACAGCCTATGAGCAATTTTATACCTGTAACTTCTTCTGGCCAATTATCAGAATTAACGTTGCAATTGTACGTTAAATAATACTTCATTTTGGTTTGGAAGAAACCAAACCCCAATGTTTTGTGTAGTAAATTTTCAGAAGATACTGTATTTGGGAATTCAAAGCTCTTGTTTCGTTCTGGCACTTAGTGACTGAGAAGGAGCAAGAACTGTGTCTGAGTTGGCCTCTGGGTTTCCAAATTAAAACTCCCAGGACTTCAGACAGCCAAAAGAGAGGAGCTGCTCACAGTATCGGGAGGCTGGGCCAGAGAGAAGTACCACCCTGTGTGTGTGAAGTCAGAAATCTTATGGGAACCAGCAGTTTTGAGCAGGTTTCCCTTGCTTGGAAGGCCTATTGTTTGTGCTGCTGTGGCTGTGTGCAGGTGTCCTAGGCAATAGAGTGGGTTTTTTTTGTCTTTTCCAGGTTTGTGAGGAGACCTGATTTGTTGGTGTCTGTGAAGTCAGGGTAGCATCCAAAGGAAATGTCTTTATAGGTCCAGCCCTGGAGATAAAGACCTTAATGCATGCCGTGACCCAGTGTGGTCCATGTCTTCTGCCTTTCCCACCACTGCTGACATCTTTGCTTGACAGGATATACCTGCCAGTCTTTTTTTGTTTTGCTTTCCCATGTCTGTGAGAGAATCTTCAGCAGGGGATTCCCCCCAACACCCAGACAGTCACTGCTGCCTGTTTTCCCCCCAGGATTTTTTCTCTGTTGAGATACACTGGTAGCACTGGTCATTTCCCAGGCACAGCCCCCCTGTCACGCTTTGTCCTGCTTTTCTTTGCCAGAAGCCTGTTCAGATGTCCTTTTACAGTGGACTTGCATTTCATCACCGATTTGCAAAACCCGATTCTTAGGGGTCTAAACAGTGATGCTCCACTCACTGTCGTTGTGGAAAGTCTGTCTTTTAGGGTTTTTTTTAAAAAGCCACAGGCTCTCCCTCTTCCTCTTGAGCGCCGTGCCTGGGGCAGGGTTGACTTCCAGCTCATCCATAATGAGCGACATCATTTCAGTAGTGCTTAATTAAGTCTGGTGGTGTTTTATTTGATGATATGCCAAGCAGGGCAAATGGCTTTCAGATTTATTTGGACTACTGCTTTAAAAAAGAGGAAGGCTATAAACCAGCATGATATTTCATTTATCTGGGTGTTTCATGAGTAGATGGCTTGAAACATATCTGATTCTCTCTTGGGGTCACCAGTTTTCCATGTTTCTCTGTTGCAGCTAGCAAGATGTTATTGTTAGAGGAGCATGACTCTCCAGCTTATCATCTCTACTCTATTTGCATTCCTGTATTAATTTGAAACCCTTTACATATTTAATTCTCATGATTTACATTTAAAACACCCCAACCCAACAGTAATTCACATTTAAAAGCCCCAAAGGAGTTTTCAGAAGGATTTGTACCAGTTTAGCTACATTTGTTTAAATACTCCTTGGTAGCTCACTCAGTGTGTATTTATGTGTGTGTGTCTCCTCAGGAATGTTTTCTTGAAGATGCTGAGAATATTAAGTAAGGGTAAACTGTTAATTTCACGAAGTTTGAAGGATATGATGTCACTGAGACTTTTCTTAAATCCCAGGCTGCAGTCGTTTCCCTTTGGCAAAAGGAAGTTGAAGTGATTTTGTGCAGAGCCTTCTTAGCATGAGCAGAGCTGGTTTTAAAATGTATCTTGGAGATAAACTCTTCCCTTGGGTGGATGGCTTTCAGAGTTAAGTATGAACATGCTGATTTTGGTTGTTCTTTGCAGACAAGAAGTGAGGGGATTGACTTTGGATAGCTGTAACCTCCCTGGGCAGCCTGTCCCAGGGCTCCCTCACCCTCACTGGGAAGAAGTTCTTCCCCAGATTGGGGTGGAACTCCCTGTGCTTCAACTTGAGGCCATCACCCCTTGTCCTGTCCCCACAGACACTGAGAAGAGGCTGCCCATGTCCCCCTGTGTCCCACCCTTCAGCTATTGATCCCCATTGATCAGATCCCCTCTCAGTCTCTTCTCTCCAGGCTGAACAGCCCCAGCTCACTCAGCCTTTCCTCACAGGGGAGATGCTCCAGGCCCTTCATCCCCTCCGTTCCCTCCTCTGGACTCTCTCCAGGAGATCCCTGTCTGTTTTGTCCCAGGGAGCCCAGAGCTGGACACAACACTCCAGGTGGGGCCTGACCAGGGCAGAGCAGAGAGGGAGGATCCCCTCCTCTGACCTGTTGGCCACACTCCTCTTGATGCCCCCAGGATCCCATCAGCCTTCTCATCCCCCGGGGCACAGTGCTGGCTCATGGGCACCTGTCACCCACCAGGACCCCCAGGTCCTTCCCCGCAGAGCCCCTCTCCAACAGCTCACCCCAGCCTGTACCCATACGAGTGGTTATTCCTCCCCAGGCACAAGACTCCTTGTTGATTCCTTCATATTCCTTCCAGTGAATAGGAGAGCATCAGACAAACAGTGCTCGTGCCAGCCCACCAAACCTTTCAGTCCTTCCTCTATGCATCCTGCTGCAGCTGGTTTTTCCTCAGCATCTCTCTGAGCTGCTTGATGGGAGATGCTGGATCCCTGGGGCTGCTGCTCACTGCCCAGGACAGCTGGCTGAGCTGCTCAGGCTTTCAGGCTCCCTGCTGCAGGTTGTGCATGGACATTTAATAACAGCAGTGACATGGCTTGCAAAGATAAATGATAAGGCTTTTTTTATAACACCAACAGAATTCTGTGCCCAGTTGGCAAGAAACAAATAAGTCTGTGTAATCTGACTCAGGAATTACTTAAACCTCCATTTTCAGAACAGGAAGACTCATTATGTCACTGAGCTTTTTAAAACAGTTGCAAGCTAATGAACCTCTGCAGCTGACTTTGGTACACCCTCTGTGTGTCCACAAGAGAGTATACAGACAAGGTGATCATCGATTTTTATTCTACAGGGCAAAAAGCCCTTTAGATTGTACCAGCAGGGAGGAAACAGTCTAGCAGGTTCCTGGAGGGTTTTGAAGACAACTTCCTGACCCAGCTGGTGAATGAACCCACAAGGGAAGGTGCCCTGCTGGACTTGTTGCTTGTCAATAGAGAAGACCTGGTGGGGGATGTGAAGGTTGGAGGACGCCTGGGGCACAGTGATCATGAGCTTATAGAATTCTTAGTACTGGGAGAAGTAAGGAAGGGAGACAGCAGAACAAGCACCTTAGACTTCCGTAGGGCTGACTTTGGACTGTTCAGAAAGCTGCTCGATAAGATTCCATGGGAGGCAGCCCTTGAGGACAAAGGAGCCCCAGAGGGTTGGTTGCTCCTCAAGAAGGTAATCTTGGTGGCACAGGAACAGGCTGTCCCAGTCGGACAGAAGAGGGGTTGGCGAGCTAGGAAGCCAGCCTGGCTGAGTAGAGAGATCCAGGCTGATATACGGGAAAAGAAGGAAAAATATGAGCTTTGGAAGAAGGGGCAGGTGTCTTGGGATGATTATAGGAAATTAGTGAGATCATGTAGGGAGAAAGTCAGAAGGGCTAAAGCTGATCTGGAACTCAGGCTGGCCAGTTCTGTAAAAGATAATAAAAAGTCCTTCTATAGGTATATTAATAGTAAAAGGAGGGTCAAGGAGAATCTCCAGCCCTTATTGGATGCTGATGGCACATTAGTGACAAGGGATGAGGACAAGGCTGAGGTCCTTAATTCCTGCTTTGCCTCAGTCTTTAAGTACTTAGGGATCTGGTTTAGTTTAGGATGTGAATGGTTGGACTCGATGATCTTAAAGGTCTTTTCCAACCTTATTATTCTGTGATTCTGTGAAAATTCACCAGATGGAAAGTGATGTACGAAAGACACCAGTCCCTGTTTGCAGTCCATCAACACAGAACTTTTCATGTCCTGACTGGAAATAAGGGAGGGGGAAAAAAGAAATGTTAAAATTAATTTCATCCTTTGTCTTATCTATGATAACTTCTGTGTTCTACGTTAATTTTTCTCAAAACAAGTGTCCAGATCAAAGGCAAATCTTAGGAGCTAGGATGTACATTGGAATTAGCATATCTGCAGCGGGCTTGGAATTTTTTCCCCTTGATTATTTTCAGAGAAAGGCTTTTTATGTAAAAACAGGCAAGGCTTTTGAAGAGGCAAATGGAGTAAGGAGATACGCATGTTCTGTGTTTGTATTGGAAATACCATCTAATAACATTAACAGGCAACTGCATAAACAGACCAGTGAGAGCAGCAGAATGTGTGACCGTGTGTCATGGAAGAGTGGGAGTGTAGAGTGAGTCCCTGTGCCATCCCTGCTGGCAGCAAACCAGAAAACCTCCACTGAGGAATTACTGATTGATGTCTGCTTGCTTTAAAGAAACCTTTCTGCTCTTATTTTGCCCAGTTCTGATTTTTGAAGTTCAAACCAGCAGTGGAGGGTTAGCTAAGATAGACACACAGAAGTTCTTGAGAAATCACCTTATGGACTGGGGTTTTGGCGGTATGAGGAATAGGGCGAATTTGGTTCCATCCCCTCCTCCTCTGACTGAGGGAGCTCCCCCAGCAAGGCCCTACTTTCCAAGCCACTGAACTCTCTGCAAACTCAGTCTTTACTAAGGCTTTCGCTGTGGTGTCTGACACTGTTCCACCTTGAGTTTCTGCCCATAAATTCCACAGGGCATCCCTGCCCAGGGGTACAAACCATATCCCGTGTAAGCGAGCGCATGGTACGATACGTGTTTCCATTGCTGCTGCTGAGTGCTTGTAGCTGCTTCGAAGCGTCTTCCCTCAACAGTGGCACAGTCTGAGGGCTGTTGGCTTTGCCCAGAAGAATCCTGTAGGTCCTTGTGTCCTCGAAGAAGCCCTTGAGTGGTGCAACAGTCATATCTGTGGTGGGTTTATTGATCTTGGCCCTTTTGTTTTGTTTATTCTGTTGTGAAATGAAGGTGGGCACTAGTTCCTGGGGGCAAGAGTTTTTGCAGTACTAGCCCCCCAGGGGCACACTGCTGGCTCATGGCCAACCTGTTGTCCACCAAATTTCCATTGGTCACCTTTCCCTGGGACTAAATGCCAATGCAATACCTGAATAGTATTATAGGAAGGCATCGTGTGTAGGAACCTGAGAGCTGACACAGATAACTTCTGAGTTCAGGCCCAGCGGTGGGTCCTGGAGGTTTGAGTTTGGTTTGGGTTTGTTTCCTCAGTTGTAGGACTTTGGTACAAATTGCTGATAGGTACAGGTCAGATGACCAGATTGACAATTTCCACCTTTTGTTAAAGCAAAACTCAACCTTTGCTGTATTCTGTTGCTTTTGCATTGTAACTGTGTCTTCCACAGCTTGGCTAGCAATCCGTGGGGCTGCTACTGGTGTCTGCACATGCGTCACAACCACCCCATGCAAAGCTACAGGCATGGAGAGGAGTGGCTCCGGAGCTGTCTGGAGGAGAGAGACCCAGGGGTGTTGATCAACAGCTGGCTGAACATGAGCCAGCAGTGTGCCCAGGACTACTCAACTCTGATGAGGCTGCCCCTGGAGTACTGTGTTCAGGTTTGGGCCCCTCGCTACAAGAAGGACATCGAGATGCTTGAGCGAGTCCAGAGAAGGGCAACCAGGCTGGGGAAGGGGCTGGAAGGCAAATCCTGTGAGGAGCAGCTGAGGGAGCTGGGGGTGTTCAGCCTGGAGAAGAGGAGGCTGAGGGGAGACTTCATCGCCCTCTGCAACTACCTAAAAGGTGGCTGTAGTGAAGTGGAGGTCGGTCTCTTCTCCCTGGGAGCCACTGACAGGACAAGGGGAAACGGTCTGAAGTTGCATCAGGGGAAGTTTAGGTAGGATATTAGGAGAAATGTCTGCACTGAAAGGGCTGTCAGGCACGGGTACAGGCTGCTCAGGGAGGTGGTGCAGTCACCATCCCTGGAGATGTTTAAAAGAAGTGTAGATGTACTTTGTGACATGGTCTAGTGTTGGACCTAGTAGGGCTGGATAGATGGTTGGACTCAATGATCTGGAAGGTCATTTCAACTGAAACCGTTCTGTGATTCTATACCATCTGCATATAGGAAAAATGTAGACAAAGGAAATAAACATGAGTTACAGCTACTGGTACTGAGCGTACCCAGCTTATCTGTATAAAGAGACTTTGTCCCTATGCCTATTGTCGCTCTGTCACCAGTTCCAGTCTCTTGAGATTTTGCCACATCAGTAACACTGCAGGGGATTATAGTAATTAGCCCATTTTTTCCAAGGAAAACTGTTCAGCCTCCTAGAACATCTTGAACAGATTTTGGATCAATGATGCTACTGCCCCTGGATGGAAGAAAATTACTGAGGTGGTGTATCTCTGTTTCTTTTGTAAATGACCAAATGTGTCTGACAGAGGAATGAAATTATCTAGGAAGGAACTGTCTGAATCACTGTGTTCCTTCTATTTAGGACTGCTTCAAAGGACAGGTCCTCCTCAGGCCCTCAGCACCATGATTCCTGTGACTCCTCCGGCAGACCCACATCAAGCAGTAACATAGGGCTGGCCTTTCCTGAACACGGAGCTCAGGCTGTAACGTTCACCAAGGCATCCCTCCTTTGTAGCCACCTGGAGATGCATCTCTGCACTTGAATGATTTACCTGCTAATTTAAAGAGAGCTGCAAACTGAATTCTTGATGTGAAGGGTAGGGAAGGAGAGTCAGTTTGGCAGCTGTACATTGATCCCGCAGTGGGCTCAACCCTCGACACGTGCGCTCTGTGCAGCGTGGTGCATGGGCTTCTATTGGGTGTGAGGCAGGAGGTCTGAGCTGTGTACAGAGCTGTGGCAGGTTGTTCGCTGATCCTGGATCTCCTCTCTGCATCCTTCCCAGAGGGGTGGTTAGGGCATCACAGCAAAGTCTGTGGTGTTTTTACACTGTAGTTTAAAGCTGGTTGTTTCTTGAAGAAGATGACAGCCTGTAGTGTACGTGTAGCCTCCATCCAAAACCTGGCACAGCACAGTGTCATCGCAGAGCACAGTGGTGGTTATAGATGGTTTCAAAGAGTGCTAAGGTAAGCAGAACACACACAGCTTGAAGGTGTATGCATTTATTCTTTACTTCTATTTACTGTTCTCAAAACTGTCTCTATGTATCTGAGATTTTTTTTTTAATATATTATTGACCTAAATACAAAACTAAAATGACTTTTATGCAGTCACAACACAGAAATGCATTGAAACCCTGGAGAAACAGGGTGCTGACACTGCTGCTAAAGCCTAATGAGCTGTCACAGGGCTGGGCCATGTGGTCTGTTGCAGTTAAGAAAACTTGTTGTCGTGGCAAAAATGATTAATTTGATTTAATTTGCAAAACTATTTTAAGCCTTGCCCTTTTTGTGCTGAGGAATTGAGCTGTGAGGCACTGAGGTCACCAAAGTGTGTGTAGGTGTACTTGCACTCGTGTTTAAGCCAAATAGGCTTAGGAAATGGGTATGTGTGTTAAGAAACCTTTACCATGAGCCAACTATTTTGGGCAGATTCTCTGTACCAGGTGAGGGATGTGGCTGTGCACTGTCACTACTTGACCTAGCTGCTTTGGGATTGACTTTAATTTGTCTATATGAGCACCTATGTCATTAATGGTGGTGAATTAGAGCCATCTTCTGATTTTTTGCTGCTTAGACTGAGCTGTCTTGTCTTCCATGTGCTCCTCCTGGCCCACAGGTTCAACAAGACCTTTCCACACACGTTGTTTGTGTTCTTTTGTGCTTCGTTCACTCAGTGCCTTTGCTTAAGCAGAAACATTTTATTCTGTGTCTAGATAACCTTTCTCTTCATCTGTGATGGCACAGAAGAGTTCTTCAGAGAAGTTCCTTGGTAGGAATAACCGTTTAGTATAAACCCACCTGGGAGTTTCCTTCATGCTTGGCCTCACAAAAGCCCTTCTAGAGGAGAACTCAGAAAGTTTTGTCCCTGGTAGAACACCAAGCTTCTCATTTCACCCTTACCAGCACAATTCCTGCATCACTGAAAGTGATAGGGGATTCTCCAGAGCTGCCTAAGCCAGTGGAAGCCTCTCTGTGATTTTGTTGGATTTCAATTTGTAAGCTGTCCTGGTCTGCCCAGGCCAGAGCTCCCCTCCCCAAGCAGCCAGCACAGGTGAGCTGAGTTACCCCAGGCTGTTTTCCACACCACCTGACATCACTGCCCCATAAAGGAGCTGGTCAGGGAGGGGTGGGTGCTTCCAGGGCAGTCTGAGTGTGGCTGGGACATCTGGTCGGTCCTCCTCGTGTTGGTGTGGTATTCTGTGTTATCATCAGGTCAGTAAGGTACTCTGTGTTATCACTGGGTGTGAGTGAAATTTGCTGAGGGCTGTTACTGTTCCCCTTTCAGGGTGCTTTTGTCAGTAACTGTCCTTATCCCAACCCACGGATGTTTCCTTTCCAGGAGGGAGTGAGTGGCATGTGATGCTCAGCCACTGCTTGGGTCTGAACCACCACATAAGCATATAAAAGGGATAAGAAATCCCTAATTATAATTTACTGATGTGTTTTAGGAATCTTATTACATGAGGCTCTGTAGAAATACAGCTTAATATAGCTGGTAAAGCTGCAAGAACTCGTTTTCTTCTTGCTGGAGTGCTGGGTCAATTAGAAGTAAGCTGACTGATCTCTTGTACTTCACCATAGCTCTGTAACCCAGCTGTCTTGTTCTCGAAGCTCTTTCAAGATGGCACTCTTTGATGGACCTTCATCCCTCAGAGCTTTTGCAGAACTGGGTATTTCAGCCTTCCCCTGGGCCTGTGACACGGGGGTAGGGAACTGTCTGCCTGTCTACAGGCAGCGAAAGGCTTCAGCCCCAGAGGAAATCCTTAGAGGCTTCTTTGATGCTCCACTGCTATCTTTGTTATTTTTGATTGTGATGGTAGCAGAGAGGTGTACAAAGAACAGTATTGTTTTGAAAGACATGGGGATGTTTCAATGCTTCCACAATCTTTTGCGTAGCAGCTGGGAAGGTAAATGACAGCTCCTCCTTTGTGTGAAACGGGGGGGGGGCTCATTTAGCAGGTTGCCAGCATACCTTCAGTTGTTCATTTCACAATAAATGCCCTGGCCACAGAACACATGGGATACCAATTATGGTAGATGTCCTCCAGAAAACTGGACTGGTTTGTTTTGGTTCTTTATTCTGGCTCCGTATCCCACTCCTGTTGAGCTGCTCTACATCTCGGGTGGAGTCTTGTTCTGCCTTGTTTTCTAAGGAGACCTTAGTGATAACTTACTGTGATTGACTTGTATGCATTCTTGAGGCTTTGTCATCTAACATCATTCCTGGATTACCATTGTTGTTCATGAGAATCTAAAATCTTAATTCAAAACTTGAATTTAGGCCATTGTGGGTTTGCCACAGCAGTGAGAGCATTTGCATTCTGAGTAGTGCCTAACAAACTGCCAGTCCACAATTAATCATTAATATTTGTAACAGTTTGTTGTACCTTGACCTTGCTTGATGGGGCTTATTCGTAAGCAGATCTATATTCCGTTCCCCAGTACGAAATGCTTTGGTGTCCTCCTCGTGTCCAAGTGGAATAGAGCAGCTCCTGCACTCATTGCACATCTTTAGACCTAACGTGAGGATTGATTTTATTTCACTGAGTTCATAGGGGTCTATATGGCAGTGATTTGAGCTGTTATTTAGTTAGGCTACTCCAGAAAATGGCGAAGGCTGCTGAGGCTTTCAAGGTTCTGTGCACTGCTGCATGAGGGGCACATTTGTATTTATTTTCTGTCAGCTATTTCCATTTTCTGCTTCTGCTGATCAGCGAGCTGTGTGATGTATCATAGCTGAGCAAATTATAGCATGGACATAGGAGCCTCTGCTGCTTACTCTGGATTACCACAGAGTTGGGCCATGAAGATGCTCAGGGGGCTGGAGCAGCTCCCCTACGGAGAGAGGCTGAGGGAGCTGGGCTGGGTCAGCCTGGAGAAGAGAAGGCTGCGGGGGGACCTCATTGCAGCCTTCCAGTCCCTGAAGGGAGCAGAGAAACAGGAGGGGAATCAGCTTGTTAAAGGGCAGAGACTGGCAGGACAAGGGGGCTGGAGGAGGGAAGGGTGAGAGGAGAGATTGGGGGGAAGTTCTTTGCAGAGAGAGTGGTGAGGGGCTGGAAGGGGCTGCCCAGAGAGGGGGTGGGTGCCCCATCCCTGGGGGTGTTCAAGGCCAGGTTGGATGGGGCCCTGGGCAACCTTGTGTAGCTCCAGGCCTGGAGGTTGGTGGCCCTGCCTGTGGCAGGGGGTTGGAGCTCTGTGATCCTTGGGGTCCCTCCCAACCCAGACCAGGCTGTGAGTCTATGATTCTGTTACAGCAGTGTGGCCTATCCATAGTGTTATGGTACTGCTTTCCTTGAATGTGGAATTTTATCCAAGCATTTTCATGGATACACAATTTTTTCCTCATATGTTTATACATATGTGCCTGCATAGAGGGATGGAGAGACAGAAACAGGCTTCTGTGGGTAAAGAAACAAAACAATTTACATAATATTGAAGGCAAGAGAATCTGGATTTAAAGACCATTTAAAATCAGTGCATGTTATTGTCCTGGTTCTGGCCAGGCCAGAGTTCAGCTCCCCAAGCAGCCAGCCCAGGTGAGCTGAGTTACCCTGGGCTGTTTTCCTCACCACCTGACATCGCTCCCCCTTAACAGGGGCTGCTCCGGGAGGGGTGCTCCTGGGTGCGTCCTGGGCAGTCTGAGTGTGGCCGGGGCATCAGGTCAGTCCTCACATGGTGCAGTGCTCTGTGTCAGTGCTTGGGTCAGTAAGGTACTCTGTGTTAGCACTGGGTGTGAGTGAACCTTGCCGTGGGCTGTTACTGTCCCCCTTTCAGGGTGCTTTTGTCAGTAACTGTCCTTATCCCAACCCATGGAGGCTCCTTCTGTTTCTCCTCTGGGAATGAGTGAGCAGGGTGTGGTGCTCAGCCGCTGCTTGGGGCTCAGCCACCACCAGGGTTGTACAGAAGTTTACCAGGATTTGTGCGGCTTGTGTCAGGAGAAAGGAGGTTTTGTGTTCTTATTCAGTATCAGTGAAACAATTTGGTTTATGGTGGTGATGTACAGTTACATGGAAGCTCAGACTATGAGGAAAGGAGGCAAAGCAAAGAGAGAGAAGAAATACAGATGTGTTGTTATACTCAATAAAAGTTACATTAAGTACTGCCTTGTTCTGGATGGCGTTGGACAGAGGGGAAAACACACTTTCGCCCCCCCCCATTGCTGGAGAGGAGGGAAAAAAGAAGTGGTGGGAAGTGGAGGATTGTGCTAAAGAATCAATCTGCATGGAATTTCAGTTTCCATTTTTATCTGTGTGCATTAATATAACAATGCATCTGCTGTCAGATGAGTTTCTTACTTTTGTGGACATGTTTATCAGCTGAAGCTATCAGTGTGCTTGGCAAAACCACAGAGACTGGTGTCCTCCTGCATGTTTTTACAGAATTTCAATGTGTTTTGCCTGAAGAAAAGTCGAAAATCAGCGGATGAGCCAGAAATACCCAGCAAGTGTCTGTTCCCTCTCCAGCTTCTGGGCCACGGTTCCTCCATGCTGCATTTGTGCTCCGTCCTACACCAGGGTTCGCTGTGAGAGGGAGACTGGCAGAGCTTGTAGGAGTGCTGTGTGTTGGCTTAGCAGAGGATTTGTTTCCTGGATCCTTTCAGAAATGGGGTTGGGAAATCCTGCAAGCCACGCTCAGCTCGCCCTGTGCCAGCCCAGCAGCGTGCCTGAGGATGCGTTCCCACCGGCAGAACTACCTCTGTTGCTGTGGAAACTGGGGCTTGCCGCAGTCATGATCTGTGCTGACTGGTGCTAATGATGCCGGGTAATCAGGGGCAGGGAATGGGCACACCAGCCGGAATTGAAGCCTGCCGCTGATCTCTGCTGAGCCCATCTGCTGCTATCGACCGCAGCGGGCGAAGCGTGTCCTCAGCTCACACGCTGCAGCCTGTCGTGGGTGTGCTTGCACGCTGCAGCAGCCCTTCTGCAGGTCCCCGGGTGCCCTCGCTGAAGCCTCGTGCACGGAGCGAGGCTACTGGGAAGAGGGAAGGTATTTGAATCCAGGAAGGGTTGAGCCCATACAGGCTTGCTGCTGAGCTCTCCGATTCTCTACAAAATACCGAGTGCTGCCGGGAGGTGGATGCACCAAAAGCAGGATGGGCAGGGTGGGGCAGGGACACCTAGGGGGAATGGGGCTGGAAGAAGGGATATGGGGAAGTATTGCTGGGTGGGAAGGAGAAGGTGATGAAGGAGAGGTTAGATGAGGCTGGAATAAGGAGATACCAGTAGATGACCCTTTAGTCCAGGAGCTTGTTTGGGAGGCAGGCAGCAAACTGGTGTTACACGCAGTGCTTGCTGACGGGTGGGTTTTGGCTTGTGAGTTTGGAAGTGCTGGGAGGCACAGAGGAGCTTCAAGAGGTTTATGTGCTTGCTGCCAAACATCAATTGGGAGAGGACCTATGTAGGATGTCTGTCCTTTATCTAGTGATGGGAATGTCAGATTTCCCCTCCATTTGGATCAAGAAAGATCCCTTCCTGTGGAGAAAATTAAATTAGGGGCAGCTGTCTTCATCGATGTACGTACCCTGTGCATCTGTCACAAGTAGTGGCTGATCAGAGGAATCAAAAAGCCTGTTCACCACTGTAACCTGGCCCTGCTATCTGAATATGCAAGGTTGAAACCCTGCATGACTCTTGAGGAATGTCAGCTCTTGCCATACAGAGCTTTTATTCCCTTCCTGTGAGGTGTTTTGTAGCTGTCTCATCAGAGGTGCGTTCTGTATTTCAGGAGCGCTCATGTGCAGTCGGTGTAAGCCTACGAATGGCCACGCTGCTGGCATGTGGGCTAGTGCTATGGTAGCCCCACACCCTGTGTTGCAGGTGCAATATGGTGTTACCAAGCATTCAGCTATTCCAGAAGTGGCAGAAATAAGGGGATGCAGATTTCTGGGGATGGAGCTGTGCCCTGGTTTTTCCATAATGTCTTTTCAGGGCACAGGCTAGACCTGAGTTAGACCTGAACCAGAGTTCAATGATCAGGGGAGGGCAGTGTTCTTCCTTGGGTTGTGTTAGAAACGGGATGCTTGCGTGAAGACGTGGGATCACAGGGAAGAGAGGAGAGCTGGCCCTTCAGGAAATGGACCGCTGCCCTGGCAACATGGGTCCTGACTTTCTTCTTACCAGAGGTCCTGTCTGATGCTGCACATGTCGGGAAACTTGAGGTTTTCAAGTCATTATTTGTTCCCCCCTCTTATTTGATAGCTTGACTTGTGGTTCGTGGTCTACCTGTAGTGACACTGAGCACCTGTTACAGCAAATGAAGCCAATAGAAATGTCACTTGGGAATTATAAAATCTGCATGTAATGTATATACGCTAGATATTAAGATTCAAAGTATTTCTGGTTGGTAATAGCCAAAATTAGACGATACATTTGAAGATTGATTGCCTTTCATTTCACAAAGCAGTTGAAAAGAAATGCAGTACTACTTATGAGATATATATATATTAAAAAATACTTTTTTATATATATACTTTATATATATATATCTTGTAAGTAGTACTTATGAGATATATATATCTTAAAGAGAACTACAGAAAGGCCTATGAGGAAATGAATAACTTCATCTTCAGAAATCAGGTTTATCATGCAGAACAAAGGCCTTCTGCCACTGAGCATCAAGGAGAAAATAAATGCTCAAACTCTGTCTGGTAAGCCAGTGCTGCCTGGGCCTATGCCCCGAAGGAGGCAGAGGTCTCATGAATACATATAGTATGTAATTGTAGACTGTCTCACAATACATACGCTTTAGGGGGTTGAATAAATATTATGGTCCTAATTAGGCATTGTTGAGGCTTCAAGTGCTTGTCTCTGCAACCTAAATGATGTTGCGCTACACGTATCACACATTATGGGCTACAGGACAGATGCTAAAAGCATCCATTGGAACATGGTAACATGGCTTTCCAGCCTCCTGTTCAGTTAGGGCCTGAATTAGCCCAGAGTGGGGGAACACACGACCCAAGAAATGGCTGTTGACAACCAGCTCTTCTAGCACTGACCTTCACAATGAAAAGGCAGGGGTAGAATCGGGATCTGCCATTCACCAGGGGTGTTGTTGTGCAGTTGTTGACTCTGCTCTCACTGAAACGCTCCCAAGAAAGAGAGAGCAGCAAAGAGCAACTCCAGGAGCCTTGTCACTCTCGTCTTCCCCAGCCAACACCCAGTGTTAGCTCCCAGAGCTCCGGGATTGTCTTACCATTTCGGCCTGTACCGATGCAGGGATCACATGAGCAGAAGGGCTGCAGGCCTGCCTCTGCTCCTTAGAGTTAATTGGATTTTGTGTTGTTGCCTGTCTGAGATCGTTCTCTTCCACAGTCCTAATATTCTCCTCCTGAGCTGCCATCTGCATCTTCCCCCAGGTCTCTCCTTTGTTCCATGTCTGCTGTGGTGCCAGGTTACGTGTGTGTGATGCAGTTTGAGGCCTTGGAGGAGGTGATGCCGTATGTAGGATACTCCCAACAGTACTTCTGTTTCTGTTGCAGAGGTTCCTGCTTTTCCCAGCGTGGGAACGGGGTAAATCAGCACCAGTAAATGAACTGGGGGAAAGGAGCGAAAGGGCGAGGTTCCAGTAATCACATCTCTGGTACTCTCCTGTGCAGAACGGGAGCTGAAGTGGCTGTTCCTGTACACACGTGGGGTTTGATGAGTGATTAATGCAGAAATAGTCCCCTTAGACTCAGCAGCAGCTGATCTGGGCTCACACAGAGCAAAGGGCAGCAGCAGCCTGCTTGAAGGTTGCTGCACTTTTCCATCCTCTGGGCACTCTGTTTTCCCTCTGACTCTGGGAGGTGATGAGGTTGTGGAAAACACCATCCTCTGAGGCACCTGTGTCGATGGCTAAAAAAAAAAATGAGATTTTGCATTTGCAAGTGGAAGGTTTTGTGCTTCCTGTGTGGTAAAGACAGCGTCAGATCCCACCTGTATTCCTGCTGAGCAGAGGCAAGGAACCCCATGCTGTTCTGTCTTGTGTGGAGACCTGTGACCTGGATGCTCCTCTGGATGTTACGTGCAGAGTTACGCTGTGGATTGTGTGATGTCACCCCCTAATGTACCAGTGACAACCCATGATGCAGTAGTGGAGAAGCGATGGGCCGAATCAGTGTGAGTCGCCCCTTTCTTGGTGGTGCAAAGCGGGGTGGTTTGTCTTTCATGGAGCAGCTGGGAATGGTTTGCTGTTGAGTCCTCTTCCTGCTTGCTTCAAGGTGGGAGAAAGAGAGCGGAAAGCCTCTTCTGGGAGCGTCTGTCTACTGGGGAGTGGCAGGGCCGTGGCTGCTGCTGCAGGAAAACAGAATTCCCAGTTTGCTGCCTGGGTCCAAACAGCCTGGAGGAGACCTTCCTGGAAAGAAGTGTGAAAACAGGGAAAAAGCAGATCACTTTTGATTTCAGGCATTTAATCCAGTTGCCCAGTGGTCATCTTTTTGTTCTTCCAAGCCATATTAAGCTATTAAACCGCATTAACTGTATCGAAGCTGTTGCTACAGCGAGAGCCGGGCTGAAACTGACATCCTGAGATGAAGTGTAATCTGCCTGCTCCTCCTTCGACCATCCCAGGGTTAAGGCTGCTGGGGACAGCTGGGACAGGAGTGCCACCGTGTGGTGCTCAGCCTCTCCAGTTGCCATCTTTGTCACAGAATCACAGGGTGTGTTGGGTGGGAAGGGACCTTTAGAGGCCATTTAGTCCCACCCTGCAGTGAGCAGGGACATCTTCACTAGAGCAGGTCGCTCAGAGCCCCAGCAAGCCTGACCTTGGATGTCTCCAGGGATGGGGCCTCCACCACCTCTCTGGGCAGCCTGTCCCAGTGACCCACCACCCTCAGAGGGAAGAGCTTTTTCCTAACACCCAACCTAAATCTCCCCTGTTCCAGTTTAAACCGTCCCCCCATGTCCTGTCGCTCCATGCCCTGAGGAACAGTTCTTCCCCAGCTTTCCTACAGGCACCTCTCAGGGACTATAAACTCCCCCAGAGCTGTGGCAGTTTCCATAGACTAAGTGCTTTGTAAAACACAAATGCGGTCTTTGAAATCCATAGAATTCTCCAAGTGAAGCCTTGCAGTAAAGAGAACCCATGGGTAAGGTTCCTTGGTAATGGTAAATGGGCATGGTCTGTGTGAGCTGAAACCAGCTGAGCTCTGTGGGTACACAGGTAATGTGAGGTCAGGATTCAGGCTGGTCAGTTCTTCCCCAGCTTCCTACAGGCACCTTTCAGGGACTGGAAGGGGCTGTAAGGTCCCCCCAGAGCTTCTCTTCCCCAGGCTGAGCCAGCCCAGCTCTCCCAGCCTGGCTTCACAGCAGAGGTGACAACAGACTCTACTTGGAAGGGGGGTGGGGAAATTAGATTTATTGCCAGTTCAGATAGACTGGAGTAGTTTTAAATCCAGTTTAGGGTGTAAACTTCTAGTGGGAAGAACAGGGGACACCTGGGATATGCTTCTGCAGTTCCAGTTACTGTAAAAAACTCCGTATACCCAGGCAAACTGTTCCTCCTCACCTGCTTCACCTCTCAGCATGTGCAGTTCTATTTTAGCTGTGGAGAGCTGGAGGGTAGAGCTTGCTTTTCCAGGACCTCGGACCAAAGATCACTCAGGAACTATCGTTTAGCTCTGTCAAGACAGTTGTGGGTCTAAGATTAGAATTTTGGTGGGTTTTTTCTTAGCTAGTGAAGTTTGTACTCCCCATGTACCTGCTTGAATTTGAGATGCTTTCTTCTGCCCGGGTGGTCCTTTTGTCTTGTTATGAATGCAGTGGGTTGGAGAGGGACTTGAATATTGTGAGCTAGACAGGAGAACGTGCCATGGCTCTGAAATGCCTGAGAACAGAATTGTCCTTGTTTAAGTTTACGGTAGTGCTTTTCTCTGAACCCAGACTTCTTTAACCCCCCCTGAACTAAAAAGCATTTAGAATCTTCAGATCTTGTAGGATCTGACCCTACTAGTGTTGGAAAACCATAATCTTGTACTAGAGCATAGGCTTCCCTTGAGTAAATTCACTGTGGATATTGTTTGCTATTAGCTAAACACAAATAGTCTCAGCTGAGGATTATTATATAGGAAAGCCCTTTGCTGTGCATCCTTGTATCCTCAAAGAAAAGAGAGGATGTCTGAAGGAGTGGAAGGGACTGGTAAATCCTCTTTGCTGGCTGGTTGCAGAGGAGTGGATCCAGGAGGTTTTATTGTTCTGTTTAAGATTCTGGAAAAGTTAGCAAGCATTCCCTTCAGTACAGAACAGATGATGTCTCAGGGTACCTCTGCATTGTGCCATGGTGGACAGTGCAGTGACCTTCAAGCCAGCACCAACAGAGACAGGATAAGCACATCAGCACCAGGCTACAACTTAACCCAGCTAAAAGAGGGGGCACAATGTGCTGAAGTGCTTTCCCTGCTCTGCTGCCTGCCCTTGGTGCTGTGCCATGTTGGCTGGCTCAGCACTTCGGCACCATGCTCTGTTGCGCTGCCCTGTCAAGTGCCCATTAGAAGGCTGGTGGATAAAGCTTTGCTGGGACATCTTTTCATTCAGAGAGGTTTCTGAAGTCCCAAATGAGCTTATTAGTTCCTGACTAGTGTGTTTCCCCCTTTTTTGGAGCTGTTCTAATTTTCATAAATAACAGTGTGTTAACTGGGCTGCTCATTCACTGAGGTGATGGAGCACTTGGGATTTCAGATCCACGTTTCTCACCTCCCCCAGTGACACGCTGAATGTTAGCTAGTGTTTGTCTTCCTTACCTCTCACTGCAAAGTCCAGCTTCTGCCTGTTCCATGCGTGCTGCCGGTTAACTTGTGCTTTGAAACTCCTCTTCGGTAAGTGTCGGTGTCCCCAGGAGAACAGGCGTGCCTCGAAAGGTGTTCTCAGGCCAGCAGCTCTGCCAGCAGGAGGAAGGGCAGCCTCTCTGCCCGAGTGAGTTCAAACGCTGCCTGGAATCCAGCGCTTTACAGCGTGGAGATAAAAGCTGGACCTGCAGGAGCTTAGGGATGATACCCCCATCTGTGAGGGAAAGCCTGGGTGCAGTATGTATTTGGCCTAGGCTGAGACACGGTTCTTTTTGTCCCCCTTTTTAAGGTGAGGTCTCTGTGTGCTGCTTTCACTCCTTACCCTGTGCGGTGCCCCACCTGCCCTCCTGCCATGGGCGCACAGACACGGCCGGCTCAGGCTTGGCTGGGCTGGGCTGGCAGCACTGCTCCGTTCTGATGGGGCTCTTACAGAAATGTTTCCGGTCCCTTCTCACGGTGTTTTGCTTTCAGCTTCACTACAGTCAGGCAGATGTCTGATCTCTGAAGAGGATTGTGTGTGTGCTTTCAGGAGCAGCTCGTCCTGCACCTTGCAGGCTTCCAGGGCTCCAAGCAGGAGCACCCCGTTTTTGACTTGCAGGGTAAGGGCGAGGAAATGGGTAAATGACCATGCTCGTTACTCGCTGTTATTACTGCTCCTGCCTTGGTGGAATGTCAGATTGCTGAGTACATAGTGATAGTCACAGGGGATCGTTTGATCAACATGATTACAGTAAGGCTTCCAATTATATCAGGCATGTCAAATGACAGTATGCTTCTGCAGGGATGGATTTTTGGGCAATTATCCCTGCAGAGCATCTCCCAGTCTCCATAATAGCAAGAGGTGGTTTGGGAATGCCGTGCAGACAGGTCCCTCTTTGCAGGGACTTTATTCCCAAGGCTCCCAAGAAGTCACAAAGTGTTTTTCAGAAATTACCCCTTTTAGAAAGACCCTGCTTCTAAAGCAAAGGCAGTGATTGATCTAGACAGCGTGCTGCCTCTCTCCTAGCTGTGAATCGGGAGCCATTCCTGTTAGCTGTTAGAGAAGACAAGCTGTTCACCCTCATCTTCCTCAGGAATTAATGGAAATTGGAGGCACTTCAGGAACAAATTCATGGCAATAGATGTCTGTCCGTGTGTCAGACACGTCTCCTGATTCTGGGGAATGCTTTGTTTCACATAACTGAAGGTGTATTGGTGTGGACAAGCTCGTTTACCTGATGGGACAGATCTCCCAGGAAAAGAAAAAGCTGTGCATCAACTACACCTTCCTGTCCTTAGCTTGAGGCATGTAGTTGCCTCTGCAAATTAGCTTCAGACCTGGGATGTCTTTGTCTTCTGGAAAAATTCAGAGATAGAGACAGACTGCAGTTTAGTGTGAACACATGCTGGCGCAGGTGGGTGATACAGCTGCCCGGGGCAGGAAATAATTCACTGAGGGCCACACTTGTGCTGCTGCTTGATAGATCATTCAGACTGACCCCAGCAAACGTCCTACAGCCAGAAGCAGCCCCTTAAACACCTGGATGCCACAGAAACATTAGCTGTTAAAAGTAAGTAGGATTCTCAATATAAAAATGTAGATGTGAGAGTGAGAATTGCATCCCATCATCCCTGACATGCCTGTAGGTAGTGGAAGTATGTATGACAGCAGTTTCATGTGCTTTTCTTGTCTGTGAGGAGTTTTTCATTGCACCCTCCCATAAGCAGGGGCCTGGAAGTTAAAAGTTATATTACAGTATTACTTTGGGAAGGACGAGTTAAAAAGCCTAGTGTTTTGGAAGTGAGGTGGACGTTACGTTTTTAAGTCACAGGAGGATAACAAGCTACATCCCCTGGGATTGCTGAGGAAGGTGTGTCTCTAGCTGGCTCAAAAATAGCTAGTTTAAAATTGGAATTATTTAGAAAACATACCTGGAACAGGCTGTGAAATGCTTTTAAAACATCAGCTGGTGGGTGCTTGCTGGAGAACGTAGACTCTTCATCTGCGACCAGCAGAAGCTGGAGAGGCAGCAAATCTGGTCAGAGGTGTGTGGCCTGTCCCTGGGCTTGGTCTTTAGACCTTGCTCCCTGGGTTTGATCTGTCATGTAGGGAAGATGTTTGTTTCTGCCAGCTCGGAGATGTTTGGATCTTTCCAGGTGCCTTCTGTAGACCTTCCCTGTTAGTCTGTATATTTGGGCCACTGAGGATTTCACGGTGTGTGTCACACAGGGCACATCTGGGAGGAATATAGGGATGTTGTCAGGGCCTGTAGGGACGCGACTAGGAAGGCTAAAGCCCGCTTGGAGATGAAGCTAGCAAGGGACATAAAGGATAATGAAAAGAGTTATTTCAGATACCTGAATAGTAAGAGGATGACCAGGGATAATGTAGGTCCCTTGATGAATGAGGCGGGTGTCCTGGTATCGGGTGATAATGAGAAGGTGGAGATACTGAATGCCTTCTTTGCCTCGGTCTTCACTCCAAAGGCCCCTCGGGACCCGCAGATCCTGGATGAAAGTAGGAGTGTTTGGGCTTCCCTCTAGTTGAGGTAGGGGTGGTCCAGGAGCGGCTCAAAGGGATTAATGCAAACAAATCCATGGGCCCAGATGGGTTACATCCACGTGTGCTGAGGGAGCTGACGGAAGTGATTGCGGAGCCGCTTGCTATCATCTTCGACAGCTCTTGGAGAACAGGAGAAGTACCTGAGGATTGGAGGATAGCCAAGATCACTCCAGTCTTCAAAAAGGGCAAGAAGGAGGAACCTAACAATTATAGGCCAGTCAGCCTCACTTCTGTCCCTGGAAAGGTGATAGAACAGCTTGTTCTGGATGCCATCACCAAGCAATTGGAAGAGAAGAAGGTCATGAGGAGTAGTCAGCATGGATTCACCAAGGGGAGATCGTGCTCGACCAACCTCATAGCCTTCTATGATCTCATCACCGGCTGGGTGGATGGAGGGAGAGCAGTGGATGTCATCTACCTTGACTTCAGCAAGGCTTTTGATACTGTCTCCCATGACATACTGATAGAAAAGCTGAGAGAGCATGGGATAGATGAGTGGACAGTGAGGTGGGTTGAGAACTGGCTGTCGGACTGGGCTCAGAGGGTCGTGATCAGTGGAGCAGAATCTGAATGGAGGCCTGTGACTAGCAGTGTTCCCCAGGGCTCAGTGTTGGGTCCAGTCCTGTTTAATATCTTCATCGACGACCTTGATAAGGGAATAGCATCCACCCTCAGCAAGTACACCGATGATACAAAGCTGGGAGGGGTGGCTGACACACAGGACACTGCGCTGCCATCCACCCAGACCTGGACAGACTGGAGAGCTGGGCAGGGAGAAAACAGATGAGGTTTAATAAAAGCAAGTGTAAAGTCTTGCATGAATGATGAAGGGCCTGGAACAGCTCCCATATGAGGAAAGGCTGAGTGAGCTGGGGCTGTTCAGCCTGGAGAGAAGAAGACTGAGAGGGGACCTAATTAATGTTTATAAATATCTTAAGTATGGGATGCAGGGGGAATTGGCCAACCCCTTCTCAGTGTCTGTGGGGACAGGACAAGGGGCAATGGCTGCAAGTTGGAGCACAGGGAGTTCCGCACCAACATGGGGAAGAACTTTTCCCCAGTGAGGGTGACAGAGCCCTGGGACAGGCTGCCCAGGGGGGTGGTGGAGTCTCCTTCTCTGGAGATATTCAAGACTCGTCTGGACGCCGACCTGTGCAATATGAGCTGGGGAGCTGCTTTGGCAGGGGGGTTGGACCCAATGATCTCTCGAGGTCCCTTCCAACCCCTGTGATTCTGTGATTCTGTGATCTTACGGTCTCATGCTGGTCTGCCTCATCCTGACTTTGTAGGACAGTGGAACGGGGGCAGAACCTGTACAAGTAGGACCTTTCTCTCAGGGAATTAGTCCGTTACTTCCCCTTTGTTAATCAGTGTCAGTGCATTTCATCTGGTGTTCAGCAGGACGGTGCCCTAGGGGAACTTAGAGGTTTACTACTGAAACCCTACCCAGCCATCCTTGGGAAGCTGTTGCAGAGCTGCCTGGGAAGGGAGGTGGGAAAACAGGACTATGGGTAAAGATGACGGTTGACAGCCCGAGTAGGCCGAATGATGCTTACTGCGGCGTTTGCACCTGGAGCAGGGGGTGTTTTAGGCACCCCAAACCTTTGTGCTCGTGCTGTCGTGCTGAAATAACGGTCCTGGAAGGGGAATGTGCGGCTGCCGTGGCGGCACGTCACCAGGAGAGGGGGGTCGTTGCCCATTCATCTTTCACTGGCGGTGGGGGTGTAGCAGCACAGTGCTTTCTGTTGATCGTGACTCGGTGTTTTCAGTAGAAAGAAGAGTATGGAACAGCCATCAGACTGAGCTTTCTGGAATTCTGAAACTTGAAAACCAGTGAGACACAAAGGCCAAGAAGAGAGCCTGTTGCTGACCACCTTTCCCCATTAAAAACCTTAGTGTCACTCTGAGAACCACCAAACCTGACTTTTACACAGTTGAAACTTTTTCAGCTATTCCAGGCCTCGGATCTTAGTGCAAATGTATTCCTTGTCTTCAAGCCCTGGCATTCCCTGCTGATGAAATGCTTGATCAGGAATGCGGAGGTTCCTCATGGTCTCTGTGGTCCTGGCTGCCCTCACAGCAGAGGGTTTCATAGCTGAGCAGTAGCTCAGGGCTGTTAGCTCACAGCAGGGCTCTGTTCCATCCACATACTATCCGGAGCCCACAGTGGGTCCACGGTGGTAATGCTGGGCAGCAGTTCCAAAAACACACCTGAAAACAAGACCAAACTGGTTCCTGACTCGTGTTTGTTTGGTGTGTTTGTTGTTTTTTTCTCTTCCTTTTCTACTCTGGTTGTGTCCCCTACCCTCAGGGGGGGAAGGATGCCAACTGCATCCTGGGGTGCATCCAGCATGGCACAGCCAGTCCAGGGAGGGATTGTCCTGCTCTGCCCTGCACTGGGCGGCCTCACCTCCAGTCCTGGGGGCAGGTTTGGGCACCACATGACAAGAAAGACACAAAACTATCAGAAGTGTCCAGAGGATGGGGAAGGGTCTGGAGGAGAAGGCTTATGAGGAGAGGCTGAAGGTCCTGGGTTTGTCCAGCCTGGAGAAGAGGAGGCTGAGGGGAGACCTCCTGGGGGTCTGTGGCTGCCTGCCAAGGGGAGCGAAGGGGCAGCACCGATCTCTCTCCTCTCTTTGGGGACCAGGGACAGAACCCGAGGGAGCAGCGTGAAGCTGGGCCAGGGGAGGGTCAGGCTGGGTGTCAGGAAGAGGTTCTGTGCTGAGAGGGGGGTCGGGCACTGGCACAGGCTCCCCAGGGAAGGGGTCCCAGCCCCGAGCTGGGCTGAGGGCAAGAAACGCCTGGATGATGCCCTCAGTGCAGCTCTGACTGGGCTGGGCTGTGTGGAACCAGGAGTTGGGCTCCATGGGCCTGATGGGCCCCTGCCAGCTCAGGAGGGTCTGGGAGTCGATGCTCTCCACGGTGCTGCCTGGGCGCTCTCCAGGGTGCTGCCGCCTCTGCATCGCCTGCGCCGTCCCCAGCCGCATCGCTCTGCCTCAAAGGAGCGCTGCCAAAGGTGCTTTTCCAAATCCTGGGGGAACAGAAAGCTCTTGTCCTTGAAATTCACTCTGTAGTAATTCCCTTCTATCGTTTTTTCTATTCTTGCTGAAGAAGTGTGTGCTCATGGCACAGCGTGTAGGCTGGAGGAATTCAGTGAGCCACGGGTAATAATGCTGGGTAGATGCTGGTTTGGGCAGACATTGGGACCTCTGAAGTTATTTGGGTGGGGGACAAGACTCCAAAACTAAAGGAATCTCAGCCTTCTTTCTTTTGCAAGGAAAAAGTGAAAAGCATCTAGCTTAGAAAGGTTTAACGTGGTTGCTAAATTGGGGAGTATCTAAAAATAGCATTTCAGAGGTCTTTGAGAATCCTTAATAGGCTTTGTTATCCTGTGCTTTTATAAACAAATGCCAGGTACGTCTCCTCTCGTTAGAAGCAGTGGGAAAATGTGCTAGAAAGACACGATGAATGATATAACTCTTTACTGTCAGTATTCAATGAAGCAATGTGTTACCCAGCTCTTCTTTGTGTTCTTGTCACATTGAACAAGCCAAGAGGAAGGAAATGGCATTATTTGCTTTGGAGAAGGTGTGCTGGACTTGTGTAGGTTGTTTCTTAAGGCATGTTGTAAATTGTGTGGTAAGAACCTTTCTTATCACTGGTTGTGTGTCGTCCCTTTGGTTTTGATACCCATTCTTGTGGCCTGAGCATTCAGGCTGCAGCCCTGGGCACAGGTGGGTAGGGGAAATCTAACTGTGTCATTATGACAGCATATGTACAGAGGAAAGAAATGTACAGGTGTGTCATTTGGTCATGCTGCTCTGCTTCCTCTGTGCTTGGCAAAGGGAAACAAACTGCAAGAGACAACTGCTTATCCCCTGGGTCATCTTTAACTTGGAAGGCTCGTTTTGTGGGGCGGGCTGCTCCGTATACAGGCACATAGACACACGCACAGGGTAACGTTTGTCTGAGCAGCAGTGGCTCAAGCCTTTACTTTGATGGACATGAGCACCTCTAATTCCAGGTAGATGGGGCCCATTCCAATGTGGATCCACGTGACCTGGGCTGGCACTGGAGTGCAGGCATGTCTTTACGCGTAACAGCGAGGGTGCTTAGGCAGAGCTGATTATGTGCAGATCCAGGCTGCAACTGGAGGGATTTGAACGGATGAGATCTGGGTCGCGCTGGCTTACAGGCTCCCAGCGCAGTGGCGACTGGCTCAGTTTCCCTGTTACATGCTCTTGTTGCCCAGGTGTCATTATTTTTTGTATCAGTCGTTTGTAAGCATACTTACATTGCCCTGAAGCACTTCAGCTTTGAGATTGCACAATCCTGTTTCCAGATCTAGAAATGTTCCTGTTAAATTGATTTCACTACAGGCAACACTGTAGTCCAGGCACATTATTGTAATGGAATCATTTCTGAGTGCAACAAGCTGTGATGTCAGATGAGTCAGTGGGGTTCCAGTAAGGACACCTCCTTTTGACTCTTCAGACCATTCCTTGGAAAGATTCCCCCAGTTTATGGGAAGAGAAGCACAGAACTTTTTAATTGTAGAATCCCAGACTGGTTTGGGATGGAAGGGACCTCAAAGCCCACCCAATCCCACCCCCTGCCATGGGCAGGGACACTTTCCACTAGCCCAGGTTGCCCAAAGCCCCATCCAACCATCTAACCTGGCCTTCTGAACACTGATATTGCACGTGGTAAGATCGAGTGAAATAGATGCAGGTACCTTTCAGCATGTAACTTGCTTTCTGTAACTGCTTCTCAGATAATTACCCTTGAGCTTGAAATATGCCTGTCTCTCAGAGCCAGTGTAATTCAGCAGTGTCTGGCTATAGTGCAAATGCTCTGAATAAAAGGTGGCAAGAAGACTTCTGAGAACAGGCCAGAACATTATATGGGAAGACATTAAAGCCAAATAATTTAAACTGCTTATTTTTATCATAAAAATCAAAAGCTGAAAAGTCTTAGCCATTCCTTTCAAGCTTTCTTGTCTTCCAGCTAGAGACACAACATCTGGGCATGCTGAGGAGGTAGATATCCACCCCTCAGGATGTTGGACCCCACTTATCCATGGCACTAGATGTTAGCTGGGGAGCGTGCAGGATGAATGCAGACCCCAACAAACAGCCCCTACTCTTGGCTGTGGGTGGCCTCTCTTGTGTTGCCAGCAGAGCACAGCCCAGATTGCTCTGGTCTGTAAAAGATGGAGTCCTGTATGGGTGAGTAGTTGACCCTTTTTGGGGCAGATCCAGCAGATGTAACTGCAGCGACTGGGCAGCATGAGGAGGCAGGCTGAGGAACCCACTGCGTGTTTTGGCAGCGCCTTCGTGGTGATGGTGATCCCCCAGCTCCTTCTGTGCATCAACAGCAGCCTCTGGCCCCATAAGATCAAAACTGAACAGCGACAGAAGGTAGGGCAGGAAGGAAGATGAGAAGGCACATTGTGGTGTTGAATTAAATGCTTGTGGTCCTGATCCAAAGTTCATTTGAATCAATGCAGCATCTGCTGTTGCCCTCAGTGAGCGTTGGGTCAGACCTTGTCTGACTGAGCTGAAATAGAAGGTGACATCAATATCTTTGATCAGTGTGAACACAGAAACCAGCGGAGCAATGTTTGGAGTCAGTGCAACTTGGCTGTCCTCAGGAAGCTGCAGAATGGGTGCTGCTGCCAGGAATGGGGGTCTCTGGTTCATGTAGGATTCTGATGAAAAAGACAACGCTGCTTGAGCTGCCGACTCTGACACAGCTGGGATGTCTTTCCCTCATGTTTGGGGTATTTATACCGGAGGCATTAGTCTCTGTAGGGCTTTTCTGTATCCTGTTCTGAGTGTTGGGGAGGTTGGTGTGTGCAGCGAACTGCTTCGTCATGGCACGGCTTGGGCAGTACCAAGTGGTGACGGTGACAGCTGCTGTGATCTGAGCACAGCAGTTCTTTTGCCTTGCCTTCTTTGCTGGTCTGTAAGCGCTCGCCTGTGTCAGTGGTACCTGGAATGTGTGGTTGTGCCATCAAACTCTGCCTTAATATGTTGTGGATGCTGGAAATTCAGAGAGGCTGAATGGGTTCATAGAAAACAGCCTGTGAGGCTGGTGGTGTAAACTGCAATGTCTGGCTCAGCTGCTTGCCAGGCTGAAATGACCAGAGCTGGAATAGTGCTTGAACATACCACATACATTTGCCGTGTTCTGCCCTTTGCTGGGTATCCCCTTTTGGCTGCTGTTGGAGACAAGACTCTGGTCTCATCTGCAGTGACTGTTCTGACATTCTCAGGAGCCAAAGCTGTAACCATGCCATCTCGACTTCTTCATCTGTTATGTATGAAAAATAAGAGGAGTATTTTCCGAAGCCCTTTCAGGCTGAAGGTAGCTGAGCAGTAAGTTTTTTTCCTAGTGCAGTTATTAATTGCATTTAAAGCTCGTCAGGCATTGAACCGAATGCCTTCAAGACAGAAACCTGCTGTGCAGGGAAGGGCACGGTGTTGCCAGTGCTGCTGTGTCCTCTGGCACGTGGTTCTTGGCACTGACCACTGAACGTGTCAGTGCTGTGACTTAAACCCAGGCAACTATGCTGTTACAGAGAAGGGGAAGACATTGAGTGGTCTGATTTCTGTCTCCTGACATACCTGCTGTACCCTGCCCTTTTTCATCTCTTCTGCCATATTGCCTCTTTTCTGTCAATAATCAAGTGGTAATCAAGGAACAGAGAAAAGCCAGAACACGAGTTGATATCATCTTTTCAGTACCAGATCTGCGACTCTAATTCCCAGCCCGGAGCTTTCTGGAACACATTGTGTCTGCGTGTTCAGTAGCATGAGAATCAGAGAGTGTAGAGTCTTTTTTTTAGCCTTAATATATTTTTATATCAGCAAAAGAGAAAGTTAAACCTGTGCAGGATGGATATGTGATTGCTAACTCGCTTTGAGCGTTGTTGTTCCTTTAGAATTAGGACAGTTGCTCCTGTGAGTCATAAATAAGAGTGTGGATTAAACAATACATGAGACAGGAGGCAATTTCTAAGCGTAGCATGTACTTCATGGTTATAGCTTTATGCTTTAACTTTCACAAGGATTATTTTGCCTTTTTTCTAGAAATGTGTCATTGTGTAGGTATCAAAATGGGTGAATACACTAATACACACCATCCATCCACATAATTTCAAGTAGTTGGATTCAGTACATTGTTACACTGCCCTGGCATCCCAAGTGTTTTTGTCCCTATCAGAAATACTCCGTCGTCTCCCATCCTTATCCCTCAGGAGGAGGTGTTCAGAGAAGAGTTTCCTGACCAGAGGGCCAAGGATGTCTACCTCTGACATATAACCTGGCAAGAATGGCAGTAGATAGGGTGGGCAGACATCTGTGCTTGTGGGGAGAGGTGAGTTAGTTCTGCAGGCCGGTGCTCCCTGGTCCCTCGCTCCCTGGCGGCTGTGCCTACATGGCTCCGAGCCTGGTGAAACGCGGCCTGCCTTTCAGCTAAGAGGAGAAGCCGAGATCACTGCATCACAGAGGCTGAGGGAGCTGGGCTGGGTCAGCCTGGAGCAGAGAAGGCTGTGGGGGGACCTCACTGCAGCCTTCCCGTCCCTGAAGGGAGCAGAGAAACAGGAGGGGAATCAACTTGTTCAAGGGCAGAGACTGGCAGGACAAGGGGGCTGGAGTGAAGCTGGAGGAGGGAAGGGTGAGAGGAGAGATTGGGGGGAAGCTCTGTACAGAGAGAGTGGTGAGGGGCTGGAAGGGGCTGCCCAGAGAGGGGGTGGGTGCCCCATCCCTGGGGGTGTTCAGGGCCAGGTTGGATGGGGCCCTGGGCAGCCTTGTGTAGCTCCAGGCCTGGAGGTTGGTGGCCCTGCCTGTGGCAGGGGGTTGGAGCTCTGTGACCACTGGGATCCCTTCCAACCCAGACCAGGCTGTGAGTCTATGACCACGTGTAAGGACGGGCTCAGTGGTTGTTGTATGGCTGTGTAGTAACAGGTAGATGTATCTGTTGGGTATTACATACAAGTCAGGTAGGGCTTCACTTTGGAGGGAACATAATTCCCCTGCAGGCCTGTGATCTGCCTTGTCCAGAAGGGTTTTCTACAACGCTAGGCAAAAACTTGGATTGCCCAGCTTTCATTCCTACCAAAGTACTGCCTGGGACAGCCCTTTCCCATTTTTAATTGTTCGAAACCACTTCTATTTCCAGGCTATTTCCTAAAGAGGAACTCAGAACTGGGAAGAACAGCCCGTGTTCTGACTTTGAGGCATGAAAGGCTTTGCCCTCTCCATCACCCTCTCCCTGTTTTTGTAACTCTGGGAAATGATGAGTACAGATTTGAGTCACATACATAACTCTCTTTTTTTTGGCATTATTTCTAGGCTTGGTTTTAACTTTGTTTTTGCACTGCCCACATGATTGATGTGGAGAGAGCCTCACCTCTATCAGATGGACCCCTGTTACTGGATATGCTGCAAGGAAGATAATCGCTTGTTTACATCCTTTCCTCTTGTACTCGGTTACAGTTGATCTTCATCCGGTAGGTTTCTGTAGACAGAAACCACTGATTTGCTTGGCAAGTCATGTCTCTCTACCTGGAAGCTGGCAGTGAAACCCCAGTCCCCATCGTAGCCAGGGCCGAGGAAGCACTGCAGTACAGGAGCTTTCCCTCTCGGCTGGTGGGTCAGGTTAAAACAACAAAACCCAGAGACTGTGAAATTAGGAGATGGGGTCAGGAAGCTAACGATTTGTGCCAATTAGTGAAGCAGGCAGATAGGTGCTGTAACCCTAATTAAGCCCCCCACGTGCCTGTGGATCTTAGGGTGAGGTTTCTCAGTCGGACCCCTTCGAAAATCACATGGGACGCTGTACAGGCCGCAGTCTGCCAGGGGTTATTATCTCAAGCAGGAATTTGCTGAAGCTCACGAGTTAGGTACTTCTACTTTCAGAGCTGATGATGACAAATGCTTTCCAGAGAAAACCCACCCTTTTCCTGGCACTGTGTTCTTTTTATGTCACTGTGCATCTGCCCACTCTCCCACTCCCCTCCTACCTACCGGTTGTGGCAGCAGCACCGTGGATTCTGGCTTCACAATACGTGTTCTGTGTTTAAGGAGAAATTGCTCAGTCTCCATTTTTACTGACCAGATCTTGAAAATTTAATCTCCAAGCTGATGCCTACAGAAGGATTTCTTTTTCTTCAGATCTGTAGACCAGTGACTAGCCATTTTCTGCTTCTGTTGGGAAAACATTTCTGTCTTAGAACAGAACGCTTCTTTCCTGCAGGGACATGAGCTCTGTTAAGTGGTACACGCTTTATGTCCCTCTCACCAGGCTGGATATGTTCTTTCCAAAGCCATTGATTAAAATTAACATTTTCTGGGGTTTGTTGAAGTTTTTTTTTTGTTTGCTTTGGTTTGTGGGTTGGGGGCTTTTTTTTGCCACATGGTGATGAAATATTTCTATGTCTCTGAGGTTAGGGAGAAAACATTTATGGGACATAATGGGAATTTGCAGCACTGAAGAAGAACTGAAGTTGTTCTTTGCCAGTGAACTTCTGAAGAGTATTTGCTATCTCATTTTGTCTTACTTGGCACCAGTTGCTCAATTCATGTGTCTGGGTTTTTTCCCTGGTGTAGCATGGGTTACAAAGTACATCGAGCCCTTTACTGGCTTTTAAGTGAGTTTTCTGAAAGAATAATTATTTGGGACTGAGCTGATGAGCATGTACATACCACCCATCAACAGCTGACCAGTTCTTTAATAGTCGTGACTCCCCTAAGCCCTCCTCTGTATCAGACCCTGTTGTGTGTGCTGCATATCAGGATTTAAGCGTTTGCTGGCACAAGGAAACGGTGAAACATGATTTAGGGAAACCCCAAGACCAGGGTTTGGTTTTATCAGACTTCCTGCTTAAGATCCCGTGGAAAGGTTGGGAAGATGAATGCTTTCCCACTGCATCAGGAAGATGCACGCTGTTCATGTCTGGTGTACAAGCGATGCTACCGTGAGGCTTGTACACCGTGAGGAAGGCCAGGCAAGCTACACTTCCATTGCAGAATCCAGTCTTCTCCTTTTTTTATCCCTTCAGCTTTTTCCACCTGTCTCATTTTGCTGGTAGCTGTTGCTGCAGTTACTGCTTGTGTTCTAGCTGCTCGTTTTGTGTAACCCAGTTTCTCACAGATGGGAACAACTGTGAGAAAAATCAGCCTGTATGTTGAAAGGAGCTGGAGGAGAGGGTGGCTGCACCCCGTAACCCACTGCTTCCCATCCCATGTCTTCTTCCACTGGAGAATTAATGGTTTTGACTGCATGCACAGACTGCATTAGGTGGGAAGGGACCTTCAGAGGCCATCTAGTCCCACCCCTGCAGTGAGCAGGGACATCTTCACTAGAGCAGGTCGCTCAGAGCCCCAGCAAGCCTGAGACCTTGGATGTCTCCAGGGATGGGGCCTCCACCACCTCTCTGGGCAGCCTGTCCCAGTGACCCACCACCCTCAGAGGGAAGAGCTTTTTCCTAACACCCAACCTAAATCTCCCCTGTTCCAGTTTAAACCATCCCCCCATGTCCTGTCGCTCCATGCCCTGAGGAACAGTTCTTCCCCAGCTTTCCTACAGGCACCTTTCAGGGACTATAAACTCCCCCAGAGCTGTGGCAGTTTCCATAGACTAAGTGCTTTGTAAAACACAAATGCGGTCTTTGAAATCCATAGAATTCTCCAAGTGAAGCCTTGCAGTAAAGAGAACCCATGGGTAAGGTTCCTTGGTAATGGTAAATGGGCATGGTCTGTGTGAGCTGAAACCAGCTGAGCTCTGTGGGTACACAGGTAATGTGAGGTCAGGATTCAGGCTGGTCCCTGAGCCGCTCTCACACCAAGAGTGCACGGGACATCTGTTACGTGACTTGGTGGTGCTTGCATGATGGTGACCTTCATGGGTTCAGCAGCCATTTGGTCAAATTCAGGCTGAAGTCAAGGAACATACTGCGGAGGGGAACTTGGCTAAGGGAACTGTGCCTTTAATTTGGTGGCTTTTTTGGCAGTGCTGCTGTCAGTGAGCTCCCATATCCCTAGCTTCTCAGGGGTGCTGAAGCCAGGGATGCAAACATCCCCTCTGTGTCGGAGCATCACAGTCTTCCTCTCCCTTGGGACTTGCCTGGAAGAGGCCAGATCTGGGGTGTTGGAGGGAGCTGAAATGTGATCAGCTGCCTGCCAGGGACTAATGCAAAGGCTCTTTTTATCTACACGTGTCCTGTTTTGATGAATAAATGCTTGACGCTAGTAGTGATAACAGTTAACCCAGGGAGGTGGGAGTACAGCTTTGATGTGCTGGTTTTAGCAGGGGGAGATGCAACGAGGGAATGACAGACCCATCTGTCTCTGATACAAACCCTATAAATTAATGTCCCAAACCCAAATGATGCTGGGGGAGGGGGGAGCAGACTAATAAGGCACATGTTGTCTCTGTCTCTGTTGGTCCATGGCTGTATAATCGATCTCCACCTTCAACACAGGGTTTCATAAGTTGCCTGCAAGCAGCTTTTGGCACTGAATAGTAACCAACACCCTGCTCTGTGGTATTATTTTTACCCCGATGGAGTTGAGCTGAGCAGGGCAGGCTGAGCCCAGATTACACTGCGTGCTTCCCCAAGCAGCATCCCCCCTCCTCGCTGCGTTTGGTTTGCTGCTCAACGCGGCTCTCCTGATGCAGCCTCACGTGGCTGCATAAAGGCACAATGAGGACTTGAATATCCCAAGCCCCTTCCCTGTGGCTCTCCGAGTTTGCTCGCAGGTGAGCAGGCTGAGGCTGGTCTCTCCCAGCTCAGTGGCTTTTGCTCCTGGTTTCCTATCGACTGACTCAGCAGTAGGGGGAAGAAGATCGTGAGGAGGAGGAGGAGAAGAGCAGGAAAGCGTATGCTGGGCTTCAGCACAGACGGTCGCAGCGACAGCAGTAAGTCAGACTGCACCATTTTCTTCTCACCCTGCGTAGAGGCGATGTGAGGAGCTGACGGGAGCTGCCCCCTCCCCCACCTGGTGGTGATGCTGAAGTGGAGCCTTCCTCCCAGCCAGAAGACGCAGCCTATCTGGAGGGATCCTGAGAGACCTTTCCTGTTTGGTGATGTCTGTTCAACGGCTGATTTTCCTCTCTTTTCTTTAATTCTTCTCCCCTTTTTTTAACTCCCCAGCTGAGTCTGAAGCTTGCCTTCACTTGCAGCCAAGCCGAAGCAGCCTGCTTCCAGGTACCCGCCGGCTGCTCTCCGGCTGCGTGCATGTGTTAGCGGTGAGCACTCCTGCTCACTGCGCGTGTGGACCTGGCTCTCCTGCCTCTGAGTTATGGGTGCTGCAGAGGCTGGAGCAGGGCTGTGACCTTTCCTGGGGTGCTGGAGGAGGAAGAGTGGATTACGCCGTGAAGTTCTGGCTTGCAGCCAGCGCCCTTGCTGGGGGAAAAACCAAAATACAAAAGGAAACCCACCTGGATATCTGCGTGTGCTGGAAACGGCTTCCTTGGGGCTGGCGTTTCCCTCTCCAAAATGGCTCATGCAGCCGCTTCCATTAAAAAAGTTCGAGAGTCTGAACTCGAAGAGAGGGAGAGGAACCTTGAGAAGGAAAGGAAAAGGCAGCGGAAAATCTCTAGGGCAGATCGGAAACGCAAGGTACGAGGGGAAAAACAGCCCCCTTCTCCCCTTCCCCCCTCCCTGTGCCCTTTGTCTCTCTGTGCAGCCCTTTGCAGGTATCTGTTGCTGTGTGTAATGCTCCCCCCTTCGTGTTCCTAACCTTTCATACCACAGTTCCCATCTGCATCCCTTCCCATCCCCTCTGAGCCCCACCGTGGGCTTTGCCTAGCTGCAGTGAGCTTAAAGTGCTTCCAGCCACAGCAGCCCACAGCTACACAGGCAGGGTGTGAATAAAGATGGCCATGGGCACACCGACATTGCCACCTTCCCTTCATCCCGCAGGGGCCAGAGGGGCCTGCCGCCCTTCCAGCCTCCAGCTGATCTGAAGCAGGGAGGGGGGGCAGCTGTGTTTGTGCTTTGCAGCACCAAGGTGTGTCTCTGTACTTCAGGGCAGGGAGGTTGGTTGGTCCCCCCCTCCCACCACCCCATACCCCGTTCCTCACTCCCCGCATCGCCAGCGATGCTGGATGCTGCGTGTGAGGCCCTGTCCTGTCGTGTGAGGCGCATCAGCCTGCGGTTTCGTGCCGGACCTGGGGCTGGCACCGTGATTCAGGGTATTTACACTGCAGAGGGATTTTTCCAGCTCAGGCCCGATGCACGGCTCTGCAGTCAGTTGGGTTTTCTGTGCCTCTCACTGGTCTTTGATTCTGTTACGGCATATCTTATGTTTTGGTGAGGTTTCTCGCAGTTTATAATTAACTATTGTTTTCCTTCTCTGTTAGAAATGAGGAATGACATGTTCCATTGCTGGGGGGGGGGGAAGAAAAAAAATCAATAGAGATGATTTATTTGCTAGATCTCCCTATAGTTCCCAAGGACACAAATAACACACAGTAGTGGAACAAATCTGAGAAGCCCCTGAAGCTTCTAGTAAGGTTGGCTGTAGGACCATACTACGCTGGGAGCGCCTGTACTAATGCCTCCCTGTTGCCGTTTCTTTTCTCCCATCTCAGGAATCTTTAGGTTGTGGCACATGTTAACTCATTCACTGATACCATGTTTTGATCCGTTCTGTATAAATTTTGCCTGGAAGGGGTAACACCAGGAGACGGGATCTATTTTGGTTTGGGTGGGGTTTTTTTTTCCTTTTTTCTTTTTCTGCTACATGGGATGTAAACACAGATCAGACGACAAGAAAAAAGAGCAGAATCCAGCAATGTAACGTTTGCATTTCCAGATCCTTTTGGCAAATCTCTCTGATTCCGAAGCCATCTGCTCCCTTGGCATACCTGAGAAATTCTCTATTCGTTTTACATTTGCTTTGACGATTTCCCTATTCTGAACTGCATGACTTAAATAAAATTACCCAGGCTGCTTGATACCTTTGGGACCACTGGATATGATCTCCCTGACTTTTAAAAGGCTTGCTTTCCAGGGTTCATTAGGTTGCATTAGAATTCTCTTTATCAAAACAAGGATGTCATTTCTAATGCATGCAGTGCGTGGAGGCTGGGGCAGAGCTGCTGGGGGCAGATTGTGATTACTAACCTAATCCCCTAAATGGGACACTGCAGCATAAAGCAGTTTTTGTGATTACAGTTTTGATTGTGGAGTTCTCTGCCTTTTTTAAAAAAAAAACAGTTGAATGTGTGGGTGCCCTTGCTGGAGGGTCTCTTTTCTTGGTCTTGTTTGCCCAGCACCCACTGCAGCGACTTCATTGCTGTGTGCGTTGTACTGCTTGATTTTCACATTTCCATGTGTTTGATTGAACGTGTACCCTACTACTTTAATTAAAGCTGGGTAGAATTAATAGCGTCCCTCCTGCTATCGGTTTCCCGGAGCGCTGTGTATCCCTGGCTGCCAGTAGGCAGGCTCAGGCCATGTTTGTGCTGGTAATAATGCCGGGTGTCACAGGCTGTGAAACCGGATTTTCAGACCTGGGGAACACTAGTGGGCTGCGCTTAGAAAAGGCAGAACACTCTAATGCTGTTTGCTTTTCCTCCTGTGTAAGAATCGGCAGCGGCCCTCGGTCCCGACTGCCTTTCACTGCGGCTGTGCCTTGCTGTTATGTAAACAAGCACCTGCTGCACCCTAAACTGGCCTTGGGAGGGAGCGGGTGTGGGTGAGGCCGGGCATCCTCCCTCGGAGACACCCAGCGGTCCCAGCGGGGCTGTGTCGGCGTTGGGATGCCTACGTGCTGGTGCTGTGCAGAGCGCACAGTGCGGCGCCGGTGAGCCCATGAATATGTATGTGCACTCTGGCACGCAGCATACACAGAGTACCTGACGTGCTTCATAGCTGATACCTGTATCTGCCCATGGATTCAAGGGAGATACATGTCTGTGAGGTACGCACGCACACGTGTCTGTGTGTGCCACTGAAACTGCTGAGGAAAAAGGAGTTGTTCTGCTGGGAAAGGTGGCTGTCTCCTAGGAGGTACAGAGCCCTCTCAGGCTTTGCTGACTTCCTTGGAAAATGGAGGCTGTGAACAAATTGTGTGTAGGAGAGACGGGATGTAAATGAACGTTGTTAGACTGCTCCCCACACTTCAGCTCTTTCTATGTCCAGGGAATATGGTCTCGGCTTTCTGAATTATTTAGAAGCTGTTGCATTGCAGTGACTGGATTTTCAGTACAACACAGATCCATTTTGTTTGGGGGAGGGCAGGGGGAGGACATGCTGATGTGAGGTATCACGGACTGTCTTTCCAAAACCTCACCTGGATGTATGCCGTATGCTGGTAAATGCATGAAGGGCTGATTTGGCACCGCGATGGAAACTTCTTCTCTGACCCTGGAACATCCTGATTATGCCAAAGGGGGTAATGTAGGGCTGTGACTTCAGCTTTTCCACTCTGCCAGCATGTCGAGCATCTGTTAGTACCCTCCTGTCCTTCTCCTAGCATCCTGGGGTGCTGCAGGGTGGGCAATCGTTGTGGCTTTGCCTTTTCCCTCGAGTATTATGCTTAACGGTGTTTTGCAGCATGATCATCATCGCTCTTCTTGATGGCAGCATTACAAGCCATGGCTTACAGCTTCCTGTGCTTCTTGGGTAGGACCAGAATCTTCTTCAGTGTCATCATGTCTGCTACTTGACATAGCTCTGGACAATAACAACTCCCTGGCCATTAGCAGAGCTGGGAAAAGGGCCAGCATCAGCAGCATTCCTGCTCGGATGGTGCCTGCGCAGTCCATAGACATCTGTAGTTCTTTAAGAGAATTATTCCACACCCAAAAACTGGGAAAAAGGTGTTTGAAGGCTGAAGACAAATCCCAAGACCCTCTTCGGCAGTCTTTCCGAGACTGACTCGATTGGTTTCTAGAACCAGTTGACAAGAATCAGCTCTGCTCACCTGGCATTCAGACAGGACGTTTGCACTCTGAGGCGTGCAGTCCTTTCCTGCAGTGTTGAAAAACATGTTCTTGAGGCAAATACCTGTATGTAAACAAAACCCCCATGGTTTAAATAGTTGCACGGATACCCAAATGTATCAAGCATTACAAGCCAGGGGCTAACAGAAGAGAGTGAGCACCTTAAAATATGTAGGTTTAATAGAAATTTAGCCAGGATTAATTCACACACAGAATCACACACAGAATAATAAGGTTGGAAAAGACCTTTAAGATTATCAAGTCCAACCATTCACATACTAAACTAAACCATATCCTTAAGAACTTCATCTACCCTTTTTTTGAACACACCCAGGGAAGGTGACTCGACCACCTCCCTGGGCAGCCTGTTCCAGGCCCTGACAACTCTTTCAGTAAAAGATTGTTTTCTAACATCCAATCTAAACCTGCCCTGGCACAGCTTCATGCCATTCCCCCTTGTCCTATCACCTGTCACCTGGCTGAAGAGACCATCACCTACCTCTCTATAACCTCCCTTCAGGTAGTTGTAGGCAGTGCTAAGGTCTCCCCTCAGCCTCCTCTTCTCTAGGCTAAACACCCCCAGCTCCCTCAGCCGCTCCTCAGAGGATTTGCCCTCCAGCCCCTTCCCCAGCCTGGTTGCCCTTCTCTGGACTCGCTCCAGGACCTCCATGTCCTTCTTGTGGTGAGCAGCCCAGAACTGGACACAGTACTCGAGGTGTGGCCTCACCAATGCCCAGTCCAGGGGCACAATCCCCTCCCCAGACCTACTGGCCACACTGGTTTTGATACAAGCCAAGATGCCATTGGCCTTCTTGGCCGCCTGGGCACACTGCTGACTCATATTCAGCCTGCAGTCAACCAACACCCCCAGGTCCTTCTCTGCCTGACAGCTCTCCAGCCAGTCTCCCCCCAGCCTGTAGCGCTGCATGGGGTTGTTATGTCCCATGTGCAGCACTCTACACTTGGCCTTGTTAAACTTCATCCCATTGGACTCAGCCCATTGGTCCAGTCTGTTCAGATCCCTCTGAAGAGCCTCCCTACTCTCAGGCAGATCAACACTTCCTCCTAGTTTAGTGTCATCTGCAAACTGACTGAGGGAGCATTCAATCCCTTCGTCGAGATCATTGATAAAGATGTTGAACAAGACTGGAGCCAGGACTGAGCCCTGGGGGATGCCACTCGTGACCGGCCTCCAGCTGGATTTTGTTCCATTCACCACCACCCTTTGGGCTCGGCCATCCAGCCAGTTTTTAACCCAGCTGAGGGTCCACCTGTCCAGGCCAGTGGCAGCCAGTTTCTCAGTCAGAATGCTGTGAGAAACTGTGTCAAAGGCTTTACCAAAGTCCAGGTAGATCACATCCACAGCCTTCCCCTCGTCCATTCAGCGGGTCACCTTGTCATAGAAGGTGATCAGGTCAGTTTGACAGGATCTACCTTCTGTAAACCCTTGTTGACTAGGCCTGATCCCCTGGCCATCGTGCATGTGCTGCATGATAGCTCCCAAGATGACCCTCTCCATGATCTTCCCTGGGACTGAGGTCAGACTGACAGGCCTGGAGTTCCCTGGATCCTCCTTCCGACCCTTCTTGTCTGTGGGTGTAACATCTGCCAGGCTCCAGTCGACTGGAACCTCCCCAGTCTGCCAGGATTGCTGATAGATGATGGAAAGGGGTTTGGCAAGCACATCTGACAGCTCCCTCAAATTCCTTTATTCCTAAATTCAGGATATAAATCACAGACTCACAGGGGTTGGCAGGGCCCTCCAGAGCCCATGGGGTCCAACCCCCTGCCAGAGCAGGGTCCCTAGGACAGGTCACACAGGGCGGTGTCCAGACGGGGCTGGAATCTCTCCAGAGAAGGAGACTCCACACCCCCTGGGCAGCCTGTCCCAGGGCTCCCTCACCCTCACTGGGAAGAAGTTCTTCCCCAGATTGGGGGGGAACTCCCTGTGCTCCAACTTGAGGCCATCGCCCCTTGTCCTGTCCCCACAGACCAGCTCCACTTGCCTCTCAGTGTCTTCTGCTGAATATGGCTCATCTTTGGCAGGGTGAGGAAAGGGAAATGGTGGGGTTCTGTGATGGTCTCTCACTGAGTCAGCAGCAAAGCCCGGATTAGGGCCTTGGAGTTCAGCTTCCCAGCCCCTGGCAGTGTGTAATGGGCACTGGCTTTTCCCTGTCTAGCATACTTCCCAAAGCAGACAGCTTGCTGTCTTTGCATGTGACAGGTGTTGAAAAGAGTTTTCAAAAACCCACCAAAAATCAAACCCCAAACCAAAGAAGCTGCTATCCCAAACTGATTTTGCTGCCAAATAAAACTGATTTTTGTACAAATGGGGTAAGCCAATACTTGTGTTACCCTTTTAACATCAGTGATGAGGACGAGTTTGACCTTTGGGCTCCACTGGCAGCAAGTGGGAATTTATTTAGTGTTTAAATACACAGTTTTAAAAGAGTTTTTTAAACTTTTATATCTCTTTGAAAGGCCATCCTTCAGCATCCGCTAGTGTCAAATGTCCCAGATTCTCTGGCTAAAAACGATTGGGAAACAAATGCATCTCAGTGAATTTTGTGTTTCACTTGACACCCTAAGCACTGTCAGAGTTCAGACAGAGCTGCTGCTGCCAGGCAATACCTGCAGAAAGGCAAGGGTGGAGGGAGAAAGAGAGAGCTGCTGCTGCTGCCAGCAGAGTTCAGGTGTGTCTGGGGAAGAGTTGATGCTCAGTAAATGGCTTCCATCGTGGAAGGTGGACTGAGTTTTCCTTGGTTTTCCTTCAAAGGCAGGCCATTTTTTCACATTACCATCCATCTCCTTTTTCACAACTCAGTGTCAGAAAGAAATCTCGTGTTACAAAACTCAAGCAGAAAATGTCGTCACATTTGGCTTGGCACTGGCTGGAAAAGCCCATTGTGACATTGAAGCATACCTTCAACAGGAGGAGCAGGTACGTGGGCTCTGCACTGAGGCTGGTAGCCACAGAGTTCATCCCTCTGGAAGCACCGCAGCTGCAGTGAGGATGGGAGGACGTGGAAGAATGGATGAACACTTGGACATGCTAGGAAAAGGCATCCCAAAGAGGAAATCATGTGGGGGCACAGTTCTTCACTCTTGGTCACTCCTGCTTTGTTCTGGGGGAGGTTTAGATTGGATCTTAGGAAAAATTCCTTTACTAAAGAGTGGTCAAACATTGGCACAGGCTGCCCAGGAAGCAGTGGAGTCACCATCTCTGGAGGCATTAAAAACCCTGCGCTACACGTGGCACTTCAGGAAATGGTTTAGCGAGCGTGGTGCTGCTGCGCTGATGCTTCAACTTGATGATCTTAGAGGTCTTTTCCAGCCTAAATGAGTCTGCGGTTATACTTCAGTTTGTGGATGCCAAACGGTATCTCCACTGGTCTGCACATGCCGCAGGATCCATATGGAGTTTGTACAGGGCTAAAGAAGAAAAGGAGAAGCCTCTCACTGCTTAACCTCTCTGTATGTAAAGCTTTCAAGGTTTCTTGCAGCTTTAACCTACTGTTTTTTCTTCAGCACCAAATGTCTCATCTGTTCAGTGTTCCATTCGTTGCCTTGGCAAACATCTTTGTGATTCACTAGAATTTCTAGATGCTTCAAATGCCTCTTCAGCCATGAAAAGAATAAATCTTTCTGGTGTTTCATAACGGGGTGTTTGCGTAGGTGGTGCCTATTCCTGATGCCCTTTGCCTCCTGTACTTCAGACTTCTGGTTTCATTATGTAGATAGTTCTTGGCATGAAAATAATACCCCAGCGTTTGCTTCCTTGTGAAATGGAGATTCTTTCGATGCTGCTGCATTTCATAACAGGCCAGTGTTTGCCAGTTCAGTTTCTAGGTGTCCTGTCCGAGGGGTGGTATGGCTGTGACTGCAGCGCTGCTGAAGCTTGCAGATACCTGGCAGCACAGGCACTCTCACTGTGTCTGACACGTGTCCTGGTCTGTCCATGTGTCTCAGGCGAGCAGGCAGAATGCTGCTGTCGCTGTGGGTTTAATATAAATGATATAAAATGATTGCTGATTAAGCTCTGTTCTCCTTAATGCAGATACAGAATGTTACCATAGGGCCAAGTGTCATCATTTCTCTAATGATCTGAGACTTCTGTACTGCTTGCCATAATTAAACTGGGAACAAATAGATGATACTCCAAAATAAAGCAAGCCAGTGGTTGTCGTACAGACTGATGATCTCCAGTTCCCTCGCTTAGGAAAGGGGAAAGCTTCACTGCAAGTTTAAATAATGCTCACCTTTATTTTGGTTTGTTGTGTAACTGTGCAATGATTTATATGTGGCTTTTAAATTTAATTTCCATGATAGTTTTTGAAAGAGAAGATTGATTTAGTCTTAATAAATTGTATGTAGACAGTATTTCAAAACACAAATCATTTACCTAAGTGTGTGTTTTGGTATCTTAGGTAAACATCCTTCTTCACAGCCTTAAATTGAATTAATCCACACTTGGGATACTGGAGAAAATACTGTCTGACTAGACAGGAGTGTGAGGTAGCTTCCATAATAATTATAGCGGTGGTACTTGCTTCATGCATTACTTGATGAAGAGGAGCGTGCTTGGGCTGGGGTCTGGAACTCATACCCTGCACCAGCTGGTACTTGTTCCCTCCAGTGTGATGGGCAGGCAGTCCCCTGAATCTTAGAGCCTCTCTGCTAATTGTGCAGGAGGTGTGGGGTGAGTGAGAGAAATGGAGCTATAGTACAACCTTTTCACAAAGTTCCTAACAGTTCTTTCCATTAATTCCCTCACAGGAAGATGGGGCAGGAGGAACACTTGGGCTAGGGACATTGACTTACTAGGGCTTTCAAAGCTGCTGCTCAGTTGGCAGCTGGTGCCCCACTCCATGCTAGTAGCTGGGGCTGCGGTTCTCATGCTGCTGCGGGAAAACAGAGCGATGTGTGCATGTGTGTGTATATATATATCTCACTTCGCTTCTTCCTCCCACCTACCATCCCCCCATGGAGACAAACCATGGGGCTCAGAGCTCCCTTGAGTCAGGAGGAGGAAACTCTGTTCCCGGCCTGCTCGTTCTGCCCTTTCCATTGTGGAGTTTGTTCAGTGTGATCCAGTGCAGTGGGGCACGCTTTGGCTTTGATGGCTGGCCTTGGCGCATAACGTCACAAGACTGTCCAAAATGCCTACGCTGTCATCTCTCACTCTGTGTATTTCAGTAAAAAAAGAACTTTTGCTGAACTTTAAAACAAGCAACCAACAAAGAGGAGAAGGGCAGTACCGGTCTCCAGCGACTCGGCCTATCCTGGTGTCTACAGATTAATAAGTGTGGATCCTATGCAGCAGGAACAAGGAGTGACTAAAAAACATGAGAGAGCATTTACACATTATTGAACAAATTACCCTCCATAAGCCTCTATGGCTTCCTGTTTGGTTTTGTTTAGCTTCTCACAAAACACCTCGTTACGTCCTTGACATTGGTGACATTTTCTACACCACTAGAAGAACTTTGGTATTAAATTTGGGCAGGTTTGTGTTCAGCAATTAAAAAAAAAATAAAAAGGGAAAGAGAGGTGTTGTAAGAGAGTTTTTACAAATGGAGGTCAAGAGCTAAAAAAGTAATGTAGATGTCAGATGTTAAACGGTGAAACATCGAGCTTTTAGGAATCTGGCTGCTGTAATTTAGTCCCTCGGGCTTTTCCGTTGAACTCCTGGGGAAAGTTTGGCACCTGAATTAATAGCAACATATGAGCATCAGGAGATCATACTTAGATGGCAAGCTTTGGAGCCGTGCCCCAGTGTATGTATTTGCCAAAGTATAGTGCATCCAGAGCATGGAAATAGCAAGTACGTCCCTGAGCAGTATAGTAGGATTATTGCCATCCGGGCAACAGTCTTCTCCCCGAGATGGTGCCCTTGCCAGCACGGGTGTGTCATCCCCCTGAGAGCATCTCTGGGGATCGGGAGTATGGGAACCATCACGGGCTTTACACAGGGGCTGAGGGAGCTGGGCTGGGTCAGCCTGGAGAAGAGAAGGCTGTGGGGGGACCTCACTGCAGCCTCCCAGTCCCTGAAGGGAGCAGAGGAACAGGAGGGGAATCAACTTGTTCAAGGGCAGAGACTGGCAGGACAAGGGGGATGGAGTGAAGCTGGAGGAGGGAAGGGTTAGAGGAGATATTAGGGGGAAATTCTGTACAGAGAGAGTGGTGAGGGGCTGGAAGGGGCTGCCCAGAGAGGGGGTGGGTGCCCCATCCCTGGGGGTGTTCAAGGCCAGGTTGGATAGGGCCCTGGGCACCCTTGTGTAGCTCCAGGCCTGGAGGTTGGTGGCCCTGCCTGTGGCAGGGGGTTGGAGCTCTGTGACCCTTGGGGTCCCTTCCAACCCAGACCAGTCTGTGATTCTATGGGCTGCATCTGCCCAGTGACAGAAGATGTTTCTCAGCCTTTTCCTTGCAAAAACACGTGTTAACGTTGCGTCAGAATCCACGCAGTTGTGTTTTGTCGATGATCCAAAGCTGGGAGGGGTGGCTGACACACAGGACACTGCGCTGCCATCCAGAGAGACCTGGACAGGCTGGAGAGCTGGGCAGGGAGAAAACAGATGAGGTTTAATAAAAGCAAGTGTAGAGTCTTGCACCTGGGGAGGAATAACCATCAGTATCAGTACAGGCTGGGGGATGACCTGCTGGAGAAGAGCTCTGTGGAGAAGGCCCTGGGGGTCCTGGCTGATGACAGGTTGGCCATGAGCCAGCAGTGTGCCCTGGTGGCTAAGAGGGCCAATGGGATCCTGGGATGCATCCGGAAGAGTGTGGCCAGCAGGTCTAAGGAGGTGATCCTCCCCCTCTACTCTGCCCTGGTCAGGCCCCACCTGGAGTATTGTGTTCAGTTCTGGGCTCCCTGGGATAAAAAAGACAGGGATCTCCTGGAGAGAGTCCAGAGAAGGGCTACGAAGATGATGAAGGGCCTGGAGCATCTCCCCTGTGAGGAAAGGCTGAGTGAGCTGGGGCTGTTCAGCCTGGAGAAAAGAGACTGAGGGGGGACCTAATTAATGTTTATAAATATCTTAAGTATGGGATGCAGGGGGAATTGGCCAACCCCTTTTCAGTGTCTGTGGGGACAGGACAAGGGGCAATGGCTGTAAACTGGAGCACAGGAAGTTCCGCACCAACATGGGGAAGAACTTCTCCCCAGTGAGGGTGAGGGAGCCCTGGGACAGGCTGCCCAGCGGGGTGTGGAGTCTCCTTCTCTGGAGATATTCAAGACTCGTCTGGACGCCGACGTGTGCAATATGAGCTGGGGAGCTGCTTTGGCAGGGGGGTTGGACCCGATGATCTCTCGAGGTCCCTTCCAACCCCTGTGATTCTGTGATTCCGTTTTTGTAAATGTTTCTTGGTGAGGTGTCTGTTTGAATTCCTCCCTGTTTATTCATCGTAGTGAAGAGGGAAATAAATGTTCAGTGTCCAGTTTTGGGATGCTGTCTGATGTTTAACTCCTGTCTGATGACTTTAAAGCAGTTATTTTAAAGCTACTTGAGTTAGTGTGTAAACTGGAGGTTAATGAGGTGACCGTCATTCATCCCTAGAAGTCCTGGTCATATGCAAATTAAGAAATACAAATGTAGGAAGTGATCTTCATTAGTTGTACAATGCCATGCTAATGCTACTATGAATGATAGGAATAAACAAAACATAGATTTACTGTCAGTAATTAAGGGTTTTGTTGACCAGTGTCACAGAAAACACACTCCAAAGTAGAGACCTGAACTCATCTTTATTTAGAGATGTCAGAGAGGTTTGTCAGTTGTAGGCCAACAATATCGGTCCCGTAGTATTTTTCAGGTGTGAACGAAAAACCTTTGTTCCCTGAGGGATCTCTTCTTGTGCTAACGAAATAGTGCGTGAGTTCCTGAAGCTACTTTTAATTTTTAAGAAGCATTTTTGCATTTTGTGAGCTTGTCATCAGCTTTATCCCAGAGTAGTTATTTTTTGCTTCCTTGGAATTTAGCAAAACGCTGCAGCTGATAGTAGAACAGGTCACCATAGAGTATTAGAGCATCTAATACTGGAATCTGACAAACACAACGCAGTGAAGTTCAGATGGTTCACAGACTGGGCACTGTACAAGGTGCTAACAGGTTTGCACTGTGCAAGGGTGTTTTTTCTCTCTAGTTATTTATAAGAGTTCCATATATTGTAAATAGATTTAGTGTTTTGATGATCGTTGTGTAAGGGTTGCTTCAAAACCGTGAGGGCAAATAGGTTTCACAGGAACTAGTTAAGGCCAGCTTCTCATCCCCTAGCAAAATTCCAACCATGGCTGGTGGGGATTGCATTGTTCCCTTTCTGATGAGGAGTAAGCACAGAGAAAGGGAGGAGAAGTAATGCTGGATTTAAAAAGTTACCTTGTTGGGACGTGCACTGGGAAAGTCCATTGAGACAGAATGTCTACAAAAGAGGCAGTTGGATCGGGTCACTGAAAACTTGCACTGATTCATATTTAGGAAATGTGAATGTGATGCTACTACTGTGTGGGACCTGAGGAAGGGTGTGGCTTTCTGTTCCCTGGCAGTTTAGATCTACGTTCTCTTTATTTCTGGATGTAAAATAAAACCAGCACTGAGAACCAGTCTTCATCCAAAATGGATGTAGCCCTTATTTCCCCAGACTGGTTGAAAATTGTTTCAGCCTACAGAACCATAATTATGAACCTTTCTATGCTGTGTTTTAGGTTAAATAATTTAAGCTTCCTTTTAATTATTTACTGTTTCTGCCTTATGCTATGTCAGGCTGTCTTTGTTAGACACATCACAGCTCAAAATCAGTGAAGCTGACAAGGCAACGGGGGGGACTTAAGCAAGTAAAAGCTGGTTAGTGCTGCACCGCTCGGGCCGTGGTTTAGTCAGGAGTAGTTCTTCATTTCTGTTTTTATTTTTGAAGGCACCAGTGCAGCTGAGAAGAAAGAAACGTGCCGTGTTGATAATTCTAGTGCTGCTGTAGTAGTAAGAGGCCGTAACTAAGATGTACCAAGCAACAGAACCTCAGGCCCTGATCAGCTAAAAGAGAAGAACAGTTATGCTCAGCAATTAATTCTCATTTTCGCTGATGAATGTGGTAGTGGACACGAGAGCTGCCTCGGGGAAAGGAATTGTCACTGTTGCTCACGTTGCAAGGCCGGGTAGACTAAATTCCTCTTGGTTAAGTCAGGCAACAGTGTACGTTATCTCTGGTTTAAACTCTGTGCAGGGTCTCTGCAGATCTAATAGCTCTGCTTAGTCACTGTAGGAAAGAGGTTATTGAAGTGGGAACTGGTGGGGGCTGCTCCTCAAGTGCTGGGTTCAGGTTTGGGCCTCTCGCTACCAGAAGGACATGGAGGGGCTGGTGCGTGTCTGGAGAAGGGCACTGGAGCAGGGAAGGGGCTGGAACACAAGTCTGATGGGCAGCGGCTGAGGGAACTGGGTTGGTCTGGAGAAGAGGAGGCTGAAGGGAGAGAAAAATCCCCCGATGTGTGGATAAATAGAATCATGGAATCATAGAATCACAGCCTGGTCTGGGTTGGAAGGGACCCCAAGGGTCACAGAGCTCCAACCCCCTGCCAGAGGCAGGGCCACCAACCTCCAGGCCTGGAGCTACACAAGGCTGCCCAGGGCTCCATCCAACCTGGCCTTGAACACCCCCAGGGACGGGGCACCCACCCCCTCTCTGGGCAGCCCCTTCCAGCCCCTCACCAGTCTCTCTGTAAAAAAACTTCCCCCTAAAATACCTTTTGAAAGTCTTTTGATAGAGCTACATGACATTGCAGGAGGAATCCAGTACAATTTAAAACATCGATGCGAGCCTTAAATTGACAGGCCTGGCTGCCATGTGCCCGACAGGCCGGGTATGAGTGGCTACAGAATCATTGTGCTGAACGGCATTTACTGGAGACCGAAATGTGAATTAGATTTAAGAGAAAGAAAGTTATTTTGGCTGGTCAGCGGCAAGAGCAGCTGATTTATATCAGTAGTGTTTTTCTGGAGGAAATGCATAGAGACTCCATAGCAACTAGATCAAAGATGTGCTCTATTCTAAATACTGTTGCTGTGTTTTCTGTGAAGAAGCCGCCCGCACCCACGCTGTCTGTGCTGCTCAGCCTAATTGCATTTGGCAAATGGCAACTTCAGCAAATGACCACTGCACCAGGATTATTTTTAGCATGACAAAAAAAAAATTTGCCGAGTTGTAACTTATTTCCTTTTCTTGATTATCCCAAGGACGACACAAAGCCCGCAGCGTTGTCTGAAAGGTAGATAAACTGCTCGGTCACTTCTTTGGTCATAATTCCTTTACTAAGTTTGTTTTCCTCGGATACAAGCGCTAGCAACGTGTACTTTAACAGAGCTGATTCCCTGGAGTAGTGTATGGTATTAGCCTGTGAATGATGAGGCCTTGAGAAGGTTTCCCAAACCAGTGCAATCCGAAATAATGAATAGCTGTGCACAGAGGTAGCTCTGTAGCAGAGCGCTGCATTGCAGCATGACTTCTCCCAGGCTGAAGGAGGTATGTGCTTGGCATCCTCCCTCTCTTCCGAAGGAAGCCTAGCCCTTAACCTGTTTGCTTGGGTATTTGGTGATCCTCCCTGTGCCTGTGGTGTGGCATTGCCGATGACAGTGCAGGAAGGAGCACGGGGAGGATAATGGTTATCTGCTTGGAGTTACACCAAGGATTCGTCCCTGCAGCGTTTGTGTTTAACTGTTGTGGGTACAGTGCTCTGACAGAAGCCTTGGTGCCTGTCTGCTCTTGGCATTGCTCGGTAACCTCGTTAAAATGGAGGAATGAGAGCAAATCATCTAAGGGCTGCCTAGGAGGAGCTGAGGCATTGCTTTGGCTGATGAATATATAGGTAGCAGAAAAGGCTAATTAACATCAGTTTTCTGTTTAACTCAGCCCTTTTGCTAGTCATCTGTGTGGGTTTAGCAGCACATATTCCTTTATTATAAATTATTTATAATTATAAACCGTTGTTATTTAGTAGTCTCTAAATAGCTGTAGTAAGGCTGGTCTAGGAGTCTGGAATACAGAAAGTGGTATTTGATCTTTTTTTTTTTTAATGTAGCTGGTCAAGGCGATTTTAATATGTGAAGTTAGTGTTAAGAAAACAGGACGCTTGAGAGGAACCAGCCTCCTCCTGGAAAAGGTGTTTGGGATGGACAGGGTTAAATTAGAGACAGTGAACTGTAATGAAATCCTTGCAAGACTTGCTAATGATTTCAAGAGATTGATCATTATTTTTTCCTAGAGGATTTCAAGCAGGAGATAATTCATCTCATATAGTGCTTTATATTTCCTTATGTTATTTGTGGACATTTGATGAATTTCTGTCATATACTTCTGTGGTGGAAAGAGAGATTACTTGTGGTGGAACATAACATTAAGCAAATACACCTTGAGGACAAAAACGTTCTTTAGGTAAGTCTTATGTTCTGTGAACTGTTCAAATCCCCATGTTGTTGGCAGGAGGGGCGAGCTTTGGTGTTCTGAAACTATTTATAAACTCAGTAGGGTTCTAAAGGTAACAATAAAATAGAGAAGCTGAAAGAGCTTGAAAAGCGAAAATGGAGTTGGAGGGAAATGGAGTTGGGATCCTGCAAATCAGTGGTCCTTTAAGTTTGCTTAGATAACTCTATTAAGCAGTTTAGGAAGGGCTATCTGAAATATGGTTTGCTGTCTATTTTAGCTTAGAGTCCCCAGTTAATTTGTAATAGCAAACCCCAGCCGGGCTCAAGGCCGGACCTGCTGCTGGCCCAGGCCGAGCCCAGCAGCACCAGTCACAGGCTGCTGGGAACCACCCTGAGGAGAAACAACCAACAGCGGCTGCTCTGTGCCCCAGAGAAGGGGGTGAGAAGGTGGGAGAAGCTCTGCAGGCACCAAGGCCAGGGGAGAAGCAGAGAGAGAAAGGTGCCCCTGCATGTGTGCAGTGCCATCAGTCAGAGGGTTCCTGTCCTTCATCCCGTGCTGAGTCTGTCCTGCCCGTGACGCTGACTGTGGAATGGTCTCTCCCTGCCCTTATCTCCACTCCTGAGCCTCTCAGCATCTGTTGTCTCCCTGCCCAGCTGAGCAGGGCAGGGACAGAGCAGCTTTGGTGGGCATCTGCCATCCACCACATGTATGCTATTATATCATCACAAAGAGTGATGCAGTCCCTACAATGGCAAGGTGCCTGTTCCAGTTTTACGTGAGCTCCTGTGATAGTCATATATCATACAGAGAGAAAATGTGATTGATACTCATCGTTGTGTGTGCTGAGGTTTTTTAAACTGTGTTATAGCTTCTTCAGTTGTTACCTAGCCTTGTATTTTTGAAGTAATTGAGTGATTAATACAGAAACTTGCTAGTCCTTAAATCCCTCAGGGTTTTGTTCCTGTGCGAGACCCCTATCATCAGTGAGAAATAGGATCAGGGAATCAACAAAAATTTTCCCTTCCTAAATACTGCTTTAGGGCATCTGGGGCTTTACTTAGGATACTTGTGTGAGTGCTAAAAACAGGTACATCCTCTCTGTGCAAAGTTAATGCCATGTCAGGTGGTGGCCGCTGGTTAAGTAGGAAGAAGGGTCAAAGCTTTGCTATATGTAGGCAGTTTTTGTTTGACGTGCATACAGAAGGTTTCTATGGAAACTATCCTGCAGTGGACACACCAAAGAGGTTTTCCTCTGATATTTAGAAAGTATTGTAATTAATTTTTAAACTATAGCTTTAGTCCTTTTTAAAATGTAGGTGAATGTTCAAAGCAGCCATGGAATTGTTGAAGCGCCCAGCTGAGGGATATTGGATAAGCTTCTGAGTCATTTCAAAAGGGCAGTTCAGTGACAGGGTAACATACTTTCAATTTTGAATTATTTGTACACACTTGCTTTCTTGCATATTCTCCTATTCTTCCTCATAAAATGTTCTGCATTAGAAACTTGAAGGTTTCCCTTATACTGTGCTAAAACCAACATGTTCTTCCTTGGTATCAATATGTGACCTCATTTTGGACTGTATTAGCTTATGGAGGGAGGAAAAATGTTCTGATTTAAGAAGTGCTTTTAGAAATAGCGCCTTTAATGTCTTTTGAGGGGAGAAAAAGAAAAAAAAAAAAAGAGGCATGTAGTGGAAACATCCCATGTAGGCAGAAATGTTGATGGTCTCACTGTGTCCAGAAGCACTTGTGGATGCCTGACTGCTGATGGACAAGGCCGTGGGTTGTAGAGAAGCTGGCTGACTGAATTGCCGTGGGTTTTCCTCCTTTGATTTTTGTTCTTGACAGTCCTTTAGTGCAAGAGGGACTTGGAGCAGTGACCAGAGAGGACTGTCTGGCCAGGGCTAAACTGATCCCATTGAAATCCAAAGTTGACTTCAGTGGGTGCCGGAGCAGGCTTCTGGAAAATGGATAAGAATAGCCAAATGTTCATTTGATCAGACAGCTGCTTCCCATGTCTGCGGTGCTGATACCCTCCCATCGGTGAGTCATCTTTGCAGCAATAAAAAAGGAATTTCATTTGTCACTTTAAACGCAGTGGGACTCTTCAGAATGCTTACACAGGATCTGAGGGCTTTCACTTAATACTCATTGTGCCTGGGAAACGTTAGCCTCTTTAAGTGTCTTATCGTGCATGCTTGCTTTGTTTTAGAGTATCGTTGCTTAGTAGATTTACTTTTCCTGTTTGGTTTGTTGGGGCTTTTTTGCTATTACTGAGCCTGCTGTATAAACACACACACATTCCCCCATTATTTTTACTCACTCTGGACATAAAATGCAAATTCAAGTGGGAATTGTAGTCTATCTGATGAAGCCCTGGGCTTTGTGACTGTCTCAGTGACCTCCTTCATCACCAGAGACTGATGTGTGAACCTTGCCTTCCTGGATGTAAAATGGAAATAATGGTACTCACTCTGCTTTGCAGTGCAATTAATAGTACTCAGGCAAGCATTATAATTATGTTGGAATGCTTATAAATATTTATTAACTTCTATGAGACATTTTACTTAGAAAAATATCAGCTTTACCATAAATGTGGCAAACGGGGACCTGTCAAAATTCATATAAATGTTCACATCTACCATGTCACTTTATTGGTGTTGATAAGAATTGTTAGACTACACATTTATAGTCATTTATGTGTCAAATACAGAACATACTTTGCTTTTGTTCTGAAAGATTATCTGGATCGAGTTCCTGAAGGTCCAAGTCTCCTAGGAAAGAAACAATTTAGTCCGAAATAGGGAGTTGCTTCAAGGGAGATGGGAATCTTGGTTCCTCTCCTTTTTTTCATTTGGTCTTTTTTCTCTTTTTTCTTTTTTAACAATGTTTTTTCTGTTAGTAAATAAACAAGTCCATAGGACTGGTTTGCTGAGGCTGACTGTATGAAATGCTGCTCTTGTAACAGGAGTCAGATCCAGACGAACTGGAATCTATTTCTGACCCTATCAACAACTGCACTTACCTAATTGGAAACGTGCTCACTTTCCATTGCACGTGGTTGAAATTGTGTGTGTCTCCATCCCATTCGGTGTTAGAAAGATGCTGTGAGAGAGAAAAGCTCGAAATGCTGCCTTGAGAGAAGGCGTTGGAGAGGGGAGCGGTTTGGGCAGGCTTGTGACCTATTTTCCATCTTCTGATTGCCTCTGGGCCAAATGTTGGTGTTAGGCCATGAAGTCCAACTAAATGAGCTGTAAATAGTGACAGAAGGGGGCTGGAAAGGAGTAACACAGACGTGAAAAGACCCTCCAAAATGGAAGGGTGCTGGACATCCTGAGGGACACTGGAATCATGGGACTTTGTTAGGGGAGGGCTGGAGTGGTAATTGCTGAGGGTTTCCCCAATTCCTGGAGGCACTATAGGATATATAAGATATGTCAGTAACATACGTTATTTGGCAGTGATCAAATATTCCAGTTATTACGTAATACAGAATTTAAAATGCTACTAGCACTTTCCTTGCCCTAAGGGGTTTCCATTTTGAAAGAAAAGCACAGGCTTTGTGAAAGGTCATTTTGGAAATGGTTCTGTTTCTTGCAGTCTGTACATGCAACCCAAGCACTCATCTTCCTTCTAAATTCCAAATAACCTGGTGTGAGGAAAAGTAAAATAAAATTGATCCCCTCAAAAGCAAAAAACAGACCAGAAAACATTGTTTATACACAGACATGTATAAAGTCCCTTCAGTTTCTTCGGTCCTTCGGATCTTTGAAGGTGGTTAGGTTTGGGAAAGGCAAAGAGCCTTACTGGTCCACCTGCTCTTAAACATGGAATACTTGGACACTGAGGGAGAGTGTGCAGGTGTTGTGGGTTTGGGGAAAGGAACGGGGCTGTGACAGAGGCTACCTGTTACTAAAGGGGACAACAGGCAAACAGTTCACCCAAAGAGACCGGGATCTCTAGAGCTACCTAATAGAGAGGGGGAGTAACTCATGATTGCAACACAACTTGCAGAGCTGTTCATCAAAACCCATTGCTCTCATTTCAAGAAAATCCCTAGAGGGGGGAAGGATTTTGAAAGTCCATCAAATACCACCATCATAAGGTACATGATTTTTATAGTGCCCTTCCACAGTAGGCACTGCCACCACCATTAAACCACGGGGGTCTGCTTAATCACCCTTCATCATATTAAGAACAGTTTTGCCATTTGGGGGGTTTGTTAATCACAGATCACAGAATCACACAGTTGGAAAAGACCTTTGAGATTGAGTCTAACCATTCCTGTCCTGTGCTAAACCATGGTGCGCCATGAGGGTGCTTTTTGTACAGATCTAATCTACTAGGTGCAGAGTACCTGTTACCTTCCCCTCTTTCATGAAAGGTGTTTCCTGAATCCATGCTTACCCCTATTTGCCAACGCCTTAACTACAAAACTAATGTATTTGATTGTGTCTTTCTTATGTGTTTATTTCTCATGAGGATGCACAATTGTTCTGAAAACCTTGGATATTTTGCCTCTCGTTCTCACAATGTGTAATTTATATGTAATGCAGGGTAGCTACAGAATTTCCTTGATGAAGGCTTCGTTACAGACAGTGTGCTTTTCAGTACATCTGTAGCTCTACATTAATTGGATGGAGGTTGGGTTTTATTCTGGGTGGCATGTCTAACTAGCTGACAGACTATGTAAAGTTGTGTTTTCCATCACAAGCTCTCAAAATGCACATCTAGAACTGTGTATATGGTTGAAAAAATGAAGGCGTATTCAGTTACATAGAGTACATATTTGTTTCTCCTGCTATTCTGTCCCTCGTTTGGCTGATTTATATCACTATAAGATGCAAATTGTTGTTTGCATACAGAAAACAACGTTCTTGATTCTACCCTATTAAAATGCTTTTGATGGTAGGCAATTGCTTTTGGAAGGCTGTCGTCTTTATTTACCATCTATTGCAAGCTACTTCAGCGTGGGGAAGGAAAAAATATAAGATAGGAGTGGTATAAACCCAGGCTTTCAAATGCTGTTTGCTGACACGTGATGAGTATAGCATGTGACTTACACTCCTTGACTCACGCTTCCTTCAAAGGTTGGAAAATAGCCCCTCAGAATTTGCAGATGTCTTTCCCTCTGCACGGAAGCCTTACCAACTGCTTAAAGCCAGGGACTTGCTGTCAGTGACTCTAGATTCTGGTCTGTAGTGGCGTGGTTAGTTGAGCACACAGAACATTTGCTGAAGTACTACAGAATAGAAAATGTACACAGTTGTTATGGTTGTAGCTCAACTAAATGAGTTTTGCAGTGCCAGATTTTCAGCGTCAGTACAGGTATACTTGATATGCGTGTGTCTGAGCGTGCATGTGTATCTGTACCAGTGTGCACTGACTCATACCAGTGTGTGAACTGGGCAAGGATTAGGCACAGTTCTATTTCAAGGCACAGTTTTATTTCAGTCACACTAGATAACCTGTTTTGGGTGCTAGTTTGAGCATCGGGAGCAATTTACTGAAACAAACAGCTTAATAGTCAAGATAAAGGTATTTTCTTAGGCAGATTAATAGAAACACTTGCTATGCCAGATCTATTTAACGGGCCCTGAGATAACAGGCGGGCACAGGATGCAAAATAAAAAAGAGACTGAGTAAATGAACTGCTGGGATGTATGTAAGAACCTATGCAATTATGTACACCACCAACCATTAATTATTATGGGAGAACAAAAGCTAGAATCAGGGCTACGATGCTGAACAAAAATGTGTTGTCCTTTGAGGATTCCCTAAGAATATGCTGCTTATTTTTTCCCCTTCGGTTAACAAATCTATAAATGGAAAAGACCAATGCATATATATTACATCTGGTGTGCTTGCTTATACTGAAGCTGGTAGGTGACACTGAAACCTGTGTTTGTGTGTTCTGTTCCTAAGTCCTTGGAGCATTTCCTAGGCATTGAAGGCCTCAGTTTGCTTCTTTCAATGACCAGAGTGTATGCCCAGATGGTGGCTGCCTTTGAGACAAGAGGATGCTTCTCCATCCAGTCATTTCAAACAGTATTTAGAAAGCAGTTTTACACAGGCACAAGTTCAAAATGTGTTTAATACTAAAAGAAATTTTGCCTTTTTTCTCCCTTGGCCCTAGCTGCACCCCCCCCCAGCATTTTACAAATAAACTCATTTCCCTAGTTCACAAAAGGCCTGGTATGCCTGTATACCTTTCAATTACCAGCTGTGACATTCTGCATATGTTAGCCTATAAATGCGTTTTATCATCCAGCCTAGGACAGAGCTCCAGGGAAGAGAAGTTAGTTACAGACCATTGTTCTCTTTGAAGTTTTGGTGCAAAAAATAATCAAAGCTTATGATAAGGTAACTTTTTAAGGGGAAAAAAATAGAATAAACCTATTTTCAAAACAGTACTGTTGTTTTTCAATATAAAGTGATGTTTAGTATGAGGGGATTTGTTAGAACCTGCACTATTTTGTGTTCCAGACACACGATTCTGTGCAGTGTGATACGCATGCAGCATTTCTTAAAAGCATTTTCACTCTTGCTTTTCTTGGTGCATCAGATGAGCTCATTAACAAAACAGCAAATCTCAGAGCAAGGCGGTTACTGTTGTCTCTGTTCTGCATCATCGTTGTGCTCCATTTTATTTGAACTGATTAACCTCTTGCTTCCCTCTGTCAGCATTGCAGATGCCACTGCTGCATCGACAAAACCACAGATGGAGAATTGATGTTTAGGCAGGAAAACATTTAGACTTCAATAAACATTGGGGATTACCTTGGATAAAGTCTATTTTAGCAAATGTCACTAAATGGCAAGCACTCTTGGAAAGGAAGAATTATGTATTTAATGTTGTTAGCTTTCATTCCACATTGAATTAATCCATTTTTAAACCCACAAACATACATAACTGCATTTTCCACACGATGCATTTTGTATACGTATGTATCTGTAAGAGACATCCCACCTTCTGTATGTTATCTATGAAATGGATCTTCCCCTGACGAGGGGAACCAGGTCGTACAGCCATCTGTAGTTGGGACTGTTCTCTCTTCACCCTGAATTTCAGTAACTAGGACTTCAGAGACTGGGGTTTTCAGGGAGCCGGCAGTGATCTCCTGCTGATGTATTCAGAAGAGAAGATAGGATGATTATCTTAGAGAAGAGGATTGAGGCCTTACTTGATATTCCAAATTCCGAACAAGGTGGCGTCACAAAATCCTACAAGATGGCTTAAGGCAGAATTAGTATCCTGTCTGTGTTAAGGAACAAAAACTAGAGCTAACGAAGGGCCAGATATTTGATTTAGACTGAACCGCCTGAGACGCACAGGTACCAATTAGAGCCTAGTGCCAGGAGGGATATAAAAACATGAAGTTCTCAAAAAGTATTTGCTTTTTGTTGAAAACAAAGCAAGCTGCTGGGGCACAGTGAGTGACAGTGGCTGGGGCTGAGCTGCATTCTTCAGCCTTCACCCCAAGATTCAAGGTATGGTGCAGCAGAAGCTTTGCTGCATCGCTGCTCTCAGGTTGCTGCTTCTGAGGGGTCCTGCAGTGTAAATGCAAGTGAAGCTGGGCACACACGACTGAGTGGATCCAAATGCCTCTCTCAGTTGGCCAAGCGTCTGCAGCCGCGTGGGAGGCGGTGCCTGTCTGTTCTGCGAGTGCCCTGTTGATGCTGGACAGCGTGTGCATCACTGGAGGGAACAGCTGTAATTCTGTAACACGGCTCCTTTGCCTTCTGCATGGGCAAAGTACAGGTACTGCTGTGCATTAAAACACACACTCTGTGCCATACGTGCGTTGCCTGTCTTCAGGCAGAAAAATGGCTTGTCAGGTGCTAAGGGAAGAAAGCCCAGCTTTGTCAGGAGCTTACATACTGATAATTTGATAATCTGTAGAAGGGAAATGAGCTTTTTTGATGGTTACCTCAGAATTCAGGTGAGACATTTTCTCCCTCCGTGAACAGGTCTGAAAAGAAGCATAAAATAAACTGGTTTGTTTTGAATTGCAGGAAACCAAAATGCTTCTGGTTTCATTAGTATTGTATTTCTATAGATTACGTATTTCAACACTGTGAATGCTGGAATAAAAAGGCTACCATTTGTGCTTGCCAACACTGTATCCAGAATAAGAAGGCTATGTCAGGCAAGATGCCATGTGTTTGAATTGTCTGAGCTTGGATTTTTCTTTTGTTTCTCCATTTTCTTTCATTCCACATGTTTTCCCTGGGGATGCTGGAGGCTCAGGTGGCTTGTGTTTAAAGGAAGGTGGCAGTACGTTCACCAGGGAGCCATAAGAATTTCAGAATAACAGCTGATTTATAGCTTTCTAAAAAACCTGTATGCATTATATAATTTGTTGTTTTAAATTTTTCTACCTGAAACAGTCTCTTCCCAATTCTGGCACACCTGCACCTCCTCAGCACTGCAGGATCTCTAGCTGTGGTGATTAAAAACCAGGTTATTTGCTTGTTCTCATAGGGATACAAAGACACACAGTACTACTTGGATTAAAAGCTCTTTTTCAATGTCCAGAGAGGATCATTACGCTTAACCTGTTGAACGACTGACCATCAAAAGCATAGCAAAATGATTTGTCCTCTTCAAAATGGCTCAGAGTAGGGTTTTGCAATTGATTGGACTCAGATTACTGAAGATGAAAAGGACTTGCTGGTCTGGAGACCTGCCTCTTTATAAAGGCTGCTTGGGTTTTGGGAGCTCTTTGCTGTGGCCTGTGTGACTGGCAGGCAGCAGGTACAAGAAGAAAGAAAAGGCTGCATTTTGGGGAAGTAATGATCAGTGTCATTACTGTAAAGCATAAAGGGGGTGTAAGTGATACAAAAGCATAAATCATCGGAGTTTATAATCTGCATGAGCTCAAGGTCTGACTCAAAAGAATTGCCAGAAATGAGTGAGCTGTGTTGTACTTGGCCTTCCTTGGTCACCTCCAAGAGGTGCTTGGCTGGGACACCTCTCCTATGAAGGTACACTGAGAGAGCTGGGCTGGTTCAGCATGGAGAAGAGAAGGCTCCAAGGGGACCTTATAGCCCCTTCCAGTCCCTGAAAGGTGTCTGTAGGAAAGGTGGGGACGAACTGTTCCTGAGACCATGGAGTGACAGGACGAGGGGTGATGGTTTAAACTGGAACAGGGGAGATTTAGGTTGGGTGTCAGGAAAAAGCTCTTCACTCTGAGGGTGGTGGGTCACTGGGACAGGCTGCCCAGAGAGGTGGTGGAGGCCCCATCCCTGGAAACATCCAAGGTCTCAGGCTTGCTGGGGCTCTGAGCAACCTGTTCTAGTGAAGATGTCCCTGCTCACTGCAGGGGTGGGACTAGATGGCCTCTGAAGGTCCCTTCCCACCTAATGTATTCTATGATTCTTCCCAGACTTTGCAGGAAGTTTCCTAGAAATATCTAGGCCTCAGTACAGTCTGTTTTCACATTTATCTTTTGTTTTAATAGCCGTATTTCACTGTAAAAACATAATAGTAACTACCACCTTGGGGATAGAATTCATAATAGCAAGCTTTGGGATTTATGTCACTGACAATATATAGGTTGTGTTTTGTCTCCATACTTGGGGCTTGCTCCTTCTCTTTCTTTCTTTCCCCCTTTTGTCTTTTATTTGGCACTCAGTGTTTTTACAGCATTGAATGTTTTACATTAATGTAGCTGCTGTGCTACATCAGGGCACAATTGACAAAAGGATAAAGGGGCATCCTCTATAGCAGCAGGGCAGTTTTGCTTCTGTTGCTTCATACCTGGGTGTGTTTGACTCCCTCGTCCTCTTTCATCTTAAAGTCACGAGATTCACCATTCCTTGACTGAGGAACAGTATTCCAAAGAATGACATCTCCATCTGGAGATCAGATTGGAGCTCTGAGGGCACTGCTTCTCACTTACTGGTCTTTGAGGTTGTATTGGAGATTTTGCAAGTGGCAGCAAAGCAGTAGTGAGGCTTTTCATTGCACTGGTTTTGTGGATGGGCAGGGTTAGGAAAGTCGAAGTATTTACCAATAGCTCCATTTGCTACAAGAATCTTTGGAAAAGTGAAAACAAACTAGTGACAGAAGAATCACTGTAATTAAGGGAGTAAGTTCCTGTTGGTTAGAATCACTATATGCTTATTTTTGGTGATATTATGAAGCATAGTGTATACCTAAGTATGATAAAAGTGCAGTGTTACTTGTGCAAAACCATTTATTTCAATGTATTTTTGTCTTTAACATTCATCTTTGGGATGGTAAGACTTCTTATTTCTTCACTTAGTGTTTTATATGGTCTCTGGCAATACTGTCTATGTTTATTTTGAGGTTTCTTTTCAATTTTTAATTTGCAGGACTTCCCAAGTGTTTTACATCTGTATTTGTCCCTAGGCTCGGTTCAGTATTTTTAGATATATCAAACTGCAGATGAAACAGACCATCGCAGGAGTCACACATACACGCTGCGGTTTGCTGGCCAGAAGAGGCGGTAGTTGTTTCATCCAAAGTTGTCTCATGCTGGCATTTAAACCAAGCCAGGTACATATCTGAGAAAAATATTGATAAAATATATACAAAAGTTGTTATAGAGTGTGTTAGACCTCACTTCTGTAAAAAAACCCCAAACGTTGGGGGCATTCTGGTCACGTTTGAAAATTAATATCTTAACTTTGTTAAATTTTATCCACATCTGTGCCTCTTCTAAATGTCATGATGAGAAAATTTGTTTAAATGAGTATGAAATGTAACAAAATAAAAGACTCCTGCAAAGGTCTGTAATGGCTGATGGTGTGAGGTTGAAGGCCTGTTGTGTTGGGCTTAGCGGAAGAGATCTGGTGAGATGCGATTCCCAGAAGTCTGCTGAGGGCTCCGTGTGCTGTCCCGTGTGCTGGGCTTGTGTTGCTGGAAAGCTGATCATCCGAACTGCTGCAGGCTTGGGCAGAATTCAGGGGATGAAAAGAGAGTGGTTCCCAAAGCCCATCGCCTGACTGTAAAAAGAGAAGGCGGCTGATAATAGTCTTTGTATGGTTCTTTGTTTTTGGAGAGCACCCAGTAGATTGATAGTGGGCTTTACTAAGGATGTTGAGCTTGCTGGTCTGCGTTTTTGGTGAATTCTGATCACTTTGCATTATTTGGGGGTTACAAAAGTGCAGAAGTTTTGCATCCCTGGGGATGGGTGGATGGATGAAGTTCTCCCCTGAGTAATAACAGTGATACAGTGTAAGAATAATGCTGAGAGAGAGTGAAGTCATGGTGAAGCAAAGACTTCACATGGTGAAATCATGGAGAGTAAAATTAGGACGGTTTTCAATAGACAAACCATTCCCTCAGTTGCTTTAAATCGTACTCCAGTTCTTGGATTTGTTCTCCCTTTTTTCAGTGTCAGAATTCACAGTGCAAAAACTCGAAAGTCTTTTGGCCAAGAGCAAAGCAAGTTGGACATGCAGGTCCCTAGGATGTGACTTAGGAAGGCAAGGGAGTGGTGAGAGCGGGGTTTCTGACAGAAAGGCATTACCAGGGTATTTCCCTTAAAGAAAGGAAACTCCTGACACAGTTACCGCTGCCTCTTCACAAGGCTGATTTGGGGGAAACCTGCCAAGCTGAGGGAACCAGTTCACACTTGCTGCAAGTGCTGCGGCAAACTTCAACGCTCCCAAACAAAGCACTGCGTGATTTTGGTTCTTTACCCCCCAAAAGCATGAGATACCCACCTAAAGCACGAGCACAGGGCATAAAGGCGGATTTCTGGGATGCTGAGCTCTTCCCATGTTTCTCCTATAGCATCAATGTTTTGGGGGACAAGAGGGATCCTGTCTCAGCTGCTTGCTCTCCTAGCATCAGCATTTTGGTATACAAGATCCTCCACGGGCACTGTGAAGTGTTCCTGAAGGTTTTCTCACTAAGGGAGTAATTTGGGTTTAGTGTAGCAAGGTCTGTTGTACTGCTGGGGAGTGAAGGGTGTGTTAAGGCATGGGAAAACAGGTGGGTTTGGTGAATTTACCTACAGGAGGTTCTTTCAAAAGTTCTGCTCCCCTGTGAAGAGACACAGGGTCATGGGCTTCACAGTAGTGCTGGCAGTGTAATACAGAGCCTGCTCTGACTTTAGGAGGAATAAGAAGCTTTGGAGTGTGTTTCATGCTTGAAAACCATAGTTTTGTGTTTTGGTTTCAAACAGCAGTGAAAAAAGAGCATGGGAATTTAGAAAGATAGTGCAGCATGTTCTTCCACAGAGGCTTTGAACCCTACATGATAAGATGTGTACTTTGAATATGATGCCCTGACCAAGTTTGGCAAGGCACGAACATGTTTGCTTTCTGAGTAATTTGCCCTAATGGCTTCAAACCATTTTGATGAACAACAGCAATATTGTTACAAGGCTCTGGCAGAAAGCTTATCCATTACTCTCTGTCAGATTTCCACACAGATTGTTGCTTTCTGCAAGCATTATTTCAGAGGAATGCATGCTACTCGGGCTTTGCCACCCCTTCCCTGTGAGTTGATGCCTTCTTTCACTGTCTTCTGTGTTTTCTAGTAAGTTCATTTCATGTTAAATGGATGGATGGAGCAATTAGAGGATTTTTAGTTCCAATTTGTGTTGGAACCATGGTTACTTGAATATCGGTGGGATTCCTTCTTGAATCCTTATATTACTACATGAAGATGTTATGGCTGTGTACATACACCTTACTGTCATAGCGTAGTGCCGTGAAAGAGTTGAAGGAAATCAGTGTCACCTAATGATGGGATGGCTAGCCTTGCATGGGAACTTGTGTAACATCACTGCTGTCAGTTAAGGGCAGCAAGTGCTTTTGGTACCGGGGGAGCCAAATGTCAAATGCGGTTGCAGGGGTTGGGACTGTGATGGGTCTCCGTATGGTCAGCTTGCACCTGAGCCTGCCTGTAGCTAACAAGTAGTGTGTGCATGTGTTGTGTTTTATTGCTCTAATGTGTAATTTCAGTGTGAGCTGAAACCTTTACTTGCTTGTTAGTCATTATATATTTGAAGTTCAGTCTGTGTCTGAATGTGAGATTAAACAATCCATCTCTTGTATTTGCTAATTGGTGGCAAAAACGTCGTTACCGGGGACGTTCTGTGGTTCAGGTTTCACTCTGCTCTGTACAAGTGGGCAGTCACGTAACCATACCCAACAGTGGATGTAGCCATTTTGTGTCTGTGCCGCGTGTATCCGTACAGCGTCGCGCAGCACAGCGCCTGGGGTTTTCCGAAGGAGCTGGATGGTCTCATCGTGGAGCATTCATCAGTCAGGGAAAAAATGTAGAGACATTTGAAATCTACCTGACGGTAATTAACGCGAAAGAGAACCCTATACTGATCAATAACCCTTAAAAGGATTAAAAAGGCCCGCGCTCATTATAACTGGCACTGCTGTGAAGGGTAATTGGGTACGAATCAATAGGATGCTACGGGCAGCAGCCTGCTGACCTGTATTGCAGTATTAGCAATAGCTTGAAACCCCAAAGCGAAAAACATTGACTGGATGTTACAATTCTTTGAGGATCACTCTGTTTCTGAGGAATCCTGGCCTTAATTTTTCAAACACATGCCCAGCTCCACTCATGGGATTGCATGAGCACTGTGATACAGCCTGTGGGACTCACCTACCTATGGACAAGCAGTCTTGTCTCCACTAGCTCTGTTACCTCCAGCTGTTCCTGAAGCACTTGAAAATGGCTAATTATTTCTTAGTTAACTTGGGGGGAGGGACTTTGTTCGGTGGTGGTTTGTTGGGTTTTTGTGTGTTTTGGGTTTTTTTTTTTTCAATTTTTTAAAAAATTCCGTAGTGGGCATTGTTTAGCAGTAACAGGTGGATTCCAAAATGCAATCCACAAAATTATTTTTATCCTACTGGGTACAATCAGGATAATAAACTCAAACCTAGAGGGAATGTCCTTATTCTCAGTTTTGGTAGGGTTTATCTTTATTTGCTTTTTCTTTTGTTTTTTTTTGGTAATAATTACTAGTCTAGCTAAAAAAACCCCAACAACCCTAAACAGAAACCAACAATAAATCCTGAAACAAGATCAGATGTGACACAGACTACAGCTAAAGTGATCTAGCGTCAGAAATCATGCTTTTTGGATGCATTTGAGCCCCTCTGAAACCAAACCTGGGGGATATATCAATTCAAAAGCAAGCTCATCACAGATGATATCTACCTGAGCATAGAATACCACGTGAATCCCAGGAAAGAGATGGTCGCGATATCTGCGATCATGCATTCCATCTTGTTTTGTAAATACCAGCTAGATGCAACTTGAATTAATGATCTTTTTGGGTCAGGAGCTCCGAAGGCATTAGCAACATTCCGAAATTCAGGGCTTTATGGAAGCACAGCGAGGCAAAGAGTGGTAGGAAAAAAAATCATAAATCAAAATATTGAAAGGCATGCAACTGGGTAATTGAAGGACCCTCGCGTGCAGCGGCAGTTCACTCCGCGGGGCTTTAACTGTACGTGCCTGGCGGGCTGGCTGTACGCTGGAAAGCAGTTTCCACCCCCTGCCCCAACCCAACGCCATTTGCATGCATAGCTGGCCTGGTAGGTGTAAAAATAGACAGGCAGCGCCTGAATTGGAAATGGTCACTGGCCGCTGCCTGCAGTTGCTGGGGTTTTGGGTTCTCTGTGACACGGGACGGCTCGGGGAAGGGAGTCCGGTAGGAGTGGAGTACAGGCGGCCGGATCCTCCTCCTGGATCGTCGGCTGTGTGTCAGAAGCGCTGGGCACCCTCCGCAGAGCAAGGGCAGTCCCACTTGTAGGAGTTAGCAGGGAACTGATATGGGCAATGCACCGATTTGCCAGTCTTGTCATTCAGATAAGGGCTTGAGGACACAAGGGAACATTCAGGATTCGGATAGAACTCCTGACTATTACGGCTGCAACAGTGAAGAAAGTAAAGATCCTGAAGCCCTGGTAAGTCTTGGCTGAAGAAAAGAGGAATCAAAGGAAAAAACAAGATCAGGTTTGTGCCTGTTAGATTTTAAAAGGATCCCTTTGCTCAGCCTGCATTTTACTTGATAGCTTGTGCTATTAAGAGATCTGCTAACTGTGTCCACGCTCAGGCTTTCCTTTTGCTTTTGAGACTGACTGCGGTTAAAAAGCAGCTGTCACTGAGCTGTGAGGTCCTGTAAAAGTGTTGTCAGCTAGAATGGGTTTTGGGGTGTGTGGAGAGAGAACACCATCAGTGAAACCAGTCCCTCAAATGAATGGATGTAATCAATTGTCCTGGTTTGCATAACTGCTCTAAATTATCCTGCGGCAATCGCTCTCCGAATTTGAACTCAGTACATTTTTAAAGCAGCTTTCTGTCCAGTGTGTGATACTATTTTCTGTGTTTGCAGCAGAGACAGATTTTTATGCAGATGAGGGTTACAGCGAGTGGGACCAGGCACGTGCGAGGGACCACAGGGCTCGAGAGGGGTTACAACAGTAATGTCAGCGTTTGCTCTGCAAGCCAGAGGAGAATCGTTGATGTGAATACTTGTATAATGTCTGTGGCAAATACAGCACCTCTTTTATATTTTTTTTTTCTCTTTCTCTGCTTCAGAAGTTTATTTACTAAATGGTTATTTCATTCAAAGTTGGCAATGGAAGGAGGTGTCATCAAAACCTCTGACAGAGCAGGAAGGTCAGAAAACCTTTAATGTCGATATATCCAAATGTTGTGGTCACCCATATTGATCTAAAATAAGATTGTTGTCAGGTCAATAGCACATTTTGTACTTGCATGGGTTACGGCAGTGCATTGTAGGAAATGGATTTGAGATGAATTACAGCATTTGTAACTCCAGAGGAGTCTCCTGAGGAGACTAGAGACACTCCCAGCAGCAGCTCACAAGAAGTTCTGATTTGTCCTAGAAAATAATTTTGATGCTCCCTTGGTTTTCTGATAGGATTTTTTTTTTTGGCTACAGTTTTCTGACCAGTTCTGCTGCTTATTTCCCTGACAAGATAGTTGGACTGGTTCTTCAGAAATAAAAGTTTCCTTGAAGGTAAACTTTCTTCAAGGTAAAACCATGAAATTAACCCACTTATTTGAGCTTTCACACCATTTATTTTTTATTTTCCTCCCACCAAGTGGTTTTTGGTTCAACTAACAAATAAGCTCCAGCATTTCTGATGGGGAAGGTGAAGTCAGGGGAACGGACAATGGAAGCACAGACTTCTTTGGACAGTGGCAGGGAGGACAGGCCTGCTTCCATTGCTAAACATGTGGATTTCAGCATGTATTCTAGTATTTCATAGAATCATAGAACTACAGAACGGTTTGGGCTGGAAGGGACCTTAAAGATCACTAAGTCCAACCCCCTGCCATGGGCAGGGACACCTCTCACCAGCCCAGGCTGCTCAAGGCCCCATCCAACCCGGCCTTGAACACCTCCAGGGAGGGGGCAGCCACCGCCTCCTTGGGCACCCTGTGCCAGGGCCTCACCACCCTCACAGGGAAGAATTTCTTCCTAATATCCAGTCTAAACCTACCCCCTTCCAATTTAAAGCCATTCCCCCCCATCCTGTCACTCCAGGTCCTTCTAAAAAGCCCTTCCCCAGCTTTCCTGTAGCTCCTTCAGGGGCTGTAAGGCAGCTTTCCTTCAGGTGAGTGGCCTGAAGCTGGTGGGAAATATGTGGAAGTTCCCCAGGACACAATTAAGCAAACTTAGTCTCAAAGTGTTCTCTCTCTGAACATGCAGTCTCCCAGCTACCCTTCTGCGTATGGTCAGGGGTTCAAGGAGCGAGCCAAATTGAGCAGCATGTGATCTCTGAGGGTTTTTTTCGGGGAGGGGGAGTTTGCGGGGGTTTTCCCTTGTTTTTTGTTTCCTGGATGCTTTTCAGTCGGCCTTCAGAGCTTTTCATAACAGGTGGAGATCAATCACTTTGATAATGTCTTTGATTCATTTAATCATAAGATCTTGGCTTTACATGACTCTGATAGGGACTGACAGAGTTGCATTGCAATATGTGTCTTGATTCAGATGTTCCAGTGCTTGGGAGATCGCAGAGGAAAATGGCTGTATTTCCCTAAGAAGGTTTACAGTCTCTTGTTATCTTTATGTTATGATTCCTTACAAAAAGGTTAAAAAAAAATACAAGAAAAGCGAAGGTTTGTCCCAGAGGGAGAAACTGTGTTATTTTTTTTCCAAACAGGAATATATTATCCAGCACAGTATTTTGTTATGTATACATTTCCTATGCTTTTATACAGCTGTAGTTTGTGTTTGCAGCCATGGTTTATAAAAAAGAGTGCATCAAGCCAAATACAATGACTGTGCATCTTGTACCAGGTAAAAGGTTCACAATAATTGATTGTTATTCAGCTAACTGAAATGGCAAAACTGCTTTGTGTAACCTAATCTTTTCTGAACTAAACCCCAAGACGGTCTGCTGGTTCAGGCCTATCTTGCTGAGGAAATCAGGAATGTGTTAGTTTGACTGTCCTGAATTGTCTCTGTGAAGCCAAATAACTTTGTCAAATAGGGAGTCAAATTTTGATGCTGAGTCGAAATGTAAGAAGCATTAAAAAAACCTATAACCAGACTATTTCCTAAGCATATATTAGAGATTTAGTTTTTATTTCTTTTTTGATTGGATGAAATTAAGACATCTCAGATGAGAAAGCACTGGGAGTTGGGGTTGCCACATTCACTGCACATTAGCCCCCCTCTTCACTTGGATATTTAATCACCTTCCTGTTTGCTCTTGAAAGTATATGACCCAGTTTTGCTTCATGCTGCTGGAAGTATGGCTGGATCCTGTATTTCAGGCTACCTAGAGCAGACAGCTCTCTGAATTTCAGGACAGGATCATTCTGAACTCCTGCATCATTCAGAAAAGTCTTCTTGCGCTGCTCAGGGCAATGGATTTGGCAATGTGGACCTTTGTGTTGTACAAGACAGCAGGAGGATCAGTGCAAGGAGCTGACTGGGAAGCAGCAATGCTGAGAAGTGATAAGCACTTTGCAAAAAAACCTGTTGCCTTTCATTCCCATTGCTACAGCAAGTGGGAGAGTGCTTGGGGTTGAAACCAGAAAGTTCTAAATACTTATGTAGGCCAGAGCCATGCAGCAGTATCTTCTGAAACAGGGACTTACAGGCAGTGCAAAATGCAGCCAGAGAGCTATTCATTCCTTGTCTTTTGGACACCTAAAAGTGGGATAAATAGCTTCTAAGAAGTACCCCTTTTCATTATTATTACTTGATGTCCTAGGGAGCCAACGGGGCCTGCTTGAATTAAGAGGTGTAGCTTCCATACAGGTGGAATGAGATGAAACCAGCTCCTCTCCAGAGCCGAATGGTTTGGAATGTACACCAGGATTATGGGGGTTTTGTTTTATAAGTAGTGTTCAGCTGGGAATTAAGAGGAAACAGTGAGTGCTTAGTATCACGACCAATATACAAACAGCAAGCGTCACAGTTAACAAAGACAAGGGATTTGTGTGGTTTAGACAGGCTTCAAGTATGACTCCCCAGTTGATTGGGGATAAATTAATGCGAGGAGAGAAAAGGAAATTATCCATGCTGGGTACAATGCTGTTTGCATGAATCCTAAAAGAGCCCCCAAAGCCTCCTAAAGGAAACCTGGTTTCTTTCTGCAGTGGACAAAATTAAAAATTCTTCATTAACTACTTCAGCATCCGTTTTGCCTTTCTGTGCAAGCAAAGCCTTTTCCATGAGTCTTGCTGGCAGAACTGGCATTGACTTAGAGACTGCTGCATTTCAGTAACACGCATTTTGTTTGCACCTCTTTTAGTCCATCTCAAAAGGAACATGAAATACTGTTGTGTTTTGGGGTTTTTTTTCTCCCCTGCCCCCCCACCCCCATTTATGGTACCCCTAAGTTTGAATCAATGTGCAATAGCTTAATGGTGTTTAGGTAAGTAAAGCTCTTCGATTCTTTAGCACTGCTGGTGGTAACACATTTCTTTTATTGGAAAATGTGCCTTTGATGATAAGACAAGGGATGGAAGGCAATGAAAAATTAATGAGAATGATAGAATTATCTGTCGACAGTCTGTCATAAACTTCACTTACAGGCTAGTTTTTTTGTGAAGGCTGGTAATTTTTCTGCTAGATATGCTTAGAATGGCATCCCAGCTCTTTCTAGAGGTGTTCTAGCATTGTTACCTCTCTGTTTAGGTATATTGTTAGTTACGGAAACTTGCCATTGAAACAATTTAAATGCCAGCCAAGTCCTAAAGTTATTACTAACACCTCAAAATCTCAAGGTACATGTCCAGATGATCCTAAATATTTTTCCTTCCTTTAATACTGTTCCTTTAGTGGATATCTTGGTTCCATATCAGTATTTAAGAGATTTCAGTAAATGTTTGTGTTGCGTAGTAGAACTAAGGCTGATCCTGTGGTTCATTTGAGTGTATCCTGAATCATCCTTGTTTCAGGAAATGACTAAAGGGTACTTTCACTCAAATTCCAGCATAGGATTTTCCCCAGTAAACAATAGGATTATCCAATTCTATTTTTAGAACAGTTTAAAAGTCTTCATAAAAGACATGAAGATTTTTCTAGTTTTTTAGGATTACTCAGACTATGGTAAAAGCTTTCATTCTTTAAGCTCAAATCCTTTGGGGTTTGATCCATCAGGGATTTCATGTGCCTGAAGTTCAGCTAGCACTGAAGTGACGCTCTGGATTAGAATCCTATTACTGATACTTACATTTTAAAATCAGCGTGGTTTAACAGAACTTCTATAATTTGAAATAGCATGCAGCTGGGTAAAAGACTTTTATTCTGTTCTTTTTCATAGAAAACTATGCAGTTTTGCCTCAGTTCTTACAAATCCTTCATTGACGTAGTAAAAGTCAGCTGGCAGCAAGTCCAGTATGTCAAGTTAATGAATGTAGTGGGAGGACTCCTACAGATGTCTGTGGCAGCTAAGTATCATAAAGGGTTTATAGAAGACATTGGCTTTTTTGCTTGAGTAAGGGTTGATTTTTACCTTTGTTTTCTCTTCCTCTTTTGCTGCTAATATTGGCCCAAACTCAGGAACCATGGTTAAGAATAGCTTTTAAATACATCCTTCAGCAAAAAACTTAAAACCTGCTTAATTTGATAGCTGTCAGACCTAAAGGTGTGTTAAAAATCAAGCGTATGCTGAAGTGTTTTGCCAAACATTGCCCATTACTGTCTTTATTCTTCTCCCGGTTAAAAACAAAGCAAAACTGATTAAAGGTTTGTATGTTCCGGTGGAAAGAAGAGTGGCTGGGTGGCTGGTGTCCTGCAAGCTCTGCAGTTTCGAAGGTGTCAAAATATAACAACCAGCATAAAATGAAAGTCATACCTCAGTGTTGCAGTTCTGGGTGGCTGGGTGCTGGCAGAGAAGGGGGGCTGCAGGGGTGGCTGCTGTGAGAAGCAGCCAGAAGCTCTCTGCAGGCCCCACAGAGCAAACACCAGCCGATTCAAGGCTGGAGTTGCTGCTGACCAAGGCCCAGCCCATCAGCGATGGTCACAGCGCCTCTGGGAGTCAGTGAGGAGAAGAAAAACGCAGGCAGGTGCATTTTGCCCCCAGAGAAGGGAGTGAGATGATGTGAGGAGCTGTGTGGGCACCAAGGCTGGGGAAGGGGTGTGGGGGGGAAGAATGAGGCGCTCCAGGTGCCAGAGAGAGAGATTCCCCTGCAGCCCATGGAAGACCCTGGTGAAGGACGGGGAGCAGAGACATCTACAGCCTGTGGAGAGACTGACCCACCCTGCAGCAGGTTTGCCAGGGACTTGTGACTCTGTGGGGCACCAGGCCGGAGCAGTCTAGGCCCGAAGGTCAGCACCCATGGAAGGAGCTGTGCTGAGGCCCGTGGTGAGGAGATGACTCCCTGATGGAGAGGACTCATGCTGGAGCAGTTGGTGGAGGACTGTCTGCCGTGGGTGGGACCCCCGGTGCAGCAGGGGAAGGGGGAGTGTGTGGAATGCCCTCCCAGCTCAGAAGGAAGACAACTTGTGAGGAACTGACTGAAACCCCCATTGCCCCATTCCCTGCCCCTCCCCGTGCCGTGTTGGGGGGGAAGAAGGGAGTAAAATCATGGATAAAGTGAAGTCTGTAAGTGGCAGGGGTGGAGAAGTAGAGGTGGTTTAAGATCTGGAGGAGGAAAGTAGCTTGTGAGGAACTGAATGAAACCCCATTCCCCATTCCCTGCCCCTCCCTGCACTATGCTGGGGGGTAAGAAGGGAGTAAAATTGTGAATAAAGTGTGGTCTGCTAAGAGAGGACAGGTAGGGGCAAGGTGCTTTAAGACCTGGCTGCACTTCTCATTACCTGACTCTTGTGTCACTAGGTGTGTAGTTGTAGTGTAATAAATTATTTTTCTTTCCTTTATTCTGTGTTGAGTCTGTTTTGCCCATGACACTAATTGCAGAGTGATCCCTCTCTGTCCTTATCTCAAATCCTAAGCCTCCCAATATATATTTTCTCCCCTTTTGGGTGAAAAGGGGAGTGAGAGAGAGCGGCTTTGGTGGGCATTTAGCCTCTAGCCAGGGCCAAACCACCTCAGTCCTTTAGGCACCCAATGTGGGGCTCAAGGAATTTGAGATAAGGACAATAATTGGATGAGGGAATGGGCAGAACAGAATGGTCATGAGGGAATGGCCAGAGTAATCAGGAATTTTCTCATCAATATCAAAGATGGAATAGGTGGAAACTGGCTTTTCCATTAGTAAAAGTGAGAAGGGTACAGAAGCATGTGAGTAACTTCCAGTTGTGTCTGTCTGGAGGAATCTGGTAGGAGGAACTGGTATGCAGGTAAAGCTGTTACCTCTGGGCCTAGTTTTCTCCTCCTGATGTTACTCAGGACTCTACCTTTGTTGGGGTAGTGTAACAGCAGTAAGAAACCTTCTAAATATCAAGTGCAGCTTTCTGAGAACAGTCTTTGTAGTAAGACACAAAAAGACCACAAAACTGTCATAATCAAATATTAGCAGAAGTAGTCTTTCAATATAAAAGTTATTAAAAATAGGTTGGAATTATAATACATTTGGTATTTTTCATTGTGCTTACATCCTAATGCGTTCCTCAACCTAGTTTATTTTCCCAGCTTCTTTTTTGCAGTGGCTCTTTCCTTCTCCAGTCATACCAATGAAATGAATGTCTCGAGGACTCTCTGAATCGTGAATATTGTTACTCTCTGCATCTCCTTTGGGTTGCAATCTCTTTGTCTAACATAAAAAAGCTTCTACTGGTATGTATAATAAATGCAATCAGCATTAGTCTTCCCATCTACATCAGCACTGTGTAATTCTGGCTGCTGCGCATCCCATAGTAGATCTAATGTTCATCCTGAGGAGCACAGGACATAACTGAAAGGTCACTTGTGAATCCAGTTGACTCTGTCACAGGTTTCTGTGTCAGGCAGTCATTTTCTGTGTTTAAATACATGCAAACAGGTTTTGATTTGAAATCACTGAGTGTTTCTATCCTGTGTTACCTGCAGTGTATATCACAAAGGCTTTTAGGGATTTTTTAATTTGTAGTTATTTCACCATCTTGTTGTTACACACTACTCCCTGCTGTAAATAGCCTTGTAAATTGTCTTTAAGGCCATAGTGTGGGACTGTGTCCATACTGTTCACAACATTGTGGTGAAGGCGACTCCAGCCACAGTTCCAGCTCAACACCAGTAAAAGTGGTGCCAGCTTCTCCAGTGCCTTCATGACATTCTACGATTAATTGGCCTAAATACTCGAAGTCCCTTGAATTATTCAGGCATGTAAGATGTACTGAAAAGAGTATTTTTATTCTTCTGATTTATAAGAGTCATGATCAGTCTAGAGAGATAGACCCCTGAGATTAAAATAATTAATTACCAGATGCTACTAGCTACATCTTGGTAGGCGCTGTTTGACTTGCTCACAACCTCTTGTCTTTGAAAGTTTGTTGTCTTCTTCACATGTCTCAGTTCCTGTGATTCAGCTTCTCCTTTCTTAAAAAAAAAAAAAGTTCATTGTGAGGCTGGTAGTGTCTTTTTCCTTGCTAAGAAGATGCTTTAGATTCCAAGCATGCGGTAAATGAACTCTGGGCTTTTCAGATCATCTGTTTATTAACAAATTCTGGCCAGCCAAAGGTACACAGCAGGAATTGGACACGAAATACATATACCTGTTTGAATGGGAAAAGCTGTGTGACAAAAATACTGTCTTGAAATTGAAGTAAGAAAATTGTGCACATTGTTCATCCAGGAATTTAGATACTGAAATTTCCTTAAGATCTGCAATTTAATCTATCTTCCTTTGTGTCTTCCAGTAAATGAAGGGGAGGAAAACATATATTATTATTATTATAAGCAAAGGAAGTGGCTTTGAAAGGAAGGCAGTGTTGTATTTCTTTTCTCTCAGAAGATAGATGTTTATTTCATTAAAGGCTGGGAAAATATATTTCCATTATCGGTGTTTTTATCTCATTTAACTCATTTACCAGTGTTAGGTTACTGAACCTGTGCCATTGCAACTGCAGGATTTAGCTGGCATTCTGGCATGTCTATCAAAACTGAGAGTCTGCTGTGGTAGTTTAATTGAAAAAAAAAAAAGAAAAAAGAAAAATATCTTTTGCCCAGTAGGCTTTTGCCCACCTCCTGATCAGGCCCAGCCTCTCCAAAACTTAGAGCTATGTAAATTTTCTCCATGAAAATCAAAAGAGTACACCCTAGAGTTGAAACCTAAGTTGAAAACAGCTATGAATATTCAGATACATGCTTTAATATACACACAAACCCAGAAAGTTCAATTAAGGTGCAAGTCTGCTAATTAGTTGTTACATGTCAATTCTGGATTCTGTTTTTGCTGTCATTCAATTAACAAACTGTATTTAACAGATGAGGATTGTTTAGTCAACCTTATTGCTGGGCTCCGTTGTCCCACAGAGAGATTTGTGCTTGTGGACAGGCTGGGTCCTTCACCTGATGTGGAGGCTGGGAGGAAAGAGCCAACCTGCAGGAATGATGTTACTATAGGCACGATTTCCAACAAGTATTTGGATGCTTTGGATAATATTATGAAAGCAGTCTTCTGAAAACTGAAGCCTCCTACTCCCCCAGACTTTCCTCCTAAAGCATGAATCTCGTTTTCAGCAGCAAATCTGAGTATGTGGATAAATTCCTAGGGGCTGGTACAGCAGATGATTCCAACACTACGCATCACGGTTTATTTTTGGACATCTCTGTAAAACGCCTTTCAGAAACAGGCAAGTGCTATGGGATGTGGTGCCCTATGAGACAAGAAAGGCAACCAGAGCCAGGGCAGAGGAACTAGAAGAGAAGTTTCCCAGCTGTTTGAATAAAATACTAGTTTCCATGTAAGATTCAATTTACAGAGATTCCTCGAGCTACATGTTTCAAATTCAGGGGACGTTCTGGCATTGCAGTTAGTGAGGAAGAAGTTGAACCTACAGCCTCTCAGTCATTTTTAAAAAATCCTATATTCCTGTGGTCGTTTCTTATGTTTTCTTACGCAGTGTCTGACAACTAGGTACTGACAGAGAACACATTTGCATTCTGCTGTGAGTGTACTTAAGGTTGTATTTTTTTTCACACTGTGGTCTGTTTGTTTGTAGTTCTCATTTCTGGCTGAAATTACTTATCCTCAGTCAAAAGTTAAAGAAGAAAAGTTACGTAGAAGATGGGAGCTTTTTATGAGGTTAGGTAACACCAACTATTTCTTACCAATCTAGAGCATGTATTAGAATTGTGCTGCAAACAGGTTTATAAAAAAGTAGTTACCGAAGAGTTGTAGTCCTCTCTCACTGTGTGTGTTTTGGTAGTGGAAGGGGTCTTTTTATAGCAACTGTTGGTCCTTTTCTTTGATCAGTGTTTGGTGCCCGTAGCTCTGCAAGTAAATGGTCCAGATTCGAGCATGACTGTAGTGAAAAGACAAATTCTCTGTGGAGCAGTCAAACAGGAACTGCTGTTGGTGGTGTGTTTTTCATAGAGCACTCTGGGTGGTTGTCCCACGCTGTAAAATATCAGCTAAGTATTCTTCAATCCTTCCTATCTCACTCTAAAAGCTTGCTATTATCCTGTGGAGATTGCCCAGGCTTAGTGGCTGCCTGCAAATCAAGAGACCCTTCGTTCCGACTGTCCTGAACTGTGTGGTGTGTAGAGACACCAGCTGAGAATTGCAAACTAGCACATCTACATGGGAGTTTCCCAGGTTGGGAACCTCTCATGCTCAGGGGTTTCTGGTAGCTGCTTAAGACATGCTTTTCCCTCATAAACCTCTCTTCCTTATCGGTAGAGTGCTGGCTTTTGAGCGTGACCTGCATGTGGAACTCCTCAAGAAAGTTAAAATCTCAAGGGGGGTGTGCACAGGAAAAACGATGTGATAAGTACCACACGGTGTAAAGGACTCTGGCTCCCTGTTTTTATCTCCTTTCTTGTCAAGAAAGTATCTTTAAATGACAGTTATTTGGCAGTTGGACTTCACCAGTCCACAGACTAGTAAAGAGCAATGTGCCGGCTTCTGTGCCACTGAAATGCATCATGAATTCAACTAAAAATTCCACATGTAAGGAAATAAAATATTTAATGAGATTACTGAATGATGTGGAAAAGCCCAGAGATCAAAAATCATCATTTTCCAGTGTGGTAAGCCTACAGAAAACTGCTGCTGTTGACTACTGTGGTAGTTTTGTCAAAATTTTGTCCAAAATTTGAATTTGTTACGTGTTAAAGTGAGTAAATTGCTGGCACAGTAGTACTGAGAAAGATGCTTTTTAATGACCTCAGAAGAATGGGGAAAAGGAAGAAACTGCTGATGTCTACTGAAAAATCAGAGTTTGACAAACAAAACAGGGAAGAGAATACATGTATGAGCACTCCTGACTTTCAAGCTTTAAAACACAGGTGTGAGTCTTTCAAGGAGCTGGTGGAAGCGCTCACTGGTATTTGTGTGTGAATTTGTCTGTGGTGCAGCCGAATTGCATCTTTGTGTGCGTGTTCAGGTGGGGGTGAAATGAGACCATGCAAGTCCGTGAGAAGCTTGTATTGAAACAGGAGAGGCAGGTGCAGTTATGTTCAGTAAGGCATCAGGATCTGCTACAGTGAGAACGTTCATAAAAACCCAAAGATCGTGTAGGCTGGGATTTTCCAACACCTAAATAAAGCATCAGGATTTTATGGTGTGTCACTGGGGTTTCAGCAGTTCCATCTCTCTTCTATATACCATCGAGCACTGCTGTTTTGAGAACAGCAAGAGGTGCTTCTGAGATAAAAGTTCCTGTGCAGGGAGTTAATCATGAAGAGTTAATTCATTAGGAACCTATTGTCTACGTGAACAGTTACTTTCTGCATTCTGCTTGGCGTCCAGGTGTATGTAATAGGTCTTGATGTGCATTGCAGTAATTTAATTTTGAGATAACAAAAGTATGAATCAAGGAAATTAGACTCTGTTTTGAAAGCCCTGCTTGCATCTTCTTGGCCAGAAACAGATGGAATATAGTCATCTGGCCTTAGCTATGATCTGAGCTTCCAGAGATAATTGAGACTTGAATGTTTTTAGCCTTTCATGTTGCTCTGCACGGAAGAAAAACAAGCAACAATTGATTCATCCCTAATAAAGCTGAAGCTGTAGATGTTCCTTTGTCACATCATTCTTGCTTAACCTTTTAAAAGTATAAAGCCAGGTGACCGCAGTTTTGGCATGTTGAACAGTGGTAAAGCATGGGAAAAAGTGGAGGAAAAGAAGGTAAGATGTGTGTCCTGTCAAGAGGAAAGTTGGGCTTTCCCCATTTATTTCAAGTGTTTCGTGTTCAAATATTTCTTCTTGGTTAGGTTTTTGGTTAGGGGTTTTACCAGACACTTGATTTTCTTCAAGGACAGTTGAACTTTAAAATACAAATGTGCTTCTTTGTGTGCACACACACATCGCAGGAGAGAGTGTGGTGCTAATAGCTGTCTTTCCATCTTGAAAGGGATCTCATACCAACGCTTTCCTGAGCAAAGCCCAAAGCTGTGAAGGCTTCTGTCAGCGTTGGTCCTGCGCTACCTTCCCTGTCACCCTGCTGTGTGTTTAGAAAGATGGACTGTTTCCTTAACAGTGAAGGATACGGACAATGTGCTGAAGTTTGCTGAAAGGAATTTAAAAGGAAATATTTTTGTCTTGGCCTGTTAGCACGGTTGTGAGAGGGACGATTTTGACGACATCCATCTGTTGCAGTTTAAAATAGGTTGGAAATGGGGATTGTGAAGTGAGTTAGTACAGCATGAGAAGCAGGGGGACTGAAATAAATGCACTGAAATGGATTGGGTGACTGAAATTAATGGCTTTGTCCATCTGTATTCGCATGCTGAAAGTGGGAGGCTTTTAGGATATTCTCAGGATGCGAGAGAATGGTTTTCAACCTAGTGTTTCTTGTGGGGCGGTGAAATTAGATGGGAGCCGTGCTCAGTCGGAGGTGTTTCACTGGAACGCCAAGTGCTAGTCTGATGGTGTGTATGCCCTCGTGCACCTCTCGTCATCCCCACCAAGCAGGCTTTTACAGCTATTTATCTGCTTTCTGAAACTCACTCCTACTCTATTTATTTAAGTCTGAAAATGGCTCCTGTCTTTGTGCACAGTCCTCGATGCTTGTTCTGTGTAATCATTGCTTCTGTTGCACGACTGGGTTTTGGCTTTTCCTCCCGTTATCTGCGGTTGCATTAGGAGCCAATTTATCTGCATGTAGAGTCACACGTGGGCAGACATCCAAGCGTGTGCAGCGTTCAAATAGCCAGTGTAATTTCATGCCATCCTTGTTAGAGAAGAAGGTCATGAGGAGTAGTCAGCATGGATTCACCAAGGGGAGATCGTGCTCGACCAATCTCATAGCCTTCTATGATCTCATCACCGGCTGGGTGGATGGAGGGAGAGCAGTGGATGTCATCTACCTTGACTCCAGCAAGGCCTTTGATACTGTCTCCCGTGACATCCTGATAACAAAGGTGAGAGAGCATGGGATAGATGAGTGGACAGTGAGGTGGGTTGAGAACCGGCTGTCGGACCGGGCTCAGAGGGTTGTGATCAGTGGAGCAGAATCTGACTGGAGGCCTGTTACCAGCGGTGTTCCCCAGGGCTCAGTGTTGGGTCCAGTCCTGTTTAATATCTTCATTGACGACCTTGATGAGGGAGTAGCATCCACCCTCAGCAAGTACCCGATGATACAAAGCTGGGAGGAGTGGCTGACACACAGGACACTGCGCTGCCATCCAGCGAGACCTGGACAGGCTGGAGAGCTGGGCAGGGAGAAAACAGATGAGGTTTAATAAAAGCAAGTGTAAAGTCTTGCACCTGGGGAGGAATAACCGTCAGTATCAGTACAGGGGGATGACCTGCTGGAGAAGAGCTCAGTGGAGAAGGACCTGGGGGTCCTGGTTGATGACAGGTTGTCTATGAACCAGCAGTGTGCCCTGGTGGCTAAGAGAGCAAATGGGATCCTGGGATGCATCAGGAAGAGTGTGGCCAGCAGGTCTAAGGAGGTGATCCTCCCCCTCTACTCTGCCCTGGTCAGGCCCCACCTGGAGTATTGTGTCCAGTTCTGGGCTCCCTGGGATAAAAAAGACAGGGATCTCCTGGAGAGAGTCCAGAGAAGGGCTACGAAGATGATGAAGGGCCTGGAGCATCTCCCCTGTGAGGAAAGGCTGAGTGAGCTGGGGCTGTTCAGCCTGGAGAAAAGAAGACTGAGGGGGGGACCTAATTAATGTTTATAAATATCTTAAGTATGGGATGCAGGGGGAATTGGCCAACCCCTTTTCAGTGTCTGTGGGGACAGGACAAGGGGCAATGGCTGCAAATTGGAGCACAGGGAGTTCTGCACCAACATGTGGAAGAACTTTTCCCCAGTGAGGGTGACAGAGCCCTGGGACAGGCTGCCCAGGGAGGTGGTGGAGTCTCCTTCTCTGGAGAGATTCCAGACCTGTCTGGATGCCGACCTGTGCAATATGAGCTGGGGAGCTGCTTTGGCAGGGGGGTTGGACCCGATGATCTCTCGAGGTCCCTTCCAACCCCTGTGATTCTGTGATAATGGTGCATTTCACACTCCCTTGCTTAACAGTACATCCCACAACCTAGCTGAAAAATAAAAACACAGGTTTTTTTATAATTCCCCCACCTATAAATGCTAACGGGTCTTTAAACGCAGGCAGTTTAGGAGTGAGCATGTTTACATTACCCTGTATTTAGATACTCAGGCTGGAGTACTTCATCTGCTCTGTTCTATGGTTAGTTACACTTGCCGTGCTGCCTGGTTTTGTGGGACTTTTTTTTTCCTTTAGTACACCCCACTTTTGTGTCGCAGGCGATAAAATATTGCCTTAGAACTCTTTTTGTTCTTGGGATATATTGCTTTTTCTCCAGTGTGTACCTCTGTGTTCAGCCTGTGTGGGTGCAGGAATGTGAACAGTAGTCATGTAACTTTTTATGCCGAGTATAAATCCAAACCAGTGTACGTTTTATTAAGTAGCACAGATAATAACAGGATCTGTTAATTATTACATGGTTTTGAATGGGCATATATATATGTGTGTGTGTGTGTGTGTGTTAAAAGAACCCAAACAAACCAGAAAACTATGGCTAGCAAGTTGATGCATATGTTTTTTCTTGTTGCTAATATCAGTTACTCTGATTTCTGGTTTGTTACCTTGTTTTTTCCCCCTTTGGCTCTTGCTAAATTTTGAAGCAATTCAGCAGTTATTGCACTATTTTGCTCACCCTGACAGGTCTGCAGTTCTTTTGTGCCTGTATTGCCCAGTTTAAGTATGTTAATTAATGCAGGTAGAACACAAAGTCAGTTCTCATCACAGCGTTACTCCCCTGCACCATAAACCGCAGAAGCCTTTCACTGCTGATAGAGCTGTGCTGTCTTTTAAGTAGGAGCTAACCAGAGATCTCTTTCTTCTTATCTTTTTCTTTTCAGTCTGACAGCAATGCAAGCTTTCTCCGAGCTGCCAGAGCTGGCAATCTGGACAAAGTAGTGGAATACCTGAAAAGTGGAATAGACATTAACACATGTAATCAGGTAAGATATTCGAAGGGCAGAAGTTGGCAAGAGCAAGCTGCAAAAACAAACACCCCCTCCCTTTTTTTCAGGCTAGATTGTTTCGTACCCGTGTTTTCATTCAGGCTTTGCTTTCACAAGGGTGGAAAAAATGATCTTAAAGGTCTTTTCCAACCTTGTGATTCTCTGATTCAGAAAAGTCTTGTTCTTCAGTGGTATCTTTCTGCAGGAAGATGATAATGTCTATTAAAATCATGCTGCTTTTAGTACAGCTTTGTGTAACCTACTCTGGGCTCCTTTTTCTTGCCAGCATCCCGCAGGTATGAATCTATTTTAGCAAAGTGCCTACAATAGAAGGTTAAGGTTAAGCTTTAGTAGTCTTAACACTACCAGACCTGATGTTGTGAAGTTTTGGTTGTAATGGAAACAGCAAGTGCTAAATGTAGGTGTATTCCTCAATACTCAAGGTATTATGGCAGTTCTGGATGGTGTCTTTGTGGGAAGCTGCAGTTTAGATGTCCCAAGACACCTGTGCTCAGTAAACCAGCTCACTCCCAGTCTGCTGGGTTTTGCACTGCTGCAACAGTGAGGTTGAACTCTCGGAGAACCGGAGACTGGGGAAGCCGAGGTATTGCTGTTTGTTTATTGTATAAATAAACTTGTCAGGAGGCACACCCAGGTAAGGGGTATCCTGTTTAATGAAAGACAAGCCGATCTCCAGAGAAACCTGCATTGCAGAGAGGGCTTGAAGAGCAATAGGTGTTACACCAAGTAGAGAGGCCAGCAGAGAGGGCAAGTGAGATAGATGACTACGATTAATAAGTTCCACATCATACCAGCTGCCAGGTTTTGGTTTTGTGGGTGTTTTGTTTTGGGATTTTAAGGCTATTCTGAAGTTCTATTTCTGGCGTCTTCATAGGTGTTCAGCTTAAAAGAAAGTTCCAGATTTCTTCTTGCAGACTTTTGTCTGAAAGACAGTATGGACTGGCGTACTTGGCAGAACCAAGGAAGAAGTTGAAAGCTGTGTATAAAATACTATATACTTATCTTACATTGCTTGGAAGTTTTAAAGTGAAGTGTCCTTGAATGAATAAGAAAAGCAAACTAACTATGTTTGTCAGGCCACAGTTTGCAATGGTGTTTGCTCTAGTGTTTGAATGGATTTAAAAATCAAATTGGAAACATTTTTAGGTCACCTAAAAAATTTATTATAAACTTCCCCCCCCCCCCCCCATATTCACTGTTTTAATTCAGTATTTCTATCACACCCAGAGCATACCTAGTTCTCTTCCAGGACACGCTCCCATTCATGTGATAGCAATAGCCTAAAAAAAGAAATAACAGGTCTAAATTTGTAACAACCTTTTAATATTCTTAAAGAAATAAACCTGGCCTTATTTGCTTGCAATATGCTGATGCATGTTTCTCCAAAATAAAGAAATCCAGGGCCTGTTATTGCTTGGCTTGCTCATTAAATTTCTATGAGTGCTGGGGAATGGTATAGCAACTGAATAATTCATACCTAATAGAGCGGATGTTAGTGAAATAAATAGGTAAATTTGCACATTACATATCCACATGTGGATTTTATTATTATTTTTTAGTTCAGATTATCCGATGAATATTTTAGCAAACAAATTTTAGAGTGAAAATACTATTTGCATGTATACAATACTCTATTAAAATTAGTTAGGGGTTTTTTTCTGTTTTGTGGTGAAAAATATCACCTGCATCACTAAGTAACCTAAAGGTAGAAGAATAATGGGAAGTATGTGCTTTACTGAAGAAAGAAAGGATAATTCCACTGTGAATCTGCTCTTCCCCCCATCATTCACATTATTTTTGCATATTGATTTAATAAAAGATATTCCCTTTTTGACAGAGCATGTTTCAGGTATTAAGGTTTGGAACTGCCCTATTCTTTGGGAAATGTGTAGGGATGGAATACAGTAGTACCAGAGAGTGGGAAAAATTGAAGGAAAAAAGACTTTTTTAGGTTTTGGATGGCAAAAACACCCACGTTGCTGGATCACTATTCAGACCAAGGTCAGAAATAATCAAGATTTTCCTTACTGTGTCCCAAGACACAGTTGCATCTCCTAATGTAAATTGTGTCTAGGAGCAGAGCTGCTAGTTGCTGTGGACTACAAATAAATAAAATATTTAGAAAATAAAGCTGTATTTATCTTTGGAATCAGTAAGGAAATTGTGACTCTGTTACACTGTGACAGCTAGCAAATGGCTCTCTGGGGCAGCTAGAAGGAAAAAGGCAGTGAAAACAGCATTTCTAATGTATTTCTTTTTTAACCACTGAGGTGAAAGGTATCTGTCTTCCAAGCCAGTCGTCAGTCAGGGATGTTTTCTGCTCTGATATGAATGTGTGCTTTAGAAGCCATGGGGTTCTTCGGGAGCAGAGAGATGCTACAAAAGCATGGCCTTTCTCTGAGAGCAAGAGTGTTGATCCCACAGGGAATTCTCAGTCTTCCTTTTTCTGAAAGAATTTTGATGAAGCTGTTGGCCGGTGCTGATGGCAAATCCCCCACTCTCTGGAGATTGGGTTGCAATTACTGTATGTCCGAACCCTCAGTGAAGAAATGAACCTTGTGTTTTCTTCTTTAATATCTGGAAGCCACTTGTAGGAAAAATATTAGTAAATTGCTTCAGAAAGCTGTAAGGGGATTACTAGGAAGGGGCAGAAAGTGTTGTAGTGCATTTTCCAAAGGCATTATTCACAGAATTCACAGAATTGTAGGGGTTGGAAGGGACCTCCAGAAATCATCAAGTCCAACCCAACATCTGCCTTTGGCTTACTTGTGATGTACCCTAAACCTATTATTATTATAAGAAGTAGCTTTCTAAGGTTTTAACCCATCTCTTTTGCATTTCTGGTGCATCTTTGACTTCAGTGGTTCAGTTCTAACGAAGATTTTCTCGGTCTGTGGTTCTTTAATGCCCAAACCCTGCCTTGGCCTTCACAGAATTTTAGAAAACGTTTTCCACAACTGTGTCATTAGTGCACAACCTCCTGTATCTTTAGTGAGTTCTAAAACACTTACTAATTTTGAAGTTCAAAGGATGAAAGAGGAGGTTTAACGCTCTGAAGAGCCAGTCTCTTCCCTTAGGAGCAGTTTCTGGAACCGCAGAGGTGATGGTTTCACTGAGAGCAGGATCCACTCCCGTTCTAAACATGCGCTCCCACAGACAGAGCACTGGGCAGTCGGTGCTACCGGAGCGTTACATACTGCTGTATCACACCGGGCACGGTACAGCCAGCCCGTGGATGTTCCTCGGCCATCCCACATGAAGCACCTGATCCCCTGTGACCCGAGGTGCGGAAGTCTGAGGTTTCCCTTGCTATTTCTGTGAGGTCTCAGCTGGTAAGTGAACATGATTCCCTGGGTGGTATTTTTAGCTGACTTGAGTCCACACAGATGACAGTGTCGTAGCTCGCGTGCGTTATCCATGCAGCTTTGATTACCTGTCAATGGTTGGAGAGTAGCTGGGGTTTAAACCTTTTTTCAGAAAACTTAAACACATTTTTACCATTGCTTGGTCCTATTTATAGTGTAAATGGTTTTACATATTGTTATAAAAAGGTACTTAAATTTTTTTCTTAAAATACTGCCACCTCCTGCTGGAAAGTTATTCCTGCTCTGAAAACACACTCTTAAAAGTCTCACCATTGATGTGACTGTGATGCGATAGAATGTTTTAGCTTGGCTCCTTTGTAAGTCTGTCATATAAATCCAATTACTTTTGCTTCTTAGCCTAGGGACCTACATTTGCAATGCTTATTTAAGTGACTAGAGCCATCAAATTTAATAGGACTGTGACTTAAAATAAATATGCAAGTAAGTGTCTGCATCAGCCTTGAAAAAAGTCTTGACATTCTAGTGAAATCGATGGCATTTCTTTGAAGGGAGACTTGAAAGCTCAGGCTGTATGGTGTCCAACTTTCCCCGAACTCTCAGCCAGATTTAATCAAAATGGTCACTAACTGGACAATGGCTGAATTTTGAAAGTTAAATCACTTAAAGGTTGTTTTTAAGCAACACTAAATTCATTAAATCACTCAATAGAAGTGCCAAGCAAGCTCTGTTTTGTAACACATGCAGCATGAGATGGGCTAAAATTTCAGCACACCATCTAAATAGGAAGTTCAAAGACTACTCACAGATGACAGTGTTTATTCTGTTTGACACCAACAGTGGAAGAGCTGTAAAGAGGAAGAGTTTGTGCTAAAAAGGTGCAGGTGCTCAGGGGAATTTGGGAGCAGAGGAGGAGACTGAACATGTTGCCCCCAACATACAGTGACAGTGCTGCCTGTCTTGGGGAAGGGTTTTGTGAATAACAGATACTAATGAAAGGTGTCATCAGTGTGGCATCCCTGGTTATATTCCCATATCCCTGCACTTAACTGTTATGTGAAAAACTCCTGTCCTTTGGCTACGTTTGGGAACATAATTTGTGCCTATTCTGTCAAATGACCTGTCTCCCCAGTTGCACCCCTCAGTCCTGGTTCCCTTATCATCCACGCTGTCAGTGTATCAGCTGGCTCTCAGGCTCCCTCAGCAGCTGGTTTTCTCTGGGATGAGACCTGGGAACAGTTCAGGGGATACTCAGTGTAGGGACCACGCTCCTCGCAGCAGGGAAAGCCTATGCTGGGGCTGCTGCTGCTCTTGGTATTCTCGAGATTTCAAGTCCTTAATTCTGTGGAAAATTAGCTACATGTTCCATTAGAAAACTGTGCTTAAGTCCTAATAGATTTAGTTGAAGTGTGCAGCTAGGTGCTAGTCTGAAGAAGGCTGTTTTCCTGCACTGGTTCTTTATGCTATCCAAATGTTACCTATACCACCAACAAAGCCTCCATAAAATTCCTTGCTCCTTTTCTGATCCTTATATGCTGACATTCAGACTGGGAAAATGACAGAACTAATGAAAGCATCCACCGTTGTGGCCACTATTTAGCTTTTTTTAAAAAAAAAAAGAGTAGATGGAAGAATAAGAAATGAAATATTCTAGAATATTTTGAGCCATTGCCTTCCCTGCAGAAGAAGAGCTGCAGATGATTGAAGTAGGCATGTGTCAAATGGAGGTTAGGACACAGAAGTGAGAGGAGTTCTGCTGTCTGTGTCAAGGAATTTAATGATGAGCAGGGTAAGAACTGCGGCTTTCCGTGTGCTGCTCATTGAAAACGTGGAGAAAGGAACTTTTCTTACTGTCTGGAAAAAAGTTTCCATTAAAAGACCTACTGTCAAGGAAAATAAAAAAGCCAAATTATACGGGAACTGGCAAACTTCAGGGTCCCCAGTTAGGAGAGGATAAATTTGGACTCAAGCTTTTATATGCAAATAGATCCAGCAAATTTTATGTCTCGATTTGAAGCACCAATATTAACAAAAAGCATCACCCCCAGGTCAGAACACGGTTAATATGATGATAATTACTTGGAGACGTGACAAGTTTTGGTTTGTTGCTGGGTTTTTTTCCCCAGTGCTCATACTCTCTTTGCTTGCTACAAGAGGAACATGACTGTGGCTGCTGCAGATTTATCACGTGTGAACAGTGCTTCCAGCCTGCAGCTGGCTGGCAAATCTCCTCTTCCACTGTACAGGTGCAGTCAGAGCCAGATGAATGCAAACATCAGGACAGATGCTGTGTGAGTTCATAGCAGCTTGGGGACAGATAAAGCGTTCCTGGGTGGTACACAGCAACATCACCAGTGTTCAGAATCCCTGGGTTTGCACTGTGGTTAAGCTCAAAGCTGGACTTAAACCGGTACTTACTGGGGTAAAAAAAAAAGATGCTTGACTAGTGTGCAAAATAGGAAAATTCCAAATTAACATAATCTTATTAAGTAATTTTATTGACATCTGGGTTGACTCAGCAGTCTTCCAGACTGTAGCAAGTGTTTTGAACTCTTGACAAGCACTACAAACCAAAAAATGCTAAAACAACCCCTTTGGATCTATGAATAAAATTAATCTCTAGTTTGGATTGTCTCAGGGCTGTTAGCCAGAAAAACATCCCTCTGTGCGCTGGCTCTTCTGTTCCCCTGACAGCATCGATAATTTCAAGGCGCCTCCCAAGCACAAAGAGCAAACCGAGATGGGCATCCTACATCGGTAGGACTGGTAAGCCCAATGTCCCAGCCCACACCAGCCACTGAGCACCAACAGGCTCTCCAGCTTCTTGCAAACTCCAGTTCTGGTGCCGTATCAAATTGATCACGAAACTTTTTGATCACTAAGACCTCCTGCTTCTATTAATTAAGCACCACTGGAGTATTGTCAGTTTTATTAGGTCCAAGATCTGAATGCACTTTCAAAAATGAAGTCTTGTATATGCAGGATTTTAAATTTTTTTTCTTTCTGATGGATTTTGTTTTGCAGAAGCCTGCCATATTCACAAGGAGTGTATGTGAAATCTGATTCCTTGAACAGACCAGGAGTCAAATATTAGCTAGTTTGGGGGGACCTCCAGCTCCAAGGCTCTAAAATGTAGATCTGTTTGGCTTCTGTTCTCATTTTGTTGGCTTCTTTCTAGTTTGACTGGTGTCTTCATTGCTTCAGTTGCAGTGAGACACAGCACCAGCTATTAATTACTCCCTCGTTTAGTCCAAGCAGAAAGCAGCTAACGCTCCCAGTAGTGCTAACTATAGACTGAAGTAGAGCTGAAGTCATAATGAGGTTGACAGTGTCACATGCTGGTGTCACTCGGGAGGTCAATTCATTTGCATTAATTCATAGGCTGTAAAGCAACACAAAGGGGGAATTTTCATAGTCCGAAATGATTTTTTCATTTTTTTCTTTTTTCAACCATCTACTTTATTTCTTTGGGATACTTTTTAGAAAAACTTAACAAACCTTTGGACTCAAGAAGGCCAAGTGCAGGTCTCTAATGTGCCTTTTCCCAAATCCTTCTTGAAAAGTGGTTGACCACATACGCTTTTCACTTCCCCCAAGAGATTTATTTGGAGGGGAGAACTTGTGGCAGCCCTTGACATCCCTTAAAGAGACAGAAAAAAGTGTTTGAGTCAAACAAAGACCATGATGCTGCTTTTTAGTCTTGGCTTCTACTGGTGGGTGCAGATGCCTTCTTAACTCTGGCAAAAGATGTAAAGGAGTCATCATGGCTGTGGTGGCCACTGTAGCATTTTAGTTTTTAAATTTTCATTGTGTTTGTAACTTCCCCTGTGCTGTTGGCCTGCTGATATACATACACATAAATATTTTTTAAGTTAGCCTGTGAACACGTCATCAGTAGGAAGAATTTGGTGAAAGTGCATTTGCATTTCATGCTTCAGGAGAATGTCAAAATGTAAAAAAAAAAAAATCAGATTTTTATATTGTTTTGGTTTTGTTAACTTTCATGATGGTTTTTCAGGAAGTTGCTTCAATGCCATCCTAACCTTGTGTGGCAAAGTAATTAGAGACAAGGCAAATCTTCCTGGAAAGTGCTGCATCCCAACTTCCATCAGAGGCAGTGTGAGCGGTAAGGGGTCAGACTCTTAGCATAAAGGAAAGAAGAGCATTAACTTTGTTAACACACCTTCTTGTGTCCTAATGTTCTTAAAGATACCAAATACTTAATGAATACCTTCAAACAGAAGTAAACTTATGGAAGTAAGAGTCATTATATTTAACCGTGGTTGTTTTCTTTAGTGCCAAGCCTATTATATACTGCAGTAACACCAAGAAACGTTCACTTGTATGAAGAATTTCCCCCCACTTCTTCCAACGCTTTCTCTCCCCTATCTATGCATTTTTATGTTCCTTATACTTCTCACTAAGCCTTGCCCGCAGAAGGTGAGTGAAGCTTTATAGACTGCCAAGCAGTTACCTTTCTGAGAGTTCAGTTTATGTGGGGATAACAGGGTTGGGCAAGAAGGACGTTGGAGGTAACGCCGATCGGGGTGACTCCCCAGAAAGAATAAATGGCACAGCGGGACAGACACTGAGCTGGGTGGTAGCTGAAGATCTTTCATCCTGTGAGGATGACTCTGTGAGGCAACCAAATAAAAAGGCAGTAGCAGCATGGACTTCTGGAGCGATTTTCAGATAATAACACTGAGACTTAATGTCCGTCTTACGGAGAACAAAATGACTGACTTTGGATTGGCTTAGAAAAAGTTGGTGATTTTTCTGACGTAGGAGTAATCTGAGGGCTTTCCTGGTGTGGTGAAGATACGTGGGGTGTCACTGCAATAAGCGCTGTGAGCAGTAGTGGTGTGTGTGCACGTTTGTTGCTATGGCATGCAAAGTGTCGGTGCCTGTAGCTCAGCGGTGGAGGAGAGAAAGAACTGAGGGAACTGGGCTCTGCAGGGAAACACTTGAAGAACCAAGCTTGGGAGGCTTAGTATTATGTTATTTTATGAGAGCTGGAATTACAAATGAGCCTCTGAAAGGAAGGTAGTTATGGATACATATACTTTGTGAGGAGGAGGAGTCCCTGTGCTTCAGTTTTGCTTAGCAGACAACTAAATTCATCTCCCCCAGCACCCACAACTCTTTGGTAGGCATGGGAAAGAAAAAGGGAAGTGTCAGAAACCTTTGTTGTTCTAAAATACAAGAATCCAGTTGACAGGAACGTAGGAGTTGCATTGATTAAATCTGAGCTTCCGTCATCATGAGTAGCAGGGAATCAGCCATGTGGGTTGTGAAATAATTACAGCATTGGTTTTGATTATGGAGGAACAAAGCTTGCTTTAAGGCTTCAGTCACACTGGCCCTCTACATTTAAAGTGCAGTGCTTGCTTCTGATCCTGCTTGCCCCGGCTTACTTTATTTCAGGAATTATGGAATTTGATTTAGTACAGTAGGAGCTGTATTTAGGCCATAGTTTCCCATGTATTCATTTTTCTTACGTCTTAAGTCATACGGTCCAAAGAAACTCCCAGAATCTATGCAATGGCATCAGCTGCTTCACAAGGCACTGGTAGGTACATGTCCTAGAGGTACAAAATCAGGCCTTTTAAGAGATTGCTGCTGATAAAGCACTGGGACCAGCCTTGATTTCTCCATCTTTTGGCACATAGAAGCTTGCCCTCAACTTTTTAGCACTGTGTGTGCACATAATTCGTGTGGGCCATGCAACATTGCAGTTTCTGTGCTCTTTGTGGACCTCAGTCTGCTCATGAAGAACAAAAAGGGTGTATAACGTGTCAGCAGTGCATCAGGAGAGTGCAACTCGAAGGAGTCAAAGTCACCATTTTTGCCCTCATAGAAAGTGTTGGTGGCTGAATCTGTGAGGTTAGATACAGGGACAGGTTTTTGTTCTTCAGGCGTAAGAACACTGTGTGTTTCCCCACAAAATACTATTTCAAGGCTTTTGAATACTGTATGTGGTAATTATGGTTACTTAATATGCAGCTTAGGTTAAAAAAGCGATGAAGATTACAGCTTTCTGAAGTGTTTTCAGCCTGCAAATGTTGACCACCAAGTACAGTCTTCCTCATCTTGATTATGGTCAGCCTCACCATATAATTTTGCCTAAGAATTTATCTTTGATCCAGGACACAGCCCTGTGACATCCCTGGGCTCTGCAGCTCAGTGCTAAGTGCATTACTCTGCTTGCTGTCGCTTCACCTGCACAATGGGTCTTGAAACCATATTTCTCATTAATGTTTCCTAACTACCAGGTTGCGTGTCGCAGTTTTGCGTAGCAAAGTGTTGGTAGAGAAGGGGGGCTACAGAGATGGTTGCTGTGAGAAGCAGCCAGAAGCTCTCTGCAGGCCCCACAGAGCAAACACCAGCCGGTTCAAGGCTGGAGTTGCTGCTGACCAAGGCGCAGCCCATCAGCGATGGTCACAGCGCCTCTGGGAGTCAGTGAGGAGAAGAAAAACGCAGGCAGGTGCATTTTGCCCCCAGAGAAGGGAGTGAGAAGATGTGAGGAGCTGTGTGGGCACCAAGGCTGGGGAAGGGGTGTGGGGGGGAAGAATGAGGCGCTCCAGGTGCCAGAGAGAGAGATTCCCCTGCAGCCCATGGAAAACCCTGGTGAAGGACGGGGAGCAGAGACATCTACAGCCTGTGGAGAGACTGACCCACCCTGCAGCAGGTTTGCCAGGGACTTGTGACTCTGTGGGGCACCAGGCCAGAGCAGTCTAGGCCCGAAGGTCAGCACCCATGGAAGGAGCTGTGCTGAGGCCCGTGGTGAGGAGATGACTCCCTGATGGAGAGGACTCATGCTGGAGCAGTTGGTGGAGGACTGTCTGCCGTGGGTGGGACCCCCAGTGCAGCAGGGGAAGGGCGAGTGTGTGGAATGCCCTCCCAGCTCAGAAGGAAGACAACTTGTGAGGAACTGACTGAAACCCCATTGCCCCATTCCCTGCCCCTCCCCGTGCCGTGTTGGGGGGGGAAGAAGGGAGCAAATTTATGACTAAAGTGAAGTCTGTGAAGAAGAGAGATTGGGGTGGATAATGTCCTGTTCTGACCAGGCCAGAGTTCAGCTCCCCAAGCAGCCAGCCCAGGTGAGCTGAGTTAGCCCGGGCTGTTTCCACACCCCCCTGACACCACTTCCCCATAAAAGGGGCTGGTTGGGGAGGGGCAGGGGCTTGTTGTCTCCAGGACAGTCTGAGTGCAGCTGGGATGTTGGGTCGGTCGGTCAGTCAGTCTGTCCTTGCCATTGGGCAGCACTCTGCTATCATCAGGTCAGTAAGGTTCTCTGTGTGAGCACCGGGTGTGAGTGTAACTGGACATTATTGTTCTACAGTCACGGTGATTTTTGTCAGTAACTGTCCTTGTCCCACCCCACGGAGGCTCTGTATGTCTGTCTCTCCTGTGGGACTGACCGAGTGGTGTGTGGTGCTCAGCCACTGTCTGGGGCTGAACCACCACATTGTGTAAAGGTGGTATTCTTTTGGCAGCTTGTGAATGTAGCCTTCCTTCAGTTCTTTTGATTTCCTCATAGTTACACTTCTGAATTTGACCACAAAATCTGCCTGGGCTGGTTACATTGAAGGTAGAATTAAATGGAGTTGTTTCAGAAGCGTGTTTGGATTGCTGTGTCTGTGACCATTGGACCCACTCCCATTAAATGCCTCCTGTGAAGTGCTAAGTGCTTTAAAATCCTGCTGGGAATTACAAGCTTGAACTGCCGCTGTGGATGGACAGATAAAAGACCAGAAAGCTGGTTGCTTATTTTGCAGTTTAAATGACTGACTTCTTGTAGAGTGCTAAACTTGCTGCGAGTTACTCAAACGCCTGGGTATTGCTTCTGACGCTTGCAATCTGGAAAACAGGAGAATGCTTGAGGGCAGTGGCAGTGTTTGTTGCTGTCACCTGCCTGATGTACCATGGCAAATGCCACAGGATTGTGAAAAACAGGTTGGCAATTCGGTTACAATAAACCATCATTTTACCTTTTTACCTTGGGTGGAGTAGGGAGACTAGGAAGAGGAAAATACAGTTTCCATGGCTGGAATTGATAAAAGATAAAGTATCCTATTCCTGCTTAATGTGAAAAGGGTTTAGATGGTAACTTTCTTAGTATGTTTGTGTGTTTGTTTTTAAATCCTAGCTCTTATTTCATTAATTCTCTTTTCTTGTTGAATGAAGTTACAAAACCTCCATGAGCGAAGTCTTGCTCACCAGAAACCAGCAGAGGTACCGAGTCAAGGCTCGATATGATTTGCAAACAGCGCAATTGATCTGCTTGTGCTTTTGGTTTGCTTTTTGATACCAGTTATCTCAGAGGAGAGAAGGAGCATCCAGGGTTTAGGACCAGCTACATCAGTCTGGAATGATCCTGACTCAATAGACATGTCCTGTGTAAATTTGGCTAAGTTCTCTGTGTTGATAGTACCTCAGTGGGGCTAGATAAGGTTCCAATAGAGAAAAGGCAAATAGACACTTAAAATTTTAAATCATAGGCTCCGTGGACATAGCCAAGATTGCAGTCAGGGAAAAGGCAAAACTGTCGGGAAGGATGGAACTTCGTATGGAATCTTCTTACTTGGAAAATATGGTTTGTTCTGATGCCTTTGTTGCTATGACAAAAATGTTATCAGAGAAGTTTGACACACAGTGCCTTGGCTTAAATAGCTAAGTCCAAAATATCTGACTTATGTACATGACAGCCAGCTAAGAGATGTAATAGTATTCCCACTACTAATCCTCATCTTACACCAGAGAAAGGTAGGAATGTGTATCTTCAGAACGGATATTTGCCATTGATATGGCCCTTGTTACTTGCAGAATGGACTCAACGCCCTGCACCTGGCAGCTAAAGAAGGCCATGTGGGACTGGTACAAGAACTACTGGAAAGAGGGTCGGCTGTGGATTCTGCCACGAAGGTAACGTGTGCATGTCTGTGCATTTATTTGCAAAAAGAAAAAAAATACAGGGGAGAAATTTAGGGAAAAAACTCACCAAGATAAAGTATAAAATAAGTACCTCACCGTTAGTGAAAATGCTATTTCTGTTCTGACCTGCAACTCTCTGTTCTTTGCTGAAGCTCAACAGCAGGAAATACAGAGGGGAAGATAATTACTTGTGCAATCTGTTTACAGGGGAGATGTGAAAAGGTTTTGGCGTTGCTGGATTTTCCGTTATTTCTAATGACCCCTTTATAGAGTGAATAGAACTTGAAATAGTATATTTTTTTTTTTCAAATCCGTGAAAATTGGTAACGGCATCGTATGCAGAGCCTTTTCACTCAAAGCCATAATGGAACACACTCCTGCGTGAGAAGTTGTTTTGCTTCAGCGTTTCCCCAGGCAGGCACGTGCATACATCTCAAACATTCAACCAGTACCTTAATTGTCTGTGGGTGGTAAATTCCTTTTGAGGGGCCAGATTTGTTGGCTTGAACAATGAAATTTTTGACTCCTAGTCTCTAGGTTGGTGGACACTACTCACCCTTCACGTTTAGTTGCCACCGCTGTGTCCCTGAGATGCTCCCTTATTTTTCTCATGATATTGATGCAAGGTTAACACCTGGTCCTTGGCAGAGAGACCTTCTTGATGAACTTGTGATTTCTGTTGTTGATGGAAAAACAGAAGTTCTTTCTTTCAAAAGCATCTTTAGGTCACCACTCAGTGAAGCTGTTGGTAGTCACCAGGTTCTAGATAAGACTTTGGGGTTTTGCTCTCATTTTATGAACCTGGATTCTTTAATCAAGCCATTTAAGTACTGTTCCCAGGATCAAAAGTGGGCCTGGAAGAAATACCAGACACTTACAAAAGCAGTGATCGACCACACTGCTGCTGTATTGTGAGAGTTTTTATTGTACAGCTTATCTCCTACAGCTAACAGCTCTCAAATAGGCATTCTAATTTTATGCCAATTAGAGAAGAGGAAAAAAAGATCTGCATTTAGAAGGCTGGCTACCGTCACTTAACAATCAGCTTGAATTTTGGGACTTCTAGACTTCAGCTACCTTCTTAGAGGGCACGATCTCTGGACCCAAATGAAACAACCTGTTACCCTGTACTAAACTTTGCCTGGAGGTTTGTCCCTTGCCCCAATCCCATTCCATAATTTCACTCAAAAGTTATGTTTGGGATGTTAGTCTCTCACAACCACTCAAGAAATCTTTATGGCTGCAACTTCCATTTCTGCCCCCTGTGATGTTTATGGGACATTGCGGAACTGTAAGGTAAAATTGTGCTTAAAAAACAAAGGTTTGAAAGAATTGTTGGTTGACTTTATTCCTGAAGAAGGTTAATGTCTACCTTTTTTTTCTCCCCCCTCCAACAGAAAGGGAATACAGCCCTGCACATTGCATCCTTAGCAGGACAAACTGAAGTTGTCAAAGTTCTGGTTAAGGAAGGAGCCAATATTAATGCACAGTCTCAGGTATGATGCTATTCTCCCTTCTCTCTTCTAAAAGTTATCTGGTGAGATTTTTGTATAAGATAGATCTGAGCTGTTAGGCAGTGACTCCAAACATCCAAGCCTGACAAAGTAATCAAGTTGAGGCTTACATATAGTATTCCCCTAAGTATAGTGAAAGTAACTAAGACACTGAAGTCATCATCTACTCGTGTGATACAGGAACTCACATTGTTGTTGATTGAAATATTTTAGAAATCCCTAGTGTGCTTTAATAAATTGTTGCTGAAATTCTTCAAAGTGTAGAAATACTTCATTTTTTTGAGTTGAATTTGGTGAGTGGTAACAAAAAAGATAATTTCTCAAAGAAAGACTTGATTTACACAGTTGCTTTTCATGGTTATTTGTTTGCTAAAAATCTGGAAGTAACTTACTTCAGGCTTCTGGACTCATTCTTCATGTGATCAGAAAGAATTTACATCGAAAGTTTGAAACGTACGTTTGAACTGGGGGGAAATTCGCCTTGCGCTGTCAGGCAAACCAACTGTGCAAACAGCCCAGTTATTTCCAGTCACACAAGCTTGTCTGCTCTTCCAAAATGTACCAGCAGACAGGATGATGGTGCGAAGACTGACCGAAACTGGTCCCTCCCTGCCCGGTTGGGTGGAGGCAGTCGTGGTGGCAGCCTGCCTGCTGTGATTTCGGAGCTGCGCACAGCACGTGCTGGATTCGCAGTGAACAGCATACTGCAGTCCAGCTGGATGAAGGGGTTTTTCCTAGCTAACTGTGCCCGTCTTCCCTTGCCCCGCCAAACAGAAGCACTGTTAGTACTGTAGATCAATGGTCCGGGTTATCCTAACACATTTGAGATACCTGGCATTTCCTCATTTCGGGTTAGGAACAATTCATCAAATAATTGGTTTGCAAATGCTGCCTTAAGTGTGGCAGCTGTCTTGTAGCTGTGATGAGCTGAACAGATTGATAGAGAGGAAGATCATGTATGCATCTCTCTGAAGCATCTGGTCACAGCATCACAAGGTTGGAAAAGACCTTTAAGATCATCAAGTCAAACCAATCCCATCCTAAACTAAACCTTATCTTTAAGTACCTCATCTACCCTTTTTCTGAACACATCCAGGGAAGGTGACTCAGCCCCTCCCTGGGCAGCCTGTTCCAGGCCCCGACAACTCTTTCAGTAAAACATTTTTTTTCTTACATCCAATCTAAACCTGCCCTGGCACAGCTTGAGGCCATTGCCCCTTGTCCTATCACCTGTCACCTGGTCAGCTTGTGACATCCTCAGAGTAAATCACTGAGCTAACTAAACTGTTCAGATGGAGTCCTGGTGCGTCGCTCCGTGACCACAAACATCTCTTTTGCAGTACTGGTGTAAGCTGAAGCGATGAGAAAAGAGTCGTGCTTCAGGGGTAGCTTAATTTCAAATTAACCTTTCCTAGCACGTACTGCCTGCAGACAAGGGAAGGGCCCTCAGCTTGATCTTGCTGGGGTATGCGAGCAGAGTGAGGACAGAGTGATCTGGTGCAGCAGAGCAGCTGGGAACTGCCTTGAGTGATGTGTAGTTCATAGACAAGCTTGTAAAAGGTTTTGATTTGTCAGAGTCCATCCTAAATCAGACTAGCTGCACATCGTGCTTGCCCAGACTGGGGAGACTGGGACCTCGAGGTTGGTTTTTTTCTTTTTCGTGGTTAGATGTCACAACTTTACGATGGACAGTGTAAAGTTAGTAGAGAGCAGGAGGGGAGCAAAGAGGTTGGACTAGATGGGCTTTTGAGGTCCCTTTCAACTCCTAATGTTCTGTGATTCAGTGGTAGGATTTGAACACGGTAAGAGAAAAAATTGTAAAAATAATACTTCATGAAACATTATCCCTCAGAAAGTTTTCATAAAGGCTTTTCTTTATTTTATAGAAAAATAAATGAAACTTTTCTAAACTGAAAAAAGAAAATCCTACCAGAATGGGAAATTGTTTCCACAGATAACAGTTTCCAGTGGAAGGTGTCCCTTTGTAGGGACCACTCTGTCATATGGTTTCCCGACTCAGAGCCGACTCCTAAGAATTTTGTTCTAATTCTGATTTTCCAGAGGCTTCCCTTGGAAGATTAAATACAAAAGTAATTTCTTTATGCCCCATAAATGGAATGAGGATAACAAATGCTGCCTTTCTACTCAAGATTACATCGACATGCTCAATAATCCCATATGGCATAGAAAAACAAATAGATTCGCAAAAAGAAACATCACAATTGATAGGCACATGATTCATGATAAAAGATGATGAAAGATTCAAGCATACCCTACTGCAGATGGTGGATGAAAAAAAACATGAAGTTATATAGCTAAAGGAAAAGAGTGTGACTGAGTAGAGTGTGCCTGAATACTCAAATACTAAGGGGTTTTTGACAGGAAATACGTAATTGCTGAAAAGGTGGAGTGAAAAATAATTACATGAGGAAGTCAGAAGTGAACAAAAATACAAATGAAAGGTAAAATTGAATTTTAAAAAGTGAAAAGTTGTGAGTGAAATGCTCGATTTCTCTTAGTATGCTTTCCGTTCTGTTTGTAAAAATAGGTGCTGTGTTGTGACTTGTAAATCTTTAAGGAAGAGTTGTTGGAATTGAGGGTATGTTGCATCCTCTCCTAGGTATCCCTGCTATTTCACACTCTTTTTTGTCAGGCCCCTGCAGAATGCCTTTTGTGGGTAGTGATTTAGTGCCGGGGAAGTTGCTTAGGTCGCTCCAGCGCTTCTTCTGTAAAGAATGTGGTACCTGTCGAGGTCGTTCTCATTGCCAGTGATGACAATTTGCCATAGTGGCAAAGTTTCCTCACTGATGATAAACAGAGAGATAAAAGAGTATTCTCAAGCCCACGTTGTTCAGTTTATGGTTTTTTCCTTCCTCCTTCTTCATTAAAATCCCATAAAAGCACTGGCCTTTATCAAAACTTAACACCAGTGACACCACACTGGTTTCCCAGTTCCTTGCAACAAGAAAGTAACAGAATTATCTCAGAAAATGCTATTTAAAAAGATGGCACTGAGATTACAACCCCCATCTGTGCTATCTGAGACTGTTCGGCATTCAGGACTTTGATTTCATGGATTTGGGTTTTCTGTTAGATTGCATTGCTTTACCCTTCAGCTTCTCATTGTTTTGTTAATCTTCCCCTTCTAAAGAGTTGTTCCTTTGGAGCTAGCATGTCATCGCTGCTATTTTTAGAAAAGTAATTTCTATTTTGATACAAAACCTAATTGCACAGTGATTGCTAATTGAATTACTCCACTTTTCACCTGCATGGATATCATCGGAGAGCTGACATCTTCCTCCAGTGTGCTTCAGGCAAAGGCTGAAATGGGGGCACACCCAGAAACGGCTGGAGGTCTAGGAGTTGTGGGTCCTTTTTTGGTGTACCTCCACCTAAAATTGGACAAGTGTGCATATCCTGTTAGCTTGTGCTTCATCTAGGGGCCCTCACAAAAAGAGGAGGAGCTACCTTTTAATCATCAGATTATTTAAAGTGACCCAGATACAGAAAGCAAGGATTAGATAAATCAGTCCTCCCCTGAGCTGATCTTGTTATTTAAAAGCCCTCTGGTTTCCTTTCCTCTATATCCTTCTCTAAGCTCATTGCAAACACATTAGTCAAGAAATATTTTTGTTTAAATTTGCCCCATTATACTTGCCACTTCCTGTTCCAACACGTAGGAGATGCTGTCATGGCATGCGAGGTTAATCTTATCCAGACTTTTCATCAGGTTGAAGCAATCCTTAGAGTTCCACAGAATTTCCAGCCTCAAGATACGCTTCCAAAAAAATGAGCGATGAAAGCTTGTTGAATGTCCATATTCAGTGTTCCCACAAAAGCAGAGGGAGGATTTACGTGAGCCTTGGAGAAGGGATCAGCTTGTCTCTCACAGGATGCCCTAGGATTTGTTTTACCAGAGATTGCTCTCCTGTGGTTTGTAAAGATAATCTTACCTTCGGAATGGAGCGTATTTTGCAGAGTATTTGCTACTCCATTACAATAAAAGGTTTTAATTCCACCAACTGGGCTTTCTGCTTCTATGTCAGTGTATCCAGAGAGCCGGATTTTTAGCTTCCACATATCAAGAGGAGTCCTTTAGCTACAGTTCCTGATTGCTAATGTAATAAAGGATCAGGCCTGTTACCTCTTCACTGGAGGGAAAAATAAAAAGGAAGAAATGCCTTCTGGAGGATTATATGGATTTTGAGAGATGTAAACAAAAGTAATACATTAAGAACAATGAAAAAACAGATATAATTATTCATCCTGCCTTAAACTATTCCAGGTTTCAGCTGTCTGTCTCTTACAGTGATTATCAACTGATGATAAACAACCTTTATTCCTGATCTTGAAGTGTCATCTCAAGGCAACCATGCAAGTGGAGTCAAGCGGGATGCCTGTGCATGGGAGGCCCAGGCAGTGCTTGATTGACACAGAAGTACAGGATTACACAGTGTGTGAACTTTAATGATTGTTAGTATCAGCTCATTCACGTAGGACTTAACAATTCCCCAAATAATTCATAAGGTTAGAGGGAAAACAAGGGTGCCCAGTGCATGGTGTCACCCACAGAAGAAGCAGCGTGGTGATGGGGCACGTGGGACTGGTTGGCTTTCTCTTCAAAGCTGCTCTGAGGAAGAGGAGCTGTTAAAGAACAGAGGAGGGTACTGAGTGTCCTGATCTGGTTTGATGCCTGCCTTCCAGGATCCCAGCTGCAGCTGTAAAATAACCCAATGGGCCAGGATCTCAACCTGAAAATATTTACAGCCTATTTCTTAGTCAGTTCTGTTAACTCTCAGTCGCTGTTAAAGCGCTGTGAAGGGACAGATGGTCCAGGTTGAAAAGATTTGAATTTGAACAAAAAGAGCTGTTTTTTCAGCTAGGAGCGTGATATGTGGCCTTTAATAGTTATTCTCAGAATGCATCAACTTCTGGAGCCTGCAGTAAGCCAAGGTGGCAGCTGTCGGGGCAGGGTGAGCAGACCAGCGCACCACGTTTCACCCCGCTGTAGTGACACGGGCTGCAGCTCAGGCGGTGGGAGTGTTACCCACATCTGTTTATGGGAGTGTAGATAGAACAGTCACAAACAAATAAAATACAAATGTTGTATTTACAATGTTAGTGCTGTACTGGCTTCCTCCCAGCCCTCAGCCACACACACAGAATAAATTTTTGTTTTCAGTACTCTCTTTCCTTTCCTATGTTTGGAAGCCGACCCCAAGTGCTGTTGGGGATGACTCCAGAATTCAAATGCAGGGCACTACCCCAGCTAAGCTTTTGGGCCCTAACCCATGCCCACGTATCAAGGTTATGCCTTTTTGTGCATGACTAATGTATTCTCATCATTCTTCATCAGCTCAGTTTCTATTACAGGTTGCCTCTTCATAAAAATGACATTTCCAAGGCACAGGACATCTTGATTTCTGCCTGGCTGTGTTTCAGGCTCTGTTGTTGCTTTGCTGTTCTTCTGGAGAAAATCGTGATATATGAAGCTGCTAAAATAGAATGCTTGTGCTCTTCAGATTTGGTATCTGAGCTAGGAAGGGACTTAAAGTAAAACACGCTTCCCAAAAGTGGGGTTCTTGTAGTGGTGAGGCAAGAGGTGTCGCATACATGGTGCTACAGCTGGATATCCCCCTGTATGAACTTAGCAGGTTCATCACAAGCCCTGACAGCATCATTTATCCACAGGCTTTATAGTTATCGCAGTGGTGTATGTATAGTGGAAAGCACTGTTTATATTGCTAGGGAATTAGTGAGGCAGCTGCAGGCTGGTGCTATTTTCAGTACAGGCTTCTGAGTTGCTACATTTAAAAGATTTTATTAATTAAAAATTAGTTTGATTTGTCATCTCAAACAAATATACTTTCATTGTTTTGTTGACTTAACTGTTTGGCCCAATGAAGTAGAATCCCCAGACTCCCAAAATCCAGTAATTCTGGTCTTTTTTCCTAAATGCTTTTCTCAGCTTTAATCTCCACAGTCTGTGGGACCCTGCAGGTGTCAGCATCTGTTTTGTGTGATGAACGTGAGGGTTGTCACTCAATGATTAGCTAACACTTGCTGGGGAATTTTACAGAATCCAGTAGCTCTGCTGGGCCCTTGGAGATGTGCTGTTGTAAATGGAATAATTCTGTGCTCACAAGTGTAAACACATCTAATCACATGTCATTGTTTTTACTAGTGCTTTCCAGCTTGGTTATAAAAAGAAATGATACCCCAGGAAAATGAGTACCTAGTAATGTGCTGCTCATTTTGAAACAGGGACGGAAGAGGCTGATCAGAAAACATGAGGTGCTTCCATCAATACCAGAAATCCACAGTATTTAGCTTAGCTGGTTGATGATGTATCCAAAAGACAATTTTACTGAATATGAAATTCTTCACTGTGAGGGGGGTGAGGCCCTGGCACAGGGTGCCCAGGGAGGTGGTGGCTGCCCCCTCCCTGGAGGTGTTCAAGGCCGGGTTGGATGGGGCCTTGAGCAGCCTGGGCTGGTGAGAGGTGTCCCTGCTCATAGCAGAGGGCTGGGAATTGGTGATCTTTGAGGTCACTTCCAGCCCAAACCATGCTGTGATTCTGTGATTCAATAATCTCTCTCATAATATGGATAATAGAACAAACCAAAAATTCCCTCCATGGAGGTGCTGTCAGCATCACAGTGGTGCAGTCAAGAGGGGCAGGAGGAGATTGGAGCAGAGTGCACTGTCTTCCTCAGTCCCTCAGGGTTGAGACTGATGTGAAGCTGGAGCAAATCCCTGAGAGAGAAGAAAGAATCTTGAATTGAATTACGTGTCTCAAAGGCACTATATGTTTTTATTTTTGCAGTGATGTTGGTTCAGTGCTTCTCCTTACGGTTGAAGTAGAAGCAAACTCCCTGCTAGGCTCCCAAGGAGAACATACCGACAAATACCAAACCGCCTTCTGAGTGCTGCAGTGGCACACTGTACACAACAGATCTTAAAAAGGCGTGTAAGGAGAAATACAAGCAGCGTGCAGGTAGCGGTGTCACACCGCGGCAGCCTGGGTCTGAGTGCTTGGTGGGCACTGCAGGCATTTTCCAGGAGTTTGAGTTGCTCCCAACTTTGGGAAGCCTGCTAAAACACATCAGTTTAAAAGCAGTCATTTACTAAAAAAACAAAAATAAGATTTGCAGTGTTTTTTTAACGTGTTTGGTATTATGCAGTCAATATTTAGAGTTCCAGTTCTGAGAGTAAACGTGTTACTTCTCATTAGTCATAGCTATAACAAAGGGTAGGTTCCTGCTACCCACCTTTGCATTTTCCATTGCGTGCTGCTTCAGCTGTCAGTTGAGCAAGATGGGCTCTTGATTCAGACACTCTCAAGTCTCTTTGGAGTAGCCCACATACAGTCGCGTAGTAAAATGAGACTCCTTGAGCACCTTCAGTTTTGGCACCTTAAGACTGTGAATTTCCCTTTAGCATATCTTCACAAATGTGACAGTTGCATGTTTGCTTGAATGTAAATACAGATGTAGTAATCCAAAATAGTCCTGAGGTATTTTTTTCTCAAAAAAACCCCATGGGTTATACGTTTGGTTTATGGAAAATAGATTTTAATGGAAAAGAGGAAAGTCAATAATTGGTAAAATTTCTGCTGTACAAAAGTTTTGTTTTGGTTTTTTGGTAGCTTATACCAAAACCTGCAAAAGAGACTTTTGAAAGTTAAAGTAAGCACCTCGATCTGTCCTTAATTCACCCTTTTAGGCAGAGGATCTCTCTTGCTAAGATACAATCCTCTTAGGAAGAGTTTATTTTTAGACTGGATGAAAATAAAGCTCTGAGCATCACACACAGCAGAGTTCCTGGAATTCTGATTTTATTGTGATATTGATTCTGTCGAGATGTGTGCTGCTGAATAAAGATTTAAATCAGGAACTTACTATTTTTGTTGAAGTTGAGCAGTATTCTGAGGCGTAGGAAACACCCTGAAGCAGTTACTGAGTTTCAGGGCCCCACAAATGACCGTGAACGTACTGCATTAAAGGGTATTGATATTAAATGATTAACATGTGACCATAGATCTAAGATTTTGTAATCTGTCTGACACAGTCCCAAGCTTGTCTCATCTTTGTGCCGGTACCTGTTCCTTTTTGGGGCTAACTTAAATTCGAATGAGCAGAAAGACAGAGGCACAAGGAGGAAGGTAGGCTTGTTTCACAAAGGCTTCTCTTAGGTTAACTGGCAGGTGATGGAAATACTACAGTGACCCAAAGGAAACCCAGCTTTTATATGGGCAGAATCTTCTCTGAATGTTGCTTGAGAAGTGCAGTTGCAGTAAAGGTTGCAGAAAAAGCCTAATTAATTTGGTTTTCATTTGCGATCTTGAAAAAAATAACTTTTTCCTTTCCTTGATACAAAGCAAAATTGAGGGGGGAGAAGGCTGCTGAAGTGCCAAAACAAATCCCCATGCAGTAAGGTGAGAGGGAAAGGAGGCAACTGGTCTGGGGTGAGCAGTTGGCAGATTGTCTTGTCCTTCTGACTGGTAATTACATCTCGGGCAGTAAGTAGGAATGAGCATTCGCTGTATGTAAACAATTGCATTAGATGTCAGGTGTCTTCTCTGGGAAACACAGTGATCTTCTAATACCGTCTTGAAATGGTTCCTGGAGGCCTTTGCAATAAGGCATGCTCACCTGGGTTCATATTAGCTATTTAATCACAGGATATGTTGCTAACTTTCACGTGTCATCCTGAAAGAGGCAGACTGAGGGAAGAGAGACTAGATCTCTCTTGTCTCTCTTTTCTGTATCAGTATGACTATGGTGCTATGCATGTATGTGGATATATGGTGTGCAGGCATCATCGGTATACAGACACTGAAGGCCACGTCTTTGTGGACCGGCGTGGGTAGGCTAGTCCTTCAAACACCCTGGCCGCTACTGATCAGAGTTTGGAAGGTGCCTGCTTCCAATCATTTGGTATGTAGGCAAGGAGTGTGGTTCCTTGAAAGCCTGCCATAAAATAAAGCTCAGCCAAGCTATCTAACAGTATGATTTTCTGAATGCTCTAATAATCCCTCTGCTTCTTCAAACTGTGTTCTTCATTAGGGCCTGGGCAAAATTTAATGATACAAATTCTGAGTCATATATAGACTTGCCAATTTGCATTAATAGCTTGAAGAATCATTGAGAGCTACTAATTTTCTCAAATTAGCAAGTAAATCAGTGAATGTAGTAGAAAGAATGGAGTATGAAATATAGTCTGTTTAGTGTTAATTTCTCATTATAACTTTATATTATAGCAGTAAACATCTTGCAGTATACATCTGTAAGGATAATGAAATCTGAGTGCTCTGTCCTCAGTACAGATACTCTGATGAAACCGTTGTTTGAAAATGAGCGTTACATGTCATTACAAAATTAATTTTCAGATGATGCACAGAATCTAAACATACAGCCATAGCGTCATTCAGGAAAAAGCAAAATAAAGCGTCTTTCTCCTTTCCCAGGACTTTTCCAGTATTTTTACTTTAATTCTGGTCTGTGCTTGTACAGTATGGGATCAGAAGCTGAAGGAAAAATTACTGAAATAAAGATTTGCCACTCCCCACCCAATAAACCCTCTGTATTCTGTTTCACATGCTGAAACAAGGAGATGACAAGCTGGTCTCCTTTGCAATACATCCACAGAGAATCATTAGCCAGAACGTTTTGTATTGAGTGGAAGGCACTTTGGGGTGGTGAAACAGAAGTATTGCCATGTAGCCCTTTGAAACTAGAAGGTGGGAAAGCAGGAAGGGGGTTTTGGATTAACAAAGGAAGTAGAGGAAAGGATGTGCTTCTGTTGTGGGCATTTCCACTGACAGCAGGGCTGGCTGATAACGGATGGGCAGGTCATAGCGGTGGAGGAAGTCCTGGGGTCTGGTGGGTAACTGAGGAGCTCCAGCAGGGCTGACAGGTAAACCCACTGGACAGAGCTCTGCCCAGGAGAGCGGTGATATTGGGAATCCTAAAATAGGATTTCTCGGGCCAAGAGCCAGAAGTGGTGAGGTCAAGATCGCTGCAGTTAGAAGCTCTGAAGCCAGTTCTTTGCTGAGAAAGCAGACTTCATCCGAGCAGCGGAAGAAAATTGGGCTTGACCTTGCTGGTGGAGGCAGGGAGGAATTCAGGGAGAGCTTTTGGAGGGTGGTTGGTATAGGCAGTTTTACGTATGGACCTTGGTATGCTGTCGCAATTTCCAAGATAAGCCAGAGTTTAAGAAAATCTAAATAAATCGGGGGGGCGGTTGGGCCTGTGTGGAGCCAGGAGTTGGGCTCGATGGGCCTTACGGGTCCCTTCCAGCTCAGGAAGTTCTGTGACTGTGATATGTCCCAAGACATATCATACTGATAGAATATTATATAAAGCAGTTTTAGAGGCTTCCTACAACATATATGACGTGAACAACTGAAATGATACTTATTTCCTGAGCAATCTTTGTTTGTAAATGCTGAGGGGGTTTTTAAAGACATTGGTTCTACCATCAACTGTATTACCCAGTGACTGAGAAATTAATTTTGTTTCATTTGGAAGCTACCGGAATGTTTCCACAGCAAGTTTACAAGAAAGAATAATGCTGGCTTCTCTGAAACAAGGTTCTTCGTTAGCACAGTACTTGCCTGAGTGGTGGCCACTTGTGTAAGTGCACAGCCTCACAGTGCACAGTGACAGCATGCCAGATGAAGCAGGGGGAAAGGAGATGGCCTGTTTGAAGTCCTGTCTGTGGTGTTTGTTCTGTGCCGTTCCCTGACAGAAGATTGTTTTCGAAAGTAGAGGAGATAATGTTCTCCTACGTTCTGTAGTAATCTGCAGCATAGGAAAGAGCTTTCTGAGGCCTTTTTAATAATCTTCAAAACTCTTAGAAGAAATTTCCTCATCAGGCAGACAGCTCCCTTCCACGCCTTCCTTTCATAAGGATTTTTTAATCTAATCAATTAAAATTGTTTGCATTGAAGTATTTCAATGGGAAGAAAGGACTTTGGATTCTAATGAATTTGCCTGTGGTTTGATTAACTTAGAAGAATTTTTAAAAATTTGCTGTCTTACCGAGAGCAGATTCTTTAAGGATTCTTATATTTTTTATAATTAAATGTCTGTTTATAATTAAATGTCTATTTATAATTAAATGATAGATTAACTTGCTGTATGGTCAGAAATGCATTAGCTGCTTTGCTTGAGTTCCTTTATGCTTGCTGATTTGCAGTGTTTTATGTATTACGAATTTTTATGTAGTATGTTAAGCCTTTGTCATCACTACTCAGCCAGGCATGAGGTATGGACTTCAGGATCTCCAGGGAATGATGTCTGGTTAAGTTAATGTAATAAATGGAGGAAACTCTTGCTTTCCTGTCAGCTTTCATCAAAGTTTATTCCCAGCTTTACAGTCCCTAAGCATTATCAGCAAGGAATAGCTGTATTAATAATTAGTGTGTCCGTTGCTTCCCTAAAATCTGTGTCAAAAGAAAATGAGTGTGAAAGCAAGTAGAATTTTCTGGGTGTAAATGGCATTAAGCATTACCCTATTAAGCTAAAAAAATACAAAGTTTTTCTACCTGTGTACTTAAAACGTTTTATAGTTAAAAAAGCAGAAATGTATTTTTAGTTACATATTTATTTGATGTTCTTTACTGTTGGTATATTCTGTTTCCTCATGACAATGTTTTCTCCTGTGTACTTCCTAGAATGGCTTTACTCCTTTATATATGGCAGCTCAAGAGAACCACATTGAAGTAGTGAAATATCTCTTGGAGAATGGAGCTAACCAAAGCACAGCTACCGAGGTGAGGAATAATGTTCTTTTTTTCCACACACACTCCTATTTTCGTTTGCCTTTACAATTCAGATTGCTTGAAGTCACCAGGTTTTTCAAGTGGAGCGTTTTGGGAACCTTCACACTTTCATTTCAAGGAGTTTTAGTTATGAATGGTTTTTTCCTACGTGCGAGGGTGAACTGTTCTGCTTGCAGGGAGAAGTCAAGGGGTAAAATCCAGCCTGATTCATTTGACAGCAAAATTTCCACTGGCTTTAGCGAGCCCAGGATTTTCACCTTCAGTTGGTGCCCACTTCTCCTGTCAGCCTCCTTGAGAATTTTCTGAAAAATGAATGAGGCTTTGAAGAGAGGCCCCGAGGATGAAATCACAGGAGGCTGAGGTAGCATTTTATGGAGAAGGGAGCGCATGGTAGATCCATCGTAGGCTAAGTGGAGAGCTACAGCATTTCATTTGATTTAGATTAATTTGATTTAGGTTCATTTGATTTAGATTCACATCTTTGATTCAGATTTACGTCTCCAACAAAGCCCATGAAAACTCAAGCATCAGGGAGTGCCGTCACCTGAGCAACAGGGCTATCTTTGTGCTGCTTTTCGATTTGCACTGTGAGATCTGGCCAAAAAACGGGGATTAGAATATTATTGCACATATCTCTTGGCTGTCTGTAGAAGGGGTCTTCTGGGAAATGTGGTTTGGACGTTACTTCAGCTTCTTCCACAGCCAGCTGGAAGGTGTGTGGGACATACTGTGAATACTGTAACTCGAACTACAAGGACTGTGTCCAGAAGGATGTCTGTGTCTAGTGTACAGCAGTGTAAAAAACCAATCGGCATCAACAGTTGTTGGCAAACATCCTTTTATATTGGGTCTTGAGATCTTGGGTCAGAATATTTTCTGCATGGAGAGGAGTGAGAAACAGGCAAGTGCATGCATGCAAGTGATGAGTGGAGTAGGGTCACGGAGGCTCTGGGTTCACAAAACTGCTGTGGTAGAAAAGAGCCTCAGGAGGTCACGGGCTGCAGCCTCCTCTTCCCTGAAGAGTGGAGCAGTGGCAGCTGGACGTTCTTGACCAGCTAAGTTATTCTGATTCTAAGGCTTGTCTGCCACTCTGTGTAATGTATGAATATTAAGTACTGTCTGTGATTAGTGTAAATTGGAAATCAAACAGGTAACAAGGTTCAGTGAGGTCAGCAGTTTTCTCCTTGGATGCTTTGTTTCTGGGTATAAACATGCAGAAGGATGGTATTAATTGCAAGGTTCTGGATTGAACTGCAGTGCTGCAAACCTGCAGCGATTTCCGTGCAAGCAGAGCAGACACAGAGAGATGAGGTGGCATCTCGAGGAACTGAATCGTAAGAACTCTGTTCTGCTGCAAATGAGAGGATTTGAGGGCCATGGGGAAAACTCCAACGTCACGAGGACTGTGCTCATTTTATTTTCTCTTCTTGCTCTCTGCCAAATGTTCTTTTGTTCCAAGCCAAGGGAATGAGTGAACAGGCTCTGTGCTGCAGTGTGGTGTCTGTGTGTGATGAATGTGCCATGTGATGCAGTAATCAGAAAGCTCCTCTCTTGTCGGAACTTTTCCTCTTTTTTATCGCTTGTCCTGAGTTCCAGAAACTTACCCCTTCTGGATTCATGAACAGATGAATTTGCAATGATGGTGCATTTATGTTTGCTTTCCTTTTTAAACTGAACAGCCAGTGTTAACAGCTGCTTCACTGCCCCTTCTTTCAATGGGTACTGTACTGTTCGATGACAGCTCCTAAAATCATCCTCTCCTGGCCTGCATGTGTGGCGATCGTGTTACATGTCAGCTTTCTGAAATATGAAATGCTGTGTGATTGCCAGGCAACGTGGCAGAAACACGCTCCTCATGAAGGAGCCCACCCCGGCTGCAGCCCACAGCCACCTGCTTGCAGCCTTTCTCCCAGTAACATTTATTGGCCATGCACTGGAAAGGAATTTGCTGGTTCAGAGGAACCATGAGGCTGAGATGGTTGTAAGTAATGTGGCTCTCCAGGTACCACTGGAACTCACAGTGTAGTCTGATTTATTCAAAAAAGAGGGGCAGAGAGGAGGAAAAGAGTCAAACGCCCCTAAACCTGAGTCTGAGTCTGCCATCAGAAAAGCTGCTTCTCACTTTTTCAGCTTGGAAAGTAAAGGCTGTCCTATGCCTGTATTGCTTAACTAGGTAAGGCTGAGGTTCAGGTCCTGCTGAGGTGATAGTTTGAGTGATCCCAGTGTGACCAGAGGAGCCGCTGTCGGCTTTCTCACACGCCCGGCGATAGTCCCGTGAACATTGTGAAGCAGCGGTACATGAAACAAGGTGGGATGGCAGCCTGGGCCAAGGATGCCACTGAAATGCATGGAAAAGGACCTGCTGTTTGCTACCAGAGATTGGCTTTTCCTCTTGTGGGGTGGTAGGGATACAAAACACTTTCTCCGAGCGGCGGTCAGCCACGCTTTCCAGGGGCAATAGGAGGGGGCGTGCAGAAAGAGTTACACCCTTTTAGAGAAGGATGGAAGACAAAGTGGTGCACATCAAATGGATGGTCTTGTCTTTGAAGCTTTGAAACTTGCGCTGCCTTTGGATATACTTTGTTTCCTCTTATGCTTACATGGGTACATATACAAAATGAGAGTAAGGATGAGCTCAGTTTCACAGGGCCTCTAATCTGGGATTTGTTCTCATGTTCCCAGAGGCAAAAGACAAATGCATTAAGCCATTTCAACACCTAATGTAGCCCCAATCTCAGAATTATCTTTACAGTTCAGCTGTTTCATCAGCTGTTCACCCTTTTTTAATTCACCGTACAGAATTTCATCTCTATTGCAGAAGGAAACTGTAGTAGTATCGCTGTTACAACGCACCTACCCACAGTTCTACACAACAGGGAGTGAGTGTTATTAGATTACTAAGGAGAAAAATTGCTTTGGCAATTCTTCAGATGTTTCTTTCAGCATATGTTAGCTATCATTCCTTTCTAACTTGTCCTTTATTATTTGATTATCTTTCCATATTCCTATTCCAAATCAATTCCGTCTTTCTCCTATACCTTTGACAATGAATCTAAATCAGTTTTCTTGCTTTCTGGCTATACACAACTCTTTAGTTGGTCCTCCTGACCTAGACATAGAAGACCCTACTTTATTCCCTTTCCTCTCATTGTTTTTCACCATGCCTCTGGCTGCAGGCTGGGTTGGAGGGCTGCTCTGTTCCTCATGGTTCAGCTGCCCACCGGCCTGGCGTGTGGTTACAGCACAGGAGACTGGAGCTAGATTCGGTTTTATAGCCAGAATGAAAGGGACAGGAGCAGGCAATTTGTGAGAATGGGATGCATTTCAAAGCACTGGAAATCTGGGCCATTTGTCGGGGAGAAGGACGTTTGAAAATAATTTTCAAACAAAGCTAAAACCATGAATGAAAAGCAGAGAGATTTTCCTGACTTTGTTTTCCCCGAAAGTGCACATAATCTAATGTTTTCCTGCTTCAGATTAGAATAAATTCCTAAACATGTTCTGACTTTCTTGGATCACAGTCCATGCATGACTTAGGATGAGTAACAGCAGCAAATGCATCCAAAGCAAATGCTTCTCGCAGAGATGTGAGATATTCAGAAACAGGTTCCCCGTATATCTTTCACGTCTACTTTGCTCAGTGATCACTAATCCCTACCAAAATACTACTAAAGGTACACTTTGTGTCCTGTTCTAAGATGAGAAGTAATTAAGAAGTAAGAGAGATACTGAGAATGATCCTTTGCTTGTACTTGACTTACAAAAAGACTTCTAAAGAAGTGCAGAAGGTGTGCTCCTGACATGTTCAAAATCATACCTGGGTTAAAGTGTTGGGCCTCTGCTGCCATTTCACTGGGGATGGTGGTGCAGAGGTAGAAAACAGCTGGTAATGTGCTTATTCCTACATGCAAGCAGTGCTGTTGCTGAGGCTGTGTGTCCTTCAGCTTCCTGACGCTGTCGCCGTTTCTCCTCTACCAGGATGGCTTCACTCCTCTAGCTGTTGCGTTGCAGCAGGGGCACAACCAGGCGGTGGCCATCCTCCTGGAAAATGACACCAAGGGGAAGGTGCGCTTGCCAGCTCTGCATATTGCTGCCAGGAAGGACGACACCAAGTCAGCGGCGCTCTTGCTGCAGAACGACCACAACGCCGACGTGCAGTCCAAGGTAACGCCGCGCTGCCGCAGAGGTAACAGGGTGGTCAGGCGGCTGAGAGCCGGTGGGCAACACACTGTGCTTCCCAGTCTTAATGGTTAAAGGTAATCTCTTCTGTGGGGAAAGGCAAGTTGCTCAACCAGTATCACCAGTAATATATCTATTTTTGCAGTCTTTAGCTACGCAGTAATTACAGACTACTCATTTTTCTGCTTTTAAGTTACACCTCCTATTTTGTTGGTAACCAGCTTTTGCTCATTGTTTGTAAACCTGAAGACACTGGAATGGAAGCAGAATTGCGGCTTCCCTGTTAAATAGGATACTGGTTTATTGCCCGTGGGAGCATAGGTTGTATTTAAAGTTAATGCATGCTTAAATGGCTTTTCCCATGATTAACAGCATAACTCATTCCAAAAAGCAACATAGTTCTGCGTTTTGCGGCCAGTCTTTAATACTGTTCCTCTTCTTCCCAAAACCATGCTGCATCAGATGATGGTGAATAGGACGACTGAGGTACCGAGATCCAAAATTTTTAATTACTCTTTCTGTTACTTATATTTTCTCTACTCTATGGCAATATTTCTTTATTATTTAGCAGTAAAAGTGAAAACATGACTCTCTTTTTTGATGCATAGAAATCTGTGACTCGGCAAACCTATTTTTGTTCATCCTTTGTCTTAGAAATTCTTTTTATTTGTGTCCCTGTCGAAGTAAAATTTTGAGAACCCACATAATTTCAGAGACGTCTGAAGCAAGTAATGGAGCTAAAAGAGATAACAATGCTTTTCTAGCTCAGTTTCATTAATTATGAGAATGCATTCTCTTGGCATAACTAAATTAAGGTGTCTGCCTTAGCCGGAATAATGGTAACATTCATTTTCCTTCTTTTACAATAACAAATATAATCAAAGCCTCCAAGGTAAAAATGCGTTCAGAGCATCTGCTTATTTTTACCTTTCTTATTAGGATCTTTTCAATAAAGTTTAGAAAAGTCCTTAAAGGGATAGCATGCAATCAGAATTTACCTGCAGCAGATAATAATGAACGTATGGATTCTGGAAATAGGGACTCTCTAAGCCCTTGCATTAAAAAGTGTGGGTCTGATTGGCTAGAACTGTGATTTCTCCCCTAAAGTTTACTGTCACATTTAGGAGCAAAGAATTATTTCCAAGATCGTGGTCATTCCTTGAATACCTGCTTTTAAATGGCAGGGTGTCTTTGTGAGAGGAGGGGATGAATATCGAACACGCTGCCTGCCTGACAGTGGCTCGCGCTTGGCGTGTGTGCACATGAGCAAGTTGCCACGAGGGAGCAGGGGATGTGAATCGAGAGATGACAGCTCCTCTCTTGGCATCTGCCCACGGGCAGGGTCTTCACTTCCCCTTCATCAGCCTTGATGCTACTTCTCAGTACCTGGTGTTTGTCACCAGGCGAACGTGTGTCTGCGAGAAACTAGTTGTGAATGCAACGTGCGCTCAGCCCGTAGCTTAACGCAATATAGTCTTCGTATGCCCATCTTATGCCTGGAGCCCTCAGCAGATGTTTCTCTGGCAGTTTATCGCTGCAAGAAGTCTATGAATTTAATGAGCACTTGACTGTACTTTGACCAGGGTCGCCTGTGGACTGGCAAGGGAGTAAATGAAATTAGGGTAAAATAGGGGGCTGATCGCTGCGTCTCTTGGGAATAAAGTTGATTTCAGAGGGCAACATCTACCTGCAATTCTTCATTCCATGAGTAGTTTGCCATGATGTCTTGTACACTGGAAGGAATGAAACCTACTTGAAAATACGGTAGAGTCTAGAAGCCAAAAGAATCTCTCTCTCTCTCTGTAACTAACAGTAAGATCTGATCAAACCAGTGTGAAGCTCTTCAGGGAAACCTCAAAAACAAGGTCCTTTCTACTTGATTTATTTATAAGACTAAAAGCTCACTCTCTGTCCTAGTTTCTGAAAAATTAATCTTTTCAATGTTGCTGTCAAGCAGTTCAGGATCTCATAGCATGTTTCACCTTCTAGTGTTCAAGAGGCAATAAATAAATTGTGGTTTTTTCTGGTGTGTAGACAGCAAAGTTTCTTTTGATCCTTTGAGAATCCAATCTGTGTATAAATGTAAATAATTATGATTGTTATACTGTGCTGCTAAGTAGTTCTGCATGTATACCAAATTCTTGGGTTATATAGAATTTTTTCTGCTGCTTTTTTTAAACAAAAAAAAAAGGAAGGAAATATGTAGTCAATATTTCTGATTCTAAGATCAGTAAAATCAGAGTCCAACAACTTTTGTGGCCATTTATCCAAAACCGGTAAAGAGATGCAACCAAAAAGAGCCATGTTGCTTCCAAAAGGAAATAAGGAAACTTCCTTTATTTTCTTTAAGAATGACTAATAGATTAATACTTTATATGATGAAAGCTACTCTTCTTGGCCACTGATTCTGAAGACTTGAGCTGGGGAATGAAAGAGTGAAGCACTTTTGATAACCTCTCCCATGAAAACTGGCCTCTCTGCCTGCAAGGCCAAACAATGTTATAGGCGAGCTGGATAAGATGGACACGATGCATTTGTTTGCCAGCAGCTTTTGAAATCAAGTTCTAGTTAAGTTGATTATCTTGTATAAAATGCTATCTCTAACAAGGGCTGTTTCCCTTTGTAGAGTGGATTTACCCCTTTGCATATAGCCGCGCACTACGGAAACGTCAATGTGGCAACGCTTCTGCTCAACCGAGGAGCCGCAGTGGATTTCACAGCAAGGGTACAGAGCAGTTTCTCTCTCCTCTTAGTTGTACTGGTCTACAAAAGTGGGATTGTTTCTTTGTGTAATTACTAGTCAAGAGTAAGCGGGGAGCAAAATAATGCTGAAATTCTGTTGGGTTCAAAAATGTCCTTTTTTGGGCAATAATCCCTAAAGGTTGCCTCCATGCAGTGCACCAGAGTCCATGGCAGCTGAGTGGTGACCAGTATTCCCAGCTGAAGGAAGCGGGTTCCTTTGACTAGCTCCTCAAAGCTGATATTCTCATAATGTGTCAACTCACTTCAGCTTTTCTGTCAGTTAGACATACTCCAGAAATACATTTCTATAGGATTTTTTGGCTTTTCCAGTGTTCAGTACTTACAGTACTACTTTGATGTTTTCACATGTAAACATTATATAGCTGTTACAGGAATGGAGCAATAGAAGTACTGATTAGCCCTGACTACTCCTTGATGGTAAACAACTGCAGAGCCACATCATGTAGTCTCTTTGCTGTTGTACATGACGTAGTTTGAAGCACAACATCTGGTGCTGTGAAAACCTCTGGAAATCCATGCCTCAGCACAGCTACCAGATCACACGGTCGCTGTTTGATTCTGCCACACACACTTTGAATTACTGTAGGCATCTGCCTTTCAGATTGACTTCCTCCTGCCGCCAGCCTGGAAGAGTGGCTAATATTACCTCTTTCCCTCTCCCAAAGCCCTTTGCAAGGACTTTCATCCTAAGCAGGACCTACTCCTTTATGCCACTGGCGTTAGACACTAAGCAGGTTCCTTTGTGTAGGAGTCACGCGTCTGTGTTCCCTGTGTGTGTTGCGGTGATTGAAACGCATTGGTGTGCTGTGACTACTGGCTCATTGGGACTCTGATGTATGTCTGTTTACTTGTCTGACTCTGGAACTGTGATGTTTGCTGCTTTGGCAGATGCGCTGCTTCCTTTATTTAAAAAAAAAAAACCCAACAAACCCCAAAATGAATAAAGATTCTTGGTTAGGAAGGGATTACTAATTCTAGCTTGTACGGTGTGTGCCTAGCTCTGATGCTCAGGTATATCTTTGTTTATTCTCTACAATGTGATGGTCTCATTTTTGTGATCTGGACACAACTTCACTGCCATTGTACACCTTCAAATCCATCATGCTCATTGTTTGTTCTTTTCATGGTGTAGAATGGAATCACCCCACTGCATGTGGCTTCCAAAAGGGGAAACACAAACATGGTGAAGCTCTTGTTGGATCGCGGAGGGCAGATCGATGCCAAAACCAGGGTGAGTCTTTCTATTCCCTGAATATGATGTTGTCCCTTCTTGGGAATGGATTGGAATATTTGCTTGCTTGTTTTTAGTTTTGCTTTGGGTTTTGTTTTTGAGTTTTTTCATTTGTTTTTTCTTTGGGTTTTTTTTTTTTTAAGTCAAAGACTTGGAACACCAAGATTCATTGCTAGGAACTCAGCTTCAGCAGTTGTGTGTTTGTCTTAAAGTGAGACAGTAGATGAGGCTGCTAGAAGTTCAGCTGAACACAGCTCCAAAAACGTGAAGCATTGCCACCTCACAAGTGTTCTCTTGGACTGAGTTCACATTGTGACTTCAAAAATAGCTTAAAAATAAGTATTTCTGTAGATTTTGCTGTGAGTTTTTTTTTTTTAATTTGGAATCTTACCTTTAGTTTTCAGATTGTTACTTATTTTGTGTAGACTGTTTTCTATGCTATCAGACAAAAGTATTGGTGATAATAGGAGGCAGAAATACTATTTCCTTTACTCTTCTGTATAATCTCCCTGCATCATGCAAGAAAAAGCTGAAACTGATCTTTCTGAGGAAAGAAGCCTGTCAGCTGACACAAGAAGATGTGTGCTGCACAGCAATGGGAAGTGGAGGGTCTGGGCTCAGTTAAGCCTTTCAGTCCCCTGACTCTGAAATGTCTGTGTTGCTCATAGTATGCCTCATGAAAACTGTTGCAGTGGGCTGGCAGTCACTTTTTATTGTCACTTCTGGCAATCCCTGGGAATAACAGGTTTATTCTGTGCCAGCAGCCACTCAGCAGACTAATGGGAATTAGGTGCCTCTGGCTTCCTGCTCCCCATTGCAATGCCACACAGGTACTGTGCTCTTTATTTACCGGTGATCTTGTAGCCACGCAGGACAAAAGAAAACAAAATCCATTCCTATGGGCAGGGCTCATTATTTCAAGTGGGATTTTGGAGTCACTTAGGACAATCTGGTTGTGGATGAGAACTGAACCGCACAGGATTTATTCTTGAAAGTTGCTGGGTTTTACATACTGCAAAATTCTATCTGCAAGTAACAGACACAGACTTTAAGGCTGGACATGAGAGGATTTGTTTAATAAGGTATAAAGGGTGAGAAAGGGAGAGGATATTGCAGCCAACTACCCTCATGGTTGTGTCAAACTGTTGCTTTGATATAAATTACATCAGCCATTCATTGCTTCGTGAGCTAGGAAGACAATCATGATTATTGTGTATATGTGATTACAGTTTTGATTTCTGATTATTTATTAAACTTTGTCTTTCTTGCTTTTTCTTGTTTTAAAAACCCCTACTGCTGATGGAAAATTCTGCCTCTTGTGAAGGGGTGCAGTAAATCATCCCTGATCAAATTTTCCACAATAAGTGCCTAAAATCTCACCGTAAAGAGACATGCTAATGATGCACTACAACCAGGATATGCCACGTACTCATAAGCTCTGAATTCACTTACTTCCCATTCAGTATTTAGATACTTGTTCTAGACGAGCTGGCACAGACGACTGTAAAGGACGTCTTGGATGAACCGATGTGCAGTTGTGAGGGAAGCTGAAGGAGCAGGCCTTTGCCCAACATAGGTGGAAGATGCTAATTTCAGAGTCTTCTCATTGTCTTGGCTTCCTGCCCTTTGTCAGCTGCAACATTAGCTCAGAAAACCGTGAGCACAAAGGTATCAGTGAAAACCTGTGAAGGCACCCTAAAGCACATGTAACCCCGATTCGCACGGGCTCAGCAGCTTCCTCTCGCTTTCGTCTTCTGCCTTCTCCCTGCTCAGAGGCACACGGCGGTGGCCAGCTGCGTGTACCTCGCAGTGGGGAAGATTCCAGAGCGTGGGTGTTGCTGTCGGTATCTCCGTGGCTTGATCTTTGTGCCAGCTGCTTATATCATCATCTCGGAGTCTGTTTCTTCCCCCTTGCCCTGCCCGCATGCCTTGTGTGCTTGGCCATGGCCCTGAGCACGCAGGGCACTGAAGAGGCGGGTTGTGTGTTGCATCCGTGCGTACGCCGTAAAGCACAGATTGCCGCCCCCTCCGCTTCGGTACTAACACACCTGCTGTTACATGCTCGCCTTCTCATCCATCCTGAGGAGCACCTGCATTCTTCTAGTAGATCAGGTTCACTGGAAAATGTGGTATTGCTGGATAGCTCCAGCTTTTATTCCTGGTCTCCATAGACCAGTGAAACAAGGACTTCAGTTTAAAAAGTCCTCATTGCTTTCCTTCAGCTTGTTTTGAACTTGCTCTGTTACATGACATTCAATGATGCATAAATTAAGACACAAAACCTTATTTCAACAGATTTCAATTGAGTCTCTGAGGTTCTTTGATTTTGCAGAGTTAGTCTGTGAAATCTTTTCAGGTTTGAAAATGTCCCGATGGAACGATCCATAGGAGCCCTCTGTATTGTCTAGAAAAATCCCCAAAACATTTGAATCTACGTTCTTCAGAGGGGGTAAATGATGAACATGTCCTACTGATTCGCTGTCAGTGTGTCATGTCAGAGCAAAGCCTTGCTTCCTGCAGGAATTACATATTTTTATTTTCCATACATTTCATGATGCGTTTGCTGAAATTTTATGGTGTTTCCCACTAAAGATGCAGAATTCCAAGTAAATCTGCTTGCTAGTTATATACTTTAAAATCATGTTTTATTCAAATAACATTTTGCAAGTTTTGCTGCTTTTCTTGACTAACTACTGAAGAAGTTTTTAAAATGTAGAAGTTAGTTTGTGTACAGTACAACATATTCTATCTAAAGCAAAAATGTAAACTTCACTCCCGATGATACTAATAGGATACTTTTATTAGTGCTGTCATATAGATGTTTGTACTATTTATATTTAAGTACAAGCCTGGTCTGGAATTTTGCTTGCTAAATAATTGATGGGTAAAAATTCTTATGGTAAATTTTTTTCCTATTTAAACCCTTAGTCAAACCTATATTCTCTACAAGTTTACTGGAGTAACTTATGACATTTGTTTTTTTAAAAGAAAATTTAACTAAACTTCCAACCCATCCAACTTACTGTGGTATAACATCAGTGGGGCTGGGTTTCAGAAGCAATGTGCAGACTGTGGCTAGGAAGCAGTGTGCAGAAACTCCTTCTCTAAAAAGTGGTGGAAAGTTGAATTTGGGCTTAAATCCGTGTCATGTGGTAACGGGGCAATGATCGATTTGCACTTGGAGAGAAGGAAAGTATTTAAAGCCTCCCAGAAACATAGTGGGGATTATTACAGGGAGAAGTATTTTAAGCACTTAAAAGCAGGGCGATTTCAGCATGGCAAATATATATATATATTTTTTTCTATTAATATATATATATTCTGACATAATGGAATAGTAACAGTGAAGATATTTGGGATATCAACAAGTTACAGGCTGCTAAAGGCGGTTAGCAGTATTCTTTGGGAATGCAGTTTTTGTAGCATCTCTTTTTATCATCTGTGTGGATTGTAGAGGGAAGAAAAGAACGGGAATGTAAGGCTTGCTTAGGTTTTGTCTGCTTTTTACTTTTAAAGTACAGTGTTGTTCACAGGCCTTTTTCACCTTATTAGAATTCCATTTTTGTGGGACCATGCCCTTAGAAGAGGAGGAGGAAGACATTCACATGTCTCAGCCTCACACATTTTGTGTCTTTTCTATTGAATACTGAAAAATGAAATTTTTCTTTCTCTGGGACTTTTCCTTAGACTCCTTTTGCAGGCTCTTGTCCAGAATATTTACAGTTAATAAAATAATTAAAAAAAAAAAATCCTGGAATGAAACAGAGCATCGTATCTTGTCGTGGAAAGCTTATTGTGTGGGCAAGTAAACACGTATGCCCGGAGGGTGGCAGCTGGAGCTGGAGAGGGGAGTAGACGTGATAATGGAGGGGAGAAAGTCTGGTGCGCCATTTGGGTTGGAGAAGGGCCATGGAAAAGAAAGGAGGCTCAGCTGGAGCTGAGAGAAGTGGAAGGTGGATCACAGAGAGCTGCGATACCAGTGGGAGAAGAGAAAGGAGGAAGCTGTGGGGGGGTGGAAGTCAGGGTTTTTGGGGTTGGGTTGGGTTGGGTGTTTCTGCAGTGAATGTGCTTCAGACACCCCTTAACACTCGCTCTGGGAATTTGTTGAGATTTATTGTAATACTGTCTCCTTCTGCATAGGCACAGCCTGGCAAAACAGGCCCAGCAGCAGTGGGTTTCCTGCTGGAACGGTGTGGGAGTGGGATCCCAGCCCTGCCTGGCACTGCTGTGTTTACAGGGATGCTTGGGGGGTTGCAGCAACGCTGCTGTGACATTTTCTCCCAGTCTTCACACATGCACAGAGCACTAATAATTCATCGGCAGTTCTTGCCATTCCTAAAGCAATGTCAGGCCATAAATACCTCATCAGGATGCAGATACTTGCTATAAGAAATCAAATGGATTCGTACAATGCTTGCAAGGGAGCTGGAGGGGATGTTGTGCAGATTATTTTAGCAAGCTATATAGATGGTGTCTGTTACTGAGAATTACTTAATATTTCTCAAGCAAATGCATGTTGGGTTTTTTTTTTCTGTGTTTTTAAAATTGGTACTTTGAGTGGCAGACCCAGAGGAATACTTTAGAGCATGTTTAATTATGCCAAGACTCTGAGAATGTAGACTTGCCTTGTTCATTTTTAGAGAGGAGGTTTAGGAGCAAGGGAAATCGAACAAATGAAAAGGCCTTTTTTTGTCGAAAAAAAATTAGACAATTTTGCCAGTCTAACGCACAGAATACTAACGATCTATTTCATCCTTACAAAAATGGCAATATGCAGCTGCAGCTAAGAAGAATTCTTGGATAATTTGCCCTTTGATGTTGGTCTGTTATCGTCAGTCTTTGTTCGAATGAGCACTGCCTTGCTGTTAAGATGCTGGCTGTATCATTTCCCGTTAAGACTCTCTCGTAAGCACAGCTTCTTTTTATCCCAGCCTCTCTGGCAAGCCCAAGTAAAGCATTTTAATCACTCTGAGATGACCCAGTGGTTTCTCTTCCTCATCCTGGCAGTTAGGAGTCACCCACAGAATTCAGAATTGATTTTGCAAGTTAAAAAATGACCAGTGATTAATTTTCAAGAAAAAGCAAAGTTGACCTTCGATTTTGGGAGCCATTTAAGAGGGAATCGGGAGGGGTGGAATTTCATGGCTTCCATGCTTAACAGGGAGGATTGCGGTGTCATGTCTGAGTGACCCAGCTGTCGGTCACATTGCACAGTGTAAGCTAGGAGGGTACCACATCTGGGGTCAGCTGGACACCAGCAGCGGGGTGAAAACACAGAACTCCCCATTGTGTATTATTTGGGACGAGGAGATAAATCCTGGACTTCTTAAAATGCAGAAATGCTGGATTTCTTCTCTCCTGGCATGGCAGCTTTTGAGTTGATGAGATATTTGTTATCTGTGCTCTCAAGTCTGTGTCTCTTTGACCCGGTGTTCTGTGTCCTGTCAAATGATGTGCTTTAATCAGCATGTTTTCTTCAGTTTACATGGTGCACTATTTAGCCATGTTATGCTTAAAAAAGTACGTAGGCAAACCCCTGCTGTAGGTTTTACATCACTGAAGCTCGTTGCAAATAGATGATGGTGCAGAAGAGGAATAATTTGGTACACAAGTAGTTCTCTTGATGTTGGCTACTGTCAGTATGTTCTCGTCGTATTATGTACTAGCACTTCCTCTACAACAGCTCTCTCTTCATGATTTCCTTCATATTTGAAGAAAATCTATAAGCAAAAAAGAATTTAAGTATTGAATATACTAGAATTTTTAAATATGCCTCCTGTTTTTCTCAGAGGGAAGAGAGGAGGGCTGTATAGGAAGGCTTCAAAGTGTATTGTTTCACTTACCTGCTGGAAAAGGCACAGATAGTAAATGAGGAGGTATTTATAAAAGCTATGACAGGATGGAATAGGATAGGTAGCAAATTTTTATCTCTACTAGGGAATTACAGAAAAGAGCAGAGGAGAAATCACGCTTTTTAACAGTCTAGTTCCTTTTTTTGTTTTAGCTAGACTTTCTTGTGAAGTTGATGAGTTTCTTAGCATGTATTTTTCTTCTTTTTCCTCCCTCTGGGGATTTGTCGTGGTTCTTTGGTGGTTTTGGGTTGTTTGGTTTTCTTTTCCCCAAGGGTTCACACAATTCTACCTTTCTTTTGCTGTTTTATTAAATAGAATCACATCACAGCTACTATCCAGATAGTGAAAGTCAACCTCCCACATTGATTAAAAACGTTGAGCCCAAAAGGCCAGCAACTGGAGAGAAATACCAAATAAACACCTTTCCTAGAAGTAGGTTTGGACTATATTCTCACCTAAGGAATGCTGATGGGAATTATGAATCCCTCTGATATCAAGATTGAAAATACACCTCAGTTGTGCATACAAAGACTTGACATAGGGAATTTCAGCTCAGGAGGATTGATAAGCTAGTTACACCCAGTTCCTTTACACTGACCCAATCTGCCAGATGCTGAACAGCCTTGAATTCTGTTTGTGGGTTTCATGTTGCATCTGTTGAATTTCATTGCAAAGCTGCTGTGGGATTTAAGTGATGCCTCTGAGATCTGAGTGTCAAGGCACGTCTGAGCCCTTCACACGTTTCTGGAAAAAAATCCCTGGAATGGTAGCTAAGGGAGGGAGAAAAATTCCTCCCAGTGGACTTCAGTTCCTCAGGAGCTTTGTTACACTGCTGACCCGCTAAGGTGCTGAGGATGAGGGAGGATCTGTGTCTTGGAATTACCTCTTGTAGTGTATTAAAGGGGCTGCGTCCACGTAACCAGAACGATGTTGCAGTTGCAATGGCACTGTGCAGTCTAGAGCTACTTTTAATTTTTTTAAATCATAGAATTATAAAATCCCAGACTGGTCTGGGTTGGAAGGGACCCCAAGGATCACAGAGCTCCAACCCCTGCCACAGGCAGGGCCACCAACCTCCAGGCCTGGAGCTACACAAGGTTGCCCAGGGCCCCATCCAGCCTGGCCTTGAACACCCCCAGGGATGGGACATTAAATGTTGGTAGTAGAAGTGAAAGCATAGTAATGTAGACTTCCTTCAAACTCCAGCAAGGCAAACAGTACCCAAACAGAGTATGAAACGAGGTCACTAACTCATACTAAAGTCCATGTTTTTGGATTTTTGCTACATTTTTAACCCTTAAGTAGTAAATCTATCTCAGACCAATATACTAATCTTTTAATCATGCTGTTACTGGATTCTTCAGAAAGCATCCTAGAATAATAGCATCTACCTCATCTAATATGAGCAGCACATCTCAAAGGGAGAAGGCTTTTCTTGTGGTTAGAACCTACTGCTGTTCCACCTTTACAAGGCCATCTCTGCTGAAGGAGTGTTGATGGCTTCTCAGAGGGCGTGCCTGAACCACATCAGGGTCTAATGAGACCGGAATTTGGGTTTACACATTTTCTTTTCTCTGTCACTCAGCACCTTTGTTCTTCTCTTGCATCCATTTTTCTTGCCTCAGTTCCTGTATTTTTCTGCATAAAGTAACAGAATTACCTAGAAAGCATATTCCTATCTAGATGTTTCATTGACATGTCTTTTGATGCCCCTGCTGTGACCCTGACTAAGTAGCCTGAGTGAGTCTTTTGGTCTAGGGCAGTGGTCTGCAACAGGAAAAAGTTGGTGGTCTCACAGCAATTTTAGCAAAGAACTGTTAGCTCTTTGTTCACCACTCAGTCTCGAGTATGAAAGGATTTGTTCTGTTTGTTTCTCTGTTTTAAATGCTTCTTTCTCCTGCTGCCTCTTTAAAAAAAACCCCACATAAATTCTAGAGAAAATTTGCTAGCCTGAGTATTTCTTGTTTCATCCCTGCATCAAAAGCAGTCCGAAGGAGAGGGGTTGATTTATGGAGTATCCTTGGCGCAGCAGTTACCTGGGGAGAGGCAATGCAATCTCAAAACCATGCAGAGGAGGAGGAGGGGAGGGGGAAATGCGTGCTCATGTTATCCTCTTTGATAAGAGATTTCAACATACAGTGGACTTCCTCTCTGAAATTGTGACCTTAGAGTGTCCTTTACTGGTGCAAGGAAGGATGGGGATGACACTTCTTGTGGATCCAGCTTCAGATAGGAGTGGGAAAATAAAAAGGAGCTTTTCACACGTTTGTGGGGCTGTGTTCCCAAGGCTGTTCCACAGAGTGCCAGCTGGGCATGTGCTCATTTGTTTTTCCTTTCTTTCACTTGAAGGACGGACTCACCCCTCTCCACTGTGCTGCAAGAAGTGGACATGACCAAGTCGTGGAGCTGCTCCTGGAACGAGGTGCCCCGCTCCTCGCCCGGACAAAGGTGTGTGTCTCAGTTGAGTCTGTTAACAGCTCTGTGTAACCTTCCACAGAGTTTTCAATGCCAGAGAAAGGACAAGGAAGAAGATAGGAGCATTTATGTTCTCCCAAAGGAAATGTATTAATGGGTAGAATGATCCAGAATAAGGTTTCCTTACATAATTAGGGCCTCTCCTTTCCAAATATATGAAGCAGTGTACATGCCTTTGCCCCTCTCTATAATCAGAGTAAACACGTGGTGTACAGCACTACTGCAGGCACTTCACTTCTGTTGCTTCCCACGACTGTAGGCACAGAAATGGGAAGGCTGGGTCAGGTACTCCTGAGAGGTGATTCCTGGAATATTATTTTATGATCCTTTGTGGAAACTAACTAGGACCTGGGACTTGCAGCTTCTCCTGGTAGTTTTCATGGACTATTTCAGACTTGAAAAATAATTTCAGTGTGTTCTTAGTGACTTCTGAAAAGCATCCACCTCAGATGAATGCATTTCACACAGATGCTGTCCCGTGGCTCAAACAGATCAGAGAGAGACCTGCATAATCTCACACTCCACTGAGCAGCACTTCACATCATAGATTGAAGAATACTGGCAAAGGTAGTGGGTTAGAGTACTGCAACAATATGCTTGAGGTCACCTGGAAGATCAGGAGGGACAAAACACCAGTTTCAGAATGTTCCACTGTTTACTGGGCTCCACTGCCTCAAACATGGCTCAAAGCGAGGGCAATTAGTGTACTCTGACCCACAGTTATCCTTATCAGAGACTCAGGATTTTGTCTTGATTGTCTTTAGGATGTTTTATCACTGGATTGCAAGCATCTCAGCTACATCAAATGTGCTTCCTTGGTAGTAGTCCACGTCATCTGTTTATGCAGGAGGGATCCACAGGGAGATGGGAACCGTAGGAAAAAGACTCCTTCTAGTGTCACTGATTCCTTTGGTGGGAGAAGGTGATGAGGTGAACCACATGTGTCAACACCCTCACTTCACTAAGAGAGAGGCTCAGAAGAACAGACCTTGGTACATATATTGTGCACACTCCAGGCAGGACTCCCAGATGTTGTCCTGCAAAGGAAGATGTTGCCAGTCAGGACCAAATGTCAGTGTTGCTGTGGCAGCATCTGGAGGTTCCCACTGTGTTGAGGATTGAGCAGAGCAAGTGCCCAGTGAATAATTCCTTCCTTCAGGTGACAAATTGTCAGTCGGACCACACCAAGTCAGGTACCTGTTCAGGTTTATTTATTATAGTCTATCTTTAAACAAGCAGTGCTTTTTAAGTTACTCCCTTGCCTGTAAAATTAAATCACATTTGAATGCAACTTCCTCTTCTAACTTCCAGCTGGAATGGGTGATTCCGAACTGGAGACAGACAAATATTAAAACTATTGTTTTTTCTATATTGCTCCTGTATCGATAGCAACAATCCTCTTTCCTCTTGTCTACCTTCCGTGGACTTCAGTGTGTACACAAAGTTCTATGGAAGCCACCCAGGGCTGTAAAACTCCTGCTCCCACTGCCCTTCAAGTGGCATGGTTTGAACAGAAGGTCCAGCCATGGGGGTGGTTGGAAGTCTCATTAACCAGAAGCTCGGGGGCAAGTTTGCCAATATAATCTGGGGTTTTGATTGAAAAAAACAGAAGTTCCTTAGTAAATACAATGATGGGTAAGTAGGGGCTTTTCCTCTAATTAAGATGTAATGTATGCCTTTGTGTTATGGTGAGTATCCCTAGAACTGTCTTTTAATGTCAAGATACGTTTTCTTGAGACATCACCCTGAGTCTTTAGCTTTGGTTAAATCCTGGTTTGAGTTAACTCTGTGATGTCCCTTTAAATTTGCCTGTGTTTGCTGGAAGGGGAAGGGTGGCAGTAGCTTTTTTCAGTAGCTGAGGTGTGTCTCTGTTCCAGTGGTTCCTTTGCTCTGCAAAGGCTCAGGGTGGGATCCTTCAGGTGGTACCACCATCTGAGCGAGAGCTGCCACCAGTGACCCTTGTGTTTTCCTTTGCTGCAGAATGGGCTCTCCCCGCTTCACATGGCAGCCCAGGGGGACCACGTGGAATGTGTCAAGCACCTGCTGCAGCACAAAGCTCCCGTGGATGATGTCACGCTGGATTACCTGACCGCCCTGCACGTGGCTGCACACTGTGGCCACTACCGTGTCACCAAACTCCTCCTGGACAAGAGAGCAAACCCCAATGCTCGTGCCCTGGTAACACTGTCCTGCCTTGTGTCGTGTAACAAAGCTATCCAGGGCAGATGAGTAGCTCTTACACATGAAGCTAAGTGAAAACCAAGCTGCAACAACCTTAAATAGTTGCAGTAACAACAGGCATTGTCATGCCTGCAGGTTACTGGGGTTGTGTCTTGTTTCATTAGTCATGGACTGTGTCCTGTGGCAGGTGGCTGTAGTGTCAGGCCTGGAAGCTCTATGGAGTTCCTGAAGTCAGAGCTGTTTCTAGCTGATGCTAACATGTGCACTGGTATTTTACTGAACTAATAGCTCAATTGTCCATGCTCAGTGATAGGATTTGCAAATAATCTCTAAGCTTTCTGCTGAATGAGTAAGTTAGTTGGCATAGAGAAAGGTACATATAAAAGCTGATGTTTCTTCATTTACCAAGTTATGACATTCCCTTCTATGAGGTGCCGCTTTTCTTTCTTTTCAAAACCCAGGAAAATGGGTATGATTCCTTCCATTCACACCTTTACTACCTAACTGAGAGAAAAACATCCCATTCAGCTTCAGGAACATACCAAGCCTTCAGGAGTCTTTAATCTGGCTGAACCCAAATGAGATTCCATTTTCTCTAATAGGAAGTGTCCCCATGACCTGTGAGCCGGGTGGAAGTTAGGGCGCTTGGTTGGGGAAAGAAAGAGCCTGTGAACCCTTGAGATAACCTCTGCGTGGCAAGAAGCCTGTCGTTGCCCACTGTGTTCAGTGCCTCTACAAACTTCCACCGCCGGCCACTCTGATGTCTTCCCCAGCTTCTTGCCATCAATGTTGACCCCATGTTCTCCTGTGAAGGCTTCCCCTGTCGCTTACTTCCTTGGAACTGGCCTCTCATTTTTCTGCTATTCCCATAAACCCCTCTCGCTTCCTTTTCTTTACTCTTTTCTTGGTTTGTCTTTCTCGATATCATGTTTGCTTGGTTGATCTTTTTCAACGCTGTTTTCATCCTTTCTTGTTTTTCTTGCCAGTCTTCTGATTATCTTTAGCTGTACTTTCCTCAGCCACCCACACAGACACGTTAAATGCTAGCCCCCACATCTTTCTCTCCTTCCATGACCAGAAATAAACCTTGTTCCTCCACATCATTCCCTCCCTCCCAGAGAAACATCTGAAGTGAAAGAAAACACCCTCAGGCCGCTGCTCCTCTGCTCTCTTCCCTCCAGACTGTTCCCCCCTCCCCAACCCCCTTCCCCTCTTGTTTCCTCTTCCATCAGGGACTTGTCGCCTCTGGCGTATTTATAGTATTTAATATATTAAATGATGCTCATAATTTCTGTTAGTGATACAGTTTCTCTGCCTTCTATCCCATCAAACTGTTCCTCACTTAAATAGAAGTAGCAAAATTAAATCAACTGAGGCAGTAACATTAAGTGAATATATGGCAATTTCTGGAACAGCAAAACTCCTATGAAATATTTTGAGAGATGTTGTGTGGGAGGTGAAATATCTAATAGTTTTCATTCCTTCTTTAGAAATTAGAGAAGGCTAATCATAGTAATAATATTCAGCAGGATCCTGTGATGGGATACATTTTACAAATAATTAATTTGCAGCTAGATTTAAAAAAAATAATTGTTAATGCTTGCAAAATGATTTGGGGATACAAGCACTATGTTCTTTGCTTTTTCAGTTGGTGTATGCTTTAAAGCACCTTCAAATGAAGTAGCAACTAACATTTCTCTTAACAGATGCTGACTGTAGAATAATCTGTCAGATGCCCCTCCCCACGAGCTAAGGTTTCACTCCTGAGTTCTGTTTTCTGCTGGTTGAGTGTGTTTAGCAATACCAGTCCTTTCCATTAGAAAACATGGCAGGTTTTCAATGGGATCTAAAAACATTACCTGTGCTTTTCACTGAAACATTCATGTGTGCTAGTGATGGTAATAATGTGTTTGCTTAGCTTTAGGCACACGCTTAACCTGCATTAACCATGGTAGTACTTAAAAAATCCTGAAGTCAAAGCATGTGTTACAGTGTAGAGTACACAGACATGCTTTGATTTGGGGCCTGGTGTTTCCAAAGAAATGAAAAGGTGCTGATGGTGAGTGCAGCACTGAAACCATTGTCTTGCAATGCAGAATGCCAGGTTGCAGTCTTGGTTTAAGATGTTCCTTCCCCACCTTTCATTCCTGTCCCTGCCTGATTTAATTCTAATCCAGATGAACGCTGATCCCTTGCTTACGATGCTTTATGGCTTGGCAGAGCAGGAATAAGAGAAGGGGGGCCCACAAATACTTCACAATTGAACACTTTGTGTCATGAAACTGCAGCTGAAGTAGCGATAATTTAAGATACCTCACGGAATGACCACAGATGCACAGACATGAGTACAGTATGCTGTGGATTGATGCATAAATACAAACCAAATACAGGTAGGTGCTTAGATGGCACAGTAGTCTAAAATGACAGATAAAATAAGGTGTCATCCAGAAGAAGTGCTCTGTTCTTTTCCTAGAGAGGTATGGAGTATGCTTGGTACATTTCAAAGGACAGTAAGTGATTTCAAAGCGATCACTGTCATTTCTTCTGTCCTTGTGTGTTGGGCGATCTTGGGAAGGGCTTTTCAGTCTTCGACCTTCACACCTGCAGCCTCTGGAGCCACCTGCGTCCGTGCGCGCTCGCTTGGGGGTCAGGCCGGACATGTCTGTGCGTGGTTTCCAGAGATGGAAGCTCAGTTGGTCCCAGTTGGCCAAGAAGAAAGCAGTGGCACTGCTTTGTTCTGTCTCAGGCTGCTGGGAGATGCCTGTAATTCATAACCTGTCGTGCTTAAAGGACAATCGCTTCTGGTACTCTAACACTTCTGCTCCCGATGTGCCAGCACAGAGCTGTGTGGAAGGTGTAGCTGCATGTCTCTAACTAACATGACTGTCTTTTGCACAGAATGGTTTTACTCCACTGCACATTGCCTGCAAGAAAAATCGCATCAAAGTCATGGAACTCCTGGTGAAATATGGGGCTTCAATCCAGGCTATAACAGAGGTAGAAAAATGTTTCATGTCCTGAAGAAACATTCCTTCTCTCTCTCCCTTCCTGCTTCCTTTTTTCTGTCTCCTATCTTGCCTTAATTTCATTTAATGCTTTGTTTAAACAAAGAAGCCCGTGCAGAGGAGTAAAGCTGCTCTTGCTTTGTTTCGCAGTCGGGCCTCACACCAATACACGTGGCTGCATTTATGGGCCACTTGAACATAGTCCTCCTCCTGCTGCAGAACGGAGCCTCCCCTGATGTCACTAACATTGTGAGTATGGCTTTGGCTAGAATTGTCTCTGCAATACCTCCTCCAAAAAGGGGTCTGGCCTACCATGTAGCTCAACCAAAGGTCACATTGGGTGATTCTTTATGACTTCATTACATTTTAGGAGAAATTATTCTAGTGCCTGTGGTGAAGAGGGAGAAACGGTGATTGTGTACACATTATGAGCCTTCTGTGGTGTCGTGTATTATTCAACAGTGGTGGAGTAGGTATAGTTTCCCTTAGAAACAGACAAAACTCACCAAATACATCCAAACCTAAGCCAAGTCATGGGGAAGTCTGTGTTTCCATTAAATGGAAATCCAATTGGCTCGAATTTTGGCTTGAGTAGCCTCACTGGCTGCCATGAAATTACATCCTTTATATCAGTGAAAGGGTATAAAGTGCTCAAAACCTAACAATTAAACAAAAATCTGAACATGTTAAACTCGAGACTCTGTTCTTATACAGGAAATTACAGGAACCTGGTGCCTTTCGGAAGAGCACGCTAACATCTAGAAAATGTGACCTTTGGGAGGCAACAGAAGGTGCAGAGCCTGACTTAACCATAGAAATCAGTGTTTGTATACCAATAGCCTGGTTACCAAGGGGAGTAACAACGGAAAGAGCAAGATGGTTTTCTGAGCTGTGTTTCATAGGTACCTCACTGTATTCGGATTCGGCAGTATAGACAACTGTTGAACTTAATGACTACTTTGAAAGCAGCTTTGTACCAGTAAATAATGTTCCCGACGACAAGACAATGACAAAAAATGTAGTAATCCAGGTACAGTGGGCTCATTTCTCAGGATTTCTCAGGTTTTTCTCAGAAGAGTCTTAGGTGGAACCTAGTAACAATATGCAGTGCACAGAACTGTTTGTTTGAGTTGTTAGAAGGGACTTTTCTTGTCAGAGTCTCTTGCTGCTTTCATGCCTTTCTCTGTAGAAGCAATCTTTCTATGGAAACTTTATTGATGATAGGCAACCTAACGAGAAATTCTTGTGGAAGTGAATAAAAATATTGTGTTCCCAGACACTTGTGCTAAGTGCTTTACAGTTGATGCGACACAGGTGTCTTGGCTTTTACTTGGTAAGCTGAAGCCCCCCCTTGAATTACTAACTGTTTCCAAAAGCTAAATTGCTTTGCTAATTCGAGGGCAAAAGGGTCTTTATAGAAATTTGATCATTAGAGTGTGTGGAACAGCTCGTTTTTCAGGTAATAAAGTTTATATAGATGAAATTATTTTATTAAGATTTGCAGCTAGGGCTGCGGGATTTTATTTGTTGCCTACTTACTAATCACAGCTGGTAATACAATATTAATTTTAAAATGACGAGAGAAATCAACTCCTGGAAAAGGGGGTTTGCTCTAATTAGCAGTTTGCAATAGTAGGCAAACTCAGGCGGCTTCTTTTCCTGCGTCTGGACAAAGGACAAGAAGACACGATTCCCGATTCTGATGCAAAAAGTGTTCACTTTGGCAATTGCAGTTGATAGTTGTGGGGGTAAAAGCCTTACAACAGGCTGTGCTCCAGCAGTAAGGAGAAGGAACAGTTAACGCAAGGAACTGATTAGTCCTGCTGTGGTGTTGTAACATAATGGATAAACACAGAGCTCCTGGTTGTGAAGCCGTCCCTGTACCTAATGTACCTAATGAGCGGCACAGGGACTGGTTTAGTGTGCTGGAAGAACGCTGGTCACTGCAAAATGAAGCCTGAAATACCCTTGTGAAGGAATACTCTCTGCAGTGTTCCTTTGCAAACCTGTGCAAGAAGCAGGTGCTTTGGATTTATCATTCGTACTTTGTCTGAAATTCCACATCCCTCCAGTCAGCTCCCCAGAATTTCGTGTTCTTCAAATTCTGTGGGCTACAGGAGACTCAAAACAAGATTAATTCTGTAGCCTGCACTGCTGGGCACAGATTGTACACATTCCACATGCCGTGGCTCCGCTGGGCGCAGCCGTTGCGAGGCCGTTGGATGGTGCCGGCTCCGTGCAGTGTGCAGGAAGGGACCATCTGGGAAAACAGAGATCCCCTGAGAGAGACAGGCTCAATGGACTCTTACCTCCTGCGTGGGACACAGGCTGATGCGCTGTTACCTAGGAAGCTGGGGAGCATATGTGACCCAGGAGAGCCTTTAGAGTTTTCTGTAAGCCAGCATTTTCATTCTGACCCTCTAGGGTGACATTACATTTGTTGGGATCACCGAGTTTGCAAACCAAAGCGTCCCCAGGCCCAGTGGCACTGAGACCCATCAGAGCTGCCCGTTGCTGGGTCTGAAGGCAGATCTGCAGCTGGCGGACAGGCAGGTCTCTCTGCATGAGTTGGCGTGGGTGGATTTTACACCATCACAGCTCCTGTTCTGTCATGGAGTAAGTCTAGGATACTGAAATGCTTTTGCTTTTCTGCAGCGTGGAGAAACTGCGTTGCACATGGCAGCACGTGCTGGGCAGGTGGAAGTAGTTCGCTGTCTCCTGAGAAATGGGGCCCTGGTTGATGCCCGAGCCAGGGTAGGTCTCCTGCTTAAAATTGGTTTGGTTTGGTTTTTTTTTTTTTTTGCTTTCTCATATTCAAAAACGTGGCTGAAGCAGAGGAGCTAGGGAGGAGCATTTTCATTTTTAATCGATTTGTTGATTCAGTATTAAGTGCACCTAAACCCAGTTCTGAAAATGGTTAACCTCTCCTTACAAGTGGATCTTCCTAAGAGAAGGTGTGTGGTGGGCTGACCCGGTCGTTCACTTACTTGCCCCTGTGGCAGGAAAGTAAGAAAATCTCTTGGGTTGAGATAAACACAGTTTAATAGGTGAAAGAGAAAGGAGCAAACCCCGCAAACCCAACCTCTGCCCCCAGCACAAGCGATGCAAAGGCAATCACTCACCACCTCCCTCAAACAGACCGATGCCCAGCCGGGCTCTGAGCAACGGCTCCTTTGGAAAAACTCACCCCTAGTTTTATTGCTGAGCGTGCTGTTATACGGTATGGGTTATCTCCTTGGTCAGTTTGGGCCAGCTGTCCTGGCCATGTCCCCTCCCAGCCTCTTGCCCACCCCCAGCCCATTCCCAAGGGGGGCAGAGTGTGAAACAGAGAAAGCCTTGGCACTGTGTAAGCGCTGTTCAGCAGTAGGTAAAACCGATGTGCTACCAACACTGGCATGGTCAGAAATCTAAAATAAAGCACCATACAGGCTGCTGTGATGAAAATTCTCTCCATTAGACCCAGGACAGACAGGCTCAGACAAGCAATATCTGTTCTCTCTGAGCAAGGAAGGAGGTGCACAGCCATGTCCCATCAGAGGTTCCGGTAGCGCTCAGTGCCAGATTTTGAAACCAAGGGGACTGTTTGTAGAGCAAGGTACAAGTGATGCTGAGAGTGATGTGTATGACCTGATGGATAAGAGAAAAAAAGCAAAGCTTTTCTTCACAGTTCTCTCTAATAAGACATTACTGAAGCTTATTGCAAACATTAACCTATGAGTCCTCTGTTGCTGCCTTTTTTGGTACTATTGCCTCTTAGGATTTTTGCAAGATGAATTCATAGATAGATCTGTTGAGATCAGCCAGAACATCACGTCCAGGGTGGTTCTACATGCACTAATGATGGACTCGATTTGAGTTGTAGGAAGAACAGACCCCGCTGCACATTGCATCTCGCTTGGGTAAAACAGAGATCGTCCAGCTCCTGCTGCAGCACATGGCCCACCCTGATGCCGCAACCACTAACGGGTACACTCCCCTGCACATCTCTGCCAGAGAGGGACAAGTCGATGTTGCATCAGTGCTTCTAGAGGCAGGTGCCTCACACTCCATGTCCACCAAAGTAAGACAAAATGCTTTATGTCTGTCTTCCAGCAGCACAGGCAGTGCGTGCCAGCATTCCACAAGGAACTTTCACACCAACAAACCAAACTGGTTTGGGTCTGGGGTTTTGTTCTTACTTAATCAGCATTGATCTAATAGACTGATGTAATGTATCAGAAGTTAATCAAATTTTGATGTATTTTGTTGTCATCTGAAGTTGGGACTTCGGTTCAAATGCAGATCATGATGAATGTCTGGTCCCAACAGGTTTAAGAGGTACCCAAAGTCCTCATTTCTCTGTTCCCCATTATGTTATGCCCAGGGCTTTTTTGACCAAAATTTTTCAAAAAGAAAAGGGGGTGGCAGCAATACTTCTTTTGATGTCCAGGCCTGCTTATTCATCAATATGTCATTCACTTAAATAGTAAAATATTTATGGTCTGTGCTAGCTGAAAGGAAGGTTCCTGAAATCTGCAAGTCAGCATCTGTCCAGTCTCATGTAATGCTGAATCTGTTTTCAGTGACTGCGTAGATGAAGTGTCTGGGGTTACAAAAGAAATAGTCTTCGATATTTATTGCAAGTGACTGAGAATCACTTAATCCTCACTGTTGGTTTAGTCTTTAAAAAGTACCTCTGGTTTTACAGCTGGAGCTTAAAACGTATTTTTGAACAACAGGGTGTCTTCCAGGTTTTAGAAGACTAAACCAGCAATTTTCAAATTATGATCCAGGGATTACTGGGAATGCTCGCTGTTCTCCTTTAGTCCAGCTGTTAAATCACATTAAAATGGCTAAAAATACACTAAATACTTTCCTAATTTCCCATATTGCTTTATGGCAATTGCTTTGGTCCTGCAGGAACATTCTATAATTATGAATAGGAGATGGTGTTGTCCACCATATAGTCTCCCTACGAACCTGTGATTCGTGAACTGGGAATGTTTGTGCTTCTCTGATGTAAATTCTTTTTGAGGTGGGATTAATGGAACAAGATGATAATGATGATAAATGTTGCCCATCACTTACTGTCAGGCAAATAGGTCATTGTTGCTCCCCGGATTTACTGTTGGGTGGTGGTGCAGTCTGCCACCTACTGTCTTGCATCCATGAGCTTTCCTTATCCATGTGTTTATTTAAATCAAGAGGCAAAGAGCATGTTAGTTTGATACACGCCTTACACCTGTGCTGTACTAAAAAGCCTTAATAAAAAAAATAGATAGAAGAGGACTCTCTTTTAAAAAAAGACAAGATGTTTAGTCTTGCCAAAATGCCTTTCCAAAAGCACTGACATTGAGTCAGGCGTCCCTTTATCTGCAGCTGCGGTTCAGAGGCTGCAGGGAGCCTTAGTGCTGTATTGATACACGAGTCCAGATATAAATCCTTCTTCAACAAACTCTGAAGGAGGAACGCGGAGTGTGGAGCTTTTCTCACTGAATTTCGTTGGTGTTTGCTTGTTTCTGGCAAGAACTGATCCAGGAAATATTTCTAAGGTTGTCATTGTGAACCTAAAAAGGGCAGCTGGTTTGCAAAAGAAATTTGAACAAGTGCCTTCGTAGCCCACACGCAGTGTGTGTGGCTGGTGGAGTCTGTGGCACGTTAAATGTCTGCCAGCCAACCTGCCAGCATGTATGTAGGAAAGTATTTTCTTGTATTTCATGCTTCTCAAAGCGCTGTCATGATGTGTACTGCTGTTTCTAGGCATGGCTTTCGGTTCTGCAAGCTAGAATATAGGTCAAAGAGTAAGCATGTGATGCATAGTTCTTAAAAGAGAGATGTCAGCATGGCCTCTGACGCAACCATCTGCTTTTTGTTTGTTTCCTGGAAATTCACAGAAGGGATTCACACCTTTGCATGTGGCGGCCAAGTACGGGAGCCTGGAGGTGGCAAAGCTCCTGCTGCAGCGCCGTGCCTCTCCCGATTCAGCTGGCAAGGTACTGATGAGAAAGGGAAAACAAGAAAAAAAAGTCATCAGCGATTTGGGCTCTTCCCTGGGATGAGATCTCTGTAAATGTGCACGTGAAGGAAGGCCACAGCTGCTGTCAGACGGCCGCTTTGGCTTGGTTAGGGTCACATTTCCCCAAGGGCAATGGTTACGCCTGGTAGTTGTGGAAACCGAGCGTGTCGGGGTTGGGTCCCTGGCCAGAGGGCATGCTGGGCTCTCCAACCTTTCCAAATCCCAATGGCTAAACACGGGGGCAATGCCCGGTTTCCCTTCACACTGTGGGAATTGCTGAGCGTGGGCTCTGGGGAGACAGAAACCACGTCTGCAGCTGGGCTGCCCAGATCCACCCTCCTCCTCCACTTCCCCCCAACCTTCCCCCACCGCTAACACCCCCCACCCTCGCTTTCCTCCCCAGCCCCGCATGGTGCCCGTCACCTCACCTCACCTCACCTCACCTCACTCACTAAGGCTTCCCGCCACCCCTTTGAGCTCAGCCTAACGCCATAACCACCCTTACAGAACGGCCTCACCCCCCTCCACGTGTCGGCCCATTACGACAACCAGAAGGTAGCGCTGCTGCTGCTGGAGAAGGGCGCTTCGCCCCACGCGACCGCCAAGGTGAGCTCGCGCCTGAGGAACCCACCCTCACCAACAGGACAGCCCGACCTCTGCCTTTCCCACAGGGGGTGTAAAGAAATGCAATAATCCCCAGGGTGTGGGAGGTCAGACACAGAAACAGGCCTCCCGGTGGGGTTGTGGGGGCCTTGGAGGTGGTTATAGTAGCTGGGATGTGTGAGGTTTGTCAAACGTGTAGTTGGCCCCTGATGGATGGATGATCCCCTACCTGACTTTGTTTATGGCTCTCAGACCTTCCTTGGAAAAGAAGAAATGTGTGTTTGTGTGTATGCAACGTGTCTCCCAGCCCGTTTTTATGATTATGAGCTTTACTCATAGCTGGAAGTCACTTTAGTACTGTGTAATATGGGAAATGATGTGTTTATTCTGACCACGCATACGGAGACTTGGTTCCAGGGTTAGGAACAGTGCCATGATCTCAGTGTCCTACGCAAAGGCTGCTAAAAGGGGAAGGTAACAAGGGTATGGGTGCTGATGCAGACCTGCTGCCCCGTATGACGCTGCTGTTACACACACCACCAAGACAGGCGGCCCGTCTGTTAAGTGATTGTAGGAGAGCTGTTGTTTCCATTGTGGTACGTGGAGAGCAGCAAAAGCTCCAGTTGCAGTGGGATAGTTTGGTAAAAACTTCTTTAAACAAACCACTGACCAACCAGCCAACCAACCAGCTCCCAAGGGACTGGCTGCTGCTGTAAGCCAGAATTCCACCCCCCCACTCCCGGACAGTGCATTGTAAAGCAATTAGCAGTGGGAAGTCATCTTGTTCCCGGAAAGGACATCAGTGCCTCTCTGCTCTGCTTAAATGCTTAATTGGATCAGAAAAACATTCTTCATATTGCTGTTTCCAGCCAGGGCCGTGGCTGATACATGTATCAAAGCTCCAAATGCAAACACACCTCTACCTCCACGCTCCGAGAAAGCCTAATCCGGTGAAGAGCTTGCGCCCATCACTCCTCAGGGAGAATGTCACTCCTCAGTCAAAAGTGAATACTTGCCATGTAGGGTACTCAGAATGGAGGCGTCAAGCTTGGGATAATTAGAAGGTATCACCTGAATGGTCCTGCCTGCCTTTGTGAGGGATGGCTTTGTTCTAGTTTAGATGGCCAAAATAAGATGGACAAAGCAGCACGACAGCAGGGCCGTGTGGGACGTGTCTGGCCTTGAGAATTTAATGAACTGGTAATGAAGGGTAACGTTAAATATTACTGGTTTTTGAGGCTGACTTCTCGGGCTTACATGACTGTCGTGTTAACTTTTATTCTCTTTTTATTTCCTGACTGGTGTTAGAACGGATACACCCCTCTGCATATTGCTGCCAAGAAAAATCAGATGCAGATAGCTACCACTCTGTTGAACTATGGGGCCGAGACCAACATTCTGACCAAGCAGGGAGTCACCCCGCTTCATTTGGCTTCCCAAGAAGGTCACACTGACATGGTGACCTTGCTTTTGGAGAAAGGATCCAATATCCATGTGGCAACAAAGGTAACTCACAACCGGAGATGAAGTGCTGTGGGTGGGAGTATCTGCTGACAGGCAAAGTGCAGCGCAGGGGTGATGTCATGTCGTCACAAATTCTCAGCTTCACATCCCTCTGTGTGCATTTGTAAGTCTGCAGAAGTGACAACAGGTGGGTGAGCAGTAAAAGTGAGAAGAGGGTATGTAGGACTGGGAGATGGATTGGCCAGTTAACTTACATCATGTAATTAATAGCTGTGCTGGGCCACGCACAGGAGGAGTTGCAGCTGTTTGCCATGACTGGAGGAAAGTGATGTAACGCCTGGCTCTGGTAGAGAGGTTACAGGATGAACGTCAATACCTAGGGAAAACTGCTTCTGAGCGTTCAGGAAGGCAGGGCTGCAGTAGTTTTATTGTGCTGCAGTCTTGTCTTCTCTCAGGTGTTCTGCACATGCTCCTGAAGTTTTACATTGGATGCAAGGGCAGAGGAATGTAAAATTCTGGAGTTTTTGGGTCCATGGGTGTAGATTTAACAACATGTGGCGGAAACCTGAGAGCTGCAGTCTGAAATAGTTCAGCACGTTTGCCAGCAAAGGTGCTTTTCCTTGTATATATACCCTTCAGCCTTCTTTCCCAGTGGAAGAGATGGGCACTGTCTGGCCAATAGCAAAACACTGTTAGTAGCAGAGCAGCAAGTGAGGAAAATCCTATGGAAGACTTTTCCATGTTTTTTTTAAACTTTAAAAATGACTGTGCATGACAGCTTTCTCATAGGAAACAAGGTCCTCAAAGAAAACCTCCATTACTGGAGGTCTCCATAGGTCACCAGATTTATCCAGGCATATATATGTCTTATTTAAGGTCATAAGGCCTGCAGCTTTTGTTCATACAAGTCAAAATACAAGGCTCAAGTCTCTCATCATCTGGCATTGATGTTGTTATGCTACCTAACCAGTGCGAAACAAGGTGATTGTCATATCTCTTAACAGGTTTGTTCCCTGCCTTGTTCACAGGCAGGTGCTGTGTGAGTGAGCACAGTGAACTTTTAGCTAAAGGCTGCATCCATTTCCTTGGCCTCTTTGAATGGAATCTATTTCTGGAGTTATTTTCTTCATTCTGACTCGTTCCTGCAGTTGTCAAGGTTCCCTTTCCTGTCTGAGGAGTGGAAAGTGTGGTGGATGTGCTGCTTTAATTTATTAATGAACTCCTCAGCCTCCTGAGTGAAATCACCGTATAAAATCCTGAGCATGATCATTGATGCCTGAAAGTTTTACTCTGTGGTTATGGTGTAATTGCTTTGGAGCTGTTTGTCAGCCCAAACAGGAGAAACATCAACTCTGCTTCATTTAAAAAAACCCCCAACACCCATACTTGGAAGCTATAGTTAGGATCTGTTCATGTTTTAAAGACGAGAAAGTGGGAAAGTCTAGATTTCTTTCCTCATGTGAAGTAGGTTTTATTCTTATCTTTAACCTTCTTTATTTTGCATATTCCACCTCCAGACTGGACTGACATCCTTACACCTTGCAGCTCAGGAGGATAAGGTGAACGTAGCTGAAATACTCACGAAGCACGGTGCAAACCAGGACGCTCAGACAAAGGTAAATCATGGAGTGGCTACCATCTCCTGGGTACCAAAGGATGCTGCCATTGTAAAAGGGATGTTCCACTGACCTTGCAGTTTTACTTCTTTGTTCTCTTGTTGTAGCTTGGGTATACACCTTTAATCGTGGCCTGTCACTACGGAAACATCAAAATGGTGAATTTTCTTCTCAAGCAGGGAGCAAATGTCAATGCTAAAACAAAGGTAAAGGATTTTTCATTGCTTGCTGTAGCTCTTTGTTGTGAACCTGGTAACCAAGCACTACAAATACATACCAGAGGGGCCTTTCCACTAGGAAACTGTAATTATGGCATGGTAAGTGTCACTATGCAGTGGTTTGTGGAATGCCTTCTTCCTGCTATGTCTCATTGTGTAGTGTTCACCTAAGAAAAGTCAGGGAGCTCTTTGGGCACGTTAAAGGAGGAGGTAAAGAATCTGTTTCAGTGTTGTTTTTTACTTTTTACTTGAAAGCTAACAAATGCAAGCCTGTTTCAGATCTCATTTACACATGGTTTACACCAAGGCAATACCAATGTGCTGTTGATCTAGGAAGTAACAATTCAGGGTGATGCCAGGTTCTCTCCAGTTAGCTGGGAGGAGAGTAGGAAAACTTACTGCTGCTCCAAGCATGGGTGGTATGACTTTGGGAGAGGAAGCAGCTGTGGTGGGGGGAATGCAGTTTACTGGAGACAGCTTTGGGCTTTTTTGGAGGGGATCTGGGTATACTGTAGTACTGAAAGGGACCTGACTGCCTGCATCAAAGTCTGAATGACATCTGCTGACTTCAGGGGTTGGTGGGCACAACAGCTGCATGTGATGCATTTTGTAGCAAGAATTCTACATCTCCTGCATATACACAGAGAAGTTTGGTGGCAGCAACAGTGTGCTGCGTCCCAGATATCATCACATCACCCTTATCAGAAAGAGAAGGGTGGCTGCAGGGCTTCAGCTTAGTTAAAGCAAGCTTCCACTAGCTGCTAACTTCAGCTTAGATGTCTTGAGATCAACATGAAGAAGTGCATTGATATGTCTAGTGACATGCTGAACATTTGTAAGAGCTAATTAAAATCACAGGCTTGAGGTTACTGGTTGCTCTGGCCAGCTTCTCTCTCCCCAGCTGTGACCCATGGGATGGATTTGTTTCTCAAAGTCAGGAGTATTCCACCTCAGCAGTGACAGCTTAATGTGCTGAGGCATGGCAAAGTAAATAAACAAAAGGTCCTGTCCTGTCCCTCATCAGATCACCCCAAATCAATGGGCAAAGCCCAGCGATTCCAAAACAACAGACAACGCTACTCAGAAAACAGCTGATAAGAGTAGATGAAGCAGACATGAGCAGGGTCCAAATGATAGCTGCCAAGACGTGCAGCTGAGGTCTTTGGAGGCTAACTGAAGGGACAGGCATACTTGCACCTTTAGCATTGGGTCTCACTCTGTGTTTAAGAGGCCACCAGGGCAGGTTCTGACACCGTGTCCCCACTTACTGAGAATAATTTCAATAAAGTCAGCAGGTTGATATGAGGCTGTGGGGCAGTGGTTCTCTGAAACCTCACACCTAGGGACCAACAGAAATTCTGGCATTTGGTCAACTGGACTCAGTTTAAAGAGCAAATCCATCCTGGCTGGATTCAGAGAGGCATGTTAAAGAGCAAGTAACCTCTGTTGCAGCTCGGTCTGTAACAAGAGAAAGCCTGCAGGATGCTTTGTGCCATCTCTGGTGAAAAATAATATGCCTGAATTCTGGTTTTGAAGGGCTGCACTAATATTTGAGTAGAGATAGTGAATTTGTGTCATGCTACAACCTAAAGTAAAATCCTCCTTCGATTTCTTTGCAGTGCATGTATACACACTGTCAGTACAAGATGGTGACGATTGTGAACTGTCACTGTTCAATGAGTGTAGTGTAAAGCATCACTTGCATCTGTCTTGCAAAAGAGGCAGCTCTCAGGGTCTGTCTTTCAGAGCTTGCCCCCAGGCTTGATGTAAGTGTACGGTGAGATGGACTCGGTGTTTCCTTCCAGTTTGCTTGCTTGCTTTCTGCTTGCTTTCAAAGCCAATTGCACATAATTTGTAAATGAATTCCCTGGCTGGACTTACACAATACCAGCTTGGATGAGCTAGGGGAAGTACACTTTGGTGATGCTTCTGTATTGTGCAGCGTTAGAATGACTCACCGGAGCGGGCAGGTACACCGAGTCAGGTGTGTTTATTAAGGCTGACATCGTGTGCGTGTTTTTAAGTGTAATTGCAGCTTGGTCAAGCCTTTTGAAGGCAAAGTAAAGCTAAAATTGATTGACATTTGTAATAGGTTTATTTTGCTAGCCTTTTTAAAAGCAAATAGTCTCAAATCACTACTGTTAAAAATGACATGTTTTTAAAATGGGCTCACATGTTTTCAAAAGCAAATCTTGGGGCTTCTGTAGAAAACTAAGATGTGAGAGGAGGGAAAACGCTCTGTGCCTCAGCTGTGATTCTGTGTCACTTTATGGTTCCTTGTTGTTCCTCCCTCTGGTTTAAGAAATGAGGAATTCTCTGTCTTTCTAGAGATTGCTTATAGTGTGAGATGAACCATAATTGGTGAATAAAGATATTATCCCTTTTTTTTCTCATTAATCTGGGGAAGGAGTGTTGTTATTACTGAAGAATTGCTATCTTTGGGTCGATTGATGGCATAATTGCTTTTTGAAATGTCTCAAAAGGAGCAGAAGGAAGCAAAGCAAAGAATCTAATTACTGGCGGTTGTTGTTCTCTGTTTGCTTTTATCTTAACCACGGTGGACAACAGAATGGGTACACCCCTCTTCACCAAGCTGCTCAGCAAGGCCACACTCACATCATTAACGTTCTTCTCCAGCACGGGGCCAAGCCCAATGCCATCACCACTGTAAGTCTCTGAAGTTCCAGTGCGAACTTGTTTCCCTGCACAGTTCTTTCCTTTCTTAAGGCTTGAGAACAAGCCTTTGTTGGGGTGAAAGTACTCCTCGTACAGCTGGTTGTCAGATGTGTAGACGCAACTTCCCTTCCCTTTCCTTGTGCGCTAAGCGAAGCCTGAGGTGGGGAAACTGATTTGTGCTGTGCTTGTTCAGTTGCCCTCAGCCTCAACACTTCTGTCTGTAAATCGATACCTTGATAAGGAAATTTCCATACAATTCAAGGGGAAATCGGAACGTGGGCTTTTTTTAATATTTAGACCCAGATTTCTGTCCCTCTGTGCACTGGCTCTGTTTCAGGTTCTTGCTGAGTTCAGTGATGATAGTGCCTCCTCAAAGACTGTCAGTAACCTCTGGCACAGCTCCTTCTCTGCAGTCAGCCAGGAATGCAACTGTCCTATTTCATGTTGATGATGTTATTAATCCACTCTAATTGGGTAATCTTTAACATGCAGCCAGAATGTCAAAAACTCCTCTCATTGCCTGGAGTGGATCAAGTTTCACATGTATCGTGCTTGCTTAAATCAGCACTGGCACGCTGCTTGGTCCTGGAAGGATCACATTTAGTAATGGTTTGAAGTTATCTAAAAATACTGGTTTATGCACCAGATCATTAAGCAAGAGACTATTTTAGCCAGCCTCTGGGGCTGTAGGTACTACTGGGCATATCCAACCAAAAGTCCCTTTACTTTCAGTCCTCAAGTTGGGATTGTCATCACCAAATCTGACCTAAATCCAAGCAGGGTGCCTGGGATGTGTCTTTACTGCACAGTGTGCATGCTTTCTCAGGTGTGAGATCTGTTCTTGTCCAGCCTCTAGCTTGAGATAAAAGAAAATTTCAACTTGAGACATCTGGCAGGGGGATACAGAGGTGGGATATGAGCATTTAATGTGCAAGTGGCAGTATCTGTGAAATGATTTGTGCTCTGAAGATGCTAATTTATTCATTTTGTGCTGCTAATCCACAAAGAGTGTTGGGTCAGGGTTGCTGAACTAGACAGATACAGAAGAACTTAAATTATAGATAACTAAAGCCAGTGCTGAAGTGGAGAGAAGGTCTCAGGCTGAGATCTTGTGGTGTCACAAGAGAAAGCATTTCAGTGCAGAGTGGTACAGTGGCTTTCCATGATTCCCCAGCTAGGCCAGCTTGTTGTCCTTTGTCAGTGCAAAATACCATAAACCAGTTCTATGTAGAGCTCTTCACAAAGAATCATGGCACACGTGCCTGCTACCCCTTCCCAAGTCGGGTGACACGGGGGCTGTGGGCTGGCAATGTCTCAGGTGATGAACTGGAGATAAATAGACCTAAACACTCACTAAATTATCAATTTACCGTCCATGTGATGAACGGCACATTCTGTCTCATGGCTGTTTGAACTGCAAGGACATTAATTTAAGTGGAATTTAGTTCCCCACCCTTGAGCCTTGTATAAGTTGAGCTTGACTTTGTTAAATTACTGGCTTTGATGTACTTTTATCAGACATACATTTGTGCTGTAGGGGGGATAAAAGTGTACATGGACAGTGCCGCTTGTAATCTCGTATTCTCCAAAGAGGAAATTGCACCTGATAAAGATTTAACAGTTTCTACTGGAAGTAAAACTGTACCATTTAAAAATACTTTTTTTTTTTGGAAGAAAAATTTCTGATGTGGAGCCACTTCTGCAAAATAAAACATGAACTTCAGCAGACAAGACACGTTCTGTGTAGTGAAATTTGAGCCCTGAAGGGTTAAAGCCATGCAGCACACTTGTATTTAGAATAGCAGGCAGATGTAAGTGTGTTGTGTTACCATGGCAATCAGGGCTATAGTCTTAAAGAAGTTACAGAGACAGAGTCAGATGTAAGGGTAGAAAAAAACCCAGTGATTTTCCTAGGCTGCGCCTTGTTTTGTATGGAAATGCTGGCTCATGCAAGTGTTGAGAGTGATCTCATTGGTTCACATCACAATCCTCCCTCTCACTGCGCTCGCTCTCTCCCCTTCTCTCTTCCCTTCTCTCTTCCCTCTCCAGAATGGTAACACTGCCTTAGCTATCGCACGGCGCCTGGGATATATCTCAGTGGTCGATACGCTGAAGGTTGTAACGGAGGAGATTACCACCACCACAACTGTGAGTTGCAGATGCGTTATGTCTCTCTCCTTTACTCAGAATGTTGTCTTTCTCTTCTTCCCCCAGACTCCCCATGTATCTCTTTCCTTCCTCTGTTTGCTGGTTTTAGCCCTCCCCCTCCCCCCAGCCCTTTCCAGTGGATTTTGGCAGAAGCACTAGGATGCTTTCAGTGTCATTTACGTGTGTGGAAGTGTGTGCAGCACAGCAGGCTTCACTGAGCTAGGTAACAAGGTCTGCAGGCACACAGATGGAAGGCAGCTACCCAAAAGCAGAGTAAAGCTTTTTCTTTTGTATACACAGATCTGAGCTGCAAACCCAAACTTCCCAGAAGTTTGTGCATTGTTTAGGTCCTGTCCTGCTTCTCTCTTTTCACTTCTCAGTCTGTCCTCACACTTCCACACTTGTGACACCTACAGAGGCTCAACTATTGCAGCACACCACGGTGAGCATCGTCTCGTTTGGACCGTACCAGCCATGAACTGGTGCCAAGCTTAATGATGCTCACTAGATGGCTCTGAATCACATCAGTCTTTCACTCCAGTCACTTCCAGTTCAGATAGATCCTGTTTTTCCAAAATACAAAAGTCTTCCCTTCTGTGCTCAGTCCTGTCAGTCCTCCACGCTCTTGGTAGGCTGTATTTGGACTTCAGGGTTTAACATCAGCAAGGTGGTACTGCTGCTTTAAGCCAGGAAAACCTGATTTACTCTGACACTCTGGAAAAGGGAAGGTTTTCTCTTCTTGGGACTTTTACCTCCCGTCTACAAATGGTAGGAAGGGAGCACATTAGAAATAGTGCATCATTTAAGAAATTAATTTTAATTTAAATTTCCATTACTGTGTTTTATCTTGAAACACTGTTGTAAGGTCATGTGCTTTTTGGGGTTTGGTTTTGTTTTTAATGCAAGAAAGTTTAGCAGTCTGGAAAATCTGTCAGACTAGATGTAACTAGATCTGTCCCATCTAGATGTTATTTAGGAGCTGAGATCTGTAAAAATCCACAGGTTACTTAAAAGATGCCACTACTCAATCAGAGAGAGGATTAGAGGATGGGAAGAAATTCAAAGCCTCTTGTAAAGAAATGGGAAAATAATTTTGATTTTGTCACATGCTGACAGCAAGTCCTGCTGATACTAACTGAGGAAGATGGAGTAAGTACCGTGGCATAAGGCTACAAATAGAGTGAGCCATAATTTATTAATGACCTGCAAAGATCAGAGTGAGTCAGGTTTGGATAGGGAATAGCAGCATAATTCCAGAAGTCTCTTAATATAAAAGAATGTATGGTTTGTAGTTATTTATTTTGTGGGGTTCTTTAATTCTGTAGTGCCTCACACATGTAACCTGCATAAACACATACATCTGTTCACAGATTTTGTAAATAAACCCCAGGTAATTTTATTTTTAGAAACTTTAGCTCTTTTCCAAAGCGTGTTTTTTAGCCTCCAAAGACACCCTTGCTGCTCTCTGTGCTTTTCCCACTTAGGCCTGATGTAAGTTGTAACTTCCTCTCCGCCGGGCGTTGTGCGGCACTGTGGAGCCTTGCACATTGCCACATGGAAGTATTAGCTGCTTTGTAGTAATACTCTAGGGATTACACCCTGAAGAGACACCTGTGGGTTATTTACTTTGGGTAAGCATTTCTTTACACTTTGAGGGTAATGGCTTTTTCTACCAGATGCTTGGGGTTTAGGGCTGAATCGAATACCGATCCTCACTTGCATAGCTGACCTCTGCTGCTTGCACATAAGAGAAATCCGGAATCTCCAACTGTGTCTGTGTACAAAGCACTGCTTTTAAAGTCAGGTGGGGAACCCTCCATAAACTCAGCAGATTTTTCAGCTGTGAGCTTTCCTGCATCTTGTACCCTAGGGATATATAGGATAGAAACCTCTGGTGGTGGTGTTCATGGTGGGGGACGTTGTTTAAACATAGTTGAGAACAAGTCCTAAAGAGAAGGGATAAATAACAGGCACTCACAGGCACTCCCAGCAATAAAGTTCTCCAGATGGTCAGGTTGGTGTTGCCAAACCAGAACGCAGCATTTAGAACTGAAAACAAGGTGCTGTCTCCATAGCTACTTCATTCTCTAAGGTCGTAGCTGAGTGATGCAGGGAGGATGTTAGACAGGCTGATGCTCTATTGATACTCAAGTCACTGGCATGAGAAATGAGGGAAAGACCTCCAGTGCCAAAGGCTTTGCTCTTACAGCGACCAGATTTTCCTCTTGCTTGTGTCAGTGTTACTGTTAGTGGAGCCACGTGAATCTAAAGCAATGGAGAGAATAAAGTGCACTTATTTTTACTCACAGGTCAGAGGTGAATAGGAAATAAATCAGAATAAGCTAGACTTTCAAAGGTTTGCTATGCAATGAAGTCTTGGGATGTTTATACAAACAGGCATAGTCTTCCTGTGGGTGAATGTGGGTGAATATATGAGGAGCTCTGAGGCTGTTTACAGTGTGCTGCTGTTGAGTAAGTAATCGCTGCATATACATACAGGTTAATATACCTGAATGACACATCTGAATTATTCCATGCCACCAGATGGAAATCTGGCCTCACAATGAAAGTCTTAAATACAGAAGCCTAAAGTAAAGTACATGATTGAATTCTCAGTGGCACTGAGTAGCAGGGAGTTTGAGAACTACATCTTGAGCAGTTTTCAAAGTGGGCCATTCACAGGGCTAGATGTGTGAGTTTTAAACTTTTGGAGGAACTGACATTTTGAACGTGCCTATCCATTAACAAAATCTGGTATTATATTAAAAGTTAATTTAACAACATCAGTTCACAACTTCTTTTGGGATTTGACGGTAGGATTGATGCTCCTGGCTGAGCTTACTGTGCCAGAGAGAGCATTACAGACTTTCTTGTTCTCCTGAAACATGCAGGTATGCACACATGCACACACACTTGCTTGATTCTGTCTTCCAAACTTTGTTTCAGTTGTTAAATTAATGTAATAATTTCCTCTGAGTGAAGGGAAAATCAGGAAGTAAATAAAGTATTATTACTTCTCTGCAAATAAACACTGACATCTGAGAGCCATAGTCAGAGACCAGATTGTTATTATACAGGGGCCTATAAAAACCTGATTTATGACTAAATTGACATAATGATAAATAAACCTTACTTATTAGGCTCTGCAGATGGAAGTTAATCAAAAGACAATATACAGTGCCCCCTACACCTGTAGCTTGTGGACTAGAGAGCTGTAGTATCCTTTCCACTTACAAGTTCTTCTCATCAAATGGATTTTTCACATGAGCTAAAGTAGGGAACTAAGTATTCTTAAATAAATTCTTATCATACAGTAGACGTACAAAAACTAGTGTTTGTGACTCCTGGGCTGACCCCTTCTTCAGAATTTGGCCACTTCCTCCTGCCTCTTTTCTCCTAACTTTGCAGGTATTTTATGTGAGGAACATATGAACTGGCATTAGAGAATTTGCCACGTGCTTTGTCTAGATAGAGTTGCACTCACAGTCACAATTACAATGGCAGTAAATCGATAATCACATATGGGGCTTTCCACATCACTTGAAAAATCATAGACTCATAGAATCATAGAGTGGTTGGGGTTGGAAAGGGACCCCAAGGGTCACAGAGCTCCAACCCCCTGCCATAGGCAGGGCCACCAACCTCCAGGCCTGGAGCTACACAAGGCTGCCCAGGGCCCCAGCCAACCTGGCCTTGAACACCCCCAGGGATGGGGCACCCACCCCCTCTCTGGGCAGCCCCTTCCAGCCCCTCACCACTCTTTCTGGAAAGAACTTCCCCCTAATATCTCATCTAACCCTTCCCTCCTTCAGCTTTAATCCATGCCCCCTTTTGTACAGTCCTCTTTGCCTGGGATTATTTCTTTAGCCCTGTGAGGGCTTTGGGGTTTTTTTTACATTTGCAGTGTATTTGTTAACTTACTGCTGTATTGCTGAAGAGACGAGGTCAGTGTCACCTGAACAATAGCATCCTCCCCTCTGTTGCTGCTGGCTGTGTCACCCTACTGCTGCCTGGCCCTTCTGAGGGAAGCTGTAGGAACCCAAGGGGGAGTGGGGCAAACTGGGCACATTGGTGGAGGAATTCAGTGAATATAAATTAGTTTTCAATGCAGAACTTGTGTTATAAAAACACTGCAACAGAAGTAATACAGTGTCTTGGCTCATGGGTAGGAGTGACTTTGAGGCCTAGTTGGGGTGGCCATGTGAAGGGAAAGAGTTGTTCTTTCCCTGCACCTCAGGAGGGTGAGCTGCAAACTGCTGTCACAGTTCAGTATGCTTCAAAACACATCAGTCAGGCTCTTGAAACAAAACAGTTCCCAAAGTCATTACACTGCCGGTAACTTCGTTATTTGTAGAAGCTCTGTACCTTATAGTAACCAAGAGCACTATCTTTGCCAGGTTGTTAGGAACAGAGTAGTGTGAAACAGAACCAGGAAACACCCAGTGCGTTCTGTGCAGCGGAGCCACTACTGACCTCACTGCGTGATACGGATGGGCATCCTCCCAAAAGCAATTGCATAAGGGGCTGATACTAATTATCCCTCAGATGGTGTGCTCTTCAACGACTTCTGCATGTAATGTGAATTTATGCTTGATAGATACCATCCACCATAGGGAAGGAAGTGCTACCTCAGGGGGAGGTTCCTCTCGAGCCAAGAGGAGGCATCTGCTCTCACATACCTTAAAGGTGATGTGTTGAGGTCCCCAGTTCAGCTTGCTGGCTGCAGACCTGGGCGGAGCCAGGGAAATACTCCTTTTTCTGTTGTGACTAATGCTGCTCTGATCTCTGCTCTATTTAAAGTCCTTGGCATTTCTTCTCCTGCATCCTCACAGGCTGAAGAGTTTCATACAGGCAACTTTTTCACGCCTTGCACTCTATACAGTTTTTCTCATTATGTTCTTCTCCAGACTGAACCCTGATGTCCTCATCTTTGATTCAGCACCCCTGAACATCTTCTGTTTCCTCCTATAAATCATTTCTCAAGATAAAATCAAATAAAAAAAAATATCTTCCATTGTTCTGCTCTTAACTCAACTCTCACACTTAAACAGGGTGCTCCCAGCAGTCCTCAGTCTGTGTATCACGCTATTTTAACCTTTTAGGTAGGCAAAATATATCAGAATTTTAAAATAACCTCCCTCCCCCCCTTGTCTATGCATGATTTTTGGGGGAACGTACATGATTTAGGAAGATATCATTAATATGCTGTGTAGTCACTTTGGGGTGGGGGGCAGGGAGGAATGTTTCAAGTGATCTGTGTAAATCCTTCACATCTTTTTTTAGTTTGAAAATTTCACATCATTCATAACTTCACTTCCAAATGCTTTACAGTTTAATAATTCCATATGCCACATACAACTTTCTGAGGCTCTTCTGTAGGCATTACCTAATCCATTTTAAAATCATCTTGGAAACACTGAGCTGAACTGTTCTACATGCACCCTTTATAAATAAATTTGCTTGAAAGATTTCTTTTCTTTTATTCCTCTGACCTTCTTTTCTTTTGTGCTTTTCTGCCAGAATAAATGTTACCTATAGAGCACTGAGAAATGGGAGTTTCTGGAGTAAAGAGGAAAAGTAAATTTGAGGAAGGCGAAACAGGTTGTAAGATGTTTTCAGCAGAACCCAACTGCTGTTGCTGCTGAAAATAGCCTGCTGTAAACTCTGTTTCTTCTTTTGGTGTGTAATCTGAGGATTGATGATTCTGTCTTTGCAGACTGTAACAGAGAAGCACAAGCTAAATGTACCTGAGACAATGACTGAGGTCCTGGATGTTTCAGATGAAGAAGGTGAGCAACTTTGCTAAGTTCCTGTTCTGTATCATCTAGGTAACCAGTAATACAGCTGCTTAAGTACTTTGACATCTTCACTTTGCAGCGGTTGAAATGAAGTTCTGTGCAGTCGCCTTTCTTTAATGATGTAGTCACCATGGCATTTGAATAAAGATGCCAAAAGTAAAATCCTGGACCCTTACAGCTGTTTCAGAAAAAGCTTGTCTTAGCCAGATCAACGACTGAGAACATTTTCTGACTTCAGGTTTTGAAATTTAAATGTAGAGCTGCCCCAAAGCTGGTTTGACTCTCCCATAAGGAGGAATTCAAGCGGTACGTTTTTTGGATCAGCGCCACCTATTTCAGACACACATATCTAGTTCTGCTTAATTGGAAACGTTTGTGGAAGAAGAAGAGGCATAAGGTAGGAGGTGAGGAGGCACTTCCCTTGAGGGAGCTTCTGGCACACGTGAATCGCAGATACGTGTGGCATCGCAGAAAGTGACATCATGCTAATAAGTTTGGCACTTTGGTTTCAGAGTCTCTTGTCCAAACAGGAGAGGCATATGTTGTACCACTTAGCTGAGCCCCGAAATTCTTGAGGGACTGATGAAGTACTGTGGTTTTACACAGCACAGAATGAGGAGAATAGCTTAAAAACAGGCACCCCTTTCTCAGAGTTCACAAATGACTCTTAAAACAATTAATCACAGTGGCATCTGATAAATATACACACATTTGCAAGGATTTTCTGAGTTTTTCACTTTTGGCAGTGTTAATTGAGATCACAGTATCTCATATATGCCATTTTATGGTGATGGTTGTTATTTCATGCAGGTAATTGGTAGAGTGACTAATTTCAAGGAGTCGTAGGGACTCACAAACACAGTTACTTGGGAGTTTTTTCTTTTACAAAGAATAGAAATGCACTTGTGGTTCTAAATGGCACTGGAAGTTCATGGTCTTCATGTTCCTAAACTGCTTCCATTACTTTTTGAAATGGGATTGCTGCTGATAAATGAGCTGCACTCGAGAAAATATGACGTTTGGGCTCCAGATACTACCCTCTTCTTTAGTGCTTGGAAAGCTGCAAGCAGAAACAAACAAGTGATTCGAAAGACTTTATTTTCTGCTGCATCCTGTTCAGTGAAATTAGTTCTCTCAGGTGTGTTTTTGCTACATTTTCTCTGTTTGAAAACCATGCAGCTACTTGTGTAATTATTGAGATAAGTGGCTTTTGAATTACAGCCTTATGCTCACTGGGTTGACTTTTCTACCGCTCTTTTGAACTACCATTTAACCATCTTTAAATCCACACCACCTAGTATGCCTTACCTGCCTCTACAGGATTCGTACAGGGTGTATTCCCTTTCCTCAACCCCATTTCTGTGTTGCACAGCCTTTAAACACTCTGACGATGAGCGCTTCAGCGATGGTGAAGCATGTAGTGGCACAGGTGCTGTTAGCAGAAGCTCCTGGAGTAAGACTTAACAACTTGCTTTTTTGTTTAACTTGGATGGTTGTTTTATGTTTTGTGATGAAGCAAGATGAATTTGCTTAGTCTGGGAGTCTAACACTGTTCCTTTTCATCAATTTTGAAGCGTGACTGGGCGTGTGTTTCCTGAAAGGTGGGAGGAAGAAGGGAAGCCAGAAAATCCACCATTTGTCACCTGTATCTTGAATATGTTGGCAGAACTTAACTGTGGCCATCCAGCATGACTAACACTCTCCAGTGCTTTGAATTAACAGGTTTTGTTTTGTTACTGCCTGACACTGTCTGTCAATAGGCAGCAGGTGGGGCTTGAGTACCCTGACACGCTGCAGCTCAAGGCTGGGTGCTGAGCACCCGCGGTGCCTCTGTGATCCCTGCTGCAGGTCGCTAAAGCAGGTCTGTCACAGTTAAAGCACTTCATGCCATTGTCCTGGTAAAATCTGTTTCAATGAGCAAAAGGGTCAGGGTATTGCCAGAATTCCTCATGTGGATGGGTTTGTCCCTGGAATGTAAAAGAGCTGGGACTGGAAAGCCACAAAACTTTTTTAATAAAGAAGATGAACTTTTTAATGATGGTGCAGTCGTTATAAGAGGCTAGCAGTAAGGTTTCTGTAATGCTGTGTTCTTTGCTGTTTTAATGTGACACGGTATGCTCTGACATAAATCAACAGGACATGGTAAGCCTGCTGGCTGTCATCATGTAACGACAACAAGGAAGAGTGAGAAAATAAGTACTTGGGTCCCACTGTGGGGCTTGTTCTTCACTAGTGATATGTATTTTGTATTTTGCCTGGGAAGCAGCTTTATTGATTGTGTAATTCTATGCTGTTACATTAATAATGTAGTATTCCTATTTCTAAAATGATCAGTATCAGAATTAAGTACCGAGGCAGGCGTGCGTTGTCAGGGAAAGAGAAACACCCGTGCCAATAAACAGGCTAGAAGAAATCAGATTCATAAGCTTTGCTGCAAGGATCAAGGAAGAAGTGGGGGTAAAAAGGAAATTTCATAGGCTAGCAAGGATGTGATCATACAAAAGCTTCTACTTCATCTGCTGTGCACGTGTGACAGGTATGGGACATTCTGTGGCATTGATCAGTCCTTCCTGCTTTGTGACATTCAAGGCCAAGGACGCCTCTGCACGGTTTTGTGAAGCAGTTTATTCACACGCCACAGAAGAACACGCTTGGGATTGCCCTGAGCCATGTGCAAGACCTTGCACTTGGCCTTACCAAACTATAAACTTGCGCGTGCACGTGTGTGTCACTGCTACTCTCTCTGTGCTGTAGTCTACCAGGAAGACTATTCAGGGACAGCTGTCCGTGGTGATTTGCTCAGCGCTCCGCACAGTGCAGATGTAATGCTGTAACTGCTCAGAGGGTGCTGGCCTGATCTTGCAGAGAACCCAATAGATTCAGCAGTGCCTCTCCTTAAGGGTGGGGATTACATCACTGTGGATCCCCACAGGCCTGGCTGTTAGGTGATGTGGGTTCTGAAATTTGTATCGGTGCCAGAAGTGCTTTGTGTGGATAGTCCTGTTCTAAAAATCTCCACGTTTTTATGGTCGTACCTGGCTTAGCTGTGGGTGTTGCTGCAGAGTTTAGTTTCTTTAATGGCTCTTGCCACAAAAGAAGCCGTTTGCACCCAAGGGATCCTTCCTGTGGTAAATGCAGTTACTGCAGAAGCACCTCCTGAAATGTGTGTTAGTGGCATCCACACAAGTAGTGACATTAAGCACGAACAGATGTGTCTGTTGGGGCTGAGTCAATGTGGACACAGAAGAAAATCTAGAAAAAGCAGGAACCTTTTTCCTTTTTTTATTGTCCCATATGTTAATGTTGTTTTGAAGAGCATGTTGCTGCACCTCTGCACTTGTCCCATGCACTATTTTGTGGCAAGAGAGCTGTATAAACTGTCTGTGGGTTATCGTTGTGACTACCCTCTGAAATAAATTCGGCAAGCATCATGCTGTATCTAGAGGATCCAAGACCAACCAGTGAAACAGGCTGCCAGAGAGCTCTCATTTGTGTCTCTTTGGGCTTCCACCTGTCTTCAGTCTGGTGTAATTTTCAGAAGCCCTGGTTTCACTCTTTGAGGCAAGGTTCTGGCTACTGCAAGAAGTTGTCATAGCTCTAACCACAGTTCCCCGCATCCCCTGTTACACCAGTGCAAACGCTTCCCGTGTGGTAAATCAGCCCTGAGGACTGGTCTGTCCAAAAATTAATCCCTTTGTTTGCTGTGACAAGTTCTTTGTTTCGGCCAGACTACTTTTGCAGGGAGAAGGGAATAGAAAGGCTGCAGTAGGAGGTGAGACACCGTGGTCAGAAGCAGCGTGCCCCTCAGATGGCTGCCATAAAGGTCAGTTCACACTGCACAGTGATTATCACTGACATTTCAGCTGCAGGGAAGGGGTAGGCAGATGTTGAGCGAAGGATCATGGTCAAATGGTCAGTGGAGTCTCAAAAATCACTTGGCATCACAATATACAAAGAACGCAAAGCATCTTTCATGAGGGGTTTTTGTATAAATGTTGCTAAATAATCAGTTCCAATGCCTGTGGTGCTGGCTTTTCCTTTTTTCCCTTAAATTATGTTTCTTGAAAATAAATCCCAAATAATGAAGCCATCTTAAAAAGAGAGGGTGATTAGGACATAGAATTTGCTCAAATGCTTCTAAAAATGGAAGCAGCATCCTCACGTGTCCTTAAATAATTTACAAAATAAAATGCACATTAATACCTACATATGATAATGACCCAGTGTCTGATTGTTGCATTTTTCCTCTGAGAGAGTTGCTCATTCTTCTCCATTTTAGTTTTGAAGTTCACTCAAAATTGTGACAGTACATCATTTGACCATACTCACAGCAACAGTGTCTGTGAAAAGCAGGGTTTGCAGTCCCTTCATGAATGCAAATCAGTGACAAAGTGGCATATCTGTGAACTACCCTGTTGCTTAAGGACATCAAAAAAGTGATTTTTAGATTCTGGAAAGCAGCTCACAGCTAATCCACACTGGATTACATCAGATTGCTGATTGAAAGGGAAAAAATGTTTCCTTTTTGGTACAGATAAAGAAGTTGGTTTCAGTGTAGACACTTTTTTCCAGTGTAGAGGAGCTATCAGCAAAGGAGTTTTCAGACTGCTTAGTACGCCTGTGTCAGACGTGCTCACGAAGGACTGGGCAGTCACTCCTTTATGGACAGACAGACACTTCAGTAGGGTTTGGGAATTCCTTTCTGCCACTGTTGACGATTCCTAAAACAACTCTGTGGAAGTGACCCCAGTTATCTCGCTCTTCCCGTTGGAGAATGGGATAATGACGAGGAGCTCTGCTGTTGGGGGTTAGGAGCCAGGAAGAAAATGCAGCATGTCTGTCTTTGCCTAACTTTGTAACTGCTTACCTGGAACTAGCTGCCAGACTAGTTATTGTTATGAATATTGTTATTATGAAATGATAATGTTCTCCTGGAGAATATCCTCCTGTTGAAGTGTTTGTATTTGTGGTAACTGCAGCTTGCACGTCGATAAATGTACCGAATTCCTTCATAGTGTCTATAACAGCAGTTACAGATCAAACATGCTGAAATATGAGAGTGAATTTTGTGAGTGCCTCCACATGTGGCCTAAGAGTACACTAATCCTACAGCAAACATGTAAGAAATGAGCAGTTAAGTCTGGGCAGGATTCATTGCTGTTCTACATGAATATAATTCCACTGAATTATATTGGAAGATCTACAGAATAAATTTCCTTAATTAAACCTGGAAGTTGAAGTTGCACACATGAAACCATCAGCATCAGAACTAGGTTTTCATCTCCTAATGATTTCATTTTCCAGCTTGGTTAGAGTGAGGCACATATGTATTGTCTGAGTGCCCAGGTGGATCTGCTTCCCTTCCTGCTAGCAGGTGTCTTAGAAATCAAATATTTGGGTATTCTGGGTTCATGATACACACAAGTAACTGGTGGTTGGCATAAAATGTTTTAAAAAAACCAAGAAAGAGGAGCAGACCAGTAAAAGTCATCATACGGATCTTGCTGACTGGAGCAGAAAGTTAATTAGTTGTGGATTTTTGCGTGTTCGCTGGCTCTGTTTTAATGCAGAGTTTGGAAACAGCTCTGTCTGGTTTTTGACAGTGACCCACAATGGAGTTTATTCCTGGTCCAGGCAGCTGCATTTTAAAAGATGGCAGGGCAAGTTCCCGTTCGTGCTTTGTCCATTCTTTTGTCTGCACCCTCACTGGATACATGGGGCACAGGCTGCTCTTGGTAGGCTAAACTCCATGGTTCCTGCTTCGTGGCTCTGCAGGGCTCCTCAGAGTTGTTATTGTAATTCAGTTTCTGCGGCATCAGTGTCTCCAAGGTTCAGGGTCTCCTGAGTCACTGAGAGCTAGAGTTTTTCTGGAGCATCTCTGCAGCACGGAGAGGTAGGGTGGGAAGAGTTCCCCAGCTGGTGCCAGCCCTGGAACCTCTGTGTCCATCTTCATGGCTTAAAATTGACACACCTTTGGTTGGCCTGGTTGTGACAAAGATTTTATACCTTGGGTAAAGTGTTACTAACAACCATCAAGGTGGTTCTTACTTGCCCATTATAAGTTTTCTATTAGGCTCTCCTCACCTTAAGCATAGCATTTAAATCCCAAGGTTCATCTCATTTTCCCATTCTGATTCTTAGCTTTTCCTTTCACCCCCCAATTCCATTTCCATCCTTTCTTTCCCTCTCTCCCATCCAGTCCTGGGAAGGGATGGGTCTCCAGTCTTGCAGAAGAGGTCACGTGATTTAATAGTTTTTGTAGGTGGGTGGCACATCATTAAAATGTTTAGCACCTTGTTAGCAGGTCCATAACTCCTCGTTTTTCCTAGTAACAGCCCTAGAACCTCCTTACCCTGTCCCTGTGATCCATGGGGCCTACAGCGTGGCCCTTGACAGTCCCACTCTTCATCTTCTGGCTTCAAGTGATCTGTCTCCTTTAATTTTGTTTTTCTTTTCCATCTCCCTTCTGAGGAGGAAAGACCTGACCCTGAGTGTTGCAGACCTGTGCTTTTTTGGGGTGGCTTGCTTCTGGTTCCAGGGCATTAGTTTGGCCACTGGAAACAGGTTAATGGGCTTAGGATATCACTGCTGAGAGGGCAGTAGGACCCTGGTGCCTCGTGTATTATGCTCTGGGAAAGCTCCCCATGGTATTGGGAGTTATTTGTACTCTGTAAATTAAAAATAAAAGCAGCAAGTGCAGGCACTCAGCTATTGGCAACTTCTTGTTTAAATATAAGTAGATTTTAATTTTTTTTTATTATCTTATTATATTTTTTTTTACTACCTGTTTCAGTGTTCTCACCACTAAAACCCCTCATGTTTCTTTTAAGAGAGCCCAGGTACTTTATACTTCCTTCTAGTGAATCTTACTTCCTTTCAAACCTGCCCTAAAAGAAGATGGCAGTATTCAGAAAAGAGGTTTGGACAAAATTTGTAGGGATATTTGTGAGATGGGCAGTAGCAGTGACGAGGCCAAGGATGAACAGGAATGCTGCGACTGGGCCAGTGTGTTGTGGGGTGGTGTTTCCCTGCCAAGTAAACCTCTGGAAGTCTGTTGGTATCATTGAAGAAAGGAAGGCATTCTTTCAGGTGAACAGAAGATACATGATTATGTGGCTAACTCACTGAAATCCTCCTGTGAGTTCATAGCTGATCACTGCAGTCACAGAGCATCACTGGCAAGGGCTCGTTTGTCATGAACTGCTCAGTAAGTAATCTGCTAAAGGATGTGGGTGTGATGAAAGTGGCGAAGATTCTGCCTTTGTTTCTATTACAGATGGAATGTCTGGCACAATAATAAGTACCTAGTTTATTTGAAATATAACTTGCAATTCCTTTTACTGTTTGATTAACAGCATTGCCTTAGTATCTTCTAAGTTTTCACTAAGCTCCGTGCTTTATAATATGACATTCCCAGGAAACAGGAGGCATCGTCTGTCAGGAGACAGGAAACATGCAATGATTAAATGCATCTTACTGTTTTCTGTGAAACTGTGCCCAGTTTCTCCCTCTTAATGTGGGCAGATGGAGTTTTCAAGAGCTTTTGTTGTTGTACTGAAAAGATTTAAGCCTCATTTCCACATACAATATTTGTGTGTTAAAAAATATAAACCCCTTAAAACCCCCAAAGGTGGCTTAGTTTGAGGTGACAAGTTATAAATTATTAGCTAGAAAAACTGACTTGATGTGTTTCCTGAAAGTGAATATTAAGATTTCTTCTCTCGTAGTGAGCACCACTCCTGCAGCTGGGACCAGTAGCATCGTTTGGTGGCAGGAATACCAGTAGCATTTTTTGCTGTAGCAGAAATGGCAGCAGTAATAGAAAATGGGGGTTTTTTTTGCGATTTGACTTTATTAAGACATTAAATCACACAGGTGGCAGCTGTCCTAGTGCCTGGATGAATTCTGTGTGACACAGCATTGGCACCGCTCACCTGACCTTTACAGTCCTCTGTGTTTCTCGGGATATTGGGGTGAATTGCTGCAGCTGGGATGTGGAGCTGAAAATAGCTGTTCCTGTACATGTCTCCTTCATGTAACTGAGCTTCAGGTTCCTGGAAAATGAGAAAGTCTGAAGATACCTGTGGGGTGGGGTGAGGCTGTGAGTTCTGTGGGTTGCCCCAAACCTCTTGTATGGTAATACTTAAACCTTGGGAAAGTGTTGGAAATCTCCAGGCAGAAGCCGCAGAGACGGAGCGTGTTGCAAATGGGAATGAAAAGGAACAGCTACGTGTTGCTTGGCAATGTAATCTGCTTTGTCAGTCTCCCAGGGGAAAGCAAACTGACTTCAGATAGATAGAATTTCCTGGGGAAAAGAATTCTAGACCTAAACCAAATAAAATTGGGTAACTCAGTTATTCAGAGTATACACAGAAAGGTTACTATGTCAGGTAGCAAATGATCCGTTTAGGCTTTGATTCATTATCATTTACTTCTGTGGTTAATGTTCATTGCCATCGATGCACATGAGCATGAGTTCTGACTTTTGGGTATTGCCATGATTTAGAAACAGGAATTGTATTGCTGATGGCAGAAGGATGTTGGGACGTGGGTGAGACAGCCTCATACGATGCGGAGTTGCGACAGTGGAGAGTTTAAGTTAGGATTTGCAGCTATCAGGCATAAGGCCACAGGAAAAACCTTTACAGCTGAAAACACCTAGCTTACAGTCAAGTGGTTACATTTAATCATAAGGTGTCAGGCTGTGACACAGTATAGCTGTGAGCAGAGAGCTGGAATGGGTAAAGGGACATCCTTTCGAGAGTAACAAAGACATTTGCTCCTTAACAGTATGCACAGCAGCAAAAATTAGATTGAATCTAATTGATTAATCACCTTGATTTTTGGTTTGGTTTTTTTTTTTTTTAATCTTGCTTGATATGCCAGTTTCATTAAATACATTAATTGCTTGTGGTTTGTAGTGTTTCCCAAGTGGAAGATGCCTGTGTATTGTCCCATCCAGCTGTGAGATCCCAACATGTAAATAAAATCAAATTTGTGTATGTGCTCATTTCTGTCCGTTCTGTGATTGATTTAAAGGTGACGATACGATGACAGGGGATGGAGGAGAGTACCTCAGGCCAGAAGACCTCAGAGAACTAGGAGATGACTCTTTACCAAGCAGCCAGTTCTTAGATGGTATGAACTACCTAAGGTACAGCTTGGAAGGAGGACGATCTGACAGGTATTTGCCTGGACACATGCCTTTTTTTTTATTATGATTCTGCACACATTTTGTTATAAATGGTTGAAATTCTTTTCCTGGGGTCCTAAGTCAAGGGAGACATGGGATGCACACATTGTCATTGCTGTATTTGCTAAGCCAGTGTGGTGATCGACGCTTCGCAGGAGGAAGGTGAGCTCAGGAGGAATATTACCTCACCGGTCCTGAATTCAATAAATCTGGCTCTAATACTGTACTTGGAGTCTAGTGCAGAATTTGTTTGTGATTTGTATTTGGTTCTTGAGAAGGAATTGCTTGCTTTTTTGCCTCTGTGCTCGAGAAAGAAGAGTCCATCTCTCTATGGAAGTGTCTTACGAATCATCCCTGTATCCTCCTGTCGTGACTCAGGGGGTGGGTGGAGAAGTGGACAGGGTGTTCTACCTGGCTGTAGATATATGGAGAGGAGGAATGGTCTTGATCATTCCACATTGGTCAGGCAGTGTATATTGTATATTGTCAGCAAACATGTTGACTGTTCCATCATAGTTGAGTAGGAAATAGAATACTTTTCCTTCTACTGGCCCAGCACAGAATCTTTGTTGTAGATAAGAAAAAACCCCATGTGTTCAGTCCAGAAAATGTACTGATTTGCTTATATCTATCAAGCTGAATTTAAGCCTAGATGTGGAATAATAATGCCTATAGCTTTAATTCTTTTTTAGTAATTTTATTTTAGAGCATGTCACTCACTGCACTCTATGAAAAATAGTTCCCTATTCAAAATGAGCTTTTACTAGTGAGCATAAGTGTAGACTCAAACTGGCAGATGAACACCCACAGTTCTAGAATAGGCTATCCAGGCATTCCTGTTTAAAAGTGACGATGTGTAGTGTAAATCAGTGATGTCTCCAGACTTACTGCCTTTAGGATTAGGGTTCAGTAAAGGAAATAAATAAAAAAAAAAAGCCTCAGATCTTGGCAACAGAAGGAATTTTTAACCTACCTCCTTTTCCAGGCTTGATTTTTATTCTGGCAGCGTTTCCAAAGCTCAGTGAAATCAGTAGGATCCATTCTGTTTGCTTCAGTAGGCTGTGAATTGCCCCTGGAACAAAAGATGTCAGGAAACAGTTTGGTTTTCCTCACAGCATGTGTAAATCCCTCATCATTCAGGTCTTAGAAGCTTGGAGTCTTTGTTGGGTTTTAGACAGCTCCAGTGAATCCACTGAGAACAAAGTGACTGTGTGGCTTTTTGAGTCTCAGAGGATGTTTATGAACTACATTAGAATGCTGAAAAATCAAAACCTTTTCTCATGTGCTCTCAGTGGTAACAGTGTTGTGGGGTTTTTTCCTTTTAAGATGTTGCATAGAAATGATGGTGCAGGCAAGTGTTAAGCCAGTTTCTGCCCCCATTTAGAGTATTTCAGCTTTTCAGTACTGCCAGTGGATTTCACCAGCATGTAATCAAGTGTTCCATTTTCACATCCTATATCAAGCTTAATTATATTGAAATGAAGCAAATTTATAAAGGGAGAAAGAATGAAAGAAGAAAGTGCATCTTCCTAGCTCCATGGCCTTGTTTTCTGTCGCTGCCAGGTTACTGGTTGTAAGAGTTTTCATGGAAACTGCTTAAATTATTTTGCTTTTGCTTTGGTGTGATTTTCATTGCATTATACTGACTTCAGTTCTTCAAGAAATGCCATAAAGTGAAACAGTATTAGCAGTCCAGGCTCATGTAATCGTATGCATTAAACAATTTGGTTTAAAAACATAACTTTTTCTTTTGTAACCATCTTCCCTGTTTATTTTATTTCTCTCTCCCCTTCATTCTTTTTCCATGCGCTTTCGTTAGCACCATGCCCAGGTAGGTATGGCATAGCATGAGATCATGTCTCTCTATCATGCTGTGGCACTTGTCTCTCTGCATTTTGGAGCCCTGCTGTATGCCAGGAAGTCGTTTTGGGCAACAGAATGAACAGCGCTGCTCTTAGAGATAGTTACAGTCTCATGCCTGTGGTGAGTAGAGGTGAACATCTCTGTATAGAAAGGTCTGGGTATGAGACAGCCACTCACCAGAAACGTCCCTGAGTCCTGCCCAGAGGCTTTAGCAAGGATCAGGAAAGTTGCACTAGGTTACAACAGCTGTTGGTTCTCCTCCTGTCGCCGTGCTGCTGGGAGGGTTAGCCATCTTCCTCTGTGTGGAGAAGTGGTGGTAGAATGAAAAAACAGCCAAACAAAAGAGAATGGGCTACAGTAGCTGGATTCTCCCTCTGCATATGGAGAGCCAAAGCTCATTTGGGCTCATGAAAAGACTGTTTCATAGTAAGTCCATCCACCTTTCTGTGTGAGGAAGGCTTTCAGTCTTTAGAGAAGCATTTGCAAGGCTGATTTATACAGTTTCCAATTATACCAGGTTCTTTTCCCAGCTCCTGCAGCAGCACATACTTCCCATAACAAGAGACAGACTCAACTAGACTGGAGGCTGCTGGAGCTCTGTCTAGGCTGGCTGGTGGATGTGTGTTCTCCCAGTCATCCAGATTAGAAACTTGTCTAGAGTATGCTGCTCTTATTTTCTGGACATGATTTGGGATTTATTTAGGGCTTAGAAGGCGTGGGGGATACATCACCTAAGGCAGGTCCAGGAGCTTTGTAGCGTTCCTGGGTTCCACAGTTCAGTCTCTAGGGCTGAACAGATTGCCTTTGACCTCACAACCCTTGGGACATAGGATTAATCAACAAGATTTGGGAAGAATCTGTATTTAGTTTTGTCTCTGAAATTAAGTTGGTGGGTTTTTTCAGGATTCCATAAAACGTATGACAATAATAAACAGTAAGTGCGAACAGTTCAGTGCCCCTGCGCTTTTGTAACTAGACTGGTAGTTTTTTCAGTGCCTGTATTTCTAAGTGTCAGAAGCAGAGACCTGTTAACTGCTGGTGTGTCTTCTCTCAGCTGGTGGGGCACACAGACGAGGGGCAGTGTCATCTCAAACACCAGTTTTGAAATTGAGCATAGTAGGAAGTTTAAACCATCTTCAGTGCAGACCTGGGTCCTGCCTGCACCTGCCTGGCCTGTCAACTCCATCCCCTCAGTATACTGGGTGCTGACTGGAGGCTGCGTGCGGGTACCCCACAGTGGGTATGTGCTGGGGTACTTGCAGTGGGGGTAGCAGCAGGAGCATACGGGTAGCACCACCATACAGATAACCAGTCAAATCTAGTACGTAGTGCCTGTCATTCAGTATCCAGGGCCTGACATGACCTGAATAGCAGAACCTGCAGCTTGGGTGGCGAAGCACTGACCAGCATTGCATGGCACGGCAGAGCGGTTCTGAGTGTTGCAGAGTGAAGGGTGGTGATGGCAAATGGGGTCTGCTACTGAGGCTCATTTCTCAACCAAACATTGGCACAAGTACTCTTGTTATGAACAAGCAAGGTGTACTCTGCCTTCCCAACTCACACTAAAATGTTTACCCTAAATTCCCTTCCTTCAAGATTCCCTTCTGTGGGGTTTTTGGGGTTTTCTTCTGAAATGTTACAGTCAGGTAGGGGGAACTTCTGTCCCTACTCAAATTTTGTTGGTTGGTTTAATTCTGGAATTTTATTCCAGAAATGCGAAATTCCAATCATCCCAGCCTTGCATGTCTCATCTCTTCCATTTGTCTGGGTGAGAGGCATTCCATGACATGTAAGAGAGGTTATTTGTGGTTGGTTTGGCTTTTTCTCAAGACTTTCCTGAGGCTGACTGTGTAACTCCTATCTGTGCTCTCAGCTTTGTACAGTTTTGTACAATCCAACTAGTATGCTAAGCAGGCAATTGGTGTAAGTCAGTTATCAGCAGCATTGATTATTCTTCAATGCCATATGTTTCTAATAAAAATAAGGTAACCATTTGCTTTCCAAAATGGATGAAAGAAATCACTGTGTGAATGTGGCTGTCGTTAAAAAAGGCTGACTGGTCTGAGTCAGATGGTAAAATGTGATTTCCAACAAGGACTGCACTTAAAGCACTTGAATCCTGTGTCCATAATGCCCATGTGACTTTTTTATTGCTAACTGCTGAGAAATAATTATCTCTTAAAAATCTGTGTATCTGCATAGATGGCCTATTGTTCTGATACAGCGTGTTAGTCATTATGAATGCTACTCATGGATGTGTAAGCCATGAAAGTAAACCCTCTTCCTTCAGTTGTGCGTACTAGTTATCTCAAGATACGGAACAGCACAGAGTACACGTACAACGTCTGAAGGTGGCTGATCTGGTGTTAAAAAATCACTGTTGAAACACTGCTGCTAGTAAATATTGAAAGGCCAAAGCTAGTGCTGTTTGGTAGCAGGAACCCCATTTACCTCAGTATGTCCTTCTGTGGTGTCTTGTCTTTTTTTTCCGCTTTTTTGCTGGTGTGGATGCTGCAGTTACATTCTGAGCCAGTGCTTGGAAGCAGCTTATGTACTGCCTCGCATCTCTCATTGCTACAGCAACCAGGTTTCTGTAGCGCTGTGTGTACTTGCAAGGGAAACAGTGCTCACATTCCGACTGCCTCTCCAGGGATGCTGTTGGCATACCGAGGAGGAATTTTGTTTTACACCGGAGCTTGCGGCTGGCCACAATTCACCTTGCTGTGTGTACCTTCCAGGGGACTGTTTCAAGCTTACTTATTTACAGTTTTAAGGGGAGAGAGTAGATCCTAACAAAGCTTCAGAGAGAGAGAGGGATTTCAGTGTTTCTCCAGAGGTTAGCATTCTGGTTTTCCATAGCAGTTTGCTTGTGTGACGAAGCAGGAAAGAGAATTTCTCCAAACAGCCTTACTTCAAAGAAATTAATGTTCTTTATTATAAGATTATTAAATTAAATTATTATATTATTTATGTTATATATATATACACACAACATATTCATGCTCTTTATTATTATTTCATGCCACAAAGCGAAGTGTAAAGTATTTGTGAGTATGAAATAAACTGTCATCTAGATTAATCTCTACCTTTTGCATTTTGAAGCAAATCAGTCAAAAGGCTTTGTGGCCCTTGGTGAGAAAGGTAGCATAACACAGACTTGTAAAGCTCGGATTTTTTTCCCCCTGTGACTGTTGTCTACTCCCCCTGGAAGCTGCATCATATTGCTAATAGCACGCTTTTTTCATTCTCCCACTCGATCTATCATGACACCTTTACAACATCATCTGTACTGCTGAATATATTGCTATGGCATCCTACCAACCTCCCAGCCTGCGGTCCTTCAGTTCAGACAGGTCCCACACGCTGAGCCATGCCTCCTACCTGAGGGACAGTGCCATGATTGACGATACGGTTGTCATCCCCAGCCAGCAGGTAAGTGTCTTCATTTACTTTCACTTACAGGTTGGATAAATGTGGAAATATAAAAATACTACAGTTTGGATTGTGCTGATGCTGCCGTGTCGTGTATGCTGCCCTGTTTATTTTAAAGTCTCTTTAGTTTTCATTGATACTTAATGGCGTGTTATGCTGTGCAATATCAATCTCTGCTTTGAACTAAATGCATAAGCTGTGGGAACCTACCACAGGGGCTGTCTTTGTAATGTTTGGCATTTTAACTGGTTTTTAAATCATCAGCCACTGGGCTAAATATTGTGATGATCTGATGAAGTCAAGGCCATTGTCCTCAAAGACATGCCCATAGTTTGAAATAAAAATAAATAAAAAAATAATCAGGAAATGTGACTTTCACTGGGGCCAGTAGGACATGGTTACTTTGAGCAAGTGCAGAATGTTACAGTAAGGGGTTTCTAAAATCTTAATGCTGTTATTACTCCTTTGTTCTCCTTTTTAAAAGCATTTAACTGCATTAGGCACTGCTATGCAAATACATCATCTTATTGTTTGGTTGCTTAATTGACTTTGTTGTAGTAAAAAGGAGGGGTTGTTTTTGCTTACCAAGGTAACAGCTCTGGCCAAAGAAGCTGAAAGGAATTCATACCGCTTAAGCTGGGGCCCTGAAAACTTGGACAATGTGGCTCTTTCTTCCAGCCCTATTCATTCAGGGTAAGTGTATCGATTAACATTATACTAAAAAAAAGAGAAACAGAATACCTGTGGTGGCAGCAGCTTCAACTAATGCTGAACTAGGAGTTAGGTTTTAATTCACTGCATCCTGGAGCTGTTAGTGAATTGTTACGACCTCTGAAGCTCGGTCAGGCAAGCAAGCCTGAGTACCAAGACCATCCACTGAAACCACTGCACATCAGTGAGCTTTCAGTCAAGTTCAAGAGGAGTGAACGAGATAACTGACACATACATACATGCATTTCTGTGGATTTTATGGAGAAATCAATGCTGTGCCTTTCCAAAGTTAGTGATGATGGAGACCAAGGGCCTAATCACTCCAGATGGTGAGTGCTTCCTGTGCTGGGGAAGCAGTTTAGGTAAACACCAACTCTGGTGTTGGGCATGATTACTGAAAAAAGAAACGGAGGATTTTAAGTTACACGAGCCGTGTAATAGATGAGCAACCTGAACTTCACGTGCTTTGCACACATTTGGCCACTGTGTTCCTCTTGTCTCACCGCGGCCTCTTTGTAAGGATTCCAGTACTGAGGCACGCTCATCGAGATGGAGGGAGGCCGGCCAAAATGCAGGCCCAGCCAAACTCATTCTTAACAAAGCTTACCCTGGCTGGCCTCAAAATCTGTGAGTGTGTTTAACTGCTCTTACTTACTGAGTTTTAGGTAACTTTAATTCTTTACACTGGGTTCAGCCCTGCCATCAGATTTGATGAGGTGTGTGCAGCTGAATATATCAATTCACTGATGTAATGAAAACCTCTACTTCCTGTGGACCTGTGTTGTGTGCAGCATGGTTGGCCATCACAAGGAGAAAGTTGGATTCTTTGATCAATCTCAAATGAGTTTGCAACACTCTTACAGTCCATATCTTTCAAAAAGTCACGCTGGAATCCCATTTGGAATGACAGGCAGTCCTGGCCTAGAAGAGGGACAATTTTGTCATAGCTGCAATTGCAAAGTGGCTGATTTGTGACATATATGAGACGTTTGTTTGTCAGCTGGTTGTCACTTGGCTGTGGCAAGTGTTGTTTGGATTTGCTTTTCTTGAGCTCTAAAACTAACAGATTAAATGACAATACTTAATGTATACAGTATGTATGTGTACATATACGTGTCCACATGTAAGCTTTAAATTGTTCTGGTGATTTATTCTAACCCTACATAGTTTGCAGACTTTTTCCAAAGGATGTATTACTTTTCACCTTCTGAAAGGTAGGTCTTGCCAGCGGTTGTAGAGGATGAACTAAATACTTTCTAGAGGAGTGGCATTTATTTCTTGGATGTGCAATCATTTCCTGTTTTTCTTTAAAAAAATTTAGTGCTATTTAGATCTTTTTGCATGACCAGGATGCTAGTGGTAGGTAAGACTACCTGATTTTAATAGGAGCAACACCCTTTGCAACCTTGCATGAAATAGTGACGTTCAACTTGACACCTGTTCTTTTATACATACCAACTAACCCCTGAAGTTTGTAATAAATCTATAAGAATGATGATTGAGCTGTTGGAACAGACTGTACAGCACTTCATTTTTATCTTGCTTAGGTTTGTCCCAGGTCATTAAGTTATCATAAACGATGGGGGTGCAGATCTTGTTTACATCTCTTTTTTAGGAAAACACACTTGACTACTAGAGCTTTGCTTGTCAGACCTGATCTTAAAGGTGAAGCAGTTGTACTGTGCACGTGATTGTTGTATCCATGTAGCTGGAACAACAAACATGTCACCGCCGTCCTTCATAGGCAGGCACACACTATCACTGGGCTCTTAATGAGCTAGCAGCACATTTCAGGTGCACATGCTGAAGTGGCATCTAACTCTCATGCAAGGAGACTCTTAGTGTTTGAAAAGAAATCCCATGTAAGCACTGTTAGTGGCTTTAAGCAAGGCTACGGCCTTGGTGGGAGTATATCAAATTCAGACCGTGTTTTAATGAAGTAACACAGCAGTTTCTGGCACTAATTTATTTGGCACAGATTATCTTAATTTGGTACGCTGTGCAACCAGAGACAGTGTAACCCCAAATCGTTGTTGGGATCTCACTGATCTCCCATGGTAGGGAAGTGTTTCTGAGGATCACAGTCTAACACCCCCAAACAAAATGATACATTTATAGAGAACTCTTCTCTTGGTGTGACCTTTCCCAGCTTTAGCATAACCAAAATGCCTGTGTCTGAAATTTCAGAAGGGAAAAGCGTTTTAATGATCTACTTAAACGTAACCATTGTTTCAGTAAGATGCTCATTTCATCAGTAAGGAAAGAAAAGCAAGGTCTTTGGCCAGAGCCTTTGGCAGCCATTTTGACAACAAGGAAATAATTCTCTCTAAAGAGGTAACGCTCTTTTCATGCTCACAATCTCAGCATGAACAGCTCCTGGTTGCTTTACACAGCTAACAGGTTCCAAATAGTTTCCTATTTGGGCTGAAGGAAAAATTCCTGTGTTTAAACTTACGTTCAGTGAATCAGATTTGCTTCTCCTGATGATCAAACTACCTGATCATAGACTGCATTGGGTTGGAAGGGACCTTCAGAGGCCATCTAGTCCCACCCTGCAGTGAGCAGGGACATCTTCACTAGAGCAGGTCGCTCAGAGCCCCAGCAAGCCTGACCTTGGATGTCTTCAGGGATGGGGCCTCCACCACCTCTCTGGGCAGCCTGTCCCAGTGACCCACCACCCTCAGAGTGAAGAGCTTTTTCCTAACACCCAACCTAAATCTCCCCTGTTCCAGTTTAAACCATCACCCCTCGTCCTGTCACTCCATGCTCTCAGGAACAGTTCTTCCCCAGCTTCCTACAGGCACCTTTCAGGGACTGGAAGGGGCTGTAAGGTCCCCCCGGAACCTTCTCCAGGCTGAACCAGCCCAGCTCTCTCAGCCTGGCTTCACAGCAGAGCTGCTCCAGCCCTCAGATCATTTTTGTGATCGTCCATGTTGAGCAAAGTTAAGGATCTCTGAATATTCCAGAAAGTTTGGGTGTAGATTATCCAGTAAGATAGAATTGTATTGCTTTGCTTGTAATATTGGGAGATATGTGTAATTTCCTGCTGAAGCATTATGAGGGATACAGAAATGCAAATGCATCTCACAGTTTTAATCTCCTACCTCACAATATCTTATTGTTGCAAGGACACATACATTTCCATCAAGTTGGAAGGGAAGAAAACCCACTGAACTGTAAGATTTCTTCCTTCAGCATTTAGGCATTACTTGCCAGTATCATATTCTTATCTTTACCACCCGCAGCAGTCAAGTGTGAACAGTAAAGATAAGGCTAACCCTAAGATTTTAAAGTATAAATTGTGAGCAAAATTATGTTGTTTTCGTTCTCAGGCTCTTGTGAGCCACTGAAAAAATAAAAGTCCAAAATTAAGTTACATAAATTCTATTTGTAACAGTCTAACAAACTGTGACTGACAAATAGGGTACAGGCATGGAAGATAAGAAGAGGGGCAAGCCTGACCTATTGTTAGCAAAGTGGCACTGTGAGGAAGGAGCTGGGAGTTTGTGCTTTGATATGAACTTGGGTTTGCGTTCTGTAGCAAGATACACAGCAGCTCTGCCGGTTTTCCAGCTCTGACTTGCTCACAGTAAAACTCTTCGTGGTTTTAATGAAAGATACTGTTTTCTTTTATATTTTAAGAATTTTTTCTTTTTAAGAATTGTAGATGATCCAAGTGTATGTGTTATCTGACAAAATTTAACAGCTGGGGTGTTATTAGTGAATTTATCTTTCTGGAAGGTGTTGCTTCCATCAGTGATAAAGGGAGAAGGATGAGGGAGTGGGCAGCTCAAACTGTGAAAAATAATGTGAATTGTTGTTCTTAGCTGCATGTCTGCAAAAAAGGAGGCTGGATCCTTGCTAACAAGGTAAACAAAAAATATTTCAAGTGTTGTATTTTGAATCCATAATATTGTTTTCCCAATGTGAGATTAATTTCCTGGAAATAGCTATGGAAACAGGACCTGGCAGCGACCAGCTGGTAGTCGTTTCTGGAATCTGAAATCATTTCAAATTATACTGTTGCCTTCAGAGAGTTACACTAAGGGAAGACAGCAGGTGTGTTTCACTGATCATTGTCAGTGGAAGAAAATGGCAATGGAGATATATATATAAAATAAAAAGCAGCATCAGAAAGCCAACTGGCCGTGTGAGGCATACCTCAGGACCTAAAGAGGCCAAACCCAGTGTTTGAAACTTACCGTTCTGCAGTGCTGAACAAAAGGAGGACAAGAAACATGTTGAAATGGAAGGCAGTGGAGGACAGAATGTGTTGATAGGAACTGAGAAGAAAAGAAAACGGTGATTTGTTATCAGAAAAGCTGGATGGAATTGCCGCAGATAGCTTACCTTGGGATACACCGTGGTCCATGTGTTAGATGTGGGTACTGAAACCAAGGATCATTTTCACTTATCTGGCTCTGAAAGACTCACTCGGAGTCCAACTGCACCTTTTAGGTTTCTGACTTCCAGTTTGAGGATGTATGTAGGGAAAGCAGAGCACTCCAGGTTTACTGCTGTAGTAGTAGAAACCTCTTGGAACCAGAGATGTGAATGTAGGTTTATTTTCCATATTCACTCCTACCTTCTCACATGTAATGAATATGCATATATATGTATATGTTCATGTGTTTAATTTAGAAATTTGTTCATTTTTCTAATATTCTGGTATTTTATTTAACTCATTCTTTTTTTCCCTTTCTTTTCCTTTTTGATGTTAAATCATCTATTCTATTGCAGATGCTCTTCTCCATGTCTTGATCATGACAACAGCAGGTGAACTTCTGCATAATTTCTTTATTTAATACATTGCACTTCTCACCCACCCTATTTATCCTCCTCTCTTATCCTACTTCAGGATGCTTTAGTGTTTTGATAGCGCAGGTTAGCCGAGAGGAAAAACCAATCTACTCTGCCTAGCAGTAACAGTTACACAGGGCCTTATTTCTCCTCTTAGACGGTTGTATAAGTCTCTGCTTTCTCCTATGCTGTGTCTCACATAAGAAGTCCACTGCAAAAAATCTTAACAAAGCTCCTTATGCACCCCTTGATTGTTTTAACCACTGATGTAATAAACTCTCGGTTGGTGGCATGGTTTAATATCATTAAAAGGAAGGAAACACCACCACCCCCCCCCAAATAATCCTACAAAACCCATAGCAGATAAGTTTAGTTTCAATTGTTATATTACAAAGGGGGCCTTTTTTCTCACTCGTCTACATCAAGAATATTGCAGAGCAACTCCCTAGGCCACATTTTCCAAACTGTGCCACATTGGAACTAGTAACAGCACAGAGCCAGTATATTTAACTCTCTGTGCCACGTGATTTTTGTGTGTGTGACCTCGGTTAATCGGGGGTTGAAGCACTGGCACACTGCATCCTGCACAGAACGCCTGAAGTGGTACCTTCCCGAAGGAAATCAGCTTCACTTGGCAAACTGAGTGTTTATTGGCACAGTACCTCTTCCCCACCTTTAACCTAACTGTAGAAAGGTGAAAAATCTTCTTAAATGTTCACTTATGTGAAATTATTCAATGGCTAGAAATCCCCAAGCTATGGCCTCTATTTTTGGGTGATACCTCAGTCTATTTTTGGGTGATATCTCAGTCTCTCTGTAGTTGACTAATGCAGTGAAGAGAACGTTACCACGAGTTAATACTCGGGTGGTTTCCCATGTAGGATCATGTTTTTTGTCCTCCTGGAATGTGTTTTTTGCCTTGTTTATGTATGGCATAGTTGCAGCCTGATGGAAAGCACACCGAGGTAGTTGAATGACTTGCTGTTGACTTCAGCAGGAGCTGGATCAAGGCCTTTTTTCCTTAATTTCAGACTCTGGCATCAGTCTTCCTGCTCCAGCTGAACACTTCACATTGGCTGAAGCACCCTGATTGTTTGTTTCCGCTTCACACTGCGACTAACACTGAATGCTGCTATCTCCTTGTTTCCCAGTTTCTTTTAAAAATTACGATAATGTATGCAGAAAAGGTCTTAAATTTGTGTCTACAATGGATGTGCTCTAGTTAGAGCTTTTTATCCTTTCCTGCTATCCGATAAGAGCATGTGTGCCTGCCCAGCTGGTTTGAAAGAGTAATTGTACCTGAACTGACTGTACAGAAGCAATGGCATATTGATTTTGCCTACTCTGGTATATGTGTGTGTGTGTGTTCAAAGAGCTCTTGCCTGTTCTGGAAAGACACTTCCTGATGGTAGGTTTGCATGGCTCTTGGCGTGACTCTGCAGAATGAGAAGTGCGTGTGAGTGGTGACACGCTGGCACGCCGCAGACGCCGGCACCGTGACTCCTCTGCAGAGCTGTTCACAGCGATGCTTCACAGATCACGATTGTACCTTCTTGCGCTCCCCCGCCCCAGTGTTGACACATCCACCTTTCCTTTTATTTGTTTACCCTGCTGTTCTCTCTCAAGTGAGCACAGGTAGAATAAAACCAAATTAATTCTGTATGAGTAAAGTCAGCAAAGGGAGTAACTCTGGCTTAGATCAGAAATGCAAATATTATATGAAAGCACACCACAACTTCTCATCCTTGTAAGGCAGATAAATCAAATGCATATTATTGTCTGTGTTTTTCTCAACTGGAGCCATTAGAAAATGCATTGCTGTTTGCTCTGCTCTCTGTAGAAGGCGTGGAAAGAGCCTGAAAGATTTAGGGGTGTTTAATACATGTCCTCAGCCAGAAGGATGCTATAGCCAATGTTATTTGATATAGTTTCCTTTCATATGGCAAGTATGTAATTTTTAATTGCTCTAAAATTCAAGAGAATGAAATGGCCTCTCTATAAGTATTGCTAAATTAGAGGAGAATGGATGAAGCTTAATCTAACTGCTAACCATATGTCTAACAGATGCATGCACAGACTCCCCTGCAGTCTATAACTTATTCCTAGAAAAGAATTGCTTCTGTTCTTTATTTTCTCTTTAAAACTCTGATTTTTTTTTCCTTCATTCTCTTTTGAAAGACAGACGGCAATGATCCCCCCAGATGTAATTTGTTTCACTGATTTAGCTCTCATATTGGACTGCCACATTGCTAAACGTCAGGAAAGCTCAGTATTGATCCAATTTGCAAGACTTATCAGGGTCACATGTTTTTGTCTTCCATTGTTTCTAACTGCACCTTTAAAACTGGCTGAAAACGGAACTTACTCGAAGGCGGCCTTCCCACTGAGGATTGTCTCATCAGTGTCCTAGTCACCCTTGACGTGCAAGTTCTGACTTTGCTGCTTTAACCCTTAATCTGCTTGGATTTTGAGTTGTCGCCTAATTGAAGCTCTTCAAATGAAGTTCTTGGCATGGCTTGCCAGGGTAAACTGGAGTCGGTGCTAAAGAAGGATGTTTCCCCTATATATAGTTTTTCTAAGAAGGACATTAAAAACATGTTCTGAAATAGACTCTTGCTGATGAAAAGTACATGTAATTTTGACACATTGCTTGTTCAACCTGTTCACTTGCTTCGACCACCTTTGTTTTAAATGGCTCTCAAGAATGTTTTCTTACTTGCCAGCTGTCCAAACATTTTTTCCTGTTTATAGTTTTCCCTCTCCTCACTTTTTCCTCAATTTCCCTAACCACAGTCAGCTCCCCTGAAGGTTTGAATTTCCCCTATTATGCCATTTTTAACCCCCCTTTGGAAGTAGTAGCTACTATACATGTAAGTTACTATTCCTGTAAGTTGCTTTGGTTTCTTTTGCATTTTCTTCAGTTTTTAATATTGAAACAAATTTCATAGAAGCACACAAGGAGTATTTTTCAGCCCTTTATTTTTTTAAGGATTCCTCCTTTCTTCTCCTCTTCTAGTGATGAGTTTTAAGTCAGAGCAGGAAGGACCGATGCAGACTGAATGGGTACCTCTCAGGGTTGGTACAGCAAAGCACTGGCGCCCTGCGTACAGTAAGAGAAGCACTCCCTCACCTATGCTTCAGGGAGTAGATATGATGTCAGGGTTATTTTGTGCTAGTATTACCAATTTATTTCCTTTCTGCCCAAGCAATGGCTTCATTCCTGCTGCTTCTTTTTCATTCCATTGCGTATGATCTCTTCTTGTCACTTAACAACATCTGGTAACAGAAACTTTAGGGAGAGAAGATACAATGTGTGTGCACGTGGGCAACAAGATAATGAATTTTGCATTTTGCATTGCCTTTATATTAGTCATGCAGGGTTTTCACTTTCCTAAATGCACATTTCAGGAAGCCTATTTATGCCATGCATTAGTTCTGTATGAATTACGGGTATATTGAGATAAACAGTCCTTCAGGAGGGCAAAGCTTGCTTTTCCAGTCCTGCAACAGTAATGTCGCCACCCAGGTGCCCTGTTATGTAGAAAACCAGAAGAAAAAGAGGCTGCTGTGATTCAGAAAATGCTTGGTTATGAATTATTTGCTTGGCTATTGCATACCCAAAATTATGTGAGATGTGCTTTTTTTAAAAAAAGAAACAGTAGTCAATGAAAAGAAATTGGATTAAGTGGATAAAAAATTGAATGTGGCAAAAGGCTGGGAAATAAACAGGGTGGTATGGTGGAAAAGAACGTGTTTTTACATCCTGTGTCAGCTCTACAGATCCTGGATCAGTGTACTGTCCTTTCAGACTTCCACACCACGGCTCTGGACCTGAGGATTTTTTCCCTTTTTCACTTTCTTTTGCCTTATATTCATGCTAGTTCTCCAATTTTTTTTTTCTCTGAATTTTCATAGTAGCATATCACTGGTTTTGTGAACAGGCTCCCCTGTGTTTAGCAGGATGACTGGCACTGCTCTTGCTGTGCTGTCCTCAGGCTGCTCTGCGCTTGCCTGTGCTGCTGCCCAGCAGCCCAAGGGCACTCGTAGCCCTGCGGCTGCTCCCGGACTCATCCAGACATCACAGATTCATGGAATCTCCTGTTTCAGGCATATGGCATGAATCTGGTTTTGGTGTGTACTGTGGTGAACACTCCCTTTGCCAGATTGTGCCTTGTTATTTAGTAAATACGTGCTTAGTAAAGAATTGAGATCTTTTTAATGATGGGAACGGGTCTCTACAGTGAAGAACAATAACATCCTACTCTGTGTGTGAGGTGAGACCCCAGTTTGTTACAGGTGGTCAAAATCAAAGACTGCTCCTCCCTCTTTAGCTTTTGCATTGGTTCTACCCCTTAAGCTAGTTACCTTGTGTAACGTGTGCTCTATGAGAAGGCACTGCTATTTCAGCACTCCCCTTATCTTCCAGTCAGTCTGAAAAGGATGACTATACAGAGAAAGAGCACCGTATTAAAAACAACAGCACCCATTATTGTGGTCAGAAGGGAAATTGTTTGATTTGGACCCTTACCTTTTGTGTGTATTTATTCTTCTGGCAGTTAGCAGTGAGTTTGGCATTGCTGAGCCACGTGGGGAGATAAGCCAAGGAGGACATAGGACAGATATTTCAGTGATGGACAGCACAGGAAGGTGATGCTGTTGTTTGCAATCTTGAGCATTATGTCAATAATGAAAATAATTGAATCCTAAAAATTGTATTCCTGACAACTGACACAATGAAAAATGTGGATGTAGTTCAGCCAGTGCACTTAGCTTCTGGTCATTGTGGGGTAGTATTTCTGTTCCTCATAGCATTAGGAGCAACACGTGAAAGTCTTCTTCCAGCACTCGGTGTTACTAACTCCTCTAACACACTCGTTGTAACAGGGACCTGGGCCTGTTCTCAGAAACCTAGTTCCCAACCGCTCTGGTAACACTTCTTCCTGCAGTTAAAGGAAGCCACAGCACATTATTGCAACAACTGAACATTTAGTATCTCCTAAGCTCTTCTTTCTTCTGTGCTTTACAATGTATAAAGTATGTATTTTGTGAAGGAAGCGCCCACATTAATCCCCAGAGAATCAAAGCTGTAAAATGTTTTCATTTTCTTTTTTTTTTTCCCCCCTTGTTAAAACCACAGAAACACCAACCTCTAAGGAATGAGATAATGGTTTTACTACCCAGACTTTTACACTAAACAAAGCCTAGAGGTATATGAATGGCAGTAGACTAGGAGACTGCATGTGTGAGAAAGACTGGCATCCGTGGTGCATGGTGTGCTTCTGACTGGCGCTTGCGGCTCCTCTCCATCATCCCATTGTTCCGACTTGCACGGTGTGTGTCGAGTGTTGTGTTTCTTACAGCATGTGGAGTTACTCGTAGCTGTGTGGACAGTGAATGGGCGCAGTGTTTGTTGCACAGAACGGTCGAGGGGACAGTGGAAATAAACCTGTGTTTGCTACTTGTGTTATAAGGGCTTTTCTCTATTGCAGGTCCTTCGCTAGCATTTCTGCAGCTCCCCATGTGATGGGTCTATTTTAGTGGCTAGCAGTAGGCCCGATACCATTCTGTCTCATCTCTTAGTTTCACTTCCAGCAACCTGACATTCCCATCCCATGTCAGGCATGATCCTAAGTCATAAAACAGTTTAAAAAAAAAAAAAGAGTTGATGTCCCAAGAACATCCCCGATCTTTGTAACCAATCCATCAGAATCTACCTGTTGGTTATATATCAGACTATAAAAATTTCAGCATAAAAGAAATTCCATGAAATGTTTTTCTCCCTTTTAAAGAAAAAGTAGTAAATAATGTAATTTACCTTGTGCTAGAAGAGGGCTCCCTCTAGATGGCTTTCTGCATCTCTTAAGATTTCCACTGGGATGTTGTGTTGCTCTGCAAAGCAACACAGAAAAACAAAAATCCATAAATAAACCTCTCCTACTGGGACTCCTGCTGCTGTCATCTCACCCAAATTTCTCTTCAAACAATAATGATTTGTTGGATTTTTTTATCTAAACAGGTGCTCACTACCTCCACCGTTGTGTCCACACACTTCAGAATTAAATTGGATTTTTTTTTAAAATCCAAACCCATTTTTTGGTTCGAAATGATAGTTTTATCAAGTAACTAGAAGTTAATGTAGATAAAACCCCCCCAACAATTCCTCCAGTCAGAATTGGCTTTATATTCTTGAGACATAAATAATTTTCTTCAGTTTTGCTTGTAAAGAATTTAAAGGGTGAGGAGCGCCACGTTTACGATACAGATGCTTGAAGGCACTGAGTAGTGATCCTTGCACTTGACATTGTCCCTATTAGGTACATACACATATGCTCCCATTTGTTAGCGACTGCTAGTAGTTTTACCAATAGCAGCACTATAAAATAAGACTTTCTGTGACCAACTCCATGATTAATTAGTTTAATTAATCCGTGATCTTAGCATGATTTGGTGCTTCACATGGGAGAAAGGCTGTTTCCAGTTGTACATCTAGAGACAGAGCTATGTTTAACGTACGTAGCTTGTTACCTATGTGGAACATAACCAAAAGAATGTCGTTATGTTGTGTATCTAATTCCCCCCTCCCCGATTTTCCAGCTTCCTAGTTAGTTTCATGGTGGACGCTCGTGGGGGTGCCATGAGAGGTTGCAGACATAACGGACTGCGCATCATCATCCCTCCGCGGAAATGCACTGCGCCAACGCGGGTGACGTGCCGGCTGGTCAAACGCCACAGACTGGCCACCATGCCTCCCGTGGTGGAAGGCGAAGGCCTGGCCAGCCGCCTGATTGAAGTTGGACCTTCTGGTGCTCAGTTTCTTGGGTAAGGGGTGCCATATGGGCTGAAGGAGAACGCTCGGTCTATTTTCGTCTGTTTGCACTGAAATGGTTCCTTTTCCAAGACTTGACAAGATGTTACTAACACATGGTGACAGACCAGTCGGGTGAAATACAGATCTGTTGTTAGTTAACAATTCACAAAGCTTTTACGCCTTTTCCTTTCAAAATGGATATTTTAACCACTAGTGCTAAGGTTAATGTGCTTCCTTGGGTAGGATTACTACTTGGTGTTGTGATTCTGTAATGGGAAAAGACCCCTTTGCAGCGGAAAGGGCAGTTCGTACCCAATTTAAAGGATCTGCGTGTGAGGCCTGAATAGCACAGCGCTGATCTTAAGCCCAAATGCAAAGCCTGTTGCCTATACAACACAAGTTTCAGCTGTTTATCTTAGAGACTTGTGTTATCAGTAATTTGGACTATCAGGGAAGCACAGTGCCTTTGATTTTTCTGGGGTTGAAATTGCTAAATTAAGCAATAGGACAACCCTGGATTTTTTTTTGGCCATTTCTTTTGTCCTATGCAGCAAAACCCGTAGAAAGATCAGGTCTGTGCTGCTGAGCTTGTTTTAGCAATTTTCAGCTGAAAGCAGCAGTTTATCCACACTTTTTTTTTAAATTATTATTTGTTTTACCAACTGTTCTCCCTGTCAACTGTGGCATCCAAAAGTGGATGATTGAAGGAACCCCTTCTATTACAATAAATAGCTTCATTCAGAAACTGTGGGGGAAAAAAAGACAACAAAAAAGACTCTGTAAACAGCAGTAGTTTACACCCATTTTGAAGCAAATCAGTTGTTTTTCTAACAGGCAGTCATCAGAGCCACTATCTTCCTTAGTCCTTCCAAACGATTATACGGAGTGTGAAAGGAGAGTGTACCCAAGATGTATTTTGGCTACTTCTCTGTTGCTCTAATCTGGTACAAAAAAGCAAGAGCCGTTCTGAAACACTGCGGATATGGTGCTAAAATCTCTGTGCCCTTCCTGCAAGTGTTTTCCTAAGTGGTGTATGGGCAGGGAAATCGGACAATTACTGTACTGTTTGCAGAGGTGCATTCTAAGGTCCAGATCCTGTTCCCATTGAGTTAAGCGCCGAAATCCCCATTGTCTTCTCATAAGCAAGAAAATACCCTAAATTAACGAAACTAATTTTGCTGATTTTGATCGCCAAATTGTGATGGCTAGGACGGAACCTTGTTCAGTGTACAGCCTAATTCCACTCTGTGGACCAGACAGTGGCACTGGCCTTCTGGCACAAAAAATACATAAAGTTTATTTATGTTCTTTCTTTCACTGCTGCTTTGGATGTACTCAGTAAACTTCATCTGCCTACGGCTCCTCCCCCACTTAATGAGGGAGAAAGCTTGGTCAGCCGAATCCTTCAGCTGGGGCCTCCTGGGACCAAATTCCTTGGGTAGGAGAGACTTGAAACAAATTGATGGATGCTGACCTCCCTGTTCTTCTCCTCTTTCTGCAATATGATTTTTTTTATGTCATTATGCCCATGATATTGTCCCTTTCTATCATTTGAAATTTTGTGTACCTAACCCTTAGTGGACCATTTTTCAACCTCTGTGGTATGTGGTTTTATTTTGGTCATATGTTTGTATCCTTTTCTTAAAGTACTGTGGCCTTCGTTTTTGTTTTGGCATGAAATCTTACAGTTCTGTGCTTGATGTCTGTAGCAAAGCAACCTGGATTGGGACCAAAAAAAATAGAAAAAAAAAAAGAATCTACTGTAAATTTTAAGATGTGTTTTGTATCAAGGACTGAGTAATTGATAAGTTACCTGTTGGATACCACCAGTATGATAGAACACGTGACTTTTACTGCGTACACGGTAACCTGTGTGAGTCCTCTAATTAGAGAAGTGTATATACAAATACATTTGTATTTTCTCTCTTATTTCTAAGAGTATGTATGTATATGTATATATAAATATATTATATGTACACATGTGCAGTATATGTCTGTGTCTGTGTGTAGATGTATGGACACATACACTGATACATATATGGACATGTGCTTGTAAGGCAACAAGGCAAATTCTGATCTCCTGTACTGAAATAGAAACCCAGACAATCTCCTCAGACCTCCTGTATCTCTCCCAGAGTGTAAATCGGTAAGAATTTCATTGGAATATAGAGAATCACAGTGAAGTAAAATGGGCACAGAGCACAATTGCCTACTGATTGCAATGAAATTACTCCGATTTTCACTAGTATAAGTGAGATCAGAATTTGTCCTACTCCTCACACACGTTACAGTAGATTCTCTTTGAAATGAAGTTGCACAGGTTAACCCAGACAGTAGTGACAACTAAAATGAGCATGAGTTTTTTATGAACCTGCAAAACGACTACCAAATTTCTAGCTCAGCACTGTTAATCTTACCAAAGATCATTCACACTGTGGAAAGAAGTGAATGCACTTCTTAATCTCTCCTTCAGCATTTCCTGTGTCCCTGTAAAAATCTAATCTGTGTTAGTGACCTACTATTTTAGGATTGTGCCAAAGTATTCCAGCGAAATAGGTAGAATTCCAGGTCACTTTGTAGCAGACTGAATAGAGTTGCTGTTAATCCTGTTTCTTCCTCTCTCCCGTGTGCATTTAATGCGCTGTGTTGCTGTGCCAGGCCTGTGATTGTGGAGATTCCCCATTTTGCTGCTCTGCGTGGGAAGGAGAGAGAGCTGGTGATACTGCGCAGTGAGAACGGGGACAGCTGGAAGGAGCACTTCTGTGAATACACCGAGGACGAACTGAACGAGATCTTGAACGGGATGGATGAAGGTATCTAGCCTGACTTTCTCTGAATCCTGCTCCTGCGGTGCTGCTGTAACTGGGGGTGATAGCTTCTTACCATTGATTTTGTTTGGCATTTCGTGTTTGGACAGCCCCAGAACTTCTGACTCTGCCTTCTCCAGGTGCCTCATTTCAGTCCCACTGCAGCGTAGTTGTGCTCTTGGTACAGGAGCCAGCAGCAGCACTGTGTGTTCAGGCTTCCTTCCCTTGCACAGTCTGTGGAAGCAGTGGGACAAAAGGCATCTGCCATCATGAAGATGAGAAGAGATGCTAGACTTGTGCTTTCTGCCGCTCCCTTTCATAGTGTTAAACAAAAAGCTTCCATAGCAAACCTCTTTCCAAAACAAGGCAATTATCATACTCATCCTTTCCAAGCAGCTATGTGTGTGGGAGGAAATGTCAGTCATGGGTACTCCTGCTTTCTGAGAGAACAGAATGGCCTTGGGCTGTCTCGGATCTGCAGAATTTGTCATTAATTCTGATGGCTTTAAAAAAAAAAACCACAACACAAACCCAAAACAAAATACAGAAGTTAAGGAGCCAACTCATTCTGATATGTTTTAGTTTCCTTCATCCTACGCTAGGCCACAGTGTAAACATGTGAAGTAGCAAGGGGCTCGGACCAAGCCCTTTGCTTGTTTGCCGACCGATTTGGGGGACGTTGTCAGCATGTTCTGAGTTTCCTGTCTTAAGCTCCCTTCAGTCAGTTGTTCAGTCTGTCTGTCCATCCCTTTCTCAATTTCTTTGGTTTAGCTGAGCTTAAAATACCAGAGTATTGGTTTTTAGACAAAATGCATTCCTGAGCTGCGCTTAAGCTGTGAAAAGCATCTTGCAGGTCGCTGTATTGTTTCTCTGAAACTCCTGTCCCCTGACCATCTTCTCTTTGGGCCTCAGTGCTTGACACTCCTGAGGAGCTTGAGAAGAAGCGCATCTGCCGCATCATCACCCGAGATTTCCCTCAGTACTTTGCCGTGGTATCTCGCATCAAACAGGACAGCAACCTCATCGGGCCGGAGGGAGGCGTGCTGAGCAGCACCGTCGTACCTCAAGTGCAGGCAGTCTTCCCAGAAGGGGCTCTGACCAAGCGAATTCGAGTTGGCCTCCAGGTACAACGAAACAATCACAAGACCTATGCTTTCCTTGTCTTCCCCCCACCCACTTCCCCCTCTGCCTAATTTTGGTGATGATAATGGTATTAGTGTAGGTCACGGAACCATTTCTTAAAAGCTTCTTAAGGAAGGCATCAGAGAAGTGCAAAGTGCTGTAAGAACTAGGTCAAATGCACAGATTCTCAGTGTGAAGTAAACCAGCTACTGAAAAAGTGGGGAGTCTTTCCCCTCCCTCCCCTCCTCCTGCTGCACGAGTCCAATACTTACCTTGGCCAGGAGATTGTGCTTGTTGAAATCTCCTGTGGATCGCTTACTAAAATAGCTCAGAGCTTGTTCTGAGGGGAAGAGGTGAAAAAAAAAAAAAGGTGAGAAGGGAAGCATTTCCTACTGGTTATGTGAATTAATACTGTAAAGGGTCTGACAAGCACTGTGAGAGGGGACAAAAGGAGGAGGAAGGCATGAGGAAGTTGAAAAAGCGAGGTCTCCCCACTGGTAGTCATGTCTTCTGTCTGCAGATTTTCATGGGAAATTTTGCCATTTAGTGTAAAACTTAAGGGCTTTGTGGCAATATATAGATCTGGTTCTTTGCATACTCCTTACACTGTTTTTAAATAACTATCTTGTTCTTGTCCTTTGCTTTGGAAAGGCTCAACCTATGCATACTGAACTTATTAAGAAGATTTTAGGCAACAAGGCCACCTTCAGTCCTATAGTCACACTGGAGCCTCGGAGAAGGAAATTCCATAAACCCATCACAATGACAATTCCTGTTCCCAAGGCTTCCAGTGATGGGATCATGAATGGTTATGGAGGCGACACACCCACTTTAAGGTTACTATGCAGCATAACAGGTAGGATGCCAATACGAGAGCTGTGGGCTCCAATACATGTTGCTGTGGGCTGACATGTTAAACTGATTATTCACATGGAAAGCTGGGTGAAAAACTGACTGGGAGGAGAGGCTGTGAAAATGAACTACTTCCCAAACAATTACCTTATAGCAGAAATAACATTGGTTGTTAGGACTAACAAGAGATATGTGATACAATTATCATCTTTTTTGGGTTTGGGTGGTGGGGGTGGTTTTTTTGCACTTCCCTCACAGTTTGTTTCTTGGGAACCAGCACACCTCTGTCTGGCAGGCTGAGTGTAGTGCAGATGTAGTGCTGCAGTACGCTTCAGAGGAACACATTGGAGCTAAACTCTGATGCGATGAGCGCCCCGTTCAGGCTCAGCGCAGAGGCAGAGGGGAGCAGCGTGTGTTTATCTGGTTTAGAAGTTTGCACCTGTTCTGATTTCAAATACCAGCCCAGTGTAGGATGCGTTACACACCCAGACGTGCCAGTGGGGCATTCTGGAGAACAGGTGTGTTTACCATTTCGTGTTAAAAAGGTGCTAGGTAGCTGCTGAAATACCAGAGACAACCCTGGTCACCAAAGAAGTAGTTGCATTTCCAAGAGAGTGAAACCACGTTTATTTAAATAAAGAAGAATGTTCTCCTCTATAAGGAGGGCTTTGAGGAAGTTTCTCGGAGGGACAATAAATCTCCAAAGATTCTCTAGAAAACTTTAAAAGCGAAATTGGCTCCAAGAATTCTTCACCAAAAGGAGAAAGGAGATATTTCCTGAAAATTAGTATTCCTCGGTGGATACAACTTGGTTTAAGGTTTGCATAAAGACTGTGCTACGTGGTGAAATGGGTATCTCACAGGTCAGTTGTGTACGAGAGGAGGCACAGACCCACATCCTGGCTTGGCCCTGATTCTGCATAGTTTTTCCTTTAGCTCTTCATGTGCATGTTACAACCATTCACAGCTGCCGTGAGAAACGAACACTTGTGTTTCCTGTGAGCTCAGTGTGATTTTTAAGGTGACTGGAGAACAAGGTGAAGTGGGGACATATATTGAAGAACGTGAAAACACAGCTGCAGGGTGACAGATTGTACCCACGTTTTCAGCTGCATGGGCCAACTTGGAAGCTGGCAGCATCCGTGACAAAGAGGGATGAAACATTTAGCAGGCTGATAGGAATTGGGAAGGCTGTCTGTAGTACAGCATGATACTGGGGTGCACGTCTCAACTGCAAGATCTTGTCACAGGTGATGAAGGGCCTGGAGGAAAGGCTGAGTGAGCTGGGGCTGTTCAACCTGGAGAGAAGCAGCCTGAGAGGGGATCTGATCAATGGGGATCAATAGCTGAAGGGTGGGACACAGGGGACATGGGCAGCCCCTGCTCAGTGTCTGTGGGGACAGGACAAGGGGCGATGGCCTCAAGTTGCAGCACAGGGAGTTCCAACCCAGTCTGGGGAAGAACTTCTTCCCGGTGAGGGAGCCCTGGGACAGGCTGCCCAGGGGGTGTGGAGTCTCCTTCTCTGGAGAGATTCCAGCCCCGTCTGGACACCGCCAACCCCTACAGTTCTGTGTTACCATACCGACATGCAAGATACATGTCATAGTTATGTATGTTCTGGACCCAAGTCTTTGATTTTTTTGGAAAAGAAGTAGATTATAGAAATCACAAATTGTAGTTGTTGCTATTAGTAACATTATTATTGTTTCCCAGGTGTAATGCTGTAGATTTCACTGCACTATATCTGGGCCAATTGTGCCCCACAGATATGAATAGTCCAGAATGAACAAAAGTTATTCCTAACAAATTACATCTGCCCCCAAAAATTCTCTAGCCTCTTTTAACAGTTCTGGAGCTGTTCTACAGGATTTATAATTTGAAAACCATTGAGGCACTTGGTTTTCTCTGGGGAAAGCCCCGCAATCCTCCTAGCATTAATGGAGCATCACAAAGCTAAGGAGAAGGCATGTCTGCCATTATTACTGCTTTTGTAGGGTTGGGAAAGTCATTGTAAAATGTTTCTTAGAAGCAAGAAACTTGCAGGCTTGCTTGGTTTAATTTTTTTTTTAAAATACCATTTCAGGAGGAACCACCCCTGCCCAGTGGGAAGACATCACTGGCACAACACCGCTGACGTTCGTGAACGAATGCGTTTCCTTCACAACAAACGTCTCTGCCAGGTACCTGTACATCAAAACGTACCTGTTACAGCATTCACCTTCCAGCACGTGTCTTCTTTCCACAAATATTTCCTTCAAACTGTTCTAGTTTATATAGTAGAAGGGATATCTGTCATCTGAGGGACAGTTCCGTTTTTGGGTGGTGAGAAAGAATCTGATTTCATTTCGAATGCCCCTTCCCTCCCAGATGCAGCAATACACAGATTTCCATGGGAACAAAAATCCTTTATTTGGGTAGCTCAGTGTTCATCTTATAAAAGAGATTACTTCCAGAATATCCAGCAAATGAGGAATGAAGCAGAAAGGCTCGTAGGTGTACCACACTGAGATCTGGAAGATTCTCTTCCAACCATCTGTTCTCGTGGTGAGATTCAACTGCTGTCTTTCTGAAAACAGAAATCCATATTAAAAAAAAAGATAAAAAATGTGTGTATGTATCTTAGTTTGTATATTGGCCATGATTTATAACAGAGAGATGATAAAAAATTTCCTTCTCTGCAAGAGATGCAATCCACGACCTGGAAAGTATTGAATTTAGGGTGTGTAGGATCACAAACAGTTACAAAAATCATGGATAACTTGTCCATGAAAATCAGTGAATTCCTTTCAGTGCAAGTGTTCAGTATCCTGAGCAGTTACTACTATCAGATTAGGTTTGCTAGTTAATGAAATAATTTATTCAATGTTAAAACGAGTTCAGCTCTTGCAATCCAAGCTCCAGAATAACTTTAATATTAGGCAAAATAAAGTTTCTCTAGACCTTCTCAGTTCAGAAATGGAACTTACCCCGTTAAATTAATGGGGGCTTTTTCCCCATTAATTTGGATGCTTTGCTTATGTACATTTCAGTTCAGCTAAAAGCTGCTGTTTAACAGCAGTGCCAGAAGAGATGTCAGAGTGTGGTTTAGCTCTCAGCTGCCACCTGCAGTGATTCATTTACAAGGATATGTTACAGATAAATTGACGTACCAGATGTGGAGACTTGCTGCAGAGTTTGAGAGGTCAGAGTCCATGAAACTGTGGAGTCCCCAGCAAGAGCGAGGGTGGCAGTGTAACAGAACCACAGTCGGTATTGGTTGTGGGTGTTTACTAATCCTGATGACTGAAGTTGATTGCTAATGTTCTGTGATGTAGGTGGGGTCCCATCTAGAGATTTTTAATGGGTTCTACCTCTTCTTTTTCATCTAAATGAATGTTCAACAGACTACTTCAACCCAAACATGATTTTAAATGCTGTCAGAGTTAGAAAATGGGATTTTTCATGTATTGACAGTCAGAGAACTGATCTACCTTCTTTGCTGAAGGACAAGATAACTTGAATTTCTTCACTTGTGCCCTGGTCTGTAAGTGCATCTGCCCTTGTGCCCTGCTGAGACCCAGCTGATTCCTGACTGTCTTCTATTCACAGTAACGGTTTTATGTCTGGTTAAATCATGAATCATAGAGAACAATTTCCCTATTCATGAGACTAACTCTGTCCAAAATGATCTTGGGAAAGAGATACGTTTGTCTAAAATGCATGTGAATTAAACTGCAGGCTTTGAGGAATAGCTGTTTTCCCTGTCCTGAGCGGCGATTTTTTTAAAGGTTTAGGGTCTGTTTGGGGTTTTCAGCCTCTGTGGTGTACAGCAAATCCTTTGAGCATACAGTGATTTCTCTGGGGATGCAGCCTCTCCAGTTTGAGCCCAGCATAGACTGATTCTCCCACGCATGAAAAGGAAAGCATCAGCATGCAGAGTCTTTAGCTACCAAACATGCTTTCTCTTTCAAATGTCATCTGCCTATTTTTTTAACCAGTGTGTTTGTTAAATGTTCTAAAGATAAGCACAGCATGAAATTCACTGTTATTCAACTGCAGATGAGTAAGACCAGAGAAATCACACATGAAATACATGCTTTGTGGGTTATAATACCATGTAATCTACAGTAAGTAATAAACCGTCCTGTAGATTATAACAGAATCACAGAATAACAAGGTTGGAAAAGACCTTTAAGATCATCAAGTCCAACCATTTTTTCCTAACATCCAATCTAAACCTGCCCTGGTGCAGCTTCATGCCATTCCCCCTTGTCCTATCACCTGTCACCTGGCTGAAGTGACCATCACCTACCTCTCTATAACCTCCCTTCAGGTAGTTGTAGGCGGTGATAAGGTCTCCCCTCAGCCTCCTCTTCTCCAGGCTGAACACCCCCAGCTCCCTCAGCAGCTCCTCAGAGGATTTGCCCTCCAGCCCCTTCCCCAGCCTGGTTGCCCTTCTCTGGACTCGCTCCAGGACCTCCATGTCCTTCTTGTGGTGAGGAGCCCAGAACTGGGCCCAGCACTCGAGGTGCAGTCTCACCAGTGCCCAGTACAGGGGCATAATCCCCTCCCCAGACCTACTGGCCACACTGGTTTTGATACAAGCCAAGATGCCATTGGCCTTCTTGGCCGCCTGAGCACACTGCTGACTCCTATTCAGTCTGCAGTCAACCAACACCCCCAGGTCAGTGTTTGAGGGGTCTTTGACCTCCCATGGCTTCTGTCTCCATCCCACAGGTGTCAAACTCCAGCTTTCCACCCACGCAGTGGATTTTGTTTAAAAGAAATGTCATCAGCTCCACAGTGAAACGAAATGAAGTGATAATCTGAGAAAGAAGGCAATACATGTTACTGCTTTTAAAAGGCTCGGCGTGCTTCTGCTTCTGTGTTTGGGGAGTAGAGGCAAAAGCATTTAAGTGAGAGCTGTTACCTTTGCAGGACAACGATTCGGTTGTCTTGACAGAGATACGTGGAAGTTCTGTAAACTTCTATTTCTGGGCAGGGTTTTCCTGGCCCAAATAAACAAACCTGTAGTTTGCAGTGAAGAGGAGGGTCGTTTTTGACACCCGTTGTGGAAGCTGAAGTTCTAGAGTTGAGTTGCAACATGTCTTAAGTAACCATGTACATTTGGCCAGTTTTGGGGTGGTTTCTCCCAGTGCTTCCTAAGAGCCAGGCGTTGATTTGTAATAACCATCTGGGTGAAATCAGACAGTGCATGACCTTTCCTTGCAACCTTAAAGGACTCCTCTGGCATGGTGGTACCTAAGTGAGATAGCAGTGGCAGCTTCTGGCTTCACACCGTGCAGGGGAAGTAACTTATTCCAACAGCATTTCCATGTTGATTTCAATGTGTTTGTGTTTGACTTGTTCAGCCTATACATTAGAAAGATGGTGTCAGTTAAACGGCATGTTAGAAACCACAAATGATTGCAGCCTCTGTGAGGCAAGGGTAGTAGGGATTGGATGTGGATACCTGTCAGGGTTCAGCCAGGAGCTGAGCACCACACAGTGCTCAGTCGGGGGTGAAAGGGGAAGAGGAGAAGGAAAGAACCCAAGGCAAACCTCACGGGTTGGGATAAGGACAGTTCACTGGGACAGCAGAGAGGGAAATAACAATAAGACTTTTATAGCAAAAATACATGAAACTGGTGATGCACAATGCAGTTTCTCACTGAACTGTGCAACTCAGGTTGTACAGCTCAGAGCTGCCCCAAAGCTGCTCCATCCCCAAAACCTGTGTGTCCTCCCCCTGTCCCAGCCCACCTTTATGCCGAGCATGATGTGGCCAGCCTCTTTGGCCAGTTCGGGTCACCTGTCCTGGCTGGGTCCCCTCCCAGCTCCCTGGGTGCCCCCCACCTTCTCGTTAGCAGGGCAGGATGAGCAACTGAAAAGCCCTTGGCTGCTGGGCAGCAACTAAACCATCCCTGTGTTACCAGCACAGCTCCCATCCCAGCTTCCAGCCACGGCATCCACCCGCTGCTGGAGAGAAATTAACTCCATCCTGGCTGAACATCCTGGGACAAGACCTGTGCTTTCATTATCTTCAAAATATAATATGGCTCAGAAATATATACATCTATACCTGTGGTATAGAAATATATAGATCACTACTCTTCCATATGCATAGCAAAAACATACTACAAAATCCAAGTTAAAAGTTCCTGACTAAATTCACGTAAGAATAATTTCTGGCTTTGCATGAAGTGTTACACAGTGGAAAAAAATAATCATCTATGTTCACTAAAGACCCTCAGTTTTTGGTGTTGTATGTAAGGGATGTACTGTTAACCTTTAAGCTAGATGGTAGAAGAAAAAGAAGAGTTTTGGGCAAGGCAGCTTTATATTTCACCTGTGAGAGGTGGAACAGGCTGAAACATGCCGAAAGGCATTTCAGTTTCCTATTCCGTGTGGGTAAAATTCAGGGAACTTTCAGTGTCCCTGTCGAGTCCGAAATTTGCACCCAGTTCACAAAAGCCCAAGCACGATACACTCATGCCCGGCACGGCGCCATCACTAAGTTGTAGGGTGCCAGGGAAGATTCGGGGGGGTGGTGAAGAGGAAAAGCTGAAATTGCCTGATTTGTAGTTTTACATTTCAGTCATAACATGGAAGAGAAATGACAGGCTTGGTATATGAGTAGATAAAAGGAATGTTAGTGAGATTTTTATGGGACGTTACTCTCTCCTGCATCATCAGGAACCCTCATCATCAGGTACCCTGCATCATCAGCAACCCTCCCTTTATTTCGCTTGATGAAAGGCAGATATCACAGGGTCACAGTTATAGGGAAATCTGAGCTGTACCCTTCCAGTACATCCTTCCCTGCTTATATTCTGCCCAGAACTAAGATAAAACCATGTGATAAACAGGAACAAATTCAGAGACCTGTTGGGCAGCTCTAGAAAAATGGTAACAAGATCAATCACCATTTCAGGTGTCGTCAGGAATTGTTGAAAGTGATGGAAAACAGACAGCGGTGAGCTTAGTTTAGAAGAGATTTATTTCTTGGGTAAAAGGCAGGAACCGTTTGACCACATATTCTCAGTATGAGGAATGAATTCAGATGAAAAAACTGTTGAATAGAAGAAAAAACATTAATTGGAAACTTGGGTGAATTTCCAGGATTTCTTAGTTTTGGTAAACCATCAGTAAGGGTTTAAATGTTATAAAAATACTTATAAATGTAATATATGTTTCAAAAGAGAAAAGTACAAAAAGGTTCATATATTTAAATCTTCAGAGGAAGCGTGTGAGGCTGTCTGCCACAGGAGGAGTGAACCTTTTAAAGGCCTTTTAAAGCATGTTAGATACCTGGAGTTTGTGTAGCCAGAGACTCCACGAAGGGTTTGCATCTGGTATTTAGGAGAGGAAGTTCTGGTCCAAACGCTTCCCCCAATGATTTTCCTTCATGCTCCTAGATGCAGAGGGGGGCCCATGAGCATTCTTAGGCTGTTCTCCCCGAGTCGTAAGGGGTTTTTTTGGTGTTATTCTGGCTTGTCACATACCAATTGGTGTGGTTTACCAGTTAATGCTGCCAAGATGGGAAAACATACCGCTGCCTTGCTTAAATCTTTCTGTACTGCTGACACAACTCTTTGTTTTCTTTTACAGATTTTGGTTGATAGACTGTCGACAGACACAAGAATCTGTTACTTTTGCTTCCCAAGTGTACAGAGAGATTATCTGTGTCCCCTACATGGCCAAATTCGTGGTGTTTGCCAAATCTCACGATCCCATTGAAGCACGGTTAAGATGTTTTTGCATGACAGATGACAAGGTGGATAAAACTTTAGAACAGCAAGAAAATTTTGCTGAAGTTGCCAGAAGCAGGGATGTAGAGGTACCGTACAGAAACACGAAACAGCTTTCTTCATTTTCTAATGTCTGTTTTTAAGCCCATATTTTCTGCCTTCTCTCTGCCACAAGTGCTGAAAAATAACTGTGCTGATGAATGCTGTCATGATGCAGTATCATGTATTCTCTCAGGTGTAAGGGAAAAGCACCTGCCAGAGATGAGTGATAAAATCCTATTACCAACTGGCAGTTGCCAATCTCTTAGTCCCTGGGGCTGGTGGGAAAGTTAGCTATATTCAGCTGGCTGCATTTGGGTCTTCCCAGGTCAGCCTACCAAGGGGAAGGTATTGTGTGCTTCACTCACAAGGAAATCAAATCAGCTGGTAATTAGAAGTTAGAAAGAAATTTTAATTAGCTCTGTAGCAAACCACCAGGAGACGCCTTCAATGTTCTAGTTACTTGCTTCCTCTTAGACTAATCATAGAATCATAGAATGGTCTGAGTTGGAAAGGACCCCAAGGGTCCCAGAGCTCCAACCCCCTGCCACAGGCAGGGCCACCAACCTCCAGGCCTGGAGCTACACAAGGTTGCCCAGGGCCCCATCCAACCTGGCCTTGAACACCCCCAGGGATGGGGCATCCACCCCCTCTCTGGGCAGCCTGTTCCAGCCCCTCACCACTCTTTCTGTAAAAAACTTCCCCCTAATATCTAATCTAAACCTTCCTTCCTTTAGTTTTAATCCATTCCCCCTTGTCCTGTCCTTGTCTATCCTTTTAAAAAGTTGAATCCCCTCCTGCTTGTAAGCTCCCTTCAGGGACTGGAAGGCTGCAATGAGGTCTCCCTGCAGCCTTCTCTTCTCCAGACTGAACAAGCCCAGCTCCCTCAGCCTCTCTTCATAGGGCAGGTGCTCCAGCCCTCTAATCATCTTCATGGCTCCTCTGAACCCTCTCCAACAGTTCCACATCCTTCTTGTCTGAGTAAAGATGAATTTTGAGGGTGTTTTTCTTTGCTGAATGAAGCCTGATACCAAGTGGGCATTGAGAGAAAAGGGGAGATAGCCAAAGCCAAAAAGGATGGGTAAATCTCAACTTCCAGTAACTTCCTAAATGAGTATCACTAACCAAAGGCAGCAGCCAACCATAGCCCTATTTCATCAGCATCTTTGCATGCCAAAAAGGGACATGAGCAGGTTTGATCAGTATTCTGCTTTACAGCCAAAGAAAAACAAAGCTGTTGCTGAAACAGGCAAAAGCTTTTCTATGTGGAATCCAGCAAACTGCCTGGTAAATGCAGTTTTTCAGGCAAGTGCTTTAACTACTTGCATGGCATATTTTTCTGCTCAGTGTTGTCTCTGTCCTGGCTGGTACTGAAGCTCTGACAGGCATTTCCTGTGCAGAGAAGCTAGATAAAAGTGGGCTTATAAAATTGAATAACAAGGCTGAATTTCTGGAAAATAAGGATGCAACTTTAATGTATTGCTGGTTTGAAGGGAATGTCTCCAAAACTGGCAGGCTGAGATTCAAATGTGTGGAGGGGATGTGACATGAACAGTCTGAAGGTGAGGCAGTGTCATTACGTAGGCATTTCAGAGAGGCATTTACCTGAGGCCTGACTTTGAAAAGCTTTAGACCTTTACAAACCCAGCTGAAATGGAGAGAATGTACTGATACATGCCAGCTTTGCCTGCTGCAACAGACTGTTGCAAGTAGATTAAACACATTGCTAATTTTATTTTGAAATTTTCTGCATTGGTACAAAGGTGATCTGACTGCTGCTTTGCTGCTTTTTCACTTCCCACAGGTATTAGAAGGAAAACCCATCTATGTTGACTGCTTTGGCAATTTGGTGCCCCTGACAAAGAGTGGCCAACATCATATATTCAGTTTTTTTGCCTTCAAAGAAAACAGACTTCCTCTCTTTGTTAAGGTAATGGTATCATATGAGCTATGCAAAAGTTCAGGATCTGCAAAAAAAAGTGTCAGAAAACATTGTAGAGTTGGCAGAAATCTATCAAAACATCACTGCTGTACCCTAGACTTGTAAATACACATAGGGCTGTCAATACAGATAAAACTTGTTCAACCAACCATCCCCCCTTCAGTAGCAACACAAAACGTCCTTGGGGGTACAGTAAGAAGAGCATGACACCTTTTGGGATATTGCAAGCTGTGGTTTTACCATATTTTTGAGGACAAAGGAAAAAGTAAGTAATTTTGATAATTGCAGCCTCATTTTATCCCTGTAGAGTATATTGCTATTTGAAATAAACACTGTAGTGTATATTCTATTTGAACATTCTATTCTATTTGAAAACCTTTTATGTGAATAGGAAAGTTTGTAAAACAAAAGCCAAACAAAATAACTCACTTCATCCATAATTAATTAATGCTTTAGCCCTAACTGTAGTCAGTGCCATAAATGCCATGGTCCGTGGGGCTTGTCTGCATTGTTGGTGAGGTCTGCAGGGAGCAGTAAGTCACATAGAGAAGTGCCACCATTACCTTCTTTTCTGGAGAGAGATCTGGGGGGAACTGCAAAGCTCTTCCCACAAGTGTTTCCTTCTCCTGGGCCTCCCTGAGCACAGCACAGTACACTACTGCTGCCACATGGAACAGTTGTAGAGACAAGCTTGATGAATGGGAACTTCCAAAAAGTGGAGGAAACCAGCGTGCTCCCTCACCACATTAGATGTGCTATGTGGTGCTGTGTGGCAGTTTTAAGCTCTCCCCCTCCTTCCCAGCAGTATTTTGTAAGCTTGGTTTAGTTCAGAACTTGATCTATGCCAGCACCTACCTTTTGGCTTTGCTTATTGTTCTCCGTGGTGGATTTTTCAGAAGTACATTCACAAAAACATCCTTGTCTTTGGATCCAGTATTCCCAGCCTGATAAAGTTAATCCACGTGTATCTAACAGTATCATTTTATGGGTTCAGAAAACTAAGAATGAGGTCAGGCTTTCAGTTCTGCCTCTTCTGTAACGCTGTACAGAATCCTCCTGACGTTACGTGCAAAAGCCGCATCTCCAGGATCTTCAGTTCTAAGTGTTTGCACCTCTTTCTGCTGACAACCACCCAAGCGATGAACCACCACAGGTTCACTGCAATATCTTATAAGTGTGGCATGATGTCATATGTTTTGTAGAGAATAATGGTGACACCTGTAAATATATTGCAGCAAATTTCTCCATTCTAAGAGTAGAATTTATCAGTACCTTAGAGAAAACGTTTAGTAGAAGAAATTTTAAGTATAATTTGTCACTGTTTTCAGCCGCTCGGGCAAAAGAGCAGCCAAGTGAACAAATACAATGTTTAATACTGAAATTTTGGGAAAAAACTTCTTGCTAACATCCGCATAAATATGTATTCTTCCCGTATGGGGGGATGTGACTTGGTTCCTTTTGTTGCCTAATATAAAACGAGTCTGTGTTATGACTGTACAGTTTGAGAACTGCTCCATTGAAAAATGGGCACCATACATTATCACAGAAGCTAAATCCTACTGGAATATCTCTGTTGTTCTAAGACTCTGATTACAGTGTTAGGACTGCCTTCTGTAACTGTGTAAGCATGTACCTGCTTGCATCTTCTCTTGCTTTGACACACAAATACATCTCTGTGTACATGTAAAAACAAGCAGGAAAAGAGGACACGTTACTTTTGCCTACAGGGACTTTCTCTCCCACATCTAGCCTCGTTCTGCTAAATAGTTTTGAGCAGCACAAGTAGATCATGCAGCAAACTAGCAAAATAACAGGTTGGATGTCTGTATGTTTGCTCTACCAGGTGCGAGATACCACTCAAGAGCCCTGTGGACGATTGTCATTCATGAAGGAGCCAAAATCCACGAGAGGCCTCGTTCATCAAGCCATATGTAATTTAAACATCACTTTGCCCATTTACACAAAGGTACTGTGTCTGTAAATCACATGATGCTCACAGAATGTGTCACGGAATGTTCTAAAGTGTGAAGTACAGAGGGACTGAAAAACATGTGGCATTTTTGTCATTTCCCATTGTGAAAGGCTGAGTGAGCTGGGGCTCTTCAGCCTGGAGAGAAGAAGCCTGAGAGGGGATCTGATCAATGGGTATCAACAGCTGAAGGGTGGGACACAGGGGGACATGGGCAGCCTCTTCTCAGTGTCTGTGGGGACAGGACAAGGGGCGATGGCCTCAAGTTGCAGCACAGGTAGTTCCCCCCCAATCTGGGGAAGAACTTCTTCCCGGTGAGGGTGAGTGAGCCCTGGGACAGGCTGCCCAGGGGGTGTGGAGTCTCCTTCTCTGGAGAGATTCCAGCCCCGTCTGGACACCGCCCTGTGTGACCTGTCCTAGGGACCCTGCTCTGGCAGGGGATTGGACCCCATGGGCTCTGGAGGGCCCTTCCCACCCTTACGATTCAAGAATCACGAGTACGTGACACTGGTCTTGCTTCAGAATATTGTTGGAACAGGTATTAATATGTCTGGGCAAGAAAATGGTGCGATATCAAAGCCAGGAAAAGGAGAGGAAAACTCTAGAGTGGGTTAGTATTTATAAGTAACAAGACTGAGACCAGTCAAATCCTCATAAATCATGGGAGTCTGTTCAGATGATTTCAGATTTCTCTTCCCTTACAAAGAGTCAGTTTATTGCTGTTCTGTGATAACCAGGATTTTTCTACTCTTCTTGTCAGATTAGGAGCTGCACGTCTTTTAGTAATGTATTAAGCTGTTTATCAAAAATCTTGCCTGTTGGTGTTCTTTTTTTTTCCCCGTCATCCTTTTTAGCATATAATCTAGTCTTTATGACACCATTTTTGTCCTATTTAAATCCAAGGCATCTCGACGTATTTTAACTTCAAATAGATTACATTCTTAACTATATTAAGTATTTGTGTGTGCTAATTTATGGGAGCAAAAGCATGTATGCATTTTGGGTTTTGGTACAAATAAGGATCACTGGAAGCCTGACACCCAGAAGCAGCTTTATTCTGTTTGTATTAGCTTGACTGTGTTGTCTTTTGTGTTTTTAAGCTGGCGGTTTAGAGTTTTGCTGCTTTTTGACATAAGAAATCAATCGCAGAAACCGAACTGCAGTTTCTTTTATGTTAAATGTTGTCAAAAGTTACTTTTTCCTACTTTTTCCTTCTAAACAAGAAAAATGCATTGTGCCTGCTCTTTTTTTCCCCTTGTCTTTTTTGCATGGCATTTTGGAACTGAAAGGAATCAGAATCAGATCAAGAACAAGAAGAAGAGGTAACGTTGCCGTAACAGCATGTTATTGCTTATGCCTACTACTAAAACACAACTAATAAATAGCTTGGAGGATTAAATCTGTAGCGAAACGGGCACATTGATCATTAGCTTAGTGCTGAAAAGAGGGGTCTGGCGCAGGCTCTCTGTTGGAACTCACTGAGTTTCATTGTCCCTGTATTAAAGTTTTGCTCATTCAGGTGCACTGATTTTGGAGGTGTGCAGTAGTCATTTTGCTTTCAAAACTGTTCCTTAGTAGCTTTACTCTAATTCCTGCTGTTACCAATTCAGAAGGTAACGTTCATCAGATGATCATTCCTTTTCATACCAAAAGCACAAAACTAATTCTTTTAGTCTCTATAGTGCTATTTATGCATCCCCAGAGAAGTCCCCAAAAGTTATGGGAACAAGTCTATGCTCTGTAAAAGCAGCCTAAAGAATATTGCAAAACTAGTTTTCCAAACATCGATGACTTCTCCTATTTTTATATAGGAAGCTGAAGCACAAAAGGACAAGCTCACTGATCGCTAAAACCACCTTCCATTTTAAGTCAGGGGTTTGTTTACTTTATTCATTTTTATATTAATAATACTGATTAGTATGCTGACAGAATTCCTAACCGATGGGGAGGAATTTAAAATAAATTAGCTTAGGGATGCTAGATTGCTGTGTAGGGTGATCTGCACATCAGAGGAATCCATACTGTTGTGTGTCTGCAATGCACACTGCTGTGTGTTTAAGCCTTAATATTATGAGGTTTAATAATGTGAGCTGGAACAACTGCAAACCGTGTATGAGCGTGTAAGTGTTGCTAATGATTTACCTTGTACTCATTTTCAGGTTATGGAAAAGCAGGGACTAGTAACTCCTGGACTGAGACAATATCTTGCATTTATATTTTAAAAAATACTTTTAAATAAGTAAAACCTTTTTGACACCCACTAAAAACTATCTTGGGGGCTTTAACGTATTATATTGACAGTACTGCATAGCTGACTTTAATTCCTCACAGTCATCCTACCACCACAAGTTGGGGTAGGACATGGAAGTCTTTAGTGCTCCTTCCAGCTCTGCATCCTTTTACATGTCCACATTTACATGACAATTGGGGTTTGCTTGTGTGGACAAAAGCAGAAGGGGCATGGGGGGTGGGGGGAAAAAAGCCAAACTACAAGGCAACTTCAGTAATTTGCTTCTTGAATTTCCATAGCCTGCCCTTGCATTCTGTGGAATGTTTTTTGTCCAGGGCGATGTTTCCTTTTGGGTAACAGTGCAGTTATGTGGCTTTTTAGGAACAACGCAGCAACATACCCAGCAATGCAAAAGTCTGGGTCATCTATGCTACTAGAAAATGCATTGCAGCATTTTTTGCATCTGCTATTGGCCATGACTGTAGCAAGGCAATCATTTTTCCATTATTAGAAACGTTAAATAGATAAGCCATGTTTTTACCGTTACTATCAATACCTTCCCTGTTCCATTTAAGTCAGTGGATCTGTGTGTCTCCATACACCTCATGGATTTGACTCCACCTGTAACTAGTGACTTTATACCTATTGCTTATATTTGAACTTTTAAATTTCCCCCTTTTTTCTCTTCCAGGTTGATACGACTTCAGAGAAAAGTAAGATTTTATTTTATTTTTTGGCAATGTTACAGTGCCGTTTGTATGAAAGGTGGTTAAGAGTAAAGATAAGCATGACAGAGAGCTGAGCTTTAACTGCTAACACTAATAACATCAATATTTTAAAAATGTAATAAAGCAGTTTAATACTAAAGCAGCTATCCAGTTTAATACATTTTAATTTATAAATGAAGAAATAATACAGTTTAAAACAGTTCATCTAAGCACTTACTTTCCTTTGACATCCCTGGTGACCCTGCTATTGCTATTTTGCTTGTATGAATGCTCATCCCTCCGTTTTTCATTTGGTCCCTTTGTTCACACACATTGTTGCCTCATATTTGAGATAAACGACAGTATCATTTTTAATGAAAATCTAATTAATACTCCAGTATATTTCGACAAACTCGTGAAATACAACCATGCAAAAAGTGATACTGTCCAAAGTAACCAGGCTGTTTAACCCTTCTTCCCACCCCTGCCCTTTACTGTGGTGAAATATGGCTGTTGAGCATCTTCTCTTCAGGCTAACTGACGTGACTTTGGCCAGTGCTCACGCATTTGACATTAATGAGAACACGTATTAGAAACCTACAGAATCAGTAGGTACCACTTCAGCAGGCATCCCAGAGTTCACACTAAAAACATCAGCACCAAAGCGCCAAATTTTCAGCACGAAAATCACCCCCAGCAAAATGGTGTTAATGAAGGTACAGCACAAACGTTTGGTGTAAGTTACACACAAGAATAGTGCAGCAAGATGGGTATTCTGTACAGAGAGACACAGATAACTGTGTGCTGCTTAGGCTCTCCTTGTTGACATTACTACGTTTCTTAGACTGGAGCACAGAAATGTGTGAAGTTTTATGGGATGTACTACCTTCTTTTAAAAAAAAATTACAATTTCTGAGCATTGCCTTCTGTTCATAACTTGCTTCACTCCAACATTTCGTTCTGTTCACTATGCATTCTGCAGTAGTCCTTCCTGCAATTAAACATTCCCAGCAGGTAGTCGTGGCATAACGGGAACTAATCACATCCTCCTTGCTGGCTGTTGATTGCACAGATCAGGCAAATATTTCACCACAGTATGTTTGTCAGTATCTTCATGTGTCTTTAATTTACATGATTAATTTTTAGAGCTTTTTTTTTTTCCTTTTTTTTAACTGAAGCTACATACCCAGCAGCACTTGCTACACCTTTGCTTTGCATGGAAATAACTTGCCTTACATAAATTGTACGTATGTGTCTAGCGTGACTGTCTCCTGACTTTTGGTTGCCATACATTACATTTTATAAAACTCTGAAATCACTTCTAAGTTGATTCACAGTTTTTTTCTTATTACCTCTCCTCTTCTTCTCTGTCTTCTCTTTCCTCAGTCAATTCATTAGTTGTCAATGAGGATGCTCCAAGGAAAGGACCATGCCTCTTGAAATAAAAGAATGTTTGTTTCATTGTTTAGGTGTGAAATCCCCTTAGATGAAATGCCGGTTTGCAGCTGATTCAGATCCCTATATATTTGATCATATTTTAGATTACCGCAGAATTCTTTTTTAACTTTTTATTTTGGTCATTAAGAGAAAAAAAAAAGAAAAAAAAAGCTAACCCGATGTTATTCTGACAGTTTGCTAACACTGGCTTTCTCTTAGAGGAAATCGACTTTCAATCAGTTCTAACGCTTTCCCCCTTTTTTCTTGTTTATTTTTCTTTGAACATTGATCTGTAACATCTGAACAATCTTGAGATGCCTATCTTTGTGTAAATTCACTGTGGTTCTTCTGTTTTTAATTTTAAAGTTTCTTGTTGTTGTTTTGGCTTTTTTTTAACTATTATTTTAGTGGTGTCCTGATTTGGTTTGTTACAGCTTTGATAATGTATGTGTGGTTGTGCTATATCGACAAAGTTAAGCAAGTTATTTCCTGCCATTTTCCTTTTCAGTTTGGGTTTTGTTGGTTTTTTGTTGTTGTGTTTTATTTTTTTTCCCCCGTTAGCTTTGCTTTGCTCTTGTACCCTCAGATCTTGTGGATCCACCATTCCCAGCCCATTTTGTTGACCTTCCTACCACTGCAACCAAAGACTGTCATTTTCAGTCCTGATTACATTTTCCAATCTCTATTTTTGATTTCCATTTTACTTTCAATGTTTTTCATTCGCATCAAAGATGACGAGACAGAATCTACAGAAACATCTATCCTGAAAAGCCACCTGGCTAATGAAGTCCCTGTACTAGCCAGTCCAGACCTGTTGTCTGAAGTTTCTGAGATGAAACAAGATTTGATCAAGATGACTGCCATCTTGACAACTGACCCTTCTGATAAATCAGGCTCCATTAAAGTGAAAGATCTTGGAAAGCCCACTGAAGAAGAGCCAGGAGAGCCTTTTGAAATAGTTGAGAGAGTGAAAGAAGACTTAGAAAAAGTAAATGAAATTCTGAGAGGTGGATCCTATACCAGAGAAGAACATGGTTTGGAGAAGTCCCTTTCGAGACAAGAACTTGAGGAAGAAGAATGGGTCATTGTCAGCGATGAAGAAATTGAAGAGGCCAGAAGAAATGCTCCTGTGGAAGTCACCGAACCTCCTTGTGTAGAAGTCAGGATAGACAAAGGGACAACAAAAATGGAGAAGTCAGACATTTCAGGAATGGTAGACTACCTTGCAGAGGATTTAAAAACATACGTTTCCCTTCACGAGGTACAGCCACAAGCCTTACAAGAAGACTTAGTAGAAGAGAAATTCGAAGCTGTGGTAATAAGCAGGGATTCTGAAAAAGGACAAGAAACTCCAACAGCTGAAACACTGAGTCCACAGGAGCAACACAAGCCAGCCTTAGAAATTAAAAAGCCAGTTAGGACAAAGTTAAGAGACAAGCAAAAGCAAAAGGAAGGCAAGATGCACAGCAGCGAAATAAAACCAGGATCAGTGAAGCTCACTTCAAATGATTCACTGAGTGAGGAATCTGGGTTAACTCTGAAAGCTGCTCCTGAGGCTAAAGCTGTATCCCCTGTTATAGAGGAAACTCCTATTGGCTCGATAAAAGATAAAGTTAAGGCTCTTCAGAAACGAGTGGAAGATGAACAAAAAATACGGTCAAAACTACCTGTCAGAATTCAGACAAGAGAAGGCACTGCTGAAAAGGCTTCTAAAAGACCAGTGCAAGTCAAAAAAACAGCAGCACACAAAGCACAACCGCCCGTTTCACCTTCTGCTAAGACAGAAAGGCTGGAAGAGACCATGTCAGTTCGCGAATTAATGAAAGCCTTCCAGTCAGGTCAGGACCCATCCAAGAACATATCTGGACTGTTTGAGCACAAATCTGTCAAACAGAAGCAACAGCCCCCTGAGAAGGAAACAACTCGGAGAAAACCAGCTTCTTCACAGAGTGAAACAAGGCGAGTACCAAGCCACAGGGCAGACAAACAGAAGGACAAACAGAGCACAATATCAAAAGCAGAGAAAGAGCCGCAGTCAAAAAAAGGGAAAATGCATATTTCTACTCCTGAAATTACCAAGAAGGCTGTAGGCAAAGAGCAGGTGAAAGAGCAGAGCAGCAAAAAACCAGCTGAACCTCTCCCTCCAGTATTTGATGATGAAAGTGCCAAAGATACAGCAGTTGTGAAGGCCAGGACTTCTGATGACCATGGGGATACTGACTTCCAGATCAGCCCTGACAGAAAAACCTCAACAGACTTTTCTGATGTCATTAAAGAAGAACTGGAGGATAATGACAAATACCAGCAGTTCCGGCACCTTTCAGTGACTGAGGAGGGAGAACTTAACTTGGAGCAAGTACTGACCAGTCCTTTCAGTGTTGCTTTCCCCACAGAGTACATGAAAGATGGATTCCTTCCCGCTCTTTCTCTGCAAAGCGCTGCTTTAGATGGGAGCTCAGAGAGCCTTAAGCATGAAGGTGTGGCTGATTCTCCAGGTAGCCTACTTGATGGAACCCCTCAGATCAGCTCTGAGGAAAGTTACAAGCACGAGGGTCTGGCAGAGACGCCAGAAACAAGCCCTGAAAGCCTTTCATTCTCACCAAAGAAAACTGATGAGCAAATCGAAGAAGCTAAAGGAGCGGCCAGAGTACACTCAACAGCAGAAACATGTGCCCTGAAGGAAGTCCCTCCAAAGGAAGATGAAAAAGGTATTACTGAAAGACAGCTAGATGCTGTTGCTGAGACTAGTAAGTCTCATTCTGACCGTGTATCAGAAGAGCTTATACCTACAGCCTCTGAAGAAGAGGCTGATAAAGAAAGTAGCTCAGCTTCCATTATGGAAGATATTAGCAGGGATGCAGAATCCAGAACTACTGCACATTTAACTAAGTCTTCTGAAACACATGACACTGCTTTAGAGAAAGAAAAAGATATAACCTGTGAACGTCGTGTTGTGGTTAGAAGTCCCCAGAAATTGGAACTTTCACTTGCTAGCCATGATAGTGAAAGCTTTAGCCCAGTTGCAGATGACTCTTTGGCTGTAAGTCATAAAGACTCATTGGAAGCAAGCCCAGTGCTAGAAGATAACTCATCACACAAAACGCCTGATTCTCTGGAGCCCAGTCCCATGAAAGAGTCTCCCTGCTGTGATTCCCTTGAAAGTAGCCCTGTAGAACAAACAGTGAAGGCTGGTATTTTGGGGCAGGTTCCTCTTCAGTCTGTTCTTAGCAAAGGAGAAACCTGCCCAGAGCTGGCATCAGTGCGTTCCCGGATTCTCCGTGACCCTGAGGGAAGTGCTGACGATGACAGTCTAGAGCAAACATCCCTCATGGAGAGTTCAGGGAAAAGTCCTCTTTCACCTGAAACCCCCAGTTCTGAAGAAATTAGCTATGAAATCACACCTAAGACAGCAGATTCCCAGGCACTGTCAAACATACCAAAGTCAGCCGTGATCCCTGAAGTCAGTGAGGAACCAGAGGATGATCCCGAAAGTGAACCAAAGAAGAGATTCACCCCTGAAGAGGAGATGTTCAAAATGGTGACCAAAATCAAAACGTTCGATGAATTGGAACAAGAAGCAAAAAAGAAGAGAGATTACAAAAAGGATTGCAGGCAAGATGAGTCTTCAGTATCTACTCATCCAGAAGCTGCTTGTGAAGCTGAAGAGTCAGAGTCAACTGCTGTAGAGGAAAAAGATACACCTACAGTGGTGATGTCTGCAGCTGAATCTAGAAAAAGCTCTTCCTCTTCAGAAAGCGAGCCAGAACTGACTCAGCTAAAAAAAGAAGCCGACTCAGGCCTCTTAGCAGAGCCTGTGATTCGAGTGCAGCCACCCTCACCATTACCTTCCAGTATTGACTCCAGTTCTAGCCCCAGTGAAGCTGGTTTTCAACCCATTGATACAAAGCAATGCTCTCAGGCTAACACAGGAGAGTCAGGCACGTGCCATTCTGATGGCTGTGTATCAGCAGACCCTGATGAGTCAAAATGTGGCAGTGCAGATGACAGTGAGAGAGTTAGTCCCAGTGCCCCTGTCACACAAATCGGGGTTACCCTGTGTCGTTCCGTTGGGGACAGCTGTCAAAAAGAAGTTCACCTTGAGTCTTCATTAACACCACAGCAATATGATACTACTGAAAAAGATGTCCAAAAGAGTGTTTTGTTAACACAGGCAGATCTCATCGCTACAGGAGCCGTGTCTGAGGAAGCAGGTGGTAGTTCTTGTGGGCACAGTACCACTGAGTACACTGTACCACGAGATGGCAAACTGGCTGAAGACAGTACCACCAACTGTTCTGGTTTGGGAAGTGATTTGGGAAAAGCAGATACAGATTTTGAAACATCTCAAAGAGTTAGTCATGCTGAGGAACCCTTCCCAGAATATTCATCGCTTACCACTGAAACAGTGGAACTTGAGAGTTGTGTAGTAGATGCTGCTGAAAGTAGTGCTCCTTACATAGTAAGCCCTTATGAAAACGTGTCTTCTGAGCATTTCTTTACTGACTCTGAAAGGAAGGTAGGATCTGATAGAGCACTGCTATCTAGGGCAGACTATTCTGTCAGGGAAGAAAAAGATCAGGCTGGTGAAGCTTTACTTAGCAGAGACGCAGGTAGTGAACATCACTCTTCAGAGGAAATATATATGGAAATAGAACCAAAACCAGAGGATGCGTTTCAGAAAAACTCACAAGGGTCTTCAACATCAGATCCCACAAAATTAACTGAATTTGCCCTTGAGGACATAAAAGATGAAGCAGAGAAATTGATTAGTCAAGTTGTCATCACTAAAACTGATGTTGATTCTGACATGTGGAGTGAAATACGTGAAGATGATGAAGCTTTTGAAGCTCGGGTAAAAGAGGAGGAACAAAAGATCTTTGGGTTGATGGTGGACAGGCGATCACAAGGCACAACACCTGATACAACACCGGCCAGAACACCTACTGAAGAAGGGACACCGCTTAGTGAACAAAATCCTTTTCTTTTTCAGGAAGGAAAGTTGTTTGAAATGACTAGAAGTGGAGCCATCGACATGACCAAAAGGAACTATCCAGATGAAAGCTTTCACTTCTTCCAAGTGGGGCAGCAGCCTCAGGAAGAAGTTTCTTTATCTGAAGAAGTGAAAGAAGCAGCAGAGGTGGAATCTTCTAAGCTGAAGAGCTCACCAGATCCATTTTCACCTTCTGAATTGGAGGACTCAGATATACCAGAAAAAGATGCATTGAAATATTCACCCCTAGCATCTGAGTCTGGTGACAAATCAGAAGAAGTGATGGGTGAAGGTGTCAGCACAGGCACCGCAAAAGCAGATCTTAAATCCAGAATTCCGATTAAAATGGGTATTTCAGCTTCCTCAAAATCACCAAAGAAAGAAACTGCTGCCTCTGAAGCTGAGCCCCTCTCCAGATTGGAGACTGACGTGGTTGATAGCAGTCAGGTGCCTTGCCCAATCTCTCACGAGCAGTCCGTAGTAGAAGATGAATTAGATTTTTCCCAAGTCATTAGATCAGTTTGTTCTGAACAGGGTGACGAGTCCCCAGACTCTTCACCAGAGGAACAGAGATCTGTGATTGAAATCCCTACTGCTCTAATGGAGAGAGTGCCTTCATGTGAAAGCAAATCCAAAATTCCTGTCAGAACAGCTGCTGCTGCATCGCCATCCTTGCAACAACTGGAAAACGAGAGCCTTCCTACAGACGATGGCCTTCTAGACAGCCTGCAGTGTGAAGGAAAAGATGACCAAGCAAAACCAAAGTCTAAAATTCCTGTCAAAGCAGCTTTCCAAAAAGCTGAACAACAACACACGTACACAGACACATCTGTCCACAAGATAGAGTCACCCAAAGCTCTTGATGTGACAAGCAAAGTACCCACGAAACAAGAGACCCGCAGCAAATCTGAGTCTGATGCGAGTGTTCCCATGGACCCAAAGACCAAACGTTCAGTAAAAGCTAGGAGTTACGCAGAGGCAGAGACAGAGACCAGGGAGAGGGAGATGGCACTTGAGCTAGACTCAGATGAGGCGACAACAGCAAGACCTAAGGTATTTTCATCACGGTTGCCAGTTAAAAGCAGAAGCACCACAGCCTCCCGCAGTGCTTGTAGTCCCACAAAAGAAAGTAAGGAACATTTTTTTGACCTTTACAAAAACTCCATAGAATTCTTTGAAGAAATTAGTGACGAAGCTTCTAAATTAGTGGAAAGACTCACGCAGTCAGAGAGAGAGCAAGAATTAGTTTCAGATGACGAAAGCAGTAGCGCCCTAGAAGTTTCAGTTATTGAGAATGTGCCATCCAGTGAGACTCAGCAGTCAGTTCCTGAAGACATCTTTGACACCAGACCCATTTGGGATGAGTCTGTAGAGACTCAGATTGAACGTATCCCTGATGAAAATGTCCATGACCATGCTGAAGGTATTTGCCAACGACTGGGATTCCCTGTGCGACGCATGTCATGAATTAAACTCTTTGGTTTTTTTACTTTGGGGTGTGTGTGCGCGTGTGTGTGTGTGTTTGTATACACCTGTAATGTGTGTGCTGTTTTGTTTTAAGCTTTTTGATGGTTAGTTGTGTGGTTTTTTCCCCCCCCTGTGAGCCGTGTTTGGTTTTTGTGTTGTGTCTGTTTTTCTTGTCTGTGAAACAATCTCAAGATTGCAAACCATGAATGCTTATGAGAAGTGTTACCTTAATGAACAATAACACTTCTAAAAATATGCTACTGTTTTACCATTAAACTGATTGCTCATGCACATTTTGGCTTTTGGCTTTCCCTGGCCCTATCCATAACTATTAATTTCTTACTAACAATGAATTATTGAAACTGAGACAGGCAAATTAATGTTCTTTTGAGTAGTTGTACAAAGAAACCCGGAGAAGTTTTAGACAGTTAAATTTCTCATGTTCCTTTTTTGGATCATCTCTGTCTCAAGAAAATTCCATTTCACCAGGAACTTTGGTACAAGCTTTCTGGTGTTTGCTTTTCCTCTCACCTACTTGCCTACTACTGCTACTGAGTAGCCATGACAGAAACCCAGTAGCTAAAATGAAGCATGTGTATATCATTAACCTCAAGCAGTTTTCTGAACACGAGATGTTGCGATCCATGTGTGCCTTCTGGGAAAATCAAAACTCAAATCCTGCCATCCTCAAATGAGCTTTGGGGATGGGAGGAACAGTCAGTCTCACTGTTACTGAAATAAATGGGGACTGGTAGGTGAACATCTGGTTTTTCCTTGCCTTCATTGTAAGTATTTTGTAGTGCTCCCTAGTCATAGACCCTTAAATTAACAACACCTCAAATACAAACCATGATATGATATATGGACTGTTTGAATAAAACAGAGAGAACATCAGTAGAAGCACTGGTCCAGATGAATTTTTCAACCTTGGCATTTATAAGGAGGCATGGAAAATTATAGCTCTTTACCTAGTTAAAGTCTTCAAGTAAAGCTAGAATGAATTTTTAGAGTAAAATGCTTTGCCCAAATAGGCACAGTAGCCATTTTAAGGCCTTGTTTAGATTTTCATGTGGAAGCCTGATTTTCACATGGAAAATGTAGATAGTCCTGTGCTTTTTGAAAAAACAAGCTGCTTTTTTTTTTTTCTTTTCAATTTTTTAACCTGGGGATTTGCAGTCCTGGCTTTAGTAGCCTGGTAGTAATAGCCTGTACACCTTTAGTTCATAGCAGTTACATTAAACCCACACTTTCCCTCTTTGGGCTATATCACCTATGAAAAGGGGTTTTTAACTTGTTAAAGGCAACTTGTGGCTCTCTTTGACCTTTAGATCAACAGGATCATCAGGAAAGGACAGAGGAAAGACTGGCCCACATTGCTGATCACCTTGGATTCAGCTGGACAGGTAAAATGCACATTGTCTATGCCGAAGAGAAAAGGAGGGGGAGCATTCCTCACTTTTTTGTGTGTTTCAGATGATTTCCTGATTATCTAAAGATGTTGTATAGAAATATTTCAGTAGCTTACTGTCTCCTAGTTAGTAAGATTCTCATAGCTTATTAGGCAAGAACTTGGATGCAGGGGTAAGGCTTGTGTGCTTGCTGTGACATTTCCAGAGGGAAAACTCCTAGGATGAGAGAGTGGCAAAGAGCTGGCATATGTTACCCTAGTCTTTTCTTGGACAATGCAGCAACTATGGCTAGAAGATAAACGAATAGATGAATAAACATCATCTGTGTTGTGGAACTCCTGAGCTGGAAGGGCATTTTAGGGATAAATGACATCAGCTTCATTTCTACAGAACTGTCCTGAGGGGGGAAAAAAAAGGGGGGGGAGAAGGGGGAATAAAAAAGGACCTAGTTGTAATAATCCCTTAAATACTGTGAGATTTAACAGACCTGAGACAGTTAACATTACTGGGGACAAATGAAAGTAGCTGGGAATGAAATGCGGGTATCTATCACTGAAAATCTGCCCAAAAGTGTACAAAGCAAGAGAAGTGTGTGGAAGTCTCAATGCTGTGTCAAACTGTGCAATCCAACCAAAAATTGGCTTCAAAAAAACCCCTAAATTTGGTCTACATACTTTTCTATCTTATCCCTAGAGCAGTACCACGCCTCTGAAAATCATCAAGGCTCTAGGAGTTAGAGTTGTGTACTAGAGCACAAACATTACCTTCTTGATAGTGAAGGCTGAGCTCTAATACTGTTTTTGTAAGCATTTTTAGAGTATATACGTAATATCACTGATACTTTTACTTATGATACCTCTTCTTTTCCTGTCCTCTATTTCAATCCACAGAGAAGACTGAGAGCGTATGTTGCTCATCCCAACAGGGATTATCTGGAAATCAGTAGGACTTGAAACTGCAATGTAACAGATTAGGAATATACAGAAATTTTCATATTGATTAATAGATAATTTGAAAGAAAAACTAGAAAACATAGGTGCTTATCAAAATAAACATCGATGTTTTGGAGCATTTTAAGGACAGCAGAGTACTACATCTGCATGAATATTCCTGTTTTATGGTAAAGATTGCCTGTAATAGAGATTACTGTGTGTAATGGTACTTTGGGGATAAAATAGTGTTCAAAGCTTATTTGACTACTTAGGATTTGAATTTAATGAGTAGTTACTGTGTATTTGTTGAAGTGTACAGTTGCACCAGTTTGCAAACTGGTCTGGAAATAAGGTTAATCTGGGATTTGGGTTCACTCTGACCCATTAAAACACAACACCTTCCACAATCAAGTCTGTTCCACTACAGCAATAATGGCGATGGAACAGAACAGGAATCCTTTGTGAAAGAAGCAGAAACCTGGGCACCAGGAGTAACAGTGAAAATCTCACAAATTCTCTGTGGCTTTAACTCATTTGATGACCTGTCTCAATAGCTGCATCTTAGCCTGGTGATGACAGAAAACTGCTCTTGGTTCTGGATAGAATAAAGATGTTGCCACAGACTGTTAAACCATTTATCTTTTCTGGACTGCAGTCTGAGCCTATGCCATATCAGAAAAGGCATTACTTAGCTTCACGTTTTATTGCTTGTGCTTTAAGCTGTAATTCGTAGAGATTTCTTTAAATGAAATGTCTGTCGCAGTAATAGCATTATCCTGTACTCCAGCCCTTCCAAATGCCATTACTTAAAGTTAATTTTTTTACTAGATTTTGATAAAAGTTTCTGAAATAGCCAACATTTCAGGGGATAGAATCTGGTGAGCATGATGCTCTGGGGCTAGAAATATGTTTATCTGCTCGTGTGCCATTTCTGCAGCTGCACTCTATTTGATAGCTTGTCACTGCTAAGTTTTGTCAGCACCCTTGTGCCTCTGAGAGCGGGGAATGGTAGGCACAAAAGATGAAAGCTCACACAGACCCATCGCTTCTAGGCACGACACAGGTCTGCCTTTCCCATGAACATACTGTTGAACAATGTCTGTCTGTGTAGCATGAGGTATAAAGCAGCAAAGATAATTTGGCTTCAGAGAAGGCTGTAATCCACTTGCATACTGATGGCTGAAAAATAGGTATGTGGTGGGGGGGAAAAGAACATCCCCCCTACCCCCCCTCCCCCCCCAAAGAAAACCTTTACAGAGCTGGATTTCTTTTTCAGAGCTAGCAAGAGAACTTGATTTCACAGAAGAGCAAATTCACCAGATCCGAATTGAAAATCCTAATTCACTTCAAGACCAGAGCCATGCGCTCCTCAAATACTGGCTTGAAAGGGATGGGAAACATGCAACAGGTTCGTTTCCAGTTATAGTACATGTAGCTGTCACCAGCTAGCTAGGTGAGGTGACAGATGTGTGTTATAAACACAAAAAGAAAATTTGGGTAAAATTCAGGCTGTGGAAAGAATTGACCATACATTGTGCTTTCTTTTTTTTTAAGCTTATCTGTATAGCATGGCCTTGTTACTGAAAATAACTGGATCTTGTTCCTTTGAGGGCAAGGCAGAACATCCTGCAGCAAAGGAAGGGTGGAAAAGCACTGAGGGCACTTTCCCACAAACTGAAAAATGTTTGGGGAAACAAAACAAATTTCTTAAAGGAAAAACAACCAAAAGGAGCGGTAATTTTTATAGGCAGCCCTTCAGTTAATTTTAGATTTTACATAGCGATGCTTCTGAATGCCCCTGTATTTTGTATGTGCTGTTGTATTGCTCAGTATCCTGTGCATGCCCTTCGCGTGGGAAACAGAAGGGAGAGCACGTGAAGTTCTTAACTCAGCTACGTGGTGTCATTCTAATGTCACAGATACAAATCTCACCCAGTGTCTCACAAAAATCAACCGAATGGATATCGTTCACCTGATGGAGACCAGCGGCATAGACCCCATGCAGGGCCACGGCGCGCGAACGTATGCAGAAATCGAGCAGACAATAGGGCTGGACCACAGCGAAGGTAAACGGCTCCTGATCCAGACTGCACAGGTTATCTCAGCAAGCCCTTGCTTCTGCCCTGAAAGGTTTGGCTGGGACAGTCTGTCAATGCTTATGACTGAGCACTAGAATCTCATTTTGAAAGCAGAGATGATAGGGATGAACGCAGGCATGACAGCATGCAGGTCACTACTGCAACTGGTACAAGATCTCTGCATTAGGTGACTCTTATAAAGCAAATAGAGGAGTGTTATCAGAACCTACTGCAAATACTCATGACCATTTTATTGGGGTGTTTTTGTCTTACAAAAGTTAAGAAGGTCGTATTAGGATTTGACCAAGATTTGTAAATGGAAGGAAAACATCTCCACACTTTGGAAAAACCTTTGGAACCAAGTATCCAGGCCATTGTAATTCTGCTATGATGCTGTTGGGTTTCTCAAGTTTAAAGGGTCAGTAAATAAAATCACCAGTTGCAAACAAAAGAAACACCTTCAAATTATGTGAAATAAAACTTTCTCTTCTGGAAATGATACTTTTACATCCTTTTATTGAGCTGGTAACTCTGTAAAATATTAGATGGCTGCAAATGCCCCATTTCTCAGAGAATGTGGCAACAGAAGGTGGTTTGCTATAATTAGCCTTCTAATACCACAGCTGATTAGTTTAAGAGCGTTAATCTCCATGTCCTGCTCCAGATCAGTATAAGCAGCTATGTTTTTTCCCCCCAAGCTATTTGTTGGTGTTTGATGGGTTCCCAGTGAATGTGTCTCGTAAGGAAAAACAAAACCCAAGCTTGTGACTTGTAGCCTGTGGAATGGGAAAGCATTTGTTATTTTATGTTGACTTTTTTGGAATGAGAACCCTTGCTTTGAGATTAGAGGTTGGGTGTGGGTGGCTGTGTTTATATTCTTTGGAGCACATAAATTAGCTGATTCTTGCACCTACTCCTGTATTAATTTCTTTGTCCATACTTCAGCTGTTTTTTTCCATATGGAAATAAATAATGGATTGGGGGGGAAGGTCACTAAAACCTGGCCTAGCCTGCTGGAAAAAAATCTGTTGTGGAATCTTCTTTCATACTTTGAGGGTTTCAGGATTAATTACTCTAGATAAGTTTCTGGGTAAACTTTATTTTGCGGGTTACTCTCAAGATTCATTATTTGGCTATACTGGCAGTAGTCTGATGTTCCTTCAGCTGCTTAGAGAGGTTATGTCCTCTCCTACTCAATATGGGTACAAATTCCAGGTAGCGTGTTCCACCAGGGATTTTAAATGCTTGTGGGGAATGAAAAGGACTTCTGGCACTCCAGTGAGACTTATAATGACATTTCTCATCTCTCTGTTTTTAAAGGCTTTTCTGCACTGCAGGAAGAAGTGTACAGTTCAAGACACAAGCAGGAGCAACCCCACAGAATTTCTAAAGACAGTGACCAAGCTGAACACCCTCCTCTTGTCTCCGAGGAAGATGTGTCTGTCAGTTACTCTCCTTTTCAGGACAGCACTCCCAGGAGCGAGGCAGAAGTATCAATGGCTGAGCTCCTGAGACAAGCACATAAGGAACAAGTAGAAGCTGAATTCTCAGGGAAACCCCAAGACATGCCAGAAAGAACATGTGCTTCACAACATGAATATTTGTAAGTGTCAGAAGACCAGAGTGAGACCGATGTGGAACGGATAATAAGATTTTACTGTTTTCTTTGGAACATGTGAGCTCGTTAGACTTTTACTCCAATTTTGCACACCAGTTCTTTAGTTCCTACTGCAGGTCCGACTCATTCATCTGTGTGGAAGAAGCCATAAGGATTGGGAGAGAAAGTCAGCTTGTCAGTGTGGACGTAAAGCGATAATCTAGTCTAGTACATACGCAAGAAAAGAGAGATGACGTAGAGGTGGGGGGTTTTTTGCAAACTGTATATATTTTTTGGATGTGAGATGGCAAATAATGATAAGCTTACTGGAATTAACAGTGGAGGGGCCTTTCTTCCACTTCAGATGGCTTTTTCAATAGAAGCAAAAATTTTCCAACTTAATCATTACTTACAAAACTCATAGCCACTTGTTAACAACTTGATTTTTAAAAGTCGAAGTTGAGATGGCCTGAGGAAAAGACACAGGGCTTTACACAGACAAGACAAAAGGACCTAAGGGAGCAACACACAGCAGAGGATAGATTTAGAAGAGCCGCATAGCAAAGCCTTGAATTCTGATTTGGGACTGTTACTGGGATTGGTTTCATTTGGAAAAGAAGTTGAACTTCCAAAGTTTGAGGTTTTTTTCACCATCCCAAATCACGTACCCACACAGAGAACTCTATGCAGGGTTGATTCAGGTGTTCACAGACTAGCAAAATATCAAGGTTTCCCTTCCAAAGAACTGATTTTCCTGGGAGGGATTAGCTCTGATGTGGAGATGCAGCTCCAAAGTGCAGCAGAGTCCAGCAAATGGTCTTTTGGGGATTGTTTTGCTCATGACACACTTTAAACTCAGGAGAGTCTGGGAGATAGAAAACAGCATTTAAGGTAGAGAACTTTTGTTGCCCTTGTAGGCAAAAATACCAGGACTTCCTAATGATTTGCATGGGGAAATTAATACTTTGATGAGTAGAAAATACATTTGAGACAGATGCCTATATCCATACAGTATGGATATAGTTGTGATTTTTTTTTCTTTTAACCAAAATACCTGAAAAGAGACAAGCTAGCCTCAAAAGAAGATTCTAGGTGGTGAAGCAAGTCTTCATAATTAATGCAAAGCAGAAGTGACCTTCTCAGGATAGCATCAGAGCTATAAGGTTACTTGATCGTGGCAGCAATGAGATCATAGTGTTTTAACAGTGAAAGTAACATTATAAACAAACTAAGATTCTCCACTAGATTTCAGTTTGGTAAGGCTCCAGAATTCTACCTAACAGTTGGTCTCTCTTTGCCTGCAGCTGTGTAGCTTGTTAATTCATGTCGTAGGTGCTTCACATCTGTCTGTAATGATCCAGTTTCTTTCCCTCTGCCAAATAATAGGTAATGTATAGTTTTGTGAGGGCACAAGTGACAGCAAAGCTCACAAAAATCCTTTCCAAAGAACACATTTTGCAGAATTGGGTGCAACGTGTGGACATTGATTTGGAGATTTTTGTGGGTCAGGAAGATGAGAAGGATTCCTGGCCAGATTGATTGCCAAGGAGTGTCAGTTATTTGCTAGATGGCAAATACCGAATCGGCATACATGGGAACTGGAAAGCACTGCATGGTATTAAGCTTCCCTTGAACCTGTAATTCACAGCGTCACAGCTCTGGGAACAGAGCAGGCTGCAGCAGCAAGCACTGGAAAAGCAACGAGCCAAAAATCTGCGCCCTTCGGTGCGGCAAAGGGAGAGAGAGAACAGCCACCCCCACAGTCCCCATCATCTGCTCAGAGAGGTGACTCTCCCATCGTCCAAGAGCCCGAGGACCTCCAACTCCACCAGGATGACCTTTCTCCAAGGAGAACTAGTCTGGTGATAGTGGAGTCAACTGATGAGCAGGCAGAAAAGTTGGGAAGAGGCTATGAAGAGGAATCCTTAGAAAAGGTAAATAATGACTTTTCCTCAAGGTAATTGACACCAAAGAACAAGTTTTATACCCTGCTTATTCCTTAAAATAAGAATATTTTTAATCAGCCTAATTAATCACCATCTGCAACTGAGTCTTTTCTCCTTTCCTCTGTGGTTACAAGGACAAACTGTAGTCATTCCTTTAGATACTTTCAAAGCTGAGGCAAAACGTGGATCCTAAAGTCTAGGCTACCTTTATTTGTTCTTTGGTCTGTGATGGTTGTGTCCATGCATGTGAGAGACAATTAGCATAAATAACAGGTGCAGAAACAAACCGTGTACAAGTGAAAGCTGAAAAAGAGGTGTAATGAAGGACAAAAGTAAAAGCTCATGAAGAAAGGCAAGGCTAGTCCAGAGCAGCACGAAGAATGACATGAAAAGTACTGTGAAGTTAAAGGAGGCTGCAGGATGTACATTGCAGAACACTAGGGATGTACTGGAAGAACCTGAGAACAGTGTTTATGTAGCGTGCAGGCAGTAAAGAGAAATGGAGACAGGAGGTGGAAGAGAAGAGCAAACACTATGTGAGGTCGGCCACTGGTTGTGTAAGACAAAGGAACCTTACTGCAGTGTTTGGATAGGGGAAGACCTTGAGAGGCAGTGAAAGAAAGCAACTGTATGGATTTTAGTGGGAAGTGGAAAATTGCTTAGCAGATACATGTTTATGAATAAACAGCTTGCTTTGCCTGTTCCAAGTGAAAGAAGAGAAGGCATAATTGGGCAGGAAATCAGTTTTCTCAGTGAAGTTAGAGCAGAGAAAGGACAGTTCTACTCGAGCAGAAATTGTTTCCTGTTTTGACATTCACCTAGAAGCAGGCTTTTCTTTCTTTGCTGTTGATGTTGCCAGATGTACCACCTCTAGAAGAAAGAGTTTCAGGGCTCTGCCTCTGGGATCTCAGGGAAAGGTTGAATATAGCATGTGTAGGATAACGTGAATGTTGAAAGATTAGTTGCAGCAGGATGCAACACAAACACAAAGGCTGCTGTAGGGAAGGCTGCCCTTTCCTTTTTGTCAATATACTGTTCGTATATATCCAGGTGGGAAATAGCAATTCATTTCAGCGTCCCTTTGCCTTCTGACCTCTTCAACACTTGTTACTAATTGTTCTTGATCTTTCCAGTGCTGAAGCTATCGTCCTGTAGTTAAAACCGTTTAGCCCTACTGTCTATATGCTGCACTATGTGCTTCCTGATAGGGAAGATTAAAAGGCTTTCATATAATTTTCTGTGTAATTAACACAGAAACCATATTCACTATGTATGAATGGCAGAGTTGGTGTTAGAAATACCTTCTAGTCCACTTGCAACAATGTGGTGCCACAAATTTCAGGCTTCAGGGCACTAAGACCACTAAGAGCATCCTGTAATTGGCACCATACAGATCCATCCTTTGTTTTTCGATATGCTCATGAGCAGTTTGTGTATAGTCAGGTGGCCAGAGTTTCCCACCCCGCATCAGTGTTCCACTGGTGAAAGTCAGGAATGAGGCCAAACTCCTAAAAGCAAAACTGTTCAGACATGAAGATGGTTTTAGCAGGACAGCCTGTAACACCTACAACAGAGCACTGCTTCCATGCTTCCACTAGGAGTTAGCAGAGGAGTTGGGTGGGCTGCAGACCAGCTCGGATGAGGACGAGATGGTCACTACCAGGATTGTTCGTCGCCGGGTGATTATTCAGGTACTGAGTGTGGAAGGATGGCACAAGCCTGTGGTGACTGGGTCCTGGTAACACTTTCAGGCATGCTGCTGAGACAGCCACTTGGCTGGTATCGCACCTGAGGGTGGAACGCTCCTGAAAAATGCACAGGCATTGGATAAGCTGTTCCAATACCTTTCCTTGAAGGAAGGATTATAGTAACACTGCTAACCCAGCTCTAAATGCCGTTGGTGCCTCAAGGAGGACAAAGACTTCTCAACCCCATAGACAACACAGCTAACAAATATTCACCCCTCCATTGTGGTATAACTTTTCTTTGCATGCCTGAGTATTTCCTTTTTTCCTAACATTTCTCAATTTGTTTTTAATTCTTTAACTGATTAACCCAATTTAAACCTGCTTATTTAAAGCAACCTGCATGAAGGCCTTGCTTCACAAAACTTTGTTCTTTGTCATACAGGCTGATAGTATGCCTGAAATGCCACCAGAAACTGTCACAGAAGAGCAATACACAGATGAACATGGCCACACAGTGGTGAAGAAGGTATTGTCAGTTACGGCCCTTGCTATCTTCTTACTGTTCTATAAAAGAAGGATAAATACATCCACATGCATGCCAAGTTTCCTTTGGGGAAGGGGTGTGATTTTTAAGACTAGAGCATGGAAGGAAGCAGGATTTCTGCTCATGAGACAGTCCAAACTTTGAAGATTTATTTTGGTTCACATCATCATTCTGGTTTATACTTTATAACTCAATATGACATATTTTGTTGATTTTCCCACTTAAAGCAGATGAAAATTCAGCACAGACCCACACTTGTGAGAAAGAGTTGGGATTTAAAAAAAACCCAACTACCCAAACTACCAAACCACAAAAAGAAGACCCAAGCATACCACCACAATTTTATCTAAGATCACGTTTGTACATATTAATTAAATTAATGGAGGACTAGGTCTGCAAGAGGCATGTAAAACCAGGCTTTAGGTCTTCACAATCTCCACTCAGCCATGCCTGAACAGGTTCCTCCATTTCTGTGTCTGAACACAGAGGTCTATTTCCATGGCACAGAGAATAGAGAAGGTGCCTGTTTGTGTGATGACCTCATAAAACCAGCGTTTTCAGACCCTGCTTATAGAACTGAATTCTGCACAGCACGGAGGTGGAAGAGGAACTTCTGTGCTCCTTGCTTTTATCTGACAATGTTGGTACTGCTGCTGGCAAACTCCATCTCCTGCCTGTGTCCCAAGAAGACATCAGCAGGATAGCATACCTCTGGAAGCTGTTTCAATCTGTCTTAAACGACCCCATCCAAACACTCTTGGGCATGTTGTGCAGGAGTGTGAGCATGACTGTATTCTTCTGGGTAGGTCTGTGCCTGGGACCGTGCTACCCCCACCTCTGCGACTCTTAAATACACATGACACAGTCTGAAAGTGTCACAGCAATTAAGCAAACAAAGCTTAATGTTACCTTGTCCAAAGGGGCCGGGAAGGAACACGAACATGTAGAGCTGCAGGTCATCCGTAGCGGGATGCATACCCATCCTCCTGGGAAATTTATCTCATCTTGAATCCTGTAATTCTCTTTCTGCTCCTCTTTGTTTGGCTTCCCAGTGCCTGGAAAGCTCAAGCAGCAAATTAATCTCTTACATGGGTTAACTGTAGCTCTCTGGTTCAGCTGCAGGGTTGGTACCCGAATGAGATTCCCTCTGGAATCTCCTTCTAAGCATTTGACAGCCAAGCTGCCAACCTCACGCTTCCAGAAGCTGTTGTGAAAGCACTGGTCCGAAAATCTTCCCTAGGAGTTGTGTGCTTGTAAAGTATGTTTTCTCTCTCAAATACTAGGCACCTTTTCCTAATAATAACTGCTGCTTTAGAGAGTCGTTCCAGTATCTAGACTGTGCCCATTTGGGAAGCATTTTGTGGAAGCTTTGCTGCGTGGTAACCTAAATGGGGCGAATGCATCAACTCACAGCTTTCCTGCAGGTATCTGTGGGTACATGATAAAGACCAAAGCACCAAACCATCAATGTAGGTGTTTCTGTGTAGGAAAAAGACTCTCTTTGAGTAGAAAATACTGTATATAGAAAAAGGAGGAACACGTTAGTGTTAACTCCTTAGGGACAAGGCTCTACTTCATCCCTTCAGGTCACTAGAAAGATCATCCGGCGATACGTTTCTCCAGATGGCACAGAAAAAGAGGAAGTCTTAATGCAAGGAACACCCCAAAAACCTGTCACCATTGAAGAAGGAGATGGCTATTCCAAAGTTGTAAAGCGGGTTGTTCTGAAGAGCGACAGTGAGCAGTCAGAGGTCAGATCTTTTACTTTCCTTGCGATGGTACAGAGAACCAGTACACCAACAGTGGCATCGTCATCATGACAACCACACTCAGTTTGCAATGACTTAAAAACTTGAAAAAGTTTTCTTGGAGGTTGGAAAGGGCTCAGGATAAACACAGGGAAAAGGCTGGGGGAAGGTGGGCAGGGAAAGAGGGCAGTGTTCTCTGAAAATAACTCAGGATACAGAGCCTGTGCTTCATGAAGAGTACCAAGTTCATAGAGAAGGCAGCTTTGTTCTAAGTTAAATGGTAGATAAATGATAAATCAGATAGATAGATGGATGGGTAGACAGACAGATAGATGGATGGACGGACGGACGGATAGATAGATAGATAGAAATGGTAAATCTGTCCTTGTTATTATACCTCCTTTTCTAGTAAGAAAATGCGTGAATGCTGTAACAAAATGATCTGATGCTCTCCAGGTTTCTACAACTAAGCCCTTGTAAAACCACAGTTACATCAGGTTAACTTTGCTTTGATGAGGCTAATAAAATAGGTATTACTTTCCTGGAAACTGTTTGTAGAATCAGGTGATTGACAAAGCAGCCTGAAAAGGTAAGTGCTTTTCAGTGGACCTTTTCCTGCCTCAGTTCACCACATAGCCCTGTATCAGCAAAACCTGAGGCCGTGACGGAGGGCCAGGACCTGGGAATTGGGCTCATTTCAGCAGTACAGCAGCAGAAAGTGGTATTTAACGAGTGGTCATTAGAGAGACTAAGAATGTGACTGCTGTTCTCACTCACCAGAACTAATCATGGAAATTAATTCTCTAGGAGTAAGGTAACAAGAAAACAATTTTTTTTTTTAAATTTGTGTTTCAGTTAGCTGACTGGGAGAGCTACTCGTTGTCACGTGGCACCCATAGACATTACATTTTTATGTTGCCAATTAAAATCAGTGTCGCCACTTTCCCACAGTATTCTGATCTTCTGGTCTGTCAATCCTCAGGAGTTCCTTGGTTTTACAAGGGTGACGGGTGTCTCGGAAGGATATCTTGATTTTAAAATGCAGGCTGCTACCCCTGGTTGGCAATACCTGCGTGGTCCAGAGCCAGAGGCCCACCCGTGACTCGGTGGGTACACTGGGATGGCGCCTGTGGTGCAGAGCCCCTGCTACCCGCACGCTCCCTCAGGTTCCAGGTGCAGTTTTCATTCTGCTGACGTGAAGCTTCTCAGCTGTATAAATTACCCAGGGCTGTTCCTCCTGTCTGGACTGGCTACAAGGTCTTGTTCCAGAGCTGTAAAGCAGGTAATAAAATGTATGCTTGCTGTTTTGAGGCGTACACATAGTAAGTGAGACACTTACATTCCTGTTCTCTATGGCAGTGACTAAGAAAGAATGACAGAGAAACTGAAAGCTTTGTTAACATCAATTAAGCAATTCATACCCAGTATACTTCTGCTCTCTAACCTTACAGGTGACCCTGTCTGAACCTGCTGTTTTGCCCAGTGCCTCCAAATTCCAGTCTGAACCAGTGGAAGGCCGGAAGGTCAGCAAAGTCATCAAGACGACTGTAGTGCAGGGAGAGAGAACAGAGAAACACCTGGGGGATGCTAGCTTAGCCACTGATCTTCCGTCAGCCAAAGAGGACTTTGAAGAGGTAAAAACGCCATTTAAATGAAAAATTTAACCATGTGTCACAACGTACCTGGGGACAAATTCTACCCTATTGAAAGTTCTGTTGGTGGAGCTTCAGACTCAACTATGGAGCATCAGCCTCTGTGGTTACACCCAGCTGTGCTCTGAAAGGTTTAGCATATACAGTGTGTGTGTAAGCCAACATTACAGACTTAGCTGGGAAACATTTATGATTCTAAAAAAACCCCATGGAGGATTTAAGAAGATTTGTTTGAAATCCTGGCTGTGGTTACTGTTAAAGTTCATTCCTGTGTTCCCACACAGGGAGTTAATTTTAGGAATTGATACAGATACAGTGCCTATAGGGAAGCTGGGGAAGAACTCTTCCCAAGGGCATGGAGCAACAGGACGAGGGAGGATGGTTTAAATTGGAAAAGGGGAGATTTGGGTTGGGTGTTACTCTGAGGCTGGTGGGTCACTGGGACAGGCTGCCCAGAGAGGTGGTGGAGGCCCCATCCCTGGAGACATCCAAGGTCAGGCTTGCTGGGGCTCTGAGCGTCCTGCTCTAGTGAAGATGTCCCTGCTCACTGCAGGGTGGGACTAGATGGCCTCTGAAGGTCCCTTCCCACCCAATGCAGTCTATGATCCTATGATTCTAAGCCTACTCTAAGGGTAAGTTGATGCATTTGTCCTTGAAAGGAAGAAATAGGTACCCAACTAATTAGCACCTTTCCTGAGGTTTTTGCTTGTTCTGATCAGTTCAGACATTTCAGTAATAGAAAAGTGATGTTGAATTGATGGATCTTTTTCTGTAAGGAACTGGGAGCGCTTCACTCAACCCGTTTTATTGTCCCTTTAAATAACCTATGTTTCAGTAAAATTAAAATGTCCTATACAAGAAACTGTGACTAATCTGCACGTCTGAGGAATGTTTGAAGGGATGCAGATGGCAGGCAGATGCTTCTCTTATCTGCCTAATTCTTCGTTTTCTCACCGTGCAACTTCAGTAATATAAAGCACTAACGTATGAGGAGCAATTATCTTCTGTTGTAGGGTTTTGGGTTTTGTTTTAATTTGAAGTTTATGATTTAATTTAAGGCTTTGAGCTATACAGGGAACCAAATGAAAGTCCAGCTCCCCGGTTTAGTGGAGAAAGAAATAATGAAAAAGGATGGATCCATTATTAAAAGGTTTGGCTTGGCATGCCAGCGAACTGCTACAGAAAAGGATTAACAAACTCATAATAACATAGTGGATTTAAGTGAGTGAGGTGACACCACTGTCAACATCTGAAGCTTTATCTGCAGTGATACTAAAGATTGCTACTAACACACTGTGATGGGGATCTACACACTGGGATGGTCTGCATTCACTTGGAAAGACTCGGTCAGTGGGGTTGTGGTGGGTTCGCCCTGGATGGCAGCTGAGCACCGCGCAGCCGCTCCCTAACCCTCCTGTTCCTGACTCCTTCCTGTTCTCTCCTGAGAAAACTCACAGCCTGAGTGAAGACAGGTTAATAATCAAAGGAAAGAGGGAAAGAAGAACCAAGGAAGCGATGCAAAGGCAGCCACTCACTGCCTCCTGCAAGCACTCTGATACCCAGCCAGTCGCTGAGCAGTCTCCGCCTTGGGCAATGTAACTCCTAGGCCCCTCCCCAGCTTCTTCCTCTACCCCCACTTCCATTGACGAGCGTGGTTCTGTATCGTATGAAATATTCCTTGGGCCAGTTCAGGCTAGCTCTCCTGGATGACAGCAGAACAAGCACCTTAGACTTCCGTAGGGCTGACTTTGGACTGTTCAGAAAGCTGCTCGATAAGATTCCATGGGAGGCAGCCCTTGAGGGCAAAGGAGCCCCAGAGGGTTGGTTGCTCCTCAAGAAGGTAATCTTGGTGGCACAGGAACAGGCTGTCCCAGTCGGTCAGAAGAGGGGTTGTCGAGCTAGGAAGCCAGCCTGGCTGAGTAGAGAGATCCAGGCTGATATACGGGAAAAGAAGGAAAAATATGAGCTTTGGAAGAAGGGGCAGGTGTCTTGGGATGATTATAGGGAATTAGTGAGATCATGTAGGGAGAAAGTCAGAAGGGCTAAAGCTGATCTGGAACTCAGGCTGGCCAGTTCTGTAAAAGATAATAAAAAGTCCTTTTATAGGTACATTAACAGTAAAAGGAGGGTCAAGGAGAATCTCCAGCCCTTATTGGATGCTGATGGCACATTAGTGACAAGGGATGAGGACAAGGCTGAGGTCCTTAATTCCTGCTTTGCCTCAGTCTTTAACAGTAAAGAAGGATATTCCCTGAGTGCTCATCCTCTGGAACTGGCTGACAGGGAGGGGAAGAATAACAAAGTTCCCATTGTTCAGGAGGAAATGATTAGCGACCTACTTGGCCAGTGAGATACCCACAAGTCAATGGGGCCAGATGGGATTCACCCAAGGGTGCTGAGAGAGCTGTCAGATGTGCTTGCCAAACCCCTTTCCATCATCTATCAGCAATCCTGGCAGACTGGGGAGGTTCCAGTCGACTGGAGCCTGGCAGATGTTACACCCACAGACAAGAAGGGTCGGAAGGAGGATCCAGGGAACTCCAGGCCTGTCAGTCTGACCTCAGTCCCAGGGAAGATCATGGAGAGGGTCATCTTGGGAGCTATCATGCAGCACATGCACGATGGCCAGGGGATCAGGCCTAGTCAACAAGGGTTTACAGAAGGTAGATCCTGTCAAACTGACCTGATCACCTTCTATGACAAGGTGACCCGCTGAATGGACGAGGGGAAGGCTGTGGATGTGATCTACCTGGACTTTGGTAAAGCCTTTGACACAGTTTCTCACAGCATTCTGACTGAGAAACTGGCTGCCACTGGCCTGGACAGGTGGACCCTCAGCTGGGTTAAAAACTGGCTGGATGGCCGAGCCCAGAGGGTGGTGGTGAATGGAACAAAATCCAGCTGGAGGCCGGTCACGAGTGGCATCCCCCAGGGCTCAGTCCTGGGTCCGGTCTTGTTCAACATCTTTATCAATGATCTCGACGAAGGGATTGAATGCTCCCTCAGTCAGTTTGCAGATGACACTAAACTAGGAGGAAGTGTTGATCTGCCTGAGGGTGGGGAGGCTCTTCAGAGGGATCTGAACAGACTGGACCGATGGGCTGAGTCCAATGGGATGAAGTTTAACAAGGCCAAGTGTAGAGTGCTGCACATGGGACATAATATCCCCATGCAGCGCTACAGGCTGGGGGGAGACTGGCTGGAGAGCTGTCAGGCAGAGAAGGACCTGGGGGTGTTGGGTGACTGCAGACTGAATATGAGTCAGCAGTGTGGCCAGGCGGCCAAGAAGGCCAATGGCATCTTGGCTTGTATCAAAACCAGTGTGGCCAGTAGGTCTGGGGAGGGGATTGTGCCCCTGTACTCGGCATTGGTGAGGCCACACCTCGAGTGCTGGGTCCAGTTCTGGGCTGCTCACCACAAGAAGGACATGGAGGTCCTGGAGCGAGTCCAGAGAAGGGCAATCAGGCTGGGGAAGGGGCTGGAGGGCAAATCCTCTGAGGAGCGGCTGAGGGAGCTGGGGGTGTTTAGCTTAGAGAAGAGGAGGCTGAGGGGAGACCTTATCACCACCTACAACTACCTGAAGGGAGGTTATAGAGAGGTAGGTGATGGTCTCTTCAGCCAGGTGACAGGTGACAGGACAAGGGGGAATGGCATGAAGCTGTGCCAGGGCAGGTTTAGATTGGATGTTAGAAAACAATCTTTTACTGAAAGAGTTGTCAGGGCCTGGCACAGGCTGCCCAGGGAGGGGCTGAGTCACCTTCCCTGGGTGTGTTCAAAAAAAGGGTAGATGAGGTACTTAGGGATATGGTTTAGTTTAGGATGTGAATGGTTGGACTTGTTAAAGGTCTTTTCCAACCTTGTGATTCTGTGATGAAGTAAGTTAACTGCAGCCCCCCAACCAAAGGGGTATCGCTGCCGAGCTGATTTCCTAGGTGGCGATATAGGAATAACTGTGCCCTGGTCAGGCCTCACCTGGAGTGTTGTGTCCAGCTCTGGGCTCCCTGGGACAAACCAGACAGGGATCTCCTGGAGAGAGCCCAGCGGGGGGTACGGAGGGGATGAAGGGCCTGGAGCATCTCCCCTGTGAGGAAAGGCTGAGTGAGCTGGGGCTGTTCAGCCTGGAGAGGAGCAGCCTGAGAGGGGATCTGATCAATGGGGATCAATAGCTGAAGGGTGGGACACAGGGGGACATGGGCAGCCTCTTCTCAGTGTCTGTGGGGACAGGACAAGGGGCGATGGCCTCAAGTTGGAGCACAGGGAGTTCCACCCCAATCTGGGGAAGAACTTCTTCCCAGTGAGGGTGTCGTGGTTTTGCCCCAGCCGAGGGCCGCACCCCACACAGTCGCTTGTACTTTTAAAAGGAAGGGGGAAGGAAAGTTGGGGGAGGGGGAAAAGGGAAGGAAGAAAGGAGGAAAAGAAACCACAACCTAGAAACCAGAACCACGCAGGTTGGGATAAGGATAGTTACTAAACAAAGCAGAAAACTAGATATAACAATAACAGGAGTTTAAAGCACAAAATAGATGAAACTGGTGATACACAATGCAATTTCTCACCAAACCACACAACTCAGGCCGCACAGCTTAGAGCCCGTCCCGGAACCCGACCGTCCCCAGAAACTGCACGTCCTGGCGTTGTCTCCTTCTCTTCCCCCCAGTCCCCCTTTATACTGAGCATGACGTAACTGGCATGGAATGTCCTCTTTGGCCAATTCGGGTCACCTGTCCTGGCTGTGTCCCCTCCTTTCTCATTAGTAGGGAAGTATGAAGAACTGAGAAAGGTCCTTGATTGCCCGGCAACAAATCGGAAAACATCAGGGTGCTATCAGCACTGTTCTCATCCTAACTCCCAAACATGGCATTCCATCCACTGCTAAAAAAAAATTAACTCCATCATAGCTGAAACCAGGACAGAGGGTGAGGGAGCCCTGGGACAGGCTGCCCAGGGGGTGTGGAGTCTCCTTCTCTGGAGAGATTCCAGCCCCGTCTGGACGCCGACCTGTGTGACCTGTCCCAGGGACCCTGCTCTGGCAGGGGGTGGGACCCCATGGGCTCTGGAGGTCCCTTCCCACCCCTACAGCTCTATGAGTTTGTGATCTGGAAGGGACTTGGTGAGGTTTCAGGTTCTGACTAGCAGAGCAAGATGGTTGCAATGAGGTGAGGAAGCTTTAACAGGATAGTTGAGGGTTACCTCAAAGGTGGATTTACTGGCTGTTGGAAGTCAGGCTTGTTCAGAAGGATGTGTTCAATAAATTCATCAGCTTAAAGTACTATTGCACGGGACAGCTCTGTATGTTGGCATTAAATACAGCAAACAGGAAGGCCTTGTGTGAATTTCAGCATAACATGGCATGCCTGTGTGTTACAGCATGGGTTTTACCCAGCATCTGAAACCGTATGCTTAATCCGCACGCGTACAGAGATGGGCTGCTGCTGGTTTACACTGTGGGAGCCCCTGAAAGCCATGCTGTGTGCTGTGTTCAGAACGTGTAACGGCAACCTGACCTCATGTTATGTGAAATGAAAAACAGCCTTAAGGCCTTGGCTGAAAAGGAGCATTAAAAAAAAAAAAACCCCACCCCAAACCTTCAGGAACTGTGGGCTCTTTGAGGCAGTTTTCTCATTTCTCTTGTTTCAGGACAACACTGAGTAAAGCCAGCACACAGAAGAGGACTGTGATGAAGGATCGGTACGGGAAACGCGTTCACATAGAAGAGCTGGAAGACACGCCAGAAGCACTACTGCAGGATGACCTCCAACATGACCTCCAGCAGCTTCTTAGACACTTCTGCAGAGAGGACTGGAAAGAGGAGGCGAAGTGAGAAGCTGCCACCACCCCTCAACACCATCGTGTAACCATCCACCCCGTGTGCAGCATTCATCTTCTCCAGGCATAGACATTATTACCTACACAATCCCTGGAAGACACTGCCATTTCTACTTGTGTAGACATGGTGAATTAATTTCTTCCCTGCCCCACATTTCCTTTTGGGTTTCAGTTACTTTTTTTTTTTACCCTGTAAGCTAATTTGTGACCAAAGATAGCATCCTTCATCCAGGATGATTTATCCACCCAATCGTCATCTTTGTGCTGTACTGGGAACCTTGTCAGCATCGCCACTTCCTGCTGTTCCTTTGCTTCTGCAGTAGCTTCATGGAATCGCATTTGTCCAGCCAACTTCATCAGCAGGCCTCTTCGAGTGACTGTGCACATGCGTCCTGAGGAAAACTGTATATAGCAAGAGTATTTGAACTTAGGAGACCGCAGAGAACACACTGCCTACGACTACAATTAGCATCATGGATTGCAAGGTCTACTGACACTGCGGAACAGCGATTAACAAAGTAATGTTAACACAATCCACTGCATACTGAGGAGGAAGCACTGCGGAATCTGCTGCATCCATAAGACTTCCAGTTTAGGGATCTATTATAGTTAAAGGCTCTAAGAGTCAGGCTAAAAACCTGGAAATGCAGCTGTTCTTGAGAAGTAACAGCTGACCGTGGCCATTAGTGCTTCTGAGACCTCCAGCAGCCACTTTAAAATTTCCAGAAAAAGAATTTTAAAAAAGTAAATTAAAAAAAAACCAAACCCAATTAGGTAACCAACTTGCTAGCAGCTATATCTATGGCACATTTGCATACGGTATTAAAATCTTCTAGATCTGGACATGTGGCAGGGTGTATTAAACAATTATAACTACAGTAGTTTCCTGTTTTCATCACTGCTTAGCAAACCACACTGTCTTCTTGGTGGTACTTCCTGCTGGCCACTGCACTGTAGATAAATATGGGAGAAAGACTTACCCACTGTACAAGGAGAATAAGTAATTCACCATGTTTTATCAAGATTGCCTCTCATCCGATACATGCATGTGGCATTTGAAGGTCAAAGCCAAACCCTCCTGTAACCATGTCAGCTTGTTGGCCCTCTTAGCACTGAGCGAGCGGTTTTTATCTCCCAACCAAGCGTTTTTTAACAGAGAAAGCGCTCACAATCCTTGAAAGCCAGTTTCTCTTCCTACTTTGTTATCTGTATCTATATAAAATATATATATTTCTAAACCAACCCTCGGAAAACCACGATAGTGTGTCTGCACTTTGATTTTCACTAAAGGGAAAGAGAGATCTGACATTTTTGGGTGTTCTATACCTTAATAATCAATGGAGGGAGCTCTAGAGTGGTTTAGCGTGCATAATACACACACACAAGGTTTTTTTAAACAGCTGTTCGATTTTTTTGATAGTACACTCAAACCCAAGAGTAAACCAAATCCTCTCCTCCAGGAGTAGGATTTTTTCCCAAGCTTATCCAGCGATTGTAGGGTTGTTTGGGTTGGTTTTTTTTAATTTAATGACTCAGTGCTCAGAACAAGGACACTTCCTCATGAAGGTAACAACGCCAAGAGCATGTAAAAAACACTTTGGGAGTTCTGGTTTCCCACAGGAGAAACGACCCAAGGTGCCATGCTAACACTTTTTTTTTTTCTTTTTTTTTTGGCAGGCAAGTAAAAAAAAAAACACCACAAAACCAAAACAGCAAACCCAACAAACTGCACCAAATTTAAAAAAAAAAAAAAAGGTGTTTTGGCAGCCAAACCCAGCAAGACCCATGATGAAAGAAATTTCATCTTGGCTTTCTTACCATCAAAGACAGCACAGGATGATCTTCAAGGATGGGGCTCTAAAGAAATGCATTTCTGTTGTGTTATTTGCGGTGCAGATGATGTTCTGTGTAACAACATAATGGTTATTCACCTCTTATTTTGATTTTTTGCTGTGTTATCAAAGAACTTGAATACTGTGAGAAGTGAATTTTAAGTTGACAAATCAGCATCTTGTTCCCATGGTGATAACACTAATTGAATATATCTATGAGGGCATGTATTAGTTAAAAATTAAAAAAAAACAACACTTAACAATACATAGCTGCAATGTGTACAATGGCTGATTAAATAAAAATGTACAAGTGTTAAATGTAGAAATAGCGGCTTGCTCTCTGTTACTGCCAGTGCAGCACGAAAAGGAACGGCACCTTCCTGAGCAATTGCAATTCCTGTGTCCAGCTCCTGAAGATAAAATTTCTTTTTATCTTCAGTTCCACTATTTGGCACTGACTGTGGGTCTCAGTCTGTCATGACAGTCAGGTAGCTGTTCTCTTTAAATCCCTGGTGACAGTTTCTCAGGGGGTGTCTAGCCATGTTTTCCAGTTGCTGCAGTCGTCGTGTTGTTCCCCTTCAGGAATGGCTGGGCTGTTGGTCCCAGTCAATTGCTTTTCGATTGCCCGCTCCTGGGAGTCTTAACCAGAGGAAAGATGGGGAAGGAAAACGTGGGGTGATTCAGAGAATAGTGAAAGTTGGGAAAGACCTCCAAGATCACAGAACCTCCTGAGCATCAGGCCCATGGAGCCCAACTCCTGGCTCCACACAGCCCAGCCCAGTCAGAGCTGCACTGAGGGCATCATCCAGGCACTTCTTGCCCTCAGCCCAGCTCGGGGCTGGGACCCCTTCCCTGGGGAGCCTGTGCCAGTGCCCGACCCCCCTCTCAGCACAGAACCTCTTCCTGACACCCAGCCTAACCCTCCCCTGGCCCAGCTTCACGCTGCTCCCTCGGGTTCTGTCCCTGGTCCCCAAAGAGAGGAGAGAGATCGGTGCTGCCCCTTTGCTCCCCTCAGCAGGCAGCCACAGACCCCCAGGAGGTCTCCCCTCAGCCTCCTCTTCTCCAGGCTGGACAAACCCAGGGCCTTCAGCCTCTCCTCACAGCTTCCGAGCCGTGTTCCAGGCCAACAAGGAAACATGGCTGGGTGGCCAAGGAACTGTCTTGGCTTCGGGCAAGACAATGAGCACAACCGAGAAGTTATTTGTCCCTCCTGGTTTTCAGAAAACCTGGACAGAAATACCGGAATTTTATCCCTGGTTTGGAGACGACACAGAGAAAGCGTTACCTTGGAGACAACTGATTGACACAGGACGGGACGAGGAAGTGCAGGAGGCGCCTGCGGGGGGCGGGACGGGGCAGATTCGAATCTCGGCGGCCGCTGCTTCCCGCTTCGCTCGTTCTCTCGCGGTGGCGCAGCCCGCGGTTCCGGTGCGCAGCGGCCGGGCTGGGCTCCCCGACGGGGTCTGGGTGAGGTGCGGGACGTTCGGCCGGGAGCGTGGGGACCGGCAAGTGGGGAAGGGGCTGCGGCCGAGCGGGCTCCCGGGGCAGGAGGAAAGTGCCGGCGCTCGGGCGGCCGCGGAGGGGGATGAGGAGCCGCCGGGTTCGGGGCGCCGGTGAATAAGGCCCCGAGGGCCGGAGCCCGGCACCCCCGTTGTCGTCGCCCGTGGTCCCCCGGGACTGGGCCCGCTCCGCGGGTCCCCCCGCCCATTGTCCGGAGTGGCGCGGCCCGAGCCGGGCGTTCCCCGGTGCTGAGAACGGAGCCCGGCGGCCGGGAAAGGGGCCCCCGGGGCCTTTGGGACTCCTGGTCAGCTGCTTCTGGGCTTAAAGCCAGGGGCCGGTTTGGCCGTGGCTGCCTGGGGAAGCGGGAGGGCCCAGGGGGTCTGGGTTGGGTGCATGGGCGCCCGGCGGTGGGGCGGGGGGGTGTTTCGGCTCCAGCCACAGCCAATATTCAGCTCCAGCTCCGTCGTGTCCTAGCTCCATCCCCGCAGCCGTGATTTCAGCTCCAGCTCTGAAGTCTCAGCTCCAGCACTATGTCTGGATTTTATGCTTGAGTGCTTCCAGCTCCTTTCTGAACCCCACGGCATCTACTGTAGCCTCAGCCCTGCCTCCCTCCTGGGCACGGAGCCTCGTAGAACGGCTTGACCGGGATCCGGGAGCAGCCGCTCTGAGCCCAGGTGAGGGACGCCGGCGTCTGCGGGGCCCCGGGGCAGCTGTGGGGTTGGGGGGGCGGTGTGTGTCTTGGGCTCTGAGACTGGGTGTACCGAGGCCAGGCAAGTGGTGGCTGTGGGCTCTACAGAGCTTCCCCAAGCTCCTGCCCCGACTGATGTCAGCTCCTTTCCGAACCCCACACCAATAATTTCAGCCCCAGCCCCGCAGTCTTTATTCCTGCCCCAAGTGATTTCAGCTCCTTTCCCACACCAACAACCTTTATTCCAGGTCTCTGTGTTTTATTCCCAGCCCTGCAGTCTTTATTTCAGCCCCAGATTTGGTGTTTTGGCTCCAGCCACAGCCAATATTCAGCTCCAGCTCCATTGTGTCCCAGCTCCAGCCCCGCAGCTGTGATTTTAGCTCCAGCTCTGTGAGGTCTCAGCTCCAAGCCTGTGTCTGGATTTTATCTCTGAGTGATTTCAGCTCCTTTCTGAACCCTACAGCATTTATTTCAGCCCTGACCCCAGAGTCTTTATTCCAGCACCAGTTTCATGTTCAGCGCCATCATGTCCCAGCTCCAGCCCCGCAGCCATGATTTCAGCTCCTTTATTCCTGGTTGCACCAACAACCTTTATTCCAGCTCTGCAGCTTTTACTTCCAGCCCCAGAGTCTTTATTCCTGCCCCAAGTGATTCCAGCTCCTTTCCGAACCCCACAGCAAGAATTTCAGACCCAGCCCCGCAGTCTTTATTTCAGCTCCTTTCTGAATCCCACAGTCTTATTCCCAACCCCAGTGTCTTTATTCATTCCCCAAGTGATTTCAGCTCCAGCCCTGCGTGATTTCAGCTCCAGCCCTGCGTGATTTCAGCTCCAGCCCTGCGTGATTTCAGCTCCTTTCTGAAGCCCAGTCTTTATTTCCAGCCCCAGTGTCTTTATTGCTGCCCCGAGTGATTCCAGCTCCTTTCCGAGCCCCACACTACTGCTCCCCCCTTTCTTCCAGCCCCTTGCCCCTAAAGCCCCGTTTATTCCAGCCCTACTGACTTTACTCCAGCTCAGCGTTGTTTCAGCTCCAGGCCCGCAGTGTCTATCTCAGCTCCAGCTCTACATCTTCCCTCTGCCTCCGCCTTCTCCCGGCAGCACTGGGGGCTGTTGACAAGGGCTTAAATCAATCACTGTCATCAGTCACAGCCCCCTGCCCAGCTGTCGCAGTCCCCAGCCTCAGCTGCTGATGCAGGCCCGTGCCCTGTGCTTTTGGTGACCACCGTGTGTGGAGCCCCACTTACAGTGAGGGTTCCACAGCCCTGACACCCCTCCAGCCCCGACACCCCTCCAGCCCCTGCCAGCAGCAGCAGTTGCGGAGGGGGAACAGCTGCTGGGCTTCCAATGCCCCTGCCCCAAAGGCTGGTGCTGAGCCTCAGCTCCCCTGCCCCGCTTCCACCCCGTTTCAGGTCAGCACACAGCACTTTTGTTTTTGGGGGACTGGAGGCACTCCCGGAGCTGCTGCTCCAGATTTTGGGAGAATGGGGGGGGGTACCCACCCCAGGGCCTGGGAGTGCTTGGGGACTGGGGGCACCTCCCGTGGGGCAGAGCCAGCCCTGGGACAGACTTTATTTCACTTCACTGCTCTGTGTTTTTGAGCCATCAGGGCACACCACGGGTTTCACAGTCACAACTTTATTGACACCACGAGTCGGTATTTAACGCTCCGAGATCCCGCTCGCGGCAACACCCGCGGCTCGCCGAGCCCGGCCCCTCATGTCCCGCGCCTGTAGCGCTCAGCGACGTGAGTGGGAAGCGGCCCCCACGACAGGCCAGGACCCCGCTGCCGCACTGGGAGCGGCCCCGCACCCCACGCGCTACACAGCTCGCCCGGACCGAACCCCCGCCCCAGAACCACCCCAATACGCGAGTTCCTCGCTGGCCGGCGCTGAACCGCCCCACTGCCGGCGCTGAACCGCCCCACTGCCGGCGCTCCCCGGCGAAGCTCGCCAGCGCTCCGAAGCCCGTTAGCCAACATCACCGGTCGCCGCGTCTCACTGACAGCAGTGGGACCCCACCGCCCCCTTTAAATCCTCTGGCCACGCCCACGGGCGCCCGCCCGCCTATCGCTGCCGCGCCTATCTTCCGTTCTGGTCCAATCACGTAATTCCTTTTCAATCCGGTCTCCGCTCCCCGCCGTCTCCTTTCCGCCCAACCTCCGCCCGTCGTTTCAATCCGGTCCGCACCGTCTCCGCTCCGCGCGGTCCCAGCTCGCCCTTTCAGTTTGGCTGTGCCCGCTCTCGGCCCGATGTTTCAATCCTGCCCCGCGCTGTCCCAGAGCTGGGACCGCCCCGGCCCGAGAGCCCCGGGGCGGCGGAGCCTCCGTGCCCGCTCCTGTTGGAGTCCCGCAACGCCGCCCGCCCTCGGGGAGGTTTCCCGGGCAGCTGAGGGGCGGGGCCGGGCGGAAGCGGCCGGGAGCCGAAAGGAAACGGGCCAAGGGGCGGGCTCTTTGCAGAGCCGAGCTCAGTCGTCGTCGGGGCTTCCTCCTACGGAGTGGCCGGGAGCGACCGTGCCGCGGTTCTGGGCTGGAGGAGCCGGGCCCCGGCCTGAGCGGTCCCACCTCCCGCGGCTGAGCCGGGGTGGGGGGCGCAGCTCCGCGGGGCTCTGGGAAGGGCCCAGACGAGCCCTGCCTCCCTCCCGGGCGCGGAGCTGGGGCGGCGCGGAGCGACGTGAACCCGGGAGCGGCCGCCCTGAGCCCAGGTGACAGAAGCCGTGGGGGCAGGTGCCGAGCGAGGGAGGGCCGCGGGCTCCCCGGGCCGGGCAGCCCCTGCCCTGGGGTCTTGTTGGCACCGGCCCTGGCCCTCTGCCCGGCGGTGCTGCCCCTGCAGCCCAGGGACATCTCGGGCCGGCTCCAGCTCGCACACGTTTCAGCACAGCTCCTGCTCGGCAAACGACGCTCCAGCACGGAGGCGTCTCGGATCCAGGTGCTCGATGCTGCAGGGAAGAGATGTTGTTGCTGCTGCTCTGTACCGCTCTGGCCGGCAGGAACCTGCGCGCCTTCCCTCTCTCGTTGATGGAAGCTCTGCCCCGGTGTGAGTTCAGCTCCTGACGCTGCGCACTCCAGGTGAGAGATATGCTGGCTGAGGGACACTTGTGGGTGCTCCCACCCTCGTCGAACAGACCCTCTGCCTCGGTGCAGTTCTAGGTCCTTCAGCCCTGACTGAGGACCTAGAGCTGCACCTGCCCTGCCCTGCCACAACCCCAGCTTGTGCCTGCCCCAGCTCTGTGGCAGCTGCCCAGTTTGGCTCACCGTGCTGCACGCTACGGCCAGGAGAGGCTCCCGCAGCTTTGGTCCACGGCTGCTCCACCTCCAGCCCGTGGTGTCGACTCAGGTTTTTGTGCCCCTCCTGCCTGGCCGCGGCTCAGCCCCTTACTCTGCACGCTCCAGGTAAGTGAGGCTCCAGCTGCCGCATGAGCTTTCCCACTCCCCCTCTTCCCCCTGTAAACATTGTTTTTTTGGAAGCGCCGAGGCTGCTTAGCCTGGCGTTTGTTCTGCAGGTTTCAGCTTGCATTTTGCCCCTGCTCATGGGCTCATTCCTGCAGCTCTGGCCCATGCAAACTCCAGAGAAGAGACACTCCTGCTCCTTCCAGCCCCAGGGACTTCTGCCCAGCTGTAGCTGAGGGATACCCCAGATTCTGCATGCTCCAAGGAAGTTGTGTTCCTGCTCCAGCTCAGCCTGATGAACACTCGGCTCTGCACCCCCCAGCTCAGGGGCTCTCAGTTCCGATTAAGAGCTGCTCTGCAGCTGAGGTTGTACATCAAGCACCACCATCCCTCCCACAGCCCCCCTCTGAATAAAGCGGTGGTGCCCCTGTTTTGCACGGAGACACTCTCAGACATTGAGTTTGGCCTGGTGCATGCCAGCATCCTGCACTTTTGGGGCAAAAGCGACCAAACCCCCTACATCCAGTGAGGGTCCTGCAGCCCTGACCCCCACTCATTCCCCAACCTCTGCCCACCCATCCTCCCTCCCCAGCCCCTGCCAGCACAGCAACATTTAGGGAGGGGGAATAGCTGGCTGGGCCTCCAGTTCCCCCTCCCCAAAGGCTGGTGCTGAGACCCATTCCCCTGCTGCCCCCCAGCTGGTTTCAGGCCCAGACCCACAGCACTCTGCTCTGGGGCCAAGGCCTGAAAACACAGCAGTTCGTCTGTGGCGGGGGGTCAAGCTGCCAAACCCCAAGACTGGGCTGCTGGGCTGTGCAGCACTCAGTCCTCATCTTGGGGGGCTGGAGACACCCTTGGGGCTGCTGCTCCAGACAGTTGTGTGAAGGGAAAGAGAAAGGGCACCCACCCACAGCCCAGGGCCCCAGGCATGCTTGGGAACTGGGGGACTCCTCAAACGGGGCGGAACCAGCCCTGGGGCACCTGAGGCAACATCCCCACACCCGGGGAAAACCTTATTGCGCTCCATTACACTTCACAACACCGCAGTTCTCCTTATGCCTTTCATTACAACATCACAATAAAACAATAACAGGATGAGCAGTGTTTTCTGTTCTATCTTTATTTAACCGCCATTTCCAACCCCAGCCCAGCCGGGACCGGGACACTGCAGCTTGGCCGCACCCCCGACCCCTGGTGCGGCTCCCGCCCCGCTCGGGAACCGAACTGCCCCCACGCCCCGGGCAGCGCCCAGTGGCACCGCCCCTACCCTCCCCACGGACACCGCGACCCGCTCGGCTCCGCGTCGCACTCCGGGGCTGCACCCGCCCGACTCAAGCGGGGAGTAGCCGGCAGGACGGGGCTCGGCTCTGCTCGGCCCAAGGGACCGGACCGGCTGCCCTACGCAGGGCACCGCCCGCCAGAACCCGCCTCCCGCCCGGCACTGCCGGACCCCCGACTCCGGAACACACCGCGAAAAGAGGCTCTGGGCCGCCCAGGCACACGGGGCTCGCGGCCGCTCAGCGCTGCCCCACTCCCAGCGCACCCGGCCCGGTTCACTGACGCTCTCGGAGCGGCAAGTCCAGCAGCACTCCCCACGGCCGCCGCTCTGTACGGGTGTCACAGCGCACACGCGCTCTCTACGCTCCGGCCTCGCCAATCCGGGCCCGAGACACCGCCCGTGCGCGCAGAGCTGTCCTCAATCCGGTCCGAGCGAGCCCCGTCCGTCACACCGCCCCGCCCCAGAGGGAGGCTTCAACTCGGCCCAATCGCGTTTTGTCATTTCAATCCGGGCCCAACGCCCTCCACGTCCGGCCTCTCCCGTCCGGCGGAGGGAGCGATCCCGCCGCTGACGTTCCAGGAGAGTCTTAGTCCACTAGCCCCGGCGGCCGGCGTTGGCGGGCCGGGAAGCGGGGGAAGGGGGGCCCACACCGCGGACGCTGCCGGTTCCCGATCAAGCCCCCTAGCCAGGCAGGATATCAGTTCGCGTCAGCCGCGCTACGGTGGGAGCGCCCGGGCGGGCGTCTCTCCGGGAGACAGCCCGCGGCCTAACGGGCGGCACCAGGAGCATGCACAGTAGAGCGAGCACAATCAGCTCGGTGCTGCCGCCTGGCGGACACGCCGCGGTACTGCGCCGGGTTGCTCAGCGCACGAAAGCCGCTGCGTGCTGCCTCCTTGCGGACTCCCCGCGTTCCTGCGGCGATGCACGGCGAAACCCGCTGCGTGCTGCTGCCTTGCAGATACGCCGCGGTACTGCGGGTGGGAGACGCGGTTGGAGCGGCAGAGCGCTTCTGCCTCTTTGAGGACACGCTGCGGTAGCTGGCGGGCGGCGAGGCGCACGAAACCCGCTGGGTGCTGCCGCCTTGCGGACACTGACCGGTACTGCGGCCGGGCGGCGCAGCGCCCGCGGCAGGGCGCTTGAAAGCGGCGCGCCGCCGTTGCCTAGCGACCACGCCGCGGTAGCGCCGCTGTTTCGAAGCGCGTGCGCAGTAGGGCGCGCTGAAGCTGCCCGGGGGACCCTGCGCATGCGCTCTGGGGCGGTGTGGCGCCCCGCGGGATGCCGGGAAGCGCGCCCAGCCCACGCGCGGCTCCTGCCGCGGAGCGCGCGCGGTTCGCCCGGGCTCCCGGCGCCGGTCCCGGCCGCGTGACGCCGCGCTGGGCGCCGGGCGGTGCCGCCGGCTCCGCGCTCCCTCCGGGTGAGGCGCCGCCTCCGCCGCCCCGCGCGGGGTCGGCCGGGGCCGGGCGGTCGGCGGCGCGCGGGTTCGCGGCGGTCCGGGGCTCTGCGGGGTCGGTGCGGGGCCCGCGGGCGGCGAGACGCCGCGCGTTCTCCCCTCGGCCGCGGCCGGCGTTGTCCCGGCGCCGCTCCGTGCCGGGGCTTTTCTCCGCGGCTAGCGGCGGGGCGTCTGGGCCGGGCTGGGGGGTCGCGGCGGCGCCTCGGGGGTGCGGCCACCCAGAGCTGCCCTTCCCCGAGCAGCCGGCACGGGTCGGGGCTCGCGTTGGGGCAGCGCTCGGCAGCTGTTCGGGCTCGGTGCTCGGCGGGGTCGGGGGGGGGAAGGTGGCGGTGCGGGGTTGTTGTTCAGGCTTGTGGTTTTCGCTGGGTTTTGGGGTTATCGGGGTTCTGCGGGGCTTTGCGTTGGGCCTGGGGTTAGTGGGGTCGGTGCGGGCTTGTGGGGTTGTTTTAGTTGGATAGGGGAAGTTGGTTGGGGCTGGCGGGTTTTTGGGGATGCGGGGGGGTGTCCGTGGGGTTTGTGTCTCTTTTTAATTGCGGCTTGTGGTTTTTTTTGCTCGTGGGGTTGTTTTGGTGGAGGAGGGCTTGGGGCTTCTGTTGTGGGTTTTGTGGCGTTTAGTGGTTGTTTTGATTTGTTTTTTTGTTGTGCATTTACTGTTTTTAAATTGGGTTTTAGGGTTTTCTGTGGCTTGCAGGTTTTTTTAAAGGTTTTTTTTCTGCTCTGGGTGGGCTCAGGCCTTGGATGGGGTTTTTTATTCCTTTACCACATTACCGTAAATGGAAATGGAGTGCAGAGACTGCTCTGCCTTTTGTTCCCTTGTCAGCAGACATCTGCAACCTCAGCTTGTGTAACAGACGGGCCCGAGCAAGTAGGTTTTGCACTGCGGTGTCTCTTTGGGAATGGTTATGTTGCTCTCAGTTCTGCTCAAGAGTGGGAGCTGAGCTGGACTTGTGCTTTGCCCTTGCAGATGCCGTCCTGGAGAAGGCAAGCGTGTTCTGAAGCCGTCGAAGGGCCCCATTGAGGCGACGTTGAGAGAGTTTCACGCCGCAGACGGGTCTTGGAAAGAGCTACAGGAAAACCTGCAGCTGGTGCGGCGGAGGAATCCTCAGGAACTGGGCGTGCTTGTTCCCACACCAGACTTCTATTGAAGGAGAGTGTCGGTTGTAAGGTAACAGAGCAGTTTAAAGAACAGCCGCACCCCAGGTGTTACAGGCTTATTGGTAAGGCTTACTTCACTGGAGCCGCGTGCGGCCCCTTGGAATGGGAATGATCTCTGCAGAACTGCTCCAGCGTAGCACAGGACAGCGTTCTCTGTAGGAGTTTGGATTCCAGGTATCTTTTTTCCACCTGTGGAGTGTCCTGACGCTGGGTGGGGATAGTGGCCTTTGTGTGGGAAACCCCGGCAAAGTTTGATTTCGTTTTGTTTTGTCGACTCGTTGCAAATGGTTGTGGATGTTCTGTGGGCCTGCAGTCGTCAGTCTGAAAAATCAGTGCTGCAGAGCGTGTGGTTAAAAGCACCAGTTTTAGGATTTGAGAGCCCTTATTGCTTGGGAAGGTGACGAAGCCTCTCTGGGCTGGGCTGGAACAGAACCTAAACGTGCTGTGCTACTTAATAGCTGTTACGAAGACAGTAAACTGATGGAAACTAGTACTGCTCTCTGTGAGCAGTAATCTAAGCGTAACTTTATTATTCTAAGAGATAGTGGGAGAATAATCCTTTCAAAAGTCAGGTTTGGAGACTAGTTTGGAAGGACTGTTGGAGAAATACCTGAAGAATGCATTTTGCATTTCTTTTTATTGCTACTTCCCCTCCAAGTAAGGCAGAAGTTTTTAATTAACGTCTTATTTATTAGTTTGTGGGGGTGTTTGTGCTTTGTGTATTTTGTCTGCTTGGTGAGAGCTTTTGGGGTTTTTCTGGCTTCTCTGTAGACAAAGTTAGAACTTGTCTTCATTGTAGGTGCACTAGTCAGGGCAAAGTGCGTCTTGCGAGCTTTCGCTTTGGAAGAGTGGGAAACACTGCCTGACTTCAGAGGCTTAATGTCTGAATGAAACACTTCAAACTGCATTTTTGTTTTTCATTCTTTCTCTCTTTAATCACAGCTCTCCCTTGCCGTAACCACAGATTAAGGAATGAATCTATCCGTTGTTGGAGAGACATCCCGTTTGTCGCCATGCCACTCAGCCGTGCTCATGGGAAATCATCTGCACACCGCAGTGAGCTGAAGAATGCAAAGCGGATTGTAGTGAAGCTGGGCAGCGCTGCGGTGACTCGAGGGGACGAGTGTGGCTTGGCCCTCGGGAGGCTGGCATCTATTGTAGAGCAGGTAATGCTGTGACTGAAGTGGAATGTTTGTTTTGACTTTGGGTACTCGGTGATTGTTGGATGGCACAGAAAGCTGTAGGAAAATTCATAAAGCAGTGATGGCCCTTTAAAGCAGTGAGGTGGCCTTTCCCTTTATCATCCCCCTGTGCTGTGGTAGCATAACCCATGTAAGCGGTGGGGCGGGGGCTCGCGTTCCTGCCTCATCGGGCGGGTGAAGCGCTCCGCGTTCTTGCTGGGGCTGTGCACTTTGTCTCGGGTTCTTGTTTTTGGGGCGCTTGTCAGTAAGCGCTCTGGTCCCCAGCCCTGGGGACTCTGGCTGCTGCTTCAGGTGCTGGAGCACCTGCCCTACGAAGAGAGGCTGAGGGAGCTGGGCTTGTTCAGTCTGGAGAAGAGAAGGGAACCTCACTGCAGCCTTCCAGTCCCTGAAGGGAGCTTATAAGCAGGAGGGGATTCAACTTTTTAAAAGGATAGACAATGACAGGACAAGGGGGAATGGATTAAAACTAAAGGAAGGAAGGTTTAGATTAGATATTAGGGGGAAGTTTTTTACAGAAAGAGTGGTGAGGGGCTGGAACAGGCTGCCCAGAGAGGGGGTGGATGCCCCGTCCCTGGAAGTGTTCCAGGCCAGGTTGGATGGGGCCCTGGGCAACCTTGTGTAGCTCCAGGCCTGAGGTTGGTGGCCCTGCCTGTGGCAGGGGGGGTTGGAGCTCTGTGACCCTTGGGGTCCCTTCCAACTCAGACCATTCTATGATTCTTCTCGTTGCGCTCCAGGAAGTTGACCGTGGATGCAGAGGGAAGACCTGACCGGTGAGACCGTGCAACACTGCCAAAGACGTCCGTCAGCTCTGCACTGAAAAGCTCAAGATGGCCGAGCCAGAAGAATGCAGCCCATTTCTTCTTGTTGACAGCACCCGGCAGCGACTGACGGAGGATACCTGCCCTCAGAAAACGAAGGCCAAGCTGCATGGCCATCCGCAAGCCCAGGTCTTTCACTCTGTCTGTGAGCGTGTGAACAGTGACCTGTACGGGGCCGTTTTTCAAACCAGCGGCGACCCAGCACCTTAAACCCAGCAATTCCTCGTTTGATTCCTGTTCCTTTTGTTAACTGTTGAGAGGGTCTTTGTTGGCTGGCTGGCTTTCTTCAGGAGCCGAGACGGGCCTTAAACCAGGAACGCCCGGTAAAAGGCCCTCAGCCGCTCGCAGCGCAGCCTGCAGAACCCCACCTCAACTCTGCCCGGGGCCAGTCAGGTGCAGTATTCCACCGGTGCCTTTGAGTGTGCAGCTGGGAGATGAATTTCTCGCATTCAGGGGTTCCTCAGATTCTCGTAGCAGCTTGCTGACAGGAAGGTTAGGGGCACCTGAGAAGCTGGGAATGGACAGCTGCCTGGAACTGGCCAAAGGGATATTTCAAACATATGATGTCATACTCTGAATATGACTGAGGGGAGCAGGCAGCTCAGGAACTATCTGAGCATTGGCTCTGACTGGTGAACAGTTGTGCTGTGTATTCCTTGTTTATTTTTTTATAATTACTATTGTCTTTATTTTTTGTCCTATTAAACTGTTTTTATCTTAAGCCACGAGTTTTATGCTTTTCTTTTTGATTCTCTTCACCCATCTCACTGGAGAGGAGCTGAACCAGCAAATGGCTGTGTGGTTGTTTTAACTCCCTACCAGGTTAAATCCATCTCGTTAGCCACATCCTGCTTTCTGTTTCCCTGTCCCACAGCTCTTTTCCAGGTCCCCCCATCCTTCCTCCCGCTTATCATTTTTCGCCCTGTCTCCTGCTGCATTTGGGCATTGAGCCTTGTGGCCAACTCGCTGCTGGGGTTTACATGTGCTATTGAGTAAAGTTTTCCTGATACCTCTGTATGTGTTTGTAGCCCTTGGATGCAGAGCCCGTGGCTGTGGACAGGTGCAGGGGTTATGTGCTGGATGACGTGCTGTGGGGCTGCAGCTGGGGCAGCCCCAGGCATGGCCAGTGAGGCTGAGGGGCTGGGCCTGGTCCATGAAGGGGCTCCAGCTGTAAAGGGGGTTGTCTGGGCATCTGTGCCTGGGGCCGCTGATGGAGGAGTGGATCCAAAGGGGTCCTGCAGACAGGCACCTCTGGCAAAGGATGGCCAGTCCCTGCAGCGAGGAAGGATCTCTCTGAGCTGCCCATAAGAGAGCAGACCAGCATGTGATGCCAGGAGCTCGGTGCCTGTGTCGGCTATGTGCTAAACCACAGGAAGCCAGGAAGCTTTGCAGATCAGGACCATTGAGGCATCCAAGCAGGTGTAAGGGTCAGGCAGGCGTCACTGTGGAGGAGGAAGAGGCAGAGCTGGAGAGAAGCGTTGAGGTGGTGGAGGTCTCCTGCCAGTGTCAGGAACTGGTAGCCCTGCTGCCATGCAGCAGATCTCTGCCTGCCTCCTGCCCATCCCTGGTTTTTTTCAGTCTGGAGAAAAGGAGGCTGAGGGGAGACCTCATTGTGGTTTATGGCTTCTTTACAAGGGAGAGTGAAGGGGTGGGAGCCAATCGCCTCTCTTTGGTGACCAGTGATAGAACCCAAGGGAACGGTGTGAAGCTGCGATGGGGGAGGTTTAGGCTGAATTTTAGGAAGAGGCTCTTCCTGAGAGGACGGTAGAGCACTCATTATCCTACTCTCTTTTCAGTGGGTACTTTGGGGAGGATTGGAGGTGGTGCTGGTGACAAATTAGCAGCATTTTTTTTATTCGGTGTTGAGTCTGCTTTGCCAGTGATGGTGCTTGCTGAATGATCTCTGCCTGTCCTTATCTTGACAAGTAAAAGACTCAATATCCATTTTGCCTCCTGTCTAACTAAGAAGGGAAGTGATAGAGGGACTTTTGTGGGTATCTGGCCTCCAGCCAGGGTTTAAACCATTACTGGGGGTCAGGCAGTGGCACCCCTTAATGTTCCTGCTGGGCTGCAGCTGTGTGCTGGGGCTGGAGGAGTCCCAGGTGCTGGTAATGAGGTTGATGGGGTCTGCCCACAGAAGGGCTGGTGTCTCTTTTTACCCTGCCCCAGGCCAGCTGTGAAGGGGCTGTGGCTGCACCGAGGGAAAAAGTGAGTGGGACTGTGCAATAGACTGGAGGGTCCCAGAGAAAGCCACTAAGAGGGCAGTGGGATCCATAAAGCAGTGGCAGCAGCTGCTTGGCTCAGGGGGTGGTGTGTGTGCCCTGTTAGCACAGGGGATGGGACGGTGTCCCCGCAGGGTGAGAAAGCACGGATGGCCACCTCTGCAGCATGTGGGCAGTGTAGTACACTGGGGTACGTGGCTGGCTTTTGGCCATAATTGTTCTCTGGGACATGCCAGGAGGTGTAGTCCTGAGGCACTCAGCTAACCAGGCAGCACTTGCCACTGCATGCTGGGAGGTGGTGTTTTTGGGTGGGTTTTTTGCAGCTATGGTGTCTGTACAGCATAGATTGCTCAAGCACAGGGATTGGTTATGTTGCTGGTTTTGAGTGGTTTACTGCAGGCTTCCAATTACTCCTGAAAGAGATCTTGCTCCCTTTTCCCCTTCCCTCAACCATTTCATAACTTGGTTCTGAACACCCTGTGCTCCCTCTTGCATGCTGGGCAATTCCTGCCCTGGCCCATCTTTTTTCCACTCTGCTGTGGTTTTCTTGGCTTCCCTTTACCCTTTCTCTTTTCTTTTCGTCCTGCTCCCACTTTCTCTCTCCCTCTTGTTCCCGTTCTCCCTGGTGGGTGCTGCTAGAGCCTAAAAGTGATGTAAGGAAAAATTAGGACTATTCCCTTGGCTAGGAAAGTCCTGAGGTTCTAACCTGATGCTGGGCTACCTGTGGAGCTTTCAAGTCATGACCAGGTTTCTCTCATTTGGGACTCATTTAGTTCTGTTAAGGGTACTGGTCAGAGAGAGGGTTAAGGTTAGTTGACCATTTAAACTCTTGCCTTTGCAAATAGAGATATTCTTTAGAATGGACTCTCGAGGGATCTGTTCCTGCATTATCATAGAGCCTCATCCAAAATGTAGTACTAGTAGAAGTCAGGCGGTACATATGATCTCGCTAGAAGCATAGTATAACCATGTAGCACTTAGGCTTTTTTGTACAAAGCTAAAGCATATGATTACCAAGGATAGTATTTTTACTGTATTTAATTAGTCATTTTTCTAAAACGTTTAGTAGGGTATTAATCTTTTTCTATCCACATCCCAGAATAATTAAAGCTACTTACATAGCAAGTTGCACCGTCAACATGAAAGACACAGTTGCGGTAAAAGTGGAAATCATTTTCAACAAGAGTCTCTCGTTCCATTTGGTACTTTGCATCCCATAAAATCAAGTCAGAACACCCACTCCTGCCTTTGAATCTTCTGCAGACAGGACCCTCCCCTTTCCCAGGAGACTGTGGGAAGGGTGGTGGGTGGGGCCAGGGGTATATGAGCAACTGGCCTTGCCCTAGGCAGCTCACTCACCTGCAGGGTTTCTGGGGTGTTAGTGCTTTGTCTTTCTTTTGGTAGATGGAGCTTTGTAGTTGGCTTGGCTTTTTGGGAACATGCATCTGGGCTGGCTTGGCTGTTTGGAGAGGTATATCTGAGGTAAGAGCTTCAGGAGTAGTCAAGGCTAAGCAGCATGTGTGTAATAAAATGTACATTCATGTGTAGCTTTGAGCGGTGTTATTTTGAATTTTCAGTGGTTTGTAAGATGACTTAATTCTACATAATTATGGTCTGTAATTCTAGGTGTATGGGGCTTCCTTTTTCGTTTTCATCGGCTTTGCTCTATATGCTGTGAGTATTGTTTCTCCTAACAGGTCTAGTGATGAGATTTTTCTAGGGGGGTTAGAGTGAGCATCTTGTCCACAGAGAGTTTTAGCCTTTCCTTATAAACTAGTGGGGATGAAAGGTGTAGTATCTTCCAGGTCAGCTTATGGTTTTCCTAATTGTTCCTAGAGTAAGAGAGTTCTGTGGCTTTTCTTGTGGGGTCTGAGGCTTGTGGGTGTTCTTAATTGTTTTTTGCGGCTTCTTTGGTTTTTGGGCTTTGTGGGGGTTCTTTTGGGTATTTTAATCTATTTCTTTTCTGCATCTGTTTCTGTCTGGCTCCTTATTCCCAGCTTTTAAGTTCTCGCTTTCTCTGCCATAGCTTGTCTAGACTTTTTCCTTGGTCACTCTGTCTTTCTCTGTCAGCTCCCTCTCTCAGTCTTTGAAGTTCACAGCTGTCTGTCCTGTGGCCCAGGCTATTTGTCTGCAATTCCAGCTGGTAGCCTGTGACTGGTTTGCGTTTGGTGTTTTCCTCTGTTTGTCCCTGTCTGTGTCCCAGTCCCTTTATTTTAGAATCCTCCCTCTCTGCCACATAGTCCTGGTGATGTTCTGCACTTCTCCATTTCTCACTGGCCAGAGCTTGGCCCCGATTTGTTAATCCTGCCCTCCCTTCCCTGTAGCTGGTTGCTTTTATCTTTGCTCCATCTACCAGGTGCTGGTTCCCAGGTGACACTCTTTCAGAATTCCTTGCCCTCATAGTTCTGCATGCACGGCTATGCTTTTTGCTCTGCAGCTTTTTTCCTTCTTACCTATCTTTCTTTTCTTTCCCCAGCTCCCCACCCCTGTTTCTTACTTTGGCCCCTCTGCCTGATAGTGTGTAGCTATGTGGTTCAGTTTGTGCTGGTGTTTGTCTGTGTAGACTGACCCCGACCCTTGTCAATTCACTCTGTCACTCCCTGTCATTTCCTGCCTCTGTCTCTGCCCTGTTATTTGTTGCCTTTTTCTATTTATCTCTCCCAGTCCAGCTCCCTGGCCCCATGTTTTGGTTTTTTTCTCCTTGTCTGTAGGAGTCTAAGAGCTGTGATGCTCTTTTTTTTTCTTCCTTCCTTTTTTTTTTTTTGTTGTTGTTTATTTCCTTTACCATAGAGGCAGAAGAATTATGTCGTGACTACAGGAATGTCCCAGTTTGCCTGCAGAGCAACGCGTGTGTCCCTTCCTTGAGGATGCATACAGTTCCCTGGTTGTTTGAGAGCTAAGTGTAGCCTGGAATGTGGCAGAAGACATGAGTTGTCTGCAAAGAATGAAGTGTGGCTCTGAACTGCAGCTCCTGTGGCCGGTTGGCCTTCACCTTTGACCCCCGTGACCTTTTGACCTTGGTTCGTGACCTTTTGACCTTGACACATGACCTTTTGACCATGGCCAGTGACCTTTTGCCCTTATGCAGTTGCCTAATGACATTTTTGACCTCGTCATGTGACCTTTTGACCTTGAACTTTGATCCTGTGACCTTTTAACCTTGACCAGTGACATTTTGGCCTTCACCTTTGACCTGGTGAACTTTTGACCTTGTCCCGTGACCGTTTGATTTTGAACTTTGACCTTTTGGCCTTTACCTTTAACCCCTGTGACATTTTTGACCTTGGTTCGTGCCCTTTTGACCTTGAGCAGTGACCTTTTGACCTTGAACTTTGATCCTGTGACCGTCTGGCCTTGACCTTTGACCCCCGTGACCTTTTGACCTTGGTTTGTGACCTTTTGACCTTGATATTTGACCCCCCGTGACCGTTTGACCTTGAAACGGGCCCTTTTGACCTTGAGCAGTGACCTTTTGGCCTTGAACGTTGTTCGTGTGACCGTTTGATTTTGACCAGTGACCTTTTGATCTTTACCAGTGACCCTTTGACCTTATGCAATTGCCCCGTGACCTTTTGACCTTGGTTCGCGACCTTTTGACCTTGACCTTTACCCCCGTGACCTTATGAGCTTGTCCCGTGACCTTTTGACCTTGAGCAGTGACCTTTTGACCTTGATTTTTGACCCCCATGACCTTATGACCTTGAACTTTGATCCTGTGACCGTTTGATTTTGACCAGTGAGCTTTTGACCTTATGCAATTGCCCCGTGACCTTTTGAATTGATACGTGACCTTTTGACCTTGACAGGTGACCTTTTGGCCTTATGCAGTTGCCCCGTGACCTTCTGACCTTGTCCCGTGACCTTTTGACCTTGACAGGTGACCTTTTGACCTTGACCTTTGACTCCCATGACCTTATGACCTTGAAAGTTACCTTTTGACCGTGACCAGTGACCTTTTGATCTTGATTTTTGACCCCGTGACCGTTTGACCTTGAAACGGGACCTTTTGACCTTGAGCAGTGACCTTTTGACCTTGAACGTTGTTCGTGTGACCGTTTGATTTTGACCAGTGACCTTTTGACCTTTACCAGTGACTCTTTGACCTTATGCAATTGCCCCGTGACCTTTTGACCTTGGTTCGCGACTTTTTGACCTTGACATTTACCCCGTGACCTTATGAGCTTGTCCCGTGACCTTTTGACCTTGACCAGTGACCTTTTGACCTTGAACTTTGATCCTGTGACTGTTTGGCCTTGACCTTTGACCCCCGTGACCTTTTGACCTTGGCTCGTGACCTTTTGACCTTGACATTTGACCCCCGTGACCGTTTGACCTTGAAACGGGACCTTTTGACCTTGAGCAGTGACCTTTTGACGTTGGTTCGCGACCTTTTGACCTTGACCTTTATCCCGTGACCTTATGACCTTGTCCCGTGACCTTATGACCTTGAGCAGTGACCTTTTGACCTTGATTTTTGACCCCATGACCTTATGACCTTGAACTTTGATCCTGTGACCGTTTGATTTTGACCAGTGAGCTTTTGACCTTATGCAATTGCCCCGTGACCTTTTGAATCGATACGTGACCTTTTGACCTTGAGCAGTGACCTTTTGACCTTGACAGGTGACCTTTTGGCCTTATGCAGTTGCCCCGTGACCTTCTGACCTTGTCCCGTGACCTTTTGACCTTGAAACGTGACCTTTTGACCTTCACCTTTGACTCCCATGACCTTATGACCTTGAAACGTTACCTTTTGACCGTGACCAGTGACCTTTTGACCTTGAACTTTGAGCCTGGTACTGTTTGACCTAGACCTTTGACCCCGTGACCTTCCGACATTGACCCGTGAACTTTTGACCTTGTCCCGTGACCTTTTTGACCTTGAACTTTGACCCCGTGACCTTCTGACCTTGGTTCGTGACCTTTGGACCTTGATAAGTGACCTTTTGATATTGACCTTTGGCCCCGTGACCTTTTGACCTTGATTTTTGACCCCATGACCCTATGACCTTGACTAGTGACCTTTTGACCTTGAACTTTGATCCTGTGACCTTTTAACCTTGACCAGTGACTTTTTGGCCTTCACCTTTGACCCGGTGAACTTTTGACCTTGTCCCGTGACCGTTTGCTTTTGAACTTTGACCTTTTGGCCTTTACCTTTAACCCCTGTGACATTTTTGACCTTGGTTCGTGCCCTTTTGACCTTGAGCAGTGACCTTTTGGCCTTGACACAAACCCTTTTGACCTTGAACTTTGATCCAGTGATCGTTTGGCCTTGAACTTTGACCCCGTGACCTTTTGACCTTGAAACGTGACTTTTTGACCTTGACTAGTGACCTTTTGACCTTGAAATTTGATCCTGGTACTGTTTGACCTAAACCTTTGACCCCGTGACCTTTTGACCTTGTGCCGTGTCCTTTTGACCTTGATAAGTGACCTTTTGACCTTTCAACAATGACCCGTGACCTTTTGACCTTGACCAGTGACCTTTTGACCTTGAAGTTTGATCCTGTGACCGTTTGGCTTTGACCTTTGACCCCCGTGACCTTTTGACCTTGGTTCGTGACCTTTTGACCTTGACATTTGACCCCCGTGACCGTTTGACCTTGAAACGGGACCTTTTGACCTTGAGCAGTGACCTTTTGACCTTGAACGTTGTTCGTGTGACCGTTTGATTTTGACCAGTGACCTTTTGACCTTTACCAGTGACCCTTTGACCTTATGCAATTGCCCCGTGACCTTTTGACCTTGGTTCGTGACCTTTTGACCTTGAGCGGTGACCTTTTGACCTTGATTTTTGACCCCCATGACCTTATGACCTTGAACTTTGATCCTGTGACCGTTTGATTTTGACCAGTGAGCTTTTGACCTTATGCAATTGCCCCGTGACCTTTTGAATTGATACGTGACCTTTTGACCTTGAGCAGTGACCTTTTGACCTTGACAGGTGACCTTTTGGCCTTATGCAGTTGCCCCGTGACCTTCTGACCTTGTCCCGTGACCTTTTGACCTTGGTTCGTGACCTTTTGACCTTGATTTTTGACCCCCATGTCCTTATGACCTTGAAACGTGACCTTTTGACCTTGACTAGTGACCTTTTGACCTTGAACTTTGATCCTGGTACTGTTTTACCTAGACCTTTGACCCCCGTGACCTTTCTACATTGACTCGTGACCTTTTGACCTTGACCAGTGACCTTTTGACCTTGAACTTTGACCCGTGACCTTTTGACCTTGAACTTTGATCCTGTGACCGTTTGACCTTGACAGGTGACCTTTTGGCCTTATGCAGTTGCCCCGTGACCTTTTGACCTTGTCCCGTGACCTTTTCACCTTGTACCGTGACCTTTTGACCTTTACCTTTAACCCCTGTGTCTTTTTTACCTTCAGCAGTGACCTTTTGACCCTGACCAGTGACCTTTTGTCCTTGAACTTTGATCCTGTGACCGTTTGCTTTTGACCAGTGACCTTTTGACCTTTACCAGTGACCTTTTGACCTTGATTTTTGACCCCGTGACCGTTTGACCTTGATAAGTGACCTTTTGACCTTGAACTTTGACCCTGTGAACTTTTGACCTTGAAACGGGACCTTTTGACCTTGATAAGTGACCTTATGACCTTGTCCCGTGACCTTTTGACCTTGATTCGTGACCTTTTGACCTTGACCTTTGACCCCTGTGACCTTATGACCTTGAACCGTGACCTTTTGACCTTGAGCAGTGACCTTTTGGCCTTATGCAGTTGCCCCGTGACCATTTCACCTTGTCCCGTGACCTTTTGACCTTGGTTTGTGACCTTTTGACCTCGTTTTTTGACCACCGTGACCTTTTGACCTTGGTTCGTGACCTTTTGACCTTGACATTTGACACCCCCGTGACCGTTTGACCTTGAAACGGGACCTTTTGACCTTGAGCAGTGACCTTTTGACCTTGAACGTTGTTCGTGTGACCGTTTGATTTTGACCAGTGAGCTTTTGACCTTTACCAGTGACCCTTTGACCTTATGCAATTGCCCCGTGACCTTTTGACCTTGGTTTGTGACCTTTTGACCTTGAGCGGTGACCTTTTGACCTTGATTTTTGACCCCCCATGACCTTATGACCTTGAACTTTGATCCTGTGACCGTTTGATTTTGACCAGTGACCTTTTGACCTTTACCAGTGACCCTTTGACCTTATGCAATTGCCCCGTGACATTTTGACCTTGGTTCGCGACCTTTTGACCTTGACCTTTACCCCGTGACCTTATGACCTTGTCCCGTGACCTTTTGACCTTGAGCGGTGACCTTTTGACCTTGATTTTTGACCCCCATGACCTTATGACCTTGAACTTTGATCCTGTGACCGTTTGATTTTGACCAGTGAGCTTTTGACCTTATGCAATTGCCCCGTGACCTTTTGAATTGATACGTGACCTTTTGACCTTGAGCAGTGACCTTTTGACCTTGACAGGTGACCTTTTGGCCTTATGCAGTTGCCCCGTGACCTTCTGACCTTGTCCCGCGACCTTTTGACCTTGGTTCGTGACCTTTTGACCTTGATTTTTGACCCCCGTGTCCTTATGACCTTGAAACGTGACCTTTTGACCTTGACCAGTGACCTTTTGACCTTGAACTTTGATCCTGGTACTGTTTTACCTAGACCTTTGACCCCCGTGACCTTTCTACATTGACTCGTGACCTTTTGACCTTGACCAGTGACCTTTTGACCTTGAACTTTGACCCGTGACCTTTTGACCTTGAACTTTGATCCTGTGACCGTTTGACCTTGACAGGTGACCTTTTGGCCTTATGCAGTTGCCCCGTGACCTTTTGACCTTGTCCCGTGACCTTTTCACCTTGTACCGTGACCTTTTGACCTTTACCTTTAACCCCTGTGTCTTTTTTACCTTCAGCAGTGACCTTTTGACCCTGACCAGTGACCTTTTGACCTTGAACTTTGATCCTGTGACCGTTTGCTTTTGACCAGTGACCTTTTGACCTTTACCAGTGACCTTTTGACCTTGATTTTTGACCCGTGACCGTTTGACCTTGATAAGTGACCTTTTGACCTTGAACTTTGACCCTGTGAACTTTTGACCTAGAAACGGGACCTTTTGACCTTGATAAGTGACCTTATGACCTTGTCCCGTGACCTTTTGACCTTGATTCGTGACCTTTGACCTTGACCTTTGACCCCCGTGACCTTATGACCTTGAACCGTGACCTTTTGACCTTGAGCAGTAACCTTTTGACCTTGACAGGTGACCTTTTGGCCTTATGCAGTTGCCCCGTGACCTTTTCACCTTGTCCCGTGACCTTTTGACCTTGGTTTGTGACCTTTTGACCTCGATTTTTGACCCCTGTGACCTTTTGACCTTGGTTCGTGACCTTTTGACCTTGACATTTGACACCCCCGTGACCGTTTGACCTTGAAACGGGACCTTTTGACCTTGAGCATTGACCTTTTGACCTTGAACGTTGTTCGTGTGACCGTTTGATTTTGACCAGTGACCTTTTGACCTTTACCAGTGACCCTTTGACCTTATGCAATTGCCCCGTGACCTTTTGACCTTGGTTCGCGACCTTTTGACCTTGACCTTTACCCCGTGACCTTATGACCTTGTCCCGTGACCTTTTGACCTTGAGCGGTGACCTTTTGACCTTGATTTTTGACCCCCCCATGACCTTATGACCTTGAACTTTGATCCTGTGACCGTTTGATTTTGACCAGTGAGCTTTTGACCTTATGCAATTGCCCCGTGACCTTTTGAATTGATACGTGACCTTTTGACCTTGAGCAGTGACCTTTTGACCTTGACAGGTGACCTTTTGGCCTTATGCAGTTGCCCCGTGACCTTCTGACCTTGTCCCGTGACCTTTTGACCTTGGTTCGTGACCTTTTGACCTTGATTTTTGACCCCCGTGTCCTTATGACCTTGAAACGTGACCTTTTGACCTTGACTAGTGACCTTTTGACCTTGAACTTTGATCCTGGTACTGTTTTACCTAGACCTTTGACCCCCGTGACCTTTCTACATTGACTCGTGACCTTTTGACCTTGACCAGTGACCTTTTGACCTTGAACTTTGACCCGTGACCTTTTGACCTTGAACTTTGATCCTGTGACCGTTTGACCTTGACAGGTGACCTTTTGGCCTTATGCAATTGCGCCGTGACCTTTTGACCTTGTCCCGTGACCTTTTCACCTTGTACCGTGACCTTTTGACCTTTACCTTTAACCCCTGTGTCTTTTTTACCTTCAGCAGTGACCTTTTGACCCTGACCAGTGACCTTTTGACCTTGAACTTTGATCCTGTGACCGTTTGCTTTTGACCAGTGACCTTTTGACCTTTACCAGTGACCTTTTGACCTTGATTTTTGACCCGTGACCGTTTGACCTTGATAAGTGACCTTTTGACCTTGAACTTTGACCCTGTGAACTTTTGACCTTGAAACGGGACATTTTGACCTTGATAAGTGACCTTATGACCTTGTCACGTGACCTTTTGACCTTGGTTCGTGACCTTTTGACCTTGACCTTTGACCCCCGTGACCTTATGACCTTGAACCGTGACCCTATGACCTTGAGCAGTGACCTTTTGACCTTGACAGGTGACCTTTTGGCCTTATGCAGTTGCCCCGTGACCTTTTCACCTTATCCCGTGACCTTTTGACCTTGGTTCGTGACCTTTTGACCTTGACATTTGACACACCCGTGACCGTTTGACCTTGAAACGGGACCTTTTGACCTTGAGCAGTGACCTTTTGACCTTGAACGTTGTTCGTGTGACCGTTTGATTTTGACCAGTGACCTTTTGACCTTTACCAGTGACCCTTTGACCTTATGCAATTGCCCCGTGACCTTTTGACCTTGGTTCGCGACCTTTTGACCTTGACCTTTACCCCGTGACCTTATGACCTTGAACCGTGACCTTATGACCTTGAGCAGTGACCTTTTGACCTTGACAGGTGACCTTTTGGCCTTATGCAGTTGCCCCGTGACCTTTTCACCTTGTCCCGTGACCTTTTGACCTTGGTTTGTGACCTTTTGACCTCGATTTTTGACCCCCGTGACCTTTTGACCTTGGTTCGTGACCTTTTGACCTTGACATTTGACACACCCGTGACCGTTTGACCTTGAAACGGGACCTTTTGACCTTGAGCAGTGACCTTTTGACCTTGAACGTTGTTCGTGTGACCGTTTGATTTTGACCAGTGACCTTTTGACCTTTACCAGTGACCCTTTGACCTTATGCAATTGCCCCGTGACATTTTGACCTTGGTTCGCGACCTTTTGACCTTGACCTTTACCCCGTGACCTTATGACCTTGTCCCGTGACCTTTTGACCTTGAGCGGTGACCTTTTGACCTTGATTTTTGACCCCCATGACCTTATGACCTTGAACTTTGATCCTGTGACCGTTTGATTTTGACCAGTGAGCTTTTGACCTTATGCAATTGCCCCGTGACCTTTTGAATTGATACGTGACCTTTTGACCTTGAGCAGTGACCTTTTGACCTTGACAGGTGACCTTTTGGCCTTATGCAGTTGCCCCGTGACCTTCTGACCTTGTCCCGTGACCTTTTGACCTTGGTTCGTGACCTTTTGACCTTGATTTTTGACCCCCGTGTCCTTATGACCTTGAAACGTGACCTTTTGACCTTGACTAGTGACCTTTTGACCTTGAACTTTGATCCTGGTACTGTTTTACCTAGACCTTTGACCCCCGTGACCTTTCTACATTGACTCGTGACCTTTTGACCTTGACCAGTGACCTTTTGACCTTGAACTTTGACCCGTGACCTTTTGACCTTGAACTTTGATCCTGTGACCGTTTGACCTTGACAGGTGACCTTTTGGCCTTATGCAATTGCGCCGTGACCTTTTGACCTTGTCCCGTGACCTTTTCACCTTGTACCGTGACCTTTTGACCTTTACCTTTAACCCCTGTGTCTTTTTTACCTTCAGCAGTGACCTTTTGACCCTGACCAGTGACCTTTTGACCTTGAACTTTGATCCTGTGACCGTTTGCTTTTGACCAGTGACCTTTTGACCTTTACCAGTGACCTTTTGACCTTGATTTTTGACCCGTGACCGTTTGACCTTGATAAGTGACCTTTTGACCTTGAACTTTGACCCTGTGAACTTTTGACCTTGAAACGGGACATTTTGACCTTGATAAGTGACCTTATGACCTTGTCACGTGACCTTTTGACCTTGGTTCGTGACCTTTTGACCTTGACCTTTGACCCCCGTGACCTTATGACCTTGAACCGTGACCTTATGACCTTGAGCAGTGACCTTTTGACCTTGACAGGTGACCTTTTGGCCTTATGCAGTTGCCCCGTGACCTTTTCACCTTGTCCCGTGACCTTTTGACCTTGGTTTGTGACCTTTTGACCTCGATTTTTGACCCCCGTGACCTTTTGACCTTGGTTCGTGACCTTTTGACCTTGACATTTGACACCCCGTGACCGTTTGACCTTGAAACGGGACCTTTTGACCTTGAGCAGTGACCTTTTGACCTTGAACGTTGTTCGTGTGACCGTTTGATTTTGACCAGTGACCTTTTGACCTTTACCAGTGACCCTTTGACCTTATGCAATTGCCCCGTGTCCTTTTGACCTTGGTTCGTGACCTTTTGACCTTGACCTTTACCCCGTGACCTTATGACCTTGTCCCGTGACCTTTTGACCTTGAGCGGTGACCTTTTGACCTTGATTTTTGACCCCCCCATGACCTTATGACCTTGAACTTTGATCCTGTGACCGTTTGATTTTGACCAGTGAGCTTTTGACCTTATGCAATTGCCCCGTGACCTTTTGAATTGATACGTGACCTTTTGACCTTGAGCAGTGACCTTTTGACCTTGACAGGTGACCTTTTGGCCTTATGCAGTTGCCCCGTGACCTTCTGACCTTGTCCCATGACCTTTTGACCTTGGTTCGTGACCTTTTGACCTTGATTTTTGACCCCCGTGTCCTTATGACCTTGACTAGTGACCTTTTGACCTTGAACTTTGATCCTGGTACTGTTTTACCTAGACCTTTGACCCCCGTGACCTTTCTACATTGACTCGTGACCTTTCGACCTTGACCAGTGACCTTTTGACCTTGAACTTTGACCCGTGACCTTTTGACCTTGAACTTTGATCCTGTGACCGTTTGACCTTGACAGGTGACCTTTTGGCCTTATGCAGTTGCCCCGTGACCTTTTGACCTTGTCCCGTGACCTTTTCACCTTGTACCGTGACCTTTTGACCTTTACCTTTAACCCCTGTGTCTTTTTTACCTTCAGCAGTGACCTTTTGACCCTGACCAGTGACCTTTTGACCTTGAACTTTCATCCTGTGACCGTTTGCTTTTGACCAGTGACCTTTCGACCTTTACCAGTGACCTTTTGACCTTGATTTTTGACCCCGTGACCGTTTGACCTTAATAAGTGACCTTTTGACCTTGAACTTTGACCCTGTGAACTTTTGACCTTGAAACGGGACCTTTTGACCTTGATAAGTGACCTTATGACCTTGTCCCGTGACCTTTTGACCTTGGTTCGTGACCTTTTGACCTTGACCTTTGACCCCTGTGACCTTATGACCTTGAACCGTGACCTTTTGACCTTGAGCAGTGACCTTTTGACCTTGACAGGTGACCTTTTGGCCTTATGCAGTTGCCCTGTGACCTTTTCACCTTGTCCCGTGACCTTTTGACCTTGGTTTGTGACCTTTTGACCTCGATTTTTGACCCCCGTGACCTTTTGACCTTGGTTCGTGACCTTTTGACCTTGACATTTGACACCCCCGTGACCGTTTGACCTTGAAACGGGACCTTTTGACCTTGAGCAGTGACCTTTTGACCTTGACAGGTGACCTTTTGGCCTTATGCAGTTGCCCCGTGACCATTTCACCTTGTCCCGTGACCTTTTGACCTTGGTTTGTGACCTTTTGACCTCGATTTTTGACCCCCGTGACCTTTTGACCTTGGTTCGTGACCTTTTGACCTTGACATTTGACACACCCGTGACCGTTTGACCTTGAAACGGGACCTTTTGACCTTGAGCAGTGACCTTTTGACCTTGAACGTTGTTCGTGTGACCGTTTGATTTTGACCAGTGACCTTTTGACCTTTACCAGTGACCCTTTGACCTTATGCAATTGCCCCGTGACCTTTTGACCTTGGTTCGCGACCTTTTGACCTTGACCTTTACCCCGTGACCTTATGACCTTGTCCCGTGACCTTTTGACCTTGAGCGGTGACCTTTTGGCCTTGATTTTTGACCCCCATGACCTTATGACCTTGAACTTTGATCCTGTGACCGTTTGATTTTGACCAGTGAGCTTTTGACCTTATGCAATTGCCCCGTGACCTTTTGAATTGATACGTGACCTTTTGACCTTGAGCAGTGACCTTTTGACCTTGACAGGTGACCTTTTGGCCTTATGCAGTTGCCCCGTGACCTTCTGACCTTGTCCCGTGACCTTTTGACCTTGGTTCGTGACCTTTTGACCTTGATTTTTGACCCCCGTGTCCTTATGACCTTGAAACGTGACCTTTTGACCTTGACTAGTGACCTTTTGACCTTGAACTTTGATCCTGGTACTGTTTTACCTAGACCTTTGACCCCCGTGACCTTTCTACATTGACTCGTGACCTTTTGACCTTGACCAGTGACCTTTTGACCTTGAACTTTGACCCGTGACCTTTTGACCTTGAACTTTGATCCTGTGACCGTTTGACCTTGACAGGTGACCTTTTGGCCTTATGCAATTGCGCCGTGACCTTTTGACCTTGTCCCGTGACCTTTTCACCTTGTACCGTGACCTTTTGACCTTTACCTTTAACCCCTGTGTCTTTTTTACCTTCAGCAGTGACCTTTTGACCCTGACAAGTGACCTTTTGACCTTGAACTTTGATCCTGTGACCGTTTGCTTTTGACCAGTGACCTTTTGACCTTTACCAGTGACCTTTTGACCTTGATTTTTGACCCGTGACCGTTTGACCTTGATAAGTGACCTTTTGACCTTGAACTTTGACCCTGTGAACTTTTGACCTTGAAACGGGACATTTTGACCTTGATAAGTGACCTTATGACCTTGTCACGTGACCTTTTGACCTTGGTTCGTGACCTTTTGACCTTGACCTTTGACCCCCGTGACCTTATGACCTTGAACCATGACCTTATGACCTTGAGCAGTGACCTTTTGACCTTGACAGGTGACCTTTTGGCCTTATGCAGTTGCCCCGTGACCTTTTCACCTTGTCCCGTGACCTTTTGACCTTGGTTCGTGACCTTTTGACCTTGACATTTGACACACCCGTGACCGTTTGACCTTGAAACGGGACCTTTTGACCTTGAGCAGTGACCTTTTGACCTTGAACGTTGTTCGTGTGACCGTTTGATTTTGACCAGTGACCTTTTGACCTTTACCAGTGACCCTTTGACCTTATGCAATTGCCCCGTGACCTTTTGACCTTGGTTCGCGACCTTTTGACCTTGACCTTTACCCCGTGACCTTATGACCTTGTCCCGTGACCTTTTGACCTTGAGCGGTGACCTTTTGACCTTGATTTTTGACCCCCATGACCTTATGACCTTGAACTTTGATCCTGTGACCGTTTGATTTTGACCAGTGAGCTTTTGACCTTATGCAATTGCCCCGTGACCTTTTGAATTGATACGTGACCTTTTGACCTTGAGCAGTGACCTTTTGACCTTGACAGGTGACCTTTTGGCCTTATGCAGTTGCCCCGTGACCTTCTGACCTTGTCCCGTGACCTTTTGACCTTGGTTCGTGACCTTTTGACCTTGATTTTTGACCCCCGTGTCCTTATGACCTTGAAACGTGACCTTTTGACCTTGACTAGTGACCTTTTGACCTTGAACTTTGATCCTGGTACTGTTTTACCTAGACCTTTGACCCCCGTGACCTTTCTACATTGACTCGTGACCTTTTGACCTTGACCAGTGACCTTTTGACCTTGAACTTTGACCCGTGACCTTTTGACCTTGAACTTTGATCCTGTGACCGTTTGACCTTGACAGGTGACCTTTTGGCCTTATGCAGTTGCCCCGTGACCTTTTGACCTTGTCCCGTGACCTTTTCACCTTGTACCGTGACCTTTTGACCTTTACCTTTAACCCCTGTGTCTTTTTTACCTTCAGCAGTGACCTTTTGACCCTGACCAGTGACCTTTTGACCTTGAACTTTGATCCTGTGACCGTTTGCTTTTGACCAGTGACCTTTTGACCTTTACCAGTGACCTTTTGACCTTGATTTTTGACCCCGTGACCGTTTGACCTTGATAAGTGACCTTTTGACCTTGAACTTTGACCCTGTGAACTTTTGACCTTGAAACGGGAACTTTTGACCTTGATAAGTGACCTTATGACCTTGTCCCGTGACATTTTGACCTTGATTCGTGACCTTTGTCTTTGACCTTTGACCCCCGTGACCTTATGACCTTGAACCGTGACCTTTTGACCTTGAGCAGTAACCTTTTGACCTTGACAGGTGACCTTTTGGCCTTATGCAGTTGCCCCGTGACCTTTTCACCTTGTCCCGTGACCTTTTGACCTTGGTTTGTGACCTTTTGACCTCGATTTTTGACCCCTGTGACCTTTTGACCTTGGTTCGTGACCTTTTGACCTTGGTTTGTGACCTTTTGACCTCGATTTTTGACCCCTGTGACCTTTTGACCTTGGTTCGTGACCTTTTGACCTTGACATTTGACACACCCGTGACCGTTTGACCTTGAAACGGGACCTTTTGACCTTGAGCAGTGACCTTTTGACCTTGAACGTTGTTCGTGTGACCGTTTGATTTTGACCAGTGACCTTTTGACCTTTACCAGTGACCCTTTGACCTTATGCAATTGCCCCGTGACCTTTTGACCTTGGTTCGCGACCTTTTGACCTTGACCTTTACCCCGTGACCTTATGACCTTGTCCCGTGACCTTTTGACCTTGAGCGGTGACCTTTTGACCTTGATTTTTGACCCCCATGACCTTATGACCTTGAACTTTGATCCTGTGACCGTTTGATTTTGACCAGTGAGCTTTTGACCTTATGCAATTGCCCCGTGACCTTTTGAATTGATACGTGACCTTTTGACCTTGAGCAGTGACCTTTTGACCTTGACAGGTGACCTTTTGGCCTTATGCAGTTGCCCCGTGACCTTCTGACCTTGTCCCGTGACCTTTTGACCTTGGTTCGTGACCTTTTGACCTTGATTTTTGACCCCCGTGTCCTTATGACCTTGAAACGTGACCTTTTGACCTTGACTAGTGACCTTTTGACCTTGAACTTTGATCCTGGTACTGTTTTACCTAGACCTTTGTCCCCCGTGACCTTTCTACATTGACTCGTGACCTTTTGACCTTGACCAGTGACCTTTTGACCTTGAACTTTGACCCGTGACCTTTTGACCTTGAACTTTGATCCTGTGACCGTTTGACCTTGACAGGTGACCTTTTGGCCTTATGCAGTTGCCCCGTGACCTTTTGACCTTGTCCCGTGACCTTTTCACCTTGTACCGTGACCTTTTGACCTTTACCTTTAACCCCTGTGTCTTTTTTACCTTCAGCAGTGACCTTTTGACCCTGACCAGTGACCTTTTGACCTTGAACTTTCATCCTGTGACCGTTTGCTTTTGACCAGTGACCTTTTGACCTTTACCAGTGACCTTTTGACCTTGATTTTTGACCCGTGACCGTTTGACCTTGATAAGTGACCTTTTGACCTTGAACTTTGACCCTGTAAACTTTTGACCTTGAAACGGGACCTTTTGACCTTGATAAGTGACCTTATGACCTTGTCCCGTGACCTTTTGACCTTGGTTCGTGACCTTTTGACCTTGACCTTTGACCCCCGTGACCTTATGACCTTGAACCGTGACCTTTTGACCTTGAGCAGTGACCTTTTGACCTTGACAGGTGACCTTTTGGTCTTATGCAGTTGCCCTGTGACCTTTTCACCTTGTCCCGTGACCTTTTGACCTTGATTTGTGACCTTTTGACCTCGATTTTTGACCCCCGTGACCTTTTGACCTTGGTTCGTGACCTTTTGACCTTGACATTTGACACCCCCGTGACCGTTTGACCTTGAAACGGGACCTTTTGACCTTGAGCAGTGACCTTTTGACCTTGAACGTTGTTCGTGTGACCGTTTGATTTTGACCAGTGACCTTTTGACCTTTACCAGTGACCCTTTGACCTTATGCAATTGCTCCGTGACCTTTTGACCTTGGTTCGTGACCTTTTGACCTTGACCTTTACCCCGTGACCTTATGACCTTGGTTCGTGACCTTTTGACCTTGAGCGGTGACCTTTTGACCTTGAACTTTGATCCTGGTACTGTTTTACCTAGACCTTTGACCCCCGTGACCTTTCTACATTGACTCGTGACCTTTCGACCTTGACCAGTGACCTTTTGACCTTGAACTTTGACCCGTGACCTTTTGACCTTGAACTTTGATCCTGTGACCGTTTGACCTTGACAGGTGACCTTTTGGCCTTATGCAGTTGCCCCGTGACCTTTTGACCTTGTCTCGTGACCTTTTCACATTGTACCGTGACCTTTTGACCTTGAGCGGTGACCTTTTGACCTTGATTTTTGACCCCCATGACCTTATGACCTTGAACTTTGATCCTGTGACCGTTTGATTTTGACCAGTGAGCTTTTGACCTTATGCAATTGCCCCGTGACCTTTTGAATTGATACGTGACCTTTTGACCTCGAGCAGTGACCTTTTGACCTTGAACTTTGACCCGTGACCTTTTGACCTTGAACTTTGATCCTGTGACCGTTTGACCTTGACAGGTGACCTTTTGGCCTTATGCAGTTGCCCCGTGACCTTTTGACCTTGTCCCGTGACCTTTTCACCTTGTACCGTGACCTTTTGACCTTTACCTTTAACCCCTGTGTCTTTTTTACCTTCAGCAGTGACCTTTTGACCCTGACCAGTGACCTTTTGACCTTGAACTTTGATCCTGTGACCGTTTGCTTTTGACCAGTGACCTTTCGACCTTCACCAGTGACCTTTTGACCTTGATTTTTGACCCCGTGACCGTTTGACCTTGATAAGTGACCTTTTGACCTTGAACTTTGACCCTGTGAACTTTTGACCTTGAAACGGGACCTTTTGACCTTGATAAGTGACCTTATGACCTTGTCCCGTGACCTTTTGACCTTGGTTCGTGACCTTTTGACCTTGACCTTTGACCCCCGTGACCTTATGACCTTGAACCGTGACCTTTTGACCTTGAGCAGTGACCTTTTGACCTTGACAGGTGACCTTTTGGCCTTATGCAGTTGCCCCGTGACCATTTCACCTTGTCCCGTGACCTTTTGACCTTGGTTTGTGACCTTTTGACCTCGATTTTTGACCCCGTGACCTTTTGACCTTGGTTCGTGACCTTTTGACCTTGACATTTGACACCCCGTGACCGTTTGACCTTGAAATGGGACCTTTTGACCTTGAGCAGTGACCTTTTGACCTTGAACGTTGTTCGTGTGACCGTTTGATTTTGACCAGTGACCTTTTGACCTTTACCAGTGACCCTTTGACCTTATGCAATTGCCCCGTGACATTTTGACCTTGGTTCGCGACCTTTTGACCTTGACCTTTACCCCGTGACCTTATGACCTTGTCCCGTGACCTTTTGACCTTGAGCGGTGACCTTTTGACCTTGATTTTTGACCCCCATGACCTTATGACCTTGAACTTTGATCCTGTGACCGTTTGATTTTGACCAGTGAGCTTTTGACCTTATGCAATTGCCCCGTGACCTTTTGAATTGATACGTGACCTTTTGACCTTGAGCAGTGACCTTTTGACCTTGACAGGTGACCTTTTGGCCTTATGCAGTTGCCCCGTGACCTTCTGACCTTGTCCCATGACCTTTTGACCTTGGTTCGTGACCTTTTGACCTTGATTTTTGACCCCCGTGTCCTTATGACCTTGACTAGTGACCTTTTGACCTTGAACTTTGATCCTGGTACTGTTTTACCTAGACCTTTGACCCCCGTGACCTTTCTACATTGACTCGTGACCTTTTGACCTTGACCAGTGACCTTTTGACCTTGAACTTTGACCCGTGACCTTTTGACCTTGAACTTTGATCCTGTGACCGTTTGACCTTGACAGGTGACCTTTTGGCCTTATGCAATTGCGCCGTGACCTTTTGACCTTGTCCCGTGACCTTTTCACCTTGTACCGTGACCTTTTGACCTTTACCTTTAACCCCTGTGTCTTTTTTACCTTCAGCAGTGACCTTTTGACCCTGACCAGTGACCTTTTGACCTTGAACTTTGATCCTGTGACCGTTTGCTTTTGACCAGTGACCTTTTGACCTTTACCAGTGACCTTTTGACCTTGATTTTTGACCCCGTGACCGTTTGACCTTGATAAGTGACCTTTTGACCTTGAACTTTGACCCTGTGAACTTTTGACCTTGAAACGGGACATTTTGACCTTGATAAGTGACCTTATGACCTTGTCACGTGACCTTTTGACCTTGGTTCGTGACCTTTTGACCTTGACCTTTGACCCCCGTGACCTTATGACCTTGAACCGTGACCTTATGACCTTGAGCAGTGACCTTTTGACCTTGACAGGTGACCTTTTGGCCTTATGCAGTTGCCCCGTGACCTTTTCACCTTGTCCCGTGACCTTTTGACCTTGGTTTGTGACCTTTTGACCTCGATTTTTGACCCCCGTGACCTTTTGACCTTGGTTCGTGACCTTTTGACCTTGACATTTGACACACCCGTGACCGTTTGACCTTGAAACGGGACCTTTTGACCTTGAGCAGTGACCTTTTGACCTTGAACGTTGTTCGTGTGACCGTTTGATTTTGACCAGTGACCTTTTGACCTTTACCAGTGACCCTTTGACCTTATGCAATTGCCCCGTGACATTTTGACCTTGGTTCGCGACCTTTTGACCTTGACCTTTACCCCGTGACCTTATGACCTTGTCCCGTGACCTTTTGACCTTGAGCGGTGACCTTTTGACCTTGATTTTTGACCCCCATGACCTTATGACCTTGAACTTTGATCCTGTGACCGTTTGATTTTGACCAGTGAGCTTTTGACCTTATGCAATTGCCCCGTGACCTTTTGAATCGATACGTGACCTTTTGACCTTGAGCAGTGACCTTTTGACCTTGACAGGTGACCTTTTGGCCTTATGCAGTTGCCCCGTGACCTTCTGACCTTGTCCCGTGACCTTTTGACCTTGGTTCGTGACCTTTTGACCTTGATTTTTGACCCCCGTGTCCTTATGACCTTGAAACGTGACCTTTTGACCTTGACTAGTGACCTTTTGACCTTGAACTTTGATCCTGGTACTGTTTTACCTAGACCTTTGACCCCCGTGACCTTTCTACATTGACTCGTGACCTTTTGACCTTGACCAGTGACCTTTTGACCTTGAACTTTGACCCGTGACCTTTTGACCTTGAACTTTGATCCTGTGACCGTTTGACCTTGACAGGTGACCTTTTGGCCTTATGCAATTGCGCCGTGACCTTTTGACCTTGTCCCGTGACCTTTTCACCTTGTACCGTGACCTTTTGACCTTTACCTTTAACCCCTGTGTCTTTTTTACCTTCAGCAGTGACCTTTTGACCCTGACCAGTGACCTTTTGACCTTGAACTTTGATCCTGTGACCGTTTGCTTTTGACCAGTGACCTTTTGACCTTTACCAGTGACCTTTTGACCTTGATTTTTGACCCGTGACCGTTTGACCTTGATAAGTGACCTTTTGACCTTGAACTTTGACCCTGTGAACTTTTGACCTTGAAACGGGACATTTTGACCTTGATAAGTGACCTTATGACCTTGTCACGTGACCTTTTGACCTTGGTTCGTGACCTTTTGACCTTGACCTTTGACCCCCGTGACCTTATGACCTTGAACCGTGACCTTTTGACCTTGAGCCGTGACCTTTTGACCTTGACAGGTGACCTTTTGGCCTTATGCAGTTGCCCCGTGACCTTCTGACCTTGTCCCGTGACCTTTTGACCTTGGTTTGTGACCTTTTGACCTCGATTTTTGACCCCCGTGACCTTTTGACCTTGGTTCGTGACCTTTTGACCTTGACATTTGACACCCCGTGACCGTTTGACCTTGAAACGGGACCTTTTGACCTTGAGCAGTGACCTTTTGACCTTGAACGTTGTTCGTGTGACCGTTTGATTTTGACCAGTGACCTTTTGACCTTTACCAGTGACCCTTTGACCTTATGCAATTGCCCCGTGTCCTTTTGACCTTGGTTCGTGACCTTTTGACCTTGACCTTTACCCCGTGACCTTATGACCTTGTCCCGTGACCTTTTGACCTTGAGCGGTGACCTTTTGACCTTGATTTTTGACCCCCCCATGACCTTATGACCTTGAACTTTGATCCTGTGACCGTTTGATTTTGACCAGTGAGCTTTTGACCTTATGCAATTGCCCCGTGACCTTTTGAATTGATACGTGACCTTTTGACCTTGAGCAGTGACCTTTTGACCTTGACAGGTGACCTTTTGGCCTTATGCAGTTGCCCCGTGACCTTCTGACCTTGTCCCATGACCTTTTGACCTTGGTTCGTGACCTTTTGACCTTGATTTTTGACCCCCGTGTCCTTATGACCTTGACTAGTGACCTTTTGACCTTGAACTTTGATCCTGGTACTGTTTTACCTAGACCTTTGACCCCCGTGACCTTTCTACATTGACTCGTGACCTTTCGACCTTGACCAGTGACCTTTTGACCTTGAACTTTGACCCGTGACCTTTTGACCTTGAACTTTGATCCTGTGACCGTTTGACCTTGACAGGTGACCTTTTGGCCTTATGCAGTTGCCCCGTGACCTTTTGACCTTGTCCCGTGACCTTTTCACCTTGTACCGTGACCTTTTGACCTTTACCTTTAACCCCTGTGTCTTTTTTACCTTCAGCAGTGACCTTTTGACCCTGACCAGTGACCTTTTGACCTTGAACTTTCATCCTGTGACCGTTTGCTTTTGACCAGTGACCTTTCGACCTTTACCAGTGACCTTTTGACCTTGATTTTTGACCCGTGACCGTTTGACCTTGATAAGTGACCTTTTGACCTTGAACTTTGACCCTGTGAACTTTTGACCTTGAAACGGGACCTTTTGACCTTGATAAGTGACCTTATGACCTTGTCCCGTGACCTTTTGACCTTGGTTCGTGACCTTTTGACCTTGACCTTTGACCCCTGTGACCTTATGACCTTGAACCGTGACCTTTTGACCTTGAGCAGTGACCTTTTGACCTTGACAGGTGACCTTTTGGCCTTATGCAGTTGCCCTGTGACCTTTTCACCTTGTCCCGTGACCTTTTGACCTTGGTTTGTGACCTTTTGACCTCGATTTTTGACCCCCGTGACCTTTTGACCTTGGTTTGTGACCTTTTGACCTTGACATTTGACACCCCCGTGACCGTTTGACCTTGAAACGGGACCTTTTGACCTTGAGCAGTGACCTTTTGACCTTGACAGGTGACCTTTTGGCCTTATGCAGTTGCCCCGTGACCATTTCACCTTGTCCCGTGACCTTTTGACCTTGGTTTGTGACCTTTTGACCTCGATTTTTGACCCCCGTGACCTTTTGACCTTGGTTCGTGACCTTTTGACCTTGACATTTGACACCCCCGTGACCGTTTGACCTTGAAACGGGACCTTTTGACCTTGAGCAGTGACCTTTTGACCTTGAACGTTGTTCGTGTGACCGTTTGATTTTGACCAGTGACCTTTTGACCTTTACCAGTGACCCTTTGACCTTATGCAATTGCCCCGTGACCTTTTGACCTTGGTTCGCGACCTTTTGACCTTGACCTTTACCCCGTGACCTTATGACCTTGTCCCGTGACCTTTTGACCTTGAGCGGTGACCTTTTGGCCTTGATTTTTGACCCCCATGACCTTATGACCTTGAACTTTGATCCTGTGACCGTTTGATTTTGACCAGTGAGCTTTTGACCTTATGCAATTGCCCCGTGACCTTTTGAATTGATACGTGACCTTTTGACCTTGAGCAGTGACCTTTTGACCTTGACAGGTGACCTTTTGGCCTTATGCAGTTGCCCCGTGACCTTCTGACCTTGTCCCGTGACCTTTTGACCTTGGTTCGTGACCTTTTGACCTTGATTTTTGACCCCCGTGTCCTTATGACCTTGAAACGTGACCTTTTGACCTTGACTAGTGACCTTTTGACCTTGAACTTTGATCCTGGTACTGTTTTACCTAGACCTTTGACCCCCGTGACCTTTCTACATTGACTCGTGACCTTTTGACCTTGACCAGTGACCTTTTGACCTTGAACTTTGACCCGTGACCTTTTGACCTTGAACTTTGATCCTGTGACCGTTTGACCTTGACAGGTGACCTTTTGGCCTTATGCAATTGCGCCGTGACCTTTTGACCTTGTCCCGTGACCTTTTCACCTTGTACCGTGACCTTTTGACCTTTACCTTTAACCCCTGTGTCTTTTTTACCTTCAGCAGTGACCTTTTGACCCTGACAAGTGACCTTTTGACCTTGAACTTTGATCCTGTGACCGTTTGCTTTTGACCAGTGACCTTTTGACCTTTACCAGTGACCTTTTGACCTTGATTTTTGACCCGTGACCGTTTGACCTTGATAAGTGACCTTTTGACCTTGAACTTTGACCCTGTGAACTTTTGACCTTGAAACGGGACATTTTGACCTTGATAAGTGACCTTATGACCTTGTCACGTGACCTTTTGACCTTGGTTCGTGACCTTTTGACCTTGACCTTTGACCCCCGTGACCTTATGACCTTGAACCGTGACCTTATGACCTTGAGCAGTGACCTTTTGACCTTGACAGGTGACCTTTTGGCCTTATGCAGTTGCCCCGTGACCTTTTCACCTTGTCCCGTGACCTTTTGACCTTGGTTCGTGACCTTTTGACCTTGACATTTGACACACCCGTGACCGTTTGACCTTGAAACGGGACCTTTTGACCTTGAGCAGTGACCTTTTGACCTTGAACGTTGTTCGTGTGACCGTTTGATTTTGACCAGTGACCTTTTGACCTTTACCAGTGACCCTTTGACCTTATGCAATTGCCCCGTGACCTTTTGACCTTGGTTCGCGACCTTTTGACCTTGACCTTTACCCCGTGACCTTATGACCTTGTCCCGTGACCTTTTGACCTTGAGCGGTGACCTTTTGACCTTGATTTTTGACCCCCATGACCTTATGACCTTGAACTTTGATCCTGTGACCGTTTGATTTTGACCAGTGAGCTTTTGACCTTATGCAATTGCCCCGTGACCTTTTGAATTGATACGTGACCTTTTGACCTTGAGCAGTGACCTTTTGACCTTGACAGGTGACCTTTTGGCCTTATGCAGTTGCCCCGTGACCTTCTGACCTTGTCCCGTGACCTTTTGACCTTGGTTCGTGACCTTTTGACCTTGATTTTTGACCCCCGTGTCCTTATGACCTTGAAACGTGACCTTTTGACCTTGACTAGTGACCTTTTGACCTTGAACTTTGATCCTGGTACTGTTTTACCTAGACCTTTGACCCCCGTGACCTTTCTACATTGACTCGTGACCTTTTGACCTTGACCAGTGACCTTTTGACCTTGAACTTTGATCCTGGTACTGTTTTACCTAGACCTTTGTCCCCCGTGACCTTTCTACATTGACTCGTGACCTTTTGACCTTGACCAGTGACCTTTTGACCTTGAACTTTGACCCGTGACCTTTTGACCTTGAACTTTGATCCTGTGACCGTTTGACCTTGACAGGTGACCTTTTGGCCTTATGCAGTTGCCCCGTGACCTTTTGACCTTGTCCCGTGACCTTTTCACCTTGTACCGTGACCTTTTGACCTTGACCTTTAACCCCTGTGTCTTTTTTACCTTCAGCAGTGACCTTTTGACCCTGACCAGTGACCTTTTGACCTTGAACTTTCATCCTGTGACCGTTTGCTTTTGACCAGTGACCTTTTGACCTTTACCAGTGACCTTTTGACCTTGATTTTTGACCCGTGACCGTTTGACCTTGATAAGTGACCTTTTGACCTTGAACTTTGACCCTGTGAACTTTTGACCTTGAAACGGGACCTTTTGACCTTGATAAGTGACCTTATGACCTTGTCCCGTGACCTTTTGACCTTGGTTCGTGACCTTTTGACCTTGACCTTTGACCCCCGTGACCTTATGACCTTGAACCGTGACCTTTTGACCTTGAGCAGTGACCTTTTGACCTTGACAGGTGACCTTTTGGTCTTATGCAGTTGCCCTGTGACCTTTTCACCTTGTCCCGTGACCTTTTGACCTTGGTTTGTGACCTTTTGACCTCGATTTTTGACCCCCGTGACCTTTTGACCTTGGTTCGTGACCTTTTGACCTTGACATTTGACACCCCGTGACCATTTGACCTTGAAACGGGACCTTTTGACCTTGAGCAGTGACCTTTTGACCTTGAACGTTGTTCGTGTGACCGTTTGATTTTGACCAGTGACCTTTTGACATTTACCAGTGACCCTTTGACCTTATGCAATTGCTCCGTGACCTTTTGACCTTGGTTCGTGACCTTTTGACCTTGACCTTTACCCCGTGACCTTATGACCTTGGTTCGTGACCTTTTGACCTTGAGCGGTGACCTTTTGACCTTGAACTTTGATCCTGGTACTGTTTTACCTAGACCTTTGACCCCCGTGACCTTTCTACATTGACTCGTGACCTTTCGACCTTGACCAGTGACCTTTTGACCTTGAACTTTGACCCGTGACCTTTTGACCTTGAACTTTGATCCTGTGACCGTTTGACCTTGACAGGTGACCTTTTGGCCTTATGCAGTTGCCCCGTGACCTTTTGACCTTGTCTCGTGACCTTTTCACATTGTACCGTGACCTTTTGACCTTGAGCGGTGACCTTTTGACCTTGATTTTTGACCCCCATGACCTTATGACCTTGAACTTTGATCCTGTGACCGTTTGATTTTGACCAGTGAGCTTTTGACCTTATGCAATTGCCCCGTGACCTTTTGAATTGATACGTGACCTTTTGACCTCGAGCAGTGACCTTTTGACCTTGAACTTTGACCCGTGACCTTTTGACCTTGAACTTTGATCCTGTGACCGTTTGACCTTGACAGGTGACCTTTTGGCCTTATGCAGTTGCCCCGTGACCTTTTGACCTTGTCCCGTGACCTTTTCACCTTGTACCGTGACCTTTTGACCTTTACCTTTAACCCCTGTGTCTTTTTTACCTTCAGCAGTGACCTTTTGACCCTGACCAGTGACCTTTTGACCTTGAACTTTGATCCTGTGACCGTTTGCTTTTGACCAGTGACCTTTCGACCTTCACCAGTGACCTTTTGACCTTGATTTTTGACCCCGTGACCGTTTGACCTTGATAAGTGACCTTTTGACCTTGAACTTTGACCCTGTGAACTTTTGACCTTGAAACGGGACCTTTTGACCTTGATAAGTGACCTTATGACCTTGTCCCGTGACCTTTTGACCTTGGTTCGTGACCTTTTGACCTTGACCTTTGACCCCCGTGACCTTATGACCTTGAACCGTGACCTTTTGACCTTGAGCAGTGACCTTTTGACCTTGACAGGTGACCTTTTGGCCTTATGCAGTTGCCCCGTGACCATTTCACCTTGTCCCGTGACCTTTTGACCTTGGTTTGTGACCTTTTGACCTCGATTTTTGACCCCGTGACCTTTTGACCTTGGTTCGTGACCTTTTGACCTTGACATTTGACACCCCGTGACCGTTTGACCTTGAAATGGGACCTTTTGACCTTGAGCAGTGACCTTTTGACCTTGAACGTTGTTCGTGTGACCGTTTGATTTTGACCAGTGACCTTTTGACCTTTACCAGTGACCCTTTGACCTTATGCAATTGCCCCGTGACATTTTGACCTTGGTTCGCAACCTTTTGACCTTGACCTTTACCCCGTGACCTTATGACCTTGTCCCGTGACCTTTTGACCTTGAGCGGTGACCTTTTGACCTTGATTTTTGACCCCCATGACCTTATGACCTTGAACTTTGATCCTGTGACCGTTTGATTTTGACCAGTGAGCTTTTGACCTTATGCAATTGCCCCGTGACCTTTTGAATTGATACGTGACCTTTTGACCTTGAGCAGTGACCTTTTGACCTTGACAGGTGACCTTTTGGCCTTATGCAGTTGCCCCGTGACCTTCTGACCTTGTCCCATGACCTTTTGACCTTGGTTCGTGACCTTTTGACCTTGATTTTTGACCCCCGTGTCCTTATGACCTTGACTAGTGACCTTTTGACCTTGAACTTTGATCCTGGTACTGTTTTACCTAGACCTTTGACCCCCGTGACCTTTCTACATTGACTCGTGACCTTTTGACCTTGACCAGTGACCTTTTGACCTTGAACTTTGACCCGTGACCTTTTGACCTTGAACTTTGATCCTGTGACCGTTTGACCTTGACAGGTGACCTTTTGGCCTTATGCAATTGCGCCGTGACCTTTTGACCTTGTCCCGTGACCTTTTCACCTTGTACCGTGACCTTTTGACCTTGACCTTTAACCCCTGTGTCTTTTTTACCTTCAGCAGTGACCTTTTGACCCTGACCAGTGACCTTTTGACCTTGAACTTTGATCCTGTGACCGTTTGCTTTTGACCAGTGACCTTTTGACCTTTACCAGTGACCTTTTGACCTTGATTTTTGACCCCGTGACCGTTTGACCTTGATAAGTGACCTTTTGACCTTGAACTTTGACCCTGTGAACTTTTGACCTTGTCACGGGACATTTTGACCTTGATAAGTGACCTTATGACCTTGTCACGTGACCTTTTGACCTTGGTTCGTGACCTTTTGACCTTGACCTTTGACCCCCGTGACCTTATGACCTTGAACCGTGACCTTATGACCTTGAGCAGTGACCTTTTGACCTTGACAGGTGACCTTTTGGCCTTATGCAGTTGCCCCGTGACCTTTTCACCTTGTCCCGTGACCTTTTGACCTTGGTTCGTGACCTTTTGACCTTGACATTTGACACACCCGTGACCGTTTGACCTTGAAACGGGACCTTTTGACCTTGAGCAGTGACCTTTTGACCTTGACAGGTGACCTTTTGGCCTTATGCAGTTGCCCCGTGACCTTCTGACCTTGTCCCGTGACCTTTTGACCTTGGTTCGTGACCTTTTGACCTTGATTTTTGACCCCCGTGTCCTTATGACCTTGAAACGTGACCTTTTGACCTTGACTAGTGACCTTTTGACCTTGAACTTTGATCCTGGTACTGTTTTACCTAGACCTTTGACCCCCGTGACCTTTCTACATTGACTCGTGACCTTTTGACCTTGACCAGTGACCTTTTGACCTTGAACTTTGACCCGTGACCTTTTGACCTTGAACTTTGATCCTGTGACCGTTTGACCTTGACAGGTGACCTTTTGGCCTTATGCAATTGCGCCGTGACCTTTTGACCTTGTCCCGTGACCTTTTCACCTTGTACCGTGACCTTTTGACCTTTACCTTTAACCCCTGTGTCTTTTTTACCTTCAGCAGTGACCTTTTGACCCTGACCAGTGACCTTTTGACCTTGAACTTTGATCCTGTGACCGTTTGCTTTTGACCAGTGACCTTTTGACCTTTACCAGTGACCTTTTGACCTTGATTTTTGACCCGTGACCGTTTGACCTTGATAAGTGACCTTTTGACCTTGAACTTTGACCCTGTGAACTTTTGACCTTGAAACGGGACATTTTGACCTTGATAAGTGACCTTATGACCTTGTCACGTGACCTTTTGACCTTGGTTCGTGACCTTTTGACCTTGACCTTTGACCCCCGTGACCTTATGACCTTGAACCGTGACCCTATGACCTTGAGCAGTGACCTTTTGACCTTGACAGGTGACCTTTTGGCCTTATGCAGTTGCCCCGTGACCTTTTCACCTTATCCCGTGACCTTTTGACCTTGGTTCGTGACCTTTTGACCTTGACATTTGACACACCCGTGACCGTTTGACCTTGAAACGGGACCTTTTGACCTTGAGCAGTGACCTTTTGACCTTGAACGTTGTTCGTGTGACCGTTTGATTTTGACCAGTGACCTTTTGACCTTTACCAGTGACCCTTTGACCTTATGCAATTGCCCCGTGACCTTTTGACCTTGGTTCGCGACCTTTTGACCTTGACCTTTACCCCGTGACCTTATGACCTTGAACCGTGACCTTATGACCTTGAGCAGTGACCTTTTGACCTTGACAGGTGACCTTTTGGCCTTATGCAGTTGCCCCGTGACCTTTTCACCTTGTCCCGTGACCTTTTGACCTTGGTTTGTGACCTTTTGACCTCGATTTTTGACCCCCGTGACCTTTTGACCTTGGTTCGTGACCTTTTGACCTTGACATTTGACACACCCGTGACCGTTTGACCTTGAAACGGGACCTTTTGACCTTGAGCAGTGACCTTTTGACCTTGAACGTTGTTCGTGTGACCGTTTGATTTTGACCAGTGACCTTTTGACCTTTACCAGTGACCCTTTGACCTTATGCAATTGCCCCGTGACATTTTGACCTTGGTTCGCGACCTTTTGACCTTGACCTTTACCCCGTGACCTTATGACCTTGTCCCGTGACCTTTTGACCTTGAGCGGTGACCTTTTGACCTTGATTTTTGACCCCCATGACCTTATGACCTTGAACTTTGATCCTGTGACCGTTTGATTTTGACCAGTGAGCTTTTGACCTTATGCAATTGCCCCGTGACCTTTTGAATTGATACGTGACCTTTTGACCTTGAGCAGTGACCTTTTGACCTTGACAGGTGACCTTTTGGCCTTATGCAGTTGCCCCGTGACCTTCTGACCTTGTCCCGTGACCTTTTGACCTTGGTTCGTGACCTTTTGACCTTGATTTTTGACCCCCGTGTCCTTATGACCTTGAAACGTGACCTTTTGACCTTGACTAGTGACCTTTTGACCTTGAACTTTGATCCTGGTACTGTTTTACCTAGACCTTTGACCCCCGTGACCTTTCTACATTGACTCGTGACCTTTTGACCTTGACCAGTGACCTTTTGACCTTGAACTTTGACCCGTGACCTTTTGACCTTGAACTTTGATCCTGTGACCGTTTGACCTTGACAGGTGACCTTTTGGCCTTATGCAATTGCGCCGTGACCTTTTGACCTTGTCCCGTGACCTTTTCACCTTGTACCGTGACCTTTTGACCTTTACCTTTAACCCCTGTGTCTTTTTTACCTTCAGCAGTGACCTTTTGACCCTGACCAGTGACCTTTTGACCTTGAACTTTGATCCTGTGACCGTTTGCTTTTGACCAGTGACCTTTTGACCTTTACCAGTGACCTTTTGACCTTGATTTTTGACCCGTGACCGTTTGACCTTGATAAGTGACCTTTTGACCTTGAACTTTGACCCTGTGAACTTTTGACCTTGAAACGGGACATTTTGACCTTGATAAGTGACCTTATGACCTTGTCACGTGACCTTTTGACCTTGGTTCGTGACCTTTTGACCTTGACCTTTGACCCCCGTGACCTTATGACCTTGAACCGTGACCTTATGACCTTGAGCAGTGACCTTTTGACCTTGACAGGTGACCTTTTGGCCTTATGCAGTTGCCCCGTGACCTTTTCACCTTGTCCCGTGACCTTTTGACCTTGGTTTGTGACCTTTTGACCTCGATTTTTGACCCCCGTGACCTTTTGACCTTGGTTCGTGACCTTTTGACCTTGACATTTGACACCCCGTGACCGTTTGACCTTGAAACGGGACCTTTTGACCTTGAGCAGTGACCTTTTGACCTTGAACGTTGTTCGTGTGACCGTTTGATTTTGACCAGTGACCTTTTGACCTTTACCAGTGACCCTTTGACCTTATGCAATTGCCCCGTGTCCTTTTGACCTTGGTTCGTGACCTTTTGACCTTGACCTTTACCCCGTGACCTTATGACCTTGTCCCGTGACCTTTTGACCTTGAGCGGTGACCTTTTGACCTTGATTTTTGACCCCCCCATGACCTTATGACCTTGAACTTTGATCCTGTGACCGTTTGATTTTGACCAGTGAGCTTTTGACCTTATGCAATTGCCCCGTGACCTTTTGAATTGATACGTGACCTTTTGACCTTGAGCAGTGACCTTTTGACCTTGACAGGTGACCTTTTGGCCTTATGCAGTTGCCCCGTGACCTTCTGACCTTGTCCCATGACCTTTTGACCTTGGTTCGTGACCTTTTGACCTTGATTTTTGACCCCCGTGTCCTTATGACCTTGACTAGTGACCTTTTGACCTTGAACTTTGATCCTGGTACTGTTTTACCTAGACCTTTGACCCCCGTGACCTTTCTACATTGACTCGTGACCTTTCGACCTTGACCAGTGACCTTTTGACCTTGAACTTTGACCCGTGACCTTTTGACCTTGAACTTTGATCCTGTGACCGTTTGACCTTGACAGGTGACCTTTTGGCCTTATGCAGTTGCCCCGTGACCTTTTGACCTTGTCCCGTGACCTTTTCACCTTGTACCGTGACCTTTTGACCTTTACCTTTAACCCCTGTGTCTTTTTTACCTTCAGCAGTGACCTTTTGACCCTGACCAGTGACCTTTTGACCTTGAACTTTCATCCTGTGACCGTTTGCTTTTGACCAGTGACCTTTCGACCTTTACCAGTGACCTTTTGACCTTGATTTTTGACCCCGTGACCGTTTGACCTTGATAAGTGACCTTTTGACCTTGAACTTTGACCCTGTGAACTTTTGACCTTGAAACGGGACCTTTTGACCTTGATAAGTGACCTTATGACCTTGTCCCGTGACCTTTTGACCTTGGTTCGTGACCTTTTGACCTTGACCTTTGACCCCTGTGACCTTATGACCTTGAACCGTGACCTTTTGACCTTGAGCAGTGACCTTTTGACCTTGACAGGTGACCTTTTGGCCTTATGCAGTTGCCCTGTGACCTTTTCACCTTGTCCCGTGACCTTTTGACCTTGGTTTGTGACCTTTTGACCTCGATTTTTGACCCCCGTGACCTTTTGACCTTGGTTCGTGACCTTTTGACCTTGACATTTGACACCCCCGTGACCGTTTGACCTTGAAACGGGACCTTTTGACCTTGAGCAGTGACCTTTTGACCTTGACAGGTGACCTTTTGGCCTTATGCAGTTGCCCCGTGACCATTTCACCTTGTCCCGTGACCTTTTGACCTTGGTTTGTGACCTTTTGACCTCGATTTTTGACCCCCGTGACCTTTTGACCTTGGTTCGTGACCTTTTGACCTTGACATTTGACACACCCGTGACCGTTTGACCTTGAAACGGGACCTTTTGACCTTGAGCAGTGACCTTTTGACCTTGAACGTTGTTCGTGTGACCGTTTGATTTTGACCAGTGACCTTTTGACCTTTACCAGTGACCCTTTGACCTTATGCAATTGCCCCGTGACCTTTTGACCTTGGTTCGCGACCTTTTGACCTTGACCTTTACCCCGTGACCTTATGACCTTGTCCCGTGACCTTTTGACCTTGAGCGGTGACCTTTTGGCCTTGATTTTTGACCCCCATGACCTTATGACCTTGAACTTTGATCCTGTGACCGTTTGATTTTGACCAGTGAGCTTTTGACCTTATGCAATTGCCCCGTGACCTTTTGAATTGATACGTGACCTTTTGACCTTGAGCAGTGACCTTTTGACCTTGACAGGTGACCTTTTGGCCTTATGCAGTTGCCCCGTGACCTTCTGACCTTGTCCCGTGACCTTTTGACCTTGGTTCGTGACCTTTTGACCTTGATTTTTGACCCCCGTGTCCTTATGACCTTGAAACGTGACCTTTTGACCTTGACTAGTGACCTTTTGACCTTGAACTTTGATCCTGGTACTGTTTTACCTAGACCTTTGACCCCCGTGACCTTTCTACATTGACTCGTGACCTTTTGACCTTGACCAGTGACCTTTTGACCTTGAACTTTGACCCGTGACCTTTTGACCTTGAACTTTGATCCTGTGACCGTTTGACCTTGACAGGTGACCTTTTGGCCTTATGCAATTGCGCCGTGACCTTTTGACCTTGTCCCGTGACCTTTTCACCTTGTACCGTGACCTTTTGACCTTTACCTTTAACCCCTGTGTCTTTTTTACCTTCAGCAGTGACCTTTTGACCCTGACAAGTGACCTTTTGACCTTGAACTTTGATCCTGTGACCGTTTGCTTTTGACCAGTGACCTTTTGACCTTTACCAGTGACCTTTTGACCTTGATTTTTGACCCGTGACCGTTTGACCTTGATAAGTGACCTTTTGACCTTGAACTTTGACCCTGTGAACTTTTGACCTTGAAACGGGACATTTTGACCTTGATAAGTGACCTTATGACCTTGTCACGTGACCTTTTGACCTTGGTTCGTGACCTTTTGACCTTGACCTTTGACCCCCGTGACCTTATGACCTTGAACCATGACCTTATGACCTTGAGCAGTGACCTTTTGACCTTGACAGGTGACCTTTTGGCCTTATGCAGTTGCCCCGTGACCTTTTCACCTTGTCCCGTGACCTTTTGACCTTGGTTCGTGACCTTTTGACCTTGACATTTGACACACCCGTGACCGTTTGACCTTGAAACGGGACCTTTTGACCTTGAGCAGTGACCTTTTGACCTTGAACGTTGTTCGTGTGACCGTTTGATTTTGACCAGTGACCTTTTGACCTTTACCAGTGACCCTTTGACCTTATGCAATTGCCCCGTGACCTTTTGACCTTGGTTCGCGACCTTTTGACCTTGACCTTTACCCCGTGACCTTATGACCTTGTCCCGTGACCTTTTGACCTTGAGCGGTGACCTTTTGACCTTGATTTTTGACCCCCATGACCTTATGACCTTGAACTTTGATCCTGTGACCGTTTGATTTTGACCAGTGAGCTTTTGACCTTATGCAATTGCCCCGTGACCTTTTGAATTGATACGTGACCTTTTGACCTTGAGCAGTGACCTTTTGACCTTGACAGGTGACCTTTTGGCCTTATGCAGTTGCCCCGTGACCTTCTGACCTTGTCCCGTGACCTTTTGACCTTGGTTCGTGACCTTTTGACCTTGATTTTTGACCCCCGTGTCCTTATGACCTTGAAACGTGACCTTTTGACCTTGACTAGTGACCTTTTGACCTTGAACTTTGATCCTGGTACTGTTTTACCTAGACCTTTGACCCCCGTGACCTTTCTACATTGACTCGTGACCTTTTGACCTTGACCAGTGACCTTTTGACCTTGAACTTTGACCCGTGACCTTTTGACCTTGAACTTTGATCCTGTGACCGTTTGACCTTGACAGGTGACCTTTTGGCCTTATGCAGTTGCCCCGTGACCTTTTGACCTTGTCCCGTGACCTTTTCACCTTGTACCGTGACCTTTTGACCTTTACCTTTAACCCCTGTGTCTTTTTTACCTTCAGCAGTGACCTTTTGACCCTGACCAGTGACCTTTTGACCTTGAACTTTGATCCTGTGACCGTTTGCTTTTGACCAGTGACCTTTTGACCTTTACCAGTGACCTTTTGACCTTGATTTTTGACCCCGTGACCGTTTGACCTTGATAAGTGACCTTTTGACCTTGAACTTTGACCCTGTGAACTTTTGACCTTGAAACGGGAACTTTTGACCTTGATAAGTGACCTTATGACCTTGTCCCGTGACATTTTGACCTTGATTCGTGACCTTTGTCCTTGACCTTTGACCCCCGTGACCTTATGACCTTGAACCGTGACCTTTTGACCTTGAGCAGTAACCTTTTGACCTTGACAGGTGACCTTTTGGCCTTATGCAGTTGCCCCGTGACCTTTTCACCTTGTCCCGTGACCTTTTGACCTTGGTTTGTGACCTTTTGACCTCGATTTTTGACCCCTGTGACCTTTTGACCTTGGTTCGTGACCTTTTGACCTTGGTTTGTGACCTTTTGACCTCGATTTTTGACCCCTGTGACCTTTTGACCTTGGTTCGTGACCTTTTGACCTTGACATTTGACACACCCGTGACCGTTTGACCTTGAAACGGGACCTTTTGACCTTGAGCAGTGACCTTTTGACCTTGAACGTTGTTCGTGTGACCGTTTGATTTTGACCAGTGACCTTTTGACCTTTACCAGTGACCCTTTGACCTTATGCAATTGCCCCGTGACCTTTTGACCTTGGTTCGCGACCTTTTGACCTTGACCTTTACCCCGTGACCTTATGACCTTGTCCCGTGACCTTTTGACCTTGAGCGGTGACCTTTTGACCTTGATTTTTGACCCCCATGACCTTATGACCTTGAACTTTGATCCTGTGACCGTTTGATTTTGACCAGTGAGCTTTTGACCTTATGCAATTGCCCCGTGACCTTTTGAATTGATACGTGACCTTTTGACCTTGAGCAGTGACCTTTTGACCTTGACAGGTGACCTTTTGGCCTTATGCAGTTGCCCCGTGACCTTCTGACCTTGTCCCGTGACCTTTTGACCTTGGTTCGTGACCTTTTGACCTTGATTTTTGACCCCCGTGTCCTTATGACCTTGAAACGTGACCTTTTGACCTTGACTAGTGACCTTTTGACCTTGAACTTTGATCCTGGTACTGTTTTACCTAGACCTTTGTCCCCCGTGACCTTTCTACATTGACTCGTGACCTTTTGACCTTGACCAGTGACCTTTTGACCTTGAACTTTGACCCGTGACCTTTTGACCTTGAACTTTGATCCTGTGACCGTTTGACCTTGACAGGTGACCTTTTGGCCTTATGCAGTTGCCCCGTGACCTTTTGACCTTGTCCCGTGACCTTTTCACCTTGTACCGTGACCTTTTGACCTTTACCTTTAACCCCTGTGTCTTTTTTACCTTCAGCAGTGACCTTTTGACCCTGACCAGTGACCTTTTGACCTTGAACTTTCATCCTGTGACCGTTTGCTTTTGACCAGTGACCTTTTGACCTTTACCAGTGACCTTTTGACCTTGATTTTTGACCCGTGACCGTTTGACCTTGATAAGTGACCTTTTGACCTTGAACTTTGACCCTGTAAACTTTTGACCTTGAAACGGGACCTTTTGACCTTGATAAGTGACCTTATGACCTTGTCCCGTGACCTTTTGACCTTGGTTCGTGACCTTTTGACCTTGACCTTTGACCCCCGTGACCTTATGACCTTGAACCGTGACCTTTTGACCTTGAGCAGTGACCTTTTGACCTTGACAGGTGACCTTTTGGTCTTATGCAGTTGCCCTGTGACCTTTTCACCTTGTCCCGTGACCTTTTGACCTTGATTTGTGACCTTTTGACCTCGATTTTTGACCCCCGTGACCTTTTGACCTTGGTTCGTGACCTTTTGACCTTGACATTTGACACCCCCGTGACCGTTTGACCTTGAAACGGGACCTTTTGACCTTGAGCAGTGACCTTTTGACCTTGAACGTTGTTCGTGTGACCGTTTGATTTTGACCAGTGACCTTTTGACCTTTACCAGTGACCCTTTGACCTTATGCAATTGCTCCGTGACCTTTTGACCTTGGTTCGTGACCTTTTGACCTTGACCTTTACCCCGTGACCTTATGACCTTGGTTCGTGACCTTTTGACCTTGAGCGGTGACCTTTTGACCTTGAACTTTGATCCTGGTACTGTTTTACCTAGACCTTTGACCCCCGTGACCTTTCTACATTGACTCGTGACCTTTCGACCTTGACCAGTGACCTTTTGACCTTGAACTTTGACCCGTGACCTTTTGACCTTGAACTTTGATCCTGTGACCGTTTGACCTTGACAGGTGACCTTTTGGCCTTATGCAGTTGCCCCGTGACCTTTTGACCTTGTCTCGTGACCTTTTCACATTGTACCGTGACCTTTTGACCTTGAGCGGTGACCTTTTGACCTTGATTTTTGACCCCCATGACCTTATGACCTTGAACTTTGATCCTGTGACCGTTTGATTTTGACCAGTGAGCTTTTGACCTTATGCAATTGCCCCGTGACCTTTTGAATTGATACGTGACCTTTTGACCTCGAGCAGTGACCTTTTGACCTTGAACTTTGACCCGTGACCTTTTGACCTTGAACTTTGATCCTGTGACCGTTTGACCTTGACAGGTGACCTTTTGGCCTTATGCAGTTGCCCCGTGACCTTTTGACCTTGTCCCGTGACCTTTTCACCTTGTACCGTGACCTTTTGACCTTTACCTTTAACCCCTGTGTCTTTTTTACCTTCAGCAGTGACCTTTTGACCCTGACCAGTGACCTTTTGACCTTGAACTTTGATCCTGTGACCGTTTGCTTTTGACCAGTGACCTTTCGACCTTCACCAGTGACCTTTTGACCTTGATTTTTGACCCCGTGACCGTTTGACCTTGATAAGTGACCTTTTGACCTTGAACTTTGACCCTGTGAACTTTTGACCTTGAAACGGGACCTTTTGACCTTGATAAGTGACCTTATGACCTTGTCCCGTGACCTTTTGACCTTGGTTCGTGACCTTTTGACCTTGACCTTTGACCCCCGTGACCTTATGACCTTGAACCGTGACCTTTTGACCTTGAGCAGTGACCTTTTGACCTTGACAGGTGACCTTTTGGCCTTATGCAGTTGCCCCGTGACCATTTCACCTTGTCCCGTGACCTTTTGACCTTGGTTTGTGACCTTTTGACCTCGATTTTTGACCCCGTGACCTTTTGACCTTGGTTCGTGACCTTTTGACCTTGACATTTGACACCCCGTGACCGTTTGACCTTGAAATGGGACCTTTTGACCTTGAGCAGTGACCTTTTGACCTTGAACGTTGTTCGTGTGACCGTTTGATTTTGACCAGTGACCTTTTGACCTTTACCAGTGACCCTTTGACCTTATGCAATTGCCCCGTGACATTTTGACCTTGGTTCGCGACCTTTTGACCTTGACCTTTACCCCGTGACCTTATGACCTTGTCCCGTGACCTTTTGACCTTGAGCGGTGACCTTTTGACCTTGATTTTTGACCCCCATGACCTTATGACCTTGAACTTTGATCCTGTGACCGTTTGATTTTGACCAGTGAGCTTTTGACCTTATGCAATTGCCCCGTGACCTTTTGAATTGATACGTGACCTTTTGACCTTGAGCAGTGACCTTTTGACCTTGACAGGTGACCTTTTGGCCTTATGCAGTTGCCCCGTGACCTTCTGACCTTGTCCCATGACCTTTTGACCTTGGTTCGTGACCTTTTGACCTTGATTTTTGACCCCCGTGTCCTTATGACCTTGACTAGTGACCTTTTGACCTTGAACTTTGATCCTGGTACTGTTTTACCTAGACCTTTGACCCCCGTGACCTTTCTACATTGACTCGTGACCTTTTGACCTTGACCAGTGACCTTTTGACCTTGAACTTTGACCCGTGACCTTTTGACCTTGAACTTTGATCCTGTGACCGTTTGACCTTGACAGGTGACCTTTTGGCCTTATGCAATTGCGCCGTGACCTTTTGACCTTGTCCCGTGACCTTTTCACCTTGTACCGTGACCTTTTGACCTTTACCTTTAACCCCTGTGTCTTTTTTACCTTCAGCAGTGACCTTTTGACCCTGACCAGTGACCTTTTGACCTTGAACTTTGATCCTGTGACCGTTTGCTTTTGACCAGTGACCTTTTGACCTTTACCAGTGACCTTTTGACCTTGATTTTTGACCCCGTGACCGTTTGACCTTGATAAGTGACCTTTTGACCTTGAACTTTGACCCTGTGAACTTTTGACCTTGAAACGGGACATTTTGACCTTGATAAGTGACCTTATGACCTTGTCACGTGACCTTTTGACCTTGGTTCGTGACCTTTTGACCTTGACCTTTGACCCCCGTGACCTTATGACCTTGAACCGTGACCTTATGACCTTGAGCAGTGACCTTTTGACCTTGACAGGTGACCTTTTGGCCTTATGCAGTTGCCCCGTGACCTTTTCACCTTGTCCCGTGACCTTTTGACCTTGGTTTGTGACCTTTTGACCTCGATTTTTGACCCCCGTGACCTTTTGACCTTGGTTCGTGACCTTTTGACCTTGACATTTGACACACCCGTGACCGTTTGACCTTGAAACGGGACCTTTTGACCTTGAGCAGTGACCTTTTGACCTTGAACGTTGTTCGTGTGACCGTTTGATTTTGACCAGTGACCTTTTGACCTTTACCAGTGACCCTTTGACCTTATGCAATTGCCCCGTGACATTTTGACCTTGGTTCGCGACCTTTTGACCTTGACCTTTACCCCGTGACCTTATGACCTTGTCCCGTGACCTTTTGACCTTGAGCGGTGACCTTTTGACCTTGATTTTTGACCCCCATGACCTTATGACCTTGAACTTTGATCCTGTGACCGTTTGATTTTGACCAGTGAGCTTTTGACCTTATGCAATTGCCCCGTGACCTTTTGAATCGATACGTGACCTTTTGACCTTGAGCAGTGACCTTTTGACCTTGACAGGTGACCTTTTGGCCTTATGCAGTTGCCCCGTGACCTTCTGACCTTGTCCCGTGACCTTTTGACCTTGGTTCGTGACCTTTTGACCTTGATTTTTGACCCCCGTGTCCTTATGACCTTGAAACGTGACCTTTTGACCTTGACTAGTGACCTTTTGACCTTGAACTTTGATCCTGGTACTGTTTTACCTAGACCTTTGACCCCCGTGACCTTTCTACATTGACTCGTGACCTTTTGACCTTGACCAGTGACCTTTTGACCTTGAACTTTGACCCGTGACCTTTTGACCTTGAACTTTGATCCTGTGACCGTTTGACCTTGACAGGTGACCTTTTGGCCTTATGCAATTGCGCCGTGACCTTTTGACCTTGTCCCGTGACCTTTTCACCTTGTACCGTGACCTTTTGACCTTTACCTTTAACCCCTGTGTCTTTTTTACCTTCAGCAGTGACCTTTTGACCCTGACCAGTGACCTTTTGACCTTGAACTTTGATCCTGTGACCGTTTGCTTTTGACCAGTGACCTTTTGACCTTTACCAGTGACCTTTTGACCTTGATTTTTGACCCGTGACCGTTTGACCTTGATAAGTGACCTTTTGACCTTGAACTTTGACCCTGTGAACTTTTGACCTTGAAACGGGACATTTTGACCTTGATAAGTGACCTTATGACCTTGTCACGTGACCTTTTGACCTTGGTTCGTGACCTTTTGACCTTGACCTTTGACCCCCGTGACCTTATGACCTTGAACCGTGACCTTTTGACCTTGAGCCGTGACCTTTTGACCTTGACAGGTGACCTTTTGGCCTTATGCAGTTGCCCCGTGACCTTCTGACCTTGTCCCGTGACCTTTTGACCTTGGTTTGTGACCTTTTGACCTCGATTTTTGACCCCCGTGACCTTTTGACCTTGGTTCGTGACCTTTTGACCTTGACATTTGACACCCCGTGACCGTTTGACCTTGAAACGGGACCTTTTGACCTTGAGCAGTGACCTTTTGACCTTGAACGTTGTTCGTGTGACCGTTTGATTTTGACCAGTGACCTTTTGACCTTTACCAGTGACCCTTTGACCTTATGCAATTGCCCCGTGTCCTTTTGACCTTGGTTCGTGACCTTTTGACCTTGACCTTTACCCCGTGACCTTATGACCTTGTCCCGTGACCTTTTGACCTTGAGCGGTGACCTTTTGACCTTGATTTTTGACCCCCCCATGACCTTATGACCTTGAACTTTGATCCTGTGACCGTTTGATTTTGACCAGTGAGCTTTTGACCTTATGCAATTGCCCCGTGACCTTTTGAATTGATACGTGACCTTTTGACCTTGAGCAGTGACCTTTTGACCTTGACAGGTGACCTTTTGGCCTTATGCAGTTGCCCCGTGACCTTCTGACCTTGTCCCATGACCTTTTGACCTTGGTTCGTGACCTTTTGACCTTGATTTTTGACCCCCGTGTCCTTATGACCTTGACTAGTGACCTTTTGACCTTGAACTTTGATCCTGGTACTGTTTTACCTAGACCTTTGACCCCCGTGACCTTTCTACATTGACTCGTGACCTTTCGACCTTGACCAGTGACCTTTTGACCTTGAACTTTGACCCGTGACCTTTTGACCTTGAACTTTGATCCTGTGACCGTTTGACCTTGACAGGTGACCTTTTGGCCTTATGCAGTTGCCCCGTGACCTTTTGACCTTGTCCCGTGACCTTTTCACCTTGTACCGTGACCTTTTGACCTTTACCTTTAACCCCTGTGTCTTTTTTACCTTCAGCAGTGACCTTTTGACCCTGACCAGTGACCTTTTGACCTTGAACTTTCATCCTGTGACCGTTTGCTTTTGACCAGTGACCTTTCGACCTTTACCAGTGACCTTTTGACCTTGATTTTTGACCCGTGACCGTTTGACCTTGATAAGTGACCTTTTGACCTTGAACTTTGACCCTGTGAACTTTTGACCTTGAAACGGGACCTTTTGACCTTGATAAGTGACCTTATGACCTTGTCCCGTGACCTTTTGACCTTGGTTCGTGACCTTTTGACCTTGACCTTTGACCCCTGTGACCTTATGACCTTGAACCGTGACCTTTTGACCTTGAGCAGTGACCTTTTGACCTTGACAGGTGACCTTTTGGCCTTATGCAGTTGCCCTGTGACCTTTTCACCTTGTCCCGTGACCTTTTGACCTTGGTTTGTGACCTTTTGACCTCGATTTTTGACCCCCGTGACCTTTTGACCTTGGTTCGTGACCTTTTGACCTTGACATTTGACACCCCCGTGACCGTTTGACCTTGAAACGGGACCTTTTGACCTTGAGCAGTGACCTTTTGACCTTGACAGGTGACCTTTTGGCCTTATGCAGTTGCCCCGTGACCATTTCACCTTGTCCCGTGACCTTTTGACCTTGGTTTGTGACCTTTTGACCTCGATTTTTGACCCCCGTGACCTTTTGACCTTGGTTCGTGACCTTTTGACCTTGACATTTGACACCCCCGTGACCGTTTGACCTTGAAACGGGACCTTTTGACCTTGAGCAGTGACCTTTTGACCTTGAACGTTGTTCGTGTGACCGTTTGATTTTGACCAGTGACCTTTTGACCTTTACCAGTGACCCTTTGACCTTATGCAATTGCCCCGTGACCTTTTGACCTTGGTTCGCGACCTTTTGACCTTGACCTTTACCCCGTGACCTTATGACCTTGTCCCGTGACCTTTTGACCTTGAGCGGTGACCTTTTGGCCTTGATTTTTGACCCCCATGACCTTATGACCTTGAACTTTGATCCTGTGACCGTTTGATTTTGACCAGTGAGCTTTTGACCTTATGCAATTGCCCCGTGACCTTTTGAATTGATACGTGACCTTTTGACCTTGAGCAGTGACCTTTTGACCTTGACAGGTGACCTTTTGGCCTTATGCAGTTGCCCCGTGACCTTCTGACCTTGTCCCGTGACCTTTTGACCTTGGTTCGTGACCTTTTGACCTTGATTTTTGACCCCCGTGTCCTTATGACCTTGAAACGTGACCTTTTGACCTTGACTAGTGACCTTTTGACCTTGAACTTTGATCCTGGTACTGTTTTACCTAGACCTTTGACCCCCGTGACCTTTCTACATTGACTCGTGACCTTTTGACCTTGACCAGTGACCTTTTGACCTTGAACTTTGACCCGTGACCTTTTGACCTTGAACTTTGATCCTGTGACCGTTTGACCTTGACAGGTGACCTTTTGGCCTTATGCAATTGCGCCGTGACCTTTTGACCTTGTCCCGTGACCTTTTCACCTTGTACCGTGACCTTTTGACCTTTACCTTTAACCCCTGTGTCTTTTTTACCTTCAGCAGTGACCTTTTGACCCTGACAAGTGACCTTTTGACCTTGAACTTTGATCCTGTGACCGTTTGCTTTTGACCAGTGACCTTTTGACCTTTACCAGTGACCTTTTGACCTTGATTTTTGACCCGTGACCGTTTGACCTTGATAAGTGACCTTTTGACCTTGAACTTTGACCCTGTGAACTTTTGACCTTGAAACGGGACATTTTGACCTTGATAAGTGACCTTATGACCTTGTCACGTGACCTTTTGACCTTGGTTCGTGACCTTTTGACCTTGACCTTTGACCCCCGTGACCTTATGACCTTGAACCGTGACCTTATGACCTTGAGCAGTGACCTTTTGACCTTGACAGGTGACCTTTTGGCCTTATGCAGTTGCCCCGTGACCTTTTCACCTTGTCCCGTGACCTTTTGACCTTGGTTCGTGACCTTTTGACCTTGACATTTGACACACCCGTGACCGTTTGACCTTGAAACGGGACCTTTTGACCTTGAGCAGTGACCTTTTGACCTTGAACGTTGTTCGTGTGACCGTTTGATTTTGACCAGTGACCTTTTGACCTTTACCAGTGACCCTTTGACCTTATGCAATTGCCCCGTGACCTTTTGACCTTGGTTCGCGACCTTTTGACCTTGACCTTTACCCCGTGACCTTATGACCTTGTCCCGTGACCTTTTGACCTTGAGCGGTGACCTTTTGACCTTGATTTTTGACCCCCATGACCTTATGACCTTGAACTTTGATCCTGTGACCGTTTGATTTTGACCAGTGAGCTTTTGACCTTATGCAATTGCCCCGTGACCTTTTGAATTGATACGTGACCTTTTGACCTTGAGCAGTGACCTTTTGACCTTGACAGGTGACCTTTTGGCCTTATGCAGTTGCCCCGTGACCTTCTGACCTTGTCCCGTGACCTTTTGACCTTGGTTCGTGACCTTTTGACCTTGATTTTTGACCCCCGTGTCCTTATGACCTTGAAACGTGACCTTTTGACCTTGACTAGTGACCTTTTGACCTTGAACTTTGATCCTGGTACTGTTTTACCTAGACCTTTGACCCCCGTGACCTTTCTACATTGACTCGTGACCTTTTGACCTTGACCAGTGACCTTTTGACCTTGAACTTTGATCCTGGTACTGTTTTACCTAGACCTTTGTCCCCCGTGACCTTTCTACATTGACTCGTGACCTTTTGACCTTGACCAGTGACCTTTTGACCTTGAACTTTGACCCGTGACCTTTTGACCTTGAACTTTGATCCTGTGACCGTTTGACCTTGACAGGTGACCTTTTGGCCTTATGCAGTTGCCCCGTGACCTTTTGACCTTGTCCCGTGACCTTTTCACCTTGTACCGTGACCTTTTGACCTTGACCTTTAACCCCTGTGTCTTTTTTACCTTCAGCAGTGACCTTTTGACCCTGACCAGTGACCTTTTGACCTTGAACTTTCATCCTGTGACCGTTTGCTTTTGACCAGTGACCTTTTGACCTTTACCAGTGACCTTTTGACCTTGATTTTTGACCCGTGACCGTTTGACCTTGATAAGTGACCTTTTGACCTTGAACTTTGACCCTGTGAACTTTTGACCTTGAAACGGGACCTTTTGACCTTGATAAGTGACCTTATGACCTTGTCCCGTGACCTTTTGACCTTGGTTCGTGACCTTTTGACCTTGACCTTTGACCCCCGTGACCTTATGACCTTGAACCGTGACCTTTTGACCTTGAGCAGTGACCTTTTGACCTTGACAGGTGACCTTTTGGTCTTATGCAGTTGCCCTGTGACCTTTTCACCTTGTCCCGTGACCTTTTGACCTTGGTTTGTGACCTTTTGACCTCGATTTTTGACCCCCGTGACCTTTTGACCTTGGTTCGTGACCTTTTGACCTTGACATTTGACACCCCGTGACCATTTGACCTTGAAACGGGACCTTTTGACCTTGAGCAGTGACCTTTTGACCTTGAACGTTGTTCGTGTGACCGTTTGATTTTGACCAGTGACCTTTTGACATTTACCAGTGACCCTTTGACCTTATGCAATTGCTCCGTGACCTTTTGACCTTGGTTCGTGACCTTTTGACCTTGACCTTTACCCCGTGACCTTATGACCTTGGTTCGTGACCTTTTGACCTTGAGCGGTGACCTTTTGACCTTGAACTTTGATCCTGGTACTGTTTTACCTAGACCTTTGACCCCCGTGACCTTTCTACATTGACTCGTGACCTTTCGACCTTGACCAGTGACCTTTTGACCTTGAACTTTGACCCGTGACCTTTTGACCTTGAACTTTGATCCTGTGACCGTTTGACCTTGACAGGTGACCTTTTGGCCTTATGCAGTTGCCCCGTGACCTTTTGACCTTGTCTCGTGACCTTTTCACATTGTACCGTGACCTTTTGACCTTGAGCGGTGACCTTTTGACCTTGATTTTTGACCCCCATGACCTTATGACCTTGAACTTTGATCCTGTGACCGTTTGATTTTGACCAGTGAGCTTTTGACCTTATGCAATTGCCCCGTGACCTTTTGAATTGATACGTGACCTTTTGACCTCGAGCAGTGACCTTTTGACCTTGAACTTTGACCCGTGACCTTTTGACCTTGAACTTTGATCCTGTGACCGTTTGACCTTGACAGGTGACCTTTTGGCCTTATGCAGTTGCCCCGTGACCTTTTGACCTTGTCCCGTGACCTTTTCACCTTGTACCGTGACCTTTTGACCTTTACCTTTAACCCCTGTGTCTTTTTTACCTTCAGCAGTGACCTTTTGACCCTGACCAGTGACCTTTTGACCTTGAACTTTGATCCTGTGACCGTTTGCTTTTGACCAGTGACCTTTCGACCTTCACCAGTGACCTTTTGACCTTGATTTTTGACCCCGTGACCGTTTGACCTTGATAAGTGACCTTTTGACCTTGAACTTTGACCCCCGTGACCTTATGACCTTGAACCGTGACCTTTTGACCTTGAGCAGTGACCTTTTGACCTTGACAGGTGACCTTTTGGCCTTATGCAGTTGCCCCGTGACCATTTCACCTTGTCCCGTGACCTTTTGACCTTGGTTTGTGACCTTTTGACCTCGATTTTTGACCCCGTGACCTTTTGACCTTGGTTCGTGACCTTTTGACCTTGACATTTGACACCCCGTGACCGTTTGACCTTGAAATGGGACCTTTTGACCTTGAGCAGTGACCTTTTGACCTTGAACGTTGTTCGTGTGACCGTTTGATTTTGACCAGTGACCTTTTGACCTTTACCAGTGACCCTTTGACCTTATGCAATTGCCCCGTGACATTTTGACCTTGGTTCGCAACCTTTTGACCTTGACCTTTACCCCGTGACCTTATGACCTTGTCCCGTGACCTTTTGACCTTGAGCGGTGACCTTTTGACCTTGATTTTTGACCCCCATGACCTTATGACCTTGAACTTTGATCCTGTGACCGTTTGATTTTGACCAGTGAGCTTTTGACCTTATGCAATTGCCCCGTGACCTTTTGAATTGATACGTGACCTTTTGACCTTGAGCAGTGACCTTTTGACCTTGACAGGTGACCTTTTGGCCTTATGCAGTTGCCCCGTGACCTTCTGACCTTGTCCCATGACCTTTTGACCTTGGTTCGTGACCTTTTGACCTTGATTTTTGACCCCCGTGTCCTTATGACCTTGACTAGTGACCTTTTGACCTTGAACTTTGATCCTGGTACTGTTTTACCTAGACCTTTGACCCCCGTGACCTTTCTACATTGACTCGTGACCTTTTGACCTTGACCAGTGACCTTTTGACCTTGAACTTTGACCCGTGACCTTTTGACCTTGAACTTTGATCCTGTGACCGTTTGACCTTGACAGGTGACCTTTTGGCCTTATGCAATTGCGCCGTGACCTTTTGACCTTGTCCCGTGACCTTTTCACCTTGTACCGTGACCTTTTGACCTTGACCTTTAACCCCTGTGTCTTTTTTACCTTCAGCAGTGACCTTTTGACCCTGACCAGTGACCTTTTGACCTTGAACTTTGATCCTGTGAACGTTTGCTTTTGACCAGTGACCTTTTGACCTTTACCAGTGACCTTTTGACCTTGATTTTTGACCCCGTGACCGTTTGACCTTGATAAGTGACCTTTTGACCTTGAACTTTGACCCTGTGAACTTTTGACCTTGTCACGGGACATTTTGACCTTGATAAGTGACCTTATGACCTTGTCACGTGACCTTTTGACCTTGGTTCGTGACCTTTTGACCTTGACCTTTGACCCCCGTGACCTTATGACCTTGAACCGTGACCTTATGACCTTGAGCAGTGACCTTTTGACCTTGACAGGTGACCTTTTGGCCTTATGCAGTTGCCCCGTGACCTTTTCACCTTGTCCCGTGACCTTTTGACCTTGGTTTGTGACCTTTTGACCTCGATTTTTGACCCCGTGACCTTTTGACCTTGGTTCGTGACCTTTTGACCTTGACATTTGACACACCCGTGACCGTTTGACCTTGAAACGGGACCTTTTGACCTTGAGCAGTGACCTTTTGACCTTGAACGTTGTTCGTGTGACCGTTTGATTTTGACCAGTGACCTTTTGACCTTTACCAGTGACCCTTTGACCTTATGCAATTGCCCCGTGACCTTTTGACCTTGGTTCGCGACCTTTTGACCTTGACCTTTACCCCGTGACCTTATGACCTTGTCCCGTGACCTTTTGACCTTGAGCGGTGACCTTTTGACCTTGATTTTTGACCCCCATGACCTTATGACCTTGAACTTTGATCCTGTGACCGTTTGATTTTGACCAGTGAGCTTTTGACCTTATGCAATTGCCCCGTGACCTTTTGAATTGATACGTGACCTTTTGACCTTGAGCAGTGACCTTTTGACCTTGACAGGTGACCTTTTGGCCTTATGCAGTTGCCCCGTGACCTTCTGACCTTGTCCCGTGACCTTTTGACCTTGGTTCGTGACCTTTTGACCTTGATTTTTGACCCCCGTGTCCTTATGACCTTGAAACGTGACCTTTTGACCTTGACTAGTGACCTTTTGACCTTGAACTTTGATCCTGGTACTGTTTTACCTAGACCTTTGACCCCCGTGACCTTTCTACATTGACTCGTGACCTTTTGACCTTGACCAGTGACCTTTTGACCTTGAACTTTGATCCTGGTACTGTTTTACCTAGACCTTTGTCCCCCGTGACCTTTCTACATTGACTCGTGACCTTTTGACCTTGACCAGTGACCTTTTGACCTTGAACTTTGACCCGTGACCTTTTGACCTTGAACTTTGATCCTGTGACCGTTTGACCTTGACAGGTGACCTTTTGGCCTTATGCAGTTGCCCCGTGACCTTTTGACCTTGTCCCGTGACCTTTTCACCTTGTACCGTGACCTTTTGACCTTTACCTTTAACCCCTGTGTCTTTTTTACCTTCAGCAGTGACCTTTTGACCCTGACCAGTGACCTTTTGACCTTGAACTTTCATCCTGTGACCGTTTGCTTTTGACCAGTGACCTTTTGACCTTTACCAGTGACCTTTTGACCTTGATTTTTGACCCGTGACCGTTTGACCTTGATAAGTGACCTTTTGACCTTGAACTTTGACCCTGTGAACTTTTGACCTTGAAACGGGACATTTTGACCTTGATAAGTGACCTTATGACCTTGTCCCGTGACCTTTTGACCTTGGTTCGTGACCTTTTGACCTTGACCTTTGACCCCCGTGACCTTATGACCTTGAACCGTGACCTTTTGACCTTGAGCAGTGACCTTTTGACCTTGACAGGTGACCTTTTGGTCTTATGCAGTTGCCCTGTGACCTTTTCACCTTGTCCCGTGACCTTTTGACCTTGGTTTGTGACCTTTTGACCTCGATTTTTGACCCCCATGACCTTTTGACCTTGGTTCGTGACCTTTTGACCTTGACATTTGACACCCCCGTGACCGTTTGACCTTGAAACGGGACCTTTTGACCTTGAGCAGTGACCTTTTGACCTTGAACGTTGTTCGTGTGACCGTTTGATTTTGACCAGTGACCTTTTGACCTTTACCAGTGACCCTTTGACCTTATGCAATTGCTCCGTGACCTTTTGACCTTGGTTCGTGACCTTTTGACCTTGACCTTTACCCCGTGACCTTATGACCTTGGTTCGTGACCTTTTGACCTTGAGCGGTGACCTTTTGACCTTGAACTTTGATCCTGGTACTGTTTTACATAGACCTTTGACCCCCGTGACCTTTCTACATTGACTCGTGACCTTTCGACCTTGACCAGTGACCTTTTGACCTTGAACTTTGACCCGTGACCTTTTGACCTTGAACTTTGATCCTGTGACCGTTTGACCTTGACAGGTGACCTTTTGGCCTTATGCAGTTGCCCCGTGACCTTTTGACCTTGTCTCGTGACCTTTTCACATTGTACCGTGACCTTTTGACCTTGAGCGGTGACCTTTTGACCTTGATTTTTGACCCCCATGACCTTATGACCTTGAACTTTGATCCTGTGACCGTTTGATTTTGACCAGTGAGCTTTTGACCTTATGCAATTGCCCCGTGACCTTTTGAATTGATACGTGACCTTTTGACCTCGAGCAGTGACCTTTTGACCTTGAACTTTGACCCGTGACCTTTTGACCTTGAACTTTGATCCTGTGACCGTTTGACCTTGACAGGTGACCTTTTGGCCTTATGCAGTTGCCCCGTGACCTTTTGACCTTGTCCCGTGACCTTTTCACCTTGTACCGTGACCTTTTGACCTTTACCTTTAACCCCTGTGTCTTTTTTACCTTCAGCAGTGACCTTTTGACCCTGACCAGTGACCTTTTGACCTTGAACTTTGATCCTGTGACCGTTTGCTTTTGACCAGTGACCTTTCGACCTTCACCAGTGACCTTTTGACCTTGATTTTTGACCCCGTGACCGTTTGACCTTGATAAGTGACCTTTTGACCTTGAACTTTGACCCTGTGAACTTTTGACCTTGAAACGGGACCTTTTGACCTTGATAAGTGACCTTATGACCTTGTCCCGTGACCTTTTGACCTTGGTTCGTGACCTTTTGACCTTGACCTTTGACCCCCGTGACCTTATGACCTTGAACCGTGACCTTTTGACCTTGAGCAGTGACCTTTTGACCTTGACAGGTGACCTTTTGGCCTTATGCAGTTGCCCCGTGACCATTTCACCTTGTCCCGTGACCTTTTGACCTTGGTTTGTGACCTTTTGACCTCGATTTATGACCCCGTGACCTTTTGACCTTGGTTCGTGACCTTTTGACCTTGACATTTGACACACCCGTGACCGTTTGACCTTGAAATGGGACCTTTTGACCTTGAGCAGTGACCTTTTGACCTTGAACGTTGTTCGTGTGACCGTTTGATTTTGACCAGTGACCTTTTGACCTTTACCAGTGACCCTTTGACCTTATGCAATTGCCCCGTGTCCTTTTGACCTTGGTTCGTGACCTTTTGACCTTGAGCGGTGACCTTTTGACCTTGATTTTTGACCCCCCATTACCTTATGACCTTGAACTTTGATCCTGTGACCGTTTGATTTTGACCAGTGAGCTTTTGACCTTATGCAATTGCCCCGTGACCTTTTGAATTGATACGTGACCTTTTGACCTTGAGCAGTGACCTTTTGACCTTGACAGGTGACCTTTTGGCCTTATGCAGTTGCCCCGTGACCTTCTGACCTTGTCCCGTGACCTTTTGACCTTGAGCGGTGACCTTTTGACCTTGATTTTTGACCCCCATGACCTTATGACCTTGAACTTTGATCCTGTGACCGTTTGATTTTGACCAGTGAGCTTTTGACCTTATGCAATTGCCCCGTGACCTTTTGAATTGATACGTGACCTTTTGACCTTGAGCAGTGACCTTTTGACCTTGACAGGTGACCTTTTGGCCTTATGCAGTTGCCCCGTGACCTTCTGACCTTGTCCCGTGACCTTTTGACCTTGGTTCGTGACCTTTTGACCTTGATTTTTGACCCCCGTGTCCTTATGACCTTGAAACGTGACCTTTTGACCTTGACTAGTGACCTTTTGACCTTGAACTTTGATCCTGGTACTGTTTTACCTAGACCTTTGACCCCCCGTGACCTTTCTACATTGACTCGTGACCTTTTGACCTTGACCAGTGACCTTTTGACCTTGAACTTTGACCCGTGACCTTTTGACCTTGAACTTTGATCCTGTGACCGTTTGACCTTGACAGGTGACCTTTTGGCCTTATGCAGTTGCCCCGTGACCTTTTGACCTTGTCCCGTGACCTTTTCACCTTGTACCGTGACCTTTTGACCTTTACCTTTAACCCCTGTGTCTTTTTTACCTTCAGCAGTGACCTTTTGACCCTGACCAGTGACCTTTTGACCTTGAACTTTCATCCTGTGACCGTTTGCTTTTGACCAGTGACCTTTTGACCTTTACCAGTGACCTTTTGACCTTGATTTTTGACCCCGTGACCGTTTGACCTTGATAAGTGACCTTTTGACCTTGAACTTTGACCCTGTGAACTTTTGACCTTGAAACGGGACCTTTTGACCTTGATAAGTGACCTTATGACCTTGTCCCGTGACCTTTTGACCTTGGTTCGTGACCTTTTGACCTTGACCTTTGACCCCCGTGACCTTATGACCTTGAACCGTGACCTTTTGACCTTGAGCAGTGACCTTTTGACCTTGACAGGTGACCTTTTGGCCTTATGCAGTTGCCCCGTGACCTTTTCACCTTGTCCCGTGACCTTTTGACCTTGGTTTGTGACCTTTTGACCTCGATTTTTGACCCCCGTGACCTTTTGACCTTGGTTCGTGACCTTTTGACCTTGACATTTGACACCCCCGTGACCGTTTGACCTTGAAACGGGACCTTTTGACCTTGAGCAGTGACCTTTTGACCTTGAACGTTGTTTGTGTGACCGTTTGCTTTTGACCAGTGACCTTTTGACCTTTACCAGTGACCCTTTGACCTTATGCAATTGCTCCGTGACCTTTTGACCTTGGTTCGTGACCTTTTGACCTTGACCTTTACCCCGTGACCTTATGACCTTGGTTCGTGACCTTTTGACCTTGAGCGGTGACCTTTTGACCTTGATTTTTGACCCCATGACCTTATGACCTTGAACTTTGATCCTGTGACCGTTTGATTTTGACCAGTGAGCTTTTGACCTTATGCAATTGCCCCGTGACCTTTTGAATTGATACGTGACCTTTTGACCTTGAGCAGTGACCTTTTGACCTTGACAGGTGACCTTTTGGCCTTATGCAGTTGCCCCGTGACCTTCTGACCTTGTCCCGTGACCTTTTGACCTTGGTTCGTGACCTTTTGACCTTGATTTTTGACCCCCGTGTCCTTATGACCTTGAAACGTGACCTTTTGACCTTGACTAGTGACCTTTTGACCTTGAACTTTGATCCTGGTACTGTTTTACCTAGACCTTTGACCCCGTGACCTTTCTACATTGACTCGTGACCTTTTGACCTTGACCAGTGACCTTTTGACCTTGAACTTTGACCCGTGACCTTTTGACCTTGAACTTTGATCCTGTGACCGTTTGACCTTGACAGGTGACCTTTTGGCCTTATGCAGTTGCCCCGTGACCTTTTGACCTTGTCTCGTGACCTTTTCACATTGTACCGTGACCTTTTGACCTTGAGCGGTGACCTTTTGACCTTGATTTTTGACCCCCATGACCTTATGACCTTGAACTTTGATCCTGTGACCGTTTGATTTTGACCAGTGAGCTTTTGACCTTATGCAATTGCCCCGTGACCTTTTGAATTGATACGTGACCTTTTGACCTCGAGCAGTGACCTTTTGACCTTGAACTTTGACCCGTGACCTTTTGACCTTGAACTTTGATCCTGTGACCGTTTGACCTTGACAGGTGACCTTTTGGCCTTATGCAGTTGCCCCGTGACCTTTTGACCTTGTCCCGTGACCTTTTCACCTTGTACCGTGACCTTTTGACCTTTACCTTTAACCCCTGTGTCTTTTTTACCTTCAGCAGTGACCTTTTGACCCTGACCAGTGACCTTTTGACCTTGAACTTTCATCCTGTGACCGTTTGCTTTTGACCAGTGACTTTTCGACCTTGATTTTTGACCCCGTGACCGTTTGACCTTGATAAGTGACCTTTTGACCTTGAACTTTGACCCTGTGAACTTTTGACCTTGAAACGGGACCTTTTGACCTTGATAAGTGACCTTATGACCTTGTCCCGTGACCTTTTGACCTTGGTTCGTGACCTTTTGACCTTGACCTTTGACCCCCGTGACCTTATGACCTTGAACCGTGACATTTTGACCTTGAGCAGTGACCGTTTGACCTTGACAGGTGACCTTTTGGCCTTATGCAGTTGCCCTGTGACCTTTTCACCTTGTCCCGTGACCTTTTGACCTTGGTTTGTGACCTTTTGACCTCGATTTTTGACCCCCGTGACCTTTTGACCTTGGTTCGTGACCTTTTGACCTTGACATTTGACACCCCCGTGACCGTTTGACCTTGAAACGGGACCTTTTGACCTTGAGCAGTGACCTTTTGACCTTGAACGTTGTTCGTGTGACCGTTTGATTTTGACCAGTGACCTTTTGACCTTTACCAGTGACCCTTTGACCTTATGCAATTGCTCCGTGACCTTTTGACCTTGGTTCGTGACCTTTTGACCTTGACCTTTACCCCGTGACCTTATGACCTTGGTTCGTGACCTTTTGACCTTGAGCGGTGACCTTTTGACCTTGATTTTTGACCCCCATGACCTTATGACCTTGAACTTTGATCCTGTGACCGTTTGATTTTGACCAGTGAGCTTTTGACCTTATGCAATTGCCCCGTGACCTTTTGAATTGATACGTGACCTTTTGACCTTGAGCAGTGACCTTTTGACCTTGACAGGTGACCTTTTGGCCTTATGCAGTTGCCCCGTGACTTTCTGACCTTGTCCCGTGACCTTTTGACCTTGGTTCGTGACCTTTTGACCTTGATTTTTGACCCCCGTGTCCTTATGACCTTGAAACGTGACCTTTTGACCTTGACTAGTGACCTTTTGACCTTGAACTTTGATCCTGGTACTGTTTTACCTAGACCTTTGACCCCCGTGACCTTTCTACATTGACTCGTGACCTTTTGACCTTGACCAGTGACCTTTTGACCTTGAACTTTGACCCGTGACCTTTTGACCTTGAACTTTGATCCTGTGACCGTTTGACCTTGACAGGTGAACTTTTGGCCTTATGCAGTTGCCCCGTGACATTTTGACCTTGTCTCGTGACCTTTTCACATTGTACCGTGACCTTTTGACCTTGAGCGGTGACCTTTTGACCTTGATTTTTGACCCCCATGACCTTATGACCTTGAACTTTGATCCTGTGACCGTTTGATTTTGACCAGTGAGCTTTTGACCTTATGCAATTGCCCCGTGACCTTTTGAATTGATACGTGACCTTTTGACCTTGAGCAGTGACCTTTTGACCTTGACAGGTGACCTTTTGGCCTTATGCAGTTGCCCCGTGACCTTCTGACCTTGTCCCGTGACCTTTTGACCTTGGTTCGTGACCTTTTGACCTTGATTTTTGACCCCCGTGTCCTTATGACCTTGAAACGTGACCTTTTGACCTTGACTAGTGACCTTTTGACCTTGAACTTTGATCCTGGTACTGTTTTACCTAGACCTTTGACCCCCGTGACCTTTCTACATTGACTCGTGACCTTTCGACCTTGACCAGTGACCTTTTGACCTTGAACTTTGACCCGTGACCTTTTGACCTTGAACTTTGATCCTGTGACCGTTTGACCTTGACAGGTGACCTTTTGGCCTTATGCAGTTGCCCCGTGACCTTTTGACCTTGTCCCGTGACCTTTTCACCTTGTACCGTGACCTTTTGACCTTTACCTTTAACCCCTGTGTCTTTTTTACCTTCAGCAGTGACCTTTTGACCCTGACCAGTGACCTTTTGACCTTGAACTTTCATCCTGTGACCGTTTGCTTTTGACCAGTGACCTTTCGACCTTTACCAGTGACCTTTTGACCTTGATTTTTGACCCCGTGACCGTTTGACCTTGATAAGTGACCTTTTGACCTTGAACTTTGACCCTGTGAACTTTTGACCTTGAAACGGGACCTTTTGACCTTGATAAGTGACCTTATGACCTTGTCCCGTGACCTTTTGACCTTGACCTTTGACCCCCGTGACCTTATGACCTTGAACCGTGACCTTTTGACCTTGAGCAGTGACCTTTTGACCTTGACAGGTGACCTTTTGGCCTTATGCAGTTGCCCCGTGACCATTTCACCTTGTCCCGTGACCTTTTGACCTTGGTTTGTGACCTTTTGACCTCGATTTTTGACCCCGTGACCTTTTGACCTTGGTTCGTGACCTTTTGACCTTGACATTTGACACCCCCGTGACTGTTTGACCTTGAAACGGGACCTTTTGACCTTGAGCAGTGACCTTTTGACCTTGAACGTTGTTCGTGTGACCGTTTGATTTTGACCAGTGACCTTTTGACCTTTACCAGTGACCCTTTGACCTTATGCAATTGCCCCGTGACCTTTTGACCTTGGTTCGTGACCTTTTGACCTTGACCTTTACACCGTGACCTTATGACCTTGTCCCGTGACCTTTTGACCTTGAGCGGTGACCTTTTGACCTTGATTTTTGACCCCCCCATGACCTTATGACCTTGAACTTTGATCCTGTGACCGTTTGATTTTGACCAGTGAGCTTTTGACCTTATGCAATTGCCCCGTGACCTTTTGAATTGATACGTGACCTTTTGACCTTGAGCAGTGACCTTTTGACCTTGACAGGTGACCTTTTGGCCTTATGCAGTTGCCCCGTGACCTTCTGACCTTGTCCCGTGACCTTTTGACCTTGGTTCGTGACCTTTTGACCTCGATTTTTGACCCCCGTGTCCTTATGACCTTGAAACATGACCTTTTGACCTTGACTAGTGACCTTTTGACCTTGAACTTTGATCCTGGTACTGTTTTACCTTTACCTTTGACCCCCGTGACCTTTCTACATTGACTCGTGACCTTTCGACCTTGACCAGTGACCTTTTGACCTTGAACTTTGACCCGTGACCTTTTGACCTTGAACTTTGATCCTGTGACCGTTTGACCTTGACAGGTGACCTTTTGGCCTTATGCAGTTGCCCCGTGACCTTTTGACCTTGTCCCGTGACCTTTTCACCTTGTACCGTGACCTTTTGACCTTGACCTTTAACCCCTGTGTCTTTTTTACCTTCAGCAGTGACCTTTTGACCCTGACCAGTGACCATTTGACCTTAAACTTTCATCCTGTGACCGTTTGCTTTTGACCAGTGACCTTTTGACCTTGATTTTTGACCCCGTGACCGTTTGACCTTGATAAGTGACCTTTTGACCTTGAACTTTGACCCTGTGAACTTTTGACCTTGAAACGGGACCTTTTGACCTTGATAAGTGACCTTATGACCTTGTCCCGTGACCTTTTGACCTTGGTTCGTGACCTTTTGACCTTGGTTTGTGACCTTTTGACCTCGATTTTTGACCCCTGTGACCTTTTGACCTTGGTTCGTGACCTTTTGACCTTGACATTTGACACCCCCGTGACCGTTTGACCTTGAAACGTGACCTTTTGACCTTGAGCGGTGACCTTTTGACCTTGAACGTTGTTCGTGTGACCGTTTGATTTTGACCAGTGACCTTTTGACCTTTACCAGTGACCCTTTGACCTTATGCAATTGCCCCGTGAACTTTTGACCTTGGTTCGTGACCTTTTGACCTTGACCTTTACCCCGTGACCTTATGACCTTGTCCCGTGACCTTTTGACCTTGAGCGGTGACCTTTTGACCTTGATTTTTGACCCCCCATGACCTTATGACCTTGAACTTTGATCCTGTGACCGTTTGATTTTGACCAGTGAGCTTTTGAACTTATGCAATTGCCCCGTGACCTTTTGAATTGATACGTGACCTTTTGACCTTGAGCAGTGACCTTTTGACCTTGACAGGTGACCTTTTGGCCTTATGCAGTTGCCCCGTGACCTTCTGACCTTGTCCCGTGACCTTTTGACCTTGGTTCGTGACCTTTTGACCTTGATTTTTGACCCCCGTGTCCTTATGACCTTCAAACGTGACCTTTTGACCTTGACTAGTGACCTTTTGACCTTGAACTTTGATCCTGGTACTGTTTTACATAGACCTTTGACCCCCGTGACCTTTCTACATTGACTCGTGACCTTTCGACCTTGACCAGTGACCTTTTGACCTTGAACTTTGACCCGTGACCTTTTGACCTTGAACTTTGATCCTGTGACCGTTTGACCTTGACAGGTGACCTTTTGGCCTTATGCAGTTGCCCCGTGACCTTTTGACCTTGTCCCGTGACCTTTTCACCTTGTACCGTGACCTTTTGACCTTGACCTTTAACCCCTGTGTCTTTTTTACCTTCAGCAGTGACCTTTTGACCCTGACCAGTGACCTTTTGACCTTGAACTTTCATCCTGTGACCGTTTGCTTTTGACCAGTGACTTTTCGACCTTGATTTTTGACCCCGTGACCGTTTGACCTTGATAAGTGACCTTTTGACCTTGAACTTTGACCCTGTGAACTTTTGACCTTGAAACGGGACCTTTTGACCTTGATAAGTGACCTTATGACCTTGTCCCGTGACCTTTTGACCTTGGTTCGTGACCTTTTGACCTTGACCTTTGACCCCGTGACCTTATGACCTTGAACCGTGACCTTTTGACCTTGAGCAGTGACCGTTTGACCTTGACAGGTGACCTTTTGGCCTTATGCAGTTGCCCCGTGACCATTTCACCTTGTCCCGTGACCTTTTGACCTTGGTTTGTGACCTTTTGACCTCGATTTTTGACCCCCGTGACCTTTTGACCTTGGTTCGTGACCTTTTGACCTTGACATTTGACACCCCCGTGACCGTTTGACCTTGAAACGGGACCTTTTGACCTTGAGCAGTGACCTTTTGACCTTGAACGTTGTTCGTGTGACCGTTTGATTTTGACCAGTGACCTTTTGACCTTTACCAGTGACCCTTTGACCTTATGCAATTGCCCCGTGTCCTTTTGACCTTGGTTCGTGACCTTTTGACCTTGAGCGGTGACCTTTTGACCTTGATTTTTGACCCCCCATGACCTTATGACCTTGAACTTTGATCCTGTGACCGTTTGATTTTGACCAGTGAGCTTTTGACCTTATGCAATTGCCCCGTGACCTTTTGAATTGATACGTGACCTTTTGACCTTGAGCAGTGACCTTTTGACCTTGACAGGTGACCTTTTGGCCTTATGCAGTTGCCCCGTGACCTTCTGACCTTGTCCCGTGACCTTTTGACCTTGGTTCGTGACCTTTTGACCTTGATTTTTGACCCCCGTGTCCTTATGACCTTGAAACGTGACCTTTTGACCTTGACTAGTGACCTTTTGACCTTGAACTTTGATCCTGGTACTGTTTTACCTAGACCTTTGACCCCCGTGACCTTTCTACATTGACTCGTGACCTTTTGACCTTGACCAGTGACCTTTTGACCTTGAACTTTGACCCGTGACCTTTTGACCTTGAACTTTGATCCTGTGACCGTTTGACCTTGACAGGTGACCTTTTGGCCTTATGCAGTTGCCCCGTGACCTTTTGACCTTGTCCCGTGACCTTTTCACCTTGTACCGTGACCTTTTGACCTTTACCTTTAACCCCTGTGTCTTTTTTACCTTCAGCAGTGACCTTTTGACCCTGACCAGTGACCTTTTGACCTTGAACTTTCATCCTGTGACCGTTTGCTTTTGACCAGTGACCTTTTGACCTTCACCAGTGACCTTTTGACCTTGATTTTTGACCCCGTGACCGTTTGACCTTGATAAGTGACCTTTTGACCTTGAACTTTGACCCTGTGAACTTTTGACCTTGAAACGGGACCTTTTGACCTTGATAAGTGACCTTATGACCTTGTCCCGTGACCTTTTGACCTTGGTTCGTGACCTTTTGACCTTGACCTTTGACCCCTGTGACCTTATGACCTTGAACCGTGACCTTTTGACCTTGAGCAGTGACCTTTTGACCTTGACAGGTGACCTTTTGGCCTTATGCAGTTGCCCTGTGACCTTTTCACCTTGTCCCGTGACCTTTTGACCTTGGTTTGTGACCTTTTGACCTCGATTTTTGACCCCCGTGACCTTTTGACCTTGGTTCGTGACCTTTTGACCTTGACATTTGACACCCCCGTGACCGTTTGACCTTGAAACGGGACCTTTTGACCTTGAGCAGTGACCTTTTGACCTTGAACGTTGTTCGTGTGACCGTTTGATTTTGACCAGTGACCTTTTGACCTTTACCAGTGACCCTTTGACCTTATGCAATTGCCCCGTGTCCTTTTGACCTTGGTTCGTGACCTTTTGACCTTGAGCGGTGACCTTTTGACCTTGATTTTTGACCCCCCATGACCTTATGACCTTGAACTTTGATCCTGTGACCGTTTGATTTTGACCAGTGAGCTTTTGACCTTATGCAATTGCCCCGTGACCTTTTGAATTGATACGTGACCTTTTGACCTTGAGCAGTGACCTTTTGACCTTGACAGGTGACCTTTTGGCCTTATGCAGTTGCCCCGTGACCTTCTGACCTTGTCCCGTGACCTTTTGACCTTGGTTCGTGACCTTTTGACCTTGATTTTTGACCCCCGTGTCCTTATGACCTTGAAACGTGACCTTTTGACCTTGACTAGTGACCTTTTGACCTTGAACTTTGATCCTGGTACTGTTTTACCTAGACCTTTGACCCCGTGACCTTTCTACATTGACTCGTGACCTTTTGACCTTGACCAGTGACCTTTTGACCTTGAACTTTGACCCGTGACCTTTTGACCTTGAACTTTGATCCTGTGACCGTTTGACCTTGACAGGTGACCTTTTGGCCTTATGCAGTTGCCCCGTGACCTTTTGACCTTGTCTCGTGACCTTTTCACATTGTACCGTGACCTTTTGACCTTGAGCGGTGACCTTTTGACCTTGATTTTTGACCCCCATGACCTTATGACCTTGAACTTTGATCCTGTGACCGTTTGATTTTGACCAGTGAGCTTTTGACCTTATGCAATTGCCCCGTGACCTTTTGAATTGATACGTGACCTTTTGACCTCGAGCAGTGACCTTTTGACCTTGAACTTTGACCCGTGACCTTTTGACCTTGAACTTTGATCCTGTGACCGTTTGACCTTGACAGGTGACCTTTTGGCCTTATGCAGTTGCCCCGTGACCTTTTGACCTTGTCCCGTGACCTTTTCACCTTGTACCGTGACCTTTTGACCTTGACCTTTAACCCCTGTGTCTTTTTTACCTTCAGCAGTGACCTTTTGACCCTGACCAGTGACCTTTTGACCTTGAACTTTCATCCTGTGACCGTTTGCTTTTGACCAGTGACCTTTTGACCTTTACCAGTGACCTTTTGACCTTGATTTTTGACCCCGTGACCGTTTGACCTTGATAAGTGACCTTTTGACCTTGAACTTTGACCCTGTGAACTTTTGACCTTGAAACGGGACCTTTTGACCTTGATAAGTGACCTTATGACCTTGTCCCGTGACCTTTTGACCTTGGTTCGTGACCTTTTGACCTTGACCTTTGACCCCCGTGACCTTATGACCTTGAACCGTGACCTTTTGACCTTGAGCAGTGACCTTTTGACCTTGACAAGTGACCTTTTGGCCTTATGCAGTTGCCCTGTGACCATTTCACCTTGTCCCGTGACCTTTTGACCTTGGTTTGTGACCTTTTGACCTCGATTTTTGACCCCTGTGACCTTTTGACCTTGGTTCGTGACCTTTTGACCTTGACATTTGACACACCCGTGACCGTTTGACCTTGAAACGGGACCTTTTGACCTTGAGCAGTGACCTTTTGACCTTGAACGTTGTTCGTGTGACCGTTTGATTTTGACCAGTGACCTTTTGACCTTTACCAGTGACCCTTTGACCTTATGCAATTGCCCCGTGACCTTTTGACCTTGGTTCGTGACCTTTTGACCTTGAGCGGTGACCTTTTGACCTTGATTTTTGACCCCCCATGACCTTATGACCTTGAACTTTGATCCTGTGACCGTTTGATTTTGACCAGTGAGCTTTTGACCTTATGCAATTGCCCCGTGACCTTTTGAATTGATACGTGACCTTTTGACCTTGAGCAGTGACCTTTTGACCTTGACAGGTGACCTTTTGGCCTTATGCAGTTGCCCCGTGACCTTCTGACCTTGTCCCGTGACCTTTTGACCTTGGTTCGTGACCTTTTGACCTTGATTTTTGACCCCCGTGTCCTTATGACCTTGAAACGTGACCTTTTGACCTTGACTAGTGACCTTTTGACCTTGAACTTTGATCCTGGTACTGTTTTACCTAGACCTTTGACCCCCGTGACCTTTCTACATTGACTCGTGACCTTTTGACCTTGACCAGTGACCTTTTGACCTTGAACTTTGACCCGTGACCTTTTGACCTTGAACTTTGATCCTGTGACCGTTTGACCTTGACAGGTGACCTTTTGGCCTTATGCAGTTGCCCCGTGACCTTTTGACCTTGTCCCGTGACCTTTTCACCTTGTACCGTGACCTTTTGACCTTGACCTTTAACCCCTGTGTCTTTTTTACCTTCAGCAGTGACCTTTTGACCCTGACCAGTGACCTTTTGACCTTGAACTTTCATCCTGTGACCGTTTGCTTTTGACCAGTGACCTTTTGACCTTTACCAGTGACCTTTTGACCTTGATTTTTGACCCGTGACCGTTTGACCTTGATAAGTGACCTTTTGACCTTGAACTTTGACCCTGTGAACTTTTGACCTTGAAACGGGACCTTTTGACCTTGATAAGTGACCTTATGACCTTGTCCCGTGACCTTTTGACCTTGGTTCGTGACCTTTTGACCTTGACCTTTGACCCCCGTGACCTTATGACCTTGAACCGTGACCTTTTGACCTTGAGCAGTGACCTTTTGACCTTGACAGGTGACCTTTTGGCCTTATGCAGTTGCCCCGTGACCATTTCACCTTGTCCCGTGACCTTTTGACCTTGGTTTGTGACCTTTTGACCTCGATTTTTGACCCCCGTGACCTTTTGACCTTGGTTCGTGACCTTTTGACCTTGACATTTGACACCCCGTGACCGTTTGACCTTGAAACGGGACCTTTTGACCTTGAGCAGTGACCTTTTGACCTTGAACGTTGTTCGTGTGACCGTTTGATTTTGACCAGTGACCTTTTGACCTTTACCAGTGACCCTTTGACCTTATGCAATTGCCCCGTGACCTTTTGACCTTGGTTCGTGACCTTTTGACCTTGAGCGGTGACCTTTTGACCTTGATTTTTGACCCCCCATGACCTTATGACCTTGAACTTTGATCCTGTGACCGTTTGATTTTGACCAGTGAGCTTTTGACCTTATGCAATTGCCCCGTGACCTTTTGAATTGATACGTGACCTTTTGACCTTGAGCAGTGACCTTTTGACCTTGACAGGTGACCTTTTGGCCTTATGCAGTTGCCCCGTGACCTTCTGACCTTGCCCCGTGAACTTTTGACCTTGGTTCGTGACCTTTTGACCTTGATTTTTGACCCCCGTGTCCTTATGACCTTGAAACGTGACCTTTTGACCTTGACTAGTGACCTTTTGACCTTGAACTTTGATCCTGGTACTGTTTTACCTAGACCTTTGACCCCCGTGACCTTTCTACATTGACTCGTGACCTTTTGACCTTGACCAGTGACCTTTTGACCTTGAACTTTGACCCGTGACCTTTTGACCTTGAACTTTGATCCTGTGACCGTTTGACCTTGACAGGTGACCTTTTGGCCTTATGCAGTTGCCCCGTGACCTTTTGACCTTGTCCTGTGACCTTTTCACATTGTACCGTGACCTTTTGACCTTTACCTTTAACCCCTGTGTCTTTTTTACCTTCAGCAGTGACCTTTTGACCCTGACCAGTGACCTTTTGACCTTGAACTTTCATCCTGTGACCGTTTGCTTTTGACCAGTGACCTTTTGACCTTTACCAGTGACCTTTTGACCTTGATTTTTGACCCGTGACCGTTTGACCTTGATAAGTGACCTTTTGACCTTGAACTTTGACCCTGTGAACTTTTGACCTTGAAACGGGACCTTTTGACCTTGATAAGTGACCTTATGACCTTGTCCCGTGACCTTTTGACCTTGGTTCGTGACCTTTTGACCTTGACCTTTGACCCCCGTGACCTTATGACCTTGAACCGTGACCTTTTGACCTTGAGCAGTGACCTTTTGACCTTGACAGGTGACCTTTTGGCCTTATGCAGTTGCCCCGTGACCATTTCACCTTGTCCCGTGACCTTTTGACCTTGGTTTGTGACCTTTTGACCTCGATTTTTGACCCCCGTGACCTTTTGACCTTGGTTCGTGACCTTTTGACCTTGACATTTGACACCCCCGTGACCGTTTGACCTTGAAACGGGACCTTTTGACCTTGAGCAGTGACCTTTTGACCTTGACAGGTGACCTTTTGGCCTTATGCAGTTGCCCCGTGACCTTCTGACCTTGTCCCGTGACCTTTTGACCTTGACCAGTGACCTTTTGACCTTGAACTTAGACCCGTGACCTTTTGACCTTGAACTTTGATCCTGTGACCGTTTGACCTTGACAGGTGACCTTTTGGCCTTATGCAGTTGCCCCGTGACCTTTTGACCTTGTCCCGTGACCTTTTCACCTTGTACCGTGACCTTTTGACCTTGACCTTTAACCCCTGTGTCTTTTTTACCTTCAGCAGTGACCTTTTGACCCTGACCAGTGACCTTTTGACCTTGAACTTTGATCCTGTGACCGTTTGCTTTTGACCAGTGACCTTTCGACCTTCACCAGTGACCTTTTGACCTTGATTTTTGACCCCGTGACCGTTTGACCTTGATAAGTGACCTTTTGACCTTGAACTTTGACCCTGTGAACTTTTGACCTTGAAACGGGACCTTTTGACCTTGATAAGTGACCTTATGACCTTGTCCCGTGACCTTTTGACCTTGGTTCGTGACCTTTTGACCTTGACCTTTGACCCCCGTGACCTTATGACCTTGAACCGTGACCTTTTGACCTTGAGCAGTGACCTTTTGACCTTGACAGGTGACCTTTTGGCCTTATGCAGTTGCCCCGTGACCATTTCACCTTGTCCCGTGACCTTTTGACCTTGGTTTGTGACCTTTTGACCTCGATTTTTGACCCCGTGACCTTTTGACCTTGGTTCGTGACCTTTTGACCTTGACATTTGACACCCCGTGACCGTTTGACCTTGAAATGGGACCTTTTGACCTTGAGCAGTGACCTTTTGACCTTGAACGTTGTTCGTGTGACCGTTTGATTTTGACCAGTGACCTTTTGACCTTTACCAGTGACCCTTTGACCTTATGCAATTGCCCCGTGACATTTTGACCTTGGTTCGCAACCTTTTGACCTTGACCTTTACCCCGTGACCTTATGACCTTGTCCCGTGACCTTTTGACCTTGAGCGGTGACCTTTTGACCTTGATTTTTGACCCCCATGACCTTATGACCTTGAACTTTGATCCTGTGACCGTTTGATTTTGACCAGTGAGCTTTTGACCTTATGCAATTGCCCCGTGACCTTTTGAATTGATACGTGACCTTTTGACCTTGAGCAGTGACCTTTTGACCTTGACAGGTGACCTTTTGGCCTTATGCAGTTGCCCCGTGACCTTCTGACCTTGTCCCATGACCTTTTGACCTTGGTTCGTGACCTTTTGACCTTGATTTTTGACCCCCGTGTCCTTATGACCTTGACTAGTGACCTTTTGACCTTGAACTTTGATCCTGGTACTGTTTTACCTAGACCTTTGACCCCCGTGACCTTTCTACATTGACTCGTGACCTTTTGACCTTGACCAGTGACCTTTTGACCTTGAACTTTGACCCGTGACCTTTTGACCTTGAACTTTGATCCTGTGACCGTTTGACCTTGACAGGTGACCTTTTGGCCTTATGCAATTGCGCCGTGACCTTTTGACCTTGTCCCGTGACCTTTTCACCTTGTACCGTGACCTTTTGACCTTGACCTTTAACCCCTGTGTCTTTTTTACCTTCAGCAGTGACCTTTTGACCCTGACCAGTGACCTTTTGACCTTGAACTTTGATCCTGTGACCGTTTGCTTTTGACCAGTGACCTTTTGACCTTTACCAGTGACCTTTTGACCTTGATTTTTGACCCCGTGACCGTTTGACCTTGATAAGTGACCTTTTGACCTTGAACTTTGACCCTGTGAACTTTTGACCTTGTCACGGGACATTTTGACCTTGATAAGTGACCTTATGACCTTGTCACGTGACCTTTTGACCTTGGTTCGTGACCTTTTGACCTTGACCTTTGACCCCCGTGACCTTATGACCTTGAACCGTGACCTTATGACCTTGAGCAGTGACCTTTTGACCTTGACAGGTGACCTTTTGGCCTTATGCAGTTGCCCCGTGACCTTTTCACCTTGTCCCGTGACCTTTTGACCTTGGTTTGTGACCTTTTGACCTCGATTTTTGACCCCGTGACCTTTTGACCTTGGTTCGTGACCTTTTGACCTTGACATTTGACACACCCGTGACCGTTTGACCTTGAAACGGGACCTTTTGACCTTGAGCAGTGACCTTTTGACCTTGAACGTTGTTCGTGTGACCGTTTGATTTTGACCAGTGACCTTTTGACCTTTACCAGTGACCCTTTGACCTTATGCAATTGCCCCGTGACCTTTTGACCTTGGTTCGCGACCTTTTGACCTTGACCTTTACCCCGTGACCTTATGACCTTGTCCCGTGACCTTTTGACCTTGAGCGGTGACCTTTTGACCTTGATTTTTGACCCCCATGACCTTATGACCTTGAACTTTGATCCTGTGACCGTTTGATTTTGACCAGTGAGCTTTTGACCTTATGCAATTGCCCCGTGACCTTTTGAATTGATACGTGACCTTTTGACCTTGAGCAGTGACCTTTTGACCTTGACAGGTGACCTTTTGGCCTTATGCAGTTGCCCCGTGACCTTCTGACCTTGTCCCGTGACCTTTTGACCTTGGTTCGTGACCTTTTGACCTTGATTTTTGACCCCCGTGTCCTTATGACCTTGAAACGTGACCTTTTGACCTTGACTAGTGACCTTTTGACCTTGAACTTTGATCCTGGTACTGTTTTACCTCGACCTTTGACCCCCGTGACCTTTCTACATTGACTCGTGACCTTTTGACCTTGACCAGTGACCTTTTGACCTTGAACTTTGATCCTGGTACTGTTTTACCTAGACCTTTGTCCCCCGTGACCTTTCTACATTGACTCGTGACCTTTTGACCTTGACCAGTGACCTTTTGACCTTGAACTTTGACCCGTGACCTTTTGACCTTGAACTTTGATCCTGTGACCGTTTGACCTTGACAGGTGACCTTTTGGCCTTATGCAGTTGCCCCGTGACCTTTTGACCTTGTCCCGTGACCTTTTCACCTTGTACCGTGACCTTTTGACCTTGACCTTTAACCCCTGTGTCTTTTTTACCTTCAGCAGTGACCTTTTGACCCTGACCAGTGACCTTTTGACCTTGAACTTTCATCCTGTGACCGTTTGCTTTTGACCAGTGACCTTTTGACCTTTACCAGTGACCTTTTGACCTTGATTTTTGACCCCGTGACCGTTTGACCTTGATAAGTGACCTTTTGACCTTGAACTTTGACCCTGTGAACTTTTGACCTTGAAACGGGACCTTTTGACCTTGATAAGTGACCTTATGACCTTGTCCCGTGACCTTTTGACCTTGGTTCGTGACCTTTTGACCTTGACCTTTGACCCCCGTGACCTTATGACCTTGAACCGTGACCTTTTGACCTTGAGCAGTGACCTTTTGACCTTGACAAGTGACCTTTTGGCCTTATGCAGTTGCCCTGTGACCATTTCACCTTGTCCCGTGACCTTTTGACCTTGGTTTGTGACCTTTTGACCTCGATTTTTGACCCCTGTGACCTTTTGACCTTGGTTCGTGACCTTTTGACCTTGACATTTGACACACCCGTGACCGTTTGACCTTGAAACGGGACCTTTTGACCTTGAGCAGTGACCTTTTGACCTTGAACGTTGTTCGTGTGACCGTTTGATTTTGACCAGTGACCTTTTGACCTTTACCAGTGACCCTTTGACCTTATGCAATTGCCCCGTGACCTTTTGACCTTGGTTCGTGACCTTTTGACCTTGAGCGGTGACCTTTTGACCTTGATTTTTGACCCCCCATGACCTTATGACCTTGAACTTTGATCCTGTGACCGTTTGATTTTGACCAGTGAGCTTTTGACCTTATGCAATTGCCCCGTGACCTTTTGAATTGATACGTGACCTTTTGACCTTGAGCAGTGACCTTTTGACCTTGACAGGTGACCTTTTGGCCTTATGCAGTTGCCCCGTGACCTTCTGACCTTGTCCCGTGACCTTTTGACCTTGGTTCGTGACCTTTTGACCTTGATTTTTGACCCCCGTGTCCTTATGACCTTGAAACGTGACCTTTTGACCTTGACTAGTGACCTTTTGACCTTGAACTTTGATCCTGGTACTGTTTTACCTAGACCTTTGACCCCCGTGACCTTTCTACATTGACTCGTGACCTTTTGACCTTGACCAGTGACCTTTTGACCTTGAACTTTGACCCGTGACCTTTTGACCTTGAACTTTGATCCTGTGACCGTTTGACCTTGACAGGTGACCTTTTGGCCTTATGCAGTTGCCCCGTGACCTTTTGACCTTGTCCCGTGACCTTTTCACCTTGTACCGTGACCTTTTGACCTTGACCTTTAACCCCTGTGTCTTTTTTACCTTCAGCAGTGACCTTTTGACCCTGACCAGTGACCTTTTGACCTTGAACTTTCATCCTGTGACCGTTTGCTTTTGACCAGTGACCTTTTGACCTTTACCAGTGACCTTTTGACCTTGATTTTTGACCCGTGACCGTTTGACCTTGATAAGTGACCTTTTGACCTTGAACTTTGACCCTGTGAACTTTTGACCTTGAAACGGGACCTTTTGACCTTGATAAGTGACCTTATGACCTTGTCCCGTGACCTTTTGACCTTGGTTCGTGACCTTTTGACCTTGACCTTTGACCCCCGTGACCTTATGACCTTGAACCGTGACCTTTTGACCTTGAGCAGTGACCTTTTGACCTTGACAGGTGACCTTTTGGCCTTATGCAGTTGCCCCGTGACCATTTCACCTTGTCCCGTGACCTTTTGACCTTGGTTTGTGACCTTTTGACCTCGATTTTTGACCCCCGTGACCTTTTGACCTTGGTTCGTGACCTTTTGACCTTGACATTTGACACCCCGTGACCGTTTGACCTTGAAACGGGACCTTTTGACCTTGAGCAGTGACCTTTTGACCTTGAACGTTGTTCGTGTGACCGTTTGATTTTGACCAGTGACCTTTTGACCTTTACCAGTGACCCTTTGACCTTATGCAATTGCCCCGTGACCTTTTGACCTTGGTTCGTGACCTTTTGACCTTGAGCGGTGACCTTTTGACCTTGATTTTTGACCCCCCATGACCTTATGACCTTGAACTTTGATCCTGTGACCGTTTGATTTTGACCAGTGAGCTTTTGACCTTATGCAATTGCCCCGTGACCTTTTGAATTGATACGTGACCTTTTGACCTTGAGCAGTGACCTTTTGACCTTGACAGGTGACCTTTTGGCCTTATGCAGTTGCCCCGTGACCTTCTGACCTTGCCCCGTGAACTTTTGACCTTGGTTCGTGACCTTTTGACCTTGATTTTTGACCCCCGTGTCCTTATGACCTTGAAACGTGACCTTTTGACCTTGACTAGTGACCTTTTGACCTTGAACTTTGATCCTGGTACTGTTTTACCTAGACCTTTGACCCCCGTGACCTTTCTACATTGACTCGTGACCTTTTGACCTTGACCAGTGACCTTTTGACCTTGAACTTTGACCCGTGACCTTTTGACCTTGAACTTTGATCCTGTGACCGTTTGACCTTGACAGGTGACCTTTTGGCCTTATGCAGTTGCCCCGTGACCTTTTGACCTTGTCCTGTGACCTTTTCACATTGTACCGTGACCTTTTGACCTTTACCTTTAACCCCTGTGTCTTTTTTACCTTCAGCAGTGACCTTTTGACCCTGACCAGTGACCTTTTGACCTTGAACTTTCATCCTGTGACCGTTTGCTTTTGACCAGTGACCTTTTGACCTTTACCAGTGACCTTTTGACCTTGATTTTTGACCCGTGACCGTTTGACCTTGATAAGTGACCTTTTGACCTTGAACTTTGACCCTGTGAACTTTTGACCTTGAAACGGGACCTTTTGACCTTGATAAGTGACCTTATGACCTTGTCCCGTGACCTTTTGACCTTGGTTCGTGACCTTTTGACCTTGACCTTTGACCCCCGTGACCTTATGACCTTGAACCGTGACCTTTTGACCTTGAGCAGTGACCTTTTGACCTTGACAGGTGACCTTTTGGCCTTATGCAGTTGCCCCGTGACCATTTCACCTTGTCCCGTGACCTTTTGACCTTGGTTTGTGACCTTTTGACCTCGATTTTTGACCCCCGTGACCTTTTGACCTTGGTTCGTGACCTTTTGACCTTGACATTTGACACCCCCGTGACCGTTTGACCTTGAAACGGGACCTTTTGACCTTGAGCAGTGACCTTTTGACCTTGACAGGTGACCTTTTGGCCTTATGCAGTTGCCCCGTGACCTTCTGACCTTGTCCCGTGACCTTTTGACCTTGACCAGTGACCTTTTGACCTTGAACTTAGACCCGTGACCTTTTGACCTTGAACTTTGATCCTGTGACCGTTTGACCTTGACAGGTGACCTTTTGACCTTGATTTTTGACCCCCATGACCTTATGACCTTGAACTTTGATCCTGTGACCGTTTGATTTTGACCAGTGAGCTTTTGACCTTATGCAATTGCCCCGTGACCTTTTGAATTGATACGTGACCTTTTGACCTTGAGCAGTGACCTTTTGACCTTGACAGGTGACCTTTTGGCCTTATGCAGTTGCCCCGTGACCTTCTGACCTTGTCCCGTGACCTTTTGACCTTGGTTCGTGACCTTTTGACCTTGATTTTTGACCCCCGTGTCCTTATGACCTTGAAACGTGACCTTTTGACCTTGACTAGTGACCTTTTGACCTTGAACTTTGATCCTGGTACTGTTTTACCTCGACCTTTGACCCCCGTGACCTTTCTACATTGACTCGTGACCTTTTGACCTTGACCAGTGACCTTTTGACCTTGAACTTTGATCCTGGTACTGTTTTACCTAGACCTTTGTCCCCCGTGACCTTTCTACATTGACTCGTGACCTTTTGACCTTGACCAGTGACCTTTTGACCTTGAACTTTGACCCGTGACCTTTTGACCTTGAACTTTGATCCTGTGACCGTTTGACCTTGACAGGTGACCTTTTGGCCTTATGCAGTTGCCCCGTGACCTTTTGACCTTGTCCCGTGACCTTTTCACCTTGTACCGTGACCTTTTGACCTTGACCTTTAACCCCTGTGTCTTTTTTACCTTCAGCAGTGACCTTTTGACCCTGACCAGTGACCTTTTGACCTTGAACTTTCATCCTGTGACCGTTTGCTTTTGACCAGTGACCTTTTGACCTTTACCAGTGACCTTTTGACCTTGATTTTTGACCCCGTGACCGTTTGACCTTGATAAGTGACCTTTTGACCTTGAACTTTGACCCTGTGAACTTTTGACCTTGAAACGGGACCTTTTGACCTTGATAAGTGACCTTATGACCTTGTCCCGTGACCTTTTGACCTTGGTTCGTGACCTTTTGACCTTGACCTTTGACCCCCGTGACCTTATGACCTTGAACCGTGACCTTTTGACCTTGAGCAGTGACCTTTTGACCTTGACAAGTGACCTTTTGGCCTTATGCAGTTGCCCTGTGACCATTTCACCTTGTCCCGTGACCTTTTGACCTTGGTTTGTGACCTTTTGACCTCGATTTTTGACCCCTGTGACCTTTTGACCTTGGTTCGTGACCTTTTGACCTTGACATTTGACACACCCGTGACCGTTTGACCTTGAAACGGGACCTTTTGACCTTGAGCAGTGACCTTTTGACCTTGAACGTTGTTCGTGTGACCGTTTGATTTTGACCAGTGACCTTTTGACCTTTACCAGTGACCCTTTGACCTTATGCAATTGCCCCGTGACCTTTTGACCTTGGTTCGTGACCTTTTGACCTTGAGCGGTGACCTTTTGACCTTGATTTTTGACCCCCCATGACCTTATGACCTTGAACTTTGATCCTGTGACCGTTTGATTTTGACCAGTGAGCTTTTGACCTTATGCAATTGCCCCGTGACCTTTTGAATTGATACGTGACCTTTTGACCTTGAGCAGTGACCTTTTGACCTTGACAGGTGACCTTTTGGCCTTATGCAGTTGCCCCGTGACCTTCTGACCTTGTCCCGTGACCTTTTGACCTTGGTTCGTGACCTTTTGACCTTGATTTTTGACCCCCGTGTCCTTATGACCTTGAAACGTGACCTTTTGACCTTGACTAGTGACCTTTTGACCTTGAACTTTGATCCTGGTACTGTTTTACCTAGACCTTTGACCCCCGTGACCTTTCTACATTGACTCGTGACCTTTTGACCTTGACCAGTGACCTTTTGACCTTGAACTTTGACCCGTGACCTTTTGACCTTGAACTTTGATCCTGTGACCGTTTGACCTTGACAGGTGACCTTTTGGCCTTATGCAGTTGCCCCGTGACCTTTTGACCTTGTCCCGTGACCTTTTCACCTTGTACCGTGACCTTTTGACCTTGACCTTTAACCCCTGTGTCTTTTTTACCTTCAGCAGTGACCTTTTGACCCTGACCAGTGACCTTTTGACCTTGAACTTTCATCCTGTGACCGTTTGCTTTTGACCAGTGACCTTTTGACCTTTACCAGTGACCTTTTGACCTTGATTTTTGACCCGTGACCGTTTGACCTTGATAAGTGACCTTTTGACCTTGAACTTTGACCCTGTGAACTTTTGACCTTGAAACGGGACCTTTTGACCTTGATAAGTGACCTTATGACCTTGTCCCGTGACCTTTTGACCTTGGTTCGTGACCTTTTGACCTTGACCTTTGACCCCCGTGACCTTATGACCTTGAACCGTGACCTTTTGACCTTGAGCAGTGACCTTTTGACCTTGACAGGTGACCTTTTGGCCTTATGCAGTTGCCCCGTGACCATTTCACCTTGTCCCGTGACCTTTTGACCTTGGTTTGTGACCTTTTGACCTCGATTTTTGACCCCCGTGACCTTTTGACCTTGGTTCGTGACCTTTTGACCTTGACATTTGACACCCCGTGACCGTTTGACCTTGAAACGGGACCTTTTGACCTTGAGCAGTGACCTTTTGACCTTGAACGTTGTTCGTGTGACCGTTTGATTTTGACCAGTGACCTTTTGACCTTTACCAGTGACCCTTTGACCTTATGCAATTGCCCCGTGACCTTTTGACCTTGGTTCGTGACCTTTTGACCTTGAGCGGTGACCTTTTGACCTTGATTTTTGACCCCCCATGACCTTATGACCTTGAACTTTGATCCTGTGACCGTTTGATTTTGACCAGTGAGCTTTTGACCTTATGCAATTGCCCCGTGACCTTTTGAATTGATACGTGACCTTTTGACCTTGAGCAGTGACCTTTTGACCTTGACAGGTGACCTTTTGGCCTTATGCAGTTGCCCCGTGACCTTCTGACCTTGCCCCGTGAACTTTTGACCTTGGTTCGTGACCTTTTGACCTTGATTTTTGACCCCCGTGTCCTTATGACCTTGAAACGTGACCTTTTGACCTTGACTAGTGACCTTTTGACCTTGAACTTTGATCCTGGTACTGTTTTACCTAGACCTTTGACCCCCGTGACCTTTCTACATTGACTCGTGACCTTTTGACCTTGACCAGTGACCTTTTGACCTTGAACTTTGACCCGTGACCTTTTGACCTTGAACTTTGATCCTGTGACCGTTTGACCTTGACAGGTGACCTTTTGGCCTTATGCAGTTGCCCCGTGACCTTTTGACCTTGTCCTGTGACCTTTTCACATTGTACCGTGACCTTTTGACCTTTACCTTTAACCCCTGTGTCTTTTTTACCTTCAGCAGTGACCTTTTGACCCTGACCAGTGACCTTTTGACCTTGAACTTTCATCCTGTGACCGTTTGCTTTTGACCAGTGACCTTTTGACCTTTACCAGTGACCTTTTGACCTTGATTTTTGACCCGTGACCGTTTGACCTTGATAAGTGACCTTTTGACCTTGAACTTTGACCCTGTGAACTTTTGACCTTGAAACGGGACCTTTTGACCTTGATAAGTGACCTTATGACCTTGTCCCGTGACCTTTTGACCTTGGTTCGTGACCTTTTGACCTTGACCTTTGACCCCCGTGACCTTATGACCTTGAACCGTGACCTTTTGACCTTGAGCAGTGACCTTTTGACCTTGACAGGTGACCTTTTGGCCTTATGCAGTTGCCCCGTGACCATTTCACCTTGTCCCGTGACCTTTTGACCTTGGTTTGTGACCTTTTGACCTCGATTTTTGACCCCCGTGACCTTTTGACCTTGGTTCGTGACCTTTTGACCTTGACATTTGACACCCCCGTGACCGTTTGACCTTGAAACGGGACCTTTTGACCTTGAGCAGTGACCTTTTGACCTTGACAGGTGACCTTTTGGCCTTATGCAGTTGCCCCGTGACCTTCTGACCTTGTCCCGTGACCTTTTGACCTTGACCAGTGACCTTTTGACCTTGAACTTAGACCCGTGACCTTTTGACCTTGAACTTTGATCCTGTGACCGTTTGACCTTGACAGGTGACCTTTTGGCCTTATGCAGTTGCCCCGTGACCTTTTGACCTTGTCCCGTGACCTTTTCACCTTGTACCGTGACCTTTTGACCTTGACCTTTAACCCCTGTGTCTTTTTTACCTTCAGCAGTGACCTTTTGACCCTGACCAGTGACCTTTTGACCTTGAACTTTGATCCTGTGACCGTTTGCTTTTGACCAGTGACCTTTCGACCTTCACCAGTGACCTTTTGACCTTGATTTTTGACCCCGTGACCGTTTGACCTTGATAAGTGACCTTTTGACCTTGAACTTTGACCCTGTGAACTTTTGACCTTGAAACGGGACCTTTTGACCTTGATAAGTGACCTTATGACCTTGTCCCGTGACCTTTTGACCTTGGTTCGTGACCTTTTGACCTTGACCTTTGACCCCCGTGACCTTATGACCTTGAACCGTGACCTTTTGACCTTGAGCAGTGACCTTTTGACCTTGACAGGTGACCTTTTGGCCTTATGCAGTTGCCCCGTGACCATTTCACCTTGTCCCGTGACCTTTTGACCTTGGTTTGTGACCTTTTGACCTCGATTTTTGACCCCGTGACCTTTTGACCTTGGTTCGTGACCTTTTGACCTTGACATTTGACACCCCGTGACCGTTTGACCTTGAAATGGGACCTTTTGACCTTGAGCAGTGACCTTTTGACCTTGAACGTTGTTCGTGTGACCGTTTGATTTTGACCAGTGACCTTTTGACCTTTACCAGTGACCCTTTGACCTTATGCAATTGCCCCGTGACATTTTGACCTTGGTTCGCAACCTTTTGACCTTGACCTTTACCCCGTGACCTTATGACCTTGTCCCGTGACCTTTTGACCTTGAGCGGTGACCTTTTGACCTTGATTTTTGACCCCCATGACCTTATGACCTTGAACTTTGATCCTGTGACCGTTTGATTTTGACCAGTGAGCTTTTGACCTTATGCAATTGCCCCGTGACCTTTTGAATTGATACGTGACCTTTTGACCTTGAGCAGTGACCTTTTGACCTTGACAGGTGACCTTTTGGCCTTATGCAGTTGCCCCGTGACCTTCTGACCTTGTCCCATGACCTTTTGACCTTGGTTCGTGACCTTTTGACCTTGATTTTTGACCCCCGTGTCCTTATGACCTTGACTAGTGACCTTTTGACCTTGAACTTTGATCCTGGTACTGTTTTACCTAGACCTTTGACCCCCGTGACCTTTCTACATTGACTCGTGACCTTTTGACCTTGACCAGTGACCTTTTGACCTTGAACTTTGACCCGTGACCTTTTGACCTTGAACTTTGATCCTGTGACCGTTTGACCTTGACAGGTGACCTTTTGGCCTTATGCAATTGCGCCGTGACCTTTTGACCTTGTCCCGTGACCTTTTCACCTTGTACCGTGACCTTTTGACCTTGACCTTTAACCCCTGTGTCTTTTTTACCTTCAGCAGTGACCTTTTGACCCTGACCAGTGACCTTTTGACCTTGAACTTTGATCCTGTGACCGTTTGCTTTTGACCAGTGACCTTTTGACCTTTACCAGTGACCTTTTGACCTTGATTTTTGACCCCGTGACCGTTTGACCTTGATAAGTGACCTTTTGACCTTGAACTTTGACCCTGTGAACTTTTGACCTTGTCACGGGACATTTTGACCTTGATAAGTGACCTTATGACCTTGTCACGTGACCTTTTGACCTTGGTTCGTGACCTTTTGACCTTGACCTTTGACCCCCGTGACCTTATGACCTTGAACCGTGACCTTATGACCTTGAGCAGTGACCTTTTGACCTTGACAGGTGACCTTTTGGCCTTATGCAGTTGCCCCGTGACCTTTTCACCTTGTCCCGTGACCTTTTGACCTTGGTTTGTGACCTTTTGACCTCGATTTTTGACCCCGTGACCTTTTGACCTTGGTTCGTGACCTTTTGACCTTGACATTTGACACACCCGTGACCGTTTGACCTTGAAACGGGACCTTTTGACCTTGAGCAGTGACCTTTTGACCTTGAACGTTGTTCGTGTGACCGTTTGATTTTGACCAGTGACCTTTTGACCTTTACCAGTGACCCTTTGACCTTATGCAATTGCCCCGTGACCTTTTGACCTTGGTTCGCGACCTTTTGACCTTGACCTTTACCCCGTGACCTTATGACCTTGTCCCGTGACCTTTTGACCTTGAGCGGTGACCTTTTGACCTTGATTTTTGACCCCCATGACCTTATGACCTTGAACTTTGATCCTGTGACCGTTTGATTTTGACCAGTGAGCTTTTGACCTTATGCAATTGCCCCGTGACCTTTTGAATTGATACGTGACCTTTTGACCTTGAGCAGTGACCTTTTGACCTTGACAGGTGACCTTTTGGCCTTATGCAGTTGCCCCGTGACCTTCTGACCTTGTCCCGTGACCTTTTGACCTTGGTTCGTGACCTTTTGACCTTGATTTTTGACCCCCGTGTCCTTATGACCTTGAAACGTGACCTTTTGACCTTGACTAGTGACCTTTTGACCTTGAACTTTGATCCTGGTACTGTTTTACCTCGACCTTTGACCCCCGTGACCTTTCTACATTGACTCGTGACCTTTTGACCTTGACCAGTGACCTTTTGACCTTGAACTTTGATCCTGGTACTGTTTTACCTAGACCTTTGTCCCCCGTGACCTTTCTACATTGACTCGTGACCTTTTGACCTTGACCAGTGACCTTTTGACCTTGAACTTTGACCCGTGACCTTTTGACCTTGAACTTTGATCCTGTGACCGTTTGACCTTGACAGGTGACCTTTTGGCCTTATGCAGTTGCCCCGTGACCTTTTGACCTTGTCCCGTGACCTTTTCACCTTGTACCGTGACCTTTTGACCTTTACCTTTAACCCCTGTGTCTTTTTTACCTTCAGCAGTGACCTTTTGACCCTGACCAGTGACCTTTTGACCTTGAACTTTCATCCTGTGACCGTTTGCTTTTGACCAGTGACCTTTTGACCTTTACCAGTGACCTTTTGACCTTGATTTTTGACCCGTGACCGTTTGACCTTGATAAGTGACCTTTTGACCTTGAACTTTGACCCTGTGAACTTTTGACCTTGAAACGGGACCTTTTGACCTTGATAAGTGACCTTATGACCTTGTCCCGTGACCTTTTGACCTTGGTTCGTGACCTTTTGACCTTGACCTTTGACCCCCGTGACCTTATGACCTTGAACCGTGACCTTTTGACCTTGAGCAGTGACCTTTTGACCTTGACAGGTGACCTTTTGGTCTTATGCAGTTGCCCTGTGACCTTTTCACCTTGTCCCGTGACCTTTTGACCTTGGTTTGTGACCTTTTGACCTCGATTTTTGACCCCCATGACCTTTTGACCTTGGTTCGTGACCTTTTGACCTTGACATTTGACACCCCCGTGACCGTTTGACCTTGAAACGGGACCTTTTGACCTTGAGCAGTGACCTTTTGACCTTGAACGTTGTTCGTGTGACCGTTTGATTTTGACCAGTGACCTTTTGACCTTTACCAGTGACCCTTTGACCTTATGCAATTGCTCCGTGACCTTTTGACCTTGGTTCGTGACCTTTTGACCTTGACCTTTACCCCGTGACCTTATGACCTTGGTTCGTGACCTTTTGACCTTGAGCGGTGACCTTTTGACCTTGAACTTTGATCCTGGTACTGTTTTACATAGACCTTTGACCCCCGTGACCTTTCTACATTGACTCGTGACCTTTCGACCTTGACCAGTGACCTTTTGACCTTGAACTTTGACCCGTGACCTTTTGACCTTGAACTTTGATCCTGTGACCGTTTGACCTTGACAGGTGACCTTTTGGCCTTATGCAGTTGCCCCGTGACCTTTTGACCTTGTCTCGTGACCTTTTCACATTGTACCGTGACCTTTTGACCTTGAGCGGTGACCTTTTGACCTTGATTTTTGACCCCCATGACCTTATGACCTTGAACTTTGATCCTGTGACCGTTTGATTTTGACCAGTGAGCTTTTGACCTTATGCAATTGCCCCGTGACCTTTTGAATTGATACGTGACCTTTTGACCTCGAGCAGTGACCTTTTGACCTTGAACTTTGACCCGTGACCTTTTGACCTTGAACTTTGATCCTGTGACCGTTTGACCTTGACAGGTGACCTTTTGGCCTTATGCAGTTGCCCCGTGACCTTTTGACCTTGTCCCGTGACCTTTTCACCTTGTACCGTGACCTTTTGACCTTTACCTTTAACCCCTGTGTCTTTTTTACCTTCAGCAGTGACCTTTTGACCCTGACCAGTGACCTTTTGACCTTGAACTTTGATCCTGTGACCGTTTGCTTTTGACCAGTGACCTTTCGACCTTCACCAGTGACCTTTTGACCTTGATTTTTGACCCCGTGACCGTTTGACCTTGATAAGTGACCTTTTGACCTTGAACTTTGACCCTGTGAACTTTTGACCTTGAAACGGGACCTTTTGACCTTGATAAGTGACCTTATGACCTTGTCCCGTGACCTTTTGACCTTGGTTCGTGACCTTTTGACCTTGACCTTTGACCCCCGTGACCTTATGACCTTGAACCGTGACCTTTTGACCTTGAGCAGTGACCTTTTGACCTTGACAGGTGACCTTTTGGCCTTATGCAGTTGCCCCGTGACCATTTCACCTTGTCCCGTGACCTTTTGACCTTGGTTTGTGACCTTTTGACCTCGATTTATGACCCCGTGACCTTTTGACCTTGGTTCGTGACCTTTTGACCTTGACATTTGACACCCCGTGACCGTTTGACCTTGAAATGGGACCTTTTGACCTTGAGCAGTGACCTTTTGACCTTGAACGTTGTTCGTGTGACCGTTTGATTTTGACCAGTGACCTTTTGACCTTTACCAGTGACCCTTTGACCTTATGCAATTGCCCCGTGTCCTTTTGACCTTGGTTCGTGACCTTTTGACCTTGAGCGGTGACCTTTTGACCTTGATTTTTGACCCCCCATTACCTTATGACCTTGAACTTTGATCCTGTGACCGTTTGATTTTGACCAGTGAGCTTTTGACCTTATGCAATTGCCCCGTGACCTTTTGAATTGATACGTGACCTTTTGACCTTGAGCAGTGACCTTTTGACCTTGACAGGTGACCTTTTGGCCTTATGCAGTTGCCCCGTGACCTTCTGACCTTGTCCCGTGACCTTTTGACCTTGAGCGGTGACCTTTTGACCTTGATTTTTGACCCCCATGACCTTATGACCTTGAACTTTGATCCTGTGACCGTTTGATTTTGACCAGTGAGCTTTTGACCTTATGCAATTGCCCCGTGACCTTTTGAATTGATACGTGACCTTTTGACCTTGAGCAGTGACCTTTTGACCTTGACAGGTGACCTTTTGGCCTTATGCAGTTGCCCCGTGACCTTCTGACCTTGTCCCGTGACCTTTTGACCTTGGTTCGTGACCTTTTGACCTTGATTTTTGACCCCCGTGTCCTTATGACCTTGAAACGTGACCTTTTGACCTTGACTAGTGACCTTTTGACCTTGAACTTTGATCCTGGTACTGTTTTACCTAGACCTTTGACCCCCCGTGACCTTTCTACATTGACTCGTGACCTTTTGACCTTGACCAGTGACCTTTTGACCTTGAACTTTGACCCGTGACCTTTTGACCTTGAACTTTGATCCTGTGACCGTTTGACCTTGACAGGTGACCTTTTGGCCTTATGCAGTTGCCCCGTGACCTTTTGACCTTGTCCCGTGACCTTTTCACCTTGTACCGTGACCTTTTGACCTTGACCTTTAACCCCTGTGTCTTTTTTACCTTCAGCAGTGACCTTTTGACCCTGACCAGTGACCTTTTGACCTTGAACTTTCATCCTGTGACCGTTTGCTTTTGACCAGTGACCTTTTGACCTTTACCAGTGACCTTTTGACCTTGATTTTTGACCCGTGACCGTTTGACCTTGATAAGTGACCTTTTGACCTTGAACTTTGACCCTGTGAACTTTTGACCTTGAAACGGGACCTTTTGACCTTGATAAGTGACCTTATGACCTTGTCCCGTGACCTTTTGACCTTGGTTCGTGACCTTTTGACCTTGACCTTTGACCCCCGTGACCTTATGACCTTGAACCGTGACCTTTTGACCTTGAGCAGTGACCTTTTGACCTTGACAGGTGACCTTTTGGCCTTATGCAGTTGCCCCGTGACCATTTCACCTTGTCCCGTGACCTTTTGACCTTGGTTTGTGACCTTTTGACCTCGATTTTTGACCCCCGTGACCTTTTGACCTTGGTTCGTGACCTTTTGACCTTGACATTTGACACCCCGTGACCGTTTGACCTTGAAACGGGACCTTTTGACCTTGAGCAGTGACCTTTTGACCTTGAACGTTGTTCGTGTGACCGTTTGATTTTGACCAGTGACCTTTTGACCTTTACCAGTGACCCTTTGACCTTATGCAATTGCCCCGTGACCTTTTGACCTTGGTTCGTGACCTTTTGACCTTGAGCGGTGACCTTTTGACCTTGATTTTTGACCCCCCATGACCTTATGACCTTGAACTTTGATCCTGTGACCGTTTGATTTTGACCAGTGAGCTTTTGACCTTATGCAATTGCCCCGTGACCTTTTGAATTGATACGTGACCTTTTGACCTTGAGCAGTGACCTTTTGACCTTGACAGGTGACCTTTTGGCCTTATGCAGTTGCCCCGTGACCTTCTGACCTTGCCCCGTGAACTTTTGACCTTGGTTCGTGACCTTTTGACCTTGATTTTTGACCCCCGTGTCCTTATGACCTTGAAACGTGACCTTTTGACCTTGACTAGTGACCTTTTGACCTTGAACTTTGATCCTGGTACTGTTTTACCTAGACCTTTGACCCCCGTGACCTTTCTACATTGACTCGTGACCTTTTGACCTTGACCAGTGACCTTTTGACCTTGAACTTTGACCCGTGACCTTTTGACCTTGAACTTTGATCCTGTGACCGTTTGACCTTGACAGGTGACCTTTTGGCCTTATGCAGTTGCCCCGTGACCTTTTGACCTTGTCCTGTGACCTTTTCACATTGTACCGTGACCTTTTGACCTTTACCTTTAACCCCTGTGTCTTTTTTACCTTCAGCAGTGACCTTTTGACCCTGACCAGTGACCTTTTGACCTTGAACTTTCATCCTGTGACCGTTTGCTTTTGACCAGTGACCTTTTGACCTTTACCAGTGACCTTTTGACCTTGATTTTTGACCCGTGACCGTTTGACCTTGATAAGTGACCTTTTGACCTTGAACTTTGACCCTGTGAACTTTTGACCTTGAAACGGGACCTTTTGACCTTGATAAGTGACCTTATGACCTTGTCCCGTGACCTTTTGACCTTGGTTCGTGACCTTTTGACCTTGACCTTTGACCCCCGTGACCTTATGACCTTGAACCGTGACCTTTTGACCTTGAGCAGTGACCTTTTGACCTTGACAGGTGACCTTTTGGCCTTATGCAGTTGCCCCGTGACCATTTCACCTTGTCCCGTGACCTTTTGACCTTGGTTTGTGACCTTTTGACCTCGATTTTTGACCCCCGTGACCTTTTGACCTTGGTTCGTGACCTTTTGACCTTGACATTTGACACCCCCGTGACCGTTTGACCTTGAAACGGGACCTTTTGACCTTGAGCAGTGACCTTTTGACCTTGACAGGTGACCTTTTGGCCTTATGCAGTTGCCCCGTGACCTTCTGACCTTGTCCCGTGACCTTTTGACCTTGACCAGTGACCTTTTGACCTTGAACTTAGACCCGTGACCTTTTGACCTTGAACTTTGATCCTGTGACCGTTTGACCTTGACAGGTGACCTTTTGGCCTTATGCAGTTGCCCCGTGACCTTTTGACCTTGTCCCGTGACCTTTTCACCTTGTACCGTGACCTTTTGACCTTGACCTTTAACCCCTGTGTCTTTTTTACCTTCAGCAGTGACCTTTTGACCCTGACCAGTGACCTTTTGACCTTGAACTTTGATCCTGTGACCGTTTGCTTTTGACCAGTGACCTTTCGACCTTCACCAGTGACCTTTTGACCTTGATTTTTGACCCCGTGACCGTTTGACCTTGATAAGTGACCTTTTGACCTTGAACTTTGACCCTGTGAACTTTTGACCTTGAAACGGGACCTTTTGACCTTGATAAGTGACCTTATGACCTTGTCCCGTGACCTTTTGACCTTGGTTCGTGACCTTTTGACCTTGACCTTTGACCCCCGTGACCTTATGACCTTGAACCGTGACCTTTTGACCTTGAGCAGTGACCTTTTGACCTTGACAGGTGACCTTTTGGCCTTATGCAGTTGCCCCGTGACCATTTCACCTTGTCCCGTGACCTTTTGACCTTGGTTTGTGACCTTTTGACCTCGATTTTTGACCCCGTGACCTTTTGACCTTGGTTCGTGACCTTTTGACCTTGACATTTGACACCCCGTGACCGTTTGACCTTGAAATGGGACCTTTTGACCTTGAGCAGTGACCTTTTGACCTTGAACGTTGTTCGTGTGACCGTTTGATTTTGACCAGTGACCTTTTGACCTTTACCAGTGACCCTTTGACCTTATGCAATTGCCCCGTGACATTTTGACCTTGGTTCGCAACCTTTTGACCTTGACCTTTACCCCGTGACCTTATGACCTTGTCCCGTGACCTTTTGACCTTGAGCGGTGACCTTTTGACCTTGATTTTTGACCCCCATGACCTTATGACCTTGAACTTTGATCCTGTGACCGTTTGATTTTGACCAGTGAGCTTTTGACCTTATGCAATTGCCCCGTGACCTTTTGAATTGATACGTGACCTTTTGACCTTGAGCAGTGACCTTTTGACCTTGACAGGTGACCTTTTGGCCTTATGCAGTTGCCCCGTGACCTTCTGACCTTGTCCCATGACCTTTTGACCTTGGTTCGTGACCTTTTGACCTTGATTTTTGACCCCCGTGTCCTTATGACCTTGACTAGTGACCTTTTGACCTTGAACTTTGATCCTGGTACTGTTTTACCTAGACCTTTGACCCCCGTGACCTTTCTACATTGACTCGTGACCTTTTGACCTTGACCAGTGACCTTTTGACCTTGAACTTTGACCCGTGACCTTTTGACCTTGAACTTTGATCCTGTGACCGTTTGACCTTGACAGGTGACCTTTTGGCCTTATGCAATTGCGCCGTGACCTTTTGACCTTGTCCCGTGACCTTTTCACCTTGTACCGTGACCTTTTGACCTTGACCTTTAACCCCTGTGTCTTTTTTACCTTCAGCAGTGACCTTTTGACCCTGACCAGTGACCTTTTGACCTTGAACTTTGATCCTGTGACCGTTTGCTTTTGACCAGTGACCTTTTGACCTTTACCAGTGACCTTTTGACCTTGATTTTTGACCCCGTGACCGTTTGACCTTGATAAGTGACCTTTTGACCTTGAACTTTGACCCTGTGAACTTTTGACCTTGTCACGGGACATTTTGACCTTGATAAGTGACCTTATGACCTTGTCACGTGACCTTTTGACCTTGGTTCGTGACCTTTTGACCTTGACCTTTGACCCCCGTGACCTTATGACCTTGAACCGTGACCTTATGACCTTGAGCAGTGACCTTTTGACCTTGACAGGTGACCTTTTGGCCTTATGCAGTTGCCCCGTGACCTTTTCACCTTGTCCCGTGACCTTTTGACCTTGGTTTGTGACCTTTTGACCTCGATTTTTGACCCCGTGACCTTTTGACCTTGGTTCGTGACCTTTTGACCTTGACATTTGACACACCCGTGACCGTTTGACCTTGAAACGGGACCTTTTGACCTTGAGCAGTGACCTTTTGACCTTGAACGTTGTTCGTGTGACCGTTTGATTTTGACCAGTGACCTTTTGACCTTTACCAGTGACCCTTTGACCTTATGCAATTGCCCCGTGACCTTTTGACCTTGGTTCGCGACCTTTTGACCTTGACCTTTACCCCGTGACCTTATGACCTTGTCCCGTGACCTTTTGACCTTGAGCGGTGACCTTTTGACCTTGATTTTTGACCCCCATGACCTTATGACCTTGAACTTTGATCCTGTGACCGTTTGATTTTGACCAGTGAGCTTTTGACCTTATGCAATTGCCCCGTGACCTTTTGAATTGATACGTGACCTTTTGACCTTGAGCAGTGACCTTTTGACCTTGACAGGTGACCTTTTGGCCTTATGCAGTTGCCCCGTGACCTTCTGACCTTGTCCCGTGACCTTTTGACCTTGGTTCGTGACCTTTTGACCTTGATTTTTGACCCCCGTGTCCTTATGACCTTGAAACGTGACCTTTTGACCTTGACTAGTGACCTTTTGACCTTGAACTTTGATCCTGGTACTGTTTTACCTCGACCTTTGACCCCCGTGACCTTTCTACATTGACTCGTGACCTTTTGACCTTGACCAGTGACCTTTTGACCTTGAACTTTGATCCTGGTACTGTTTTACCTAGACCTTTGTCCCCCGTGACCTTTCTACATTGACTCGTGACCTTTTGACCTTGACCAGTGACCTTTTGACCTTGAACTTTGACCCGTGACCTTTTGACCTTGAACTTTGATCCTGTGACCGTTTGACCTTGACAGGTGACCTTTTGGCCTTATGCAGTTGCCCCGTGACCTTTTGACCTTGTCCCGTGACCTTTTCACCTTGTACCGTGACCTTTTGACCTTTACCTTTAACCCCTGTGTCTTTTTTACCTTCAGCAGTGACCTTTTGACCCTGACCAGTGACCTTTTGACCTTGAACTTTCATCCTGTGACCGTTTGCTTTTGACCAGTGACCTTTTGACCTTTACCAGTGACCTTTTGACCTTGATTTTTGACCCGTGACCGTTTGACCTTGATAAGTGACCTTTTGACCTTGAACTTTGACCCTGTGAACTTTTGACCTTGAAACGGGACCTTTTGACCTTGATAAGTGACCTTATGACCTTGTCCCGTGACCTTTTGACCTTGGTTCGTGACCTTTTGACCTTGACCTTTGACCCCCGTGACCTTATGACCTTGAACCGTGACCTTTTGACCTTGAGCAGTGACCTTTTGACCTTGACAGGTGACCTTTTGGTCTTATGCAGTTGCCCTGTGACCTTTTCACCTTGTCCCGTGACCTTTTGACCTTGGTTTGTGACCTTTTGACCTCGATTTTTGACCCCCATGACCTTTTGACCTTGGTTCGTGACCTTTTGACCTTGACATTTGACACCCCCGTGACCGTTTGACCTTGAAACGGGACCTTTTGACCTTGAGCAGTGACCTTTTGACCTTGAACGTTGTTCGTGTGACCGTTTGATTTTGACCAGTGACCTTTTGACCTTTACCAGTGACCCTTTGACCTTATGCAATTGCTCCGTGACCTTTTGACCTTGGTTCGTGACCTTTTGACCTTGACCTTTACCCCGTGACCTTATGACCTTGGTTCGTGACCTTTTGACCTTGAGCGGTGACCTTTTGACCTTGAACTTTGATCCTGGTACTGTTTTACATAGACCTTTGACCCCCGTGACCTTTCTACATTGACTCGTGACCTTTCGACCTTGACCAGTGACCTTTTGACCTTGAACTTTGACCCGTGACCTTTTGACCTTGAACTTTGATCCTGTGACCGTTTGACCTTGACAGGTGACCTTTTGGCCTTATGCAGTTGCCCCGTGACCTTTTGACCTTGTCTCGTGACCTTTTCACATTGTACCGTGACCTTTTGACCTTGAGCGGTGACCTTTTGACCTTGATTTTTGACCCCCATGACCTTATGACCTTGAACTTTGATCCTGTGACCGTTTGATTTTGACCAGTGAGCTTTTGACCTTATGCAATTGCCCCGTGACCTTTTGAATTGATACGTGACCTTTTGACCTCGAGCAGTGACCTTTTGACCTTGAACTTTGACCCGTGACCTTTTGACCTTGAACTTTGATCCTGTGACCGTTTGACCTTGACAGGTGACCTTTTGGCCTTATGCAGTTGCCCCGTGACCTTTTGACCTTGTCCCGTGACCTTTTCACCTTGTACCGTGACCTTTTGACCTTTACCTTTAACCCCTGTGTCTTTTTTACCTTCAGCAGTGACCTTTTGACCCTGACCAGTGACCTTTTGACCTTGAACTTTGATCCTGTGACCGTTTGCTTTTGACCAGTGACCTTTCGACCTTCACCAGTGACCTTTTGACCTTGATTTTTGACCCCGTGACCGTTTGACCTTGATAAGTGACCTTTTGACCTTGAACTTTGACCCTGTGAACTTTTGACCTTGAAACGGGACCTTTTGACCTTGATAAGTGACCTTATGACCTTGTCCCGTGACCTTTTGACCTTGGTTCGTGACCTTTTGACCTTGACCTTTGACCCCCGTGACCTTATGACCTTGAACCGTGACCTTTTGACCTTGAGCAGTGACCTTTTGACCTTGACAGGTGACCTTTTGGCCTTATGCAGTTGCCCCGTGACCATTTCACCTTGTCCCGTGACCTTTTGACCTTGGTTTGTGACCTTTTGACCTCGATTTATGACCCCGTGACCTTTTGACCTTGGTTCGTGACCTTTTGACCTTGACATTTGACACCCCGTGACCGTTTGACCTTGAAATGGGACCTTTTGACCTTGAGCAGTGACCTTTTGACCTTGAACGTTGTTCGTGTGACCGTTTGATTTTGACCAGTGACCTTTTGACCTTTACCAGTGACCCTTTGACCTTATGCAATTGCCCCGTGTCCTTTTGACCTTGGTTCGTGACCTTTTGACCTTGAGCGGTGACCTTTTGACCTTGATTTTTGACCCCCCATTACCTTATGACCTTGAACTTTGATCCTGTGACCGTTTGATTTTGACCAGTGAGCTTTTGACCTTATGCAATTGCCCCGTGACCTTTTGAATTGATACGTGACCTTTTGACCTTGAGCAGTGACCTTTTGACCTTGACAGGTGACCTTTTGGCCTTATGCAGTTGCCCCGTGACCTTCTGACCTTGTCCCGTGACCTTTTGACCTTGAGCGGTGACCTTTTGACCTTGATTTTTGACCCCCATGACCTTATGACCTTGAACTTTGATCCTGTGACCGTTTGATTTTGACCAGTGAGCTTTTGACCTTATGCAATTGCCCCGTGACCTTTTGAATTGATACGTGACCTTTTGACCTTGAGCAGTGACCTTTTGACCTTGACAGGTGACCTTTTGGCCTTATGCAGTTGCCCCGTGACCTTCTGACCTTGTCCCGTGACCTTTTGACCTTGGTTCGTGACCTTTTGACCTTGATTTTTGACCCCCGTGTCCTTATGACCTTGAAACGTGACCTTTTGACCTTGACTAGTGACCTTTTGACCTTGAACTTTGATCCTGGTACTGTTTTACCTAGACCTTTGACCCCCCGTGACCTTTCTACATTGACTCGTGACCTTTTGACCTTGACCAGTGACCTTTTGACCTTGAACTTTGACCCGTGACCTTTTGACCTTGAACTTTGATCCTGTGACCGTTTGACCTTGACAGGTGACCTTTTGGCCTTATGCAGTTGCCCCGTGACCTTTTGACCTTGTCCCGTGACCTTTTCACCTTGTACCGTGACCTTTTGACCTTTACCTTTAACCCCTGTGTCTTTTTTACCTTCAGCAGTGACCTTTTGACCCTGACCAGTGACCTTTTGACCTTGAACTTTCATCCTGTGACCGTTTGCTTTTGACCAGTGACCTTTTGACCTTTACCAGTGACCTTTTGACCTTGATTTTTGACCCCGTGACCGTTTGACCTTGATAAGTGACCTTTTGACCTTGAACTTTGACCCTGTGAACTTTTGACCTTGAAACGGGACCTTTTGACCTTGATAAGTGACCTTATGACCTTGTCCCGTGACCTTTTGACCTTGGTTCGTGACCTTTTGACCTTGACCTTTGACCCCCGTGACCTTATGACCTTGAACCGTGACCTTTTGACCTTGAGCAGTGACCTTTTGACCTTGACAGGTGACCTTTTGGCCTTATGCAGTTGCCCCGTGACCTTTTCACCTTGTCCCGTGACCTTTTGACCTTGGTTTGTGACCTTTTGACCTCGATTTTTGACCCCCGTGACCTTTTGACCTTGGTTCGTGACCTTTTGACCTTGACATTTGACACCCCCGTGACCGTTTGACCTTGAAACGGGACCTTTTGACCTTGAGCAGTGACCTTTTGACCTTGAACGTTGTTTGTGTGACCGTTTGCTTTTGACCAGTGACCTTTTGACCTTTACCAGTGACCCTTTGACCTTATGCAATTGCTCCGTGACCTTTTGACCTTGGTTCGTGACCTTTTGACCTTGACCTTTACCCCGTGACCTTTTGACCTTGGTTCGTGACCTTTTGACCTTGAGCGGTGACCTTTTGACCTTGATTTTTGACCCCATGACCTTATGACCTTGAACTTTGATCCTGTGACCGTTTGATTTTGACCAGTGAGCTTTTGACCTTATGCAATTGCCCCGTGACCTTTTGAATTGATACGTGACCTTTTGACCTTGAGCAGTGACCTTTTGACCTTGACAGGTGACCTTTTGGCCTTATGCAGTTGCCCCGTGACCTTCTGACCTTGTCCCGTGACCTTTTGACCTTGGTTCGTGACCTTTTGACCTTGATTTTTGACCCCCGTGTCCTTATGACCTTGAAACGTGACCTTTTGACCTTGACTAGTGACCTTTTGACCTTGAACTTTGATCCTGGTACTGTTTTACCTAGACCTTTGACCCCGTGACCTTTCTACATTGACTCGTGACCTTTTGACCTTGACCAGTGACCTTTTGACCTTGAACTTTGACCCGTGACCTTTTGACCTTGAACTTTGATCCTGTGACCGTTTGACCTTGACAGGTGACCTTTTGGCCTTATGCAGTTGCCCCGTGACCTTTTGACCTTGTCTCGTGACCTTTTCACATTGTACCGTGACCTTTTGACCTTGAGCGGTGACCTTTTGACCTTGATTTTTGACCCCCATGACCTTATGACCTTGAACTTTGATCCTGTGACCGTTTGATTTTGACCAGTGAGCTTTTGACCTTATGCAATTGCCCCGTGACCTTTTGAATTGATACGTGACCTTTTGACCTCGAGCAGTGACCTTTTGACCTTGAACTTTGACCCGTGACCTTTTGACCTTGAACTTTGATCCTGTGACCGTTTGACCTTGACAGGTGACCTTTTGGCCTTATGCAGTTGCCCCGTGACCTTTTGACCTTGTCCCGTGACCTTTTCACCTTGTACCGTGACCTTTTGACCTTTACCTTTAACCCCTGTGTCTTTTTTACCTTCAGCAGTGACCTTTTGACCCTGACCAGTGACCTTTTGACCTTGAACTTTCATCCTGTGACCGTTTGCTTTTGACCAGTGACTTTTCGACCTTGATTTTTGACCCCGTGACCGTTTGACCTTGATAAGTGACCTTTTGACCTTGAACTTTGACCCTGTGAACTTTTGACCTTGAAACGGGACCTTTTGACCTTGATAAGTGACCTTATGACCTTGTCCCGTGACCTTTTGACCTTGGTTCGTGACCTTTTGACCTTGACCTTTGACCCCCGTGACCTTATGACCTTGAACCGTGACATTTTGACCTTGAGCAGTGACCGTTTGACCTTGACAGGTGACCTTTTGGCCTTATGCAGTTGCCCTGTGACCTTTTCACCTTGTCCCGTGACCTTTTGACCTTGGTTTGTGACCTTTTGACCTCGATTTTTGACCCCCGTGACCTTTTGACCTTGGTTCGTGACCTTTTGACCTTGACATTTGACACCCCCGTGACCGTTTGACCTTGAAACGGGACCTTTTGACCTTGAGCAGTGACCTTTTGACCTTGAACGTTGTTCGTGTGACCGTTTGATTTTGACCAGTGACCTTTTGACCTTTACCAGTGACCCTTTGACCTTATGCAATTGCTCCGTGACCTTTTGACCTTGGTTCGTGACCTTTTGACCTTGACCTTTACCCCGTGACCTTATGACCTTGGTTCGTGACCTTTTGACCTTGAGCGGTGACCTTTTGACCTTGATTTTTGACCCCCATGACCTTATGACCTTGAACTTTGATCCTGTGACCGTTTGATTTTGACCAGTGAGCTTTTGACCTTATGCAATTGCCCCGTGACCTTTTGAATTGATACGTGACCTTTTGACCTTGAGCAGTGACCTTTTGACCTTGACAGGTGACCTTTTGGCCTTATGCAGTTGCCCCGTGACTTTCTGACCTTGTCCCGTGACCTTTTGACCTTGGTTCGTGACCTTTTGACCTTGATTTTTGACCCCCGTGTCCTTATGACCTTGAAACGTGACCTTTTGACCTTGACTAGTGACCTTTTGACCTTGAACTTTGATCCTGGTACTGTTTTACCTAGACCTTTGACCCCCGTGACCTTTCTACATTGACTCGTGACCTTTTGACCTTGACCAGTGACCTTTTGACCTTGAACTTTGACCCGTGACCTTTTGACCTTGAACTTTGATCCTGTGACCGTTTGACCTTGACAGGTGAACTTTTGGCCTTATGCAGTTGCCCCGTGACCTTTTGACCTTGTCTCGTGACCTTTTCACATTGTACCGTGACCTTTTGACCTTGAGCGGTGACCTTTTGACCTTGATTTTTGACCCCCATGACCTTATGACCTTGAACTTTGATCCTGTGACCGTTTGATTTTGACCAGTGAGCTTTTGACCTTATGCAATTGCCCCGTGACCTTTTGAATTGATACGTGACCTTTTGACCTTGAGCAGTGACCTTTTGACCTTGACAGGTGACCTTTTGGCCTTATGCAGTTGCCCCGTGACCTTCTGACCTTGTCCCGTGACCTTTTGACCTTGGTTCGTGACCTTTTGACCTTGATTTTTGACCCCCGTGTCCTTATGACCTTGAAACGTGACCTTTTGACCTTGACTAGTGACCTTTTGACCTTGAACTTTGATCCTGGTACTGTTTTACCTAGACCTTTGACCCCCGTGACCTTTCTACATTGACTCGTGACCTTTCGACCTTGACCAGTGACCTTTTGACCTTGAACTTTGACCCGTGACCTTTTGACCTTGAACTTTGATCCTGTGACCGTTTGACCTTGACAGGTGACCTTTTGGCCTTATGCAGTTGCCCCGTGACCTTTTGACCTTGTCCCGTGACCTTTTCACCTTGTACCGTGACCTTTTGACCTTTACCTTTAACCCCTGTGTCTTTTTTACCTTCAGCAGTGACCTTTTGACCCTGACCAGTGACCTTTTGACCTTGAACTTTCATCCTGTGACCGTTTGCTTTTGACCAGTGACCTTTCGACCTTTACCAGTGACCTTTTGACCTTGATTTTTGACCCCGTGACCGTTTGACCTTGATAAGTGACCTTTTGACCTTGAACTTTGACCCTGTGAACTTTTGACCTTGAAACGGGACATTTTGACCTTGATAAGTGACCTTATGACCTTGTCCCGTGACCTTTTGACCTTGACCTTTGACCCCCGTGACCTTATGACCTTGAACCGTGACCTTTTGACCTTGAGCAGTGACCTTTTGACCTTGACAGGTGACCTTTTGGCCTTATGCAGTTGCCCCGTGACCATTTCACCTTGTCCCGTGACCTTTTGACCTTGGTTTGTGACCTTTTGACCTCGATTTTTGACCCCGTGACCTTTTGACCTTGGTTCGTGACCTTTTGACCTTGACATTTGACACCCCCGTGACTGTTTGACCTTGAAACGGGACCTTTTGACCTTGAGCAGTGACCTTTTGACCTTGAACGTTGTTCGTGTGACCGTTTGATTTTGACCAGTGACCTTTTGACCTTTACCAGTGACCCTTTGACCTTATGCAATTGCCCCGTGACCTTTTGACCTTGGTTCGTGACCTTTTGACCTTGACCTTTACACCGTGACCTTATGACCTTGTCCCGTGACCTTTTGACCTTGAGTGGTGACCTTTTGACCTTGATTTTTGACCCCCCCATGACCTTATGACCTTGAACTTTGATCCTGTGACCGTTTGATTTTGACCAGTGAGCTTTTGACCTTATGCAATTGCCCCGTGACCTTTTGAATTGATACGTGACCTTTTGACCTTGAGCAGTGACCTTTTGACCTTGACAGGTGACCTTTTGGCCTTATGCAGTTGCCCCGTGACCTTCTGACCTTGTCCCGTGACCTTTTGACCTTGGTTCGTGACCTTTTGACCTCGATTTTTGACCCCCGTGTCCTTATGACCTTGAAACATGACCTTTTGACCTTGACTAGTGACCTTTTGACCTTGAACTTTGATCCTGGTACTGTTTTACCTTTACCTTTGACCCCCGTGACCTTTCTACATTGACTCGTGACCTTTCGACCTTGACCAGTGACCTTTTGACCTTGAACTTTGACCCGTGACCTTTTGACCTTGAACTTTGATCCTGTGACCGTTTGACCTTGACAGGTGACCTTTTGGCCTTATGCAGTTGCCCCGTGACCTTTTGACCTTGTCCCGTGACCTTTTCACCTTGTACCGTGACCTTTTGACCTTGACCTTTAACCCCTGTGTCTTTTTTACCTTCAGCAGTGACCTTTTGACCCTGACCAGTGACCATTTGACCTTAAACTTTCATCCTGTGACCGTTTGCTTTTGACCAGTGACCTTTTGACCTTGATTTTTGACCCCGTGACCGTTTGACCTTGATAAGTGACCTTTTGACCTTGAACTTTGACCCTGTGAACTTTTGACCTTGAAACGGGACCTTTTGACCTTGATAAGTGACCTTATGACCTTGTCCCGTGACCTTTTGACCTTGGTTCGTGACCTTTTGACCTTGGTTTGTGACCTTTTGACCTCGATTTTTGACCCCTGTGACCTTTTGACCTTGGTTCGTGACCTTTTGACCTTGACATTTGACACCCCCGTGACCGTTTGACCTTGAAACGTGACCTTTTGACCTTGAGCGGTGACTTTTTGACCTTGAACGTTGTTCGTGTGACCGTTTGATTTTGACCAGTGACCTTTTGACCTTTACCAGTGACCCTTTGACCTTATGCAATTGCCCCGTGAACTTTTGACCTTGGTTCGTGACCTTTTGACCTTGACCTTTACCCCGTGACCTTATGACCTTGTCCCGTGACCTTTTGACCTTGAGCGGTGACCTTTTGACCTTGATTTTTGACCCCCCATGACCTTATGACCTTGAACTTTGATCCTGTGACCGTTTGATTTTGACCAGTGAGCTTTTGACCTTATGCAATTGCCCCGTGACCTTTTGAATTGATACGTGACCTTTTGACCTTGAGCAGTGACCTTTTGACCTTGACAGGTGACCTTTTGGCCTTATGCAGTTGCCCCGTGACCTTCTGACCTTGTCCCGTGACCTTTTGACCTTGGTTCGTGACCTTTTGACCTTGATTTTTGACCCCCGTGTCCTTATGACCTTCAAACGTGACCTTTTGACCTTGACTAGTGACCTTTTGACCTTGAACTTTGATCCTGGTACTGTTTTACATAGACCTTTGACCCCCGTGACCTTTCTACATTGACTCGTGACCTTTCGACCTTGACCAGTGACCTTTTGACCTTGAACTTTGACCCGTGACCTTTTGACCTTGAACTTTGATCCTGTGACCGTTTGACCTTGACAGGTGACCTTTTGGCCTTATGCAGTTGCCCCGTGACCTTTTGACCTTGTCCCGTGACCTTTTCACCTTGTACCGTGACCTTTTGACCTTGACCTTTAACCCCTGTGTCTTTTTTACCTTCAGCAGTGACCTTTTGACCCTGACCAGTGACCTTTTGACCTTGAACTTTCATCCTGTGACCGTTTGCTTTTGACCAGTGACTTTTCGACCTTGATTTTTGACCCCGTGACCGTTTGACCTTGATAAGTGACCTTTTGACCTTGAACTTTGACCCTGTGAACTTTTGACCTTGAAACGGGACCTTTTGACCTTGATAAGTGACCTTATGACCTTGTCCCGTGACCTTTTGACCTTGGTTCGTGACCTTTTGACCTTGACCTTTGACCCCGTGACCTTATGACCTTGAACCGTGACCTTTTGACCTTGAGCAGTGACCGTTTGACCTTGACAGGTGACCTTTTGGCCTTATGCAGTTGCCCCGTGACCATTTCACCTTGTCCCGTGACCTTTTGACCTTGGTTTGTGACCTTTTGACCTCGATTTTTGACCCCCGTGACCTTTTGACCTTGGTTCGTGACCTTTTGACCTTGACATTTGACACCCCCGTGACCGTTTGACCTTGAAACGGGACCTTTTGACCTTGAGCAGTGACCTTTTGACCTTGAACGTTGTTCGTGTGACCGTTTGATTTTGACCAGTGACCTTTTGACCTTTACCAGTGACCCTTTGACCTTATGCAATTGCCCCGTGTCCTTTTGACCTTGGTTCGTGACCTTTTGACCTTGAGCGGTGACCTTTTGACCTTGATTTTTGACCCCCCATGACCTTATGACCTTGAACTTTGATCCTGTGACCGTTTGATTTTGACCAGTGAGCTTTTGACCTTATGCAATTGCCCCGTGACCTTTTGAATTGATACGTGACCTTTTGACCTTGAGCAGTGACCTTTTGACCTTGACAGGTGACCTTTTGGCCTTATGCAGTTGCCCCGTGACCTTCTGACCTTGTCCCGTGACCTTTTGACCTTGGTTCGTGACCTTTTGACCTTGATTTTTGACCCCCGTGTCCTTATGACCTTGAAACGTGACCTTTTGACCTTGACTAGTGACCTTTTGACCTTGAACTTTGATCCTGGTACTGTTTTACCTAGACCTTTGACCCCCGTGACCTTTCTACATTGACTCGTGACCTTTTGACCTTGACCAGTGACCTTTTGACCTTGAACTTTGACCCGTGACCTTTTGACCTTGAACTTTGATCCTGTGACCGTTTGACCTTGACAGGTGACCTTTTGGCCTTATGCAGTTGCCCCGTGACCTTTTGACCTTGTCCCGTGACCTTTTCACCTTGTACCGTGACCTTTTGACCTTTACCTTTAACCCCTGTGTCTTTTTTACCTTCAGCAGTGACCTTTTGACCCTGACCAGTGACCTTTTGACCTTGAACTTTCATCCTGTGACCGTTTGCTTTTGACCAGTGACCTTTTGACCTTCACCAGTGACCTTTTGACCTTGATTTTTGACCCCGTGACCGTTTGACCTTGATAAGTGACCTTTTGACCTTGAACTTTGACCCTGTGAACTTTTGACCTTGAAACGGGACCTTTTGACCTTGATAAGTGACCTTATGACCTTGTCCCGTGACCTTTTGACCTTGGTTCGTGACCTTTTGACCTTGACCTTTGACCCCCGTGACCTTATGACCTTGAACCGTGACCTTTTGACCTTGAGCAGTGACCTTTTGACCTTGACAGGTGACCTTTTGGCCTTATGCAGTTGCCCTGTGACCTTTTCACCTTGTCCCGTGACCTTTTGACCTTGGTTTGTGACCTTTTGACCTCGATTTTTGACCCCCGTGACCTTTTGACCTTGGTTCGTGACCTTTTGACCTTGACATTTGACACCCCCGTGACCGTTTGACCTTGAAACGGGACCTTTTGACCTTGAGCAGTGACCTTTTGACCTTGAACGTTGTTCGTGTGACCGTTTGATTTTGACCAGTGACCTTTTGACCTTTACCAGTGACCCTTTGACCTTATGCAATTGCCCCGTGTCCTTTTGACCTTGGTTCGTGACCTTTTGACCTTGAGCGGTGACCTTTTGACCTTGATTTTTGACCCCCCATGACCTTATGACCTTGAACTTTGATCCTGTGACCGTTTGATTTTGACCAGTGAGCTTTTGACCTTATGCAATTGCCCCGTGACCTTTTGAATTGATACGTGACCTTTTGACCTTGAGCAGTGACCTTTTGACCTTGACAGGTGACCTTTTGGCCTTATGCAGTTGCCCCGTGACCTTCTGACCTTGTCCCGTGACCTTTTGACCTTGGTTCGTGACCTTTTGACCTTGATTTTTGACCCCCGTGTCCTTATGACCTTGAAACGTGACCTTTTGACCTTGACTAGTGACCTTTTGACCTTGAACTTTGATCCTGGTACTGTTTTACCTAGACCTTTGACCCCGTGACCTTTCTACATTGACTCGTGACCTTTTGACCTTGACCAGTGACCTTTTGACCTTGAACTTTGACCCGTGACCTTTTGACCTTGAACTTTGATCCTGTGACCGTTTGACCTTGACAGGTGACCTTTTGGCCTTATGCAGTTGCCCCGTGACCTTTTGACCTTGTCTCGTGACCTTTTCACATTGTACCGTGACCTTTTGACCTTGAGCGGTGACCTTTTGACCTTGATTTTTGACCCCCATGACCTTATGACCTTGAACTTTGATCCTGTGACCGTTTGATTTTGACCAGTGAGCTTTTGACCTTATGCAATTGCCCCGTGACCTTTTGAATTGATACGTGACCTTTTGACCTCGAGCAGTGACCTTTTGACCTTGAACTTTGACCCGTGACCTTTTGACCTTGAACTTTGATCCTGTGACCGTTTGACCTTGACAGGTGACCTTTTGGCCTTATGCAGTTGCCCCGTGACCTTTTGACCTTGTCCCGTGACCTTTTCACCTTGTACCGTGACCTTTTGACCTTGACCTTTAACCCCTGTGTCTTTTTTACCTTCAGCAGTGACCTTTTGACCCTGACCAGTGACCTTTTGACCTTGAACTTTCATCCTGTGACCGTTTGCTTTTGACCAGTGACCTTTTGACCTTTACCAGTGACCTTTTGACCTTGATTTTTGACCCCGTGACCGTTTGACCTTGATAAGTGACCTTTTGACCTTGAACTTTGACCCTGTGAACTTTTGACCTTGAAACGGGACCTTTTGACCTTGATAAGTGACCTTATGACCTTGTCCCGTGACCTTTTGACCTTGGTTCGTGACCTTTTGACCTTGACCTTTGACCCCCGTGACCTTATGACCTTGAACCGTGACCTTTTGACCTTGAGCAGTGACCTTTTGACCTTGACAAGTGACCTTTTGGCCTTATGCAGTTGCCCTGTGACCATTTCACCTTGTCCCGTGACCTTTTGACCTTGGTTTGTGACCTTTTGACCTCGATTTTTGACCCCTGTGACCTTTTGACCTTGGTTCGTGACCTTTTGACCTTGACATTTGACACACCCGTGACCGTTTGACCTTGAAACGGGACCTTTTGACCTTGAGCAGTGACCTTTTGACCTTGAACGTTGTTCGTGTGACCGTTTGATTTTGACCAGTGACCTTTTGACCTTTACCAGTGACCCTTTGACCTTATGCAATTGCCCCGTGACCTTTTGACCTTGGTTCGTGACCTTTTGACCTTGAGCGGTGACCTTTTGACCTTGATTTTTGACCCCCCCATGACCTTATGACCTTGAACTTTGATCCTGTGACCGTTTGATTTTGACCAGTGAGCTTTTGACCTTATGCAATTGCCCCGTGACCTTTTGAATTGATACGTGACCTTTTGACCTTGAGCAGTGACCTTTTGACCTTGACAGGTGACCTTTTGGCCTTATGCAGTTGCCCCGTGACCTTCTGACCTTGTCCCGTGACCTTTTGACCTTGGTTCGTGACCTTTTGACCTTGATTTTTGACCCCCGTGTCCTTATGACCTTGAAACGTGACCTTTTGACCTTGACTAGTGACCTTTTGACCTTGAACTTTGATCCTGGTACTGTTTTACCTAGACCTTTGACCCCCGTGACCTTTCTACATTGACTCGTGACCTTTTGACCTTGACCAGTGACCTTTTGACCTTGAACTTTGACCCGTGACCTTTTGACCTTGAACTTTGATCCTGTGACCGTTTGACCTTGACAGGTGACCTTTTGGCCTTATGCAGTTGCCCCGTGACCTTTTGACCTTGTCCCGTGACCTTTTCACCTTGTACCGTGACCTTTTGACCTTGACCTTTAACCCCTGTGTCTTTTTTACCTTCAGCAGTGACCTTTTGACCCTGACCAGTGACCTTTTGACCTTGAACTTTCATCCTGTGACCGTTTGCTTTTGACCAGTGACCTTTTGACCTTTACCAGTGACCTTTTGACCTTGATTTTTGACCCGTGACCGTTTGACCTTGATAAGTGACCTTTTGACCTTGAACTTTGACCCTGTGAACTTTTGACCTTGAAACGGGACCTTTTGACCTTGATAAGTGACCTTATGACCTTGTCCCGTGACCTTTTGACCTTGGTTCGTGACCTTTTGACCTTGACCTTTGACCCCCGTGACCTTATGACCTTGAACCGTGACCTTTTGACCTTGAGCAGTGACCTTTTGACCTTGACAGGTGACCTTTTGGCCTTATGCAGTTGCCCCGTGACCATTTCACCTTGTCCCGTGACCTTTTGACCTTGGTTTGTGACCTTTTGACCTCGATTTTTGACCCCCGTGACCTTTTGACCTTGGTTCGTGACCTTTTGACCTTGACATTTGACACCCCGTGACCGTTTGACCTTGAAACGGGACCTTTTGACCTTGAGCAGTGACCTTTTGACCTTGAACGTTGTTCGTGTGACCGTTTGATTTTGACCAGTGACCTTTTGACCTTTACCAGTGACCCTTTGACCTTATGCAATTGCCCCGTGACCTTTTGACCTTGGTTCGTGACCTTTTGACCTTGAGCGGTGACCTTTTGACCTTGATTTTTGACCCCCCATGACCTTATGACCTTGAACTTTGATCCTGTGACCGTTTGATTTTGACCAGTGAGCTTTTGACCTTATGCAATTGCCCCGTGACCTTTTGAATTGATACGTGACCTTTTGACCTTGAGCAGTGACCTTTTGACCTTGACAGGTGACCTTTTGGCCTTATGCAGTTGCCCCGTGACCTTCTGACCTTGCCCCGTGAACTTTTGACCTTGGTTCGTGACCTTTTGACCTTGATTTTTTACCCCCGTGTCCTTATGACCTTGAAACGTGACCTTTTGACCTTGACTAGTGACCTTTTGACCTTGAACTTTGATCCTGGTACTGTTTTACCTAGACCTTTGACCCCCGTGACCTTTCTACATTGACTCGTGACCTTTTGACCTTGACCAGTGACCTTTTGACCTTGAACTTTGACCCGTGACCTTTTGACCTTGAACTTTGATCCTGTGACCGTTTGACCTTGACAGGTGACCTTTTGGCCTTATGCAGTTGCCCCGTGACCTTTTGACCTTGTCCTGTGACCTTTTCACATTGTACCGTGACCTTTTGACCTTTACCTTTAACCCCTGTGTCTTTTTTACCTTCAGCAGTGACCTTTTGACCCTGACCAGTGACCTTTTGACCTTGAACTTTCATCCTGTGACCGTTTGCTTTTGACCAGTGACCTTTTGACCTTTACCAGTGACCTTTTGACCTTGATTTTTGACCCGTGACCGTTTGACCTTGATAAGTGACCTTTTGACCTTGAACTTTGACCCTGTGAACTTTTGACCTTGAAACGGGACCTTTTGACCTTGATAAGTGACCTTATGACCTTGTCCCGTGACCTTTTGACCTTGGTTCGTGACCTTTTGACCTTGACCTTTGACCCCCGTGACCTTATGACCTTGAACCGTGACCTTTTGACCTTGAGCAGTGACCTTTTGACCTTGACAGGTGACCTTTTGGCCTTATGCAGTTGCCCCGTGACCATTTCACCTTGTCCCGTGACCTTTTGACCTTGGTTTGTGACCTTTTGACCTCGATTTTTGACCCCCGTGACCTTTTGACCTTGGTTCGTGACCTTTTGACCTTGACATTTGACACCCCCGTGACCGTTTGACCTTGAAACGGGACCTTTTGACCTTGAGCAGTGACCTTTTGACCTTGACAGGTGACCTTTTGGCCTTATGCAGTTGCCCCGTGACCTTCTGACCTTGTCCCGTGACCTTTTGACCTTGACCAGTGACCTTTTGACCTTGAACTTAGACCCGTGACCTTTTGACCTTGAACTTTGATCCTGTGACCGTTTGACCTTGACAGGTGACCTTTTGGCCTTATGCAGTTGCCCCGTGACCTTTTGACCTTGTCCCGTGACCTTTTCACCTTGTACCGTGACCTTTTGACCTTGACCTTTAACCCCTGTGTCTTTTTTACCTTCAGCAGTGACCTTTTGACCCTGACCAGTGACCTTTTGACCTTGAACTTTGATCCTGTGACCGTTTGCTTTTGACCAGTGACCTTTCGACCTTCACCAGTGACCTTTTGACCTTGATTTTTGACCCCGTGACCGTTTGACCTTGATAAGTGACCTTTTGACCTTGAACTTTGACCCTGTGAACTTTTGACCTTGAAACGGGACCTTTTGACCTTGATAAGTGACCTTATGACCTTGTCCCGTGACCTTTTGACCTTGGTTCGTGACCTTTTGACCTTGACCTTTGACCCCGTGACCTTATGACCTTGAACCGTGACCTTTTGACCTTGAGCAGTGACCTTTTGACCTTGACAGGTGACCTTTTGGCCTTATGCAGTTGCCCCGTGACCATTTCACCTTGTCCCGTGACCTTTTGACCTTGGTTTGTGACCTTTTGACCTCGATTTTTGACCCCGTGACCTTTTGACCTTGGTTCGTGACCTTTTGACCTTGACATTTGACACCCCGTGACCGTTTGACCTTGAAATGGGACCTTTTGACCTTGAGCAGTGACCTTTTGACCTTGAACGTTGTTCGTGTGACCGTTTGATTTTGACCAGTGACCTTTTGACCTTTACCAGTGACCCTTTGACCTTATGCAATTGCCCCGTGACATTTTGACCTTGGTTCGCAACCTTTTGACCTTGACCTTTACCCCGTGACCTTATGACCTTGTCCCGTGACCTTTTGACCTTGAGCGGTGACCTTTTGACCTTGATTTTTGACCCCCATGACCTTATGACCTTGAACTTTGATCCTGTGACCGTTTGATTTTGACCAGTGAGCTTTTGACCTTATGCAATTGCCCCGTGACCTTTTGAATTGATACGTGACCTTTTGACCTTGAGCAGTGACCTTTTGACCTTGACAGGTGACCTTTTGGCCTTATGCAGTTGCCCCGTGACCTTCTGACCTTGTCCCATGACCTTTTGACCTTGGTTCGTGACCTTTTGACCTTGATTTTTGACCCCCGTGTCCTTATGACCTTGACTAGTGACCTTTTGACCTTGAACTTTGATCCTGGTACTGTTTTACCTAGACCTTTGACCCCCGTGACCTTTCTACATTGACTCGTGACCTTTTGACCTTGACCAGTGACCTTTTGACCTTGAACTTTGACCCGTGACCTTTTGACCTTGAACTTTGATCCTGTGACCGTTTGACCTTGACAGGTGACCTTTTGGCCTTATGCAATTGCGCCGTGACCTTTTGACCTTGTCCCGTGACCTTTTCACCTTGTACCGTGACCTTTTGACCTTGACCTTTAACCCCTGTGTCTTTTTTACCTTCAGCAGTGACCTTTTGACCCTGACCAGTGACCTTTTGACCTTGAACTTTGATCCTGTGACCGTTTGCTTTTGACCAGTGACCTTTTGACCTTTACCAGTGACCTTTTGACCTTGATTTTTGACCCCGTGACCGTTTGACCTTGATAAGTGACCTTTTGACCTTGAACTTTGACCCTGTGAACTTTTGACCTTGTCACGGGACATTTTGACCTTGATAAGTGACCTTATGACCTTGTCACGTGACCTTTTGACCTTGGTTCGTGACCTTTTGACCTTGACCTTTGACCCCCGTGACCTTATGACCTTGAACCGTGACCTTTTGACCTTGACTAGTGACCTTTTGACCTTGAACTTTGATCCTGGTACTGTTTTACCTAGACCTTTGACCCCCGTGACCTTTCTACATTGACTCGTGACCTTTCGACCTTGACCAGTGACCTTTTGACCTTGAACTTTGACCCGTGACCTTTTGACCTTGAACTTTGATCCTGTGACCGTTTGACCTTGACAGGTGACCTTTTGGCCTTATGCAGTTGCCCCGTGACCTTTTGACCTTGTCCCGTGACCTTTTCACCTTGTACCGTGACCTTTTGACCTTTACCTTTAACCCCTGTGTCTTTTTTACCTTCAGCAGTGACCTTTTGACCCTGACCAGTGACCTTTTGACCTTGAACTTTCATCCTGTGACCGTTTGCTTTTGACCAGTGACCTTTCGACCTTTACCAGTGACCTTTTGACCTTGATTTTTGACCCCGTGACCGTTTGACCTTGATAAGTGACCTTTTGACCTTGAACTTTGACCCTGTGAACTTTTGACCTTGAAACGGGACCTTTTGACCTTGATAAGTGACCTTATGACCTTGTCCCGTGACCTTTTGACCTTGACCTTTGACCCCCGTGACCTTATGACCTTGAACCGTGACCTTTTGACCTTGAGCAGTGACCTTTTGACCTTGACAGGTGACCTTTTGGCCTTATGCAGTTGCCCCGTGACCATTTCACCTTGTCCCGTGACCTTTTGACCTTGGTTTGTGACCTTTTGACCTCGATTTTTGACCCCGTGACCTTTTGACCTTGGTTCGTGACCTTTTGACCTTGACATTTGACACCCCCGTGACTGTTTGACCTTGAAACGGGACCTTTTGACCTTGAGCAGTGACCTTTTGACCTTGAACGTTGTTCGTGTGACCGTTTGATTTTGACCAGTGACCTTTTGACCTTTACCAGTGACCCTTTGACCTTATGCAATTGCCCCGTGACCTTTTGACCTTGGTTCGTGACCTTTTGACCTTGACCTTTACACCGTGACCTTATGACCTTGTCCCGTGACCTTTTGACCTTGAGTGGTGACCTTTTGACCTTGATTTTTGACCCCCCCATGACCTTATGACCTTGAACTTTGATCCTGTGACCGTTTGATTTTGACCAGTGAGCTTTTGACCTTATGCAATTGCCCCGTGACCTTTTGAATTGATACGTGACCTTTTGACCTTGAGCAGTGACCTTTTGACCTTGACAGGTGACCTTTTGGCCTTATGCAGTTGCCCCGTGACCTTCTGACCTTGTCCCGTGACCTTTTGACCTTGGTTCGTGACCTTTTGACCTCGATTTTTGACCCCCGTGTCCTTATGACCTTGAAACATGACCTTTTGACCTTGACTAGTGACCTTTTGACCTTGAACTTTGATCCTGGTACTGTTTTACCTTTACCTTTGACCCCCGTGACCTTTCTACATTGACTCGTGACCTTTCGACCTTGACCAGTGACCTTTTGACCTTGAACTTTGACCCGTGACCTTTTGACCTTGAACTTTGATCCTGTGACCGTTTGACCTTGACAGGTGACCTTTTGGCCTTATGCAGTTGCCCCGTGACCTTTTGACCTTGTCCCGTGACCTTTTCACCTTGTACCGTGACCTTTTGACCTTGACCTTTAACCCCTGTGTCTTTTTTACCTTCAGCAGTGACCTTTTGACCCTGACCAGTGACCATTTGACCTTAAACTTTCATCCTGTGACCGTTTGCTTTTGACCAGTGACCTTTTGACCTTGATTTTTGACCCCGTGACCGTTTGACCTTGATAAGTGACCTTTTGACCTTGAACTTTGACCCTGTGAACTTTTGACCTTGAAACGGGACCTTTTGACCTTGATAAGTGACCTTATGACCTTGTCCCGTGACCTTTTGACCTTGGTTCGTGACCTTTTGACCTTGGTTTGTGACCTTTTGACCTCGATTTTTGACCCCTGTGACCTTTTGACCTTGGTTCGTGACCTTTTGACCTTGACATTTGACACCCCCGTGACAGTTTGACCTTGAAACGTGACCTTTTGACCTTGAGCGGTGACCTTTTGACCTTGAACGTTGTTCGTGTGACCGTTTGATTTTGACCAGTGACCTTTTGACCTTTACCAGTGACCCTTTGACCTTATGCAATTGCCCCGTGAACTTTTGACCTTGGTTCGTGACCTTTTGACCTTGACCTTTACCCCGTGACCTTATGACCTTGTCCCGTGACCTTTTGACCTTGAGCGGTGACCTTTTGACCTTGATTTTTGACCCCCCATGACCTTATGACCTTGAACTTTGATCCTGTGACCGTTTGATTTTGACCAGTGAGCTTTTGACCTTATGCAATTGCCCCGTGACCTTTTGAATTGATACGTGACCTTTTGACCTTGAGCAGTGACCTTTTGACCTTGACAGGTGACCTTTTGGCCTTATGCAGTTGCCCCGTGACCTTCTGACCTTGTCCCGTGACCTTTTGACCTTGGTTCGTGACCTTTTGACCTTGATTTTTGACCCCCGTGTCCTTATGACCTTCAAACGTGACCTTTTGACCTTGACTAGTGACCTTTTGACCTTGAACTTTGATCCTGGTACTGTTTTACATAGACCTTTGACCCCCGTGACCTTTCTACATTGACTCGTGACCTTTCGACCTTGACCAGTGACCTTTTGACCTTGAACTTTGACCCGTGACCTTTTGACCTTGAACTTTGATCCTGTGACCGTTTGACCTTGACAGGTGACCTTTTGGCCTTATGCAGTTGCCCCGTGACCTTTTGACCTTGTCCCGTGACCTTTTCACCTTGTACCGTGACCTTTTGACCTTGACCTTTAACCCCTGTGTCTTTTTTACCTTCAGCAGTGACCTTTTGACCCTGACCAGTGACCTTTTGACCTTGAACTTTCATCCTGTGACCGTTTGCTTTTGACCAGTGACCTTTTGACCTTGATTTTTGACCCCGTGACCGTTTGACCTTGATAAGTGACCTTTTGACCTTGAACTTTGACCCTGTGAACTTTTGACCTTGAAACGGGACCTTTTGACCTTGATAAGTGACCTTATGACCTTGTCCCGTGACCTTTTGACCTTGGTTCGTGACCTTTTGACCTTGACCTTTGACCCCGTGACCTTATGACCTTGAACCGTGACCTTTTGACCTTGAGCAGTGACCGTTTGACCTTGACAGGTGACCTTTTGGCCTTATGCAGTTGCCCCGTGACCATTTCACCTTGTCCCGTGACCTTTTGACCTTGGTTTGTGACCTTTTGACCTCGATTTTTGACCCCCGTGACCTTTTGACCTTGGTTCGTGACCTTTTGACCTTGACATTTGACACCCCCGTGACCGTTTGACCTTGAAACGGGACCTTTTGACCTTGAGCAGTGACCTTTTGACCTTGAACGTTGTTCGTGTGACCGTTTGATTTTGACCAGTGACCTTTTGACCTTTACCAGTGACCCTTTGACCTTATGCAATTGCCCCGTGTCCTTTTGACCTTGGTTCGTGACCTTTTGACCTTGAGCGGTGACCTTTTGACCTTGATTTTTGACCCCCATGACCTTATGACCTTGAACTTTGATCCTGTGACCGTTTGATTTTGACCAGTGAGCTTTTGACCTTATGCAATTGCCCCGTGACCTTTTGAATTGATACGTGACCTTTTGACCTCGAGCAGTGACCTTTTGACCTTGAACTTTGACCCGTGACCTTTTGACCTTGAACTTTGATCCTGTGACCGTTTGACCTTGACAGGTGACCTTTTGGCCTTATGCAGTTGCCCCGTGACCTTTTGACCTTGTCCCGTGACCTTTTCACCTTGTACCGTGACCTTTTGACCTTGACCTTTAACCCCTGTGTCTTTTTTACCTTCAGCAGTGACCTTTTGACCCTGACCAGTGACCTTTTGACCTTGAACTTTCATCCTGTGACCGTTTGCTTTTGACCAGTGACCTTTTGACCTTTACCAGTGACCTTTTGACCTTGATTTTTGACCCCGTGACCGTTTGACCTTGATAAGTGACCTTTTGACCTTGAACTTTGACCCTGTGAACTTTTGACCTTGAAACGGGACCTTTTGACCTTGATAAGTGACCTTATGACCTTGTCCCGTGACCTTTTGACCTTGGTTCGTGACCTTTTGACCTTGACCTTTGACCCCCGTGACCTTATGACCTTGAACCGTGACCTTTTGACCTTGAGCAGTGACCTTTTGACCTTGACAAGTGACCTTTTGGCCTTATGCAGTTGCCCTGTGACCATTTCACCTTGTCCCGTGACCTTTTGACCTTGGTTTGTGACCTTTTGACCTCGATTTTTGACCCCTGTGACCTTTTGACCTTGGTTCGTGACCTTTTGACCTTGACATTTGACACACCCGTGACCGTTTGACCTTGAAACGGGACCTTTTGACCTTGAGCAGTGACCTTTTGACCTTGAACGTTGTTCGTGTGACCGTTTGATTTTGACCAGTGACCTTTTGACCTTTACCAGTGACCCTTTGACCTTATGCAATTGCCCCGTGACCTTTTGACCTTGGTTCGTGACCTTTTGACCTTGAGCGGTGACCTTTTGACCTTGATTTTTGACCCCCCCATGACCTTATGACCTTGAACTTTGATCCTGTGACCGTTTGATTTTGACCAGTGAGCTTTTGACCTTATGCAATTGCCCCGTGACCTTTTGAATTGATACGTGACCTTTTGACCTTGAGCAGTGACCTTTTGACCTTGACAGGTGACCTTTTGGCCTTATGCAGTTGCCCCGTGACCTTCTGACCTTGTCCCGTGACCTTTTGACCTTGGTTCGTGACCTTTTGACCTTGATTTTTGACCCCCGTGTCCTTATGACCTTGAAACGTGACCTTTTGACCTTGACTAGTGACCTTTTGACCTTGAACTTTGATCCTGGTACTGTTTTACCTAGACCTTTGACCCCCGTGACCTTTCTACATTGACTCGTGACCTTTTGACCTTGACCAGTGACCTTTTGACCTTGAACTTTGACCCGTGACCTTTTGACCTTGAACTTTGATCCTGTGACCGTTTGACCTTGACAGGTGACCTTTTGGCCTTATGCAGTTGCCCCGTGACCTTTTGACCTTGTCCCGTGACCTTTTCACCTTGTACCGTGACCTTTTGACCTTGACCTTTAACCCCTGTGTCTTTTTTACCTTCAGCAGTGACCTTTTGACCCTGACCAGTGACCTTTTGACCTTGAACTTTCATCCTGTGACCGTTTGCTTTTGACCAGTGACCTTTTGACCTTTACCAGTGACCTTTTGACCTTGATTTTTGACCCGTGACCGTTTGACCTTGATAAGTGACCTTTTGACCTTGAACTTTGACCCTGTGAACTTTTGACCTTGAAACGGGACCTTTTGACCTTGATAAGTGACCTTATGACCTTGTCCCGTGACCTTTTGACCTTGGTTCGTGACCTTTTGACCTTGACCTTTGACCCCCGTGACCTTATGACCTTGAACCGTGACCTTTTGACCTTGAGCAGTGACCTTTTGACCTTGACAGGTGACCTTTTGGCCTTATGCAGTTGCCCCGTGACCATTTCACCTTGTCCCGTGACCTTTTGACCTTGGTTTGTGACCTTTTGACCTCGATTTTTGACCCCCGTGACCTTTTGACCTTGGTTCGTGACCTTTTGACCTTGACATTTGACACCCCGTGACCGTTTGACCTTGAAACGGGACCTTTTGACCTTGAGCAGTGACCTTTTGACCTTGAACGTTGTTCGTGTGACCGTTTGATTTTGACCAGTGACCTTTTGACCTTTACCAGTGACCCTTTGACCTTATGCAATTGCCCCGTGACCTTTTGACCTTGGTTCGTGACCTTTTGACCTTGAGCGGTGACCTTTTGACCTTGATTTTTGACCCCCCATGACCTTATGACCTTGAACTTTGATCCTGTGACCGTTTGATTTTGACCAGTGAGCTTTTGACCTTATGCAATTGCCCCGTGACCTTTTGAATTGATACGTGACCTTTTGACCTTGAGCAGTGACCTTTTGACCTTGACAGGTGACCTTTTGGCCTTATGCAGTTGCCCCGTGACCTTCTGACCTTGCCCCGTGAACTTTTGACCTTGGTTCGTGACCTTTTGACCTTGATTTTTGACCCCCGTGTCCTTATGACCTTGAAACGTGACCTTTTGACCTTGACTAGTGACCTTTTGACCTTGAACTTTGATCCTGGTACTGTTTTACCTAGACCTTTGACCCCCGTGACCTTTCTACATTGACTCGTGACCTTTTGACCTTGACCAGTGACCTTTTGACCTTGAACTTTGACCCGTGACCTTTTGACCTTGAACTTTGATCCTGTGACCGTTTGACCTTGACAGGTGACCTTTTGGCCTTATGCAGTTGCCCCGTGACCTTTTGACCTTGTCCTGTGACCTTTTCACATTGTACCGTGACCTTTTGACCTTTACCTTTAACCCCTGTGTCTTTTTTACCTTCAGCAGTGACCTTTTGACCCTGACCAGTGACCTTTTGACCTTGAACTTTCATCCTGTGACCGTTTGCTTTTGACCAGTGACCTTTTGACCTTTACCAGTGACCTTTTGACCTTGATTTTTGACCCGTGACCGTTTGACCTTGATAAGTGACCTTTTGACCTTGAACTTTGACCCTGTGAACTTTTGACCTTGAAACGGGACCTTTTGACCTTGATAAGTGACCTTATGACCTTGTCCCGTGACCTTTTGACCTTGGTTCGTGACCTTTTGACCTTGACCTTTGACCCCCGTGACCTTATGACCTTGAACCGTGACCTTTTGACCTTGAGCAGTGACCTTTTGACCTTGACAGGTGACCTTTTGGCCTTATGCAGTTGCCCCGTGACCATTTCACCTTGTCCCGTGACCTTTTGACCTTGGTTTGTGACCTTTTGACCTCGATTTTTGACCCCCGTGACCTTTTGACCTTGGTTCGTGACCTTTTGACCTTGACATTTGACACCCCCGTGACCGTTTGACCTTGAAACGGGACCTTTTGACCTTGAGCAGTGACCTTTTGACCTTGACAGGTGACCTTTTGGCCTTATGCAGTTGCCCCGTGACCTTCTGACCTTGTCCCGTGACCTTTTGACCTTGACCAGTGACCTTTTGACCTTGAACTTAGACCCGTGACCTTTTGACCTTGAACTTTGATCCTGTGACCGTTTGACCTTGACAGGTGACCTTTTGGCCTTATGCAGTTGCCCCGTGACCTTTTGACCTTGTCCCGTGACCTTTTCACCTTGTACCGTGACCTTTTGACCTTGACCTTTAACCCCTGTGTCTTTTTTACCTTCAGCAGTGACCTTTTGACCCTGACCAGTGACCTTTTGACCTTGAACTTTGATCCTGTGACCGTTTGCTTTTGACCAGTGACCTTTCGACCTTCACCAGTGACCTTTTGACCTTGATTTTTGACCCCGTGACCGTTTGACCTTGATAAGTGACCTTTTGACCTTGAACTTTGACCCTGTGAACTTTTGACCTTGAAACGGGACCTTTTGACCTTGATAAGTGACCTTATGACCTTGTCCCGTGACCTTTTGACCTTGGTTCGTGACCTTTTGACCTTGACCTTTGACCCCCGTGACCTTATGACCTTGAACCGTGACCTTTTGACCTTGAGCAGTGACCTTTTGACCTTGACAGGTGACCTTTTGGCCTTATGCAGTTGCCCCGTGACCATTTCACCTTGTCCCGTGACCTTTTGACCTTGGTTTGTGACCTTTTGACCTCGATTTTTGACCCCGTGACCTTTTGACCTTGGTTCGTGACCTTTTGACCTTGACATTTGACACCCCGTGACCGTTTGACCTTGAAATGGGACCTTTTGACCTTGAGCAGTGACCTTTTGACCTTGAACGTTGTTCGTGTGACCGTTTGATTTTGACCAGTGACCTTTTGACCTTTACCAGTGACCCTTTGACCTTATGCAATTGCCCCGTGACATTTTGACCTTGGTTCGCAACCTTTTGACCTTGACCTTTACCCCGTGACCTTATGACCTTGTCCCGTGACCTTTTGACCTTGAGCGGTGACCTTTTGACCTTGATTTTTGACCCCCATGACCTTATGACCTTGAACTTTGATCCTGTGACCGTTTGATTTTGACCAGTGAGCTTTTGACCTTATGCAATTGCCCCGTGACCTTTTGAATTGATACGTGACCTTTTGACCTTGAGCAGTGACCTTTTGACCTTGACAGGTGACCTTTTGGCCTTATGCAGTTGCCCCGTGACCTTCTGACCTTGTCCCATGACCTTTTGACCTTGGTTCGTGACCTTTTGACCTTGATTTTTGACCCCCGTGTCCTTATGACCTTGACTAGTGACCTTTTGACCTTGAACTTTGATCCTGGTACTGTTTTACCTAGACCTTTGACCCCCGTGACCTTTCTACATTGACTCGTGACCTTTTGACCTTGACCAGTGACCTTTTGACCTTGAACTTTGACCCGTGACCTTTTGACCTTGAACTTTGATCCTGTGACCGTTTGACCTTGACAGGTGACCTTTTGGCCTTATGCAATTGCGCCGTGACCTTTTGACCTTGTCCCGTGACCTTTTCACCTTGTACCGTGACCTTTTGACCTTGACCTTTAACCCCTGTGTCTTTTTTACCTTCAGCAGTGACCTTTTGACCCTGACCAGTGACCTTTTGACCTTGAACTTTGATCCTGTGACCGTTTGCTTTTGACCAGTGACCTTTTGACCTTTACCAGTGACCTTTTGACCTTGATTTTTGACCCCGTGACCGTTTGACCTTGATAAGTGACCTTTTGACCTTGAACTTTGACCCTGTGAACTTTTGACCTTGTCACGGGACATTTTGACCTTGATAAGTGACCTTATGACCTTGTCACGTGACCTTTTGACCTTGGTTCGTGACCTTTTGACCTTGACCTTTGACCCCCGTGACCTTATGACCTTGAACCGTGACCTTATGACCTTGAGCAGTGACCTTTTGACCTTGACAGGTGACCTTTTGGCCTTATGCAGTTGCCCCGTGACCTTTTCACCTTGTCCCGTGACCTTTTGACCTTGGTTTGTGACCTTTTGACCTCGATTTTTGACCCCGTGACCTTTTGACCTTGGTTCGTGACCTTTTGACCTTGACATTTGACACACCCGTGACCGTTTGACCTTGAAACGGGACCTTTTGACCTTGAGCAGTGACCTTTTGACCTTGAACGTTGTTCGTGTGACCGTTTGATTTTGACCAGTGACCTTTTGACCTTTACCAGTGACCCTTTGACCTTATGCAATTGCCCCGTGACCTTTTGACCTTGGTTCGCGACCTTTTGACCTTGACCTTTACCCCGTGACCTTATGACCTTGTCCCGTGACCTTTTGACCTTGAGCGGTGACCTTTTGACCTTGATTTTTGACCCCCATGACCTTATGACCTTGAACTTTGATCCTGTGACCGTTTGATTTTGACCAGTGAGCTTTTGACCTTATGCAATTGCCCCGTGACCTTTTGAATTGATACGTGACCTTTTGACCTTGAGCAGTGACCTTTTGACCTTGACAGGTGACCTTTTGGCCTTATGCAGTTGCCCCGTGACCTTCTGACCTTGTCCCGTGACCTTTTGACCTTGGTTCGTGACCTTTTGACCTTGATTTTTGACCCCCGTGTCCTTATGACCTTGAAACGTGACCTTTTGACCTTGACTAGTGACCTTTTGACCTTGAACTTTGATCCTGGTACTGTTTTACCTCGACCTTTGACCCCCGTGACCTTTCTACATTGACTCGTGACCTTTTGACCTTGACCAGTGACCTTTTGACCTTGAACTTTGATCCTGGTACTGTTTTACCTAGACCTTTGTCCCCCGTGACCTTTCTACATTGACTCGTGACCTTTTGACCTTGACCAGTGACCTTTTGACCTTGAACTTTGACCCGTGACCTTTTGACCTTGAACTTTGATCCTGTGACCGTTTGACCTTGACAGGTGACCTTTTGGCCTTATGCAGTTGCCCCGTGACCTTTTGACCTTGTCCCGTGACCTTTTCACCTTGTACCGTGACCTTTTGACCTTGACCTTTAACCCCTGTGTCTTTTTTACCTTCAGCAGTGACCTTTTGACCCTGACCAGTGACCTTTTGACCTTGAACTTTCATCCTGTGACCGTTTGCTTTTGACCAGTGACCTTTTGACCTTTACCAGTGACCTTTTGACCTTGATTTTTGACCCCGTGACCGTTTGACCTTGATAAGTGACCTTTTGACCTTGAACTTTGACCCTGTGAACTTTTGACCTTGAAACGGGACCTTTTGACCTTGATAAGTGACCTTATGACCTTGTCCCGTGACCTTTTGACCTTGGTTCGTGACCTTTTGACCTTGACCTTTGACCCCCGTGACCTTATGACCTTGAACCGTGACCTTTTGACCTTGAGCAGTGACCTTTTGACCTTGACAAGTGACCTTTTGGCCTTATGCAGTTGCCCCGTGACCATTTCACCTTGTCCCGTGACCTTTTGACCTTGGTTTGTGACCTTTTGACCTCGATTTTTGACCCCTGTGACCTTTTGACCTTGGTTCGTGACCTTTTGACCTTGACATTTGACACACCCGTGACCGTTTGACCTTGAAACGGGACCTTTTGACCTTGAGCAGTGACCTTTTGACCTTGAACGTTGTTCGTGTGACCGTTTGATTTTGACCAGTGACCTTTTGACCTTTACCAGTGACCCTTTGACCTTATGCAATTGCCCCGTGACCTTTTGACCTTGGTTCGTGACCTTTTGACCTTGAGCGGTGACCTTTTGACCTTGATTTTTGACCCCCCATGACCTTATGACCTTGAACTTTGATCCTGTGACCGTTTGATTTTGACCAGTGAGCTTTTGACCTTATGCAATTGCCCCGTGACCTTTTGAATTGATACGTGACCTTTTGACCTTGAGCAGTGACCTTTTGACCTTGACAGGTGACCTTTTGGCCTTATGCAGTTGCCCCGTGACCTTCTGACCTTGTCCCGTGACCTTTTGACCTTGGTTCGTGACCTTTTGACCTTGATTTTTGACCCCCGTGTCCTTATGACCTTGAAACGTGACCTTTTGACCTTGACTAGTGACCTTTTGACCTTGAACTTTGATCCTGGTACTGTTTTACCTAGACCTTTGACCCCCGTGACCTTTCTACATTGACTCGTGACCTTTTGACCTTGACCAGTGACCTTTTGACCTTGAACTTTGACCCGTGACCTTTTGACCTTGAACTTTGATCCTGTGACCGTTTGACCTTGACAGGTGACCATTTGGCCTTATGCAGTTGCCCCGTGACCTTTTGACCTTGTCCCGTGACCTTTTCACCTTGTACCGTGACCTTTTGACCTTGACCTTTAACCCCTGTGTCTTTTTTACCTTCAGCAGTGACCTTTTGACCCTGACCAGTGACCTTTTGACCTTGAACTTTCATCCTGTGACCGTTTGCTTTTGACCAGTGACCTTTTGACCTTTACCAGTGACCTTTTGACCTTGATTTTTGACCCGTGACCGTTTGACCTTGATAAGTGACCTTTTGACCTTGAACTTTGACCCTGTGAACTTTTGACCTTGAAACGGGACCTTTTGACCTTGATAAGTGACCTTATGACCTTGTCCCGTGACCTTTTGACCTTGGTTCGTGACCTTTTGACCTTGACCTTTGACCCCCGTGACCTTATGACCTTGAACCGTGACCTTTTGACCTTGAGCAGTGACCTTTTGACCTTGACAGGTGACCTTTTGGCCTTATGCAGTTGCCCCGTGACCATTTCACCTTGTCCCGTGACCTTTTGACCTTGGTTTGTGACCTTTTGACCTCGATTTTTGACCCCCGTGACCTTTTGACCTTGGTTCGTGACCTTTTGACCTTGACATTTGACACCCCGTGACCGTTTGACCTTGAAACGGGACCTTTTGACCTTGAGCAGTGACCTTTTGACCTTGAACGTTGTTCGTGTGACCGTTTGATTTTGACCAGTGACCTTTTGACCTTTACCAGTGACCCTTTGACCTTATGCAATTGCCCCGTGACCTTTTGACCTTGGTTCGTGACCTTTTGACCTTGAGCGGTGACCTTTTGACCTTGATTTTTGACCCCCCATGACCTTATGACCTTGAACTTTGATCCTGTGACCGTTTGATTTTGACCAGTGAGCTTTTGACCTTATGCAATTGCCCCGTGACCTTTTGAATTGATACGTGACCTTTTGACCTTGAGCAGTGACCTTTTGACCTTGACAGGTGACCTTTTGGCCTTATGCAGTTGCCCCGTGACCTTCTGACCTTGCCCCGTGAACTTTTGACCTTGGTTCGTGACCTTTTGACCTTGATTTTTGACCCCCGTGTCCTTATGACCTTGAAACGTGACCTTTTGACCTTGACTAGTGACCTTTTGACCTTGAACTTTGATCCTGGTACTGTTTTACCTAGACCTTTGACCCCCGTGACCTTTCTACATTGACTCGTGACCTTTTGACCTTGACCAGTGACCTTTTGACCTTGAACTTTGACCCGTGACCTTTTGACCTTGAACTTTGATCCTGTGACCGTTTGACCTTGACAGGTGACCTTTTGGCCTTATGCAGTTGCCCCGTGACCTTTTGACCTTGTCCTGTGACCTTTTCACATTGTACCGTGACCTTTTGACCTTTACCTTTAACCCCTGTGTCTTTTTTACCTTCAGCAGTGACCTTTTGACCCTGACCAGTGACCTTTTGACCTTGAACTTTCATCCTGTGACCGTTTGCTTTTGACCAGTGACCTTTTGACCTTTACCAGTGACCTTTTGACCTTGATTTTTGACCCGTGACCGTTTGACCTTGATAAGTGACCTTTTGACCTTGAACTTTGACCCTGTGAACTTTTGACCTTGAAACGGGACCTTTTGACCTTGATAAGTGACCTTATGACCTTGTCCCGTGACCTTTTGACCTTGGTTCGTGACCTTTTGACCTTGACCTTTGACCCCCGTGACCTTATGACCTTGAACCGTGACCTTTTGACCTTGAGCAGTGACCTTTTGACCTTGACAGGTGACCTTTTGGCCTTATGCAGTTGCCCCGTGACCATTTCACCTTGTCCCGTGACCTTTTGACCTTGGTTTGTGACCTTTTGACCTCGATTTTTGACCCCCGTGACCTTTTGACCTTGGTTCGTGACCTTTTGACCTTGACATTTGACACCCCCGTGACCGTTTGACCTTGAAACGGGACCTTTTGACCTTGAGCAGTGACCTTTTGACCTTGACAGGTGACCTTTTGGCCTTATGCAGTTGCCCCGTGACCTTCTGACCTTGTCCCGTGACCTTTTGACCTTGACCAGTGACCTTTTGACCTTGAACTTAGACCCGTGACCTTTTGACCTTGAACTTTGATCCTGTGACCGTTTGACCTTGACAGGTGACCTTTTGGCCTTATGCAGTTGCCCCGTGACCTTTTGACCTTGTCCCGTGACCTTTTCACCTTGTACCGTGACCTTTTGACCTTGACCTTTAACCCCTGTGTCTTTTTTACCTTCAGCAGTGACCTTTTGACCCTGACCAGTGACCTTTTGACCTTGAACTTTGATCCTGTGACCGTTTGCTTTTGACCAGTGACCTTTCGACCTTCACCAGTGACCTTTTGACCTTGATTTTTGACCCCGTGACCGTTTGACCTTGATAAGTGACCTTTTGACCTTGAACTTTGACCCTGTGAACTTTTGACCTTGAAACGGGACCTTTTGACCTTGATAAGTGACCTTATGACCTTGTCCCGTGACCTTTTGACCTTGGTTCGTGACCTTTTGACCTTGACCTTTGACCCCCGTGACCTTATGACCTTGAACCGTGACCTTTTGACCTTGAGCAGTGACCTTTTGACCTTGACAGGTGACCTTTTGGCCTTATGCAGTTGCCCCGTGACCATTTCACCTTGTCCCGTGACCTTTTGACCTTGGTTTGTGACCTTTTGACCTCGATTTTTGACCCCGTGACCTTTTGACCTTGGTTCGTGACCTTTTGACCTTGACATTTGACACCCCGTGACCGTTTGACCTTGAAATGGGACCTTTTGACCTTGAGCAGTGACCTTTTGACCTTGAACGTTGTTCGTGTGACCGTTTGATTTTGACCAGTGACCTTTTGACCTTTACCAGTGACCCTTTGACCTTATGCAATTGCCCCGTGACATTTTGACCTTGGTTCGCAACCTTTTGACCTTGACCTTTACCCCGTGACCTTATGACCTTGTCCCGTGACCTTTTGACCTTGAGCGGTGACCTTTTGACCTTGATTTTTGACCCCCATGACCTTATGACCTTGAACTTTGATCCTGTGACCGTTTGATTTTGACCAGTGAGCTTTTGACCTTATGCAATTGCCCCGTGACCTTTTGAATTGATACGTGACCTTTTGACCTTGAGCAGTGACCTTTTGACCTTGACAGGTGACCTTTTGGCCTTATGCAGTTGCCCCGTGACCTTCTGACCTTGTCCCATGACCTTTTGACCTTGGTTCGTGACCTTTTGACCTTGATTTTTGACCCCCGTGTCCTTATGACCTTGACTAGTGACCTTTTGACCTTGAACTTTGATCCTGGTACTGTTTTACCTAGACCTTTGACCCCCGTGACCTTTCTACATTGACTCGTGACCTTTTGACCTTGACCAGTGACCTTTTGACCTTGAACTTTGACCCGTGACCTTTTGACCTTGAACTTTGATCCTGTGACCGTTTGACCTTGACAGGTGACCTTTTGGCCTTATGCAATTGCGCCGTGACCTTTTGACCTTGTCCCGTGACCTTTTCACCTTGTACCGTGACCTTTTGACCTTGACCTTTAACCCCTGTGTCTTTTTTACCTTCAGCAGTGACCTTTTGACCCTGACCAGTGACCTTTTGACCTTGAACTTTGATCCTGTGACCGTTTGCTTTTGACCAGTGACCTTTTGACCTTTACCAGTGACCTTTTGACCTTGATTTTTGACCCCGTGACCGTTTGACCTTGATAAGTGACCTTTTGACCTTGAACTTTGACCCTGTGAACTTTTGACCTTGTCACGGGACATTTTGACCTTGATAAGTGACCTTATGACCTTGTCACGTGACCTTTTGACCTTGGTTCGTGACCTTTTGACCTTGACCTTTGACCCCCGTGACCTTATGACCTTGAACCGTGACCTTATGACCTTGAGCAGTGACCTTTTGACCTTGACAGGTGACCTTTTGGCCTTATGCAGTTGCCCCGTGACCTTTTCACCTTGTCCCGTGACCTTTTGACCTTGGTTTGTGACCTTTTGACCTCGATTTTTGACCCCGTGACCTTTTGACCTTGGTTCGTGACCTTTTGACCTTGACATTTGACACCCCCGTGACCGTTTGACCTTGAAACGGGACCTTTTGACCTTGAGCAGTGACCTTTTGACCTTGAACGTTGTTCGTGTGACCGTTTGATTTTGACCAGTGACCTTTTGACCTTTACCAGTGACCCTTTGACCTTATGCAATTGCCCCGTGACCTTTTGACCTTGGTTCGTGACCTTTTGACCTTGATTTTTGACCCCCGTGTCCTTATGACCTTGACTAGTGACCTTTTGACCTTGAACTTTGATCCTGGTACTGTTTTACCTAGACCTTTGACCCCCGTGACCTTTCTACATTGACTCGTGACCTTTTGACCTTGACCAGTGACCTTTTGACCTTGAACTTTGACCCGTGACCTTTTGACCTTGAACTTTGATCCTGTGACCGTTTGACCTTGACAGGTGACCTTTTGGCCTTATGCAGTTGCCCCGTGACCTTTTGACCTTGTCCCGTGACCTTTTCACCTTGTACCGTGACCTTTTGACCTTTACCTTTAACCCCTGTGTCTTTTTTACCTTCAGCAGTGACCTTTTGACCCTGACCAGTGACCTTTTGACCTTGAACTTTGATCCTGTGACCGTTTGCTTTTGACCAGTGACCTTTCGACCTTCACCAGTGACCTTTTGACCTTGATTTTTGACCCCGTGACCGTTTGACCTTGATAAGTGACCTTTTGACCTTGAACTTTGACCCTGTGAACTTTTGACCTTGAAACGGGACCTTTTGACCTTGATAAGTGACCTTATGACCTTGTCCCGTGACCTTTTGACCTTGGTTCGTGACCTTTTGACCTTGACCTTTGACCCCCGTGACCTTATGACCTTGAACCGTGACCTTTTGACCTTGAGCAGTGACCTTTTGACCTTGACAGGTGACCTTTTGGCCTTATGCAGTTGCCCCGTGACCATTTCACCTTGTCCCGTGACCTTTTGACCTTGGTTTGTGACCTTTTGACCTCGATTTATGACCCCGTGACCTTTTGACCTTGGTTCGTGACCTTTTGACCTTGACATTTGACACCCCGTGACCGTTTGACCTTGAAATGGGACCTTTTGACCTTGAGCAGTGACCTTTTGACCTTGAACGTTGTTCGTGTGACCGTTTGATTTTGACCAGTGACCTTTTGACCTTTACCAGTGACCCTTTGACCTTATGCAATTGCCCCGTGTCCTTTTGACCTTGGTTCGTGACCTTTTGACCTTGAGCGGTGACCTTTTGACCTTGATTTTTGACCCCCCATTACCTTATGACCTTGAACTTTGATCCTGTGACCGTTTGATTTTGACCAGTGAGCTTTTGACCTTATGCAATTGCCCCGTGACCTTTTGAATTGATACGTGACCTTTTGACCTTGAGCAGTGACCTTTTGACCTTGACAGGTGACCTTTTGGCCTTATGCAGTTGCCCCGTGACCTTCTGACCTTGTCCCGTGACCTTTTGACCTTGAGCGGTGACCTTTTGACCTTGATTTTTGACCCCCATGACCTTATGACCTTGAACTTTGATCCTGTGACCGTTTGATTTTGACCAGTGAGCTTTTGACCTTATGCAATTGCCCCGTGACCTTTTGAATTGATACGTGACCTTTTGACCTTGAGCAGTGACCTTTTGACCTTGACAGGTGACCTTTTGGCCTTATGCAGTTGCCCCGTGACCTTCTGACCTTGTCCCGTGACCTTTTGACCTTGGTTCGTGACCTTTTGACCTTGATTTTTGACCCCCGTGTCCTTATGACCTTGAAACGTGACCTTTTGACCTTGACTAGTGACCTTTTGACCTTGAACTTTGATCCTGGTACTGTTTTACCTAGACCTTTGACCCCCCGTGACCTTTCTACATTGACTCGTGACCTTTTGACCTTGACCAGTGACCTTTTGACCTTGAACTTTGACCCGTGACCTTTTGACCTTGAACTTTGATCCTGTGACCGTTTGACCTTGACAGGTGACCTTTTGGCCTTATGCAGTTGCCCCGTGACCTTTTGACCTTGTCCCGTGACCTTTTCACCTTGTACCGTGACCTTTTGACCTTTACCTTTAACCCCTGTGTCTTTTTTACCTTCAGCAGTGACCTTTTGACCCTGACCAGTGACCTTTTGACCTTGAACTTTCATCCTGTGACCGTTTGCTTTTGACCAGTGACCTTTTGACCTTTACCAGTGACCTTTTGACCTTGATTTTTGACCCCGTGACCGTTTGACCTTGATAAGTGACCTTTTGACCTTGAACTTTGACCCTGTGAACTTTTGACCTTGAAACGGGACCTTTTGACCTTGATAAGTGACCTTATGACCTTGTCCCGTGACCTTTTGACCTTGGTTCGTGACCTTTTGACCTTGACCTTTGACCCCCGTGACCTTATGACCTTGAACCGTGACCTTTTGACCTTGAGCAGTGACCTTTTGACCTTGACAGGTGACCTTTTGGCCTTATGCAGTTGCCCCGTGACCTTTTCACCTTGTCCCGTGACCTTTTGACCTTGGTTTGTGACCTTTTGACCTCGATTTTTGACCCCCGTGACCTTTTGACCTTGGTTCGTGACCTTTTGACCTTGACATTTGACACCCCCGTGACCGTTTGACCTTGAAACGGGACCTTTTGACCTTGAGCAGTGACCTTTTGACCTTGAACGTTGTTTGTGTGACCGTTTGCTTTTGACCAGTGACCTTTTGACCTTTACCAGTGACCCTTTGACCTTATGCAATTGCTCCGTGACCTTTTGACCTTGGTTCGTGACCTTTTGACCTTGACCTTTACCCCGTGACCTTTTGACCTTGGTTCGTGACCTTTTGACCTTGAGCAGTGACCTTTTGACCTTGATTTTTGACCCCATGACCTTATGACCTTGAACTTTGATCCTGTGACCGTTTGATTTTGACCAGTGAGCTTTTGACCTTATGCAATTGCCCCGTGACCTTTTGAATTGATACGTGACCTTTTGACCTTGAGCAGTGACCTTTTGACCTTGACAGGTGACCTTTTGGCCTTATGCAGTTGCCCCGTGACCTTCTGACCTTGTCCCGTGACCTTTTGACCTTGGTTCGTGACCTTTTGACCTTGATTTTTGACCCCCGTGTCCTTATGACCTTGAAACGTGACCTTTTGACCTTGACTAGTGACCTTTTGACCTTGAACTTTGATCCTGGTACTGTTTTACCTAGACCTTTGACCCCGTGACCTTTCTACATTGACTCGTGACCTTTTGACCTTGACCAGTGACCTTTTGACCTTGAACTTTGACCCGTGACCTTTTGACCTTGAACTTTGATCCTGTGACCGTTTGACCTTGACAGGTGACCTTTTGGCCTTATGCAGTTGCCCCGTGACCTTTTGACCTTGTCTCGTGACCTTTTCACATTGTACCGTGACCTTTTGACCTTGAGCGGTGACCTTTTGACCTTGATTTTTGACCCCCATGACCTTATGACCTTGAACTTTGATCCTGTGACCGTTTGATTTTGACCAGTGAGCTTTTGACCTTATGCAATTGCCCCGTGACCTTTTGAATTGATACGTGACCTTTTGACCTCGAGCAGTGACCTTTTGACCTTGAACTTTGACCCGTGACCTTTTGACCTTGAACTTTGATCCTGTGACCGTTTGACCTTGACAGGTGACCTTTTGGCCTTATGCAGTTGCCCCGTGACCTTTTGACCTTGTCCCGTGACCTTTTCACCTTGTACCGTGACCTTTTGACCTTTACCTTTAACCCCTGTGTCTTTTTTACCTTCAGCAGTGACCTTTTGACCCTGACCAGTGACCTTTTGACCTTGAACTTTCATCCTGTGACCGTTTGCTTTTGACCAGTGACTTTTCGACCTTGATTTTTGACCCCGTGACCGTTTGACCTTGATAAGTGACCTTTTGACCTTGAACTTTGACCCTGTGAACTTTTGACCTTGAAACGGGACCTTTTGACCTTGATAAGTGACCTTATGACCTTGTCCCGTGACCTTTTGACCTTGGTTCGTGACCTTTTGACCTTGACCTTTGACCCCCGTGACCTTATGACCTTGAACCGTGACATTTTGACCTTGAGCAGTGACCGTTTGACCTTGACAGGTGACCTTTTGGCCTTATGCAGTTGCCCTGTGACCTTTTCACCTTGTCCCGTGACCTTTTGACCTTGGTTTGTGACCTTTTGACCTCGATTTTTGACCCCCGTGACCTTTTGACCTTGGTTCGTGACCTTTTGACCTTGACATTTGACACCCCCGTGACCGTTTGACCTTGAAACGGGACCTTTTGACCTTGAGCAGTGACCTTTTGACCTTGAACGTTGTTCGTGTGACCGTTTGATTTTGACCAGTGACCTTTTGACCTTTACCAGTGACCCTTTGACCTTATGCAATTGCTCCGTGACCTTTTGACCTTGGTTCGTGACCTTTTGACCTTGACCTTTACCCCGTGACCTTATGACCTTGGTTCGTGACCTTTTGACCTTGAGCGGTGACCTTTTGACCTTGATTTTTGACCCCCATGACCTTATGACCTTGAACTTTGATCCTGTGACCGTTTGATTTTGACCAGTGAGCTTTTGACCTTATGCAATTGCCCCGTGACCTTTTGAATTGATACGTGACCTTTTGACCTTGAGCAGTGACCTTTTGACCTTGACAGGTGACCTTTTGGCCTTATGCAGTTGCCCCGTGACTTTCTGACCTTGTCCCGTGACCTTTTGACCTTGGTTCGTGACCTTTTGACCTTGATTTTTGACCCCCGTGTCCTTATGACCTTGAAACGTGACCTTTTGACCTTGACTAGTGACCTTTTGACCTTGAACTTTGATCCTGGTACTGTTTTACCTAGACCTTTGACCCCGTGACCTTTCTACATTGACTCGTGACCTTTTGACCTTGACCAGTGACCTTTTGACCTTGAACTTTGACCCGTGACCTTTTGACCTTGAACTTTGATCCTGTGACCGTTTGACCTTGACAGGTGAACTTTTGGCCTTATGCAGTTGCCCCGTGACCTTTTGACCTTGTCTCGTGACCTTTTCACATTGTACCGTGACCTTTTGACCTTGAGCGGTGACCTTTTGACCTTGATTTTTGACCCCCATGACCTTATGACCTTGAACTTTGATCCTGTGACCGTTTGATTTTGACCAGTGAGCTTTTGACCTTATGCAATTGCCCCGTGACCTTTTGAATTGATACGTGACCTTTTGACCTTGAGCAGTGACCTTTTGACCTTGACAGGTGACCTTTTGGCCTTATGCAGTTGCCCCGTGACCTTCTGACCTTGTCCCGTGACCTTTTGACCTTGGTTCGTGACCTTTTGACCTTGATTTTTGACCCCCGTGTCCTTATGACCTTGAAACGTGACCTTTTGACCTTGACTAGTGACCTTTTGACCTTGAACTTTGATCCTGGTACTGTTTTACCTAGACCTTTGACCCCCGTGACCTTTCTACATTGACTCGTGACCTTTCGACCTTGACCAGTGACCTTTTGACCTTGAACTTTGACCCGTGACCTTTTGACCTTGAACTTTGATCCTGTGACCGTTTGACCTTGACAGGTGACCTTTTGGCCTTATGCAGTTGCCCCGTGACCTTTTGACCTTGTCCCGTGACCTTTTCACCTTGTACCGTGACCTTTTGACCTTTACCTTTAACCCCTGTGTCTTTTTTACCTTCAGCAGTGACCTTTTGACCCTGACCAGTGACCTTTTGACCTTGAACTTTCATCCTGTGACCGTTTGCTTTTGACCAGTGACCTTTCGACCTTTACCAGTGACCTTTTGACCTTGATTTTTGACCCCGTGACCGTTTGACCTTGATAAGTGACCTTTTGACCTTGAACTTTGACCCTGTGAACTTTTGACCTTGAAACGGGACCTTTTGACCTTGATAAGTGACCTTATGACCTTGTCCCGTGACCTTTTGACCTTGACCTTTGACCCCCGTGACCTTATGACCTTGAACCGTGACCTTTTGACCTTGAGCAGTGACCTTTTGACCTTGACAGGTGACCTTTTGGCCTTATGCAGTTGCCCCGTGACCATTTCACCTTGTCCCGTGACCTTTTGACCTTGGTTTGTGACCTTTTGACCTCGATTTTTGACCCCGTGACCTTTTGACCTTGGTTCGTGACCTTTTGACCTTGACATTTGACACCCCCGTGACCGTTTGACCTTGAAACGGGACCTTTTGACCTTGAGCAGTGACCTTTTGACCTTGAACGTTGTTCGTGTGACCGTTTGATTTTGACCAGTGACCTTTTGACCTTTACCAGTGACCCTTTGACCTTATGCAATTGCCCCGTGACCTTTTGACCTTGGTTCGTGACCTTTTGACCTTGACCTTTACACCGTGACCTTATGACCTTGTCCCGTGACCTTTTGACCTTGAGCGGTGACCTTTTGACCTTGATTTTTGACCCCCCCATGACCTTATGACCTTGAACTTTGATCCTGTGACCGTTTGATTTTGACCAGTGAGCTTTTGACCTTATGCAATTGCCCCGTGACCTTTTGAATTGATACGTGACCTTTTGACCTTGAGCAGTGACCTTTTGACCTTGACAGGTGACCTTTTGGCCTTATGCAGTTGCCCCGTGACCTTCTGACCTTGTCCCGTGACCTTTTGACCTTGGTTCGTGACCTTTTGACCTCGATTTTTGACCCCCGTGTCCTTATGACCTTGAAACATGACCTTTTGACCTTGACTAGTGACCTTTTGACCTTGAACTTTGATCCTGGTACTGTTTTACCTTTACCTTTGACCCCCGTGACCTTTCTACATTGACTCGTGACCTTTCGACCTTGACCAGTGACCTTTTGACCTTGAACTTTGACCCGTGACCTTTTGACCTTGAACTTTGATCCTGTGACCGTTTGACCTTGACAGGTGACCTTTTGGCCTTATGCAGTTGCCCCGTGACCTTTTGACCTTGTCCCGTGACCTTTTCACCTTGTACCGTGACCTTTTGACCTTGACCTTTAACCCCTGTGTCTTTTTTACCTTCAGCAGTGACCTTTTGACCCTGACCAGTGACCTTTTGACCTTGAACTTTCATCCTGTGACCGTTTGCTTTTGACCAGTGACTTTTCGACCTTGATTTTTGACCCCGTGACCGTTTGACCTTGATAAGTGACCTTTTGACCTTGAACTTTGACCCTGTGAACTTTTGACCTTGAAACGGGACCTTTTGACCTTGATAAGTGACCTTATGACCTTGTCCCGTGACCTTTTGACCTTGGTTCGTGACCTTTTGACCTTGACCTTTGACCCCGTGACCTTATGACCTTGAACCGTGACCTTTTGACCTTGAGCAGTGACCGTTTGACCTTGACAGGTGACCTTTTGGCCTTATGCAGTTGCCCCGTGACCATTTCACCTTGTCCCGTGACCTTTTGACCTTGGTTTGTGACCTTTTGACCTCGATTTTTGACCCCCGTGACCTTTTGACCTTGGTTCGTGACCTTTTGACCTTGACATTTGACACCCCCGTGACCGTTTGACCTTGAAACGGGACCTTTTGACCTTGAGCAGTGACCTTTTGACCTTGAACGTTGTTCGTGTGACCGTTTGATTTTGACCAGTGACCTTTTGACCTTTACCAGTGACCCTTTGACCTTATGCAATTGCCCCGTGTCCTTTTGACCTTGGTTCGTGACCTTTTGACCTTGAGCGGTGACCTTTTGACCTTGATTTTTGACCCCCCATGACCTTATGACCTTGAACTTTGATCCTGTGACCGTTTGATTTTGACCAGTGAGCTTTTGACCTTATGCAATTGCCCCGTGACCTTTTGAATTGATACGTGACCTTTTGACCTTGAGCAGTGACCTTTTGACCTTGACAGGTGACCTTTTGGCCTTATGCAGTTGCCCCGTGACCTTCTGACCTTGTCCCGTGACCTTTTGACCTTGGTTCGTGACCTTTTGACCTTGATTTTTGACCCCCGTGTCCTTATGACCTTGAAACGTGACCTTTTGACCTTGACTAGTGACCTTTTGACCTTGAACTTTGATCCTGGTACTGTTTTACCTAGACCTTTGACCCCCGTGACCTTTCTACATTGACTCGTGACCTTTTGACCTTGACCAGTGACCTTTTGACCTTGAACTTTGACCCGTGACCTTTTGACCTTGAACTTTGATCCTGTGACCGTTTGACCTTGACAGGTGACCTTTTGGCCTTATGCAGTTGCCCCGTGACCTTTTGACCTTGTCCCGTGACCTTTTCACCTTGTACCGTGACCTTTTGACCTTTACCTTTAACCCCTGTGTCTTTTTTACCTTCAGCAGTGACCTTTTGACCCTGACCAGTGACCTTTTGACCTTGAACTTTCATCCTGTGACCGTTTGCTTTTGACCAGTGACCTTTTGACCTTCACCAGTGACCTTTTGACCTTGATTTTTGACCCCGTGACCGTTTGACCTTGATAAGTGACCTTTTGACCTTGAACTTTGACCCTGTGAACTTTTGACCTTGAAACGGGACCTTTTGACCTTGATAAGTGACCTTATGACCTTGTCCCGTGACCTTTTGACCTTGGTTCGTGACCTTTTGACCTTGACCTTTGACCCCTGTGACCTTATGACCTTGAACCGTGACCTTTTGACCTTGAGCAGTGACCTTTTGACCTTGACAGGTGACCTTTTGGCCTTATGCAGTTGCCCTGTGACCTTTTCACCTTGTCCCGTGACCTTTTGACCTTGGTTTGTGACCTTTTGACCTCGATTTTTGACCCCCGTGACCTTTTGACCTTGGTTCGTGACCTTTTGACCTTGACATTTGACACCCCCGTGACCGTTTGACCTTGAAACGGGACCTTTTGACCTTGAGCAGTGACCTTTTGACCTTGAACGTTGTTCGTGTGACCGTTTGATTTTGACCAGTGACCTTTTGACCTTTACCAGTGACCCTTTGACCTTATGCAATTGCCCCGTGTCCTTTTGACCTTGGTTCGTGACCTTTTGACCTTGAGCGGTGACCTTTTGACCTTGATTTTTGACCCCCCATGACCTTATGACCTTGAACTTTGATCCTGTGACCGTTTGATTTTGACCAGTGAGCTTTTGACCTTATGCAATTGCCCCGTGACCTTTTGAATTGATACGTGACCTTTTGACCTTGAGCAGTGACCTTTTGACCTTGACAGGTGACCTTTTGGCCTTATGCAGTTGCCCCGTGACCTTCTGACCTTGTCCCGTGACCTTTTGACCTTGGTTCGTGACCTTTTGACCTTGATTTTTGACCCCCGTGTCCTTATGACCTTGAAACGTGACCTTTTGACCTTGACTAGTGACCTTTTGACCTTGAACTTTGATCCTGGTACTGTTTTACCTAGACCTTTGACCCCGTGACCTTTCTACATTGACTCGTGACCTTTTGACCTTGACCAGTGACCTTTTGACCTTGAACTTTGACCCGTGACCTTTTGACCTTGAACTTTGATCCTGTGACCGTTTGACCTTGACAGGTGACCTTTTGGCCTTATGCAGTTGCCCCGTGACCTTTTGACCTTGTCTCGTGACCTTTTCACATTGTACCGTGACCTTTTGACCTTGAGCGGTGACCTTTTGACCTTGATTTTTGACCCCCATGACCTTATGACCTTGAACTTTGATCCTGTGACCGTTTGATTTTGACCAGTGAGCTTTTGACCTTATGCAATTGCCCCGTGACCTTTTGAATTGATACGTGACCTTTTGACCTCGAGCAGTGACCTTTTGACCTTGAACTTTGACCCGTGACCTTTTGACCTTGAACTTTGATCCTGTGACCGTTTGACCTTGACAGGTGACCTTTTGGCCTTATGCAGTTGCCCCGTGACCTTTTGACCTTGTCCCGTGACCTTTTCACCTTGTACCGTGACCTTTTGACCTTGACCTTTAACCCCTGTGTCTTTTTTACCTTCAGCAGTGACCTTTTGACCCTGACCAGTGACCTTTTGACCTTGAACTTTCATCCTGTGACCGTTTGCTTTTGACCAGTGACCTTTTGACCTTTACCAGTGACCTTTTGACCTTGATTTTTGACCCCGTGACCGTTTGACCTTGATAAGTGACCTTTTGACCTTGAACTTTGACCCTGTGAACTTTTGACCTTGAAACGGGACCTTTTGACCTTGATAAGTGACCTTATGACCTTGTCCCGTGACCTTTTGACCTTGGTTCGTGACCTTTTGACCTTGACCTTTGACCCCCGTGACCTTATGACCTTGAACCGTGACCTTTTGACCTTGAGCAGTGACCTTTTGACCTTGACAGGTGACCTTTTGGCCTTATGCAGTTGCCCCGTGACCATTTCACCTTGTCCCGTGACCTTTTGACCTTGGTTTGTGACCTTTTGACCTCGATTTTTGACCCCCGTGACCTTTTGACCTTGGTTCGTGACCTTTTGACCTTGACATTTGACACCCCGTGACCGTTTGACCTTGAAACGGGACCTTTTGACCTTGAGCAGTGACCTTTTGACCTTGAACGTTGTTCGTGTGACCGTTTGATTTTGACCAGTGACCTTTTGACCTTTACCAGTGACCCTTTGACCTTATGCAATTGCCCCGTGACCTTTTGACCTTGGTTCGTGACCTTTTGACCTTGAGCGGTGACCTTTTGACCTTGATTTTTGACCCCCCATGACCTTATGACCTTGAACTTTGATCCTGTGACCGTTTGATTTTGACCAGTGAGCTTTTGACCTTATGCAATTGCCCCGTGACCTTTTGAATTGATACGTGACCTTTTGACCTTGAGCAGTGACCTTTTGACCTTGACAGGTGACCTTTTGGCCTTATGCAGTTGCCCCGTGACCTTCTGACCTTGCCCCGTGAACTTTTGACCTTGGTTCGTGACCTTTTGACCTTGATTTTTGACCCCCGTGTCCTTATGACCTTGAAACGTGACCTTTTGACCTTGACTAGTGACCTTTTGACCTTGAACTTTGATCCTGGTACTGTTTTACCTAGACCTTTGACCCCCGTGACCTTTCTACATTGACTCGTGACCTTTTGACCTTGACCAGTGACCTTTTGACCTTGAACTTTGACCCGTGACCTTTTGACCTTGAACTTTGATCCTGTGACCGTTTGACCTTGACAGGTGACCTTTTGGCCTTATGCAGTTGCCCCGTGACCTTTTGACCTTGTCCTGTGACCTTTTCACATTGTACCGTGACCTTTTGACCTTTACCTTTAACCCCTGTGTCTTTTTTACCTTCAGCAGTGACCTTTTGACCCTGACCAGTGACCTTTTGACCTTGAACTTTCATCCTGTGACCGTTTGCTTTTGACCAGTGACCTTTTGACCTTTACCAGTGACCTTTTGACCTTGATTTTTGACCCGTGACCGTTTGACCTTGATAAGTGACCTTTTGACCTTGAACTTTGACCCTGTGAACTTTTGACCTTGAAACGGGACCTTTTGACCTTGATAAGTGACCTTATGACCTTGTCCCGTGACCTTTTGACCTTGGTTCGTGACCTTTTGACCTTGACCTTTGACCCCCGTGACCTTATGACCTTGAACCGTGACCTTTTGACCTTGAGCAGTGACCTTTTGACCTTGACAGGTGACCTTTTGGCCTTATGCAGTTGCCCCGTGACCATTTCACCTTGTCCCGTGACCTTTTGACCTTGGTTTGTGACCTTTTGACCTCGATTTTTGACCCCCGTGACCTTTTGACCTTGGTTCGTGACCTTTTGACCTTGACATTTGACACCCCGTGACCGTTTGACCTTGAAACGGGACCTTTTGACCTTGAGCAGTGACCTTTTGACCTTGAACGTTGTTCGTGTGACCGTTTGATTTTGACCAGTGACCTTTTGACCTTTACCAGTGACCCTTTGACCTTATGCAATTGCCCCGTGACCTTTTGACCTTGGTTCGTGACCTTTTGACCTTGAGCGGTGACCTTTTGACCTTGATTTTTGACCCCCCATGACCTTATGACCTTGAACTTTGATCCTGTGACCGTTTGATTTTGACCAGTGAGCTTTTGACCTTATGCAATTGCCCCGTGACCTTTTGAATTGATACGTGACCTTTTGACCTTGAGCAGTGACCTTTTGACCTTGACAGGTGACCTTTTGGCCTTATGCAGTTGCCCCGTGACCTTCTGACCTTGTCCCGTGACCTTTTGACCTTGGTTTGTGACCTTTTGACCTTGATTTTTGACCCCCGTGTCCTTATGACCTTGAAACGTGACCTTTTGACCTTGACTAGTGACCTTTTGACCTTGAACTTTGATCCTGGTACTGTTTTACCTAGACCTTTGACCCCCGTGACCTTTCTACATTGACTCGTGACCTTTCGACCTTGACCAGTGACCTTTTGACCTTGAACTTTGACCCGTGACCTTTTGACCTTGAACTTTGATCCTGTGACCGTTTGACCTTGACAGGTGACCTTTTGGCCTTATGCAGTTGCCCCGTGACCTTTTGACCTTGTCCCGTGACCTTTTGACCTTGACCTTTAACCCCTGTGTCTTTTTTACCTTCAGCAGTGACCTTTTGACCCTGACCAGTGACCTTTTGACCTTGAACTTTCATCCTGTGACCGTTTGCTTTTGACCAGTGACCTTTTGACCTTTACCAGTGACCTTTTGACCTTGATTTTTGACCCGTGACCGTTTGACCTTGATAAGTGACCTTTTGACCTTGAACTTTGACCCTGTGAACTTTTGACCTTGAAACGGGACCTTTTGACCTTGATAAGTGACCTTATGACCTTGTCCCGTGACCTTTTGACCTTGGTTCGTGACCTTTTGACCTTGACCTTTGACCCCCGTGACCTTATGACCTTGAACCGTGACCTTTTGACCTTGAGCAGTGACCTTTTGACCTTGACAGGTGACCTTTTGGCCTTATGCAGTTGCCCCGTGACCATTTCACCTTGTCCCGTGACCTTTTGACCTTGGTTTGTGACCTTTTGACCTCGATTTTTGACCCCCGTGACCTTTTGACCTTGGTTCGTGACCTTTTGACCTTGACATTTGACACCCCCGTGACCGTTTGACCTTGAAACGGGACCTTTTGACCTTGAGCAGTGACCTTTTGACCTTGACAGGTGACCTTTTGGCCTTATGCAGTTGCCCCGTGACCTTCTGACCTTGTCCCGTGACCTTTTGACCTTGACCAGTGACCTTTTGACCTTGAACTTAGACCCGTGACCTTTTGACCTTGAACTTTGATCCTGTGACCGTTTGACCTTGACAGGTGACCTTTTGGCCTTATGCAGTTGCCCCGTGACCTTTTGACCTTGTCCCGTGACCTTTTCACCTTGTACCGTGACCTTTTGACCTTGACCTTTAACCCCTGTGTCTTTTTTACCTTCAGCAGTGACCTTTTGACCCTGACCAGTGACCTTTTGACCTTGAACTTTCATCCTGTGACCGTTTGCTTTTGACCAGTGACCTTTTGACCTTTACCAGTGACCTTTTGACCTTGATTTTTGACCCCGTGACCGTTTGACCTTGATAAGTGACCTTTTGACCTTGAACTTTGACCCTGTGAACTTTTGACCTTGAAACGGGACCTTTTGACCTTGATAAGTGACCTTATGACCTTGTCCCGTGACCTTTTGACCTTGGTTCGTGACCTTTTGACCTTGACCTTTGACCCCCGTGACCTTATGACCTTGAACCGTGACCTTTTGACCTTGAGCAGTGACCTTTTGACCTTGACAAGTGACCTTTTGGCCTTATGCAGTTACCCTGTGACCATTTCACCTTGTCCCGTGACCTTTTGACCTTGGTTTGTGACCTTTTGACCTCGATTTTTGACCCCTGTGACCTTTTGACCTTGGTTCGTGACCTTTTGACCTTGACATTTGACACCCCCGTGACCGTTTGACCTTGAAACGGGACCTTTTGACCTTGAGCAGTGACCTTTTGACCTTGAACGTTGTTCGTGTGACCGTTTGATTTTGACCAGTGACCTTTTGACCTTTACCAGTGACCCTTTGACCTTATGCAATTGCCCCGTGACCTTTTGACCTTGGTTCGTGACCTTTTGACCTTGAGCGGTGACCTTTTGACCTTGATTTTTGACCCCCCATGACCTTATGACCTTGAACTTTGATCCTGTGACCGTTTGATTTTGACCAGTGAGCTTTTGACCTTATGCAATTGCCCCGTGACCTTTTGAATTGATACGTGACCTTTTGACCTTGAGCAGTGACCTTTTGACCTTGACAGGTGACCTTTTGGCCTTATGCAGTTGCCCCGTGACCTTCTGACCTTGTCCCGTGACCTTTTGACCTTGGTTCGTGACCTTTTGACCTTGATTTTTGACCCCCGTGTCCTTATGACCTTGAAACGTGACCTTTTGACCTTGACTAGTGACCTTTTGACCTTGAACTTTGATCCTGGTACTGTTTTACCTAGACCTTTGACCCCGTGACCTTTCTACATTGACTCGTGACCTTTTGACCTTGACCAGTGACCTTTTGACCTTGAACTTTGACCCGTGACCTTTTGACCTTGAACTTTGATCCTGTGACCGTTTGACCTTGACAGGTGACCTTTTGGCCTTATGCAGTTGCCCCGTGACCTTTTGACCTTGTCTCGTGACCTTTTCACATTGTACCGTGACCTTTTGACCTTGAGCGGTGACCTTTTGACCTTGATTTTTGACCCCCATGACCTTATGACCTTGAACTTTGATCCTGTGACCGTTTGATTTTGACCAGTGAGCTTTTGACCTTATGCAATTGCCCCGTGACCTTTTGAATTGATACGTGACCTTTTGACCTCGAGCAGTGACCTTTTGACCTTGAACTTTGACCCGTGACCTTTTGACCTTGAACTTTGATCCTGTGACCGTTTGACCTTGACAGGTGACCTTTTGGCCTTATGCAGTTGCCCCGTGACCTTTTGACCTTGTCCCGTGACCTTTTCACCTTGTACCGTGACCTTTTGACCTTGACCTTTAACCCCTGTGTCTTTTTTACCTTCAGCAGTGACCTTTTGACCCTGACCAGTGACCTTTTGACCTTGAACTTTCATCCTGTGACCGTTTGCTTTTGACCAGTGACCTTTTGACCTTTACCAGTGACCTTTTGACCTTGATTTTTGACCCCGTGACCGTTTGACCTTGATAAGTGACCTTTTGACCTTGAACTTTGACCCTGTGAACTTTTGACCTTGAAACGGGACCTTTTGACCTTGATAAGTGACCTTATGACCTTGTCCCGTGACCTTTTGACCTTGGTTCGTGACCTTTTGACCTTGACCTTTGACCCCCGTGACCTTATGACCTTGAACCGTGACCTTTTGACCTTGAGCAGTGACCTTTTGACCTTGACAAGTGACCTTTTGGCCTTATGCAGTTGCCCTGTGACCATTTCACCTTGTCCCGTGACCTTTTGACCTTGGTTTGTGACCTTTTGACCTCGATTTTTGACCCCTGTGACCTTTTGACCTTGGTTCGTGACCTTTTGACCTTGACATTTGACACACCCGTGACCGTTTGACCTTGAAACGGGACCTTTTGACCTTGAGCAGTGACCTTTTGACCTTGAACGTTGTTCGTGTGACCGTTTGATTTTGACCAGTGACCTTTTGACCTTTACCAGTGACCCTTTGACCTTATGCAATTGCCCCGTGACCTTTTGACCTTGGTTCGTGACCTTTTGACCTTGAGCGGTGACCTTTTGACCTTGATTTTTGACCCCCCATGACCTTATGACCTTGAACTTTGATCCTGTGACCGTTTGATTTTGACCAGTGAGCTTTTGACCTTATGCAATTGCCCCGTGACCTTTTGAATTGATACGTGACCTTTTGACCTTGAGCAGTGACCTTTTGACCTTGACAGGTGACCTTTTGGCCTTATGCAGTTGCCCCGTGACCTTCTGACCTTGTCCCGTGACCTTTTGACCTTGGTTCGTGACCTTTTGACCTTGATTTTTGACCCCCGTGTCCTTATGACCTTGAAACGTGACCTTTTGACCTTGACTAGTGACCTTTTGACCTTGAACTTTGATCCTGGTACTGTTTTACCTAGACCTTTGACCCCCGTGACCTTTCTACATTGACTCGTGACCTTTTGACCTTGACCAGTGACCTTTTGACCTTGAACTTTGACCCGTGACCTTTTGACCTTGAACTTTGATCCTGTGACCGTTTGACCTTGACAGGTGACCTTTTGGCCTTATGCAGTTGCCCCGTGACCTTTTGACCTTGTCCCGTGACCTTTTCACCTTGTACCGTGACCTTTTGACCTTGACCTTTAACCCCTGTGTCTTTTTTACCTTCAGCAGTGACCTTTTGACCCTGACCAGTGACCTTTTGACCTTGAACTTTCATCCTGTGACCGTTTGCTTTTGACCAGTGACCTTTTGACCTTTACCAGTGACCTTTTGACCTTGATTTTTGACCCGTGACCGTTTGACCTTGATAAGTGACCTTTTGACCTTGAACTTTGACCCTGTGAACTTTTGACCTTGAAACGGGACCTTTTGACCTTGATAAGTGACCTTATGACCTTGTCCCGTGACCTTTTGACCTTGGTTCGTGACCTTTTGACCTTGACCTTTGACCCCCGTGACCTTATGACCTTGAACCGTGACCTTTTGACCTTGAGCAGTGACCTTTTGACCTTGACAGGTGACCTTTTGGCCTTATGCAGTTGCCCCGTGACCATTTCACCTTGTCCCGTGACCTTTTGACCTTGGTTTGTGACCTTTTGACCTCGATTTTTGACCCCCGTGACCTTTTGACCTTGGTTCGTGACCTTTTGACCTTGACATTTGACACCCCGTGACCGTTTGACCTTGAAACGGGACCTTTTGACCTTGAGCAGTGACCTTTTGACCTTGAACGTTGTTCGTGTGACCGTTTGATTTTGACCAGTGACCTTTTGACCTTTACCAGTGACCCTTTGACCTTACGCAATTGCCCCGTGACCTTTTGACCTTGGTTCGTGACCTTTTGACCTTGAGCGGTGACCTTTTGACCTTGATTTTTGACCCCCCATGACCTTATGACCTTGAACTTTGATCCTGTGACCGTTTGATTTTGACCAGTGAGCTTTTGACCTTATGCAATTGCCCCGTGACCTTTTGAATTGATACGTGACCTTTTGACCTTGAGCAGTGACCTTTTGACCTTGACAGGTGACCTTTTGGCCTTATGCAGTTGCCCCGTGACCTTCTGACCTTGCCCCGTGAACTTTTGACCTTGGTTCGTGACCTTTTGACCTTGATTTTTGACCCCCGTGTCCTTATGACCTTGAAACGTGACCTTTTGACCTTGACTAGTGACCTTTTGACCTTGAACTTTGATCCTGGTACTGTTTTACCTAGACCTTTGACCCCCGTGACCTTTCTACATTGACTCGTGACCTTTTGACCTTGACCAGTGACCTTTTGACCTTGAACTTTGACCCGTGACCTTTTGACCTTGAACTTTGATCCTGTGACCGTTTGACCTTGACAGGTGACCTTTTGGCCTTATGCAGTTGCCCCGTGACCTTTTGACCTTGTCCTGTGACCTTTTCACATTGTACCGTGACCTTTTGACCTTTACCTTTAACCCCTGTGTCTTTTTTACCTTCAGCAGTGACCTTTTGACCCTGACCAGTGACCTTTTGACCTTGAACTTTCATCCTGTGACCGTTTGCTTTTGACCAGTGACCTTTTGACCTTTACCAGTGACCTTTTGACCTTGATTTTTGACCCGTGACCGTTTGACCTTGATAAGTGACCTTTTGACCTTGAACTTTGACCCTGTGAACTTTTGACCTTGAAACGGGACCTTTTGACCTTGATAAGTGACCTTATGACCTTGTCCCGTGACCTTTTGACCTTGGTTCGTGACCTTTTGACCTTGACCTTTGACCCCCGTGACCTTATGACCTTGAACCGTGACCTTTTGACCTTGAGCAGTGACCTTTTGACCTTGACAGGTGACCTTTTGGCCTTATGCAGTTGCCCCGTGACCATTTCACCTTGTCCCGTGACCTTTTGACCTTGGTTTGTGACCTTTTGACCTCGATTTTTGACCCCCGTGACCTTTTGACCTTGGTTCGTGACCTTTTGACCTTGACATTTGACACCCCGTGACCGTTTGACCTTGAAACGGGACCTTTTGACCTTGAGCAGTGACCTTTTGACCTTGAACGTTGTTCGTGTGACCGTTTGATTTTGACCAGTGACCTTTTGACCTTTACCAGTGACCCTTTGACCTTATGCAATTGCCCCGTGACCTTTTGACCTTGGTTCGTGACCTTTTGACCTTGAGCGGTGACCTTTTGACCTTGATTTTTGACCCCCCATGACCTTATGACCTTGAACTTTGATCCTGTGACCGTTTGATTTTGACCAGTGAGCTTTTGACCTTATGCAATTGCCCCGTGACCTTTTGAATTGATACGTGACCTTTTGACCTTGAGCAGTGACCTTTTGACCTTGACAGGTGACCTTTTGGCCTTATGCAGTTGCCCCGTGACCTTCTGACCTTGTCCCGTGACCTTTTGACCTTGGTTTGTGACCTTTTGACCTTGATTTTTGACCCCCGTGTCCTTATGACCTTGAAACGTGACCTTTTGACCTTGACTAGTGACCTTTTGACCTTGAACTTTGATCCTGGTACTGTTTTACCTAGACCTTTGACCCCCGTGACCTTTCTACATTGACTCGTGACCTTTCGACCTTGACCAGTGACCTTTTGACCTTGAACTTTGACCCGTGACCTTTTGACCTTGAACTTTGATCCTGTGACCGTTTGACCTTGACAGGTGACCTTTTGGCCTTATGCAGTTGCCCCGTGACCTTTTGACCTTGTCCCGTGACCTTTTGACCTTGACCTTTAACCCCTGTGTCTTTTTTACCTTCAGCAGTGACCTTTTGACCCTGACCAGTGACCTTTTGACCTTGAACTTTCATCCTGTGACCGTTTGCTTTTGACCAGTGACCTTTTGACCTTTACCAGTGACCTTTTGACCTTGATTTTTGACCCGTGACCGTTTGACCTTGATAAGTGACCTTTTGACCTTGAACTTTGACCCTGTGAACTTTTGACCTTGAAACGGGACCTTTTGACCTTGATAAGTGACCTTATGACCTTGTCCCGTGACCTTTTGACCTTGGTTCGTGACCTTTTGACCTTGACCTTTGACCCCCGTGACCTTATGACCTTGAACCGTGACCTTTTGACCTTGAGCAGTGACCTTTTGACCTTGACAGGTGACCTTTTGGCCTTATGCAGTTGCCCCGTGACCATTTCACCTTGTCCCGTGACCTTTTGACCTTGGTTTGTGACCTTTTGACCTCGATTTTTGACCCCCGTGACCTTTTGACCTTGGTTCGTGACCTTTTGACCTTGACATTTGACACCCCCGTGACCGTTTGACCTTGAAACGGGACCTTTTGACCTTGAGCAGTGACCTTTTGACCTTGACAGGTGACCTTTTGGCCTTATGCAGTTGCCCCGTGACCTTCTGACCTTGTCCCGTGACCTTTTGACCTTGACCAGTGACCTTTTGACCTTGAACTTAGACCCGTGACCTTTTGACCTTGAACTTTGATCCTGTGACCGTTTGACCTTGACAGGTGACCTTTTGGCCTTATGCAGTTGCCCCGTGACCTTTTGACCTTGTCCCGTGACCTTTTCACCTTGTACCGTGACCTTTTGACCTTGACCTTTAACCCCTGTGTCTTTTTTACCTTCAGCAGTGACCTTTTGACCCTGACCAGTGACCTTTTGACCTTGAACTTTCATCCTGTGACCGTTTGCTTTTGACCAGTGACCTTTTGACCTTTACCAGTGACCTTTTGACCTTGATTTTTGACCCCGTGACCGTTTGACCTTGATAAGTGACCTTTTGACCTTGAACTTTGACCCTGTGAACTTTTGACCTTGAAACGGGACCTTTTGACCTTGATAAGTGACCTTATGACCTTGTCCCGTGACCTTTTGACCTTGGTTCGTGACCTTTTGACCTTGACCTTTGACCCCCGTGACCTTATGACCTTGAACCGTGACCTTTTGACCTTGAGCAGTGACCTTTTGACCTTGACAAGTGACCTTTTGGCCTTATGCAGTTGCCCTGTGACCATTTCACCTTGTCCCGTGACCTTTTGACCTTGGTTTGTGACCTTTTGACCTCGATTTTTGACCCCTGTGACCTTTTGACCTTGGTTCGTGACCTTTTGACCTTGACATTTGACACCCCCGTGACCGTTTGACCTTGAAACGGGACCTTTTGACCTTGAGCAGTGACCTTTTGACCTTGAACGTTGTTCGTGTGACCGTTTGATTTTGACCAGTGACCTTTTGACCTTTACCAGTGACCCTTTGACCTTATGCAATTGCCCCGTGACCTTTTGACCTTGGTTCGTGACCTTTTGACCTTGAGCGGTGACCTTTTGACCTTGATTTTTGACCCCCCATGACCTTATGACCTTGAACTTTGATCCTGTGACCGTTTGATTTTGACCAGTGAGCTTTTGACCTTATGCAATTGCCCCGTGACCTTTTGAATTGATACGTGACCTTTTGACCTTGAGCAGTGACCTTTTGACCTTGACAGGTGACCTTTTGGCCTTATGCAGTTGCCCCGTGACCTTCTGACCTTGTCCCGTGACCTTTTGACCTTGGTTCGTGACCTTTTGACCTTGATTTTTGACCCCCGTGTCCTTATGACCTTGAAACGTGACCTTTTGACCTTGACTAGTGACCTTTTGACCTTGAACTTTGATCCTGGTACTGTTTTACCTAGACCTTTGACCCCGTGACCTTTCTACATTGACTCGTGACCTTTTGACCTTGACCAGTGACCTTTTGACCTTGAATTTTGACCCGTGACCTTTTGACCTTGAACTTTGATCCTGTGACCGTTTGACCTTGACAGGTGACCTTTTGGCCTTATGCAGTTGCCCCGTGACCTTTTGACCTTGTCTCGTGACCTTTTCACATTGTACCGTGACCTTTTGACCTTGAGCGGTGACCTTTTGACCTTGATTTTTGACCCCCATGACCTTATGACCTTGAACTTTGATCCTGTGACCGTTTGATTTTGACCAGTGAGCTTTTGACCTTATGCAATTGCCCCGTGACCTTTTGAATTGATACGTGACCTTTTGACCTCGAGCAGTGACCTTTTGACCTTGAACTTTGACCCGTGACCTTTTGACCTTGAACTTTGATCCTGTGACCGTTTGACCTTGACAGGTGACCTTTTGGCCTTATGCAGTTGCCCCGTGACCTTTTGACCTTGTCCCGTGACCTTTTCACCTTGTACCGTGACCTTTTGACCTTGACCTTTAACCCCTGTGTCTTTTTTACCTTCAGCAGTGACCTTTTGACCCTGACCAGTGACCTTTTGACCTTGAACTTTCATCCTGTGACCGTTTGCTTTTGACCAGTGACCTTTTGACCTTTACCAGTGACCTTTTGACCTTGATTTTTGACCCCGTGACCGTTTGACCTTGATAAGTGACCTTTTGACCTTGAACTTTGACCCTGTGAACTTTTGACCTTGAAACGGGACCTTTTGACCTTGATAAGTGACCTTATGACCTTGTCCCGTGACCTTTTGACCTTGGTTCGTGACCTTTTGACCTTGACCTTTGACCCCCGTGACCTTATGACCTTGAACCGTGACCTTTTGACCTTGAGCAGTGACCTTTTGACCTTGACAAGTGACCTTTTGGCCTTATGCAGTTGCCCTGTGACCATTTCACCTTGTCCCGTGACCTTTTGACCTTGGTTTGTGACCTTTTGACCTCGATTTTTGACCCCTGTGACCTTTTGACCTTGGTTCGTGACCTTTTGACCTTGACATTTGACACACCCGTGACCGTTTGACCTTGAAACGGGACCTTTTGACCTTGAGCAGTGACCTTTTGACCTTGAACGTTGTTCGTGTGACCGTTTGATTTTGACCAGTGACCTTTTGACCTTTACCAGTGACCCTTTGACCTTATGCAATTGCCCCGTGACCTTTTGACCTTGGTTCGTGACCTTTTGACCTTGAGCGGTGACCTTTTGACCTTGATTTTTGACCCCCCATGACCTTATGACCTTGAACTTTGATCCTGTGACCGTTTGATTTTGACCAGTGAGCTTTTGACCTTATGCAATTGCCCCGTGACCTTTTGAATTGATACGTGACCTTTTGACCTTGAGCAGTGACCTTTTGACCTTGACAGGTGACCTTTTGGCCTTATGCAGTTGCCCCGTGACCTTCTGACCTTGTCCCGTGACCTTTTGACCTTGGTTTGTGACCTTTTGACCTTGATTTTTGACCCCCGTGTCCTTATGACCTTGAAACGTGACCTTTTGACCTTGACTAGTGACCTTTTGACCTTGAACTTTGATCCTGGTACTGTTTTACCTAGACCTTTGACCCCCGTGACCTTTCTACATTGACTCGTGACCTTTCGACCTTGACCAGTGACCTTTTGACCTTGAACTTTGACCCGTGACCTTTTGACCTTGAACTTTGATCCTGTGACCGTTTGACCTTGACAGGTGACCTTTTGGCCTTATGCAGTTGCCCCGTGACCTTTTGACCTTGTCCCGTGACCTTTTGACCTTGACCTTTAACCCCTGTGTCTTTTTTACCTTCAGCAGTGACCTTTTGACCCTGACCAGTGACCTTTTGACCTTGAACTTTCATCCTGTGACCGTTTGCTTTTGACCAGTGACCTTTTGACCTTTACCAGTGACCTTTTGACCTTGATTTTTGACCCGTGACCGTTTGACCTTGATAAGTGACCTTTTGACCTTGAACTTTGACCCTGTGAACTTTTGACCTTGAAACGGGACCTTTTGACCTTGATAAGTGACCTTATGACCTTGTCCCGTGACCTTTTGACCTTGGTTCGTGACCTTTTGACCTTGACCTTTGACCCCCGTGACCTTATGACCTTGAACCGTGACCTTTTGACCTTGAGCAGTGACCTTTTGACCTTGACAGGTGACCTTTTGGCCTTATGCAGTTGCCCCGTGACCATTTCACCTTGTCCCGTGACCTTTTGACCTTGGTTTGTGACCTTTTGACCTCGATTTTTGACCCCCGTGACCTTTTGACCTTGGTTCGTGACCTTTTGACCTTGACATTTGACACCCCCGTGACCGTTTGACCTTGAAACGGGACCTTTTGACCTTGAGCAGTGACCTTTTGACCTTGACAGGTGACCTTTTGGCCTTATGCAGTTGCCCCGTGACCTTCTGACCTTGTCCCGTGACCTTTTGACCTTGACCAGTGACCTTTTGACCTTGAACTTAGACCCGTGACCTTTTGACCTTGAACTTTGATCCTGTGACCGTTTGACCTTGACAGGTGACCTTTTGGCCTTATGCAGTTGCCCCGTGACCTTTTGACCTTGTCCCATGACCTTTTCACCTTGTACCGTGACCTTTTGACCTTGACCTTTAACCCCTGTGTCTTTTTTACCTTCAGCAGTGACCTTTTGACCCTGACCAGTGACCTTTTGACCTTGAACTTTCATCCTGTGACCGTTTGCTTTTGACCAGTGACCTTTTGACCTTTACCAGTGACCTTTTGACCTTGATTTTTGACCCCGTGACCGTTTGACCTTGATAAGTGACCTTTTGACCTTGAACTTTGACCCTGTGAACTTTTGACCTTGAAACGGGACCTTTTGACCTTGATAAGTGACCTTATGACCTTGTCCCGTGACCTTTTGACCTTGGTTCGTGACCTTTTGACCTTGACCTTTGACCCCCGTGACCTTATGACCTTGAACCGTGACCTTTTGACCTTGAGCAGTGACCTTTTGACCTTGACAAGTGACCTTTTGGCCTTATGCAGTTGCCCTGTGACCATTTCACCTTGTCCCGTGACCTTTTGACCTTGGTTTGTGACCTTTTGACCTCGATTTTTGACCCCTGTGACCTTTTGACCTTGGTTCGTGACCTTTTGACCTTGACATTTGACACCCCCGTGACCGTTTGACCTTGAAACGGGACCTTTTGACCTTGAGCAGTGACCTTTTGACCTTGAACGTTGTTCGTGTGACCGTTTGATTTTGACCAGTGACCTTTTGACCTTTACCAGTGACCCTTTGACCTTATGCAATTGCCCCGTGACCTTTTGACCTTGGTTCGTGACCTTTTGACCTTGAGCGGTGACCTTTTGACCTTGATTTTTGACCCCCCATGACCTTATGACCTTGAACTTTGATCCTGTGACCGTTTGATTTTGACCAGTGAGCTTTTGACCTTATGCAATTGCCCCGTGACCTTTTGAATTGATACGTGACCTTTTGACCTTGAGCAGTGACCTTTTGACCTTGACAGGTGACCTTTTGGCCTTATGCAGTTGCCCCGTGACCTTCTGACCTTGTCCCGTGACCTTTTGACCTTGGTTCGTGACCTTTTGACCTTGATTTTTGACCCCCGTGTCCTTATGACCTTGAAACGTGACCTTTTGACCTTGACTAGTGACCTTTTGACCTTGAACTTTGATCCTGGTACTGTTTTACCTAGACCTTTGACCCCGTGACCTTTCTACATTGACTCGTGACCTTTTGACCTTGACCAGTGACCTTTTGACCTTGAACTTTGACCCGTGACCTTTTGACCTTGAACTTTGATCCTGTGACCGTTTGACCTTGACAGGTGACCTTTTGGCCTTATGCAGTTGCCCCGTGACCTTTTGACCTTGTCTCGTGACCTTTTCACATTGTACCGTGACCTTTTGACCTTGAGCGGTGACCTTTTGACCTTGATTTTTGACCCCCATGACCTTATGACCTTGAACTTTGATCCTGTGACCGTTTGATTTTGACCAGTGAGCTTTTGACCTTATGCAATTGCCCCGTGACCTTTTGAATTGATACGTGACCTTTTGACCTCGAGCAGTGACCTTTTGACCTTGAACTTTGACCCGTGACCTTTTGACCTTGAACTTTGATCCTGTGACCGTTTGACCTTGACAGGTGACCTTTTGGCCTTATGCAGTTGCCCCGTGACCTTTTGACCTTGTCCCGTGACCTTTTCACCTTGTACCGTGACCTTTTGACCTTGACCTTTAACCCCTGTGTCTTTTTTACCTTCAGCAGTGACCTTTTGACCCTGACCAGTGACCTTTTGACCTTGAACTTTCATCCTGTGACCGTTTGCTTTTGACCAGTGACCTTTTGACCTTTACCAGTGACCTTTTGACCTTGATTTTTGACCCCGTGACCGTTTGACCTTGATAAGTGACCTTTTGACCTTGAACTTTGACCCTGTGAACTTTTGACCTTGAAACGGGACCTTTTGACCTTGATAAGTGACCTTATGACCTTGTCCCGTGACCTTTTGACCTTGGTTCGTGACCTTTTGACCTTGACCTTTGACCCCTGTGACCTTATGACCTTGAACCGTGACCTTTTGACCTTGAGCAGTGACCTTTTGACCTTGACAGGTGACCTTTTGGCCTTATGCAGTTGCCCTGTGACCATTTCACCTTGTCCCGTGACCTTTTGACCTTGGTTTGTGACCTTTTGACCTCGATTTTTGACCCCTGTGACCTTTTGACCTTGGTTCGTGACCTTTTGACCTTGACATTTGACACACCCGTGACCGTTTGACCTTGAAACGGGACCTTTTGACCTTGAGCAGTGACCTTTTGACCTTGAACGTTGTTCGTGTGACCGTTTGATTTTGACCAGTGACCTTTTGACCTTTACCAGTGACCCTTTGACCTTATGCAATTGCCCCGTGACCTTTTGACCTTGGTTCGTGACCTTTTGACCTTGAGCGGTGACCTTTTGACCTTGATTTTTGACCCCCCATGACCTTATGACCTTGAACTTTGATCCTGTGACCGTTTGATTTTGACCAGTGAGCTTTTGACCTTATGCAATTGCCCCGTGACCTTTTGAATTGATACGTGACCTTTTGACCTTGAGCAGTGACCTTTTGACCTTGACAGGTGACCTTTTGGCCTTATGCAGTTGCCCCGTGACCTTCTGACCTTGTCCCGTGACCTTTTGACCTTGGTTCGTGACCTTTTGACCTTGATTTTTGACCCCCGTGTCCTTATGACCTTGAAACGTGACCTTTTGACCTTGACTAGTGACCTTTTGACCTTGAACTTTGATCCTGGTACTGTTTTACCTAGACCTTTGACCCCCGTGACCTTTCTACATTGACTCGTGACCTTTTGACCTTGACCAGTGACCTTTTGACCTTGAACTTTGACCCGTGACCTTTTGACCTTGAACTTTGATCCTGTGACCGTTTGACCTTGACAGGTGACCTTTTGGCCTTATGCAGTTGCCCCGTGACCTTTTGACCTTGTCCCGTGACCTTTTCACCTTGTACCGTGACCTTTTGACCTTGACCTTTAACCCCTGTGTCTTTTTTACCTTCAGCAGTGACCTTTTGACCCTGACCAGTGACCTTTTGACCTTGAACTTTCATCCTGTGACCGTTTGCTTTTGACCAGTGACCTTTTGACCTTTACCAGTGACCTTTTGACCTTGATTTTTGACCCGTGACCGTTTGACCTTGATAAGTGACCTTTTGACCTTGAACTTTGACCCTGTGAACTTTTGACCTTGAAACGGGACCTTTTGACCTTGATAAGTGACCTTATGACCTTGTCCCGTGACCTTTTGACCTTGGTTCGTGACCTTTTGACCTTGACCTTTGACCCCCGTGACCTTATGACCTTGAACCGTGACCTTTTGACCTTGAGCAGTGACCTTTTGACCTTGACAGGTGACCTTTTGGCCTTATGCAGTTGCCCCGTGACCATTTCACCTTGTCCCGTGACCTTTTGACCTTGGTTTGTGACCTTTTGACCTCGATTTTTGACCCCCGTGACCTTTTGACCTTGGTTCGTGACCTTTTGACCTTGACATTTGACACCCCGTGACCGTTTGACCTTGAAACGGGACCTTTTGACCTTGAGCAGTGACCTTTTGACCTTGAACGTTGTTCGTGTGACCGTTTGATTTTGACCAGTGACCTTTTGACCTTTACCAGTGACCCTTTGACCTTATGCAATTGCCCCGTGACCTTTTGACCTTGGTTCGTGACCTTTTGACCTTGAGCGGTGACCTTTTGACCTTGATTTTTGACCCCCCATGACCTTATGACCTTGAACTTTGATCCTGTGACCGTTTGATTTTGACCAGTGAGCTTTTGACCTTATGCAATTGCCCCGTGACCTTTTGAATTGATACGTGACCTTTTGACCTTGAGCAGTGACCTTTTGACCTTGACAGGTGACCTTTTGGCCTTATGCAGTTGCCCCGTGACCTTCTGACCTTGCCCCGTGAACTTTTGACCTTGGTTCGTGACCTTTTGACCTTGATTTTTGACCCCCGTGTCCTTATGACCTTGAAACGTGACCTTTTGACCTTGACTAGTGACCTTTTGACCTTGAACTTTGATCCTGGTACTGTTTTACCTAGACCTTTGACCCCCGTGACCTTTCTACATTGACTCGTGACCTTTTGACCTTGACCAGTGACCTTTTGACCTTGAACTTTGACCCGTGACCTTTTGACCTTGAACTTTGATCCTGTGACCGTTTGACCTTGACAGGTGACCTTTTGGCCTTATGCAGTTGCCCCGTGACCTTTTGACCTTGTCCCGTGACCTTTTCACCTTGTACCGTGACCTTTTGACCTTTACCTTTAACCCCTGTGTCTTTTTTACCTTCAGCAGTGACCTTTTGACCCTGACCAGTGACCTTTTGACCTTGAACTTTCATCCTGTGACCGTTTGCTTTTGACCAGTGACCTTTTGACCTTCACCAGTGACCTTTTGACCTTGATTTTTGACCCCGTGACCGTTTGACCTTGATAAGTGACCTTTTGACCTTGAACTTTGACCCTGTGAACTTTTGACCTTGAAACGGGACCTTTTGACCTTGATAAGTGACCTTATGACCTTGTCCCGTGACCTTTTGACCTTGGTTCGTGACCTTTTGACCTTGACCTTTGACCCCTGTGACCTTATGACCTTGAACCGTGACCTTTTGACCTTGAGCAGTGACCTTTTGACCTTGACAGGTGACCTTTTGGCCTTATGCAGTTGCCCTGTGACCTTTTCACCTTGTCCCGTGACCTTTTGACCTTGGTTTGTGACCTTTTGACCTCGATTTTTGACCCCCGTGACCTTTTGACCTTGGTTCGTGACCTTTTGACCTTGACATTTGACACCCCCGTGACCGTTTGACCTTGAAACGGGACCTTTTGACCTTGAGCAGTGACCTTTTGACCTTGAACGTTGTTCGTGTGACCGTTTGATTTTGACCAGTGACCTTTTGACCTTTACCAGTGACCCTTTGACCTTATGCAATTGCCCCGTGTCCTTTTGACCTTGGTTCGTGACCTTTTGACCTTGAGCGGTGACCTTTTGACCTTGATTTTTGACCCCCCATGACCTTATGACCTTGAACTTTGATCCTGTGACCGTTTGATTTTGACCAGTGAGCTTTTGACCTTATGCAATTGCCCCGTGACCTTTTGAATTGATACGTGACCTTTTGACCTTGAGCAGTGACCTTTTGACCTTGACAGGTGACCTTTTGGCCTTATGCAGTTGCCCCGTGACCTTCTGACCTTGTCCCGTGACCTTTTGACCTTGGTTCGTGACCTTTTGACCTTGATTTTTGACCCCCGTGTCCTTATGACCTTGAAACGTGACCTTTTGACCTTGACTAGTGACCTTTTGACCTTGAACTTTGATCCTGGTACTGTTTTACCTAGACCTTTGACCCCGTGACCTTTCTACATTGACTCGTGACCTTTTGACCTTGACCAGTGACCTTTTGACCTTGAACTTTGACCCGTGACCTTTTGACCTTGAACTTTGATCCTGTGACCGTTTGACCTTGACAGGTGACCTTTTGGCCTTATGCAGTTGCCCCGTGACCTTTTGACCTTGTCTCGTGACCTTTTCACATTGTACCGTGACCTTTTGACCTTGAGCGGTGACCTTTTGACCTTGATTTTTGACCCCCATGACCTTATGACCTTGAACTTTGATCCTGTGACCGTTTGATTTTGACCAGTGAGCTTTTGACCTTATGCAATTGCCCCGTGACCTTTTGAATTGATACGTGACCTTTTGACCTCGAGCAGTGACCTTTTGACCTTGAACTTTGACCCGTGACCTTTTGACCTTGAACTTTGATCCTGTGACCGTTTGACCTTGACAGGTGACCTTTTGGCCTTATGCAGTTGCCCCGTGACCTTTTGACCTTGTCCCGTGACCTTTTCACCTTGTACCGTGACCTTTTGACCTTGACCTTTAACCCCTGTGTCTTTTTTACCTTCAGCAGTGACCTTTTGACCCTGACCAGTGACCTTTTGACCTTGAACTTTCATCCTGTGACCGTTTGCTTTTGACCAGTGACCTTTTGACCTTTACCAGTGACCTTTTGACCTTGATTTTTGACCCCGTGACCGTTTGACCTTGATAAGTGACCTTTTGACCTTGAACTTTGACCCTGTGAACTTTTGACCTTGAAACGGGACCTTTTGACCTTGATAAGTGACCTTATGACCTTGTCCCGTGACCTTTTGACCTTGGTTCGTGACCTTTTGACCTTGACCTTTGACCCCCGTGACCTTATGACCTTGAACCGTGACCTTTTGACCTTGAGCAGTGACCTTTTGACCTTGACAGGTGACCTTTTGGCCTTATGCAGTTGCCCCGTGACCATTTCACCTTGTCCCGTGACCTTTTGACCTTGGTTTGTGACCTTTTGACCTCGATTTTTGACCCCCGTGACCTTTTGACCTTGGTTCGTGACCTTTTGACCTTGACATTTGACACCCCGTGACCGTTTGACCTTGAAACGGGACCTTTTGACCTTGAGCAGTGACCTTTTGACCTTGAACGTTGTTCGTGTGACCGTTTGATTTTGACCAGTGACCTTTTGACCTTTACCAGTGACCCTTTGACCTTATGCAATTGCCCCGTGACCTTTTGACCTTGGTTCGTGACCTTTTGACCTTGAGCGGTGACCTTTTGACCTTGATTTTTGACCCCCCATGACCTTATGACCTTGAACTTTGATCCTGTGACCGTTTGATTTTGACCAGTGAGCTTTTGACCTTATGCAATTGCCCCGTGACCTTTTGAATTGATACGTGACCTTTTGACCTTGAGCAGTGACCTTTTGACCTTGACAGGTGACCTTTTGGCCTTATGCAGTTGCCCCGTGACCTTCTGACCTTGCCCCGTGAACTTTTGACCTTGGTTCGTGACCTTTTGACCTTGATTTTTGACCCCCGTGTCCTTATGACCTTGAAACGTGACCTTTTGACCTTGACTAGTGACCTTTTGACCTTGAACTTTGATCCTGGTACTGTTTTACCTAGACCTTTGACCCCCGTGACCTTTCTACATTGACTCGTGACCTTTTGACCTTGACCAGTGACCTTTTGACCTTGAACTTTGACCCGTGACCTTTTGACCTTGAACTTTGATCCTGTGACCGTTTGACCTTGACAGGTGACCTTTTGGCCTTATGCAGTTGCCCCGTGACCTTTTGACCTTGTCCTGTGACCTTTTCACATTGTACCGTGACCTTTTGACCTTTACCTTTAACCCCTGTGTCTTTTTTACCTTCAGCAGTGACCTTTTGACCCTGACCAGTGACCTTTTGACCTTGAACTTTCATCCTGTGACCGTTTGCTTTTGACCAGTGACCTTTTGACCTTTACCAGTGACCTTTTGACCTTGATTTTTGACCCGTGACCGTTTGACCTTGATAAGTGACCTTTTGACCTTGAACTTTGACCCTGTGAACTTTTGACCTTGAAACGGGACCTTTTGACCTTGATAAGTGACCTTATGACCTTGTCCCGTGACCTTTTGACCTTGGTTCGTGACCTTTTGACCTTGACCTTTGACCCCCGTGACCTTATGACCTTGAACCGTGACCTTTTGACCTTGAGCAGTGACCTTTTGACCTTGACAGGTGACCTTTTGGCCTTATGCAGTTGCCCCGTGACCATTTCACCTTGTCCCGTGACCTTTTGACCTTGGTTTGTGACCTTTTGACCTCGATTTTTGACCCCCGTGACCTTTTGACCTTGGTTCGTGACCTTTTGACCTTGACATTTGACACCCCGTGACCGTTTGACCTTGAAACGGGACCTTTTGACCTTGAGCAGTGACCTTTTGACCTTGAACGTTGTTCGTGTGACCGTTTGATTTTGACCAGTGACCTTTTGACCTTTACCAGTGACCCTTTGACCTTATGCAATTGCCCCGTGACCTTTTGACCTTGGTTCGTGACCTTTTGACCTTGAGCGGTGACCTTTTGACCTTGATTTTTGACCCCCCATGACCTTATGACCTTGAACTTTGATCCTGTGACCGTTTGATTTTGACCAGTGAGCTTTTGACCTTATGCAATTGCCCCGTGACCTTTTGAATTGATACGTGACCTTTTGACCTTGAGCAGTGACCTTTTGACCTTGACAGGTGACCTTTTGGCCTTATGCAGTTGCCCCGTGACCTTCTGACCTTGTCCCGTGACCTTTTGACCTTGGTTTGTGACCTTTTGACCTTGATTTTTGACCCCCGTGTCCTTATGACCTTGAAACGTGACCTTTTGACCTTGACTAGTGACCTTTTGACCTTGAACTTTGATCCTGGTACTGTTTTACCTAGACCTTTGACCCCCGTGACCTTTCTACATTGACTCGTGACCTTTCGACCTTGACCAGTGACCTTTTGACCTTGAACTTTGACCCGTGACCTTTTGACCTTGAACTTTGATCCTGTGACCGTTTGACCTTGACAGGTGACCTTTTGGCCTTATGCAGTTGCCCCGTGACCTTTTGACCTTGTCCCGTGACCTTTTGACCTTGACCTTTAACCCCTGTGTCTTTTTTACCTTCAGCAGTGACCTTTTGACCCTGACCAGTGACCTTTTGACCTTGAACTTTCATCCTGTGACCGTTTGCTTTTGACCAGTGACCTTTTGACCTTTACCAGTGACCTTTTGACCTTGATTTTTGACCCGTGACCGTTTGACCTTGATAAGTGACCTTTTGACCTTGAACTTTGACCCTGTGAACTTTTGACCTTGAAACGGGACCTTTTGACCTTGATAAGTGACCTTATGACCTTGTCCCGTGACCTTTTGACCTTGGTTCGTGACCTTTTGACCTTGACCTTTGACCCCCGTGACCTTATGACCTTGAACCGTGACCTTTTGACCTTGAGCAGTGACCTTTTGACCTTGACAGGTGACCTTTTGGCCTTATGCAGTTGCCCCGTGACCATTTCACCTTGTCCCGTGACCTTTTGACCTTGGTTTGTGACCTTTTGACCTCGATTTTTGACCCCCGTGACCTTTTGACCTTGGTTCGTGACCTTTTGACCTTGACATTTGACACCCCCGTGACCGTTTGACCTTGAAACGGGACCTTTTGACCTTGAGCAGTGACCTTTTGACCTTGACAGGTGACCTTTTGGCCTTATGCAGTTGCCCCGTGACCTTCTGACCTTGTCCCGTGACCTTTTGACCTTGACCAGTGACCTTTTGACCTTGAACTTAGACCCGTGACCTTTTGACCTTGAACTTTGATCCTGTGACCGTTTGACCTTGACAGGTGACCTTTTGGCCTTATGCAGTTGCCCCGTGACCTTTTGACCTTGTCCCGTGACCTTTTCACCTTGTACCGTGACCTTTTGACCTTGACCTTTAACCCCTGTGTCTTTTTTACCTTCAGCAGTGACCTTTTGACCCTGACCAGTGACCTTTTGACCTTGAACTTTCATCCTGTGACCGTTTGCTTTTGACCAGTGACCTTTTGACCTTTACCAGTGACCTTTTGACCTTGATTTTTGACCCCGTGACCGTTTGACCTTGATAAGTGACCTTTTGACCTTGAACTTTGACCCTGTGAACTTTTGACCTTGAAACGGGACCTTTTGACCTTGATAAGTGACCTTATGACCTTGTCCCGTGACCTTTTGACCTTGGTTCGTGACCTTTTGACCTTGACCTTTGACCCCCGTGACCTTATGACCTTGAACCGTGACCTTTTGACCTTGAGCAGTGACCTTTTGACCTTGACAAGTGACCTTTTGGCCTTATGCAGTTACCCTGTGACCATTTCACCTTGTCCCGTGACCTTTTGACCTTGGTTTGTGACCTTTTGACCTCGATTTTTGACCCCTGTGACCTTTTGACCTTGGTTCGTGACCTTTTGACCTTGACATTTGACACCCCCGTGACCGTTTGACCTTGAAACGGGACCTTTTGACCTTGAGCAGTGACCTTTTGACCTTGAACGTTGTTCGTGTGACCGTTTGATTTTGACCAGTGACCTTTTGACCTTTACCAGTGACCCTTTGACCTTATGCAATTGCCCCGTGACCTTTTGACCTTGGTTCGTGACCTTTTGACCTTGAGCGGTGACCTTTTGACCTTGATTTTTGACCCCCCATGACCTTATGACCTTGAACTTTGATCCTGTGACCGTTTGATTTTGACCAGTGAGCTTTTGACCTTATGCAATTGCCCCGTGACCTTTTGAATTGATACGTGACCTTTTGACCTTGAGCAGTGACCTTTTGACCTTGACAGGTGACCTTTTGGCCTTATGCAGTTGCCCCGTGACCTTCTGACCTTGTCCCGTGACCTTTTGACCTTGGTTCGTGACCTTTTGACCTTGATTTTTGACCCCCGTGTCCTTATGACCTTGAAACGTGACCTTTTGACCTTGACTAGTGACCTTTTGACCTTGAACTTTGATCCTGGTACTGTTTTACCTAGACCTTTGACCCCGTGACCTTTCTACATTGACTCGTGACCTTTTGACCTTGACCAGTGACCTTTTGACCTTGAACTTTGACCCGTGACCTTTTGACCTTGAACTTTGATCCTGTGACCGTTTGACCTTGACAGGTGACCTTTTGGCCTTATGCAGTTGCCCCGTGACCTTTTGACCTTGTCTCGTGACCTTTTCACATTGTACCGTGACCTTTTGACCTTGAGCGGTGACCTTTTGACCTTGATTTTTGACCCCCATGACCTTATGACCTTGAACTTTGATCCTGTGACCGTTTGATTTTGACCAGTGAGCTTTTGACCTTATGCAATTGCCCCGTGACCTTTTGAATTGATACGTGACCTTTTGACCTCGAGCAGTGACCTTTTGACCTTGAACTTTGACCCGTGACCTTTTGACCTTGAACTTTGATCCTGTGACCGTTTGACCTTGACAGGTGACCTTTTGGCCTTATGCAGTTGCCCCGTGACCTTTTGACCTTGTCCCGTGACCTTTTCACCTTGTACCGTGACCTTTTGACCTTGACCTTTAACCCCTGTGTCTTTTTTACCTTCAGCAGTGACCTTTTGACCCTGACCAGTGACCTTTTGACCTTGAACTTTCATCCTGTGACCGTTTGCTTTTGACCAGTGACCTTTTGACCTTTACCAGTGACCTTTTGACCTTGATTTTTGACCCCGTGACCGTTTGACCTTGATAAGTGACCTTTTGACCTTGAACTTTGACCCTGTGAACTTTTGACCTTGAAACGGGACCTTTTGACCTTGATAAGTGACCTTATGACCTTGTCCCGTGACCTTTTGACCTTGGTTCGTGACCTTTTGACCTTGACCTTTGACCCCCGTGACCTTATGACCTTGAACCGTGACCTTTTGACCTTGAGCAGTGACCTTTTGACCTTGACAAGTGACCTTTTGGCCTTATGCAGTTGCCCTGTGACCATTTCACCTTGTCCCGTGACCTTTTGACCTTGGTTTGTGACCTTTTGACCTCGATTTTTGACCCCTGTGACCTTTTGACCTTGGTTCGTGACCTTTTGACCTTGACATTTGACACACCCGTGACCGTTTGACCTTGAAACGGGACCTTTTGACCTTGAGCAGTGACCTTTTGACCTTGAACGTTGTTCGTGTGACCGTTTGATTTTGACCAGTGACCTTTTGACCTTTACCAGTGACCCTTTGACCTTATGCAATTGCCCCGTGACCTTTTGACCTTGGTTCGTGACCTTTTGACCTTGAGCGGTGACCTTTTGACCTTGATTTTTGACCCCCCATGACCTTATGACCTTGAACTTTGATCCTGTGACCGTTTGATTTTGACCAGTGAGCTTTTGACCTTATGCAATTGCCCCGTGACCTTTTGAATTGATACGTGACCTTTTGACCTTGAGCAGTGACCTTTTGACCTTGACAGGTGACCTTTTGGCCTTATGCAGTTGCCCCGTGACCTTCTGACCTTGTCCCGTGACCTTTTGACCTTGGTTCGTGACCTTTTGACCTTGATTTTTGACCCCCGTGTCCTTATGACCTTGAAACGTGACCTTTTGACCTTGACTAGTGACCTTTTGACCTTGAACTTTGATCCTGGTACTGTTTTACCTAGACCTTTGACCCCCGTGACCTTTCTACATTGACTCGTGACCTTTTGACCTTGACCAGTGACCTTTTGACCTTGAACTTTGACCCGTGACCTTTTGACCTTGAACTTTGATCCTGTGACCGTTTGACCTTGACAGGTGACCTTTTGGCCTTATGCAGTTGCCCCGTGACCTTTTGACCTTGTCCCGTGACCTTTTCACCTTGTACCGTGACCTTTTGACCTTGACCTTTAACCCCTGTGTCTTTTTTACCTTCAGCAGTGACCTTTTGACCCTGACCAGTGACCTTTTGACCTTGAACTTTCATCCTGTGACCGTTTGCTTTTGACCAGTGACCTTTTGACCTTTACCAGTGACCTTTTGACCTTGATTTTTGACCCGTGACCGTTTGACCTTGATAAGTGACCTTTTGACCTTGAACTTTGACCCTGTGAACTTTTGACCTTGAAACGGGACCTTTTGACCTTGATAAGTGACCTTATGACCTTGTCCCGTGACCTTTTGACCTTGGTTCGTGACCTTTTGACCTTGACCTTTGACCCCCGTGACCTTATGACCTTGAACCGTGACCTTTTGACCTTGAGCAGTGACCTTTTGACCTTGACAGGTGACCTTTTGGCCTTATGCAGTTGCCCCGTGACCATTTCACCTTGTCCCGTGACCTTTTGACCTTGGTTTGTGACCTTTTGACCTCGATTTTTGACCCCCGTGACCTTTTGACCTTGGTTCGTGACCTTTTGACCTTGACATTTGACACCCCGTGACCGTTTGACCTTGAAACGGGACCTTTTGACCTTGAGCAGTGACCTTTTGACCTTGAACGTTGTTCGTGTGACCGTTTGATTTTGACCAGTGACCTTTTGACCTTTACCAGTGACCCTTTGACCTTACGCAATTGCCCCGTGACCTTTTGACCTTGGTTCGTGACCTTTTGACCTTGAGCGGTGACCTTTTGACCTTGATTTTTGACCCCCCATGACCTTATGACCTTGAACTTTGATCCTGTGACCGTTTGATTTTGACCAGTGAGCTTTTGACCTTATGCAATTGCCCCGTGACCTTTTGAATTGATACGTGACCTTTTGACCTTGAGCAGTGACCTTTTGACCTTGACAGGTGACCTTTTGGCCTTATGCAGTTGCCCCGTGACCTTCTGACCTTGCCCCGTGAACTTTTGACCTTGGTTCGTGACCTTTTGACCTTGATTTTTGACCCCCGTGTCCTTATGACCTTGAAACGTGACCTTTTGACCTTGACTAGTGACCTTTTGACCTTGAACTTTGATCCTGGTACTGTTTTACCTAGACCTTTGACCCCCGTGACCTTTCTACATTGACTCGTGACCTTTTGACCTTGACCAGTGACCTTTTGACCTTGAACTTTGACCCGTGACCTTTTGACCTTGAACTTTGATCCTGTGACCGTTTGACCTTGACAGGTGACCTTTTGGCCTTATGCAGTTGCCCCGTGACCTTTTGACCTTGTCCTGTGACCTTTTCACATTGTACCGTGACCTTTTGACCTTTACCTTTAACCCCTGTGTCTTTTTTACCTTCAGCAGTGACCTTTTGACCCTGACCAGTGACCTTTTGACCTTGAACTTTCATCCTGTGACCGTTTGCTTTTGACCAGTGACCTTTTGACCTTTACCAGTGACCTTTTGACCTTGATTTTTGACCCGTGACCGTTTGACCTTGATAAGTGACCTTTTGACCTTGAACTTTGACCCTGTGAACTTTTGACCTTGAAACGGGACCTTTTGACCTTGATAAGTGACCTTATGACCTTGTCCCGTGACCTTTTGACCTTGGTTCGTGACCTTTTGACCTTGACCTTTGACCCCCGTGACCTTATGACCTTGAACCGTGACCTTTTGACCTTGAGCAGTGACCTTTTGACCTTGACAGGTGACCTTTTGGCCTTATGCAGTTGCCCCGTGACCATTTCACCTTGTCCCGTGACCTTTTGACCTTGGTTTGTGACCTTTTGACCTCGATTTTTGACCCCCGTGACCTTTTGACCTTGGTTCGTGACCTTTTGACCTTGACATTTGACACCCCGTGACCGTTTGACCTTGAAACGGGACCTTTTGACCTTGAGCAGTGACCTTTTGACCTTGAACGTTGTTCGTGTGACCGTTTGATTTTGACCAGTGACCTTTTGACCTTTACCAGTGACCCTTTGACCTTATGCAATTGCCCCGTGACCTTTTGACCTTGGTTCGTGACCTTTTGACCTTGAGCGGTGACCTTTTGACCTTGATTTTTGACCCCCCATGACCTTATGACCTTGAACTTTGATCCTGTGACCGTTTGATTTTGACCAGTGAGCTTTTGACCTTATGCAATTGCCCCGTGACCTTTTGAATTGATACGTGACCTTTTGACCTTGAGCAGTGACCTTTTGACCTTGACAGGTGACCTTTTGGCCTTATGCAGTTGCCCCGTGACCTTCTGACCTTGTCCCGTGACCTTTTGACCTTGGTTTGTGACCTTTTGACCTTGATTTTTGACCCCCGTGTCCTTATGACCTTGAAACGTGACCTTTTGACCTTGACTAGTGACCTTTTGACCTTGAACTTTGATCCTGGTACTGTTTTACCTAGACCTTTGACCCCCGTGACCTTTCTACATTGACTCGTGACCTTTCGACCTTGACCAGTGACCTTTTGACCTTGAACTTTGACCCGTGACCTTTTGACCTTGAACTTTGATCCTGTGACCGTTTGACCTTGACAGGTGACCTTTTGGCCTTATGCAGTTGCCCCGTGACCTTTTGACCTTGTCCCGTGACCTTTTGACCTTGACCTTTAACCCCTGTGTCTTTTTTACCTTCAGCAGTGACCTTTTGACCCTGACCAGTGACCTTTTGACCTTGAACTTTCATCCTGTGACCGTTTGCTTTTGACCAGTGACCTTTTGACCTTTACCAGTGACCTTTTGACCTTGATTTTTGACCCGTGACCGTTTGACCTTGATAAGTGACCTTTTGACCTTGAACTTTGACCCTGTGAACTTTTGACCTTGAAACGGGACCTTTTGACCTTGATAAGTGACCTTATGACCTTGTCCCGTGACCTTTTGACCTTGGTTCGTGACCTTTTGACCTTGACCTTTGACCCCCGTGACCTTATGACCTTGAACCGTGACCTTTTGACCTTGAGCAGTGACCTTTTGACCTTGACAGGTGACCTTTTGGCCTTATGCAGTTGCCCCGTGACCATTTCACCTTGTCCCGTGACCTTTTGACCTTGGTTTGTGACCTTTTGACCTCGATTTTTGACCCCCGTGACCTTTTGACCTTGGTTCGTGACCTTTTGACCTTGACATTTGACACCCCCGTGACCGTTTGACCTTGAAACGGGACCTTTTGACCTTGAGCAGTGACCTTTTGACCTTGACAGGTGACCTTTTGGCCTTATGCAGTTGCCCCGTGACCTTCTGACCTTGTCCCGTGACCTTTTGACCTTGACCAGTGACCTTTTGACCTTGAACTTAGACCCGTGACCTTTTGACCTTGAACTTTGATCCTGTGACCGTTTGACCTTGACAGGTGACCTTTTGGCCTTATGCAGTTGCCCCGTGACCTTTTGACCTTGTCCCGTGACCTTTTCACCTTGTACCGTGACCTTTTGACCTTGACCTTTAACCCCTGTGTCTTTTTTACCTTCAGCAGTGACCTTTTGACCCTGACCAGTGACCTTTTGACCTTGAACTTTCATCCTGTGACCGTTTGCTTTTGACCAGTGACCTTTTGACCTTTACCAGTGACCTTTTGACCTTGATTTTTGACCCCGTGACCGTTTGACCTTGATAAGTGACCTTTTGACCTTGAACTTTGACCCTGTGAACTTTTGACCTTGAAACGGGACCTTTTGACCTTGATAAGTGACCTTATGACCTTGTCCCGTGACCTTTTGACCTTGGTTCGTGACCTTTTGACCTTGACCTTTGACCCCCGTGACCTTATGACCTTGAACCGTGACCTTTTGACCTTGAGCAGTGACCTTTTGACCTTGACAAGTGACCTTTTGGCCTTATGCAGTTGCCCTGTGACCATTTCACCTTGTCCCGTGACCTTTTGACCTTGGTTTGTGACCTTTTGACCTCGATTTTTGACCCCTGTGACCTTTTGACCTTGGTTCGTGACCTTTTGACCTTGACATTTGACACCCCCGTGACCGTTTGACCTTGAAACGGGACCTTTTGACCTTGAGCAGTGACCTTTTGACCTTGAACGTTGTTCGTGTGACCGTTTGATTTTGACCAGTGACCTTTTGACCTTTACCAGTGACCCTTTGACCTTATGCAATTGCCCCGTGACCTTTTGACCTTGGTTCGTGACCTTTTGACCTTGAGCGGTGACCTTTTGACCTTGATTTTTGACCCCCCATGACCTTATGACCTTGAACTTTGATCCTGTGACCGTTTGATTTTGACCAGTGAGCTTTTGACCTTATGCAATTGCCCCGTGACCTTTTGAATTGATACGTGACCTTTTGACCTTGAGCAGTGACCTTTTGACCTTGACAGGTGACCTTTTGGCCTTATGCAGTTGCCCCGTGACCTTCTGACCTTGTCCCGTGACCTTTTGACCTTGGTTCGTGACCTTTTGACCTTGATTTTTGACCCCCGTGTCCTTATGACCTTGAAACGTGACCTTTTGACCTTGACTAGTGACCTTTTGACCTTGAACTTTGATCCTGGTACTGTTTTACCTAGACCTTTGACCCCGTGACCTTTCTACATTGACTCGTGACCTTTTGACCTTGACCAGTGACCTTTTGACCTTGAATTTTGACCCGTGACCTTTTGACCTTGAACTTTGATCCTGTGACCGTTTGACCTTGACAGGTGACCTTTTGGCCTTATGCAGTTGCCCCGTGACCTTTTGACCTTGTCTCGTGACCTTTTCACATTGTACCGTGACCTTTTGACCTTGAGCGGTGACCTTTTGACCTTGATTTTTGACCCCCATGACCTTATGACCTTGAACTTTGATCCTGTGACCGTTTGATTTTGACCAGTGAGCTTTTGACCTTATGCAATTGCCCCGTGACCTTTTGAATTGATACGTGACCTTTTGACCTCGAGCAGTGACCTTTTGACCTTGAACTTTGACCCGTGACCTTTTGACCTTGAACTTTGATCCTGTGACCGTTTGACCTTGACAGGTGACCTTTTGGCCTTATGCAGTTGCCCCGTGACCTTTTGACCTTGTCCCGTGACCTTTTCACCTTGTACCGTGACCTTTTGACCTTGACCTTTAACCCCTGTGTCTTTTTTACCTTCAGCAGTGACCTTTTGACCCTGACCAGTGACCTTTTGACCTTGAACTTTCATCCTGTGACCGTTTGCTTTTGACCAGTGACCTTTTGACCTTTACCAGTGACCTTTTGACCTTGATTTTTGACCCCGTGACCGTTTGACCTTGATAAGTGACCTTTTGACCTTGAACTTTGACCCTGTGAACTTTTGACCTTGAAACGGGACCTTTTGACCTTGATAAGTGACCTTATGACCTTGTCCCGTGACCTTTTGACCTTGGTTCGTGACCTTTTGACCTTGACCTTTGACCCCCGTGACCTTATGACCTTGAACCGTGACCTTTTGACCTTGAGCAGTGACCTTTTGACCTTGACAAGTGACCTTTTGGCCTTATGCAGTTGCCCTGTGACCATTTCACCTTGTCCCGTGACCTTTTGACCTTGGTTTGTGACCTTTTGACCTCGATTTTTGACCCCTGTGACCTTTTGACCTTGGTTCGTGACCTTTTGACCTTGACATTTGACACACCCGTGACCGTTTGACCTTGAAACGGGACCTTTTGACCTTGAGCAGTGACCTTTTGACCTTGAACGTTGTTCGTGTGACCGTTTGATTTTGACCAGTGACCTTTTGACCTTTACCAGTGACCCTTTGACCTTATGCAATTGCCCCGTGACCTTTTGACCTTGGTTCGTGACCTTTTGACCTTGAGCGGTGACCTTTTGACCTTGATTTTTGACCCCCCATGACCTTATGACCTTGAACTTTGATCCTGTGACCGTTTGATTTTGACCAGTGAGCTTTTGACCTTATGCAATTGCCCCGTGACCTTTTGAATTGATACGTGACCTTTTGACCTTGAGCAGTGACCTTTTGACCTTGACAGGTGACCTTTTGGCCTTATGCAGTTGCCCCGTGACCTTCTGACCTTGTCCCGTGACCTTTTGACCTTGGTTTGTGACCTTTTGACCTTGATTTTTGACCCCCGTGTCCTTATGACCTTGAAACGTGACCTTTTGACCTTGACTAGTGACCTTTTGACCTTGAACTTTGATCCTGGTACTGTTTTACCTAGACCTTTGACCCCCGTGACCTTTCTACATTGACTCGTGACCTTTCGACCTTGACCAGTGACCTTTTGACCTTGAACTTTGACCCGTGACCTTTTGACCTTGAACTTTGATCCTGTGACCGTTTGACCTTGACAGGTGACCTTTTGGCCTTATGCAGTTGCCCCGTGACCTTTTGACCTTGTCCCGTGACCTTTTGACCTTGACCTTTAACCCCTGTGTCTTTTTTACCTTCAGCAGTGACCTTTTGACCCTGACCAGTGACCTTTTGACCTTGAACTTTCATCCTGTGACCGTTTGCTTTTGACCAGTGACCTTTTGACCTTTACCAGTGACCTTTTGACCTTGATTTTTGACCCGTGACCGTTTGACCTTGATAAGTGACCTTTTGACCTTGAACTTTGACCCTGTGAACTTTTGACCTTGAAACGGGACCTTTTGACCTTGATAAGTGACCTTATGACCTTGTCCCGTGACCTTTTGACCTTGGTTCGTGACCTTTTGACCTTGACCTTTGACCCCCGTGACCTTATGACCTTGAACCGTGACCTTTTGACCTTGAGCAGTGACCTTTTGACCTTGACAGGTGACCTTTTGGCCTTATGCAGTTGCCCCGTGACCATTTCACCTTGTCCCGTGACCTTTTGACCTTGGTTTGTGACCTTTTGACCTCGATTTTTGACCCCCGTGACCTTTTGACCTTGGTTCGTGACCTTTTGACCTTGACATTTGACACCCCCGTGACCGTTTGACCTTGAAACGGGACCTTTTGACCTTGAGCAGTGACCTTTTGACCTTGACAGGTGACCTTTTGGCCTTATGCAGTTGCCCCGTGACCTTCTGACCTTGTCCCGTGACCTTTTGACCTTGACCAGTGACCTTTTGACCTTGAACTTAGACCCGTGACCTTTTGACCTTGAACTTTGATCCTGTGACCGTTTGACCTTGACAGGTGACCTTTTGGCCTTATGCAGTTGCCCCGTGACCTTTTGACCTTGTCCCATGACCTTTTCACCTTGTACCGTGACCTTTTGACCTTGACCTTTAACCCCTGTGTCTTTTTTACCTTCAGCAGTGACCTTTTGACCCTGACCAGTGACCTTTTGACCTTGAACTTTCATCCTGTGACCGTTTGCTTTTGACCAGTGACCTTTTGACCTTTACCAGTGACCTTTTGACCTTGATTTTTGACCCCGTGACCGTTTGACCTTGATAAGTGACCTTTTGACCTTGAACTTTGACCCTGTGAACTTTTGACCTTGAAACGGGACCTTTTGACCTTGATAAGTGACCTTATGACCTTGTCCCGTGACCTTTTGACCTTGGTTCGTGACCTTTTGACCTTGACCTTTGACCCCCGTGACCTTATGACCTTGAACCGTGACCTTTTGACCTTGAGCAGTGACCTTTTGACCTTGACAAGTGACCTTTTGGCCTTATGCAGTTGCCCTGTGACCATTTCACCTTGTCCCGTGACCTTTTGACCTTGGTTTGTGACCTTTTGACCTCGATTTTTGACCCCTGTGACCTTTTGACCTTGGTTCGTGACCTTTTGACCTTGACATTTGACACCCCCGTGACCGTTTGACCTTGAAACGGGACCTTTTGACCTTGAGCAGTGACCTTTTGACCTTGAACGTTGTTCGTGTGACCGTTTGATTTTGACCAGTGACCTTTTGACCTTTACCAGTGACCCTTTGACCTTATGCAATTGCCCCGTGACCTTTTGACCTTGGTTCGTGACCTTTTGACCTTGAGCGGTGACCTTTTGACCTTGATTTTTGACCCCCCATGACCTTATGACCTTGAACTTTGATCCTGTGACCGTTTGATTTTGACCAGTGAGCTTTTGACCTTATGCAATTGCCCCGTGACCTTTTGAATTGATACGTGACCTTTTGACCTTGAGCAGTGACCTTTTGACCTTGACAGGTGACCTTTTGGCCTTATGCAGTTGCCCCGTGACCTTCTGACCTTGTCCCGTGACCTTTTGACCTTGGTTCGTGACCTTTTGACCTTGATTTTTGACCCCCGTGTCCTTATGACCTTGAAACGTGACCTTTTGACCTTGACTAGTGACCTTTTGACCTTGAACTTTGATCCTGGTACTGTTTTACCTAGACCTTTGACCCCGTGACCTTTCTACATTGACTCGTGACCTTTTGACCTTGACCAGTGACCTTTTGACCTTGAACTTTGACCCGTGACCTTTTGACCTTGAACTTTGATCCTGTGACCGTTTGACCTTGACAGGTGACCTTTTGGCCTTATGCAGTTGCCCCGTGACCTTTTGACCTTGTCTCGTGACCTTTTCACATTGTACCGTGACCTTTTGACCTTGAGCGGTGACCTTTTGACCTTGATTTTTGACCCCCATGACCTTATGACCTTGAACTTTGATCCTGTGACCGTTTGATTTTGACCAGTGAGCTTTTGACCTTATGCAATTGCCCCGTGACCTTTTGAATTGATACGTGACCTTTTGACCTCGAGCAGTGACCTTTTGACCTTGAACTTTGACCCGTGACCTTTTGACCTTGAACTTTGATCCTGTGACCGTTTGACCTTGACAGGTGACCTTTTGGCCTTATGCAGTTGCCCCGTGACCTTTTGACCTTGTCCCGTGACCTTTTCACCTTGTACCGTGACCTTTTGACCTTGACCTTTAACCCCTGTGTCTTTTTTACCTTCAGCAGTGACCTTTTGACCCTGACCAGTGACCTTTTGACCTTGAACTTTCATCCTGTGACCGTTTGCTTTTGACCAGTGACCTTTTGACCTTTACCAGTGACCTTTTGACCTTGATTTTTGACCCCGTGACCGTTTGACCTTGATAAGTGACCTTTTGACCTTGAACTTTGACCCTGTGAACTTTTGACCTTGAAACGGGACCTTTTGACCTTGATAAGTGACCTTATGACCTTGTCCCGTGACCTTTTGACCTTGGTTCGTGACCTTTTGACCTTGACCTTTGACCCCTGTGACCTTATGACCTTGAACCGTGACCTTTTGACCTTGAGCAGTGACCTTTTGACCTTGACAGGTGACCTTTTGGCCTTATGCAGTTGCCCTGTGACCATTTCACCTTGTCCCGTGACCTTTTGACCTTGGTTTGTGACCTTTTGACCTCGATTTTTGACCCCTGTGACCTTTTGACCTTGGTTCGTGACCTTTTGACCTTGACATTTGACACACCCGTGACCGTTTGACCTTGAAACGGGACCTTTTGACCTTGAGCAGTGACCTTTTGACCTTGAACGTTGTTCGTGTGACCGTTTGATTTTGACCAGTGACCTTTTGACCTTTACCAGTGACCCTTTGACCTTATGCAATTGCCCCGTGACCTTTTGACCTTGGTTCGTGACCTTTTGACCTTGAGCGGTGACCTTTTGACCTTGATTTTTGACCCCCCATGACCTTATGACCTTGAACTTTGATCCTGTGACCGTTTGATTTTGACCAGTGAGCTTTTGACCTTATGCAATTGCCCCGTGACCTTTTGAATTGATACGTGACCTTTTGACCTTGAGCAGTGACCTTTTGACCTTGACAGGTGACCTTTTGGCCTTATGCAGTTGCCCCGTGACCTTCTGACCTTGTCCCGTGACCTTTTGACCTTGGTTCGTGACCTTTTGACCTTGATTTTTGACCCCCGTGTCCTTATGACCTTGAAACGTGACCTTTTGACCTTGACTAGTGACCTTTTGACCTTGAACTTTGATCCTGGTACTGTTTTACCTAGACCTTTGACCCCCGTGACCTTTCTACATTGACTCGTGACCTTTTGACCTTGACCAGTGACCTTTTGACCTTGAACTTTGACCCGTGACCTTTTGACCTTGAACTTTGATCCTGTGACCGTTTGACCTTGACAGGTGACCTTTTGGCCTTATGCAGTTGCCCCGTGACCTTTTGACCTTGTCCCGTGACCTTTTCACCTTGTACCGTGACCTTTTGACCTTGACCTTTAACCCCTGTGTCTTTTTTACCTTCAGCAGTGACCTTTTGACCCTGACCAGTGACCTTTTGACCTTGAACTTTCATCCTGTGACCGTTTGCTTTTGACCAGTGACCTTTTGACCTTTACCAGTGACCTTTTGACCTTGATTTTTGACCCGTGACCGTTTGACCTTGATAAGTGACCTTTTGACCTTGAACTTTGACCCTGTGAACTTTTGACCTTGAAACGGGACCTTTTGACCTTGATAAGTGACCTTATGACCTTGTCCCGTGACCTTTTGACCTTGGTTCGTGACCTTTTGACCTTGACCTTTGACCCCCGTGACCTTATGACCTTGAACCGTGACCTTTTGACCTTGAGCAGTGACCTTTTGACCTTGACAGGTGACCTTTTGGCCTTATGCAGTTGCCCCGTGACCATTTCACCTTGTCCCGTGACCTTTTGACCTTGGTTTGTGACCTTTTGACCTCGATTTTTGACCCCCGTGACCTTTTGACCTTGGTTCGTGACCTTTTGACCTTGACATTTGACACCCCGTGACCGTTTGACCTTGAAACGGGACCTTTTGACCTTGAGCAGTGACCTTTTGACCTTGAACGTTGTTCGTGTGACCGTTTGATTTTGACCAGTGACCTTTTGACCTTTACCAGTGACCCTTTGACCTTATGCAATTGCCCCGTGACCTTTTGACCTTGGTTCGTGACCTTTTGACCTTGAGCGGTGACCTTTTGACCTTGATTTTTGACCCCCCATGACCTTATGACCTTGAACTTTGATCCTGTGACCGTTTGATTTTGACCAGTGAGCTTTTGACCTTATGCAATTGCCCCGTGACCTTTTGAATTGATACGTGACCTTTTGACCTTGAGCAGTGACCTTTTGACCTTGACAGGTGACCTTTTGGCCTTATGCAGTTGCCCCGTGACCTTCTGACCTTGCCCCGTGAACTTTTGACCTTGGTTCGTGACCTTTTGACCTTGATTTTTGACCCCCGTGTCCTTATGACCTTGAAACGTGACCTTTTGACCTTGACTAGTGACCTTTTGACCTTGAACTTTGATCCTGGTACTGTTTTACCTAGACCTTTGACCCCCGTGACCTTTCTACATTGACTCGTGACCTTTTGACCTTGACCAGTGACCTTTTGACCTTGAACTTTGACCCGTGACCTTTTGACCTTGAACTTTGATCCTGTGACCGTTTGACCTTGACAGGTGACCTTTTGGCCTTATGCAGTTGCCCCGTGACCTTTTGACCTTGTCCTGTGACCTTTTCACATTGTACCGTGACCTTTTGACCTTTACCTTTAACCCCTGTGTCTTTTTTACCTTCAGCAGTGACCTTTTGACCCTGACCAGTGACCTTTTGACCTTGAACTTTCATCCTGTGACCGTTTGCTTTTGACCAGTGACCTTTTGACCTTTACCAGTGACCTTTTGACCTTGATTTTTGACCCGTGACCGTTTGACCTTGATAAGTGACCTTTTGACCTTGAACTTTGACCCTGTGAACTTTTGACCTTGAAACGGGACCTTTTGACCTTGATAAGTGACCTTATGACCTTGTCCCGTGACCTTTTGACCTTGGTTCGTGACCTTTTGACCTTGACCTTTGACCCCCGTGACCTTATGACCTTGAACCGTGACCTTTTGACCTTGAGCAGTGACCTTTTGACCTTGACAGGTGACCTTTTGGCCTTATGCAGTTGCCCCGTGACCATTTCACCTTGTCCCGTGACCTTTTGACCTTGGTTTGTGACCTTTTGACCTCGATTTTTGACCCCCGTGACCTTTTGACCTTGGTTCGTGACCTTTTGACCTTGACATTTGACACCCCGTGACCGTTTGACCTTGAAACGGGACCTTTTGACCTTGAGCAGTGACCTTTTGACCTTGAACGTTGTTCGTGTGACCGTTTGATTTTGACCAGTGACCTTTTGACCTTTACCAGTGACCCTTTGACCTTATGCAATTGCCCCGTGACCTTTTGACCTTGGTTCGTGACCTTTTGACCTTGAGCGGTGACCTTTTGACCTTGATTTTTGACCCCCCATGACCTTATGACCTTGAACTTTGATCCTGTGACCGTTTGATTTTGACCAGTGAGCTTTTGACCTTATGCAATTGCCCCGTGACCTTTTGAATTGATACGTGACCTTTTGACCTTGAGCAGTGACCTTTTGACCTTGACAGGTGACCTTTTGGCCTTATGCAGTTGCCCCGTGACCTTCTGACCTTGTCCCGTGACCTTTTGACCTTGGTTTGTGACCTTTTGACCTTGATTTTTGACCCCCGTGTCCTTATGACCTTGAAACGTGACCTTTTGACCTTGACTAGTGACCTTTTGACCTTGAACTTTGATCCTGGTACTGTTTTACCTAGACCTTTGACCCCCGTGACCTTTCTACATTGACTCGTGACCTTTCGACCTTGACCAGTGACCTTTTGACCTTGAACTTTGACCCGTGACCTTTTGACCTTGAACTTTGATCCTGTGACCGTTTGACCTTGACAGGTGACCTTTTGGCCTTATGCAGTTGCCCCGTGACCTTTTGACCTTGTCCCGTGACCTTTTGACCTTGACCTTTAACCCCTGTGTCTTTTTTACCTTCAGCAGTGACCTTTTGACCCTGACCAGTGACCTTTTGACCTTGAACTTTCATCCTGTGACCGTTTGCTTTTGACCAGTGACCTTTTGACCTTTACCAGTGACCTTTTGACCTTGATTTTTGACCCGTGACCGTTTGACCTTGATAAGTGACCTTTTGACCTTGAACTTTGACCCTGTGAACTTTTGACCTTGAAACGGGACCTTTTGACCTTGATAAGTGACCTTATGACCTTGTCCCGTGACCTTTTGACCTTGGTTCGTGACCTTTTGACCTTGACCTTTGACCCCCGTGACCTTATGACCTTGAACCGTGACCTTTTGACCTTGAGCAGTGACCTTTTGACCTTGACAGGTGACCTTTTGGCCTTATGCAGTTGCCCCGTGACCATTTCACCTTGTCCCGTGACCTTTTGACCTTGGTTTGTGACCTTTTGACCTCGATTTTTGACCCCCGTGACCTTTTGACCTTGGTTCGTGACCTTTTGACCTTGACATTTGACACCCCCGTGACCGTTTGACCTTGAAACGGGACCTTTTGACCTTGAGCAGTGACCTTTTGACCTTGACAGGTGACCTTTTGGCCTTATGCAGTTGCCCCGTGACCTTCTGACCTTGTCCCGTGACCTTTTGACCTTGACCCGTGACCTTTTGACCTTGAACTTTGATCCTGTGACCGTTTGACCTTGACAGGTGACCTTTTGGCCTTATGCAGTTGCCCCGTGACCTTTTGACCTTGTCCCGTGACCTTTTCACCTTGTACCGTGACCTTTTGACCTTGACCTTTAACCCCTGTGTCTTTTTTACCTTCAGCAGTGACCTTTTGACCCTGACCAGTGACCTTTTGACCTTGAACTTTCATCCTGTGACCGTTTGCTTTTGACCAGTGACCTTTTGACCTTTACCAGTGACCTTTTGACCTTGATTTTTGACCCCGTGACCGTTTGACCTTGATAAGTGACCTTTTGACCTTGAACTTTGACCCTGTGAACTTTTGACCTTGAAACGGGACCTTTTGACCTTGATAAGTGACCTTATGACCTTGTCCCGTGACCTTTTGACCTTGGTTCGTGACCTTTTGACCTTGACCTTTGACCCCCGTGACCTTATGACCTTGAACCGTGACCTTTTGACCTTGAGCAGTGACCTTTTGACCTTGACAAGTGACCTTTTGGCCTTATGCAGTTGCCCTGTGACCATTTCACCTTGTCCCGTGACCTTTTGACCTTGGTTTGTGACCTTTTGACCTCGATTTTTGACCCCTGTGACCTTTTGACCTTGGTTCGTGACCTTTTGACCTTGACATTTGACACACCCGTGACCGTTTGACCTTGAAACGGGACCTTTTGACCTTGAGCAGTGACCTTTTGACCTTGAACGTTGTTCGTGTGACCGTTTGATTTTGACCAGTGACCTTTTGACCTTTACCAGTGACCCTTTGACCTTATGCAATTGCCCCGTGACCTTTTGACCTTGGTTCGTGACCTTTTGACCTTGAGCGGTGACCTTTTGACCTTGATTTTTGACCCCCCATGACCTTATGACCTTGAACTTTGATCCTGTGACCGTTTGATTTTGACCAGTGAGCTTTTGACCTTATGCAATTGCCCCGTGACCTTTTGAATTGATACGTGACCTTTTGACCTTGAGCAGTGACCTTTTGACCTTGACAGGTGACCTTTTGGCCTTATGCAGTTGCCCCGTGACCTTCTGACCTTGTCCCGTGACCTTTTGACCTTGGTTCGTGACCTTTTGACCTTGATTTTTGACCCCCGTGTCCTTATGACCTTGAAACGTGACCTTTTGACCTTGACTAGTGACCTTTTGACCTTGAACTTTGATCCTGGTACTGTTTTACCTAGACCTTTGACCCCCGTGACCTTTCTACATTGACTCGTGACCTTTTGACCTTGACCAGTGACCTTTTGACCTTGAACTTTGACCCGTGACCTTTTGACCTTGAACTTTGATCCTGTGACCGTTTGACCTTGACAGGTGACCTTTTGGCCTTATGCAGTTGCCCCGTGACCGTTTGACCTTGTCCCGTGACCTTTTCACCTTGTACCGTGACCTTTTGACCTTGACCTTTAACCCCTGTGTCTTTTTCACCTTCAGCAGTGACCTTTTGACCCTGACCAGTGACCTTTTGACCTTGAACTTTCATCCTGTGACCGTTTGCTTTTGACCAGTGACCTTTTGACCTTTACCAGTGACCTTTTGACCTTGATTTTTGACCCCGTGACCGTTTGACCTTGATAAGTGACCTTTTGACCTTGAACTTTGACCCTGTGAACTTTTGACCTTGAAACGGGACCTTTTGACCTTGATAAGTGACCTTATGACCTTGTCCCGTGACCTTTTGACCTTGGTTCGTGACCTTTTGACCTTGACCTTTGACCCCCGTGACCTTATGACCTTGAACCGTGACCTTTTGACCTTGAGCAGTGACCTTTTGACCTTGACAGGTGACCTTTTGGCCTTATGCAGTTGCCCCGTGACCATTTCACCTTGTCCCGTGACCTTTTGACCTTGGTTTGTGACCTTTTGACCTCGATTTTTGACCCCCGTGACCTTTTGACCTTGGTTCGTGACCTTTTGACCTTGACATTTGACACCCCGTGACCATTTGACCTTGAAACGGGACCTTTTGACCTTGAGCAGTGACCTTTTGACCTTGAACGTTGTTCGTGTGACCGTTTGATTTTGACCAGTGACCTTTTGACCTTTACCAGTGACCCTTTGACCTTATGCAATTGCCCCGTGACCTTTTGACCTTGGTTCGTGACCTTTTGACCTTGAGCGGTGACCTTTTGACCTTGATTTTTGACCCCCCATGACCTTATGACCTTGAACTTTGATCCTGTGACCGTTTGATTTTGACCAGTGAGCTTTTGACCTTATGCAATTGCCCCGTGACCTTTTGAATTGATACGTGACCTTTTGACCTTGAGCAGTGACCTTTTGACCTTGAACGTTGTTCGTGTGACCGTTTGATTTTGACCAGTGACCTTTTGACCTTTACCAGTGACCCTTTGACCTTATGCAATTGCCCCGTGACCTTTTGACCTTGGTTCGTGACCTTTTGACCTTGAGCGGTGACCTTTTGACCTTGATTTTTGACCCCCCATGACCTTATGACCTTGAACTTTGATCCTGTGACCGTTTGATTTTGACCAGTGAGCTTTTGACCTTATGCAATTGCCCCGTGACCTTTTGAATTGATACGTGACCTTTTGACCTTGAGCAGTGACCTTTTGACCTTGACAGGTGACCTTTTGGCCTTATGCAGTTGCCCCGTGACCTTCTGACCTTGTCCCGTGACCTTTTGACCTTGGTTCGTGACCTTTTGACCTTGATTTTTGACCCCCGTGTCCTTATGACCTTGAAACGTGACCTTTTGACCTTGACTAGTGACCTTTTGACCTTGAACTTTGATCCTGGTACTGTTTTACCTAGACCTTTGACCCCCGTGACCTTTCTACATTGACTCGTGACCTTTTGACCTTGACCAGTGACCTTTTGACCTTGAACTTTGACCCGTGACCTTTTGACCTTGAACTTTGATCCTGTGACCGTTTGACCTTGACAGGTGACCTTTTGGCCTTATGCAGTTGCCCCGTGACCTTTTGACCTTGTCCCGTGACCTTTTCACATTGTACCGTGACCTTTTGACCTTTACCTTTAACCCCTGTGTCTTTTTTACCTTCAGCAGTGACCTTTTGACCTTGTCCCGTAACCTTTTCACCTTGTACCGTGACCTTTTGACCTTGACCTTTAACCCCTGTGTCTTTTTTACCTTCAGCAGTGACCTTTTGACCCTGACCAGTGACCTTTTGACCTTGAACTTTCATCCTGTGACCGTTTGCTTTTGACCAGTGACCTTTTGACCTTTACCAGTGACCTTTTGACCTTGATTTTTGACCCGTGACCGTTTGACCTTGATAAGTGACCTTTTGACCTTGAACTTTGACCCTGTGAACTTTTGACCTTGAAACGGGACCTTTTGACCTTGATAAGTGACCTTATGACCTTGTCCCGTGACCTTTTGACCTTGGTTCGTGACCTTTTGACCTTGACCTTTGACCCCCGTGACCTTATGACCTTGAACCGTGACCTTTTGACCTTGAGCAGTGACCTGTTGACCTTGACAGTTGACCTTTTGGCCTTATGCAGTTGCCCCGTGACCATTTCACCTTGTCCCGTGACCTTTTGACCTTGGTTTGTGACCTTTTGACCTCGATTTTTGACCCCCGTGACCTTTTGACCTTGGTTCGTGACCTTTTGACCTTGACATTTGACACCCCGTGACCGTTTGACCTTGAAACGGGACCTTTTGACCTTGAGCAGTGACCTTTTGACCTTGAACGTTGTTCGTGTGACCGTTTGATTTTGACCAGTGACCTTTTGACCTTTACCAGTGACCCTTTGACCTTATGCAATTGCCCCGTGACCTTTTGACCTTGGTTCGTGACCTTTTGACCTTGAGCGGTGACCTTTTGACCTTGATTTTTGACCCCCCATGACCTTATGACCTTGAACTTTGATCCTGTGACCGTTTGATTTTGACCAGTGAGCTTTTGACCTTATGCAATTGCCCCGTGACCTTTTGAATCGATACGTGACCTTTTGACCTTGAGCAGTGACCTTTTGACCTTGACAGGTGACCTTTTGGCCTTATGCAGTTGCCCCGTGACCTTCTGACCTTGCCCCGTGACCTTTTGACCTTGGTTCGTGACCTTTTGACCCTGATTTTTGACTCCCGTGTCCTTATGACCTTGAAACGTGACCTTTTGACCTTGACTAGTGACCTTTTGACCTTGAACTTTGATCCTGGTACTGTTTTACCTAGACCTTTGACCCCCGTGACCTTTCTACATTGACTCGTGACCTTTCGACCTTGACCAGTGACCTTTTGACCTTGAACTTTGACCCGTGACCTTTTGACCTTGAACTTTGATCCTGTGACCGTTTGACCTTGACAGGTGACCTTTTGGCCTTATGCAGTTGCCCCGTGACCTTTTGACCTTGTCCCGTGACCTTTTGACCTTGACCTTTAACCCCTGTGTCTTTTTTACCTTCAGCAGTGACCTTTTGACCCTGACCAGTGACCTTTTGACCTTGAACTTTCATCCTGTGACCGTTTGCTTTTGACCAGTGACCTTTTGACCTTTACCAGTGACCTTTTGACCTTGATTTTTGACCTGTGACCGTTTGACCTTGATAAGTGACCTTTTGACCTTGAACTTTGTCCCTGTGAACTTTTGACCTTGAAACGGGACCTTTTGACCTTGATAAGTGACCTTATGACCTTGTCCCGTGACCTTTTGACCTTGGTTCGTGACCTTTTGACCTTGACCTTTGACCCCCGTGACCTTATGACCTTGAACCGTGACCTTTTGACCTTGAGCAGTGACCTTTTGACCTTGACAAGTGACCTTTTGGCCTTATGCAGTTGCCCTGTGACCATTTCACCTTGTCCCGTGACCTTTTGACCTTGGTTTGTGACCTTTTGACCTCGATTTTTGACCCCTGTGACCTTTTGACCTTGGTTCGTGACCTTTTGACCTTGACATTTGACACCCCCGTGACCGTTTGACCTTGAAACGGGACCTTTTGACCTTGAGCAGTGACCTTTTGACCTTGAACGTTGTTCGTGTGACCGTTTGATTTTGACCAGTGACCTTTTGACCTTTACCAGTGACCCTTTGACCTTATGCAATTGCCCCGTGACCTTTTGACCTTGGTTCGTGACCTTTTGACCTTGAGCGGTGACCTTTTGACCTTGATTTTTGACCCCCCATGACCTTATGACCTTGAACTTTGATCCTGTGACCGTTTGATTTTGACCAGTGAGCTTTTGACCTTATGCAATTGCCCCGTGACCTTTTGAATTGATACGTGACCTTTTGACCTTGAGCAGTGACCTTTTGACCTTGACAGGTGACCTTTTGGCCTTATGCAGTTGCCCCGTGACCTTCTGACCTTGCCCCGTGACCTTTTGACCTTGGTTCGTGACCTTTTGACCTTGATTTTTGACCCCCGTGTCCTTATGACCTTGAAACGTGACCTTTTGACCTTGACTAGTGACCTTTTGACCTTGAACTTTGATCCTGGTACTGTTTTACCTAGACCTTTGACCCCCGTGACCTTTCTACATTGACTCGTGACCTTTTGACCTTGACCAGTGACCTTTTGACCTTGAACTTTGACCCGTGACCTTTTGACCTTGAACTTTGATCCTGTGACCGTTTGACCTTGACAGGTGACCTTTTGGCCTTATGCAGTTGCCCCGTGACCTTTTGACCTTGTCCCGTGACCTTTTCACCTTGTACCGTGACCTTTTGACCTTGACCTTTAACCCCTGTGTCTTTTTTACCTTCAGCAGTGACCTTTTGACCCTGACCAGTGACCTTTTGACCTTGAACTTTCATCCTGTGACCGTTTGCTTTTGACCAGTGACCTTTTGACCTTTACCAGTGACCTTTTGACCTTGATTTTTGACCCCGTGACCGTTTGACCTTGATAAGTGACCTTTTGACCTTGAACTTTGACCCTGTGAACTTTTGACCTTGAAACGGGACCTTTTGACCTTGATAAGTGACCTTATGACCTTGTCCCGTGACCTTTTGACCTTGGTTCGTGACCTTTTGACCTTGACCTTTGACCCCCGTGACCTTATGACCTTGAACCGTGACCTTTTGACCTTGAGCAGTGACCTTTTGACCTTGACAGGTGACCTTTTGGCCTTATGCAGTTGCCCCGTGACCATTTCACCTTGTCCCGTGACCTTTTGACCTTGGTTTGTGACCTTTTGACCTCGATTTTTGACCCCTGTGACCTTTTGACCTTGGTTCGTGACCTTTTGACCTTGACATTTGACACCCCGTGACCGTTTGACCTTGAAACGGGACCTTTTGACCTTGAGCAGTGACCTTTTGACCTTGAACGTTGTTCGTGTGACCGTTTGATTTTGACCAGTGACCTTTTGACCTTTACCAGTGACCCTTTGACCTTATGCAATTGCCCCGTGACCTTTTGACCTTGGTTCGTGACCTTTTGACCTTGAGCGGTGACCTTTTGACCTTGATTTTTGACCCCCCATGACCTTATGACCTTGAACTTTGATCCTGTGACCGTTTGATTTTGACCAGTGAGCTTTTGACCTTATGCAATTGCCCCGTGACCTTTTGAATTGATACGTGACCTTTTGACCTTGAGCAGTGACCTTTTGACCTTGACAGGTGACCTTTTGGCCTTATGCAGTTGCCCCGTGACCTTCTGACCTTGCCCCGTGAACTTTTGACCTTGGTTCGTGACCTTTTGACCTTGATTTTTGACCCCCGTGTCCTTATGACCTTGAAACGTGACCTTTTGACCTTGACTAGTGACCTTTTGACCTTGAACTTTGATCCTGGTACTGTTTTACCTAGACCTTTGACCCCCGTGACCTTTCTACATTGACTCGTGACCTTTTGACCTTGACCAGTGACCTTTTGACCTTGAACTTAGACCCGTGACCTTTTGACCTTGAACTTTGATCCTGTGACCGTTTGACCTTGACAGGTGACCTTTTGGCCTTATGCAGTTGCCCCGTGACCTTTTGACCTTGTCCCGTGACCTTTTGACCTTGACCTTTAACCCCTGTGTCTTTTTTACCTTCAGCAGTGACCTTTTGACCCTGACCAGTGACCTTTTGACCTTGAACTTTCATCCTGTGACCGTTTGCTTTTGACCAGTGACCTTTTGACCTTTACCAGTGACCTTTTGACCTTGATTTTTGACCCGTGACCGTTTGACCTTGATAAGTGACCTTTTGACCTTGAACTTTGACCCTGTGAACTTTTGACCTTGAAACGGGACCTTTTGACCTTGATAAGTGACCTTATGACCTTGTCCCGTGACCTTTTGACCTTGGTTCGTGACCTTTTGACCTTGACCTTTGACCCCCGTGACCTTATGTCCTTGAACCGTGACCTTTTGACCTTGAGCGGTGACCTTTTGACCTTGACAGGTGACCTTTTGGCCTTATGCAGTTGCCCCGTGACCATTTCACCTTGTCCCGTGACCTTTTGACCTTGGTTTGTGACCTTTTGACCTCGATTTTTGACCCCCGTGACCTTTTGACCTTGGTTCGTGACCTTTTGACCTTGACATTTGACACACCCGTGACCGTTTGACCTTGAAACGGGACCTTTTGACCTTGAGCAGTGACCTTTTGACCTTGAACGTTGTTCGTGTGACCGTTTGATTTTGACCAGTGACCTTTTGACCTTTACCAGTGACCCTTTGACCTTATGCAATTGCCCCGTGACCTTTTGACCTTGGTTCGTGACCTTTTGACCTTGAGCGGTGACCTTTTGACCTTGATTTTTGACCCCCCATGACCTTATGACCTTGAACTTTGATCCTGTGACCGTTTGATTTTGACCAGTGAGCTTTTGACCTTATGCAATTGCCCCGTGACCTTTTGAATTGATACGTGACCTTTTGACCTTGAGCAGTGACCTTTTGACCTTGACAGGTGACCTTTTGGCCTTATGCAGTTGCCCCGTGACCTTCTGACCTTGTCCCGTGACCTTTTGACCTTGGTTTGTGACCTTTTGACCTTGATTTTTGACCCCCGTGTCCTTATGACCTTGAAACGTGACCTTTTGACCTTGACTAGTGACCTTTTGACCTTGAACTTTGATCCTGGTACTGTTTTACCTAGACCTTTGACCCCCGTGACCTTTCTACATTGACTCGTGACCTTTCGACCTTGACCAGTGACCTTTTGACCTTGAACTTTGACCCGTGACCTTTTGACCTTGAACTTTGATCCTGTGACCGTTTGACCTTGACAGGTGACCTTTTGGCCTTATGCAGTTGCCCCGTGACATTTTGACCTTGTCCCGTGACCTTTTGACCTTGACCTTTAACCCCTGTGTCTTTTTTACCTTCAGCAGTGACCTTTTGACCCTGACCAGTGACCTTTTGACCTTGAACTTTCATCCTGTGACCGTTTGCTTTTGACCAGTGACCTTTTGACCTTTACCAGTGACCTTTTGACCTTGATTTTTGACCCGTGACCGTTTGACCTTGATAAGTGACCTTTTGACCTTGAACTTTGACCCTGTGAACTTTTGACCTTGAAACGGGACCTTTTGACCTTGATAAGTGACCTTATGACCTTGTCCCGTGACCTTTTGACCTTGGTTCGTGACCTTTTGACCTTGACCTTTGACCCCCGTGACCTTATGACCTTGAACCGTGACCTTTTGACCTTGAGCAGTGACCTTTTGACCTTGACAGGTGACCTTTTGGCCTTATGCAGTTGCCCCGTGACCATTTCACCTTGTCCCGTGACCTTTTGACCTTGGTTTGTGACCTTTTGACCTCGATTTTTGACCCCCATGACCTTTTGACCTTGGTTCGTGACCTTTTGACCTTGACATTTGACACCCCCGTGACCGTTTGACCTTGAAACGGGACCTTTTGACCTTGAAACGTGACCTTTTGACCTTGACAGGTGACCTTTTGGCCTTATGCAGTTGCCCCGTGACCTTCTGACCTTGTCCCGTGACCTTTTGACCTTGACCAGTGACCTTTTGACCTTGAACTTAGACCCGTGACCTTTTGACCTTGAACTTTGATCCTGTGACCGTTTGACCTTGACAGGTGACCTTTTGGCCTTATGCAGTTGCCCCGTGACCTTTTGACCTTGTCCCGTGACCTTTTCACCTTGTACCGTGACCTTTTGACCTTGACCTTTAACCCCTGTGTCTTTTTTACCTTCAGCAGTGACCTTTTGACCCTGACCAGTGACCTTTTGACCTTGAACTTTCATCCTGTGACCGTTTGCTTTTGACCAGTGACCTTTTGACCTTTACCAGTGACCTTTTGACCTTGATTTTTGACCCCGTGACCGTTTGACCTTGATAAGTGACCTTTTGACCTTGAACTTTGACCCTGTGAACTTTTGACCTTGAAACGGGCCCTTTTGACCTTGATAAGTGACCTTATGACCTTGTCCCGTGACCTTTTGACCTTGGTTCGTGACCTTTTGACCTTGACCTTTGACCCCCGTGACCTTATGACCTTGAACCGTGACCTTTTGACCTTGAGCAGTGACCTTTTGACCTTGACAAGTGACCTTTTGGCCTTATGCAGTTGCCCTGTGACCATTTCACCTTGTCCCGTGACCTTTTGACCTTGGTTTGTGACCTTTTGACCTCGATTTTTGACCCCTGTGACCTTTTGACCTTGGTTCGTGACCTTTTGACCTTGACATTTGACACACCCGTGACCGTTTGACCTTGAAACGGGACCTTTTGACCTTGAGCAGTGACCTTTTGACCTTGAACGTTGTTCGTGTGACCGTTTGATTTTGACCAGTGACCTTTTGACCTTTACCAGTGACCCTTTGACCTTATGCAATTGCCCCGTGACCTTTTGACCTTGGTTCGTGACCTTTTGACCTTGAGCGGTGACCTTTTGACCTTGATTTTTGACCCCCCATGACCTTATGACCTTGAACTTTGATCCTGTGACCGTTTGATTTTGACCAGTGAGCTTTTGACCTTATGCAATTGCCCCGTGACCTTTTGAATTGATACGTGACCTTTTGACCTTGAGCAGTGACCTTTTGACCTTGACAGGTGACCTTTTGGCCTTATGCAGTTGCCCCGTGACCTTCTGACCTTGCCCCGTGACCTTTTGACCTTGGTTCGTGACCTTTTGACCCTGATTTTTGACTCCCGTGTCCTTATGACCTTGAAACGTGACCTTTTGACCTTGACTAGTGACCTTTTGACCTTGAACTTTGATCCTGGTACTGTTTTACCTAGACCTTTGACCCCCGTGACCTTTCTACATTGACTCGTGACCTTTCGACCTTGACCAGTGACCTTTTGACCTTGAACTTTGACCCGTGACCTTTTGACCTTGAACTTTGATCCTGTGACCGTTTGACCTTGACAGGTGACCTTTTGGCCTTATGCAGTTGCCCCGTGACCTTTTGACCTTGTCCCGTGACCTTTTGACCTTGACCTTTAACCCCTGTGTCTTTTTTACCTTCAGCAGTGACCTTTTGACCCTGACCAGTGACCTTTTGACCTTGAACTTTCATCCTGTGACCGTTTGCTTTTGACCAGTGACCTTTTGACCTTTACCAGTGACCTTTTGACCTTGATTTTTGACCTGTGACCGTTTGACCTTGATAAGTGACCTTTTGACCTTGAACTTTGTCCCTGTGAACTTTTGACCTTGAAACGGGACCTTTTGACCTTGATAAGTGACCTTATGACCTTGTCCCGTGGACCTTTTGACCTTGGTTCGTGACCTTTTGACCTTGACCTTTGACCCCCGTGACCTTATGACCTTGAACCGTGACCTTTTGACCTTGGAGCAGTGACCTTTTGACCTTGACAAGTGACCTTTTGGCCTTATGCAGTTGCCCTGTGACCATTTCACCTTGTCCCGTGACCTTTTGACCTTGGTTTGTGACCTTTTGACCTCGATTTTTGACCCCTGTGACCTTTTGACCTTGGTTCGTGACCTTTTGACCTTGACATTTGACACCCCCGTGACCGTTTGACCTGAAACGGGACCTTTTGACCTTGAGCAGTGACCTTTTGACCTTGAACGTTGTTCGTGTGACCGTTTGATTTTGACCAGTGACCTTTTGACCTTTACCAGTGACCCTTTGACCTTATGCAATTGCCCCGTGACCTTTTGACCTTGGTTCGTGACCTTTTGACCTTGAGCGGTGACCTTTTGACCTTGATTTTTGACCCCCCATGACCTTATGACCTTGAACTTTGATCCTGTGACCGTTTGATTTTGACCAGTGAGCTTTTGACCTTATGCAATTGCCCCGTGACCTTTTGAATTGATACGTGACCTTTTGACCTTGAGCAGTGACCTTTTGACCTTGACAGGTGACCTTTTGGCCTTATGCAGTTGCCCCGTGACCTTCTGACCTTGCCCCGTGACCTTTTGACCTTGGTTCGTGACCTTTTGACCTTGATTTTTGACCCCCGTGTCCCTTATGACCTTGAAACGTGACCTTTTGACCTTGACTAGTGACCTTTTGACCTTGAACTTTGATCCTGGTACTGTTTTACCTAGACCTTTGACCCCCGTGACCTTTCTACATTGACTCGTGACCTTTTTGACCTTGACCAGTGACCTTTTGACCTTGAACTTTGACCCGTGACCTTTTGACCTTGAACTTTGATCCTGTGACCGTTTGACCTTGACAGGTGACCTTTTGGCCTTATGCAGTTGCCCCGTGACCTTTTGACCTTGTCCCGTGACCTTTTCACCTTGTACCGTGACCTTTTGACCTTGACCTTTAACCCCTGTGTCTTTTTTACCTTCAGCAGTGACCTTTTGACCCTGACCAGTGACCTTTTGACCTTGAACTTTCATCCTGTGACCGTTTGCTTTTGACCAGTGACCTTTTGACCTTTACCAGTGACCTTTTGACCTTGATTTTTGACCCCGTGACCGTTTGACCTTGATAAGTGACCTTTTGACCTTGAACTTTGACCCTGTGAACTTTTGACCTTGAAACGGGACCTTTTGACCTTGATAAGTGACCTTATGACCTTGTCCCGTGACCTTTTGACCTTGGTTCGTGACCTTTTGACCTTGACCTTTGACCCCCGTGACCTTATGACCTTGAACCGTGACCTTTTGACCTTGAGCAGTGACCTTTTGACCTTGACAGGTGACCTTTTGGCCTTATGCAGTTGCCCCGTGACCATTTCACCTTGTCCCGTGACCTTTTGACCTTGGGTTTGTGACCTTTTGACCTCGATTTTTGACCCCCGTGACCTTTTGACCTTGGTTCGTGACCTTTTGACCTTGACATTTGACACCCCGTGACCGTTTGACCTTGAAACGGGACCTTTTGACCTTGAGCAGTGACCTTTTGACCTTGAACGTTGTTCGTGTGACCGTTTGATTTTGACCAGTGACCTTTTGACCTTTACCAGTGACCCTTTGACCTTATGCAATTGCCCCGTGACCTTTTGACCTTGGTTCGTGACCTTTTGACCTTGAGCGGTGACCTTTTGACCTTGATTTTTGACCCCCCATGACCTTATGACCTTGAACTTTGATCCTGTGACCGTTTGATTTTGACCAGTGAGCTTTTGACC